>CM062816.1:770069668-772493418 GCA_031772625.1 Pinus tabuliformis
AATGTTTCTCATCTCCCTTTCAACCAAGTAGAATAGAACCATTTGTTCTTAAAAAATGGAAATGTGTTACATATTTACACAATCTATGTGTCAACATGCAACTTTTATTTCTTTGTTTTAAGTTTTATATAACTCAATATTTTTTCTTAATATAACTTTTGCTTATTTTATTCCTTTTTAAATTTTGTTAGCTTGATTTATTCTTACTATTTTATAGTTTAATTATATTTATTTATTTAGAACTTAAGTTTATTATTTATTATTTTATTTATTTACTATTATAATATTTTTTATTTAGTTATTATTTATTTGTTCTTATTATCTTTCTTTTTATTTATTGTTTTATTTATTTATGTGTTACTATTATTTCATTTATTATTATATTATATGATTCATTGATTTATTATTTTGGGCATTACATACTCCCCCTCTTTAAGGAACTTTGTCTCAAAGTTAAGTTTAATCTTTTAACTTTTTATTATTTTATTTATTACTTCACGTTTGCTTTACACCCTCTGCTAAACTAGTATACCAACATGCATCAAAAGTTGCACAACTCCACGGAAATCCCAAGGAATTTTAAGTCATTTTCCCCCACTTTTGGAACTAGGCATAAAGCCTCATTGGTCTATACCATAGCCCTAAGGCTCAGACCTCATCTGCCCCAAGGAAGACACCCGACTTTGTACTCTAGGTAGTAGTACTCCAGGCATCTCGAAAGGCTGGCCCAACTCCCTCCACACTCACTAAGGTGCACAGCCCTAGACATTGGAGTCCTCATGCTCCTTTTGGACTTTGGCATCCCAATCCAATATCAGGCACTAGACCTCCTCAAGATGGTCCATAGCCCTCAAGAGTTGTCCATCAAAATCTATACAAGACAAAGGAACCACTGACATATAGTGTTGATTGAGTCTATCCCCAACACATATGGTGTTGCATATTCTATTTCACATGTATGGGCTCCCATGAGATCATCAAATAAACTGACCCTCTCACCTCATTTGTGAATTTCCTGTCAATCACCACATCTCAACATGCAACCAATGCATTAGTTATAATCAAAACATCATAGAAAATAATGCATATTCCACATCATGGATATCATTTCCATTATGAATATACAACATCACTCTCATAACAAAATAAATAAATAAGCACCACATATGCATCATTAACCTCTCATCAGAACTAAGTTCAATCGCCGCATACCATCACATCATGAAACACCATCTAACATTATAGTTCAACATTCCTATGTTGACATAACAAATAATTGAAACCATAACGAAGGAAAATTTTAAGGATGGAAGTTTATCTTAAAATTTAGAAACCCTAGCGAATCTTACTAGTTCCTAATATGCAAACTGTAAAATGTTTGGCGATATTTTTGTAAAAATATTTAGTTTTATAATGATTTTATATTAATCCATATACAATTTTGGTGACTTTTTAAGATAAAATAATTTTATACTATGAAATGTGGGTGAACCATTTAAAAAAAATGGAAATTGGCGTATCTTTTTTTGGAAGAAAACATAGAAAATTAGCCCACCTATAAATATTAGCCCTTAAAATTTTCCCTGACCATAACCTCATACATAATACCATAGTGTATCAATAAATTTAAGCAATTAGACATGATTAAGATGTTTGAAAAAAATAAAAATAAAAATCTATATATGATAAGTATTTATCTAAACTAAGTTATGCAGTCATATTCAATTCACAACACAATTTAATCAAAATGATAGTAATAAATTTTTGAGAGCTTTATCATAGTAATACATATGAATTATAAACCATTAATTTAATTTAAGATTTTAAACTTTTTATATATAATATTTTCAAAAATATTATTTATAAAACTATTTTTGAGTAACTAGAATATAAATTTACTATTTCTTTTAAAAAAAATATTTTCAGCATATTTTGTATCTCTCAAACACTCAATCTCAGATACACATAAGGACTATATTTTACAACATTACTTCTCATTCAAGCTAGTTATACCATCATTTATTGAGTTTGAGATTGGTTCCATTCATTGTGCCAATATATGAATACAATATGTTCTTAGTTTTCAATGTGTTATGTTGATTATTGATGTATATTTGGGCAATAAGGATTTTCAGTAAAACCACATTAACCAAAAGTGTGGACTTTGGTTTTTCAAGTGAATTTTAATGGCTAGATATGATAAGTTAGTGGTGATCTCTTTTTTATTTGAAGAGTTCATGGGTTTTAGTCTTTGATTCGTTAAATTTGAAGTTTAGACACTAACAAAGTGTTAGAGTCAGTCTAGTAGCCCTCCATCAGCGATCAAAGCTCTTTGCATTTGCATAAGTAGGTGTCTCATCAGTGTCATCTCATTGCATTCCATTAGGCATGCCATAACCCTGATGGAGGAGTTGGTGTCTTTATTCCCCTCTTGGCACTGCTGGATCAAGTTGTTTCAGTCAATAAACTCTTTCAAGGTTACTTGTCTTGTCTTGAGGTCAAAAGTCCTAGGTCTAGGGTTTAGGTCCAATTTGTCTTTGAGGTCATGTCTTTAAAAGTCAATAAATGCCCAACAGGCCAGAGGGATGACTATCAAAGTTTTTCTTCAAAAGATTTCATCTTGTACAGCTAATTTTTTACCTTGGATTTAAAAACCCTGTTTTTAAAGACAAGGTCATTTTCTCATTTTTGTAAAAAGTTGTAAAAATTCAAAATTCTTCGAAAGTCAGCATGCAGCCCTGGTCCCCTTTGCCAAGATTCCTCAGAAGCTGTCCCTGCAAAAATTTTTCAAGAAAAAGCATCAGTTCAACCAATTTCAGGACAAAAAGAAACCATAAAGTCAGCAGCATTTAAATTTTAAAAAAGTGTCAAGTTATAAACATTAGAAAGAGGGTTTGAGGGGAAATTAATTTAAATCAAGCCTATAAAGCCCCTCTCTCCCTCCATTTGATCATCATTTGCCTCAAAGCAATAGTGAAAAGCGATTTGGAGAGAAATTGGGCGAAATTGCAGACAGAGCCCGCGCGCGACCCGTCCAGACCTGCGCGCGACGTGTTGGGCAGGCGCGACGTGTCAAGGGGGTCATAGCAGTTGGGAAAAAACACTGGCGTGACGTGTTGGGTGCGCGTGACCCGTCCAGACCAATGCGCGACGTGTTGGGAATTCATCCACAAAAAATTGCCTGTAAACTGCCAAACGACCCCAAATTTCTTCAAGATTGCAGGTAGGCCTCTGATCATCAAAGTATTTTGCTTGATAAAGAAAAATGAGCATGGGAAATGTGTTTTAATGCCATCAAGTTGAAATGAGAAGTTCATGTATATTTGCTTTAAAAATGTCAAAGTGCAAGTAGAGATAGGGTTTTGTTTTGCTGCTCTCAAGGTCATCCCTTTCACTCCCATTTTTTCCCCCACATCCCAACCATCTCCCTTATCATTTTTACCTAATCTCCCTACCAAAAAATATCAAAGGCCCAAAACCCTACCCATATCCCTAAAATCCAATAATATAACCTTAAACCCTACTTCCCATAAAATCTTTGCAAATGATAATGGTATGATGTTGTATATGTCATGATTCCTTCCCTTAATTCCCTTTTTCATGTATTTTCCCTAATTCCCCTTAGAAGTCTCCCTTCCCTAACATCTCCCTTATGTTATTTGTCCCCTTGAAGTAGCATTTCAAACAGGGAAAAACAGCAGGTCATTTGAGCAGAAGCAGCAGTACATTTCAGCCACTTTGCTCTTAAAACCATGTCAGAAACCGAAACCGACTATGAGCAAAGTGATGACCGTGAGTCAACACCAAAAGTTGAGGTACAAAGGAGGCCTCACAAGGGTGGTAAGAGTGGTCACCATGTGAGAGAGGAGCCCACCTCTTTGACCCATTTGCAGGCTTGTCCACTTGCAGTCACATGTTTCCGCCACCTCTCATGTTATGAATTTTGCGAGAGGATTTCTCAAATTCAGCACCATAGGGAATTGGTCCGCTTGTTTGTTTTGCATCTGCATGATGGGCATGTAAATCTTGCAGGGGTGGATTTTATATTGCCATGTGAAATTATTGCTCAAGCAACAGAGATAGCCAATGTGGGAGAAGAGTGGAACAAGCGCAAAATATTGGACAGATTTCAGTATGAGCCCTACATTAAACCTGCCTACATGAGGTACATGTTGGTGTATTTCCTTTCAGATTTTTGAGGGATGAGTATGCTCCCTTGATGAGGCTCATCATGCGCTATTTCACCTGTGAGGGCAGATTTTCATGTTTGTATTCGTACCATATTCGCTTGTTGATGCATTTCACACGGGTACGGATGATGAACATACCATTTTTCATGTGCTGGAATATTGAGAAGATGGTGCCCTTGGTGCAGAGAAAGAGCCCAGCACAGCAACATAGGAGCATCTATCATTATGGTTTGATCCAGCTTGTGGTCATACATCAGTTGGCTCAGCAGGGTATCCCATGGGAGGATTTTATCTCTCGAGATTTTTTCACAGCACTAGCATCATCACCCCCTGAGGTTGTTCATGAGGAGGGAGGGCCTTCACAACAGCATGATATTCCTGAGATCAGACATGTCAGCTCCCCTCCATGGGTCACATATCAGAAAGGCCACAGGGCCTTATTTGCATCAGCTAGGCGAGTATTTTCTCCACACCAGGTGGAAGGGGTCTCGCCTTCTTCATCAGCACCGCGAGTGTTATCTCCACACCAGGTGGAAGGGGCCTCGCTTCCGACAGCAGCACAGGTACAGGAGAGAGGCAAGAAGCCCAATATTGATGAGGGGCCATCAGGTGATCCAGGCATAGATGTTGTTGACCTCGATATCAGTTCTCCTAGCCTAGAGTCAAAGGAGATCATTCAGCACCTAAGGGCTGAAAATGACTCATTGCAGCAAAGATTGGAAATGGAAAATTGGACAATCACCTACTTAGAGCAGCGCAACAAGCAACTTGAAGAGGAGCACACTCTTGATGAGTTGCGGAGGATCCATGAAGACCGCAACTTGGCGCGCAAGAGACCCGGTGATTTGGTACCCGTTGAGCGAGAGGCTATGCTTCTCCGGGTCAATGCTCATTTGGAGAGGCTGCTGGCCAAGGCCAACAAAGATAAGGACCTGCTCCGAAACATGAAAAACCACTATTGGGCCCGAATGCACGTATGCAAGGTGAAAATGAAGGTGATCCAAGGGCGGTTGGCTAAAGCACTAAAACGAAGGAAAAGGCCCGATCCCCTCCACATCTTGGCTGAGGCTTCCTTGAAGGAGCATGATACTAAATGACTTAACTCCAGCATAAATTTCAAAAAAATTTGAGCATTTTTGGTCACTTGTGAATTTTTGGGCAAAAAACAAGGTTTCTCCACCAACACGTCGCATGCCGCGCGTGACCCTTTCGATGGGCAACTCCATTTTGGGAAAACTCAGCATTTTTGGATTTTTCATGCAAAGATACACCTGCTCAACAATTACCAAGAGATTTCATCAAGTTTTGAGCCTCCAAAAAGTAAAAAAAAAAAGCAAAAAATGACTTTCTGCCACCTTTTTGACACACAGGAATCAGTCTTGGGAGATTGCAATTTTGGAGGGGAAAATGGCCACCAAATTCAGAAATTCCACTTGGGTTGGAAAGTAGACATCCAGACCTTTCCAAAAAGCCCACTTTTGCCTCATTTGGACACCTAGAAGTGCCTCAAAAGCAGCTCCAAAGGCGCGTGACGTGTTCAGGATCAGGGCGCGACGTGTTGGGCAGTTTTCACAGAAATTCACCTATAGCTCAGCAAAACGCAGTTTTGACTGGATTTGACTTTTTGGAGTGGATTTTGATCCTCCTTGTTGTAAATGATGTAATTTTATGATATTTTGACACTTATTTATCTCTTCTAGAAGATTCATTCATGAGATAGGCAAAAATTTAATGAATGAATTGGTTTCCTAGCTTATAGAGGCAAGTTGTTTTGACTGCCTAGTTTTTAGTGCTCAGTTTAGAATTGGTTAAAACAACTCCTAGGATAGTGAGCTCGACCCCTAGAGGCAAGGAAAGATGCTAGATTGCCTATATTATGTACTTTCTTGGTCATTTTCATGGTTGGACTCTTGAGGGAGAAAGCTTCTATTATATTAATCATTGTATCTCTGCAATTTTGGCAAAGGAAGAAAGACCAGGGTTTTGCAGTCCTTTTTGGGATTCCTGTGGTTACATGTGTTGATGGTGTGTTTCTCTTTGTACTTGTAAGTTTGTTATGTGAATCATCTTCTTACTTTTCCTTCTACAAATTAGGCAAATGAAGTGTTAAAGTAAATGATGATTGCCATGCTCTGCTTTTAAGTTTGCTTAATATTTATGTTTTCATCTGTCTAAAGAGAACTCTTGAAGGTTTCTTGCTCTCTTTAGCTCCTCACCGGTCATTCCTATCCATTCACTTAATTCAAAGGCATCAGTACAGTCTCCTACCTTGCCCCAAAGAACCCCCTGCAAAAACTGTGTCCAATCCCCGCACCCAAAATTGCCTTTTCCCGATTTTCCACCAAAATCCTAAAAATCTCAAATCAAACCTTTTATCAGTTTACTAGCCTAAAATCAGTGTTCTTTATTGGTTATCTCCGCCCTTTGAAGATCTTTGCCGAGATATACCGGAGAGAGCCCTCTCCTGCCCTGTAGGGCTAGCTACGAGGCT
This sequence comes from Pinus tabuliformis, assembly GCA_031772625.1. Lineage (NCBI taxonomy): Eukaryota > Viridiplantae > Streptophyta > Pinopsida > Pinales > Pinaceae > Pinus > Pinus tabuliformis. Next base: position 770,076,350 of record CM062816.1, read on the forward strand.
AAGTGGTTTGATGTTGCCTTGAAGTTTACCTTTCTCAGCCTGAGGTGAAATTTCAAGTGCTAACACAAAGTACATTGATTGCCATATAAATTACCAAGTACATATTCTTCAAAACATTCACATACATAATTATAATGATTATTATATAAATAAATTGTGTAAAAACTAGAAATAAAAATTGTTATATTATAACACTAAAGTTTATGACTTATCTAAGCATCCAATAAAGTACACAGTGTAAATACCTTATGGACTTTGACATATATATTTAATAATTGGTATTTCCTTTTGTGTGTTCTATACCCAATATTCAACCTTTATTGCCATGTTATCATTTTACTTCGTGTTAAATAGTGTCAACACACACAGAGATTTGTAATTTGTTGTGTTAAGCATTCTAGTTGTTTCTCCATCAAACTTTTTCAATTACTTCACCCATTCCCTTTGTCTTGATACTACAACCAGAAACTTAGAATTTGGCACCCTACAAATCTACAATTCTAAATCTTCTTTTATTTATATAATATAATAGAATAAGATTTTCAACTTTTAAGAAAAGGATTTCAGGGTGATCATCAAGGTTTTATCAATGGTTTGTTTAGATTATCTATGTTTCACCATGGATTTCTCTTAATGATTCACCATTTTACACATCAAATCCTTTGATGTCAGTTTAAGGGACATTTTTTTTTATTTTTTATTAAGTGATTTTTATAGTGAATGTGTCCTCAATGTTAAACAAGGTTTATGAGGAGAAAATTCGATTTTGCCTAATGATGTCTCTCTCGTTGTAGCACAAATATTTTCTAAGAGGCTATATTGAGAAATTGAACAAATAGATAATTAAATCAATTATATGTAATTCAACATTTAAATACTCATACACCCTAAGGGTTTAAACTTAAGATTTGATATCATATGTAACAACTCGAAAATAAAATATACAACTAATTACATTAATTTATGCGATTAATAATCAACACACAAATTGTTAAACTAAATGGCCTAGAATTTCGAAAACCACGAGCAAAGAAGACTTACTTGTAGTGATGATATACCTTACTTGTGATTTTGGTGTTGTAATGCCACTGAGATCCTTTTGAATGCAACAAAGTTTTGGGGACGACTCTCCACCCAACTATAAGTACAACTACACAAAATCTTTCCAGAACTGGTCACCCCCGAGCCCTCAATCAACTACAACTGTTAGAGAATCCTTTGCCTCATGACATTCTCATTCGGAAAGAATGAATGAATACTTCTCATCTCCATTTCAACCATTAAATAGAACCAACTATTCTAAAAAATAGAAGGGGATTGGAAAGGGATCTACATGCAACACAATCCACGTGTCAAAATGCCAATTTTTTATATCTTTGTTTAAGTTTTACTTTAACTCAATATTTTTTTTATTTTTCTTATATTTAACTCTCTTTTATTATATTCCTTTTTACTTTTTGTATAACTTTATTTATTATTTATATTTTTTTTTAATTTATATATTCTGTATAAAGACTATTCTATTAAGATTAAAAAGAGAAAAAATATTTACAAAGAGGTTTGAACCTCTGAGGGGGCCGTAGCCTGCCCTCTGTCAAAGAACCGTTGCAGGTAGCGCTTTTCCTTCTGTTTACAAAAATGATAATCATAGCCTCAAAACTGAACAGAACTATATAGACCCAAGACTAAACAGAGCTAAACGCTTCAGAGTGAGCTACCCTATTACAAAATACTGTCCTTTACCACAATTACAAAAAAGGAAAGCCAAAATTATATCCTGGAGAATGAACAATTTCATGCTGATGGTATCAGAAGCCATGCACACTGAAAATGACACACGAGATCCAGAAAACAAAAACTGACTTGCTATCCTGTAGCTGAAGCCAAAGGTAATTAAACCTGCAGTGGCGCATCTGTAGCATTTTCATTAACCTGGTTGGGGGAGCTTGCCCAGGTTACCATCACCTCATCTTCAGCTTCCATCAAGTTGCCTTCTGGAGGAGGCACAAGGTGCAGAACACTGCCAAAGAGGCGCGCCGGCTCACAAACTATGATTTTCTCTTGAGGAGAGTCCAGCTGAGGGCGAGAATCTTCCTGTTGACCCTCTTCGTGCATCGCAGCAGAAACATTGAGGACAACACCAGCCAAGATGCTCTGAGAATCACTGGAATCTGAGCAAGGAAGCAACTGTTCCTTGGAAGTTTCATCTGAGCTTGTGAGCTCATCTTCTTCCTCCGAGAAGATAACAGTAATTATAGCTGAGATGAGCGGTCTGTTAAGCCTGCTTTTGAACTTAAACCTGGATGTATGAAGAGAACAGTTTAGGGAGGGTCCAGAATAGTCTGAGGGCGGAGAGGAAGGCGAAGCAGTAGCTAACGGGGATATACGACGAGGCGCAGAGCTACCACGCCCCCCAGACCCTCCACAGGACCCCGAGTTGCTCCCACGCCTGGGAATACCACGACGATGGGCCATAACAGAATATAACAACGAAATGAAGATGCTAAAGGACTGAGGGTGAGGGAGAAGCAACTCACAGACTAAGAGTAACCAAATTGAAAACCAGACCTTTGAATGTAAGACCCAGTAGCCGAGCACACATAAGATAGACTCGGCCTCAAGAAAATACCCAACAACGACTGAATAAGCCCAATACCCAACCCAGACACCTTCAACAAGGACAAAATCCAAATCCCTTACAGAGATGAACCAGAAGACTGACTTAAGACACCAGACGCAAATGGAGAAAACGCCTTCGGAAAGAGGCAAAAACAATATACCTGAAGCTGACCAAATGGGAGCAGTTATGAGACCATGGTGGCTTCCAAATTCTCTGGGTTGTGCTAAGACTCTGAGACCATGACCACCATAGGAGACCTCTGCTTGAAGAAACCGGAAACACTACATTGATGCCTGAAAAGACCAGAACAAATGAACCATGGAGAGTGCGCGCCATCCTGATAACTTCCATCTGCTTACCTCGAGCTGGGGCCTTCATTAATGCTGATTAATTACCTGTCTCGAACCGCCTTACCCTGCTTAATTGCTTGCCAGTTGCCGGATCCGCATGCTCCAACATTAACACCTATTAAAGACACCCGCATCCGGGTAGTTTATTTATATATATTTATGTAGAACTTCATTATTATTTATTTTTTATTTATTTTCTATTATAATATTTTCTTCTTTATTTATTATTTATTTGTTATTATTATCTTTCTTTATTTTTTATTGTTTTATTTATTTATGTATTGATATTATTCCATCTATTATTATTATTATTTGATTTATTATTTTGGGGCATTACATACTACCCCTCTTTAAAGAACTTCGTCCTAAAGTTAAGTTTAATCTTTTAACTTTTTATTATTTTATTTATTTATTTATTACTTCACATTTGCCCTACACCCTCTATTGAACTAGTATACCAGCGTGATCAAAAGTTACATAACACGGAAGAAATCCCTGTGTTATTTATTGTGTGATCTCTTGTCTACAAATATATTTGGCATCAAGTAGTATTAATGTAGGAAGAATCTTGAGAATGGTGAAAAGTGTGGAGGGAAATTTTAGTGAGAGTAGAAATGTTGGTTAGACTTTTCAAAGGGAAGAGTGTAAGGATCCTAGAAAATGGAAGAGATGAGTGTGTGGTATTACAAAAGACAATATGTTGCTCATATTATAAAATGATAGGAAGAGGACTTCCTATGAGAAGAGATGAAGGAAAACATAGAAAATGAGAGGAAGGTAGTGTAGAATATTTTACAAAGTTGTTGCAACAAATGATGAAGAAAATGAATGCCACAGAATTTTCCCAATAGAGAAGAAGCGTCACATCAAAGTGATTTAGAAGAGTGAATATCTAGATAAATACAAAGATATTAAACCTTTTGTTTTCTAGCTAAGAACCATAGGGATGAAGATGATGAAGCATCTACTTATGTACTATGGATGTGTAGACCTAGAGAAATTGATATGGTGGACAAAAGAAACACATAACTATTTTAAGTACAATAAAGTATCTATTAAAGTGAATATGGACCACACAACATTGAAAATCCATGACCTTATGTGGTGAGAGAATTTGAATATGGAAAGAAGGATAAGAGGAAAGGAAAAATATATATACATTATAACATATGGATATTATAATTAGATATAGTCATGTAACTTCATGTTATACTTTGAAAATGATAATATTAGAAAATTTGAGGTGGATTGAGAAATTTGTAGAAGAATATGTTGTGGAGTTTTGTAGAATAGCCATGAGAAATGGTTTTGTTAGGGTGAGCAAGGAGAAGATCACTATGTTTTTGAATGGTCTAGAACTACCCCTTCAAATAGGAATACATACATGGAACATGTATGCCAGGAAACCAATTCCAATAAGTAAAAGACTTAAGAAATGAATCAAGAGTGTATAATGCTTGAATCCCAAGATTTATTGATATTCTTCTCTTCTAAATTGATTTCAAAATACCACTCATAAGTGATAGACCAATGAATTTTTTGTCTTATCATCCAAGTGTGTTTATAATGTCTCCAAAAACTACTCTCTTGATTTGTTTGTCATCTTTTCTTTAATACTTATTAATAATACTCATAAGGTAGATGAACTAAATTTCACTTAATCAAGGACATTAGTGAATTTAAGTGTATCTATAATCCCCTTTGTGTGAATACATGTTAGTTAGGGTGGTTCATAAATGATAACCGCCTCTTTAATTTAAAAGGATACTGAAATCTCAGTGAAAATAATGCCTCATTCAATGTAGACGTGAATTTAGATTGTTCGAATTATATGTTGGTTGTGGTAATTTAATGTGTCTTGGGAAAAGAATCAAAATTTTAAAGAGTAGTGGAACGAGAATAAGGAATGTGAGATGTGGGATATGAGACATAGGATGGCATAGAGTAAGGTCTCACGCACCTGCACGTGAAAGAAGTGGTCAATTGGAAAGTGACTAATTATGAAGCTTTGTGGGTCTCTTTGAGTGATGCAAGGTGCAGGTCATGGAATGTGGGAAGATGGATAAGAAAGCTCTCACGCATCCACAAATACATGGGTACATTTTGAAAGCTGTGGAGTGCAATATGAGGAATGTGATATGTGAGGTGATTCTGGTGAAAGGAATTTCCCATGACCTACATTGATGAAAATGACTTAAGTGTTTGAATTTTTTTGGTTATGAGAGATGAAAGGAACAAATAGGTGGAAGGGAACCTACAAGCGACATATTGACAAGAATGGCTAAATTTTTGGAAATAAAATGTATAACTGTTAGTATGAGGGGTTAAGCAAAGACAATAATATTGATCAATGATTGTTTATTAACATTTGGCTCCAAATATGGGACAATGACCCCCTTGTGGGTTGCTAAGAATCTAAAGGGCCTTGTTGCTAAGATGAACATAAAATTGGAAATTTCAATTTTATAAAAGATGAAAATGGAGAAATATATGTATAGGGGAAAGGAAGGTAAAATAATATACAATTGGGCATGATATATTTTCACAAGAAAAAATTCTTGAGATGTTGTATATTTACATGAAACTTTTGAACTGTACCATTCTTATATTTGAGTAGATAATAATTAAAACCACAAATTCTTTCGATTTGATATGGTTCAGTCTAGAGATCTTTGAATTTTGTGAATGGATGGATTTATTTTTCTTTATTCCAGAGAAAACCAACTATTATTTGCAAAATTCCTTCAAGGTAGAACTCCAATCAAATTTTTTTTAAAAACTTGTTCCCTCATCTATATACATGTATTTACTTGAGTTTGTTTCTCTTCTAATTTAAGGGGTTGATATTATCATGTTTGGAGTGGAGTGACCCCTTCTTTGTGTTCAATCCCAATGGAAATTGTTAAAGAATTTAATTCCAAATGTATTGATAGTTTTGAATATTTTCCTCTGCTAACATATAAGGTGAATGCTTGGTGCTTCCCTTTGGAGTAACTCTAGTTTCCCAAAGAACATCTAATTCCTTTAGTTTGTAGAAATTGTAAAATTTGTATCAAGGATTTGTTATTTGATTCAGATCAACCATTCTATTTAATATAATAGTTAGGTGAATGTTCCATTAATATAACAAATTACCTAAAAAACTTTGTAAATTTTATCATATAAAGATAGAATCATTATCGATTATGACTTTCTCTAGAATATTGAATTGATATGAGATAGTTTATTTCAAGAATTGTATTATTTTTTCTAAATTGGAAACCTTTAATGCTATTGATTCAGGACATTTTGTGAAATCATCTGTAGCAATCAATACATATTAATGACCTTGATTGGATTTTTGATTTATTGGACCAATGGCATCCAAATATCAATGTAAAAATGAACCTTCTACTGAAATAGGTTTTAATGCATAATTGATCTCTTCTTTTTCGTGATAATTTATGGAAAGAGACACATTTTTTAATCACCACATAAGCATATTTAAATAATGTTGTGCAATAATAACCATCTTCGATAATCCTATGAGCAGCTACCAAAGGAGAAAAGTGTCTGCCACACACTCCTCCATGTAATTCCTGAAGAATTAATGATTTTTTAAAGGATTTAAACATCTTAGTAACATGCCATCAAAATTCTCTTAAACAAAAATCCAAAATTATTAAGATAATTACTAGTTTTCATTTTTAATGACCTTCTTTCCTTTAATACATTCCTACTTGCTATTGTTGAGATTTTAAGTAAAATACAATATCGTCATACCATTCACTCCTTGCAAGGGTATGATCTTCTTCACCATCTATAGGACAAATATTTACAGCTTCGATACTTGTGATCAAATTACATAATCCTTGTCCCTTTACTTCTTTTATGGGTTTTATTCCAATGTCACGCTCCTACAACTTTTTTATCAAATTTGGCCATCTTACTTTTTTGAATTGTTGATTGAGCATGGTTTTTACAAGAGGATGTGGTACATAAGCAATGACATATGTTGAAAGAAAGTAGGTTTTGAAGTGGATCAAAACTTTTACTAAATCCAAGGCCTATTTTTTCTATATTAGAATATTTCAACTCATAATCATGCAATGTTTTACTTATGAATGAAATAGGAAGTCCCTCCCCTTTCTTGTTATTTTGAGTAAGTATGGAAGTGATAGTCTCTTTTGAAGCAAAAGAGTAGAGTATAAAATCTCTACCAAAGTCTGGATTTTCTCATATTGGAGTTGTTGTAATTGCTTGTTTGATATTCATGAAATCCATTTGTGTTTCTAGTGTCAACTCAAAGATATGATATTTCTTCAATAAATTATTTATAACATTTACTATTGAAGCATAGTCTGGGACAAATCTTTAAACAAAATTTATCTTCCCAAAAAATGATTACACTCCTTTACAAGAAGTTGGATGTTATAAATTATTTATGACTTTAATCCTATCTAAGTCAATATAAACCCTTTCTTTGCTCAATAATGACCCAAAACGTTTCCTTATGATATCGCAAACAAACATTTCCTAGGATTAAGAGATATGCCATATAATCTACAACATTGAAACTCTTCTTAGATGTTTTATATGGCATTCTCTTAGTTTTGAATGAGTAATAAGATCATGTCGGTAACTAGCTTTCGTTTTTCCTACCAGGTCCTTGAATGAATGAACAATGGCTCTTTGGAATGTAGCTCTAACATTTTTAAATCCAAAGGGAATTCTTACATATGAAAATATTACGCATGGTGTTATGAAAGTAGTTTTATGTCTATCATCTTCAACAACTAACACCTAATTATATCCTAGAATCCATCCAACATTGATATCATGTAGAGCCCAAAACATGTTGAAGCAAGAATTCCATATTTGGGAGTGGATATTTGTCTTTCACATATTCTTTATTAAGATCATAGAAATCAACATGAAGACGAATTTCACTATTTATCTTCCTTACTATTTCTAGATTAGAAATCCATTTAGAGTATCTTACTAGAAAAATGATACTAGAATTATTCATTCTTTCAACTTCTATTTTTACAAGCGGGTTCAAAATTGGATTTATGATTCTTGTATTTTTCTTGAAAGGCTTCGTAATTTCCTTGAGTGGTATTATGTGCTAAAATCTAGACTTGCCATATTCTTTCACATCATAATAAGTCCATGCAAAAACTCGTAATTATTTTTGAATAAATTGAGACATTGTTGGATGTCTTCATTAGAATAGCTGGTTCCTAGATTTAGATACTTTGAGGTATATAATGTACTAATACTGATCTTTAAAATCCCATGAACTTTCCTTAAAGATGATTCCTCACTCGTATTATTCTTCCTTCTCTAGCCATCTCTTTTAAATAAAGATTCCAAGCTTACATACTTCTTTGGAAGATATGGTTTCATTAAATCTTTAGTTAAACTAAATTATTTCTTGTTTGAATCTTCTTGAAATTCTTCATATATTTCTGATTTTGATAACATATCCTCTATATAAATAATTCATTATTTGACACATTCATCATGATTTTCAAATACTTTCATGTAATCTTCATTTTTTGGTATTGATGGTTGAAAATTTACATCAACATGGAAAGTACTTTAGCCCTTAGAATTACTTGGATTGAGCAGAGAGGTTGGAACTATTAAAGAATCAACTATCTAGATGTTTTTTCATGGAATAAGCATTATTTTTAAAAGAATTGAGGTCTTGAAGAATATCCCATACCCTTACAGTGTAAGATTTCAACCATTCCCTTTTTATCTTGTACTTCTCCTTGGTTTTATTTATGATTAACTCAGATACTCCTTTCAAAATTAGATCTTTGGCATGCATTTCAACAACAAGAATTAGTCCATGTGTTAATGCCTCGTACTTAGCTTCATTATTCATATAAGGAAATTTCAATTTGAAAGAATAAGGATGAACAAAAGCATACAGGCTTTCAAATATATTCCCAGCTCTAATTTTAGAACTTGAACAAGCACCATCAAAGGACATTTTCCAAAATCCTTGAAAAATACCCAATTCATAGACTTTAGTTTCTCTATATTAATAACAAAATAATTTCCAATTCCTAAATCTGTACAGTTATGAATTAATTCCAATTCATTTTCTCAAAGGAACTGGGTTTCCTTTGTTCTCTTGGAACAAAAAAAAAATGTCCATCTTTGTTTGGAAGCATCATATAACTTCCATCATTAATGAAGTAGTCTCCAATCACATAGAACCAATCACGACCAAGGACAAATTCATACACAAAAGGGAGGCCCACAACTATTGTAGTGAACATTGTATTAATATGTGGTGTCAAGCTTATCCATGCATAAAAATACTTAATTTCACAATGAGAAGGGTTTTCCTTGAATCATTAGCATAAATACTTCCTCTAGCTTCATAGTAATTAGTACATTCTAACCCTAAAGATTCCATTAATGAAAGCGACATTATACTATTTATGGCCCCACTATCAACCATACAATTATGAAGGACAAAGTCATGATTTTTAAGAGAAATGTAGAAAGGAGGTACTTTGCCTCATACTCTTCATGGAAAATAATTCATTCTTTACTGGCTACTAAGTAAAGATGTAAGCTTATTCTCAAACTTTTTTAGATCATATTCTCCAAAATCTTAAGTAGATTCTCCTTTTGTCAAGGAATCTTAAATACCTCAAGAAAAGTAAGAGAATTTTATAGCTTCATATTTTCATTAACTATATTATAAGACATCTTCATTGTTGTATCTATCTAATTATTTGTTGGTTGTGGAATCACTTTTTTGATGTTGATAGTGAATCGTTGTTGATCATCTTCCCTTTATCAACTTGATTTCTTAGTTTGAATTTATTTGCTTGAGCTCTTGTTTGGACAAACTTATATTGATTTTCTTTAGAATTTGTTTTTTCAACAAAATTTATTAGAGTGAAGTGTTGCATATTTTATTCATATTCCATGGATTCTAGAATATGAGTATCTTAAATCCTTTCATCCCTTAAAACTCCTATATATTCTTCAATTTCTTCAAATGGGTCATTGTGGAAATTTTCTTCTAGTTAGCTGCATTTGAATTTGGCATCCAAGGTTCTCTTAGTTTGTGTTCTTCAAGTTTTTATTTTTATTTTTGTCACCCCTTTCTCTTAGGTTTGACATCATTTATACTTAATTTTGGGATTATTGTCGAGGAACACCATAATTTTATTTTTATACAATTAATTCATTTTTATTTGGCATAGAGTTATGTTGAGTTGTGCAATATTTGATTCTTGACATGTTATGGGGGCTTCTTCTACAACATTTATTATGTTTGGAGGCTATCCTTGAAAAATTCTTCTTCCAACACCTTGTTCTTAAATTGGTCTTGATGAAGAAGAAGGTTGTAAAGAAACAACTAGCCTTGATACTTGTCTTTGAACACATTAGAGGATTATTTAAATATTATCATTACTTTCAATCATAGCTTCTGCCATATTGATTGCTTTTCTTATTCCTTCTTGTAAAGTGACAAATTGTAAAGATTGGATAACATATTTCACATTTGAATGATTGATCCATATTTATGAAGGAAGAAAATTTAATACATATATAAACAGAAACACATAGATACATCGAAAACATAACTTCAATTCATTAATAACAAAGTACTAAAAATTATTTATATGCAGAAGGGAAATAAACTAGCTCATGCGATGGTAGCTTATCTATTAGAAGAGATGTGGTGGATACATGCCCTCTGAATTGTGTTACAATGAGGCTCACTGGCTTATTTATTATTGAGGAACAATGGAAAACTCTAAACATCCAAAAAAATAACCCTAGGAGATGAATCATCAAAAGTTTGTGGGTCACGTTGGGGTAAATTGGTACATCAACTTCCCGTGGTCGTAACTTTGGCATAAGATCTTTGTTTGACATGTACAATACGTCACTAGGAAGATCTATCCGAGGACTACAATTTTTTACTACAAACCCCTATGACACACTTCAGATTTTCCTATTAAAAAAAAAAAAATAACTTCGTTTAGGGCCTCAAAATGATTCCGGAAGTTCAGGACCCGAAAAAAAGGCCAAAAATACTAAGTTTACTGCAATTAAGGAAACTAAAAGAAAAAATGGTGAGGGTCCAAGTGGAATAGGAAGGTGGCCACCTATATCCACTTAGATCAAGGATGGATCATTTGGATGTTGATTTTTAGGAATTTGTTGCAAAGTCTGGAAAAAATAGAGATTAAAAACTCTGATTCTTTCATTTTTCTCGAGATGAATTTGAGTGAAATTTGTTAGCATTGTATGATATGCAATTGGCTAATAATATCTCATCATAAATTCTTATTCCATCATAATATTAAGAAATTGTTTCAGTGGGAGTGAAATATACTAGTCATGTGTGCCCTCTCAAGGTCTATAAAATTACTCTAACATTAACATCATCATATTGAATCAAATGGATGTCGCAAATAGTTAAGAACTAATCAAGATGTTTCTTTGGATCCATAATGCATTCACTATTAAAATGGGAAGAACTCCTTATGCAAGGATAGAAAGTTGATGTTGTTCTCTTCTAAGATTAAGGGGGATATATCCTTGTCATCTTGAAAGGTTTATTCTTGCATTATTTTTGTCTATTCTACCTTTATTCATTTCTTGGTTCTTCATTCCTCGGTTCTTCTTGATCTCCAATTATACATTTTTCCTTTATGAAAACTTCCTATTTTAGAACAATTAAACTTTATAATTGAAATTTTTGAAGTGTTTCAAAAAGTCTACTCCTACTCCTTGTTATTGGTCCTTTGGAAGTTTGAGAATCTCCAATGTTCAACATGTGTTTCTCTCTCTTTTTATTTTAGCAAGCCTTTTTTTTGGGCAAGAACTTATACATTTGCTTAAGTTCTTGTCAATTTCATACAGCTTATAAGTCCAAATTATATAACTAATGTAGCACACTTCTATGATATTCAATTCCATTTGGTATTTGGGGTTGAATTGGATCTTGACGAGTCAAAATTCTTACCATACTGTGAAGCTAGCCTTTCATTTAGTTCCCTAGTATGGTCACCAAAAATTGTTGATTGTTGGGATTGGTCAAAATCTCAAAGATAAAATTTACGGGAAATTCTTCCCCCCCCTCATTTTTATAGAGTTGGAATTCCTCTTACATTAAGAACATAAAACTAAAAAAATAAATTCTTGAGAGAGGATCGGGATCTTATATGAAATGAGTATTCACAATAATATGACATCATTTACATAACCATAAATAAAGTTAAATATTCTTTGACATCCATTTCTAGCATAGTAGAAAGCAAAGAGTCACATTTGGATGGAAGAAATAAAGGGGAACACATTTGTAAAAAACTTTAATGGATTTACACAATTGCAACCTTAAGCTTAAAACACAAAGTCAAAAAATCACTCTAGCTATGTACTTCTGCTAGGTCTTTGTGGAGCGCCTATTTAAAAAATATACAAATATTTAAAGAAGATTTTATAATATTTAATAAATCAATCTGAATTCTTCCTTTTAAGGATAGGTATAGGGATCTTGCAAACCAAATAAATAAATAAAATACTTGGAAGAGAAAATAAACTATAATTAGGAATCGACCTAATACTTAGAAAAAAATTAAAGTAAAAAAGGTTAAATTATTAGTAAATGGGAAGAAATATTGTGAAGAAAGGAGGACCAAACAAGTGATCCAAGTGGATATTGGTAGTCACCTAGCTATTCCATTAGACCACAACAAAAATTTCCTATTTTGGTAGTTTTCTATTTTTGGTAGTTTTTAGGTCATGAACTTCTAGAGTCGTTTTGAGGCCCTAAATTGCATTTTTTAAGGAAACAAGCCAATAATGATTCTATATTTTTTTGGTATTTGGAAAATGTACTTCTCGGATATTCCTTTCCAATGATATATCATGCACACCAAACAAAGATTGTATGCCAAAGTTACGACCCATGGAAGTTGACATTCCAACTCATCCCATCGGGGCCCAAAGGCCTTTGGTGCTTCATCTCCTAGGGTTAGGTTTTTGGATTTTTAGGGTTTCTCATTACTTCTTTATGATAAAAAGGCATATGAGCCTTATTTTGACACACTTTGGCGAGGGATCGTAACCATCACATCTCCTTTTAGAGATAAGCTACCACCATTCGAGCATTTTGCATGTATACAGTTTTATTGTTTTCCATTTATTAATAGAAATTAAGTTTCAGTATATCTTTGTGTTTTGGTTATAAATTTGTATATCATTTCATTCCCTTCATAAATTCAGATCAACTAGACACTTTACTTACAATACTAGAAGAAGGACCTATTTCTTGTTGAAGACCTCATTTGTTAAATAGTGGATGCAAGTTGACAACTTAACTGTGAGAATTGTTGATTGATCATCTTGAAATGATTATATTCTCCAAGTCATCTTTTAGCCACTACTTGATATATATGCATAACGGTGAAATCGTCACCTTGTGCTTTATTTAAGAGATCTCAAATAATTCATTTTTATCCTGATGTTCTATTGTTGATTAGTCTTAACTTCTATGCACAAAATGAATTAAAATTTTCTCAATTTCTTCCTTGGGAAAATAAAAAAGGTTGTTGAAGTTGTTACCCCATTTTATATTTAATACATTAACACACTCTTGCATTTTCTCTAGAGTTAATAACATTGTATCCAATGATTAAGTTAGGAGCCTCTAATTTAAAGACAAGTCACTCCTTTTTGTGTTAATATTGTCACATCTAGAAATCATTTCCCAGAGTATGTGAATCCTTAACATCCAACTAGCCTTTATCTGCTTCATTTTATTACGGGATGGTAAATTGTTAATTATTTTTTCCACTTTGAACTTTGTTCATATCAGAAGCTTTAGTGATAAAGGTCTTTAAGGTATCTTTATAAAGCTCATCATCATTTTCCAATTCCTTTTGCAAGTATTCTATGAAATAATTAATCCGCAAACAAATTAGTTGAAGGAGTAACCACTTTCCATACTAATAGGATTATAGTAGTCCTTTTATTGATGTTATCAACTACATATTGTAAAGTTCCCATCAATAAGCTTGAAGCTTCCTTGATTCTTAAACTTATTTCTAACATGTCTTTAGAGATATAACTTAGATTAACAACAAAAAAATGGTTGAACAAAAAATTTCCCTAGTAATAAAGCCATTTCTAACTCTTTGATTCTCTTTTTCTGCATGTATACCAAAATCCCAAAGTGACTTTATAAGGATTGGATATCAATTTTTTTCTACAACTTTTCTGAAGTAACCTTTGTCTTATTCTTGTCAAGAACTTCCAACAATATGAATATTTCCTCATTCTAAGTTCAAAACACAAAGTTATGACCCTTGAAATATTTTCTAATTTATGTCCAGTTAGCATTCATATCGCTGACATGTGGTAGTCCCACCAGATGTCATCACTGTACTATGCCACTTCATTAGTCACATGGCTAACACATGGTGGTCATTTTCTCATATTTTAGCATCATATCACACCACCTTCGCAAGACAAACACATTAGTTGCCGAGTCATATCTAGATCTGAGATTTCATAAAGTCATGTTTATAAAAGTTTTGGATTAACATAGTATCCAAATTATGTTTGCGAAGAGGAGAATGTCAATAATGATAACAACTAACATATTTTGGATGCCTTGCTATCCAAAATTATTCTAGAGATGAGAAATGTCTCCAGCACCTAACAGTCTAACAACTAACAACTTTTGATTCAGGTTATATTCAAATTTAAGGCTTTTTTCTATAATTTCTCATTATCAAAGGTTTTAGATTTTTGAACTTCCACCAGATTCAATAGGTCAACCTTTTGAATACCTTCAATCCCATGTCACACATTGACTTGGCTCCACATTAGATTCTCTCTAATAATTATTCCACATCAACATGCCATGTCATCCAACCTAATCATCTAGCCATGTCAACATGCCAGATCATCACGACAAATCAAGGGCCACGTTACATGCCCCACTAGCATTAAAATCCAATATTTTCATAAAAGGGTATTTTCCAAAAGCTCCATATTTTTGTACTTTCGAGATTTTAGATTAGGTTCTTCTAGGCGATGGAAAATATCAACATAAAAAGGGAAACTACTAGACTCCAACACTGATGGAGATCCACAATTTATTTGGAAGTGTAATGAGTGTCATAATGGTCAACATCCAAATCCAAATAAATATTTAAGTGTTCATTTTTATTAAAATTTGAATTTCTAGACCTTTACCTCTCTATCCCTCTTCCAACTAAGCTCATAGCCTCAACCCCGCTCGGCGCTAGCACATGCGACCTAGGGTTGGGATAAACACTTCCAACATCCATATCTAGAGAAAACCCTTAAGTATTCCTATGAGGAAAAGCTAGATTTCTAAATCTCCATTCCCATTAACTAAGCCACTAGGAAATTAAGCCATTGAGAAAAGTATGCAATGAACCTCATACCTTTACCGAGTTTGGTTCAGCAAATAACTTTTATTAATTGGGACATAAAGAAAGCTAAGAAATGAACCTCATATATTAACCCATTCCAATTGATGGAAATCAACTAATGATCACAACACAAAGGATCTATCACTTGATGATATCTAGATCCAAGAAAAAATTTAAAGGTTCCTATTTAGAAAAGTCAAATCTTGGATCCTTTGAAAGGCTAACTTAGGGTACTAACACAATGGGTCCCACATATGTATTTGGAGAAAACTTTATTGTGTCCATTATTTGGAACTCCAAATACTTTGCAACAACCCTCTGGTTTCAAAAGTAATTGTTCCACTCATCTAGGCCCTCAACATCTAGAATATTTTGTCAAGTCCATGTTTTTAATTTTTTGGATGCCCACTAATATTGGTAAGAGGGGCACCCTTAATGCCTAGTATTTTCCCATCATACCCATTTTTCTTAAGCTTGTGGTATTAGTCTCACAAGCCATGTGACCCATGGTTGGAGCTAAATGCCTCCATCCATAAATTTCCAAAGAGAATGACAGGTCCCATAAGTTATTCAACCATATATTCAAGATTTGTTATGTTTCTAACAAGGAAAACTCACCTTGTCAACTATTGAGAATGGAAATAATTGATCTACCAATTTCCACAATGAATCTACTACCTGAAACTAAGAAAATATTCTTAAGGAATTCATAAAGGATCCCTAAATATCCAATCCCTAACTTGACTTAACTAAGGGGATTTCCTTTCCCCCATAATATTCTAACAAGTCTCAAGTTTAGATCCTTTTACTAATGTAAATAGGAAGGTAAATTTCATTGTGTGCTTATTAAAGAGCACCCTAAACTCAACCATACTTTAGTTGTTAGCTCATTAACAAGTAGTTAATCATACAACAAATTTATGCACGTTAAGACTCATTAGTCTTTAAACCTAATCTATCATAGGATTTCATGGTTAAATATAGCTAATTCATCTTCCTCAACCATCCAAGGCTTCCATCAATAAGAGTCTCTGAGTTCTTTTATTTGTAAAGGATCATAGCATAGTTGCTCAATTTTACAACCATTCTGACAAAATTCCCTTACAATTCTAGCCCCTCAGCCACGTTTACTAAAAATTGGTTACCCATAATTAACTCAAGCAATTCACCCTGCTAAGTATAATTAACATACTAAAATAGTTTTACCGGCAAGCATGACCCACACATTTATATGACAATGTATGGTATACACACGCACACACACACACACACACACACACACACACACACATTCAACATTCATATAACAAATCACAAGTAACATGCCATAACTCCATAAGGGAAAGGGTTCACTGTTTCTGGCAAACTTAGTGTTTCTACAAACGCCTAACCCTCTAGACCTAGTAGCTAGTCTAGAAACAATAGTCAAAGTAATTCACTGCTTTTACTATAAATAACAGATAAGAGAAGGAGGAAAAGAAAACAACCTATAACTTTCGCTTTCTCCCTCTCTCCTTTGATCGATTCTGCCGCTTCTTTCCATACTTAACTCGCTTGGAAAGTACCTGCACACAAGCCGAGACAGAAACCCATCAAAGCATACAATAAAGATCTATTAATTAAACATATCATACAAACACATACGAATGGAAAAAACTTTGAATTCTTTATTGATAAAAGGAAATATTACAACCCATGAATGTTCATGCTTGATTTTGTGTCTTCCTTCTAGTTTCAATCCCTTCTCTCCTCATGAAGCAACAATTTGACATCATTACAATACTCTTACTAATCTCATTCAAATAGCATTTCCTTAGCTCAAGAAATTCCAACCTAGTCCAGCCTTTGAATGCTTGGTCAATTTATAACTGAATGGAGGAGTTTAAGCCATTAATGGCATTCATGAATGCTTTGCCAAATTTGGGAAGTGGTTCCATGGAGGAAGGAATAATGGATTAAGGTTCGTTCATCCTTTTCCTCATCCAAATGCAAGCTCAACCAACCTGGAAACTTCCAGAATTATCCATTGGATGAGGTATCCAATGGATTCATTTAAAAAATTCGTTGAATCTCGCTCAGTGCAGGTGAAACAAAGGCTAAGTGTGCTGCAGCACACCCAGCCAGTATAGTTCCTGCATTGCAATGCATCTTGATAGAAGGCTACCTACGCTGATCTCCTTCGGGACACTTTTTGGATGAATGGTGTCATGGAAACTCTTGGGAGGCAAGCATGATGTAGGTTGACCTCATTAGGGAATGAAAACAACTAAATTAGGGATTAATGGACCCTAATGGTACTGATCTGGAAGTTGAGGTTGATGTGCCCAAATTGACCTGTAACAGTTGCCCCCTAAAGCATGAAGTTGTAAATAAACATGTCGAGTGAGATGCTTTACCATTTCAAGAGAAGGTTTCGATGTGGAAGGTGACCAACATCAATTACAATACAAATATCATGATAATTTGATTTTTTCTCACGAACTAGCTGAGGCAAGGCATACCCATGCTCAACTTATAAACTTTCATCAAATATAGTCATCTACAGATATAAACCCACGAATGGATGACCATAAATGTAAGGCCATTGTACATTTGATATAGTACTCCTGAAAAAGTATATCGCAGCCCGGATGGATGAAACTAGATCCGGGGTCTTCAATCTCATTCAATATTCACTCAATGTACAAGTCTAACCATGTGAATAGATGATTTGAAGTCAAACATGGAGAGACATCGTCTGATTACCAACCAATGATGTGAGCCATTAATAGACACGAGAGGAATCACCGATAATGATAATGACCCTCAAGGTACTGTAGTACATTTCACAAGGTGTGAATAAATGATTTGATGTTGAACACCATACTAAGTCTTTTGGTCGAAGGCCAGTGATGTCAACCTATTGTCGGAAGCGAGAAACCTGCCATTGATGTATGCAAGCCTCAAGGTACTAAAAGGGTGTTTCTAAGTCAACTTCTTGGAAGATGTGCTGATGTCGACAAGAAGCGACTCGTCGTAGGAGGGCCTTGATGTATCCCTCATCAATGACACGAAACGAGGTAAATGATTTTGGAGATTTAATATCGACTGATGACACAAGGTTCAGGAATGGTGTACATGAAAATGAAGGTTTATTGTATTGTAAAGGATGAAGTTTTGAACTGAATGACTTCTCTTGAACATATCAGCGACACTAAAGTGAATTGGTAGCATTGACCCAAAACAAAGTGATGGATGGTATGATAGACCAATGGTGTGATAACCATCAAGCTGAATGACCCAACCCACATAGTCACAGTGATGAGTGTTGGGTGTGGAGCCTGATTATCTTCTATATTCAAAGGTATCGCCACATAGGACCCCAGTTCGAAATGGGGGCGGCAACGCCGCCCGTAAAATATTCGCTGCAAGGGGGGTCCAAGGGGGGCGGCTGCGACCTTTGGGAGCCCCCCCTGGCGGGGGGTTTCGGGGGCAGCGCCCCCGAAGCTAAAAACAACTGTAAAATTGCCTTGTAAAAGTATAGTAATTTCTAGTCAATCTGGGCCGTTCATTAGGCGGATGATCTGACGGTAGAACTTATGTTTAGTTTAGGGTTTTTTGCCCTAGAAGGCAACCCCTCTCTTTGTATGAGGGTATTGTATTTGAGGCTGTGTGATAGATGTGTATTCTGTGAGCGAGAAAGAGAGAGGTGAGACTGTGAGAGAGAACATAGGATATTACAGCGGATTTGCTGTAGGTTGTGTCTCTTCATTTTGCTGGATAATAGAAAGGAAGGGCTGGCTGTTCGGGTTGGACGTAGCCCAAACTGGGTGAACCACGTATATCTGTGTCTCTCTTATTTTGTGCGTTTTCTGTGTTTATATTTCTGCAATATTATATGTGTTTCATTGCTCCGTAATATATAATTTTCTAACAATGAGGTGAAAGTGTCTTGTTCAAGGGCGACCTACTACCATAAAGTGTTCTCGGCTTTTTCCCATTTTCCCCAGTCATTTATGACCAGTACCTCTTTATTTTTATCAAGCTTGAAGAGGATAACATATGCTTTTTGTATAATTCTACCCTTCGGGTGAATCCATCGCTATTTGATGTTTTAACAAGTCTAGTGAAAGGTGAAACTCGGTCTTGTCTAGATGGACAAGTTTGTCGCTATTTAATGTTTTTTAATGATTTTAACGACAAAGATAACTCGGTCCTTTTCACATTTAGAGAGTCTGAAAAGGGACTAAAAGGAAACTCCACATGTTCTTTTTCGTAAATTTATCTCTCAGATCTGAAAAAGCATAAATAATACCAGAGAGAACCTATTGATCATGTTTGATCAACGAGTACCTTTTTCGTAGTTAATCTATCTCAGCCCAAAGAAGGGGTAAAACTATACTGAGTAGATATCGATTATAATCCGTTAACGAGCTAGAAATGACAAGCGCTCGAAAATCTTTTCATGTTTAGAGAGTCTGAAAAGAGCTTAAAGAGGACTCTACTTTGAGGAACGAGTGGTGTCTAGGGTAGCAACTAGTTTCGATGATGTTGGAACTTCTAAAAACATGTTGATTTATGTGAAGAGGCTAGCTAATAAGACCACTCATTGCAACTGTTCCTCAAAAAAGGTAAAACAACCAAGTGAAAGCGTTTGATCGGCCAAAGGGATGGTGGCGATGGAATGAAGAAAACCAAGGATCATCTGACGAAAAAGGCTGATAGAATGGCAATCACGAGGGTTAAAAATGGAAATGGGTTCATTTTTACACAAGTTTGAACCATAGGGAACTACGCTTGGATTCAGTTTCATTTTTACACAAGCTTAAAACGAAAAATTATGCTTGGATTCAGTTTCATTTTTACACAAGCCTAAAATGAAAAACTATGCTTGGATTTAGTTTCATTTTTACACAAGCTTAAAATGAAAAACTATGCTTGAGATTGGTTTACATGCCCCCAGCATGATGAAAGGGAGAGTCTTCTGTAACCAGATGGAAGTCGCTGCGGTGAAGCAGGATGGTTATCCAACACCTTTTGGCTTCGTCCAGATAGGGACAAAGGTGAATGGGATGATTCCCTTCACATAACCTATAGGGAAACTTAACTTTACCACTAGGTGCATGCCCCCCAAGCTTCATTACATTCACCTAAGTAGACTAATCATGGATATCAGGTGGATGGAATGAAGGTTCTTTTACGAGATCAAGTGAAAGAATCGACTGGGATTTTACGAGATCTAGTCAAAGACTCGACTTAGAACTTGCTCCAGGGGACCTTGTTTCATTTTTTAATGAGCTTGACACAAGACAAGGAACTATGCTCATATCCTTGGTTTCATTTTTTAATGAGGTTGACACAAGACAAGGAAGTATCCTCGTACTCCTTGTTTCATTTTTAACGAGGTTGACACAAGACTAGGAACTCTCCTCATAGGCTTGTTTCATTGTTTAATGAGGTTGACACAGTAAAATAACTATCCTCATATTCATTGTTTCATTTTTTTAACGAGGTTGACACAAGACAAGGATCTATCCTCAAGGGTTGTTTCATTTTTTAATGAGGTTGAAACAGTAAAGGAACTATCCTCGGAGACCCTTGTTTCATTTTTTAACGAGGTTGGCACAAGACAACAAACTATCCTTGGAGGTTTCAATCACAACTCATAAGAGGTCATGAAGAGAGATTTGGTTCCAATGCCCCCAGTACATGTTGTACAACATCATTGAATTGATCGTCAGTTGATGTAGGTATGGAACAGGTTGCCACATAATTAACCCATGGCGGGGATGATACCATTGGTACAAAATGACCAATTAGGGAAGACGGTTGACTAGGAGACATATTTGGACTGGGAAATGAAAGCTGGTCAACAGCGACAATTTTGCCTTCATGCGGGAAACAAATCACTCGAAAGAGTGTTGAAACAATAGCTCCCATGTCATAAACATAGTCGCATCCTAGTAGTAAGTTATAATCTAAAGGGCCTAGGACTACCATCGCATTCAGATAAACGATTTTTCCTCCCAATGTGATAGGTAACTGAGGGAGGATCCCTAATGGTTGACTGGTTCCTCTGTTAAAACCCAACATATTCTGGGTAACGGGCACAAGCGGTGGTGAGCCAAGCGCTTGCCAAGCAGTTGAGGAAAGGATACTCACTAATGCACCTTCATCTATAATAGTGCCAGGTACAATCATATTACAAACTTGTACTATGATTTGTAGAGGCACATAAGAGGGAAGGCAGAATCTTGCCAATCGTTTCCAATCAAAGGAAGTGACTAGACTATTTGGAGGGGGTACCGTAGAAACAGGAGAATTAACCCCTTGAGTTACTAGAGCAGGAGGATTTTCCTCCTATCTTGATGGAACAGGAGGATTGCCCCAAGCTCTTTAGAATCTGAAGAAACAAAAAGAACTTGAGTGGTATCATATTCACTCTCTTTGGGAAAGGTACAATTAACTGAAGGTGAAATCGGGTCAACTATTACCTCGACCTGTTGATTTGGGTCAGGTATATACTCATTGGATTCACTTTCAGAGAGAGTGGGTTTGACTGACAGTTGATTTGAGTCAGTCAATTCATAAACTAGTGAAGGATTAAGGGATAGTCTCCTCTAACCAGATGGAAATCGCTGCGGTGAAGCAGGACAGTTATCCAACACTTTTTTAGCTTCATCCAGATAGGGACAATGGTGAATGGGGTGATTCCCTTCACATAACCTACATGTAAACTTAACTTTTCCTTTCTTTCCATGACCTTTACTGCCACTAGTTGATGGTGTGTCACCAACATGATCTCCAGAATTTGATGACACGGGATGGTGTGAACGAGAAGACCATTCTTCTAAGATCCGAGGAATATCAGGATAATTTCGAAGAAGATGGTATCCTACACAAAGTTTGCATGGATATCGAAATTTGTGAGGCTTGATGGATGGTTTCTCATCTGATGTTGCATTCAAAGCAATGGTTGCTTGGTTTCCCCTCTGCTGAATTTTCTTCTTCTTCTTCTTCTTCTTCCCTTTCTTCTTCTTCTTAGCCACTTGGTTACTAGTACCAATACTTTCACCAGGCAAAGAGGAAGAAGGGGAGGAAGAAACAACTGAGGAAGAAGGCAAAGGGTCAACTTTAGGATCAACTGGAGGTTGATTTTTTCTAGTTGGAGGTGTACTCGATTGCGGAGAAAACATGACATTTTGAACCAAGGAGGTTGGAAACAACCATACTGGCAAGCCAATGGTAAATCCTGGAAGGGGCAATGTAGCCATATATGGAGCACCAATATTTCCAAATGGAGGAAAAGGACTAGGATTCCCATCGAAAGGAATTCCTTGATCGGTGGACTCCAGATTTGTCGCCATATGTTTCAACCTAAGATCAACTAAGGAGCGAGCGTGGAGGATGTTATCCGTGGTCAATTAATTTTTACGACACTGGAACACAACTTTGCTTTTTCATTTTTAAAGAGTCAAGAAAAAGCAAAAGATGACTCTAGTCGCTTTCGATGTTTAATGAGCCTGAAAGGACAAGTGCTCAGATGATCCTTTTACTTTTAAAGAGTCGAAAAGGAACGAAAGTGACTGCTCTGGAGATTCTAGACAAGAGGGTTTACCAGACAAATCGCAAAACTGCAATATACACCTTGGTGATAAATGAAAGAGAAATGACCAAGGACTTTACGTACGGCAGTCAATCTTCCCGAATGTTGTGTTCGGTGCATTGTGATTGGTAAGCGGCAGACTGAGCTTCCTAGGGATAAAGGATTGCAACCTATTGGGGTCTCCCACCATATACTCGAAGGTACAGGGAGCAAAAGTCCATACTAGCACTTATCGAATCATAGAAGAGGAATTACCCAACCTCAGTGAACATGACAGCCACTAGGTTTAAAGACACCGGAACACGTCTCTAGCCTAGACCTCTAGATGTTTTTCGTTAAGTTCAAATGCGTTATTAGATTAATTCAGATAAATTTTAAGTTGATCTTCTTTAGAATTTTCCTTTCAAGGTTCACCATGTGATGTTTTTCGAAATTCCTAAGAACGCAAATAGAATGAGAAGCATTCTTTCCATTTAATTTCAGCAATGAAAAGCCTAGCTATGAAGGATAGAGCATAGAAGTACTTTTTGAACAATCAACAAAGAGCACAAACTATTGCAATTCCCTAAACCATTCCTTTTGAACACACAAACTCAAACTCTAAAATGCAAATTGCATGTATTTCTTTTTCTTTTCAGTTCCTCTTAATGTGAATGATGCAATAAGAAAAACTAATGCACAAATGATTCCGAATTCTTTTGATAAAAAATGTCGATTTACGATGATTTCTTTTAAAGGGAAAGGAAGACTATATGACACTTTCAACTTTAAATAAACGAAGATTTTTGACACTCTAAATGAAAATATGAATCAAATGCACAAATAGATCAATTAATTATTTATGAAGGAAGACTTTACGACACTTCGTTTTTGACAAAACAATCGATAAAAACTACCCTTTGACAATGGACTACAAATGATAAAACAAATACATAAAAAACATCCAACAATCCAGTCTAAATCAGGTAGAATAAGGAGATAAAAGTTGTCTTCATAGATAAAACTTCATTTACATTCAACAAGCAATTCAAACTGCTGAAAATTGACAAAAAATTTCAGTTCCTAGATGGGAAAACTGACCCTAAAGGGATCAGTGCAGGCCACAATTTGAGACAGTGCACTGAATTGCATTGAGTCTATGCAGAGGGTGCACTAGAGCGCATTGTGTCAGTCATAGAGATGCATTGATTACAACAAGACAATTTTATGCTCAACTTTGACTCAATTTTCAGTGAATTTGGACTTGAATTCAATAAATGGCAGAAGATACAGTATGTCAAAGTGTTTTAAGAGATTGATAAGCTACTACAAGGGATAGGATCGCTCCCTAGTATGGTCACCAATTTGTTTCGGGCAAATTTAGTGTTTCTACAAACGCCTAACCCTATAGACCTAGTAGCTAGTCTAGAAACAACAGTCAAAGTAATTCACTGCTTTTACTATAATTAATAGATAAGAGAAGGAGGAAAAGAAACCAACCTATAACTTTCGCTTGCTCCCTCTCTCCTTTGATCGATTCCACCACTCCTTTCCATACTTAACTCGCTTGGAAAGTACCTGCACACAAGCTGAGACAGAAACCCATCAAAGCATACAATAAAGATCTATTAATTAAACATATCATAGAATACAAAATATGATATACATCATACAAACACATGAATGGAAGAAGCTTTGAATTCTTTATTGATAAAAGGAAAGATTACAACCCATGAATGTTCATGATTGATTCAGTGTCTTCCTTCCAGTTTCAATCCCTTCTCTCCTCATGAAGCAACAATTCGACATCATTACAATACTCTTACTAATCTCATTCAAATAGCATTTCGTTAGCTCAAGAAATTCCAACCTAGGCCAGCCTTTGAATGCTTGGTCAATTTATAGCTGAATGGAGGAGTTTAAGCCATTAATGGCCTTCATGAATGCTCTTCCAAATTTTGGAAGTGGTTCCATGGAGGAAGGGATAATGAATTAAGGTTCATTCATCCTTTTCCTCATCCAAATGCAAGCTTAACCAACCTGGAAACTTCCAGAAGTATCATTTGGATGAGGTATCCAATGGATTCATTTAAAAAATCATTGAATCTCGCTCAATGTAGGTGAAACAAAGGCTATGTGTGCTGCAGCGCACCCAGTTAGTGCAGTTCATGTATTGCAATGTAGCCTGATAGAAGGCTACCTGCGCTGATCTCCTTAGGGACACTTTTTGGATGAATGGTGTCATGGAAACTCTTGGGAGGCAAGCATGATGTAGGTTGACCTAATTAGGGAATGAAAACAACTGAATTAGGGATTAATGGACCCTAATGGTACTGATCTGGAAGTCAGGGTTGATGTGCCCAAATTGACCTGTAACACTGACTTAGAGCCAACTACACCATGCAGTCAATATTGTTCAAATATTGGACCAAGTGCTAACTTCATTAACCTTCCTAACTACAATATTGCATCCCCCAACTTGCATGCCTAAGATAGTGAAGCTTTTCAGTACCTTCAAATTCCATCACAATATGTTAGTGTGCACCCTTTCAGTGCCTTTGCAATCCATCGTGTTATTCCATTACTCCTCTTGGGCTTCAAGTGCAAAATTGTTAGGAAGTCTCAAAACAATGTGGCTCTAGGAGTTTCAACTCCCATTAGAAGTGTTCTGGGCACTCCTACAACCTTATGATAGGAAAATGTATCCATCAATTCTCGTCCAAGTTCTGGTCTTACCCCAAGAAATCAAGGAACTTTGTCCCTAGAATTATATCAAGCTTTTCCATGTTATCTTTCAAACTCTTATCTTATAGTCTATGGCTTAATACCGAACACTAGTTGTGGATTCCCTGACATACACCTTTCTTCGTCAAATTAAAAGTTTCACTTCAAAACCATATTAGTCACTTGCAAATAGTACATGGAAAATGACATAGGGTTTAATGATCGAAAAAATGGAAGGATATATTTTTGCATGCATGTGTGAAATTTTCTAAGTGTCAAATTGAAAAATCCCCTCCCCGCCCCTTGGAGACTCAACCTATCTTTTATCTACCTAACCTAGGTTTTATGTTCCTAAGTAACTTTTTGGAATGTCATGGTGTGAACACTTAGTCTTGGGTTCCTCCTCTCCCCCCCCCCCAAAATACCTTTCCCCCTATGGAGTTCTAACTCCCCATTTCTTGTGTTTGAATCAATTTTTGGTAGTGACATTATTTTATTACTCATGAAATTATTTACATGTCCCTAGGATCATGGGCCTTAACTTACTAGCACTCTAACCTAAAACACCTAAAATGGGCACACGGTCCTAATAAAACCTAGCTTACCAACCTAAAAAAAATATGTAGCATACAATACTGAGGTATTCATAGGTGTTACACATCGTTATGTTTTCCATTTATTGTTCAAAAATTGAATAAGAAAGTGCATCTCCATTTGCTTGATACAAATTAAAATGCTTGGAGGGTTTAATTCCTTTAAGGTCAAATTTTAAATTTGTTTTATCAATAACTTGCTTATTCTTCAAATTTACCTTTTCAATTTGTAATATTTGTACAAATTTTATCATACATTGCATGATGCAATGTGACTGATTGATCCTCAAAATCGATGGGTCTTCTTGAGTTAACTAATCTGTAATAGACTAACTCTCAAGAAATTTATTTTCATCCCAATATGATATTTCTACAATTTCATTAAGATCATCAATTTCCATCAGTTTAACATCCACTTCCTTTGATAAAACTTCAGTGTTTCCTTTGGTAGTGCTTCTCTTTCTCTGTAGAATGTATTGTAGTAGCATGAGTCTTTTCTAAATTATGTTTAGAGGTGATCACCATCACCACCATCTCCAACACTACTACCTACATTTTTCCTTGGTTCCCTCTTTCCAGATGGACTTCTACCATGTGATGTAGAAGTACTTTTCTTAGATTGTTGTATAGTCGAACCCACAATTGTAGCAAAATGTCCATGTTCTTTGTATTTTTTGTTCGAATTGTGCACTAACCTCTTTATATATTTCCTGAGGTGCATTAGGTAAAACATGATTATCCCCTTCACCTTTTACATGCTTTGCCCAGAAAGTGTACCATATCCAATAGAAGTAAGACTATCTAGGGAAATGGCCTTAGGATCAAAACCCTTAACTTATTACAACTCCTTTAACTTGGACATATCCAAATAAATAGCATGCTCATCAAGATGATAAATAATTTTGATACTTCAGTGGCCAAATTTGATAGGAAGTGCAATGAATTGAATCCTTCTCTTTTCATTAAATAAATGGGCTCAATGTTTGTATCATTGGCATACTTTTTCTAAACAATACTTATCACATACATAAATTGAGAGCACAAAGGATTTATTTCAAACCCAAATAGTAAAATGAATGAGTAGTCATCTTGAATATGAAAAGCTCCATTCCCTTGAAGAAAGGACAATGATTAACGGGAACATCTCGTATCTAAAGAACCAACCAACATTTTTCTGCATTCCAATAGGAAAAAGTTATGCACTTGATAAAAATAAAGCTAGGTTTTGTGCTTCCACAATGATGGATATCGAAACTTTGTTGGATCCATGTTAAATTTGGAGTCTCGTGACCTAGATAGGCCCTTGAAAAAATTGTAGATAACAATAGCGTAAACAAGATATGAAGTCATAAAGATTTTTTTTTGCCTGATTAAATTTCCCAAGTTGGTATGAGATTTTGGCTGAAACTGTATGAGCCTAATTTAATAATGCTTCCTTATTAACAAAATAATGTATTACATAGAGGAAATATCAAGGAACAAAATCTATAGAATCTTGGCCTATAATTCTTGTGAATAGCTAAGAAAAATATTGATAAGGGATATTTAACATACACACCTCAATTTTTCTAGCATTAACTAACTCTTTGGTTGGTTTCTTAAAAACAATCTTGAGAAGGATGTTTCCTTCGTCACAATTATTATGAAAGACATCTTCTTCTGAAATCTTAAAAGACTTTGTTGGCTTCTAGAAGATGAAACATCTTAAATACACTAGGCTTCAAAGTAGTAGGAGCCTTTCCATCTGCTTCAAGTATTACATGTCTTTTTCTAGTTTCAAACTTGCTAGCACACTAGGAAACCAATTCCAAGAAGTTGAATACTTTAGGAATGAAACAACATGTTCAATGTCTGAAGCCCAACCTTTATTGATATTCTTCTCTTATATACTAAGTTCAAAATATAACTTGTAAGCAACATACCACCAGATGACGTGATCTTGTCATCCAAGTGTGTTTAATAATATGGAATATAGAGAACACCAGTGGAATTAAGTGTATCATTAATCCCCTTTGTGTCAATACATGTCATGGAGGTTGGCTCATAAATACAAATTGTCGCTTTCATTTGAAAGGATAGACAAATCCCAGTTAAAATCATGCCTCATTCAATATAAAATTGAATTTAGATCATGTAACTTATATGTTGGATGTCGTAATTTCAAGTTTCTTCAAAAAAACATCAAGCGTTCAAAGAGTATTGGAATGCATAATATGGGATGTAGGATATGAGACATAAGATGGTATAGATTAAGGTCTCTTGAAAAACATGTGAAATAAGTGTTCAATTGGGAAGCGACTAAGTATGGATTTCTACAAGTATATTTAAGTGATGTGGGATGCAGGTCATGGAAATGTAGTGAGGCGAACAAGAAAGGCCTCTCATACTCATAAATACATGGGTCCCTTTTGAACGTTGTTGAGTACAATATGAGGAATGTGAGATCTGGGATGTGGGATGGGTGTTACTCTTAGTATGGGAGGTTAAGAAATGAGAGTAATATTGATAAGTGAATGTTTATTAAGAAATACCCATTCTCACTATGATTGTTATGATCCTTGTGCCTTTAAAATGACCAAGAACCAATAATTACTATCCACTTCGATGGGAAAACCTCTTTTTACAATCAATACAATTAACAAGTCAATATTTGATGATCCTAAGACTAGGTCTCCTTAATATATATATATATATATATATATATATATATATATATATATATATATATATATATATATATATATATATATATATATATATATATATATATATATATATATATATATATATATATATATATATATATATATATATATATATATATATATATATATATAGGAGACCAGGGATACAATTATAATAAAATGAGACCATGATGGGTTATCACCTACATAAAAATATAACAATAGAATTTAATCACTTAATATCTACGGATTAATAAGGAGGTTTTGGGTTAACATGGGGCTTATATAGGGCTTAACATTCCCCTCCCCGTCAAAGAAGTGTTATCCTCAACACTTGACTATCTATGGCTGTTTATGCATGAAAAAATCATCTTCCCATGTCACTTCTTCCATTAGTAGGTTCTTCCATTTGATGAGGTACTCAGTAATTGCTTGATTTCTCAATTATTTAGTCCTTGTTTCCAAAGTTGTTTATGTTCTAGTATTATTTTCCCTTCTTCATTAATCTCTTATAGAAGAGTTTTGACTGGGATCTTGTCTCTAATCACCTTCTTTAAGAAAGAAACATGGAAGACTAGATGTACATGTGAAGATGGAAGCAACTCCAATTTGTAGACCATATTTCTAATCGTTTGCAACACCTTATAGAGGACACAATACCTTAGAACTAATTTATTGTCCTTATTTTGTTGCTTGAGCGACATCTATTTATATCGTTGTAGTCTCACATATACCTAATCCCCCACTTTAAATTCCCTTTGGTTATGATGTTAATTTACTTGTTGTTTCATTCTATTTTGTGCCATAACTACCTTTCCCTTCAATAGTTTGAGAACCTATTATTGGTGTTGGATGTGGTCCTCTACTTCTATAGCCTTTATAGTCCCTTTCAAGGGTGATGTGATGGATGGAGGATGATATCCATAAAGTGCCATAAATTGTGACATTTTTTATGAAGTATGAAAGGATGTGTTGTGCCACCACTCTGCTAGAGGAAACCATTTGACTCATTGTGTCTATTTATCAGATGCAAAGCAATGTAGATATCATTCTAAGTATTTATTCACAGTCTCATTTTTCCCATCATATTGAGGATGGTAAGATGAGCTATGAACCAATTGAGTACCCAAACAAGAAAACAATTCTATCCAAAATTCTAGTGAAAATCAAATCGTTATCACTTATAATAATCTTTGGTATTCTGTGTAGATTTTGGATTGTTTCCATTAATTCTTATGTCATGGTACTTGCTTTGAAAGGATGAGAAAGAGAGGAAAAGTGGGCATACTTTGTCATTCAATCTATCACTATCATAATGAAACTTTTTCCTTCATATTTGGAAAAACCTGTATTAAAATCCATTGAAACTTATTCCCAACATTGGCTTGGTATGGCTAATTGTTGAAGAAACCAAAGGGTCTTGACAGTATCTCCTTTATTTTGTTGGCATACCATACATTCCGCCAAATATTTTTGCACATCTGCTTTAATACCTTCCCAAAAAAATATTTCTTGACCCTGTGGTATGTCTTCAAGAACCTTGAATGTCCACCTATAGGATAAGTGTCTAATTCCAATCAGACCTTTTGTTTTAGTTGAGAATTCTTACATAAATATAAGCAATATCGATACCGTAACAAATCATTTTAATTTCCATGTAATTTTTTCTACAACATCGTGGTCCTCGCGTACCTATTGAATGGTCTTGCATATATTCTCATCTTGTTTCCATTTTATCCTTGCTTCTTTCACTCAATCAAATAGTGGAATGGCAATAGTACATAGTAAACCATTTGTGTCTTCCTTTTTCCTTGAGAGTGTATCTACCACAATATTTTGTTTTTTTTTTGTAGATAATTTCTTATCCAAATTTAAGAATTGCATGAAATTAAATACACATTTAAAATCAAACACAAATATATAGTGAAATTGAACTTCAATTAATAAATAGAAATGTTGAAATTGTTTACATGCAAAATTAAGCAAACTAGGCTGAATGGTGGTAGCTTGTCTCTGAAAAGAGATGTGATGGCTATGTGCCTTCCTGAACTGTGTTATAATGAGGCTCAAGTGCATTTTTTTCATGAAGAAACAATGAGAAACCCTAACATACAAAACCCTAACCCTAGGAGATGAAGCACCAAAGGCTTATGGGCCCCAAGGGGGTAAGTTACAACGTCAACTTCTCAGGGTCGTAACTTTGGCATACGATCTTCATTTGATGCATATGATAACTTGTTGGAAAGTTATATCAGAGGAGAAAAAAATTCTACAACTCAAACTATTTCACCAAAAAATGTTGTTTAGGGCTTTAAGACAACTATGGGAGTTCAGAACCCAAAAATTGCCAAAAATAGAAAACTACCAAAATAGGAAAACTGTTTGTGAGCCAGTTGAATAGGTAGGTGGCCTCCAATATCCACCTAGATCAATTTCAAATTCATAACCCAACATATTTGCGATCTATTTTTGTTTTTCTTCTTAAGATAATCCTTGCTCCAAGAAGTACTTCGACTATAATGATCTATTTTTACTTTGAAGTGCCCTCCTATTAGGGATAAGTGCCATTTCTTAACTATGTGTAGTATGATAAACATTTATTTTTCGTAAATGGATTTAAGTTATTTCCTTTAATTTCACTACTTTCATAGGCAGGGGGTATTCCTAAAAATATTGCATGAAAATTGCACCAATGTCATGGCCTGAGGCTTCACACTCCACAATGAATATTTTTGTGAAGTCAAGTGTTGCCAAGATGGGTGTTGTACGCATAGCCTCTTTAAGTTCTTCAAATGCTTTTATTTCTTATTTAGTCCAAGAAAATGATTCCTTTTTCAATAATTCTTTTAGAGGTGCTTCTATTTGACCATAATTCTTAACAAATTTGTGGTAATATCTTGTCAATCCTAAGAATACTCTTGTTAGTTTTAGGGCCAGATAGTTCTCTGCTATAAAAAATTACATTTTAAAACTTTTCCAATAATTTCACATTACATTGACCCCATATCATCATAAGAAATTGTGTAGAGAGAACATTAACGTCAACAATGCAGTGGAACAGTAAGGAACATTAGAAGAAAATCATACACAATAGAGACAACCATATTTTTGGTAAGAGACCAAGGCAAAACCCCACAAGGGAGAAAACCCAAAAAACATTTCTTCTTCTTCTATTAGTTAATCAATTTTCAATAGAGATACAAAGTACAATCATAATGAGACATAAGTATTTTAATAATCTATCACATTAGGTCTCCTAGGTTCAACCCTGGATAATACAAGATCCTCATAAGATGGAAACAAACAAGCCTATCAAGGAGGAATTCACAAGCCCTCCACAAAAACTTTGATAGGTCTCCTAGTGAAACCATAAGGGATGCCTCCATATCACTGTCATGCAAATCATATATATCTCATTCTTTAGTAGTTACTACCATGGTCATATCAATCACTCTCATAAGTACAAGAATGAAAACCCACACATCAATATCATGCTTCCCAAACATCATTGTTATACCTCACTTTCAAATCATAGAAGATAGGGCTTGATAATAAGCGCACCTGGATGCCCTTAATCTCTTCCAAAGTTCAAACTTTAGAACTCCAAACCATCTTCCCTCTAACAACCCTTATTGCCCCTCACAAGAGACTATACTTAGGGATTTTCCAGGCATCCTCTTACAACCCATTACACCTGTACATAAGCTACTATGAAAATTGTTTAACCTGGACCATAACACCTCACAAAATTCATTAACACAAATGATAATCACATACCTCATAAGGATGTCATGGTTATACCTACAATTACACTTTTTCCAATGAACAAATCTCTAGAATTTTGACCCTAGTTATGGCTTACATCAGCCCTAAGTGTGCAGCAGAAGTCTCGTCTAAAGCCTATGCTTTCTTATCCTTTAGGGCCCTGAACTTTTGCATTGTCCTTCAAGGTAACACAACCTTGATTCTAAAATTATTCCAAAGCCAAAACTAACTTCAAATATGTTCCCAATTAGGGCTCGACTCTCCTATAATTAACTCAGAATATTCGGCCTTGATCCTAAGAGAGATCAACCCTCATTCATGCCCAATACTTTTCCTCAAACTTGGCTAATAATACACCATATCTCAACCCTCCTAAATAGGCCTTACGACCTTCTCCAAATAGTTGTAACATTTCAGCCTATACATATAAGTAACCACAAATATGTATCAACATAACTCGGCCTAGATTACCCTACAAGCATCTCTGTACTATACCCTTATTGGCACAGAATTAGGGCTCAACCCTCTCCAATACTCCAAAAAAACTCAACGTAGAAATTCACCCCAAAATAGAAATTTATCCACAAAACCATGCTCTATGAAACTCGTGCGACAACTCCTACTCGTCTTGATCCAAAACATAAGAATCAAGACAAAGAAACTCACTCTCTTCTCCTTTCTAGCTCAACTCCTCTAGTCACGTGTTACCTCATATGATTTTCCTTAGATGTGCGAGTTCCATGCTTACAATGAGTCATAAGGAGGTATAATATATAGGAATTTGATTGGGTAAAGGGGTGCCATCAATAGTGGAGCCAACCTAAAATTGTGTCAATGCGATCCTTCTTTTTTGTGAGGTCGACTTGAGGAGGACCTTTATAATTTGCAATAGATATTGAAGTCGACATGATTACTTGCCCAAATAAATTTGTCACATCAAATAATAATAAATTTTATTTAACTAATTTTAATTATTTCTAGGGGAAATGTGGTTTCTCCTTTGGGTAGTTGGGCTTCTCTTTGGGGTAATTGGATTTCTCTTAGGGAAATTCATCCCGAAGCTACCCCAAATTTAAACACTCCCTCTCATCTAAGGAGGAATTTCTAGTTGTACCACATGTCTCATCTTAGATGTACATGACTCATAAGAGAATCTCATCCCATCTCATAGAAGAAGAAAAATCCATAACCAATGGTAGGGGAGATTGATTTACCATAACCAAGTCCATGAAAATCATAAATGGCCTTGGTAATGATCACATGCACCCTATCGATCTCTAGTTCAAGCTCCATGACCTTATCTCAGTTGAAAAATGATGACTCAATCCATAAAAGAAGAAGAATGATCCACATGACAATAGGGGAGATCGATTTACCACAACCACGTCCATGGCAGTCATAAATGACCTCGGTAAAGATCATACACCTTATGTCCACTAAATAACCCTCACCCAACTTGATCCTCATCGATCAAGTGGTAGAAAAATGCATCCAATACTTAGGGGAGATCAATTTACCATAACCAAGTCCATGATAGGCACGCTAACCATTAGGTAAATATCACACACGCCTAAATCTCCTCACACACTAGTCAGATGGGTGGTAATCCCGACAAGCTTAACCATGTCAGCATGGCCCTTGGTCAGTAATGACACGAAGGTGACTTACACGTAGGATGCATATTGGGGCATGTACTCAACCAAGTCCATGGCTTCAAGGAGTACCCTCACACCCAGGAGCCTATATGCACAACCCCATTCACCAAGTCCATGTCTAGTCATAAAGATGGGGGAAGGCATATGCTTAGTGTTCTAGATCAATAGTGTTCCCTCTTGGGGTGGGAGAGCCTCGACGCATATCCCCCTTAACCAAGTCCATGGCTAGTCATAAATATGGGGGGTAAGTGATCTCAATCAAGATACATTCTCTTGCACTCCAAGCTACTCTCTGAAGAATATGGACTTCACTTTCGACAAATTCTTGGAGAGAATGTTTGCAATATGATCATCTAGTGAAACCTCACTTCTTCTGTTATGTAACAAGTCACTGTCGGAGCCTCATTTCTCCCTTTGTGATAGAGCCTTATTGATTTCTCTATGTTGTGGCCCTAATTCTCCATCAGAAGCCATATTTCTTGTAATATGATCATCCACTACTGCAATGGAAGTCTGCTACCTACTCATTCGAGAAATCAAAGCAAGACCCACACTGAAGCAACACCTCAATGTGTTCTTCCAGTTCACAACATTCTTGGTTCACTTGGCATTGACTATCTCTTCAGTCATAATATTGTCTCACTCCATGGCTGATTATACCATGTAGGTATCTCAATACCATCTTTCCAGCATCCCAATATACATGTTCAGGCTCTATCTAGCTCAAGGTACAGGTTGTAAAGAAAGGATCCACCTAGTTTCCTGCTCATCATGAGATCCACCAAATCTAAATATAAAGAGGAGTCTCTCAACTACTTCAGTGTAATCCATCATGTCAAGCCTCTAACATCATACTTCCATTGACAGGGAAGTCCTCATCATCTCTTTGTTACATTTCTAATATCAAGAAGTGGATCACCCTCAACCTTGAAGAGAGGTTGGTGTCCACATTAGATATCCATTAATCCAAGAATACCAAGCCTAGGGGACAATCATGAGTCTCCTTCTCATGTACCTCAAAGCCCTGAGGTAGCTCCAAGATTCTTCTTCCTTAAGTACATCATGGAGGAAGCCATCTTCACATACATCTGATAATAGTGCATCTCACAACAAATGATAGGATCTTATCATAGTCCTTTATCACTAATGAAATTTCTATCGTGGAAGCGTCTAACCCTATTTCATCTTTGTCATCTATGAAGGACATATTGATCTCAACATCTCATATGGTTGTTACATTCAATTTGATAGTCTACTCCATCTAAATAGGAAGCCTCTTTAGTAATAGTCATCAACTTGGGAGATTGCAATCCTTCCTTCGAGGTCTTAGTCTCTCATCCATTTTCAAGTGGAACTCTAATCATGGGATTGCTCTATAACCTCCTCAATATTGATATTGAGGACTTGGTTCTTACATTTATCTAATGTACCCGTTGATCCCATAATAAGAGAAAATAATAACAAAGTAAATAAAAATAATGAAACTATACCTGATGATGAGGCAGGACTTTGCACAATCCAATATTCTATCAGGAGAATCCTCTGCATTTTGAGCTTATTCATGATGTCAGAACTTGTTACAATCTTTATCCAGAAGACACTATTAATTTCCTTTCTTCTTTGAGAGTGGATCCTTCATTTTCTTGCAACAACTTCCTCTAGGAGCTAATTCTTAATGCATTACCCTTCATCTTGATGAGTCTCAGGATGGTTTTCCTTTCCTTGATCACACCCTCATCCAAGAAATAACATAAGTCTTGAAAGTACTTATCTTTAATGAGGATTGTAGGAAGCTATCAACTCCCTCTTTATCCTACCTCCTTGTTGTCCATGAGGCACCAATTTCCATCAACCATATGTCAATGTGTTGTGGCCAGCAACAACCCCCCTTCTTATGTTAGTTCTATCATTAATACTAAATAAGTGGGGACCCTTATTAATTTTTTTTAGTGCTTGTATTTCGTTTTTGGATAAAACTTACTATCGTAAACTTAGGAGAATTTCAAAAAAACCAAAAAACACTTAAGTTTTATGATAAAATTCGCATAAAACCGCTCCTTCAATAAAGAGCGTTGCATCACAAAAAGGTAATGGATGTCATCCTACAAGTGGAATCCTAAAATTGGGAAATCGCGATGCGAAATCACACATCAAAAGACCCTCATCGCATCACATGTCTCAAATATCACTTTAAGCCGAAATGGCTCAAACATCCAATATGCGATGGCGCATCTCGCAAATGACATTTCGCAGAAAACACAGTAATGAATGATTGCCATACGCAACGGATAAGCGATATTGCAATCTGCGATATTGCGAAGCAAATCACAAAATCGCCTGATCACAGATCTTCAAGGCTCGTTATTCAAGAAAGATTTTTCCATAAACTGATGCCCAATTATGCGGGTTAATGTTAATTAATGAGTTAGTTGGCAATCATTAATGAAATATGGTTTTGATCTGATCGAAGAGCCATTTCATGTAAAGTGATATATTTTATATGTTTTCAGCATTTAAAGCTTTCCCGTTACCTTTTTCTTATCATTATTCTCACCTCATTTGTAAACTGCAGGAGCAAAGGGCAGAGAAGTATACATAGTAGTATTTAGAACATTATGGGGAAGAAGGGTAAAGCTCTAAGTTCTGAAGATAAAGAAATGATGCCCTTGTACACAGACACCACCTGTAACAGAGATGCCGGCATTACTACTTGGGGGGCATGTACAGTCTATTCGAGGAAGAAAATCCCAGGGTAATGGAGGTTACAACTACTGCTGGCTCACACGGGTCTTCTGAGGCGTCTATTACAGAACTATCATGTTCGTTCTTGCACAGGATAGCAGTGAAGCCAAAAATTCTTCCATATACAGACATGGTCAAATAGGTACTGGATAGCGCTGATATTACAAATAGATAATTTAAGGCTTAGAGCCAAGAACTTATGAAGTCGTTCTTTCCACAAAATTAAAGGTTTATATCCTCTAACAAAAAGCATGCAAGAAGTGAAAATAGCACCAGGGAAGCCCGAACTGAGAAACGGAGGCAGTTTTCGATGCGCGATTAAATCCATCGCTAGGAAAAACCCCTCGAGAAGGAAAGCCTCTAATAGCTCAGTTGCTTGTAAGCCCGGAAATTTGTAGGAAAAAGTGCTAAAAGCAAAAGGCAAAACTTGAACTCAAAAACCAGTGGTATTTACCAAGGATATCCTCAAGTGGTATGTAAATATCTACCAAATGTACAGCATCTACAGACAAGCTGGAGATAGAAGGCTCAAGAAAAAGCAGAGTCCATCAAAAGGTTAACCAAGTTGAATTGGGATTCTTACTGGACGTACTTGGTAAAACCACACAGCCAATGCATGACTCTCAAAATCATCGCTAACTCTGCCGAAAAGATGGCGCTAGCTCTTGCCGATTCCGTTTTCGCAGGACAGCTAAAGTCGGGAGTTAGCCAACCAACTCTCCTCAAGAAAATGCTGAACTCTTGTGATTACAAGGAACAGATACATAGATAGTTAGTTGCCAGTTTTAGTTTTAGATTCAGTTTTAGTTTAATTTTGCTTTATTTTTGCCTGAAATGAGGACAGTCATTTAAACCGCAACCTATATTTTTGTAATAAATTATTTTTAGATTTAGCTAGTAGTATTTAAACCCTTCTCATGCATTTAGAGAAGGGTCCTGAAATTTTTCAAAAACTTGTCCTCAAAACATCCACTTTTGCACCCTCCGAGGAGGTTTTGATGAATGAATGGAACAGGATTTATTGATATCTGTGTTTAATATCTACTACTGATGTTGCACTTTTGTACTCTTAGTAGATGTTGGATTAAGAAGAGATAGATCATTATTGCTGAAGCTCATGAGTAGAACCAGTTATAAATGGTACTTTTATCTCTTAACTATTTCTGCTTATGTGTTAAGGTGATATTCATATTCAATTATTTATATATGAATGCTTGAATGCTTGAGTTATCATTTGGCACTTCTGTACGGTGATAACTATTTATTTATGCTTAATATATGAGTAGCTTATTATGCGATATGTTTTTCACAATTGTTTCGTCTAACTTTTTATATGAAACGGTTTATCTTTATTGAATTCTTTTCTCATAGCAGTTGAATGATCTTTATTACCAATTGTCATTTGAAATCATTTTAGATCGCATAACAGAAAGATTACATCCCGGGTTAGTTTTAGAATTAGATATTTCTGTTCATTAGAATACAATTACATTAGATTTAGAATAAAAGCATTTTACTTAGAAATTATTAGGAAGGAAATATCAATTCTCTACACACACACACATAAATTGGGAAACTGGTCCCATATCCCCAGTTGGACCCACTATACCAAACGGAAAAGGAGCTGCTAACCAAGGTCCGGACCGGGTGGGTATCCCCCTTGTTGTAGACCCAATTTTCGAGGCTTCAACATATTTTGCGCTAGAAGGAGGGCCCCGAATTGTGAATGGCAAGTAAATCTAAATCTAAATACCATTCTGAGAGTAAATCACCCTCACCATCTCCCCCGACTTCCCCATCGCATTTGGAATCTTTAAATCTCTAGCAAGAAGTCGATAAAACAAAAACCACTGCCACAAACCCGAATATTTCAAAGAAATCTACTATTGAACCTCCTGAAGTTGAATCTTTGATCCATAAACTTCAGTGATTTTCTATATCACCTCAAAGATCTGAAAAATCTCAAGGTAGTGTGACTTCGCAATATAACCCTGCTCATCCTCTTACTAGATTGAAGAGTGAAAAGTTTGGTATTGAACCAACTGAGTTACCTCTACCTACAAGGAAGAGAGCAAGGAAATCACCTAAAGGGTCTGATAGCGAGACTCTTTCATCATCATCATCCATCTCAACCTCTCCATCATGAAGTCAACCATCCACCCCTCCACTTCAGATTATTGTCCACCAGTCCACTGGAACTTCCACATCTCCTTCTCAATCATCTGGAACTGTAATATCCTCATCTTCCCAACCGCAGGGATCATCTTCTGCGCTTTCCTCTGTTAGTAGTTCAACGATGGCCCAAACTCCATGGAATAACCTAGGGGCAGTCTTAATGCCTGCACCCTTGAGTCAAATACCAGCCCATCCTAAAAAATGGTTGCCTAAGTTTAATCCTGAAGTAGGCTTGCTAGCAGAAGAACATATTAACAAATTTATGTTATCCATAAATCTCAATGGGGTTACTAATGAAGATGCTATTGTCCGACTCTTTCCTTACACTTTGCAAGGAGCAGCCGAATCAAGGTATTTCTCATTACCATCTGGATCTATTACTAGTTGGGATATTTTCCAAGAACAATTATTGACTAAGTTCGATGATGACAGATCTACTTCGACAGTGATCAATGATTTGTCTAACCTTAGGGCTGAGTCAAAGGAAACTATCAAAGATTTAATTCGCGTTTCAATAAACTGTTGAACAAAATTCCTACTACTTCCAAGCCTAGCGAAGAAGTTCGAAGTGAATGGTACATATTTTCTCTACCATCAAACATAGCAATCTTCGTCAATAGGGCTAACAAAACAAATTTAGCTGACAATATGAAGGAAGCAATAGCGGTCGAGAAATATATCATAGCCTTAGAAAATAAAAACGTCGTTGATGAACGAAAATCTAAGAAGGTTACTTTTAAAGAAGATCCAAAGAAAAAATCGAAAGACCCATTCGATTTAGAAGGATTGCAGAAATTTTTGAAGACCATGTCTAACGAAATGGTTGACATTAAGAAACAAGTAGCAGAAACTTCTTCTAAAAAACCATACAAGCCTTATAGAAGAAATCCTTCGACTGATTCAAAGCCTCCCAATGCTATTACAAATGATGAATTAGAAGAAGAAGAAGAGGAAATTACTAATGAAGAGCCTATCGATGAAGAAGAAGTTGTAGAAGTACAAGGTATGTGGGATTTCATCCTACCAGATGAAGAGGATCAAGAGGCATCACCAGTTAGTACTAGAAGTAGAAATCAACTCGATCCTCCTCAACCTACTCCTAAGCCAAAGAGCGCAAGCTCACTACCTAAGGATAAAGTCGCAACTAAGAAAACGTCACCCAAAGCAACTCAAACAAGCCTAGTCCAAACAAATTCACCAACTCCATCTAAAACGTTGATTGTTTCTGATGAGATGGAGTATAATATTATAGAAGACATGAAGAAGACAAGGGTTAACATTACTTTTTATGAATTGAGCAAGTTAAAACATTAGCAAAAGATAATTTTGAAGGAATTGCACGTAGTACCAGTTGCACCTCTGCCCACCGCTGTAATCTTGCAAGCTTCCCATGATATGGGAAGACCTCCAACTAATGTGACTAATAGAGTTGATCCAAACGATATCGCTCTAATTGGAGGAAGGTCAAGATCTCATACTCCCCCATTTCTTCTTACTTATGAAGTTTTCAACAAAAATTTGCATAATTGCTTAGCGGATTCAGGAGATTCATCTAATATCTTACCTAAATCAATATGTGCAAAGCTGAACGTTCAACCTCAAAAATCTGGAGTATGCATAGTTCAGCTGGACCGGTCGCAAGTTGAAGTGATCAGTGAACTAAATCAGGTTACCATAAGGCTGTCATCTAATCCGAAGGTATGTCAAATTATCGACATTTTAGTTGTGGATATTCCAAAATTTTATGGCTTAATTCTTAGCAGAGATTGGTCTGAAAAACTTCATGGATTCATTGAAACCGTTGGTCGCATATGTCACTCCCTTACAATGGTAAACCAAATCAAATAAAAGTTGAGCGAGAAAGACATCAGAAATATATAGTAACAAAATTGGAAGGAGAAAATGAACCTGTAGCATACAACAATAATATAATTGGCAACTATTCTGTTGATTCCTTCTTAGGAACTTTCAATGCTCATACTTCGCCTTACTTAGAACATTATGTTTTATCTCAGGTAGAAAACTTTTCCCAAACAGATAGTTCTAAATGTATTAATTTTATAAATAGTCCTATAAATAAATACTTATTTTGGAAGTTATTTTTTGACGGTTCTAAGTCTAACGAGGGAGCAGCAGCAGGATGCGTGTTAATTAGTCAAGAGGGAAAAAAAACTATGCTAACTTGTAGACTCGAGTTCGATTGCACCAATAATACTGCAGAGTACGAGGCTTTAGTCCAAGGATTATACAAAGCAATCAGATTATATATCAAATATCTACAAGTCTTCGGAGATTTTGAAATTGTTATCAGACATGTACGAAATACTATACTTGTAGATCGGGTCATTTAAAGCATTATCAATCTTTAGTACAAGATCTGACTGAAAATTTTATAGCATTCAATATTTCATCAATTCCCAGAATCCAAAATGCTAGTGCTGACCTCCTGGCAAACGTAGCTTCCAAGCTCATTCCCTCATAAGATTTTAGCCCTGATTCCTGATAACATTACCAATTGGAGAATATTCAACAATGATCCTGAAATTGTAAGCTTCCTCACATCAGAGGGATCTTACACCAATCAGATAATTGATGAGGACCAACATGACAAAAGATTGCAACAAGATAGCACTAATAATGCTATGCCAAAGTCAGTAGCCAAATTGGAAGACCTATATGATTTGAAAGATCGATTCAAAAGATATACCAATTCAAAAGTTCAAAGTTCAACTTTGAATTATGAATTAGTAAATCTAGGAACTGATACCAAGCCGCAGAATATCAATTTAGGTCTTGACCTTGCCCCTGAAGAAAGATTAGCGTATATTCGTCTCTTGAAACAATACAAAAATGTCTTTACCTAGAACTACGAAGAACTTAAGACTTACGACACTTCTATCATTCAGCATACCATCCCAATGATAAACGATGAAAAACCTATCCAGCAAAAGCTGAGAAAGATCCATCCTAATCTAGAAAACCAGATTAAATCTGAGCTTAATAAGTTATTGAAAGCCAAAATCATTTTTTCTGTTCGACATTCTAAATGGGTTTCCAATATGGTTCTCGTTAGGAAGAAAAATGGAGACATTAGAATTTGCATTGACTTTCAAAATCTTAACAAAGCCTGCCAAAAAGATAACTTTCCTTTGCCTCCCATGGAGCAAATATTACAGGCAGTTGCAGGATCAGAGTTAATGTCATTTTTAGATGGTTTCTCAGGCTACAACCAAGTTTTGGTCCATCTCGACAATCAATTAAAAACCACGTTCAGAACCAAATGGGGTACTTATGCATACCAAAAGATGCCTTTTTGTCTGATCAACGCTGGTGCAACATTTCAAAGGGCCATGGACATTGCATTTAAAGGATTAGTAAAAAAATCAGTAATAATCTACTTGGATGATATAACTGTATATTCCAAGAAACGAGGCAATCATCTCAGAGATTTAAAACAGATCTTCCAACGTTGTCTAAGGTATGGAATTTCACTTAACCTGAAAAATTCCTTTTTTGCATTAAGTGAAGGAAAACTTCTTGGATTTGTAGTGTCAAAATCTGGAATCCATATTGATCCCGACAAAATCAAGGAAATTTCCGAAATACCCTTGCCTCACAACAAGAAAGCTATGCAATCCTTCCTTGGCCAGATTAATTTTGTAAAGAGATTTGTTCCAAATTTTTCAAGGATCGCATCTCCCTTACAAGAAATGATTAAAAAGAATTCAATCTTCAAATGGGGCCAAGACGAATACAAAGCATTCAATTTGATTAAACAAGCAATTGTTAACGCTCCATCTTTAGCAACTCCAAATTTTTCCGACCCTTTCATTTTATTTACATTTTCCTCTGATAAATCATATGTTGCGATACTCACTCAAGCAAATCAAGACAAGGCGGAAGCCCCAATTGCCTTTTTCAGTTCAAATCTACAAGCGCCTGAATTAAATTACTCAAACGTCAAGAAACAAGCTTATGTTATTTTTAAAGCGATCAAACATTTCAGACCCTTTCTGATTAAAACTCATACAAATATCATAGTACCGTTTCCAGCGGTAAGAAATCTCTTAGTACAGAAAGACGTGGGTGAGAAAAGAGCTAATTAGGTTACTAGCTTACAAGAATATGACGCAGAAATTAAACCAGCAAATATTGTAAAAGGTCAAGGCTTTTGCAAGATGCTGGCTGGAGCATCTCTCATTTCCGAAATACCATCTGCAGAAGTACAAATGTATGAGGTAAGCCTAAATGATGTTGAATCATTATACGCTGATATCATATTTTATCTAAAGAATGGATATGCCCCTTCAAATCTAGATTATACAAAGAAAAGAGCCCTAAGGTTGAAGGCTAAGCAACATCAGCTCCTGAATGATGTACCTTTTAGGATGAATTATGATTATGTTCTCCTTAGATGTCTTGAGAAATCTAAAGCTGAAAAGGTGTTGCAGGAACTCCACGATGGACCAGCAGGTGGACATTATGCTAGAGATGCTACCACACATAAAATCTTGCGTGCTGGCTATTATTGGCCTACATTATTCAAAGACGCACATAGCTACGTAAGGAAATGTCAAATTTGTCAAACTGCTGCTGGGAGACAAAAGAAACCATCGTTGCCTTTGCAACCAGTCAACATTGAGCAGCGTTTTGATCAATGGGGATTGGACATAATAGGTGAGATCGTTCCTCACTCTTCTAAACATCATAGGTATATCCTTAAAGCTACAGATTATTTTACTAAATGGGTAGAAGCAATTCCTCTCAAGACAACTAATGCCGAACACATCATTGATTTCATATAGCAGTTCATAATCACCAAGTTTGGTTTACCCTCTGCTTTAATGTTTGATAATGCATCTTATTTTTCTGGCAATGCTATGACTGGATTTGCACTCAAAAGAGGTTTCAAACTTAAATACTCTGCCAATTAACCCACAGGGGAATGTATTAGCTGAATCAACGAATAAAAACTTAATCAGAATCATTAAGTGAACCATTGATCAAACTCATAAGAATGGGCACAAATCCTTAATATATGCTCTATGGGCAGATCGAATAACGAAGAAAGCCTCCATTGGCACTTCTCCCTCTAATTTAGTTTACGGGAAAGAAGTGGTCCTTCCAACTCATCTAGCGATCCCCTCCTTGGCCTTAGTTCAATATATTGATGAAACACCAACCTCTTCCTTACAACTAAGGCAGCTGCAAATCCTTAAGCTAGAAGAGCAACGAGAACAGGCTAAAATAACTCATGCTCATCACCAAGCATTAGTAAAAGCTTCTTTTGATTCAAACATGATATCCAGAAAGGACTTTCAAATTGGAGATCTAGTTTTAAAATGGGATAAGGCTCATGAGGAAAAGGGAAAACATACGAAATTTCAACGAATGTGGCTTGGTCCTTTCCAAATTGCAGAAATCATAGGTCCATCTACTTTTATGTTACAGGATTTAACAGGAAAAAGAGAATCTTTACCTGTTAATGGATAGATCCTCAAAAAATACTTTCCATAGGAGATCATTCTTCTATTTTTGTAAATTAGTTTTTCCTTTAGTTTAA
This sequence comes from Pinus tabuliformis, assembly GCA_031772625.1. Lineage (NCBI taxonomy): Eukaryota > Viridiplantae > Streptophyta > Pinopsida > Pinales > Pinaceae > Pinus > Pinus tabuliformis. The sequence continues at coordinate 770,121,219 of CM062816.1, forward strand.
TAATAAAACAAGTTGTAAATGGTTACATTTGGAATTCACAAAAAAGACAAGCATTTCTTTTAGATTTTGTTTTTTTCGCTTGTATAAATAGAACTGATTTAGAAAATTGGACATTATTATCGAAAGATACAGTCAAAGGCGATAAGCTAGAATATGATACTAGTTCCAACCTTGTAAATTTTGATAAAAAGCGACCTTTAGTTGGAATTTGTTTTATATCAGTAAAATGAACGGTATCAATAACAAAACAAAGATTCTCAGTAGAAAATCTCTTTCCAAAAAATCTACCATTGTCGTCTAGAGCTATTCTTAAGGAAACAATGACTTCCTCTCCACCTAGGGAATTATGAGCTTCAAAGAATAATCCAGCAATACACTTTGACTTAAAGAATAAGAGGTCTCATTACGAGCCGACTTATCATGATCATAGATATTATAGCTTGCCGACTTTGCCAAAATTGCATACCACAACAGGGTAATGACATGAGATTGTTGCAATCAAAAGACAAGGGGTCTCATCACGAGCCAGCTTGTTCAACAAAGTTATAAATCAAGTGAATGGAACTGTCATAATTCGGCTACCAAACTAAGGCATTGTTCTTTAAGTATTAAAAGAAAATAAAAGCAATAAGTGTGGATATGGATTTCCCTTTGAAAATCGTACATTTCTCCAAGTAGGATACAGGATCATTGCTGGGTAATAGGTAACCCTGTTGAGGCTATAAACGCCTGCTGGCAGCAGAGGCTCTACCTACGACAAATGAGCATATTTAAAACTGATTTACAGAGAAGACTTTGTTTTTATCTTTATAAACCAAGTAGTGACTGATGTAGATACAATGACTAGCTCTAGGAAGTAAATAACCAAAGTTAACATAGAAGAAACAAACTATCATTGATAGCTTAAAGAATGGTGTATTTTATCTTTCTATAATAAAGTTTGATTTTCTGGAAAAGCTTTCTGTTTTGGAAGTTTAGAAAAGTCAAAAGAAAAGCAGAGATAACTGGTTCTTCCAAGTGAATCACCAACTGTTGTGGCCAGCAACAACCCCCCTTCTTATGTTAGTTCTATCATTAATACTAAATAAGTAGGGACCCTTATTAAAAAAAATTTAGTGCTTGTATTTCCTTTTTGGATAAAACTTACTATCATAAACTTAGGAGAATTTCCAAAAAACCAAAAAACACTTAAGTTTTATGATAAAATTCACATAAAACCACTCCATTAATAAAGAGCGTTGCATCGCAAAAAGGTAATGGATGCCATCCTACAAGCGGAATCCTAAAATTGCGAAATCACACATCAAAAGACCCTCATCTCATCGCATGTCTCAAATAACTTAAAGCTGAAATGCCTCAAACTCTGATATGTGATGGCGCATCTCACAAATCGAATTCCGCAGAAAACACAGTAACGGATGATTGCCATACGCAACGGATAAGCGATATTGCGAAGCAAATCACAAAATCGCCTTATCGCAGATCTTCAGGGCTCATTGTTCGAAAAAGCTTTTTCCATAGACCAATGCCTAATTATGCGCGTTAATGTTAATTAATGAGTTAGTTGGCAGTCATTAATGAAATATGGTTTTGATATGATCAAAGAGCCATTTCATGTATGGTGATATATTTTATATGTTTTCAGCATTTAAAGCTTTCTCGTCACCTTTTTCTTATCATTATTCTCACCTCATTTGTAAACTGCAGGAGCAAAGGGCAGAGAAGTATACATAGCAGTATTCAGAACATTATGGGGAAGAAGGGTAAAGCTCTGAGTTGTGAAGATAAAGAAATGACACCCTTGTACACAGACACCACCTGTAACAGAGATGCCGTCATTACTACTTGGAAGGGCATGTACAGTCTATTCGAGGAAGAAAATCCCAGGGTAATGGAGATTACAGTTACTGCTGGCTCACACGGGTCTTCTGAGGTGTCTCTTACAGAACTATCATGTTCGTTCTTGCACCGGATTGTAGCGAAGCCCAAAATTCTTCCATATACAGACATGGTCAAATGGGTACTGGATAGTGCTGATATTACAAACAGACAATTTAAGGCTCAAAGCCAAGAACTTACGAAGTCGTTCTTTCCACAAAATTAAAGGTTTATATCCTCTAAAAGAAAGTGCGTAAGAGGCAAAAATAGCACCAGGGAAGCCCGGACCGAGAAACGAAGGTAGTTTCCAATGCACGATTAATGCCATCGCCAAGCAAAACCCCTTGAGAAGGAAAGCCTCTATTCGCTCAGTCGCCTGTAAGCCTACAAATTTGTAGGAAAAAGTGCTAAAAGCAAAGGGCAAAACTTGAACTCAAAAACCAGTGGTATTTATCAAGGATATCCTCAAGTGGTATGTAAATATCTACCAAATGTACAACATCTACAGACAAGCTAGAGACAGAAGGCTCAAGAAAAAGCAGAGTCCATCAAAAGGTTAACCAAGTTGAATTGGGATTCTTACTGGACGTACTTGGTAAAACCACACAACAAGTGCATGACTCTCAAAACCATCATTATCTCTTCCGAAAAGATGGCACTAGCTCTTTCCGAATTCGTTTTTCGTAGGACAGCTAAAGTCAGAAGTCGGCCAGCCAAATCTCCTCAAGCAAATACTGAATGCTTGTGATTACAAGGAATAGATACATAGATAGTTAGTTGCCAGTTTTAGTTTTAGATTCAGTTTTAGTTTAATTTTGCTTTATTTTTGCCTGAAATGAGGATGGTCATTTAAACCGCATCCTACATTTTTGTAATAAATTATTTTTAGATTTAGCTAGTAGTATTTAAACCATTCTCATGCATTTAGAGAAGGGTCCTGAAATTTGTTAGAAACTTGTCCTCATAACATGCACTTTTGCACCCTCTGAGGAGGTTTTGATGAATGAATGGAACATGATTTTTTGATATCTGCGTTTAATATCTACTACTAATGTTGCACTTTTGTACTCTTAGTAGATGTTGGATTAAGAAGAGATAGATCATTATTGCTGAAGCTCATGAGTAGAACTAGTTATAAATGGTACTTTTATCTCTTAACTATTTTTGCTTATGTGTTAAGGTGATATTCATATTCAGTTATTTATATATGAATGCTCGAATGCTTGAGTTATCATTTGGCACTTTTGTACAGTGATAGCTATTTATTTATGCTTAATATATGAGTAGCTTATTATGCGATATGTTTTTCACAATTGTTTCGTCTAACTTTTTATATGAAATGGTTTATCTTTATTTAATTCTTTTCTCATAGCAGTTGAATGATCTTTATTACCAATTTCCATTTGAAATCATTTTAGATCGCATAACAAAAAGATTACATCCCGGTTAGTTTTAGAATTAGATATTTTTGTTCATTAGAATACAATTACATTAGATTTAGAATAAAAGCATTTTACTTAGAAATTATTAGGAAGGAAATATCAATTCTCTACACACACACACACACATAAATTGGGAAACTGGTCCCATATCCCCAGTTGGACCCACTATACCAAACAGAAAAGGAGCTGCTAACCAAGGTTCGGACTAGGTGGCTATCCCCCTTGTTGTAGACACTATTTTCGAGGCTTCAACATATTTGGCGTTAGAATGAGGGCCCCGAACTGTGAATGGCAGGTAATTCTAAATCTAAATACCATTATGAGAGTAAATCGCCCTCACCATCTCCCCCGACTTCCCCATTGCATTTGGAATCTTTAAATCTCGAGCAAGAAGTCGATAAAACAACAACCACTGCCACAAACTCTCATATTTCAAAGAAATCTACTATTGAACCTCCTGAAGTTGAATATTTGATCCATAAACTTCAACGATTTTCTATATCACCCCAAAGATCTGGAAAATCTCAAGGTAGTGTGACTTCACATTATAACCCTACTCATCCTCTTACCAGATTGACGAGTGAAAAGTTTGGTATTGAACCAACTGAGTTACCTCTACCTACAAGGAAGAGAGTAAGGAAATCACCTAAAGGGTCTGATAGCGAGACTCTTTCATCATCATCATCCATCTCAACCTCTCCATCACGAAGTCAACCATCCACCCCTCCACTTCAGATTATTGTCCACCAGTCCACTGGAACTTCCACATCTCCTTCTCAATCATTTGGAACTGTAATATCCTCATCTTCCCAACCGCAGGGATCATCTTCTGTGCTTTCTTCTATTAGTAGTTCAACGATGGCCCAAACTCCATGGAATAACCCAAGGGAAATCTTAATGCCTATGCCCTTGAGTCAAATACCGACCCATCCTGAAAAATGGTTGCCTAAGTTTAATCCTGAAGCAGGCATGCTAACAGAAGAACATATTAACAACTTTATGTTATCTATAAATCTCAATGGGGTTACTAATGAAGATGTTGTTGCCCAACTCTTTCTTTACACTTTGCAAGGAGCAGTTGGATCATGGTATTTCTCATTACCATCCGGATCTATTACTAGTTGGGATATTTTCCAAGAATAATTATTAACTAAGTTCAGTGATGACAAATCTATTGCGACACTGATCAATGATCTGTCTAACCTTAGGGCTGAGTCAAAGGAACCTATCAAAGATTTTAATTCGCGTTTCAATAAACTGTTGAACAAAATTCCTACTGCTTCCAAGCCTAGCAAAGAAGTTTGAAGTGAATGGCACATATCTGCTCTACCATCAAACATAGCAATCTTCGTCGATAGGGCTAACAAAACAACTTTAGTTGAGAATATGAAGGAAGAAATAGCAGTCGAGAAATCTATCATAGCCTTAGAAAATAAAAACACTGTTGATGAACGAAAATCTAAGAAGGTTACTTTTAAAGAAGATCCAAAGAAAAAATTGAAAGACCCATTCGATTTAGAAGGATTGCAGAAAGTTTTGAAGACCATGTCTAACAAAATGGTTGACATTAAGAAACAAGTAGCAGAAACTTCTTCTAACAAACTATACAAGCCTTATAGAAGAAATCCTTCGACTGATTCAAAGCCTCCCAATGCTATTACGAACGCTGAATCAGAAGAAGAAGAAGAGAAAAGAGGAAATTGCTAACGAAGAGCCTACCGATGAATAAGAAGTTGTAGAAGTACAAGGTATGTGGGATTTCATCCTACCATATGAAGAGGATCAAGAGGCATCGCCAGTCAGTACTAGAAGTAGAAATCAACTCGATCCTCCTCAACCTACTCCTAAGCCAAAGAGCGCAAGCTCAATGCCTAAGGATAAAGTTGCAGCTAAGAAAACGTCACCCAAAGCGACTCAAACAAGTCCAGTCCAAACAAATTCACCAACTCCATCTAAAATGTTGATTGTTTCTGATGAGATGGAGTATAATATTATATAAGACATGAAGAAGACAAGGGTTAACATTACTTTTTATGAATTGAGAAAGTTAAAACATTAGCAAAAGATACTTTTGAAAGAATTGCACGCAGTACCAGTTGCACCTCTGCCCGCCGCTGTAATCTCGCAAGCTTCCCATGAGATGGGAAGACCTCCAACTAATGTGACTAATAGAGTTGATCCAAATGATATCGCTCTAATTGGAGGAAGGTCAAGATCTCATACTCCCCCATTTCTTCTTACTTACGAAGTTTTCAAAAAAAAATTGCATAATTGCTTAGTGGATTCAGGAGCTTCATCTAATATCTTACCTAAATCAATATGTGCAAAGCTGAACGTTCAACCTCAAAAATCAGCAGTACACATAGTTCAGTTGGACCGATCGCAAGTTGAAGTGATCGACGAACTAAATCAGGTTACCATAAGGCTGTCATCTAATTTGAAGGTATGTCAAGTTATCAACATTTTAGTTGCAGATATTCCAGAATTTTATGGCTTAATTCTTAGCAGAGATTGGCCTGAAAAACTTCATGGATACTTTGCAACCGATTGGTCGCATATGTGGCTCCCTTACAATGGTAAACCAAATCAAATAAAAGTTGAGTGAGAAAGAAATCAGAAATATATAGTAACAGAATTCGAAGAAGAAAATGAACCTGTAGCATACAACAATAATATAATTGGCAACTATTCTGTTGATTCCTTCTTAGGAAATTTCAATGCTCATACTTCGCCTTACTTAGAACATTATGTTTTATCTCAGGTAGAAAACTTTTCTCAAACAGATAGTTCTAAATGTATTAATTTTATAGATAGTCCTGTAAATAAATCTTTTTTTTTGGAAGTTATTTTTTGACGGTTCTAAGTCTAACGAGGGAGTAGGAGCAGGATGCATGTTAATCAGTCCAGAGGGAAACAAAACTATGCTAACTTGTAGACTCGGGTTCGATTGCACCAATAATACTGCAAAGTACGAGGCTTTAGTCCAAGGATTATACAAAGCAATCGGATTAGATATCAAATATCTACAGGTCTTCGGAGATTCTGAAATTGTTATCAAACAGGTATGAAATACTAAACATTTTCTATTAGGTCATTTAAAGCATTATCAATCTTTAGTACAAGATCTGACTGAAAATTTTATAGCATTCAATATTTCATCAATTCCCAGAATCCAAAATGCTAGTGTTGACCTCCTGGGAAACGTAGCTTCCAAGCTCATTCCCTCAGAAGACTTTAGCCCTGATAGATTTTCAATCAAATTAATCTTTAGACCCTCGATTCCTGATAACATTACCAATTGGAGAATATTCAACGATGATCCTGATATTGTAAGCTTCCTCACATCAGAGGGATCTTACATCAATCAGATAATTAATGAGGACCAACACGCTAGACGATTGCAACAAGATAGCACTAATAATGCTATGCCAAAGTCAGCAGTCAAATTGGAAGACCTATATGATTTGAAAGATCGATTCAAAAGATCTACCAATTCAAAACGTCAAAGTTCAACTTTGAATTATGAATTAGTAAATCTAGGAACTGATACCAAGCCCCAGAATATCAATCTAGGTCTTGGCCTAGCCCCTGAAGAAAGATTAGCGTATATTCGTCTCTTGAAACAATACAAAAATGTCTTTGCCTGGAACTATGATGAACTTAAGACTTACAACACTTCTATCATTCAGCATACCATCCCAATGATAAACGATGAAAAACCTGTCCAGCAAAAGCTGAGAAAGATCCATCCTAATCTAGAAAACCAAATTAAATCTGAGCTCAATAAGTTATTGAAAGCCAAAATCATTTTTCCCGTTCGACATTCTAAATGGGTTTCCAATATGGTTCCCGTTAGGAAGAAAAATGGAGACATTAGAATTTGCATTGACTTTCGAAATATTAACAAAGCCTGCCAAAAAGATAACTTTCCTTTGCCTCCCATGGAGAAAATATTACAGGCAGTTGCAGGATCAGAGTTCAGGCAGTTGCAGGATCAGAGTTAATGTCATTTTTAGATGGTTTCTCAGGCTACAACCAAGTTTTGGTCCATCCCGATGATCAATTAAAAACCACCTTCAAAACCAAATGGGGTACTTATGCATACCAAAAGATGCCTTTTGGTCTGATCAACATTGGTGCAACGTTTCAAAGGGCCATGGACATCACATTTAAAGGATTAGTAAACAAATTAGTAGTAATCTACTTGAATGATATAACTATATATTCCAAGAAACAAGGCAATCATCTTAGAGATTTAAAACAGATCTTCCAACGTTGTCTAGGGTATGAATTTCACTTAACCCGAAAAAGTCCTTTTTTGCATTAAGTGAAGGAAAACTTCTTAGATTTATAGTGTCATAATTTGGAATCCATATTGATCTTGATAGAATCATGGAAATTTCCGAAATACCCATGCCTCACAACAAGAAAGCTATGCAATCCATCCTTGGCCAGATTAATTTTGTAAAGAGATTTGTTCCAAATTTTTCAAGGATCGTATCTCCCTTACAAGAAATGATTAAAAAGAATTCAATCTTCAAATGGGGCCAAGACGAATACGAAGCATTCAATCTGATTAAACAAGCAATTGTTAATGCTCCATCTTTAGCAACTCCAAATTTTTCCGACCCTTTCATTTTATATACATTTGCCTCTGATAAATCATATTCTGCGATACTCACTCAAGCAAATCAAGACAAGGTGGAAGCCCCAATTGCCTTTTTCAGTTCAAATCTACAAGGGCCTGAATTAAATTACTCAGACATCGAGAAACAAGCTTATGCTATTTTTAAAGCGATCAAACATTTCAGACCCTTTCTGCTTAAAACCCATACAAAAATCATAGTACTGTTTCCAGCGGTAAGAAATCCCTTAGTACAGAAAGACGTGGGTGAGAAAAGAGCTAATTGGGTTACTGCCTTACAAGAATACGACGCAGAAATTAAACCAACAAATATTGTAAAAGGTCAAGGCTTTTGCAAGATGTTGGTTGGAGCATCGCTCATTTCCGAAATACCATCTGCAGAAGTACAAATGTATGAGGTAAGCCTAAATGATGTTGAATCATTATACGTTGATATCATATTTTATCTAAAGAACAGATATGCCCCTTCAAATCTAGATTATACAAAGAAAAGAGCCCTAAGGTTGAAGGCTAAGCAATATCAGCTCGTGAATGATGTACTTTTTAGGGTGAATTATGATTATGTTCTCCTTAGATGTCTTGAGAAATCTGAAGTTGAAAAAGTGTTGCAGGAACTCCATGATGGACCAGCAAGTGGAAATTATGCTGGAGATGCTACCGCACATAAAATCTTGCGTGTTGGCTATTATTGGCCTACGTTATTTAAAGATGCACATAGCTACGTAAGGGAATGTCAAATTTGTCAAACTGCTGCTGGGAGACAAAAGAAACCATCGTTGCCTTTGCAACTAGTCAACATTGAGTAGCCTTTTGATCAATGGGGATTGGACATAATAGGTGAGATCGTTCCTTACTCTTCTAAACAGCATAGGTATATCCTTACAGCTACAGATTATTTTACTAAATGGGTAGAAGAAGTTCCTCTCAAGACAGCTAATGCCGAACACATCATTGATTTCATAGATCAGTTCATAATCACCAGGTTTGGTTTACCCTCTGCTTTAATGTTTGATAATGCATCGTATTTTTCTGGCAATGCTATGACTGAATTTGCACTCAAAAGAGGTTTCAAACTTAAATACTCTGCCAATTATTACCCACAGGGGAATGGATTAGCTGAATCAACGAATAAAAACTTAATCAGAATCATTAAGTGAACCATTGATCAAACTCATAAGAATTGGCACAAATCCTTAATATATGCTCTATGGGCAGACCGAATAATGAAGAAAGCCTCCATTGACACTTATCCCTTTAATTTAGTTTATGGGAAAGAAGTGGTCCTTCCAACTCATCTAGAGATCCCTCCTTGGCCTTAGTTCAATATATTGATGAAACACCAACCTCTTCCTTACAACTAAGGCAGCTACAAATCCTTAAGCTAGAAGAGCAATGAGAACAGGCTAAAATAACTCATGCTCATCACCAAGCATTAGTAAAAGCTTCTTTTGATTCAAACATGATATCCAGAAAGGACTTTCAGATTGGAGATCTAGTTTTAAAATGGGATAAGGCTCATGAGGAAAAGGGCAAACATACGAAATTTCAACGAATGTGGCTTGGTCCTTTCCAAATTGCAGAAATCATAGGTCCATATACTTTTATGTTACAGGATTTAACAAGAAAAAGAGAGTCTTTACCTGTTAACGGACAGATCCTCAAACAATACTTTCCATAGGAGATCATTCTTCTATTTTATAAATTAGTTTTTCCTTTAGTTTAATAATGAAACCAGTTGTAAAATGGTTACATTTGGAATTCACAAAAAAGAGAAGTATTTCTTTTAGATTTTGTTTTTTCGCTTGTATAAATAGAATTGATTTAGAAAATTGGACATTATTATCGAAAGATATAGTCAAAGGCGATAAGCTAGAATATGATACTAGTTCCAACCTTGTAAATTTTGATAAAAAATGACCTTTAGTGGGAATTTGTTTTATATCAGTCAAATGAATGGTATCAATAACAAAACAAAGATTCTCTGTAGAAAATCTCTTTCCAAAAACTCTATCATTGTCGTCCAGAGCTATTCTTAAGGAAACAATGACTTCCTCCCCACCTAGGGAATTATGAGCTTCAAGGAATAATCCAGCGATACACTTTGACTTAAAGAATAAGAGGTCTCATCACGAGCCGACTTATCATGATCATAGATATTATAGCTTGTTGACTTTGCCAAAACTGCATACTAGAACAGGGCAATGACTCGAGATTGTTGCAATCAAAAGACAAGGGGTCTCATCATGAGCCAGCTTGTTTAGCAAAGTTATAAATCAAGTCAATGGAACTATCATAATTTGGCTACCAAACCAAGGCATTGTTCTTTAAGTATTAAAAGAAAATAAAAGCAATAAGTGTGGATATGGATTTCCCTTTGAAAATCGTACATTTCTCCAAGTAGGATACAGGATCATTGCTGGGTAATAGGTAACCCTGTTGAGGCTATAAACGCCTGCTGACAACAGAGGCTCTACCTACGACAAATGGGCATATTTAAAACTGATTTACAGAGAAGACTTTGTTTTTATCTTTATAAACCAAGTAGTGACTGATGTAGATACAATGACTAGCTCTAGGAAGTAAATAACCAAAGTTAACATAGAAGAAACAAACTATCATTGACAGCTGAAAGCATGGTGTATTTTATCTTTCTATAATAAAGTTTGATTTTCTGGAAAAGCTTTTTGTTTTGGAAGTTTAGAAAAGTCAAAAGAAAAGCAGAGATAACTGGTTCTTCCAAGTGAATCGCCAATTGTTGTGGCCAGCAACAACCCCCCTTCTTATTTTAGTTTTATCATTAATACTAAATAAGTGGGGACCCTTATTAAAAAAAAAATTAGTGCTTGTATTTCCTTTTTGGATAAAACTTACTATCATAAACTTAGGAGAATTTCCAAAAAACCAAAAAACACTTAAGTTTTATGATAAAGTTCGCATAAAACCACTCCTTCAATAAAGAGCATCACATCGCAAAAAGGTAATGGATGCCATCCTACAAGCGGAATCCTAAAATTGCGAAATCGCGATGCGAAATCACGCATCAAAAGACCCTCATCGCATCGCATGTCTCAAATATCACTTAAAGCCGAAATGCCTCAAACCGCTGATATGCGATGGCGCATCTCGCAAATCACATTTCGTAGAAAACACAGTAACGGATGATTGCCATACGCAACGGATAAGCAATATTGCGAAGCAAATCACAAAATTGCCTTATCGCAGATCTTCAGGGCTCATTGTTTGAAAAAGATTTTTCCATAAATCGATGCCCAGTTATGCATGTTAATGTTAATTAATGAGTTAGTTGGCAATCATTAATGAAATATGGTTTTGATCTGATCGAAGAGCCATTTCACGTAGGGTGATATATTTTATATGTTTTCAGCATTTAAAGCTTTCCCGTCACCTTTTTCTAATCATTATTCTCACCTCATTTGTAAACTGCAGGAGCAAAGGGCAGAGAAGTATACATAGCAGTATTCAGAACATTGTGGGGAAGAAGGGTAAAGCTCCGAATTCTGAAGATAAAGAAATGACGCCCTTGTACACAAACACCACCTGTAACAGAGATGACGAAATTACTACTTGGGAGGGCATGTACAGTTTATTCGAGGAAGAAAATCCCAGGGTAATGGAGGTTACAGTTATTGCTGGCTCACATGGGTCTTCTGAGGCATCTATTACAGAACTATCATGTTCGTTCTTGCACCGGATAGCAGCGAAGTCCAAAATTCTTCCATATACAGACATGGTCAAATGGGTACTGGATAGTGCTGATATTACAAACAGACAATTTAAGGCTCAGAGCCGAGAACTTACAAAGTCGTTGTTTCCACAAAATTAAAGGTTTATATCCTCTAACAAAAAGCGTGCAAGAGGCGAAAATAGCACCAGGGAAGCCTGGACCGAGAAACGGAGGCAGTTTTTGATGCGCGATTAGCGCCATCACCAAGCAAAACCCCTCAAGAAGGAAAGCCTCTAATCGCTTAGTCGCCTGTAAGCCTAGAAATTTGTAGGAAAAAGTGCTAAAAGCAAAAGGCAAAACTTGAACTCAAAAACCAGTGGTATTTATCAAGGATATCCTCAAGTGGTATGTAAATATCTGCCAAATGTACAACATCTACAGACAAGCTGGAGACAGAAGGCTCAAGAAAAAGCAGAGTCCATCAAAAGGTTAACCAAGTTGAATTGGGATTCTTACTGGATGTACTTGGTAAAACCACACAACAAGTGCATGACTCTCAAAACCATCATTAACTCTACCGAAAAGATGGCGCCAGCTCTCGCCGATTCCGTTTTCGCAGGACAGCTAAAGTCGGAAGTCGACCAACCAACTCTCCTCAAGCAAATGCTGAACGCTTGTGATTACAAGGAACATATACATAGATAGTTAGTTGCCAGTTTTAGTTTTAGGTTTAGTTTTAGTTTAATTTAGCTTTATTTTTGCCTGAAATGAGGATGATCATTTAAATTGAATCCTACATTTTTGTAATAAATTATTTTTAGATTTAGCTAGTAGTATTTAAACCCTTCTCATGCATTTAGAGAAGTGTCTTGAAATTGGTCAAAAACTTGTCCTTAGAACATCCACTTTTGCACCCTCCGAGGAGGTTTTGATGAATGAATGGAACATGATTTATTGATATCTGCATTTAATATCTACTACTGATGTTTCACTTTTGTACTCTTAGTAGATGTTGGATTAAGAAGAGATAGATCATTATTGTTGAAGCTCATGAGTAGAACCAATTATAAATGGTACTTTTATCTCTGAACTATTTCTGCTTATGTGTTAAGGTGATATTCATATTCAGTTATTTATATATGAATGCTTGAATGCTTAAGTTATCATTTGGCACTTCTATACGGTGATAGCTATTTACTTATGCTTAATATATGAGTAGCTTATTATGCGATATGTTTTTCACAATTGTTTCGTCTAACTTTTTATATGAAACAGTTTATCTTTATTGATTTCTTTTCTCATAGCAGTTGAATGATCTTTATTACCAATTGCCATTTGAAATCATTTTAGATCGCATAACAGAAAGATTACATCCCAGGTTAGTTTTAGAATTATATATTTATGTTCATTAGAATACAATTACATTATATTTAGAATAAAATCATTTTACTTAGAAATTATTAGGAAGGAAATATCAATTCTCTACACACACACACATAAATTGGGAAACTGGTCCCATATCCCCAGTTGGACCCACCATACCAAACGGAAAAGGAGCTGCTAACCAAGGTTCGGACTGGGTGGGAATCCCCCTTGTTGTAGACCTGATTTTCGGGGCTTCAACACAATGTCATCTGAAAAAGAAGAAATTATTCCTCTTGAACACCACGTGTATCCCTAATCTCCTTCATCAACATCCAAGCCCAATTATCATTGTTTAAGATGACAATATGATTTGCATCACACCATCTCCTATATGGAGATAGACCCATCTAGGGTTACTCTGAATATGTCTTCTCATTGATCATATCATGAAAATTTCTGAATGACACTAGGGTTCCAATGTTATAGAATGTAGGCCTCTTCCATATCCAAGGCCACTCGTAGGGTTTCTCCCAAATCCTAACCTTTATTTGTAAGAACAAGGGATACCTAGGGTTTCCCCCAAACCTTAGCATTCTTTTAGGTGTCCAACACCTTCATTTCTTTCATTATACTTAATCAATAAATCCATCATAAGTGTCAACATGGGGTGATCTCAATGAATTTTCTTCTGCCCAACACTTATACCATGTTAATTTTAGGTATAGAAAGCCCTCTATTGTAGATAACTGCATTTTTTAAATTTTCAACAATTTTCGCATTGCATTCACTCATTATCATCATAAGAAATTATGTAGAGATAACATTAGCATCAACAATGCAACAAAATAGTAAGGAACATTGGAAGAAAATCATATACAAGAGAGACACCAGAATTATTGTTTAGAGACCAAGGAAAAAACCCACAAGCGGGAAAACCCAAAAAATAATTATTCTTCGTTTATTAATCAATCAATGTTCAACTAAGATACAAAGTTCAATCATAATGAGACATAATTATTTAAATCATCAATCACATTATGCCTCCTAGGTTCGACCCTAGATCATACAGGATCCTCATACGATGGCAACATACAAGCCTATCAAGGAGGCATTCACAAGCCCTCCAAAAAACCCCTGATATGTTTCCTAGTGAAACCATAAGGGCTTCCTCGATATCATTTTCACAAGAAGAATATATATCTATTTCTTTAGTAGTTACTTCCATGATCATATCAATCATTGTCATAAGTAAAATAATAATAGCCCACACATCATTGTCATGTACCCAAACATCATTTCTATACCTCACTGTCAAATCACAGAAGATAGGGCTTGATAATAAGCCCACTTGGTTGCGCTTAATCTCTTCCAAAGATCAAGCTTTAGAAATCCAAACCATATGCCCTCTTAAAACCCTTATTGTCCCTCTCAAGAGACTATACTTGGGGCTTTTCCAGGCATCCTCTTACAACCCACTACACATGTACATAAACTATTATGCCAACTGTCTAACCTAGACCATAACACCTAGCAAAATTCATTAACACAAATCATAATCACATACCTCTTAAGGATCTCATGATTATGCCCACAATTACACTTTGGCTAGTGCACATATATCTTAAATTTCAACTCTGGTTAGGGCTTACGTCAACCGTAAGTTTGCAGCCCAATTATCCTTCAAAACCTAGGCTTTCCTCTCCTTCAAGGCTCTGAACTTTTGTGTTGTCCTTCAAGGTAAATCGACCTTGATTATACAGTTGTTCCAAGAAAAAACCAACCTCAAATTTGTTCCCAATTAGGGCTTTTCCCTCTTGTAATAAACTCATAATATTCAGCCCTTTTCCAAGAAATATCAACCCTCATTCATGCCCAAAACTTGTCCTCAAACTTGGCCAGAAATATTCCTTATCTCGACCCTCCTAAATAATCCTTATGACCTTCTCCGAACAGTTGTAACATTACAACCTACACATAGAAGTAACCACAGATATGTATCGACATAACTCGACCCATATTACCCTACGAGTAACCCTGTAGCAGACCCTTGTTGGCACAAAAATGAGGGCTCAACCCTCTCCATTACTCCAGTATATATTTCAGCCTAGAAATTCACCCCAAAACAAAGATTTCTCCACAAAACCATGCCCTATCAAACTCGTCTAGTAGCTCCTACTTGGCCTAATCCAGAGCATAAGAAACAAGACAAAGAAACTCATCGTCTTCTCCTTTCTAGCTCGACTCCTTTAGTCCTTTGGTACCTCAGATGATTACCTTTAGATGTGTGAGTTCCATGCTTGAAATGAGTCACAAGGAGGTCTAATATATATGCATTATATTGGGTGAATGGGTGCCATCAATAGTGGAGTTGACATGAACATGTGCCAATTTGACCCTTCATTTTTGTGAGGTCAACTTGAGGAGGACCTTTATAATTTTCACTAGATATTGAAGTTGACATTATTACTTGCCCAAATAAATTTGCCACATCAAATAGTAATAATGTTTCTTTAACCAATCTGAATTATTTCAAGGGGAAAGATGATTTATCCTTGGGGTAGTTGGGCTTCTCTTTGGGGTAATTAGATTTCTCTTGGGGAAAAGGTGCATTTGTAAGTCCAAATGGGATAACCAAAAACTCATAATGACCTTCATGTGTTCCAAACATTGTTTTGGGTATGTCTTCTTGCATCATTATAATTCGATGATATCTAGAACAAAGATCTAACTTAGTAAAGAAAATTTCTCCATGAAATTCATCTAACAATTTGTCAATTACAAGAATAGGAAATTTATCTTTGATTGTCATTTTGTTGAGTTTTTTGTAGTCACGACACATACACCATGAACCATCCTTTCTTATAACCATCATTATTGTGAAGAGAAAGCACTTTGGCCAGGTTGAATGATGCCCACCTTTAACATTTCTTAAACCATATGCTCAATATTAGTCTTTTATGAATGTGGATATTTGTAAGGCCTAATGCTAAGCGGTACACTTTTAGGTTGCAAATGAATAATGTGGTCATGATCTCAAACATGTGAAAGACCCTTAGGTGTTTCTCCAAATACCTTAACATGATTATTGATAACTTTTTGAAGATACATTGGAGTAGAGGATAGAGATGTTTGAACATCTAGTGAACACAATTGTGAAACTACACCTTAGCATACCTTTTTTCGCAATTTCGTCATGCTATTAGAGCTTATCACTTTATTGGCTTTCCCTTGGATACTTATAAACTCAATTTCCTTTCCTTCCAAGAAATTATTTATAAAAATATCTTGGAAATTAAGGGCCATTGTTCCCAATGATTGTAATCATTAGACCCCTAATACAACATCAACACCACCCATTTGGATTGCAATTTTGGGACTAACCAATAAATACTCCCCCATATTCAGCTTAATCTTATTGCATTTCCCTAAACAGTTTATGGTACCTCCATCTACAATCATCACTTGAAATTCTAGTGTTGGGTATACAAAGAAATTAAGAAGTTTTACAAATTTGTAGTTGATAAAGTTCTGGGGACTACTTGAATCAATGAATATTGTTACCCTTTTCCTTTTGATATCTTGTTCTATTTTGAGGGTTTGTGGAGTACTCATGTCAACTAATGTATGACAAGAAATTGTTGAAGTAGTTTCTTTTAGTTGTAGATCTTGTTAAGTTTCCACTTCTTGATCTTCTTGATCTTCACAGTATATGTAGAATATTTTCTTCTCACTACATTTATGCCCTTTACTGCATTTATCGTCACAGTTGAAAAATAGTCCCTTTGCTCTTTTTTGATCCATTTGCTAAGGAGTCAACCTTGTCGATTTAGGAAAGGGAGCATGATTTTCCCTATAGTTATTAGTGACCAATTTTCTAGTGGCCATATTTTTACTTTCAACTTTCCTTGCTAGACTGAAAGCATGCTCTAGAGATTTAGGTTCAAAGAGATGCACCTCATGTTGGATGCTTTCCTTTAAACTACCCATAAATAGGTATAACAAGTTATCCTCTGAAATATTCTTACTCTGAGACTCAACTTTTGGAATTGTTGAATGTGCTCTGCAATTGGACCTTTTTGTTGAAGATTCACTAAATGACTAAAGAATGCATTAAATGAAAGTTCAGCCTAAAAGTGGCCTCCTAAGGAAAAATAATAAAATAATAGTAAAATAATAAAATAATAGTTATCAATTTTAGAGGGAAAAGAAGAAATTTATTTTTTTTCATTGTATTTTTTGCTTATCTCCTTATGGGTTTACTCAAATTTCAAGTGTAAAAATGCATTGGATGTAGAATTAAATTATACATCTAACGAATACCCATTATGCATACTTTTGAGAAGACCCACATTGATAAAATTTGAAGATACATTGAAAAAATGTGTTGAACACAATTTTTTAATGTATCTTCATTTTTTATCAATGTGAGTCTTCTCAAAAGTATGCATAATGGGTACTTGTTGGATGCAGAATTTAATTATGTATCCAACAAGTGCCTACACTTGAAATTTCAATAAATCTATAAGGAGATAAGTAAAAAATACAATTAAATTAGCAATTTTTTTTCCCTCCAAAATATTTACATTTACCTCTTTTTAAATTTTAAGGATTTTGATGGGTTTACATATTATGTATGTGAAAATTTCATGGGCACTTTTAGGTTAAAATTTCCTCTAATGCGTACTTTCTCTTAATATCCCTATAATGTGCTATTAATTCCTCTATAAAATTGGAGCAAGTTATAACAAAATCCTTTTTTCTTTCACAAAGCCATTGATACCATACATGTTGGTCCTTTTCTAATAATATGTATGCAATTTTTACCTTTTCTAAGGATTCCACTTGGTGTAGATCAAAGTATTGCTCCATCTAAAATATCCATGTTATAGGATCACTACCATCAAATTTCCTCATATCAATCTTCAAAATGTAGAGGTGCATTAGTGTTGGCTTGAAGCCTTGATGATGTGGTTCGTGGATTGAAAACTCATGATTATGGTTCTACAATTCAAAATTTGTGCTATCCAATTGTGATAACATACTACCCCATATGAGATCGATTATGAGAAACATGTTTCTACTCATGTTCACTATTTCTTTGGATCTCCACATCCCTTTTAGGAAGCCTCTCCAAGAGAAGATTTCCCATGGCAATCATGGAGTTTTGTATTTCTTCCTCATTTTCATTCAACTTCTTTTCTATTCCTTCCTTATTTTCATCTTCTTTTCCATTTCTCTTTTAAGTTTTTCTTGATAACGTAAGAAAACCACCTTTTTCAACATACTATCATCCATTTCATTAAGTTTTTTTCTAATTGTGATAACCTAAATTCCAAGCCTTTTCTTCATGAGTCAATGATGGGCCTCCAATAGATTTAATTGGTGTAATAGCTTTCTTTGTAAGCATGTTAGTGTTGGCATTATGATACATATGTTGTACTTGATGGCAACCCACTCATCTCAGATAATAAATTATAATGTAGAGAAAATTTCACGCACTTATATGCAGAGAAAAGTTTATTTCATGTAGAGAAAAGTTCGCGCACTTTTAGGCAGAGAAAAGTTTATTTCATGTAGAGAAAAGTTCACGCACTTTTATGCAGAGAAAAGTTTATTTCATGTAGAGAAACGTTCACGCACTTTTATGCAGAGAAAAGTTTATTTCATGTAGAGAAAAAGTTCACGCACTTTCATGCAAGGAAAAGCGCGTATATGTTGGAGAACTTACCTTTGGTCCATGGTAGTTAGTCCTTGGTATTTGAACCTATGGTTTTGGACCATGGTACCTCGTCAGAAGTGTTGATCCCAAGTATTGGGTTCGTGGTATTGGTTTATTATGTTTTTGGTCCGTGGTATTGCATGTAGAGAAAAAGTTCACGCACTTTCATGCAAGGAAAAGCGCGTATATGTTGGAGAACTTACCTTTGGTCCATGGTAGTTAGTCCTTGGTATTTGAACCTATGGTTTTGGACCATGGTACCTCGTCAGAATTGTTGATCCCAAGTATTGGGTTCGTGGTATTGGTTTATTATGGTTTTGGTCCGTGGTATTGCATGTAGAGAAAAAGTTCACGCACTTTCATGCAAGGAAAAGCGCGTATATGTTGGAGAACTTACCTTTGGTCCATGGTAGTTAGTCCTTGGTATTTGAACCTATGGTTTTGGACCATGGTACCTCGTCAGAAGTGTTGATCCCAAGTATTGGTTCATGGTATTAGTTTGACAGTTTTTGATCCTATGGTTTTGGCCTGTGGTATTGCATCCAAAAGTGTTGATCTCACGCACTTTCATGGTTGGTTCATGGTATTAGTTCGACAGTTTTTGATCCTATGGTTTTGGCCCGTGGTATTGCATCCAAAAGTGTTGATCTCACGCACTTTCATGGTTGGTTCATGGTATTAGTCCAACAGTTTTTTGATCCTATGGTTTTGGACTGTGGTATTGAGAAAGGACTAAGTCCATAAAAGAGGAAGGAGATCATTTGACAAAGCATCTTCTGAATTATTGAATATCTGATAAAGTGCTAGATCTGGAATATTGTGATTGGGTTATGGTGCAGATCTGGATTTGAATGAAGAAGGAACCTGAGCGTAAGGAGAAGGATAAGTTCTATTGATGGGTCAAAATCTTAAGGCTGGAATAGTGGTATCTCTATATGATTTTGATCTGTGATATGTGGCATACGCTTGATCTATAAATCTAATAATCTGGGTTTGAATTATTGATGCATGTTTTATTTTACACATGTTATGATCTGGGTATGTCTGATGTATGGAACAACTGCAAAGTTATAAAGAAATATTTGCAGATCTGTATGCGGGTTGGCTTTGGTGAAATCAAAGATTGATGATGCAAGTGTAGTTGATGGTTTTTTTTTTGATGTTCTTGGATCCAGTCTGAAAATTAATGAAAAGTGGTCCTTGAAAGAAAAGAAGTAGGGGGTTGTAGCTCCCTTCTAGGAGAGACTGGAAAACGAGAGAGAGAGTTGTAGCTCTCTGCAGGTTGTTGCCTGCATACTGGTAAAGGACTGCACCAGTACAAAATCATTGTAAAAGGAGTTTCTTATTAAAAGAAGATAGAGACATATTGCAGCAGGTGGTTTTCACTCACATTGGGTTTCCACCTTATATCTGGTGTTCTTTTGTGTGACTATTTGCTTTTCTTGTTCCTGCTCATTATTTTATGATTCTGACATACAAAGTAATGATCAATATTTGAAGAATTATTCAAAGTATAAATAAGGAAGATATATTCAAAAGAATTTGATAATACTGATTCACCCCCCCTCTCAGTATTATTTCCAACAGTTAGGAAATAATAAGAGCCCCCCTCTTTATTACAAAAAAGGGATCTTCTAATGAATAATTAGGTCACTAGTAAGTTATGTACCTTTATTTGGATAATATCAAAATCATTGAAGCTTTATTGATATATCTATGAGATTTGAGGCCTTCTAGATTTGAAAATAGTTCATTCAATACTTTGATATGTAGTTTTTGCAATTCCACAAGTGCGAATTATATTTGATGTGTCGATTGAATGCTATAGTAACTTTCCCAAAACTTGTTGTTTTTTGGCCTCTTCCCATAAGCAAAATTGTATAACATGCTACGTGTCCAATTCTTGAAATATAATTTTGGAAATTGTACCAGAGGTAATTCTATGCCTCCTGAAATTCCTGAATATTTCACAATTTGAAAATTTATAAACAAGAAGATATAGCAAAAATACTAAGCTAACATGTTTAAAAATCCATTTCATGGCTATTCACAAATCCTAACTTCCATATGGCATAACTCCCAAAGAATAGCAAACCAAATTCTCAAAATGGAACTAGTTATTCCCAAAGATTTCTCCTTAATATGGTCCAAGTTTTACTTTATGAAGTTTTATAGGAAAAAGGTATCGCAAAAATTCCAAACTGACTTATTAGAGATTGAATTTTGGAGCATACAAAAACCCTAAATTCCTTGGAGCATATCTTTGAAAATAGAACAAACCAAGATATGTAACTTGGACCATAAGTTCACCACAAGCATGGTCGAAGTTCCATGATTTGGAATCTCACAACAAAAAAAAAGATAACAAAATTTTTGAACTGACCTTTTTGAGACAGAATTTAGGAGCATTCAAAAACCCTAACTTCCTTGGACTAAATCTTCAAAAATCTAGGGAACCAAGATATGGACCTTGCACTAGATATTTCTCGAGATGTCTTCTCAAATTTTTCCAGGTTTCACTGTCTAAAACCTTCCAAAAAAAAATTATAGTGAAAATTCCATGGTGGCTTGTTTGAAGCAACAAAACCCTAGAATCAATACATTTAATACCAAATGTTAAGATCTTTGCGCCTTAAAAATGATAAGAAACCAATAACTACAATCTACTTCAACGGAGAAACCTCCTTTTACAATAAATGCAATGAACAAGACAATATTTGATGATCCTAAGACTAGGTCTACTTAGTGTATATATATATATATATATATAGGAGACAAGGGATACAAATATAATAAAATGGGACCATGAGGGGTTCTAACCTACACAATATAACAATAGAAATGGAATTACTCAATATCTATGTCTTAATAAGAGTTTTTAGGTGAACATGAGGCTCATATAGGGCTTAACAATGATCTCCCCAACCATATGCCATGAATTCCAAAAGGTTAATTCCAAGTTCAAATCTAACGCAAGTCCCCACCAATGTTGGTGAAATAAATACTCCTCATAGCCAACACTAAGGAAAAACAGCATAAACAAATGTGTGTTTGGAATCATCAAGAACATTTAAAATAGGTTTAATGCTATCCTCCATAAATCTCTCAAACCATTTAGATAGAATGAAATAATGAAAACATCGACGTTGACTTCCATTTGTTGATCCATGTCCATGCATAATGCATTCAACCCTCACAATTGAAGTAGAATATGAAACCTCTTGGATCTCATAGGATTTAGAAGTGCCATTCTTTTGGCTCTTTTCTTTAGAGGCATTAAAACACTAAAACTATGCTATTATGTACCCTCTTCACTGCTTGTTCTTTCTACTCTTGTTCTACATTTAATTTCATCTTCAATCACCAATGCAGTACTTAACTAAGAGATCCAAAACTACCTTGAATGCCATCACTCCTATTGTGTTTGGAAACTATGATTCTAGAGGTAGCATGCACATATTTTAATATTAAAATCATGTATACACTGGCTTTACAAGCATCTAAAATTGAGGAAGATTTTCTTACTACAATGTGAGTCTTGGTCACAATTTGATGATGATGATGAGACTTGTTGATGCCTTTGAAAACTGCGAATGCATTATTATAATTGTTGAGCCCATCTTAACATTGAGGAGTGGGTAAGGAGGGGTTGATGGGAGGGCGAGGGGGGCATGTAGGTTATCTATAATGGCATAAGACATTAGGTTCCCTTAGTTGTTGTTGCCATTACAATAAATATTTCCTTATTCATTTTGTTTGTATTAAATTTGTCCTTAACTTTATCAGACATTTTAAAATTTTATGTCATCAAAATAAAATATTTATGTTACCCATAACTATTCAAATAAGATTTAAAATCATTTCAACATTATTATAATATAATTTAGTATATGAATTAATAATCTGCAATCAATTATTTTGTGTAACGTTGGTGTCTCTACTTTCTTTCATTGATTTTGTATGGATGTAAATAATAAATCCCACACATGAACATTAATTATTTATTATTATTATTAATCAAGAATATACACTTTTACTCATCAAATTTATTCAATAAGCATTGTTAAGTGGCAAGTTACTGAATATATAGTAACTACAAGAAAGAAATAAAGAAATAAGTTACGGTTATATATATATATATATATATATATATATATATATATAAAGGTAAACATAATAATAATAATAATAATATATTTTTAAGACCATGGTTAAGTTAAACACCAAATTGGTGTATACCATCATTTTGTTTATGAGATAAGAGATTTGTTTCAATTTAACAATTAAAGTATATGGAGGTATGCATACTTCATCTGTAACATTGTACGTGAAAACACATATCCTTAACCAGAGTTGGTAAATGTAAATAAACATCCAATCATCTGTGCCAAGGTGGGTATGAAGACACTTTTCATTGATTTATAAAGCGCCCATTTGCTATTGACACATGGGATCGGGTTTTGCACTGTCTAAAAATTCATAAGTGGTGTATTACATGCCCATGCTTGAATGCATTGAGAGTTGGTTGTCTCAATTCGATGTTGATATGACTCTTCCTTTTTTTATAATATAGGGTATATGGAAAGGCATAAATGTTGTTGTCTTTGAGGGATGTAATTATGACATTGGCAACATTTGTGCATCAATTTGTGCTTCATATAAAGAGTATGGGTGGATGGGTCATAGTACAAATACTTAGGGGAATATCATATATACCACATTATGCTCAATATCTGGTTGGATATTTTAATGGGGCTGGACAACAAAGATTTTTTGGATGTGGTGCCCACACTGATGTA
The DNA here is from genome assembly GCA_031772625.1 of Pinus tabuliformis. NCBI lineage: Eukaryota > Viridiplantae > Streptophyta > Pinopsida > Pinales > Pinaceae > Pinus > Pinus tabuliformis. The sequence continues at coordinate 770,144,752 of CM062816.1, forward strand.
TCGAAGGCAATGTGGTATAATTATTACTAGAGTTGTGATGTGGGCTTAAATACAAAGGCCGAGGTGGTTGTGTTATGGGGACTGCTATTCTATGTAAGCATGCTTGATCCAACCACTATCAACATATATGGTGACACCAGGGTATTATCAATTGGATTAGAGGCCGATATGTTTTAGCTCTACCTCTAATTCAAAACTGGATGAGGGGGATAGGAGTGATGAAAGGCACTTTCATAGGATCTTGTTTGCTCATGTATATCGAGAATATAATTCTACTATCGACTCTCTTTCAAAGTGGGGCCTCATATCTCCTCCTAGTTGCATACACTATGAGATTATCTGTTAGGGTGGACGAGGAAGACTGGTACCATTCCCTTGGTATGACTGTGCAATGGTTAATTTGGATAATTCTTAGATGACTAATTTGTTGTTTGGGTTATCTTCTTTGACTTACAAGTTTTTCGTGATGATGGTGATATTAGGTTTTTGTTTATCAGGGTGCAACTCACAGAGTTTCATCATTGCTCACAATATGTTTGTAGTGTTTTAGTAACATTAAATGCATGTTTTTCATAAGACTTGGATAGATGATGTTGAAATGCTTGTAATATTTTTGCTTTTTGTTATGATACTTTTTGCAAAACGCTGATATATTCGACAATTGGATAGATAAAATTTTGGAACTTTGAAATATGTAATAGGTTATTTATTTTAATAGAAAACCTATTAATTTTCCTTTCTTGAGAAAAAAATTTCAATTCATATTAGTTATCATAACATTTCATATTATACATCTCACATTGCCCAAAAACAACCAAACCATAAAAATTAACTAAATTATGAGTTTATATTTATATTTATATTATAATAATTATAATTTATAAAAAGAATACACATATAAAGCAAGAAAAATGAGGAATTAAACTATTATAAAAGACATCCAAGCTTGACCAAATTTTTACACAATCATGGCACTAACATCAAACGAGTGGTTAAATCATTCACTAAGCAATAAGAGTTTATTAACCCTTATAAACATGATATTTTAAAATTAAATTAAAAAAGAAAAAGAAAATAACTACTTTTAAATCATTCACTAAGCAATAAGAGTTCATTGACGTTTGTAAACATGACATTTTTAAAATTAAATTAAAAAGAAAAAAAAATAACTACTTTTAAAATAAATCTCAATCTTATATCTTTTATCAGATGAACTGATATTATGTTACTTGCTTATATTACTGATATAAATGAAATATAACTTTTTTCGGCCTGAAAAAAAAACTATTAGTAAAAATATTGCGTCAATATTATATAAGATTGAAATTCCAAAACCTTATTTCAAAATAAACACGACTATCAACGTAATAAAATATCATAAATTTTTTTAAATAATATAAATTAATTAAATCTTACAATATTAAAATAAAACAATCTAAATCATTTTAATCGGGATAAAAAATCTAGAAATGTTATTATATAATTTATTAAGCGGTTTTGGAGGGATCTGAGTTGTGCAATATTAATTTGAACTTTACCCAATAAGGCTAAGGTCGTGATTTTTGAGTCCTATGTCTTAATCAAAAGGTCAAACGATAAATACTAGCCGTTGCAAAGGACCGTTAGAGTTCATATTCAAATCTCGATCTACATTTCCACCTCTTTTTCCTGGGCTCTGTTTTTTTTCTCCTTTTTAATTAAAAATTCCATTCTCAGGGTAAATGACTTGTATTCCTCTAACACTTGTGACAGAAATGAAATTACAACAAGATGCTTCCACCCAACAGTCCGAGCTCGCAGATTGCAAAACCTTAAACCAGAAAGACACCTCACAGCAATGCGTTTGTCTACCAAAGAAGTCTGCCATGGGCCAACAAGAGCAGAGCTCGGACGTTACAGAGAGAATTGAAGAAGAAACCGTGGGGAAGAGTCCTGAGATTGTGGAAGTTACAGAGGGCGAGGACGGGGTTGTTGAGAAAACAGAGGTTTCAGAAGTGATCGATCTTCAAACAAGGGGCAATGAGAATATCAGAGGAGGAGGAGCAGCAAGAGGATTTATGAGTGCCCGCGCTGTGCTTTTGAATGAGTCTCGAGAGAATATTCTTAGCCCTGGCTTCAGGTCGGTGGCTGCAATGGCCGGATGGGACGATGAGGCACTCTTATTGGCGAGTTTCGAAGAAGGGTCCTCCTCTCTGGGAAATTTGAACTTGGAATCTCTGGTTGTCGAGGATTCGCCTGTTAGGGAATCACGGCAAAGGAAGCGAGAGGCCCGAACCCCTGCTCTGGCTAAAACACCAGCAAGCGCTGGAAGAAGGTAATGATGAGCAGCTCTCTATTGATTTTAATTTTGAAAGAGTTAATCCCAGGGCTTAAAAAGTAGTTCTGTTGCTTATTAAACATCATGTTTTTAAAAAAAATGGTTTGCACACCTTCACCTGACACCCTACCCTTGGATGAAGGCGTGTATTTGTGTAGATAAATGCACATGGTTGCTTGGGTGGTCCACCCTCTCCTAGGTTAAGGTGTGCATTTGAGTACAAAACTTCACACTATGTCTTGAGAGTTCTGCGCCTGTGCCTCATTGAGATGAGGCTAGAAGGCCTCATTGAGATGAGTCTAAAAGGCCTCATTGAGATGAGTCTAAAAGGGTAGGTGTCCCATGTATCATCATGGGTATGTCTTTGGATATCTTGGTCTTTGCTAAGCCTTAAATTTCTTAACTTATGCTAGATTATAAGTTGTAGTTGCCAGCAGGGGTTTACAGTGAAAACCACTTCAATGACTCCCACTACATATCCTTTTGCTGCTAAAAAAATCATTTGTCATGGTTGAATGTCTCCAAATTTCCTTCAGAGCAGTCCTGGTGATCATTTTATTTTGCAGTATGAAATTGATGTTGGTGCTGATAAATTCAGCTTTGGTTCTTTTTTTCAGGCACCGAAGGGCAAGGAGGCAAAGTAAAGATATTGATCCCATCGACCTGCATCGTGTTGGAGCTCTCAGCCTGGAGGATGATCCATTCTCTCAAAGCAATGAACCTAATCCAGTCTCTCAAACAAATGAACCTAATCCTATTCTTCAGGCACAACTTGTGCAAGGTAAACATTTGATTTTGAACTCTCTAAGTTGAGGGCTCTAACATTAAGTCATGCTTAGTAAGTATTCATGTTCTCACTGGGGTTTGGGAGATTTGCACCAATATCTTATGAGTTTCCGGTCACCACTGTTTATAGATTCTGCATTTCATTACTCCAAGCCAAACTTTTCATAACAATACAAAATGAAATCAAGTAGTTGTTTTCTTTTTTCCTTTTTAATTGCATCTTATATTCATTACTAAACAGTGGGAAATACACCAGAATCACGCATCATTCCTAAAGCTTAGGTCTATAGATTCTACCCCATGGTAAATAGCAAAGTTAACCTCGATCTTAAGAGAATGTGCGTATTTTCCCAAAATTCTCATTTTGGCAGAATATATATACTTCTGAAAATCCTCATTCTGGCAGAAAACAGTGTGGTCAAATCTGATTTAAAAACTGCAATCTCATCGAAGTGAAAGGAATTGGCATCCTCATCAAATGTGGTACCACATCGCCCTTTCCACATAAAGGAAAAGGCTTTTCAATCTTATGGCATTCCAGATTCTTCTTCTATACTGTCAGACCATCCACCCTTGCCAAGAATATCCCCTTTCCAATGAAAGAGATCAACAAAAAGTTTTGTGAACTGAGCAACGATCCAATCCCAAAAGGCTCAGGCAACTTTGCATGCCCAACACAGAGATTTAATTGCCTCCTATGCTATGACAAAATTACACAATAGTCATTCATTAGGCCTTAGTTATGTAATCAACATTTCAACAATTGGCTGTTATATAGCACCAAACAATCCAGCACTCTGATCTTGAAGGAAGATAAGGATTCCAGTTATTTTGAGACTGCTCAAGTGACCTGTTTTCCTCGTTTTTTGATGGAGTGGCGAATTGCCCTATGTCTTTTTATCAAGATATTTATACATCAAGCCTTGTCAGTATTCCAGCAACCAAGTAGTTTTGATGTAGCATATTTCCCCACATCTTATGACCAATACATTGACACATCAAGCCAGGGACTGAGGAGACTTCCACCAAAGGCTTAACTGTTTATAGGCTTGATCTTCCCATATCAATCCAGGGACAAATGACTTGCACCAAAAGTTCGACTGTTTATAGGTTTTAAGTCCATTCTTTGCGTTACGAGCAATCTTTGGCTTTTGGAGAGTTTGAATCCAACACTCTAAGGAGAAAATAACAACTTAAGCTATTGGGCTGCATAGATATTGGGCTGCTAAAACCTAGGACTTGCCCAATACCTCCATACGATGCAGAGTACTGTCACTGGAAAACTGATATACGATGGTATAGGTATTTTTACTTGCTCAATACCTCCACAAAATGCACAGTTCTGCCACTTTAGAGTCTATCACAAGGGAGCTTTGCAATTTTTTGTCCAAAATTGAGTTCAAATATTTATGTACAACACAAGCATGTACTGCAAGGCCATAAGCATTGAAGATAAGAAGAAACTTGTTTTAATGTTTGGTTAATCTTTGACTGATATAGAACTTTGGCCTTGACAGGGAATGCGATACCAGATGAGTCTTCTACAGATGCTACAGCACATAATGAGAAAAAGAATAGTCCTTTAAAGCTACAAGGCGACAGTCCCAAAATTAAACCTAGGCCAGCTAAAAGCAAGGAAAGATCTCCTAGACCTGCCGAATCTAGTCCATATGGAAGTGAGAAGGGACTTTCCAAACCTAGTTGTTTGGAGCAATTGAAAGAAGAGCTTTCTTGTGCGGTAATTTAACTATGATTATTGTTATGTAATAACTACATATGGAACTTTTTTGATAGAAAGCTATAGTTGAGGTGAAAAGGGAGTGCTGTACTTGTTTTGTTATTCAACGAAAAGGAGTTTCATAACTCGATTGTGTACCTTAGTCTGGGATAATGGTACATTTGTTTTCAGAACTGGTATGAATTCTTTCTTTTATGCTTACTGTCATTGATAAGAATCCATCTTCTTGCAGGTTTGTCTTGATATCTGTTTCGAACCCTCCTCCACATCTTGTGGCCATAGGTAATTTTTTACTGCTAAAAAAACTCCAGCAGTCCCACCATGCAAGAAAATTTCTACTAAACTGTGTAAATTTATCTCTACTGAATTGTGTATATTAGAGCTGCTCTCAAATTTGTCTACCGAAACTTCTATGCAGTTTCTGTAAGATGTGCTTGCAAGATGCAATCGAGAAATGTGGTCCACGGTGCCCTAAATGCCGCCAGCAATTGAGGTCAGTCCAGGAAAAATTGAAGCTTGAGCAAATTTTATATTGTCAGCCATAAAGACTTTGAGACTTTTATATAGCAATTGCAAATCTTGAGTTTGGTTGATATTTATATAGGGAAGTTTACCACAAACCACTCCCCTGCCAATTGAAGCCCACAAGGGTTTAGAATTTCAAATCATGACGTATTTTTAGTGTATCTAAAATATTGGTTGTCATTGCAGGGGGGACTTTCAGAATTGTCAGATCAACACTGTACTTTGGAACACAGTTCAGCTTCTCTTCCCTAAAGAAGTTGCTGGGAAGATTAAGGAAAAGAATGAGAAAGAAGCAGCCTCGAAGCATCGACAAAAGAAAGAAAACTCAAACTCCTATATCAGTCAAGCTAACAGAGGGGCTAGGAACAATGGTGTCAGTTGGCAAGGTCACTCAACTCGGTCTATTGGACTGGCAAGGCCCACATCTTATGCAAACTTCAGGAGAGCCTTCCAATCTTCAGCAGAAGATACCCAAATAAGGCATATTTTAGTTCCAAGCGATGAAGAAATAGGACAGGAAGTAACCATTGTTGCAAATCTACAACAGGGAACGATGGGAACAAATGAACGAGCAGTTAGAAGGCAAGAGAGGCGTGGGAGAAATAACTATCGACAAGTAAACCAGGAGGAAGTGGATGCAGCATTAGCCTCAAGGTTGCAGCAGGAAGAGCTGATGAGAAGCTTTAGAGCTGGAGGAAGAAATAGAGTGCGAGCTTCAAGGGCACCTACTGAGCAGACAAGGACGGTCTCTTCGGCTGCAGCAAATTTGAGAGCAATGGCTTCACGAGCTATTAATTTGAGAGTGAGGAATCAGTCATGATTATGAATAGTGTTGATGATATTTCCTGAGAATATCCTCTTTGGTTTCAGTTATTAATCTATCTTTGGTTTTAGTTATATTGTCATGAAAATGAATATCCATGCCGTTCTGAATCAAGAGGAAACCAATGGAATCAGTTTTTTTCTTTGTTTCTTCCCTGTTTTTAAGTTGAAGAGGTCTGTTTGGAAGCCTTAATGAATGGTGAAGAGGTCTGTATGTAAGCCTTAATGGATGTTCCATTAGTTCTCGGGGCATGAGAAACATCATTTATGATGTTGTTCCATTAGTTTCCAATACATGAGAAACATCAAAGCCATACCACACTCTTGCTTCAAGGAAATGTTGTGAAACTCTTTCAAGTGTTGACCTACTCGATTATATTTTTCAATAGTGAATTCCGTTCCCCGATCTGAAAATCATGAACTCGTGCCCGTTATAATTTATGAAACCATGCACGAATCTATGAATATTTACAGAGTTTTATTTTTGCTTTCTGTAGCAATTCGAAATCGTCTGTTATTTTATATTTCTACCGGCATAACACATTTTCGGGACAATGTCAACTTATGGTTGCAGAACCGCTACGAAACTTGGACTCTATTTCATACACACTCTTGCTTCAAAAAAGTATTGTGTAAATCTTTTGAAATAGTACATTCAATGCTTTCTCTGATCTGGAAATCAGGGACTTCGGTAGCTGTTATAATTTGTGAATACATGTTTGATCTTGTGAAGATTTACAGAGGTTTGTATGTGCTCTTTGCTGAAATTCGATATCATCTGTTATTTTTTTTTTCTCTAGTTGTATATCTCATTCATATGTAAATATAACATATCTGCATCTCCATTGATTTTTAAATCCATTTAGTGCTTAATAGATTTGAAGTTAACACCGTGCATAGAAGGGATACTTCTACGTTATTGTTTTTCATATGATCAATGACTTGCTTCATCATTGACTTTTCAAATATCATATTTTGCTTAGGATGTATCATTTTTTTCACTTGTATGCTTGAATGCTTCTCACTCATTTATCTAGTTCTTTCTATTAGGACAATTCGTGCTCCAAGGTGTGTATTGGTTTCTTAATGGAAGTATCGATTGCTTCCATGAAAAACAACTTTTGTTTGAAGACTTTTTTATTTAAAGTTTTACTTCTTCCTTAGATATATCTGTCATATATCATTCGATTATCAGCAATGGCAAGATTTCTCAACCTTACCCAATGGTGCATTGTTTATTTTTGTCTTTCTCCCAAATTGGCTTCTTGATCATATGCCCTTCATTGAGAGATCTAATTAGTTAAGGTCAATCTATATCTATGAATGTCTGCTTGGACTTCTCAAATGCTTGATTCAATTTCTTCATTAGTTTGCACTTTATTCCAATTGAAATTGTTTTCTCCTCCTTCCAAAAAAAAATGTGGTTATGTTGTTCTATCCTAGATTATCAATGATTATTTACTTGGCCACTTTTGATGGTCAATTCTAATGCTTTTTTTATATATTTTTATCAAGTACATTTCTTCTTTTGCTTTGAATTCTTTAGTTCGTCATTTTAATCTTTCTAATGATAGAATTGCATTCATGTTTTAATGAACCTTATGTTGATGTATATCCACCAAAAATGAGTTTATATTCTCCTCTAAACACTTAATTTTTTCTTCCTTTTAAAACACTTCCATTTGGAAAAATGATTACCCAATGGTCTCATAATTTCTTAATAACATCATGTCTTGTCATTCTATTGACCTACATTTATGGTCAATTCTCCTTTAACTAATATGTTTTCTCCTCCATTGGACTCTCTCTTGAAACTCTCCATCAAAACAATTTTCTAGTTGTGTAGCATAAACTTTTTTTTGGTTTTCTATTTGAATGTAAAGACAAAGATATGCAGAAGATTTATTTGGCAATGATAGTACTAGAAACAATGAAATAACTTAGAAAATTGCAATAATTAAGCAAAACCCACAAACTTATTTAGCATTTAATTTTAGAGTTGGGTTTTCAATGTATGATCAAAATGAACAATACCCAAATAACCAAAATGCTTTCAAAATACAATGCAAGCATAGTACCCATTAACTCTAGAAATGTGAAGTTTGATTTTGAATTAAAATCTGCAAAATCATTGTAGCAGCAATACTATAGCATGGTATTGTAGCACGATACTATAGCAAGTTTAAAATCCTTTTTGTTGCTATAATTATCCTCAAATTTTCTTAGGACAATTGATATCAAACCAACAATGAAACCCAACTATGATCTTTGTGTGAATTCACCAATATATTCTTCAGATTTTATCTCTCCATAATGTGGGGAATGTCTCCTGCAAGGAGTTTTGTCCTCACAAACCAAGAAGTAATCTCCTCTAGAAAATGGCAATATCAAATATCAAATGAACTCCACAAATTTGCTTTTATAACTCTCCCAAGAAGTTTGACTCTCTTCATTAGGCCATGTAGGACTAAATAAAATCAATTTAAGTCTCCCAATTAAAGGCCTCATTTTTTTTCAAAATAAAACATCTTTCACTTTATAACTAGCCCTTATAGTCTCTTCATTAAAAAAATTAAAATAATGATAAAGTTAAATATTTGATTTAACTTTATTAATTAATAACTTATCATTATTTTATTTAAAACCATTGGACTATATAAACTTTTAAAATAGTCATCAAAATATTTAATTATTGGAAAACTTTCTTGAAATCATTCCAAAAGAAGGAAACTTGCTCACAATCCCAATGAGATCTCAATCGACCATCAAGCATTGAAAATTTACTAGAGGTTTGTAAGGAATTGGACATTACATTCTGCCCTTCCCAAAATTGCTTGTCCTCAAGCAATCCCAGCTAGTTAATGAAATATTTGATGTTTTTATATTACATTTTTATGACAAACTTACCCCCAACTAGGTGTGATTTGAATTTAGCCAAGGCATGCATAATGTATAACATTTCTTTATCATAAATTGAGCAACTCTTCTCCACACCTTGTAATTTTCTGCTCTCAAAAGGGTTTGGAAAAATATGGTATGCCCAACATGGGGTATGTGGACATTACTTGCTTGAAGTGCTAAAAACACTTTTGTGCTAGATCAATCCACTCAAAGGCCCCCTTCTTAGTCAAATTTGTAAGTGGTGTTGCGGTTTGTAAAAATCCATTAACAAATATCTTGTAGGAATTGCAAAGGCCAAAGATTCCCTTAAGCTAGGTGTAATTTGTAGGTGTAAGCTAGTCTAAAATAGCCTTGATCTTCTTAAGATCTACTCTTACTCACTCTACGTTGATCATATGATGGAGATAAAGAAGCTATGTCATCTTGAAGTCACATTTATACTTCTTAGCATATAGAAACTCACTCTCTAAGATGCTCAATAACTCCTCAAGATGTTGCATATGCTCCTCCCAAGTCTTACTGAAAATCAAAATGTCATCGATGAATATGAAAGAAAATTCCCTCAATTGTCTCCTAAACACTTGATTCATACAACTTTGAAAAGTGGTTGGAGCATTCATCAATCCAAAGGGCATTACCAAAAACTCGAAATAGTTAGAATAACATCTAAAAGAAGTCTTCACAATATGATCCTCTTCTCTCATCCAGATATGTTGATACTTTGACCTCAAAAATATCTTAGAAAAGTATCATTCCCCATGTAACTCATTCACCAATTCATCTATCCAAGTAACTAGATAACTGTTCTTAATTGTGTTTTTGTTCCGAGCCTTGTAATCAATGCATATTTGCATCATTCCATCCCCTTTTTTTACCAACACTATGGTTGATGTGAAAGGAACTTGCTAAGTCTTATGTGCCTCATCTCTAATAACTCCTTAATTTCCTTTCTCTTTCATCCTTGTGCCTCTTAGGATTTCGGTAAGGAGTAATGATCACTGGTTTGGCTCCTTCCTCTAGCTCAATGACATGCTCAATTCCCCTCTCAAAAGGAATTCCTCAAGGGATACTCTTGAACATCTTGCAGTTTGGAATATAACAACCCTTGAATATTAGGATGTTAATTGTTCATTTGATGGTCCGATATTGTAGGAATCATTTGCATGCCGAGACACTATTTTTCGCACTCTACTTGATTGTATCTTATTAGTCGCTCCATCCTCTTAAGTGATACCACTCTAGGTCATGATGTTCAAACTTCATTTTCAACTTTCAGTAGATTAAAAGAGAATTATAGAAGGGACATCATCCATGCCATACCAAGAATATCATCATTTTTCCCCATGTTTACCACATAAAATTCATCTTGCAATTGATAATCACCCAAATATATACTTAGATTTGAAATACTACAAGTACAAGGAATCATATTCCCTTTAGCTACCATTACCTTAAACCGCTAAGTTCTTTTATTTTCAAACCCCTCCTAGTCGCAAGCCATTCATCAATGAAATTATGTGTTTCCCCTATATCAATGAAACCAACAAATTGTTGTCCTTGTACTACACCCCTTACTTGAATGTGAATGCCTTTTGTGCACCAAAGATTTGTGCTATGGCCCTATCATCCTCAGACTCTTCCTCTGAAGTGTCCTAATCACTATTCTCTAAATCGAATTGTTGATCTGGTTTTTCTAATGAAGATTCTTCAGCAAAAATGTACTCTATCTGCTTATCTTTTGGTTCCAAACTACATTTATGCGAGGGGTCTCATGGCTCTCTACAATGGAAATACAACTTCTTCCTTCTCAGGTCATTTAGTTGCTCACTATTTAACTTGTTAGAATCATTTTATGGCTATTGCAATTCTCTTTGATCTTTTTTTTTAATGTTTATTCCTATTCTGTATGAACCATTTGGATTGAAACTTGCTTCTAAAAGTATAAGCCTTAGTGCCCCTTATTTTCTTAATGGCTTGCTACATGGTAGGTGGATTAAGGGCGTTAATCCAACCTCTTAATGGTTTTATCGAAGCATACATAAGTAACACCATGAGTCTTATTTTTGAAATACCAATGGCTAGGACTGGAAACCTCTGAAAATATGCAATATAAGTGTCAATTGAACCCCATTTCTTAAGTTGTGCCAACTCTTTGAAATGTGGCTTTGAATCCTTCTTATCAAATTTTTCAATCAAGCTCTTTGTAAAATTTATGTATAAAGTGATCTTGTCATGTCCCATGGTGATCATCCCATGATGTTGCCACTCGTGCTATGCCATCAAAGTGTATAGTTTCATATTTGATGGCCCCTTTGTCTAGCCTTGGTTGAGTTAGAATAGGTATCAACCTTCTAAACCCAAGAGTCAATGTTTCCACTTTCTTCTTCAAATCATAATTCTATGCTTTACCACCTATGTTGGGTCTATGTTTCATCCTAACATTAATATAATCTCTAAGTGATATAATATCTTGAAAGTTTGGGTCACTATATTTGTCCAATCCTGCTTAAACTGATTTTGCAAATTGGTGACTTGTGGCTCATTTTCAATTGATGTTGGTGCTCTATATGGGAAGGTAGGCATAATAGGCCTTAAACTATTGGTTCTAGTTGGATGATTTTGATTGCCCCCATGAACAAAATTCTCTCCCTAACTATCGTTGCCTCCATTGTTGTCTTCATCATTTGCATTATTATTGCCAATATTAATTCTCAATTGTCTATCCATTAACTATGTCAAAAGGTCTAATTATTGATTCTGTGTTTGGGCTTTGTCCTCTACAACTTGTTTCCCTCTAACCAAGCCATCCAAAAAAATTAGAAAATGTTCTTCAGTGTTCTAATTTCTAGGGTCTCTATCACCCATATTACATGTATTTTGTTCCTTAACTACCCTCTATTTTTTGCAGCCAAATTTATAGCAAACCTATTTCTATGAGTACTGTAATGGTGCACATAAGATTGCTGGCCAAATCCTGACATATCATTGTACTATCATATTGAGCCCTTAAGGATGGCATGCTACACTACTTTGATAACATTGTAACATACATCCTTGTTGATTGTTTCTTTGGTTTTTTGTTTGAATGTGTTTATAGAAGAGAGAGATATGAAACATATTTGTTTGACAATGATAATACTGGTAGTAATGAAATAACTTAGAGAATAACAATATTTAGGAAAACCCACAAACTGATATAACTCAAAGCTATTTTTAGAGTTGGGATTACAATGTATGATCAAAATGAACAATACCCTAATAACTAAAATGCTTTTAAAAACACAAATCAAGGATACCCATTAAATCTAGAAATGCATAAGTCTGATTTTGAATAGAAATTTGCAAAAATCATTATACCAACATTATTGTAGCAATGATACTATAACACGATATTGTAGCGAGCTCTAAAATCCTTTTTTTTGCCACAAATATCCTCACATATGCTTTATAATATAGATATCAAACCAACAATGAAGCCGAGATGTGATCTGTATGTGAAATCACCAAGATATTCTCCAAATTATATCTCTCAATAACATGGAGGAGTTTTCATCCTTATAAACCAATAAGATGTAATCTCCTCTAGAAAATGGCAATATCAAATATCAAATATCAAAACCAACATATCAAATGAACTATAGAAATTTTATTTTATAAATATCCCAAGAAGTTTGACACTCAGTGATTAAGCCATGTGGAACTAAATAAAATCACTTTTAGTCTCCCAATTAAATGTCTCATTTTTTTATATAACATCTTTCACTTTATAACTAGCCCTTATAATCCCTTCATTAATTTTTTAAAAATAACGATAAATTTAAATCTTTGATTTAACTTTGTTAATTAATAAGTTATTGTTGTGGAAAAGTTATGAAGATACTAACATAATTAATAAAACAAAATACAAACATTGAATTGAAAAACATCGAATATCTCAATGATTGAGATGCTTTGTTCTCCTTCTCACCTACTCATCAACATAAAACAATTAAGTACATCAATATAAATAACCCTTAAAGTTTTTGCAACTATAGAAATTGCCTGCACATTCTACTGCTATGGCAATTGTCACTTGACACTAACTTCAACTAATCAACTGAGTCTAAATTTGACCTCCTATTGTTCTACTGACCGATAATAGATTCTAACATAACTCAAAATTTGTTGATTGCTGAACCATAATCTACATTGACAACCGAATCAATTAAGCATTATCTACAACACTCGCCCATTAATGCTCAATGAGGTAATTCCAAGCAAGTTTCTCATATAATGGAACTTTTCTTTTGGTAGTGCTTTAGTGAATATATCAGCAAATTGATAACTTGTTATATACAACTTCATTCAATTTCTCCTTTTTCCACATGATCCCTTATGAAGTAATATTTGATATCGATATGTTTGGTGCGTCTATGAAACATTGGATTTTTAGTTATGGCAATTGTAGATATATTATCACAATAAATAATTGTTGCATCTTGTTTTTCTTACTTTAGATTTGTTAATATTATCTTCAATCAAAGTGCTTCATAGGTTTTTTTGTTGTTGCAATGTACTCTGCCTCTTTAGAAGATAATGAAATAGTTGGTTGTTTCTTCAAAGACCATGATACTGCACTTGGTCCTAGGCTGAAAACAAAACCCGAAGTACTTTTTCTGTCATCAAGGAACCCATACCAATCATTGTCTGTATAACCAACCAGCCCAAAATTATTTGTTGAAGTATACCAAATACCAAAATTTCTTGTTGCACAAAAATAACTCAAAATTATTTTTGCTGCTCCAAAGTGAAGCTTATTGCTTGCATAATATTAGGTCTAGTGGCTATAAGATACATAGGACTTCCTACCAATCTCTTGTAGGATTTAGCATCTACCTTTGTAGCCCCATATTCTCTAGATTTGTTTTCATTTGTATTCATGAGTGTGCTCATGGGTCTATTATTTTCCATTTTCCATTTGTGAAGAAGATTTGCAACATATTTTTCTTGTGAAATAAATATACTATCATCCATTTGTCTCACTTCTATGCCAAGAAAAAAATGCATCAATACGAAATCAAGCATTTCTAATTTATTCATCATGACATGTTTGAATTCTTCTACTAATTGATTACTTGAATATGTATATATCAATTCATCTACATATAAACAAACTATTAATATAACATTACCATTTGACATGATATGTAATGTGGATTCATTTTCACTCATATTAAATCCTTTTTCCTTAAAATAACTATCATTTCTACTATGTCACACTCTTGGAGCTTGTTTATGCCCATAAAGGTTTTTTTTTCAACTTGTAGAATTTGTGTTCATTTCTTGCAACTTCATATCCATGGGGCTATTGAATATAAACATATTCTTGCAATACACATTCAAAAAGATTGATTTCACATCAAATTGATAAACCAACCAATTATATTGTGTTTCTAATGCCAAAATAGTTCTTATTGTTTATAATATTGCAACAAGAGCATATGTTTCATTGTAGTCAATACATGGTTGTTGGGCACACCCTTTTTCCACTAGCCTTGCTTTATGATTTTGTATAAATCCATTAGTTGCATACTCTATTTTATACACCCATTTGACCCCTATAACCTCTTTTTCAGTAGGAGGATCCACAAGCAACCATACTCCATTCCTCTTAATTGCTACAATTTCTTCATCCATTGCTTTGCACAATGCTTATATTTAATTTCATCTTCAAAATATGTTGGCTTTGTTTCAATCTGAGACATTCAAGCAAAATTAGTATATCCATAAATTTTATTTAAGGATTTTACCTTTCATGGAGGAGGACTTGGACTTGAAACAAGATTTGAAGTTGAAGACGATGATAGAGTAAATGTAGTCGAAGAAGTATTTGGGTTACTTGTTGGATCTGTAGAAACAAAAGATTCATCTTCTTGTACAATAACTTTTGGATTTTCATGTTGTACACCAACACATCATGACTAACCAATAATTTTTGAGTTTGTGGATCACACAATATATAGCCCTCTGTCTCCTCACAATAGCCAATAAAAATGCATTTCACACATTTATCATCTAGTTTTCTCCTTTTTTCAACAAGAACACGAGCATAATTAATACAACCAAAGACTTTTAAATGAGCAACATCAAGTTTTCTTCCACTCCATGCCATATATGGAGCCATATTTTGCACAATTCTTGTTGGACACCTATTAAGAAAATAAACAAATGTAGCTACAACTTTAACCCCAAATGTGTTTGGAAGACATTCACCTTTTAACGCGCTCTTAGCCATCTCAACAATTGTCTCGTTCTTTCTCTCAACCACACCATTTTGTTGGGAAGTATAACTTGTTTTCAACTACCTTTGGATGCCATTCCTCTGCAGTAACAATCAAACTCATGAGAAATGAATTCTCTCCCTCTAACTGTGCGTAATATCTTCAATACATAACCACTTTCCTTCTCAACAACAACTTTAAATTTTTGAAAGATAAAAAATGCATCAGATTTTTGTTTAATAAAATATACCCATGTTCTTCTACTAATATCATCAACAAAAATAATAAAATACTTAGTTTTTTTTAGAGAAAAAGTTTTCATAGGACCACATATATTTGCATGCACTAGCTCTAATGGTTTTTTTGCTCTCCAAGATTTTCCAATGGGAAATGGGTCTCTGCGTTACTTACCAATAATACATACTTCACATACTTGATCAATAGAATCAAAAACATCATTAATATGTTTTATTTTACCTTGGTTTATATTTACTGCAATTGTTCCTTTACCTTTAGTTGCCACTAGCTTTTCATCTCCTAACATAACTTTAGATTTACTACATTAATCTATCTTTACAAATCCATCCTTACTTCCAGTCATGTGACTGTTGTAACCACTATCCAAAATTGATACCTCCTTGGAAACCTTATTTGTTGAATCACAAGCTAAAAATAATTTGGCTGCATCTTCTTTCTGTTCATAAAAGTTTTCTTATTTCTTTTGTTTTTTCCAGTAATTACATTGATAATGGACAAGTATTTTACAATAAAAACATTGAACTTAAGATTTTCGAGATCTTTTACCTCCATCATTATTTCCATTACTTCTTTCTTTTCCAAGAAATGAGTCTCTGTGTTGCTTACCAAGAATACATCCTTCACATACTTGATCAATAGAATCAACAAGAGGAAAAACTTTGACCATTTTCTTGTGATGTAATAATCTTAAGAATCTTATATTAGGATGTCAGTATCTCATGTGCCATATCCAGGAAATATTATCATATCCAACTTTTAATGCTTTAATTTCTTCACAAGGAAGATTAAAAGAAAAACATCTATTTTTAAACATATTAACCTTGGTTATAATGTGATTATGATTATCCTTATCATAGATGATTCATTGATTGTTTTTAAAAATAACAAGATATCCCTTTTCCATAAGCTCCCCCACACTCAACAAATTATGTGCTAAAACATGAACATCTAAAACATCATTAGTATGTTTTATTTTACCTTGGTTTATCTTTACTGCAATTGTTCCTTTACCTTTAGCTTCCACTAGCTTGTCATTTCGTAACATAAGTTTAGATTTAGTAGATTAATCTATCTTTACAAAGGTATCCTTACTTCCAGTCATGTAACTGTTGTAACCACTATCCAAAATCCATACCTCCTTGGAAACCTTATTTGTTGAATCACAAGCTAAAAATAATTTGCCTGCATCTTCTTTCTATTCATAGAAGTTATTTTGTTTCTTTTGTTTTTTCTAGCAATTACATTCATAATGGCCACCTATTTTACAATAAAAAAATTGAACTTGGGATTTCCATCATTATTGTCATTACCTCTTTCTTTTTCACTTGTAAGAAAAATTCTTCCTCAATATCTGCCTCCTCTATATGTTTTTCTACTTCCACTTCCACAAGTGCTCATAATTTACTCATGGGAGAAATTCTCAGCTTCCTAACCTCTAGCTTCAAAAATATTTTCTTTTTCCTGAAAAGATTACTTAAAAGTTTTTTCATCAAATCTATTCATCCTTTACTCATGAGTTTGAAGAGACCCCATAAGCTCATTCACACTCACCTAAGTTAAATATTTAGATTCTTCAATAGCAACAACACCATCAAAATTTGCAGGAAGACTTCTTAAAAAAAAAATCAACAACTTTTTGATCTCTTAAATCTTCTCCATAAGATCTACTTTGATTCACTATTCCCATAACTCTAGTGAAAAAATCTTGCCTAGACTTAGAGTTTTGCATTCAAAGAGTTTCAATCTCTTCTAAGGGATTGTAGTCTAACAACTTTTACCTTATATGTTCCAAGATATGCTTTTTATAGCACATCCCATGCCTCTGATTTTGTTGTTGCAATGAGTCTTGGAAAATTGAAATCATATATTGTTTGTTGGATGAAAAAAGACCTTTTGAGTCTTTTTTTTCGATTTTCTCTCCATTGTTCTCTTTGGACTTGGGTCCAATCAGCAAGAGATTAAGCATCCATTGGTTTTGCATAGACATTTTCCACCTAATCCCACAAATCCTGTGAAAGAAACAATGTCTTGATTTTAATGCTCCAAAAATCATAATCCTCACCTTTAAAGATTAGTATTTGAGGCTGCAGAATATTAACAACACTATTTTTATTGGACATTTGTTTAAACTCTCTAACATTCTTTTAAAAAATTCTTCACAAACAATTAAATATTTCCCACTAACGAAACCTTTTTCTGATACAAAAATGTTGAAAAGTTACAAGGAGACAAACACAACTAATAAAAATACAATACAAACATTTAACTGAAAAACATCAAAGATCTCAATTCTTGAGATTCTTTGTTCTACTTCTTACTACTCATTTGCATAAAACAATCAAGTACATCAATATATATAGTCCTCAATATTCTTACAACTATAAAAATTTCCTTCTCATTCTACAGCTCGCAATTGTCATCTAACTCTAATTTCAACTAATTAGCTAAGGATGATTTCTGACTTCCTATTGATCTATTGACCCATAATCTATGCTAACATAACTCAAAATTTGCTCACTGTTGAACCATAATATATGTTGACAAATGAATCAGTTAAAGATTGTATTCAACAATCATTATTTTATTTAAAACCACTCGACTATATAAAAGGTTGAGATAGTCATCAAAATTGAACCCACTGACAATACTAAAAATAATAACCCTTCCTACTAACCCAATCGGTGCTCGAAATTGACTTACTAAAAATAGTAAGTATTAGAAAAATATCTTGAAATCATTCCAGAAAAAGGTATCCTCCTCGTAATCCTAATTTGATCTCAACTGACCATCAAAAACTAACTACTAGATTAATTGCTTCTAATATTACCTAACTTTAATTTAATAGCATACAAGAAACAACTGATAGGCTTGAAGTCCACCAATTCCACCAGATACGAAGGGGACGTTACAAGCTAATAACACTTCATTTTCTTAATGACTACGATTTTAGCTTCCCTAAAAGGCCTTACTGTTGTTCATCCTTGTTCTTTCTCCTTAAGCATTTGTCCCAAATTATATCCATTTCCATGAAAACCCCTGCAACAAGAGTTTTAGATGCTATATGCCTCCCCAAAATATTTTTCAATAAAATCCCAACCCACTACTATATTGTTTAATTACTAAACTTCTTGTTAATCTCTTTTCCTTAGCAAAAAAATTCCTCTTTATTTCTTCTCCTTTATGTAAGTGGGCCCATTTTCCTTGTGGATCTTTAGTTTCAATGATGATTCTTTTCTCAATTTTACCTAATGATAATTTTTATGTTAAAATGTTCAACACATGTGCCCTTGCCTTGAAAATTAATTTTTATTTCTATTATAACTTCTCCATCAAAACTCTCATGTCTTTTTTTTTTGGTTGATAAGTGGGTGAATCCTAAAAATCACTCTTACCGTGTGGCTGAGAGGCCACGACTCAGGGACGTCTAAGCTGTCAAAGTTACCCAGGGATTGCACCTGACCTGAGCCGCACCAGCGGAAACCATGCTGGATTTTATGGTATCGGCGAGACTAGAACCAGTGACCTTTGCTTACAGAGTGCCTTAACAGCACGCTCCTTCACCGATTGTTCTAAATCTGTTTGACCCATCAAAACTCTTATGTCAATCCAAATACCAATAATCTTTAATCAATACCTTTTTACGTCTACTCAAATGATTAATACTTATCATTGATACCTAGTCATTTTTTAGAAACTTCCCCTTGAATTCCATTATACCTCAACCATTAGGTTTCCTTTTTTATTTAATATTTCTATTTTTCCACTATCTAGATCCTGGATTAAATTAATGTGAATCTCTAATGAAAATACAACCAAGTGGTACTTATCCCATTTCTTAAGTACTCTTATTGCCAATTTGTCTGTTTTTCCATAATAATCATTTATGATTTCCTTTGAACTTGAATAAATCCAACAATGCATTGTATTACTATGCAATTCACCATATTCTCATTTAAAACCTACAAAACTCATAGAGTAAGTTTAGTAAACACTTTTATCTTAGACTTTTTAATTTATACCTTACTTTGATGTATTTTGTTTTATACATATGAAGACATAGGCCTCATTTGATCTATATTGGGATTTCATTTCTAAAATTGCAAAACAAGTGCCTTGATCTTCCTCTTCAGCATTTAACTTGACACCACAAGGTTGGTCGAGACTAGTCACCAAAACTTAATGCCCATATAAGTGGTTTTCCTACACAAGTTTATGAGCATCAACGAATTAAATGAAACTACTCAAGTTTCCTTTAAGAATTGATATGTACATTATTCATACCAATAGATTTAACCTGATACTCTTTATGTTAAATGTATCATTTATGTAGTGTTCGCCATTGTTAGCGACTTGTTATTTTTTATAAAATAATGATCCCTTAAGTATATAAAGTTTTCCTTGAATGTGAAACATACTGGCATTGAAGAAATATTATTTTCCATTTTTCTCCTCCTCTCCATTTTCAAGGAAAGAGAGTTGGTCAAGATCAACATACACCTTTCTAGATTTCTTTAAAATCCCAAAAATATACTATTAGACGTTCTTGAGTTATTTTTTCAAACTTCTAGACAGAATAGTTGCATCCACTATATACTTTAAAGCTTGGTGGTCCACATAAAAATTAAACTTATGAGATGAAAAATAATGTTCAAGGACTCTAAGCACCTACCCCCAAGTGGGGAGCTCACTTGGAAAACCCATGAAAATGTAAAGTAAATGTGAGAACAAGGTCCCACATTCAAATCCACGGTGGCTTACACATGACTGCATAGTGGTAGAGGTGGGAATTGACCCCATGTCACTCAAGTATGAGACTAGACCAATTGTCAATTCATCTAGACATAAAAAATATTCTAGTTGGTGCTAGCTGCTTGTTATCAAGGAAGATTCAATAATCTATTCCTTTTACCCAATTTGTGTAAAGATAACTCCAATGGATATGCTTGATGAATCCACATTCACATAAAAAAACCTTTTCTAGTATCAAAAACTTCATATGGTTGCATGGATGACCTTCTCTTTCAAAGTATAAAAACATTCTAGAGATTGAATTGTACATTGAAATGAATTTTCTTTCTTCAACAACATCTCCATGGGTGATGCTATGGCAACATACTCCTTAACAAATTTCCTATAATTTCACCCAAAAATGTTTTGACATTTAAGGGTGATTTTTATTGGGCACAAGTCCCTTATGACCTTCAATTTGACTAGATCCATGAACATTCCTTTCTTAGAAGTAATGTTTCCAATAATCTTCTAAAATGTTACAAGAACATACAATTTTCAAGGTTTAAAGAGACCATGATCTCCCTACATTTTTTTAACATCAGTCCCAAATATTCTAAATGATTATTAAGGGAACCAAATAGGGCTCAATCATCTAAATATACCTCCAAATACCTATGGGTAAAATAATTTGAAGTATCAATAATTTTCCCTAAAAATAGGTAAGTTCATTTTTCCTGAATAAAACCCTCTTATATGCATATCCCCCCACTCTACCAAAAAGAGCTAACTATATGATCTTTATATCTAATGGAAACTTGGTTATAACTAGAGTATCCATTTCGGAATCAATATATATCTTTTCAAACTACATCACCAAACACATCCTATGTAGATGAATTAAGAAAATATCCCTAATGGTAACTTTATTCAATACTCAAAATCCACAATATTTTTTAGCTTTCCATACTTTCTCGGTTCCACCATAATGAGACACGCTCAATCCCTATTCTTGATAGGATAGTTAAATATTGCATCTTAGAAATAATGTAGCTCCTCTTGAAACTTGGATTTACACTTTGTATTAATACCTTCTCCTTACGAGTATTAAACCATGCTAAATTTAATTATGAGGTCAACCCACTTCCTAAGAATACCCTTTAATTCATGGAAATTGTATTCAAATACATCAACTCCTCCTTGAAAAATGACACTACTTTACAAATAATCCTATCATTCCAAAAGAACCATATCTCAATATACCATTCTCCCCTTGCTCTCTTTCGAATTATTTTATTCTTCAATTTTTGTTTACTCCTACATAATATTTGTTGATATATACGCTGTTGATCAATGTTTATGTTTTTTTATTTTTCTACGATGTACTTATGATGGACATGTTCATCGTCTTTCTCCTCCATTGATATGTGGAATACTATCCCATTATTTCCTTCCTCCTAATGACTTTTTATGATCTACTATCTTAAGGTAATTTATCTCTTTGCATCCACTTAATGTATATCTAAGGAGAACCTATACATTGTCTAATATGTGATATTCATGTTTCTTTCTTATCTGTATTATTATTACGAAGAAAATCCAATAGTTAATATAAATAACACAAGTAGTATTGTCTCATCGAAATATTAATGTCTATTTATAGTTTACTACTTGAAGGATAAGTTCATTAATAAGTGAGATCATATAGTCTTGTCTCTCTATAGTACTCATCACAATTTTCTTCTTTAATATTCATGAGTTGACACCAAAATAATACTCTATTGTGGCACATGTGGTTTTGCACCATGCACCACTATCATGCATATGTTGTGTTACCCATGGTGTTTAGAAATACTACATTCTCTACTCATCGAATAGATACCTTGATATATCCCCGAACCTTTAGGAATGCATAGTAAGGTCCATACCATCCTCATATTCTTCCTATTCTTGAATAAAACATGGTTTTAATTTAAAACTACTACTACCTTAAATAGATTTTCATGAAATATCCCAAATTAAGTTCATGGATTTCATGTGCCCATCCATCAATCACTATAATAGAATACTCTTCCATTAATGTATTAACGTGCATAATACCATGTTCATTGGGACTATAAGCCTAATTCTTTGTTAGGTTTTTTTATATCAAAACCATGTATTTATGATTCTTCTTCACTAGTAGAATCTATTTTCTCCTCACACACGTTTCTTCTCTTTTACAAGGGAAAAAATACCACTCTTCTTCCTTTTCTAAACATAATTTATCCTTATGAAAATATTTGGTTTTGGATATATCATACATTTAGTTCTCCCAAAGAGAACACTATATGAATCTTGAGGCAACTTCAAAACCTTGGAGGTAGTTGCAGTGTCTATACCATAACCATATCCTAACCATAGTTATGTTGGGTATGTGTATATTCTTTGCATGACTACACCCATGCATTGTGTGTTATGCAGGGTTCACTGAGGGGTGGTAAGACGGGGTAAATTTCCCCATATTTGAGGGGTTCACAGGGAGGTGAGAGCCCCCTTGCATGGGGGTTCACCCCTAAAAAAAATATGCAATTTTCTGCATCCAGTTTTTGTGGTTTTTGGCACACGGTTTTCACCTTTAGTGGTTTTATGGCACATGGTTTTTTAGCCTGTAGTTTTGTAGTTTCTAGTTTTGTCGGTTTGGATTTATAGGGTAAATTTTTCGTGTTAATGTGTGTGTTTTCCATTAATATTTTCTATTTAATTAAGAATTTATTTATAGAAAGTAATTGTAGAAGATAAAAACATATATTTGGTATTGTTGCTCCAAAATCTAATAAGCCTAGTGCAAAGTCTTATTGGGTGGGGTTAGAATTTATGGCAACAAGAAAAAGGATTTCCAGTACACCTTAAAAATTTTCTCCTTATGTTTTGTGGATATAAACCACAAGGGAGGATTCCATAAATCACCTAGAAATATCCTCTAATACTAGGGATCAAGGTGATAAGTTAAAGGTCTATCTATAGATAGAGTACCAACAAGGCCTAAGATGGCCTCAATTTTCTATGCTATGGTTCAAATACTCTATGCATAGACCAAGATATAGGATGCTATAAGTTATGGCTTGTAAGATATGCAATTATGGGGCATTTCATGTCATATAGTAGCCTAAGTAAAAAGTATTAGAATGATATTTGTTAGTGTTAGAGTCTTCATACTGCCACCAGCGATCAAAATTCACTCTTTTGCATTCATATTAGGAGTCCCATTTTCAATGAGTTGCATTCCGTTAGGTCATGGATCAACTGATGGTAGGCACATTTTAGTTTTTTCCCTCATGACACATATCTTCTGACCACTTTTCATATGTGATTTAGTCACTGGTTCAGGTCCAGATTCATTTTCAGTTTATTTCATCAAATAGGTCTTAGGTCTTAGGGTTTCAGTTTCATTAGGTATTAAGGCTTCACCATGTCAAATTTTTTGTAACCATTGACCAATAAGGGTCAAAAGACACATGAGGATGACAATAATCATCAGGAAACTTTTAATTTCATAATTTGTAAATTTAATAAGTTTTTCACCTCAAAACCAGTTTGAGGTGAAAACAGAGCATTGGTATTTATTTGTAAATTTCATGTAATTTCATCATTTCTCATCTGCAATTAATGGTCTCATGCTACTCCTGGTCACCTGCTAATATTTCCAAATACATGCCACTGCAAAAAACAAAAGATCATCAGGCATTAGTTCACCTATTTTAAGAAAAAATTCAAGCATCCCAAAAACAGAGTATTTGAAAAAGCCAAAAGACATTATAAAGTGGGTTTTGGAGAGTGAAAAATCAAAAGTTCCCAAGCCATATAAATGTTATTTCTTTCTCAAGTTAATTCATTGTTTGAGTTGAAGTTTATGAGCAAAATTTATATTTTAAGGGGTTATTGAGCAAAGGGAGGAGATTGCTATATTTTTGGAGGAAAATGCCTAGGGCTACGCACCAAAACTTGGCGCTACGCACCTGGGCTTTTTCTCCTGTGTTATTTTGAACTGGCGCTACGCTTTTGAGTGGAAGAATTTTTGGAGAAATGATTTGCATATTTGGATTCAGCATGATGAGAGCATCAATCCCTGAAAGTTTCAGCAATTTTGGAGTAAAACTAGGTCACCTAAAGATCAAAAAACCATCAAAAAATGACCTCTCTGCCTCTTTTTGGACACACAGGAAGCAGCCTTGGGTGATTCCACTTTTGATGGGGCAAATTACCTCCAAACGAAAAAATTCAAGATGTTCCAATGAGCTATCTTGGACTCAATTTGGATATGGGAAAGGCCTCCAAAATTAGTTGAGAAGTGTTGCTACGCATAGAACCAGTTTTCTCAAAATCCAAATTTCACCTATTTTTTCTACAAGTTTACTTTTTCTCTCATCTTGGATGAATTTATGATTGTAAATGATGCTATTCTATGCAAATGTAATTTTAAAATGATCTGAAAGGGTAGATTCATCATTCTGAGGTGGTTTGGGGGTGAATGAATCAGTTTCCACGGTTTTAGAGGCAAGTTTTTCCATTGCCTATATTCCTGTTCCTAGATTAGATATGGTTGAAATAGTCCCTTATCTCTTGGATTCGACCCCTGATGGCTAGCATAGGTGGTTTTCATGTCTATATTATGTATTTTCTTCCTCATTGGAAAAGGTTGGACTCTCGTGGATGCTTTGAGCTACATTGTACATCTCTACAACAGTTTGGCAAGGAAATAAACCAGGATTTGC
This sequence comes from Pinus tabuliformis, assembly GCA_031772625.1. NCBI lineage: Eukaryota > Viridiplantae > Streptophyta > Pinopsida > Pinales > Pinaceae > Pinus > Pinus tabuliformis. The sequence goes on from CM062816.1 coordinate 770,169,841, forward strand.
AGCTATTTTTTTGGGATTCTTGTGGTAATGTGTTTTTACATTGTTTCTCTTTCTGTCATTAGTTTTTCTCATGTGTTATATGTGCCAAAATCTATTTCAATTTTCTTAACTAAATGAAATCAAGATAGATAGGTAGAATACATTGGTAACAGTGCTCTGCCTTGGGAATACATTTAGTTTTTGATGTTTTCAGTTGTCTGAAGAGGACTCATGATCCTTGCATGCCCTCCTTAGCTCCTCACCAGTATTATACCTACCATCTCACTCAATTCCAAGTGCCAAAACACCTACCTACCTCGCCCCACATAACACCTTGCAATTCTGACTTGATTTCCCGGACCCAAAGTTGCCTGCTCCATTTGATCCAGCAACAAAACCTTCAAAATCAACCAAAAACCCTAGAGCTACTATACCTAGCCTAAAATCCATATTTAATTCAATCATCTCAACTGAGATTGACAAGGAGAGAGCCCTCTCCTGACCTGGTAGGGCTAGCTACTAGGTTAAGCTTGGTTTGTGGTTATCCTAAGATTGCCTCCCTTCAGCCTGAGGTCAATCTAGGCTCTAACATAGTGGCGACCATACTGGGGAAGTAGTTTTATGTTCCTCAGCAAAATGTATCAAGTTCAAATCTGATTGTTGATGGTGGACAATGATCAAACATCGGAAGGCTGAAATCACTCACTGGCGACTCCAGTGTCGAAGAATCCCAAGGTTCAGAACTTTTATGGCAACTCTACTCTTCAAGAATCAGTAGCCTGAAGAATTTCTTGGTGAATTCATTGTTATAAAAATGGATTCGCTTGATCGAAGGTATGCTCCCATGAGCCGAGATCACATTCCAGGTTTCCCAAATAAAATTCCTAAGGTAGATTGGCAAAGGAATTTGCCTATGTTTAAAGATGATGATAGGAATGATGCTACTTTACATCTGGTTAGATTTCACATGCATATTCACAGGTTGAAGGTTGATTTTCCTGAAGATTGCCTGATTAAGATATTCATGGCCACTCTGGAAGGTGAAGCCCGATCTTGGTATGAAAGTTTTCCACTTGCTAGTATTTACTGTTTGGAAATTTTTCATACCATGTTCTTTGAAATGTATAAAGAATCTTGTCCATCTTTAATATTAGTTCAGAACTATTGTGAACATGTTTATAGTTTTATTGAAAATCTTGAGAAAGTTTATGAAGATGATGACTTCATGGACGATGAGATCATGGAAGCCCTATATGAAAATCCATTTCAGCAACATAAAGAGAGCTTAGAGGATACTTATCAAGATGCTCAGGAAAATTTGCAACAGGATCAAGATCTTAGTACAATGGAAAATGATGAAAGAGAAGGTCTTATTTCAGATATGCTCATAGCAGAAGACAGTATGCAGGGAAATCAAGTTTCAATTTCAGATTGTGATAAAGTCAAGTTGGCTAATTCAGATCTAGATTTAGATCGTGATGATGAAGAGTACCTTGTTCTGAATCCCATGAAGGAGAGCTCTGTTGTTGAGATCGTTTAGAAAGAAGAAGACAAAGTTATTGACCCAAGTGTTCTCATTTCATTAGAACAAAGTCTTCACGAGGAGGTAATCCAGTCCTTTTATGAAAAACAAGATGAGATCTTTGTTCATGTAAGTGAAAAATCTTCTTTGGATAACTCAATGGTAAATGATAGAAGTGTTAGTTTTGAGTTTCAATGTTGTAGATCTAACCCAGAAATATATGAGGATAGAGAATAACCCAATAATAACAAGATCAAAATAGATAGAAATGCTTCTTTATTATGAAAACCCTTAAGGTAGGGCAACACCATACATTCACTCCTTAAGGAAGGAGAACACTCCACAAGCCATATGCCTGTTCATACAATAATACTTCTCTTCATCTTCATATGGAGTCTCTAGCCTCTATATAGGCCTCATACATACAATACAATGCATCATTACCATGGTTTCCTCATACCATCAACTAATACCATGGACCCCTTACATTATTATTAACTACTTGTGGTCCCTTACATGACATGGGTTAACCACCTTATTTATTACTATGGCCCATCCCATTATTACATTATTACCTTGGGTACCTCCCTTGGTACCCCATATTATCCCCCCTAGGTATATAACATTCCACCCCCCTAGGCATGTTTCGTCCCCGAAACATGGGAAGAACACAAATAATAAGATCTACTCAAAAGAGTAGTCCACTGATACCATGCACGTGCATCTAGCCATCCAAGAGAAAGGTGAACCCTCGATCTCGCTGGTGCCTCGCTCGCTTGAGATGGAAGTTGACCATGGCAGCTCTTCTGTGTTGATGTGTAGTAGGTGGATCGTCTCTCCTTTCTATCCATCATGTGACTACTTGGTTTCCATCTTGATGGTTGTCTTGCGGGGTGATGATATGTTGAAGTTTTAACCCACGATGGCTGTTTCTTTACTTCACCCTGCTGTGGTGCCTGTTGTGGCGTCTTATTTTTCAATATGACTTCAACCACTGAGCCCTCCTCTGATGTATCATCACCTGTAACCTGTTCTACTTCAGCCTCTGTTTGTGTTTGATTGTCGACCATCAACTGCTCATCATCTGATATGTCAATCCCTTGAACATCTTCTGCTTCAGCCTCCATGTGCTATACCTATTTATGGATGGAAATATCCTGTAATGTAATTTTCTTCTTTTTATACCATAGCTTCAGGAATTTCTTCTACACATTAATATTGATAGTACCCACGGATTCCATCCAAGGGTATCCCAAAACAACATCCATGTTATCCATATCTGAAGCGTAAAAATCACCATGAAACACATACTTATCCATAGAAAGCTTCAAATCCTTGTACACTTGAACATCCTCATGATCAACCTGTGTATGTTCAATTTGTTTCGCTAGGACTTGCAATTTCTTTGCCAAGTTGACATTTATAAGATTTTGTTTGCAACTCGGATTGATAGACACAATGATTTTCTCCTTCTGAATCAATCCATGAACCTGCAATACAGAGATACCAGCCAAAAATAACCCTTTTGGTTCCTTGGTTTCCTTCTTTCCTGTAAAAATAAAAGCTTTGCTAGGCTGTGTGTCTGTCTGTGTGTGCTTATCCACAAAATTTGATTTACGGTCAAAGCACTCTATAAGAGCTTTTTTGAAGGCATCCCAATTCTGAAAAGGTCCATTGCAACGTTGATGCCATTCCGCCCATTTGCATCTTTCAAGGTCCAAATACAGTTCTCCCCTGCTCAACTGAGTATAATGATCATAGATGTATTCCGATTTGAAATATTTCTCCATTTGTTCTAGCCATTTAACTGGATGAGAGCCATCAAATTTATACAAGTCCCTCAAACTCCGATCTAGGCCCGCCATCACAAAAATATTGGTGAAAACTTGAAATGGTCACAGATCCGTCAATATTGCTCAGAATCTCTATTATAACCTGTTTTTAGAAACGGAACAACCACTCTGCATCTGCCCATGTGGTAGAAATCTTGATCCAGGCACTTGAAATTTCAGATCTGCGCTACTACTCTCCCGTCGTCATCCAAAATTTATGCAAAAAGAGCTGATTTTAATTCAACGATATCTCCCTCATCCGGACTCCGATTCGACTGATTGTTTTTTTGAAATTATGTGTTTTTTCACAAAGATTCCAGATCTACAATTAGATCTGGCAGATCTTGATCCAGGACTTCTATATCTGCGCCGCAAAATCGCTGCCCTGAAAATTGTCTGCAACCCCACTGATTTTTAAATCAGCGATATCTTCTTCATCCGGACTCCGATTTAACTGACTTTTTTTTTTGAATTTGGGTATTTTTTCACAAGGAATACAGATCTGTAATTAGATTCTACAGATCTGGCACCAAAACGTACAGATCTGATCTGCAATTTCGCCACCCAAAAATCCCTGCAAAAATGAAAAAAATTCTCCACGGTTTGCCCAAGAAAGTGCTCTGATACCAATTGTTGTAGATCTAACCCAGAAATATATGAGGATAGAGAATAACCCAATAATAACAAGATCAAAATAGATAGAAATGCTTCTTTATTATGAAAACCCTTAAGGTAGGGCAACACCATACATTCACTCCTTAAGGAAGGAGAACACTCCACAAGCCATATGCCTGTTCATACAATAATACTTCTCTTCATCTTCATATGGAGTCTCTAGCCTCTATATAGGCCTCATACATACAATACCATGCATCATTACCATGGTTTCCTCATACCATCAACTAATACCATGGACCCCTTACATTATTATTAACTACTTGTAGTCCCTTACATGACATGGGTTAACCACCTTATTTATTACTATGGCCCATCCCATTATTACATTATTACCTTGGGTACCTCCCTTGGTACCCCATATTATCCCCCCTAGGTATATAAAATTCAAGAACTATCTGTAGTTTTCCCTCATATGACTGATGAGTGCGATAAGAAACATGACAATTTGATTGCCATGTCATATGAAGATGATAAACAATGTTTTCAAGTTTCAGAGGACCAGAGAATTGAGGACTGTCATTCAATTTTTTCATGTTTTGAAATTTTATTTCAAGAAGACAATAATTGTTTGAGCAAAAGAAAACAAAAAGTATTATCTCCTCTATCTGAAGATGAGATAGATCAACTCTTGAAAGGTCATGTTATAGCCCAAGCTAATGCAGGTTTGTAGTGCTCACATCGTCAAGAAGGTGTAGGTGAAGCTTCTTCCACTTTTGAAAATGAGGACAGTCTTGAAATTAGATTTATAGATCAACGAACAGACATTGTTTTCCTTCATGAAAATGATAAGGCTGTCATGTTTGATAATCTTGAAGATTGTTTTCTGTTTAAGAAAGGCTTAGACTATGAAATTGAGGAGTATGAGCCTGAGAGAAACAGTATGCCAGAATTCGAGTCAGAATTTCTCATGGTCGAGGAATTTACAGCCAACACTCAGATAGCAAAAGCTTATACTGCTCTATGCTTACCTATCAATCAGCAACCAACTTTTCTTTCAGATCAAAATGAAGGGAGTGCTTGTATTTTTGCTGCTGGATCTTAAGACAAGCTAGTGCTTCAGGATTTTCAAGATCCCTTCGACATTATTTTGCAAGCATTAGAAAATATGAATGTTGCCTAGTTCGTTAGCATAAGCCTTGGTTTCAGTTGTTATTGTGAGTCGCCTAGATGTACATCTTTTTACTTGCTCGGGGAAAGTGAGAGCAGAATTTCAGTATGTAGCCATCTGTTGGATTGGTTACATTGGACGACCCACTTCACATGATTGTACATATTTCATTAGTAGGCAGGGGGTTGCCATCATGATTTGAAGCCCTCAAATCTCGATGGTTTGCTGCCATTAAAAATATTTGCAAGTACTTGTTTCAGTTAAGTGAGTCTTGAGTCATTTTTTGTTTTAGCCAGTTTTAAGACAATTTCAGAGTCAGTTTGTGTTGTCAAGTTGTCAATTTTCAGTCATGTAATTTTAGCTTCAGTTTTTGACTCCATGCCCAATGGATGAGCACTAGTCTACTTATTTAAGAGATCTATGGTTCTTGGCACCTCTAAGGAGCTACCATCCCCATTGGAGCCAATGTTAGTGTCAGTGTCTTCACACTACCATAATCGATCAAAATTCACTCTTTTGCATTCATATTAGGAGTCCCATTCTCAATGATTTGCATTCCATTAGGTCATGGATCAACTGAGGGTAGGCACATTTTAGTTTTTCCCTCATGACACATATATGCTGACCACTTTTCATATGTGATTCAGTCACTGGTTTAGGTCGAGTTTCACTTTTAGTTTATTTCATCAAATAGGTCTTAGGTCTTAGGGTTTCAGTTTCATTAGGTATTAGGGTTTCACCATGTCAAATTTTCAGTAACCATTGACCAATAAGGGTCAGCAGACACATGAGGATGACAATAATCATCAAGAAACTTTTAATTTCATAATTTGTAAATTTAATAAGTTTTTCACCTCAAAACCAGTTTGAGGTGAAAACAGAGCATTGGTATTTATTTGTAAATTTCATGTAATTTCATTATTTCTCATATGTAATTAATGGTCTCATGTTGCTCCTGGTCACCTGTTGATATTTCCAAATACATGCCACTGCAGAAAACAAAAGATCATCAAGCATTAGTTCACCTATTTTAAGAAAAAAGTCAAGCATCCAAAAAATAGAGTATTTGAAAAAGCCGAAATACATTTTAAAGTGGATTTTGGAGAGTGAAAAATCAAAAGTGCCCAAGCCATATAAAGGTCATTTCTTTCTCAAATTAATTCATTGTTTGAGTTGAAGTTTATGGGAAAAACCGCGATTTTAAGGGGTTATTATTGAGCAAAGGGAGAAGATTTTTGTGTTTTTGGAGGAAACTGCCTCGCGCTACGCACCAAAACTTGGCGCTATGCATAGGACCGGCACTACGCACCTGAGCTTTTTCTCCTGTGTTATTTTGAACCGGCGCTACGCTTTTGACTAGAAGACTTTTTGGAGAAATGGTTTGCATATTTGGATTCAGAATGATGAGAGCATCAATCCCTATAAGTTTCAGTAATTTTGGAGTAAATTGGGTCACCTAAAGGTCAAAAAACCATCAAAAAATGACCTCTCCGCCTCTTTTTGGACACAAAGGAAGCAACCTTGGGAGATTCCACTTTTAAGGGGGAAAATGACCTCCAAATGAAAAAATTCAAGATGTTCCAGAAACTAGACAGGAAGAAATTTCCAATGAGATATCTTGGGCTCAATTTTGATGAGGGTAAGGCCTCCAAAATCAGTTGAGAAGTGTCACTACGCACAGGATAGGTGGCGCTACACATATAACCAGTTTGCTCAAAAATCCAAATTTTGCCTAGTTTTTCTACAAGTTGACTTTTTCTCTCATCTTGGATGAATTTATGATTGTAAATGATTCTATGCTATGTAAATGTAGTTGTAAAATGACCTGAAAGGGTAGATTCATCATTTTGAGGTGGTTTGGGGGTGAATGAATTAGTTTCCATGGTTTTAGAGGCAAGTTGTTCCACTGCCTATATTCCTATTCCTAGTTTAGATATGGTTGAAACAGTCCCTTATCTCTTGGATTCGACCCCTGATGGCTAGCATAGGTGGTTTTCATGTCTATATTATGTATTTTCTTCCTCATTGGAAAAGGTTGGACTCTTGTGGGTGCTTTGAGCTACATTGTACATCTTTATAGCAGTTTGGCAAGGAAATAAACCAAGATTTGTAGCTATTTTTGTGGGATTCTTGTGGTAATGTGTTTTTACATTGTTTCTCCTTCTGTCATTAGTTTTTCTCATGTGTTAAATGTGCCAAAATCTATTTCAATTTTCTTGACTAAATGAAATCAAGATAGATAGGTAGAATACATTGGTAACAGTGCCCTGCCTTGGGAATACATTTAGTTTTTGATGTTTTCAGTTGTCTGAAGAGGACTCATGATCCTTGCATGCCCTCCTTAGCTCCTCACCAGTCTTATACCTACCATCTCACTCAATTCCAAGTGCCAAAACACCTACCTACCTTGCCCCACAGAACACCCTGCAATTCTGACTTGATTTCCCGAACCCAAAGCTGCCTGCTCCATTTGATCCAGCAAAAAAACCTTCAAAATAAACCAAAAACCCTAGAGCTACTATACCTAGCCTAAAATCCATATTTAATTCAGTCATCTCAACTGAGATTGACAAGGAGAGAGCCCTCTCCCGACCTGGTAGGGCTAGCTACCAGGTTAAGCTTGGTTTGTGGTTATCCTAAGATTGCCTCCCTTAAGCCTCAGGTTGATCTAGGCTCTAACAATATTCAATGAGAAAGGAGAAATATCTTCCAGTATAGGTTACAATTAGACCAGGGAAATGGATCATATGGTTGTTAGGTGTGCATATGCAACAACAAAGAGATGACATCAACCTTTTTTAGGTGGTATAGACCATGCAATATGTTATATTTTCCCTTTAGTTGATTTATAAATGCAACACCTAAATTTTGAGTCAACTCAAATCACACTTATATGCACAAATCTTCCCTACAAACCCTAGTAGTTTCCCTAGCGACGTAGGAAAGGGAAAATAAGATGTTTTTTATTGATTTTGATGTATGAACAACACACTCTATATTATCACCTTATCCCACTAGGATTTGATGGAGTCTTTAAAGTAAAATTTGAAGGGAAGGATATTGATGGAGTGAGTGGAGTGCCTAGGGCATCCACTTTTAAAACCATAATTATTTCTCTTGTTAGGTAATCCACTTTTAAAAACCTAGATATTTCTCTTATGAAGGGAGAAATTAAATATAGGTTTTGGACATTAAGATATTCCCCATATTCCTTAAAGAGAAAATTTTTACATGTAACAATAATGAAGTAAAATTTCAGTAATGATGAAATATTCAACCATGGCATAATAGAAACCCTACTTTAAGCATTAAGCATGAAAACCATCAATAATAAGAAAATAAAATACAAAATCCTCCACGAAAGGAACTTATTTCAATCCTAGAACAATGTCTCCTTGCAAAAACCACATCCACAATAAAGTCACATCCATAAAGATCACAACTTTCCAATAGTACCGAAAAAGCCTAGATCCCACTCTCTTGGAGAGGAGAAAAATTTGATGTGTGATGTTGAACAAATGAAATGAATGGAGGATATATTTATATGATATCTATCCCACTCATTTTTACAAAAATGCAACTGAGAAGCCCTATTGAAAATTTTACTTTATGTGTTCCACAAGATAGAGGTTACAAGCCAAACTCATAGCTTAAAAACATAACAAAAATGCAATAAATACCACACATGTGGGAGAAAATCCTCCTCAAACATAATTTCATTCTCCAAATGGGCCCTAAATGCCACAAATAGGTGTTATGTGAGCTAATGAGTGCTCCATACTCCAAGATGTAGCTATTAGATCATGAACATGTTGTTGAAAACACAACAAGAAAATCCTAATTTAATTTTTTCCTTGAATTAAATTTGGAATAAAATTGTAATTACACATCTCATAACAATTTGTATTAGTTAAATACGTTAATTTGACTTACTTGGTTTAGTTAATTTGAGTTTAGGGTCTAAATAGAGTCATGTAGAGTGTCTCCTACAATTAGGAGCATTGATTGAGTTTATTTTGAGTTGTAATTAATTAATTCAGTCTAACTGAGTTAAAGTCAGTTAAACTAGTTCCAACTGATGGAGGGACTATTGGGAGGTCTAGTAGTGTGGTGTTGCTTGTAGTCCAGTGGGGTGTTGCCTGCAGTCAAGTGTGGTGTTGCATGAAGTACAGTGTGGTGCTGACTAAAGTGCAGTTTGGTGTTGCCCGAAATACAATGTGGTGTTGTTTGAAGTACAATGTGGTGCTTCTAGTAAACTGAAGATTCACTCATAATTAACTCATGCGTTTCAGATCATAGAAATACCTAGTTGAGATTAGAGTTTAGGGACATTATACTATCAATTGTATAATCATTTGAATTGTATATGGTGCATGCAGTCAGAGGAAGGCCTATGAGGATTGAACAATTCATAATTGAGGAATTTCACAATTAAATAGGGGCTAATTCCTTGAGGAGCAACACAAAGAAATAGGGACTTGGGCATGTAGAAAATTGGTTAAGTATTAACCAAGGATTGTCTAAGAAGAAGTGAGACAGATAGATATAGTTCAAAGGTTGCTTGGGCTTGAGAAAAACATTGTAATCTTCTCATATTTTATGACGAACAAAATACACATATAGCAAGGATTTTTAGTTGTGGCTTTCCCCAGGAAATCGTTATGTTATGTGTTGATTGAATTCTTTCTCTTGTATGCCTCATGATTTCATGATCATTTAATTATTTTCACTGATGATTAGAGTAGAGTATATTCAACTCTATTTTTTTAGAATATTACAATTAGCCTTTTGAATCTACAAGAAATTTCTACACATGCTTCAAGTGCCTCTATGCCAACACATTATCTCCATAGTTTCCTACGTCACCATCAAAAGGGTAAGAGGGGTTACATGACACTCACTAACTCAAGTGTTGGGACTCCAAAGTGATATGCAAGCCATCACCTATCATCACAATGATGATCATCGTCATATTATCTCCAAAACAATTGATGTCCATCAAACAACATCAAGGCCAGCCTTGGAGCATACTAGGTCCGCTGGGAACATCATCAATATCTTCAACACCAACAACATCTAGGCATTCCTTGGAGTATATATAATCATATGAGGTCATCAAATAGCCCAACAATATGCTTTATATAGGAAACATTGCATTAATAATCTCTCTCTCTCTCTCTCTCTCTCTCTCTCCAATCGGTAAAATTCCCTTTGTTGTGTTTCTGATAAAATGGGGAGATCACCTCAAGAGGCTTCTACTACTATGATGAAAACCATTGGAAAAAACCCTCTCAAGGTCAAGTTTAAATCAATAATCATTACGTACAATATTAACCATGGATGCATCATAGTGGACTATACTTAATGATGGGGGCACACTAATAGTCCATAAAAGATCACCTTCAAATATCTAACTAGATTGAGTCCTATAAAAGTGTTACCTACTTATGTTAGGGATGGCTATATGGATAACCCTATTAGGTGTTTCTATCCCCAAGGGGAAGTTACAAGTCCAAAGTTATCCCATCAATCCATAGGTGTGTGTGAAAATGGTGGCAACAAAGTGGGAATGACTTCGGGGAAGGGTGCCATAGCCAAGTGACTAGCTAATGATGACCCAACATCCTAAGTGTATAGGTGTAAGGATGGAGAAATCATGGAGAAATGAACTACCCCTTTCCTCAAGTTTCTTTTTCCACCCCAAAGACGGTGGGCGAACTTACCCACGATTTTGTGCATGGGTTTTGCACATGGTTTTGGGCATGATGGTTTTCTACCCATGGTATTTTGTAGATCTGGTCAAGGGAAATATGGTTATGTTATAATCCAGGGTTAATGGATTGGGATTTATGAATGCTTCAACATGTATATATATATATATATATATATATATATATATATATATATATATATATATATATATATATATATATATATATATATATATATATATATATGCATTGTAGCATTGAAAATAACATAATGAAAAATTAATCTAGTAGTCCTGGTTTTGGGATCCAGGGGAAAATATCTTTGTATATTTGTTTTATGTTCTCGCCATTGTATTTTTTTTTGTTAAAGAATTCATTTGCAGGTCATTTTTGTATAGGATTAAAACCTACATCTAGTATCAAAGTTGTTTCAGATTCAAGGGGATGCCTTTTCTATTAAGGGGTTTTTCTCAGGCTTGTGGTAAACCCTATTACAGTGGGAGATATGCATGATCAATTATTTTGGTGAAAAAATATGGTGAATAGTGGAAAGATAGAGATCGATAAATTTAGTGGACAAATTTTTGAGTTATGGAAGCTCAAGATGGAGGATCTACTGGTGGATAAAGATTAGTGGATCATAGTAGATCTGAGTACTAAACCAATGACAATGTCAGCAAAAGGCTGGGTGAAGTTGGATCGAAAGGAAATGAGCACAATATGGTTTTGTATCTCAGATTCAATATTGTTAAATGTATCATAGGAAGCTACCGTGAAGGATTTGTGGGACAAGTTAAGGACTTTGTATCAATCTAAGTCTTTGGTGAACAAACTATTCATGCGGAAAAAGTTATATAACATGAGGATGAAGGATGGAGACTCAGTAATAGAGGATTTGAATGCCTTTAATATTGTGATAAGTTAGTTTTTATCTATTGATATAAAAGTTTCAGATAAATATGAGTGCATCATCTTGTTTTGTTCTCTACCATATTCGCGGGATAGTCTGGTTGTTACTATAGGTAGCAATATAATTACCTTGAAGTTTGGTGAAATAGTCTCATCTTTGCTGTCGGAGGAGATAAGACAGAAAATTATGGAGAGCTAGAATGGAGATGCCTTGCCTATACAAGGATGGTCCCAGAACATAAACAAAAGTAAGTCCTCAAGCGGGAGATCTAAATCTAGAGGGAGATCTAAATAAGGAGCATAGGATTGATGTGTTCATAGGGACTTTAAAGGATAACATCCAACATGAGGTTTGAATTTGGGAACTTGATTCATTGGAGAAGGCATTCAGGTTGGCAAGAAAAATGGAAAGAAAAATTATGGAAAACAGGAAGCCTACCACTCACAACTATAAAGATGGAAGTGTTGTTGCCCCTAACTTTTCACAACCTACAAGGTTGACACCACAACAATTGGAATAAAAAAGAGCAAAAGGGCTTTGTTACAGTTGTGATAGAAAAAACACTAAAGGTCATAAGTGTGTTGAGAAGAAATTATTTTACATAGATTGTGAAGAGGAGGAAGAAAAGGAACAAGAAACGTCAAAAGAAGAGGATATACACCAGGAAAAAACCCTAGAGAAATAAGAAATGAATTTGACCATATATTGTAATGCATTGGCTGGAATTACCACTCCTCAAACTATCAAGATAGAAGGACATATCAAGAAGAAAAAGGTAATAATGTTGATTGATTCAGGTAGTACCCATAATTTTATTCATTGTAAGATAGCCAAGGAAATGAATTTCTTCCTATATCCAGAACCTGAGTGTCAAGTGATGGTTACAAGTGGAGGAAACGTAAATTTCTCTGGAAAGTGCCATAATATCAAGCTATCCATGGGAGAATATGTATTGAATAACCCAATGCTTTCCATTCCAATGGGTGGTGCTAATGTTGTACTAGGAGTCCAATGGCCACAATCCTTGGGTATAATAGCTTCTAATTTTCAAGAACTTTTCATGAAATTTTGTTCGGAAGGAAAGGAAGTTGAATTAAGGGGTATTGTAGGGAAACCGGGAAATATAATGAGCTCCAAAGGAATGAAAAAGCTTCTAAACAAAGAAAAATGAGGTGTAATTGTACAATTATGTTTGCTAGAGGTTCCCACATCGAAATCATCTATTTCTCAAGATCTCCAAAAAATCTTGGAAAATCATTCCAAGGTATTTGAGACTCCCGAAGGCCTCCCACCTATTCGTGATCATGATCATGCTATTCGTTTGATTCCAGGAAGTGTTCCTCAAAACATTAGGTCTTAGATATATCCTTATGCCCAAAAGAGTGAAATTGAACGTATGGTTGCAGATATGCTAGAGGTTGGTATAATCCAACCTAGTCAAAATTATTTCTCTGCTCTAGTAGTATCAGTGCACAATAAGGATGGATAATGGCACATGTGTCCAAATTATAGGGAGCTCAACAAGCTCACTATTAAAGATAAATTTCCCATTCCTGTCATTGATGAATCATTGGATGAATTGCATGGATCAATTTACTTCACCAAGTTGGATCTTCGTTCAGGATATCATCAAATCGGAATGAAGATTGAAGACATTTCGAAAAAACATTTAGAACTCATCAGGGTCATTATGAATTTTTGTTCATGCCTTTTGGCCTTACCAATGCACCTTATACATTTCAAGATTTGATGAATTTCATTTTCAAACCCTTAGAAAATTTGTGTTAGTATGTTTTGATGATATACTAATCTACAGTAAGTCTTGGAAGGATCATATTCAACATGTGTACAGGGTGCTCAAACTATTGGAGGAGAAACAATTATATGCAAAAAGCTCCAAATGTTTCTTTGGAGTACAAGAGGTTGAATATCTTGGTCATATTGTATCTCATGAAGGTGTTAAGGTAGACCCTAGAAAAATTAAAGCCATTAAGGAATGGAAAATCCCCACATCTATAAAGAAAATGCAAGGATTTCTCGGGTTGATAGGGTATTATCACAAGTTTGTTAAGAATTATGGGAGAATAGCAGCACCTCTAACAACATTATTGATGAAACATGCATTTTCATGGACTCCAGAAGCAACAAAGGCCTTTGAACATCTTAAAGAGGCAATGTGCCAAGCATCGGTCTTAGCTAAGCCGAACTTCAAAAAAACCTTTATTGTGGAATGTGATGCCTCGGGAAATGGAATTGGTGTTTTTTTAATGCAAGAAGAAAGACCCATTGCTTTTGAAAGTTATCCAATCAAAGGAAATTATTTACACAAAGCTATTTATGAGAAGGAAATTTTGGCAATACTACATGCACTTAAGAAATGGCGACCCTACCTAATGGAAGACACTTCAAGGTAAAAACGGATCATTATAGTCTTAAATACTTTTTAGAACAAAGATTATCTTCAAAAGAGCAGCAAAAATGGGTCACAAAGATGTTGGGTTATGACTTTGAAATCATCTACAAAAAAGGGAAGCAAAATGTTGTGGCAGATGCACTCTCAAGAAAGGATGAGGATGTGGAAGCATTGCTTTTCTCCATTTCTATTATCTAACCAGATTGGATAAACGAAGCAAGGGATGAATGGAACAATGAAAAGAAGTGTGGTTACTCATTCAAAAGGCAACAAGGTCCCAGTACATTTGATACATTTAGCTGGAAAAATGATTTGTTATGGTACAAAGATCGTTTATCTCTATGTAAGAATTCCCAACTGAAACAAAATATTCTTATGGAATTGCACACTTCTCCCTTAGGAGGGCACTCAAGATTTTTAAAAACTTACAACAGGGTTAAGAAGGAATTTTTTTGGGATGGCCTTAAAATCAGATATTCAAAAGTTTTTGGCAGAATGGTTGGTTTGCTAACAAAATAAATATGAAACAATTATGACCCTAATTCTATTACAACCTTTATCCATTCCAAGCCAACGTTGGAAGGAGGTTTAAAAGGAATTTATCATAGGTTTACCCAAGTCCGAAGGAAAGAGTTTCATCATGGTGGTAGTTGACAGACTTACCAAGTATGCACACCTTTGTGCATTATCTCATCCATTTAAAGCCAATACAATTTCTACTACATTTATGGAAACAATTCTGTTATCGGGAAAAGTGTCTATTTAGATCTACTCTATCCCACTAAGGTGTGACAGCTACCTTAGAAACAAACAGAGAAAACTACTTTTATATTCTTCTTTATGAACTATAAACAAAGAGGAATAGGATGAACCAACCTGTGTCTTGCGCTAGTCCTTTGATCCAATCTCTCTTCTCTTTGACAGCTTCCAACTACCTGCTCTCTCACTTTCCCAGCTTCACCAAGTACCTGTAAGATCACATAAGAAGGAAACTATACAAAGACATGGGTTTATATTCACAAATAACTTAGGATCAGATTTAATTTAACCATACAAATGTAACAAGCATCAATGAAACACAAGCATGGAGAAGAAACTCAAATAGTTTTATTGATATACAAGAAGATCCAGGAGGAGTTACAACTGATGATTCCTGACCTAGCATCAACCTCCCAGCAAAGAAGTCCCTTCTTCAACCCCAACAAAGCATAGATCACCCAATTCTCTGATATGTATCTCAAAACCAACAGCAATTCCTTACAATGTGCAAAATTCCAGCCTCTGGATCTCTGGGATGAGGGATCCATATATAGATGTATGCAAGGAGGATGAGTCAGCTCATGAATTGATTAGTGGCTTCTCTCTGTCAGTTCTTGCTTCCACTTGGAGACCGAAAGCCTCTTACTCATCCTTGGTCGAATTCAGTGAGGCAAGTGTCATTGGAGAAGATTCTGGAAGCTTCCATTGTCTCTCCACCTCGTGGAATGACTCTGCCACTTGTCATTTCCTGCTCAATGCACCCTGGTAGTGCATTTAGGTGCGTTGCAAGGCACCTAGCTAGTGGACTTAGGTGCTATGCAACGCACTTGGCTAGTGGAGCAGCTGAAATGATCATGATTTGACTTATTCTGAGCAGTTTCTGGTGGAGAACTTCTGGGAGAAGCTGTAATTTGTTGACCTTGTTCCTTTAGGAGTTAGAACAACACTTTTAGGGACTTAGGAGCCCTTGGTTTATGGACATTTCATGCTTAGAGATGTAAGGCACAAAAATGTCTATAACATTTGCCCCCTAAAGTATGAGGCCGTTTATCGGGTGAAATGCTTTATTAGGAGGATCCGAAGTTCTTTCAATGCTGGGAGGAGACCTGTAATAAGATACAATACAATACATTATCTTCATACTGTTTTCCTGATCTAGCTGAGGCGGGCATTCCCATGCTCAGCTTTATAAATTCATTTTCATGTACATAGGACAGACAATTGTCTGATGGTAGACTGATGATTCTGATAGAGCCATCATCCTTTTGGTAGGATGATTATCTATGCTGCAATGCTGTACATTTCAATGTATTTATTTTCCTGAATATATATTGTAGCCCGGATGGATGAAACTAGATCTGGGGTCTTCAATCTCGTCCGATCTTCACTCAAAGTACAAGTCGATCCATGTGAGAAATGTTTTGAAGTCAAACATGGAAAGACATCGCTTGATTACCAGTCAATGATGTAAACTGTTAACAAGCGTGAGAGGAATCACCGATAATGATAATGACCCTCAAGGTACTGCAGTACAATTCACGTGGTGTGAATAAAGGACTTGGCGTCGAACATCACGCAAAATCTTTTGGTCGAAGGTCATTGATGTATACCTGTCGCCGGAAGTGAGAAACTTGCCATTGAGGCATGCAAGCTTCAAAGTACTGAATGGGGTGTTCCTAGATCAACTTCTTGGATAATGAGCTGATGTCGACAAGAAGTGATCCGTAATAGGAGGGCCTTAATGAATCCCACATCAATGACACGGAACGGAGCAAATGATTTTGATGGAGGTGAAAACGATCTGATGATATATGGTTCAGGGTGGCAGTCATGAAAGAATGGAGTATAATGTATGGTAGTGGGCGGGACACAGGTGGCCTTTCTGGATGACTTCTCTTGAACATGTCAGCGACACTTATGTGATGGATTGGTAGCATTAACCCCAAATGTGGATGGTATGGCGAGACCATGGCAATGTGATGGGTGAATGAAACAACCCAACCCGACTTGGGCACGGAGTGGAAGTGTCATGTTCAAGAGCGACTTGCTACCAATAAAGATTCTTTGAGTTTTCTTCCCAATTTTTTCCCTAGTCATTGCTGACTAGTACCTCTTTATTTTTGTCAAGCTTGAGGAGGATAACATATGCTTGTTCTATAATTTTCCCTTCAGGCAAACCCATCGCTATGTTTTAACGAGCCCAGCGATAGTGAAACTCGTTCTCGTCTAAAGACAAGTTTGTCGCTATTAATCTTTTTAACGAGTCTAACGACAAAGATAACTTGGTCCTTTTCATTTTTAGAGAGTCTGAAAAGGTACGTAAAGGTAACTCCACAATTCCTTTTTCGTCATCTAATCCCTTAAGTCTGAAAAAGTATAAAACAATACAGAAGGGATGAATTTTCGATTAGCTTTAACGAGCCGAACAAAACAAGCGCTTGATCTTTTTGTGCAATAATCCCTCAGGTCCAAAAAGATTAAAATCTAGAGGAGGGATAGCACTTCCCGTCGCTTTAATGAGCTGGAAGGCCAGAACTCGGCAATCTTTTCATATTTTACGAGTCAGAAAAGAGCTTAAAGAAGGCTCGTCTTTTGAGGAACGAGTGATGAAATGGGTAGCAGCTGATTCCAGGTAAGGTTTGGAATTTTCCAATCACGACAGTGTCACAAGGATGGCTAGTGAAATCACTCTTCGCAGCTGTTCCTCAAAATGGGTAAACAATCAAATGGAGGTGAATGATCGGCCAATGGAAAAGTGGAGGTGACGGTGCAAACACGACCAAGGCTTTAATGGCTGAAATGCTACATTCACGATGGTTATTTACCAGGGGATAGTTCATTTTTTAACGAGCTTAAACGCGGGTGGAAACATTTGCTCGGTGTGGGTTTATTTTTTAACGAGCTTGAACCTTGCGGTAACACTGCTCGATTAATGGTATTTACCATAAATAGCTCTGTCTTTCCAAAGATCGTACTGTATTTTCAACTGCTTCATCAAACTAGTTAGAAATGAACAATATTTGCTTAAAAACGAGATTAAAACGCTAATATTTTACTTTGAACTACGTAAAAGTAAATAAAAAGTGTTTTTTACCTCTCATTTTACCATTTCATTTGAACTTGGTTTGTTGGAGCTTTGGAGGTTCTTTCCCCTTTGATTTTCATCAGTTGATTTCGGGAGATTCTATGGACGATTCTCGGCGCCGTCTGGACTAGGTAGGAGCTAAACCTGAGCTCTTTCATTTCATAGTTTCCATTTTTCCTTTTGAGCCTAATTCCCTGCTTTTCTAAGCCCCTGGGGTTTGAGAGACTCGTTCTGCCATCAACGCACCCCCAGTGTATCGAAACCTGCGTTGAATGCTAGCATGTATGAAGGAAGTTTGACATTCAACGCACCTAGAACACTGTTGCAGGTGCGTTGGGCGCAGAAAGGGAATTTGTTGCACAATTTTTGATGGAATTTTTGCCTGTTTCTCACCAAAATCAGGATCTAACTCCTCTCTTGTTTGTTTTTTCAGAGATCTTGGAGCAAGATGACTCTTACATGGCGAGAATGTGAGCATGAAGAAGAGGACATGATTGCCCTACATGATCCAGTTACAGTGAATGCACTGCGGAATTGTGGCTTGCTGAAGTTCTTCCGCATTTCTAGCATGAGACAACAGATTAACTTACTGCAGTATTTTCTCGATGCTTGGGATCCTATCAATCAGGTTTTCCAGATTAGGGGAAAATCTATCCCCTTGACTGCAGTAGACATCTATTTCTTGACTGGCTTGTCGAGGCGGGGTGCCCCCATCTCTTTGTCAGGTTCGGCTCGAGGAGGCGATTCTGTGAGAGATTATGTTTGCCGGTATTGCAGAGAAGGATCTCAGCTGAGTAAAGACAGCAAGATCATCATCCATGATGTCACTGACAGGTCCCTTAGGACTATCCTGTTTACTTTTGGTAGGATGGCCGATAGTGCGTCTCTTCATGTAGCCAACAGATCCTATATGCAGCATGCCTTGGAATGCCTCCAACCAAAGGTGTTCAACTGGTGCGACGCAGTACTTCTTGTGATGAAAGAACAGTTGACCAAGATAAAGAACGGGAGGTTGAAGAACTTTGGGTATGGTTCTATTTTGACCGCCTTTGCCTTGGAGAAGATACCACTGATGCAGCCGCAGTACTTTGCACTCGATTTACCTTCTCCTACTGAACCACGTATGCAGAGATGGGTTGACCATATGTCTAGGCATGCTGGCCAATCTTAGATTTCATTCTCTGATACCTTCTTCAGGTGCTTTGATCATCAGGAGATGGTTTATGCCGAGTATCCATATGCTGGCATGGACTTCCGGGGTGATCCAAATTTAGTACTGCCGGATGGCGAGCAGTGGGGTGCTATTGGTAAAATCTCTGACCATATTGCTGTTTACTATTTTTGTTTATAATGTCCTTGTGCTTTGTTCTATCAAGACTCTAATCAAACTCATGTGTACATGCAGATGTTGGTCCTGTTCGTCCAGTAGTTCGCCTGAGAGTACCAGCTGTTTCCCCAGCGGAGTCGCCATTTTGTTATCGGGAAAAGTGTCTATTTAGATCTACTCTATCCCACTAAGGTGTGAAAGCTACCTTAGAAACAAATAGAGAAAAATACTTTTGTATTCTTCTTTATGAACTATAAACGAAGAGGAATAGGATGAACCAACTTGTGTCTTGCGCTAGTCCTTTGATCCAATCTCTCTTCTCTTTGACAGCTTCCAGCTACCTGCTCTCTCACTTGCCCAGCTTCACCAAGTACCTGTAAGATCACAGAAGAAGGAAACTATACAAAGACATAGGTTTATATTCACAAATAACTTAGGATCAGATTTAAGTTAACCATACAAATGTAACAAGCATCAATGAAACACAAGCATGGAGAAGAAACTCAAATAGTTTTATTGATATACAAGAAGATCCAGGAGGAGTAACAACCGATGATTCCTGACCCAGCATCAACCTCCCAGCAAAGAAGTCCCTTCTTCAACCCCAACAAAGCATAGATCACCCAATTCTCTGATATGTATCTCAAAACCAACAGCAATTCCTTACAATGTGCAAAATTCCAGCCTCTGGATCTCTGGGATGAGGGATCCATATATAGATGTATGCAAGGAGGATGAGTCAGCTCATGAATTGATTAGTGGCTTCTCTCTGTCAGTTCTTGCTTCCACTTGGAGACCGAAAGCCTCTTACTCATCCTTGGTCGAATTCAGTGAGGCAAGTGTCATTGGAGAAGATTCTGGAAGCTTCCATTGTCTCTCCACCTCGTGGAATGACTCTGCCACTTGTCATTTCCCGCTCAACGCACCCTGGTAGTGCATTTAGGTGCGTTGCAACGCACCTAGCTAGTGGACTTAGGTGCTATGCAACGCACTTGGCTAGTGGAGCAGCTGAAATGATCCTGATTTGACTTATTCTGAGCAGTTTCTGGTGGAGAACTTCTGGGAGAAGCTGTAATTTGTTGACCTTGTTCCTTTAGGAGTTAGAACAACACTTTTAGGGACTTAGGAGCCCTTGGTTTATGGACATTTCATGCTTAGAGCTGTAAGGCACAAAAATGTCTATAACAAATTCAATATCTACATGGAAACTCAAATATTATTATAAGCGACAGAGATCCCATTTTCACTAGAAATTTTTGGACATAATTATTTTCTTGTCTTGGTACTCAGTTAGCTCATATATCATATTATCATCCTCAATCAGATGGACAAACTGAGATAGTAAACAATTTTTTGGAAGGATATATTCTTTTTTTTTTTCTTTTATAGACATATACAATGGGTCAAATGGTTGCCTCTGGATGAATGGTGGTATAACACTTCCTTCCATACTGCAGCAAAAATGACCCCATTTATGGAACTTTATGGATATCATCCACCATCCATCACATCATATTTAAGAGAAAATTCTAAGGTTCAAGTAGTGGAAGATCACATCGAGCATCAACAACAAGTTTTCCAACTATTAAAGGATAACCTCACTTTGGCGCAGAATAGAATGAAACAACAAGCAAATCATCATCACAGCGAAAACAATTTTGAGGTAGGTGATTGGGTATTCCTACGGCTACAACCATATAAACAAATGTCCCTCAAGCAAGCTAAGAAGGATAATAAATTATCACTAAAGTATTATGGTCCATACAAGGTGTTGCAAAAGATTGGTACTATGGCATACAAATTGGAGCTTCCTGCAGCTTCCCACGTGCACCCAGTTTTCCATGTTTCATGTTTAAAGAAGGTTATGGGTGATAAGCTCCCAATTCAAACAATATTGCTAGAAATTGATGAGGAAGGAAAAATCATATTGGAACCTGAAGGAGTCACAAAAATAAGAACTCGACAGCTATGAAATCGATCAATTTTAGAGTATCTCATAAAGTGGAAGAACTTACCCACTGAAGATTCCACATGGGAGTATGAGAATTTTATATAGAATCATCCAGAACTACTCAAGTGTTGAGGACAACACTTTTTTGAAGGACAGGGGCAAGTTAGTTCCCTATAATACTAGTGATCTCTCCATTACTAAAGTCATTGTAGCCCTTATTGTCCAAAATTGTTATTAGTGTTCCCCATAAAATCCCACTATTGTTATTGTTGTTCCCTTATATTATTATTGTTATGTCGGCTTTGATTATATTGTGACCCCTTAGACTCCTATATATATAAAGGAGGTTTAGTCATTTGTATCATCCAATAATTGTTCATTTGTGTAATGTAAAGGAGGTTGCCCCCTCGAAGAGGTTGATTTTTAAGTCGTTGATCTATCTTTTCTTTCTTTTTGTGAGCTGGTTCATAACAATGTTTAACCTATTTGGAGGAGCAGGAAATTAGATGAGTAAGAGGCAGAGACTAAATACATGGCAGCCACTCATGCAAGCAGGGAAGCAATTTGGTTGCAAAGATTTTGTTCAAGTATGGGGTTGGTGTAGCGAGATATAAGGATAGACTGTGATAGCCAAAGTGAAATTTTCTTGGCTAAGAACCATCCTTATCATTCGAAGACACAACACATTGCTGGTAAAGGTGGACATTTTAAATAATGTTGCAGATGCATTGACGAAGTTTGTGAACACTAATAATTTTTCTTGGTGTAGAGAAATAATGGGCATTGTGGGCCTACACCAATTAAAAATATCTCATGTGACCCCCTGTGTTGAAAGAAAATAACAAGTGGGAGAATGTAGGGCATGTGATCAATATGGTTGTCCCGGTTTTGGGATCCAAGGGAAAATATGTTGTGTATTTGTTTTACGTTCTCACGATTGTATATTTTTCTATTTTAAGAATTCATTTACAGGTAATTTATGTACAAGGTTAAAACCTACACATGAAAAGGAAAAAAAAAATTCCCATACCTTTGGATCCTTTCTTGTGACTTGAATATGGAGTAACTAATGATCAATTTTATGCAACTTTTCTCAATATATATCTTAGCCACACAACTCTTTTTGATTTCACTAAGGCAATTTTGTGAATGGAATCAAGAGAGAGATTGATGGAGGAAAACTCCTCTACAAGCTGAATTCCCATCACAAAAATAAAATTCAAAAGGGGCTACCAAATTAGGATTATCCCGTTCAATATCCATGGAATATGAGTGTGACTAAGGAATGACACTAGGTGGAACTGAAGACAACTCAAAAAACTTAACAACAATGTCTTACTAATCTTCATATGGTGTGTAAGGCTTGCCTTTAACATGATCCTCTTCGTCCCTACCATTATTTTCTTCATCAACAAAAAGATCATGATTTTCTTTGGAATTTCTTCAAAATTATCCATTTAATAATCATGGATGATGTTAATTTTCTTGACCACAATGATCTTCTTCATCAACTTCCCCTTTAACATCTTCAAGAGGATAAACAAGGCACTCACCTTTGAAGGGTCATGACCAAATCTCAGAAAGGTATCTTCATAGCTCTGAACCATTTATCACCAATACTCAAAGAAACTTTTGAATGAATATCTTAATAGAAAATATTCTTTTCTATTCACAAGAAAATTTAACCTGTTCACTTTAATCTTTCATAGGGGAATTGATGAACAATCTCATGAGATCATCCTCATGAACCATTTTTACCTTTGCAGCATACTCAGATGGATTTCATTGCATGATCAACTATTGAAGAAGGATCACCATAAAGCCATGGAACATTTCTCGAGCAATTTGTACCATAATGATTACGATATCTAGGGATATCTTTAATATCTATAGCAAGGTAGATTTCATCTAAATGTCAAGGAGCCATCGTCTTGAATCTTACATAAAAATCCAATATGTAGTCACAAGGTTGAATTTAAATTAAAATATGCTTGTATCACCCTACAAGCATGGAAACTTTGAAGCTCAATGAAGAAATAAGGCTTCGTTCTTCTAATGGAGTCCCCATATGAGCATATTTATCCTTGACTATGGGATGAGCTCAATCAAGAGAATAAATCTTATAATTCATATCACAAAGAGGAGGAATCAATTCCTCCCCAACAATGACACCAAATATGTTACCACAAAATCGAATAGGCCTTATGTAAAGCCTCACTTGGAAATTCTAGACATTATGGAAATAAGAGAAAGGATTAACATTGTCACCTCATCAACCTTTCTCCTATTGTTTAGTGAATTTAAACTACAATGGAGGCTTCCTTAAATCACCTAGAAATATCATTTAATACTAGGGCTCAAGCTGGTAAGTTAAAGGTGTATCGTTGGATAGAATACTAACAAGGCTCAAGATGGAATAGGTTTTTATATATGGTTCAAATACTCTATGCTTAGACCAAGATATAGGTTGCTATAAGTAAGGAATTGTAAGATATTAAATGATGGGGCATTCAATGTCATATATCAACCGAAGAAAAATATATTAGAATGATATTCAACAACAATGGAGCAAGATCTTCCAATAGAGCCTAGGTTTAGAATAGGGATATTGATTCTATGGTTGTTGTTATCACTTAGAACTAAAAATTTGATGTATATCAATTTCTATCCTAGTCCGATGACAAAGGTCTGTGTTAAGTTGATTTTGTTTTTTTTTTTTTCCCTCACTTAGGATTTGGAGTTTTAATTTTTTTTTTTTAACTCAAACCATACTCAACTCCCATTGGTTCACCTCCACCATCATTGTTCTATAGTCATATCTGGTCTTATCTGAGTCACCATGTCTTTTAGTAATTTCGCAGCGTAATCCCATTCGCCAGTTTCACAGCGCAATCATGGATAAGCGTTTTCGCAGCGCATCATGATTAGGCCGTTTCGTAGCGCATCATTAAAATTTAAAAATAACAGCGCTGCAAAATCATGGATTCGTGCATTTCGCAGCGAATCTTTCCCGAAATGTCAAGTCTGTTAGGTGAGTCATCAGTTATGTCCTCTCATGTCAGTTTATGTACCTCTCGTATCACGTTTGAACGCTCATTTGCCACTATCACCACCACTAAAATCTGTTGATATGCACAGAGTATTATTCCCAAGAAATTTACCGTGCATAAACCTTAATGATGGTCGTGAGTGCTGCATGAGTGAAAAATCTGCCAGATGATGTATTGAAAGGTTTTAAATGGAAGAGTTTAAATTTCAAGCGAGGCCGATATCAAGCGAGGCTGATAATCAAGCGAGGTTGAATTAAAAAAGAGCTGAATCATGATTTCAACCGGAGCTGTTAGTCTTTGTATGTGAAGATCTCGAAGAAAGAATGGAGAAAAAAGAGCACAGATCCGGTAAATGTTAGAGGACTGAACATGAGGGCCTGGACATAACGCTGAGAGATGAAGGGGTGAAGAAAGCGTTTAAAGATGCCGGGTGCTGGAACTTTTGCAAAAAGCTACAAGGAGGACATGCGCAGGTAACTAAAGAATTTGCGTTAAACTTCACTGGTTTAAATTCAAAGGTAGCCATGTTAGAAGTGCAGGTTTCTCCAGAAGCAATATCTGCTGTGACAGAGATCCCAAGAGGACAAGAGGAATGGTTTAAGAATTTCAAATTTGACCTGAATCCTTGTAAGGAGTTTTTAAAGGATGCATATGTAAATGAAGATTTAACTAAAGCAGTGCCCAGGAGTTATGTCAAGGAACATTATGCTCTTTTACTCACCTGCATACAAAAGTATTTGACTTGTGAAGGAAGGTACAACAAGGTTTACTCTTACCATTTCAAACTGCTTTTGCATTTCACTGGGAAAGTCTCCATAGACCTACCTTTTTATTTGTTCCGTAGCTTGAGTAAGATGTGTGATAAGGTGCAGCTGAGGAAAGAGGACTGTGAGACCTCTTTGTTTCATCATGGTTTGATCAAGTTGCTGGTTTTAGATGGCCTCCAGAAAATAGACAGAGACTGGAATTCTTTTATTTTTATGGCTGGATTCCAAAGCAAGACTGGCCTCACTCCTCAACCGGCCAGAGATCTCACGATAGCTGAGCTCCAAAAAGAGGCGAGAGCCAAAAGGGTTCCAAAGTCACAGCTAAGAAAACCAGTGAAGCCACTAATCATTCAAGATCAACCTCAGAAATCAACAAAGGAAAAAACTCATGATAAGAAGACTATACCTGAAACAAGCACATCTGAAGCAGTCTCAAGGGTAAGGACAAGAAGCCAGATAAATAAGGAAAAAGGTAAAGCCATAGCAGTTGAAGAGAGCCCAGTGTCTAAGGCAAGTTTGAATGATTTATTACAAGCCATTGAATTTGAGCAGTCTGAACCAGTCCAAATTGATTTGACACAGTCAGAGCAAGAAGGTACCAAGAAGTCTAAGGCCTCAAAAAGGCTTAAATTTGATGATCCAGCTGAAGAATTCATTTTTAAACCCAGAAGACCTATAACAAGGAAATTCCAACAAGTAAAGGAAGCACTGCCAAGAACAGAGGAAACAGGGAAAGGAACGCAAAAGGACACAAGCAAAAAAACCATCACATCTCAAGGATAAAATATAGCAGCCATAAAGAGTCAATTAGAAACAGCTAAACATGAAATTACCAAATTGAAGAAGGCCGCTAGAAAACATGCAGTCTTACATGCAGAGTATAGGAAAGCTTTATGGAAAGGGAGTGAAACCCTAGAATCTCAGTTAAATTCAGTGGTTGATGGCCATGCACAATTCCACACCTGGACAGTACCAGCAATCAAAGAAGCCAGGTACATCAGAAGAATCAATATGCAACTGAGAGCTGGGAATAAAGCTATGAAGAAACAAATTGAAGATCTGAAGGCACAGCTAGGTCAGCTACCTGCTAAATGAGTTTTGAGGCCAAGTAAGATTTTGTTTTAAAATTTTGACAAATTTGCTTGACTTTGTCTTTTTGAGAAAACATAAATCCCTGTGCGACATGTGTAAAGTTTAAGGAAGTTTTGTGCAATCAAATATTCGGCTAATAAGGGTCTCGGGGCAAAAGCAAGCTGTTATTAAAAAAAAAAAAAACTCAGCAGTTTCGTAGCGCGCTACGAAACTGCTGTAGGTGATGATTTTAACGCAAACAGGCAGTTTTGAATTATGAGCGGGAATTTTGAAAGGGAAACGCCTAAAGGGTGTGCAAACATCAGCTGGAGCAACAATAGTCAATCAGATCAAGACAGGTGGATGCTTAAAAAAGGTGGAATATTTCAACCCAATTTTAAAATTTCTGTTGTAAAGCCCCTTTATCACCGTTCAAGAGGTATCAAATGATTTGCACACAAGGAACTTTTGCTTGCATACATGTTCATCGATGAAGCTTACAACGCATCAAGTACGTGGCAACTTTCCATGTTTTGGGTTATTAAAGGCTAGAAGACATGCTTCTGTATATTCGAATTTTTTGAGGAAAACTGAAGCCGAGAAGCAAGGGAAATCTCCTAATACTTCTGAGCAGTTAAAAGATTCAACGTTCAAGGTCAATATGGAGCATTAAACATCCAGCTCACTCAAATCGAAAGAAGACCAGGTGTCAAAGAACAAGGAAAGGCCATTATGCATGGAAAATGGAGTTAGAGTCATAGTTAATTTAGAACTCTTAAAAAACTCCAGTCAGCACTTTATTGTATTTATTAGTTAGTTAAATAGTTGATAGGTGTCATTAGAGATAGTTATCGAATTCCCCTCATGCTAGAGGAGGAAGCTCGAATCAGTTAGAATAAGAACTCTATATATAGCTGAAACAACAATGTAATGAGGGTTGGGAAATTTTATAACAGAGCATTGTTTTGGCTTATGTAAAGACAGAGTTTCAGTAATATAATTGGGCTGCTTTACTTCTCAGGATTCATGAAGGATTTCTATGTTCAGAATGTGTGATTTTATCCTTTCCTTAATGTCTTTTACAGTTGCATAGATGTATAATCACTCAGAATTCACTGATTGTGCTCTGATTTCCTGTATGCATTTATGAGCTGTGGTTCCATATGTGTTATATTCTGAATACTCAAATGCTGAATGCCCCGACTTCTATGTAAAGGCAGTATCATTGTGTACTGAGGTGTTGTTGACTCCATAGGCCCAATGGAAATTTGTTTAATGTTTTTCCAACAACCATATTTATCACAGATATATCACAAAGAGTTAGCCATATTATCTTAAGTAAAAATCATTAACCCATTTAGAGAGAGCCCTCTCAGGTTGAGGAGGCTAAGCCTCAACCTAAAGTAGGTCTGAAATAGTTACTTGAAGTCTTCCTGGTCAGCAGCCTTCCAGGGCCTGATTTTGAGATAACAGTTGTTAAGTGTGAATAAAAAACTGTAAAGAGATGAAATTAACCCTATTTAGGAGGTATATACCATGCAATATGCTAGATTTTTCCTTTACATAATTTATAAATGCAATTTCTAAATTTTAAGTCAGAAACATCCACTCAAATCAAACTTATATGCGTAAATTTTCCCTAGAAACCCTGGTGGTTTCCCTAGGCATATAGGAGAGATAAATTGTGCCTTGAGTGGATGTTTGTAACTTGCACCTTATCCAACTACTAGGGCTTGGTGGAGTCTTTAGAGAAAAAACTCAAGGGAAGGATATTGATGAGGCAAGGGGTGATGCCTAGGGAATCCACTTTTAAAACACTAGCTATTGTTCTTGTGAGCGAAGAAATTAAATATAGGTTCTACACATTAAGAGTTTCTCTATAAGCCTTAGAAAGAACATTTTTGCATGCAATAATGAAGCAAAATTTCAGCAATGATTAAACATTTAGTCATGGCATAATGGAAACTCTACTTTAAGCATTAAGCATTTTAAATATCAATAATAATAAAATAAACTTACAAAATCATACACAAAGGAACTTTTTTCAATATCAGAACATTGTCTCCATGCAAAAAACACATCCATGAGAAATTTTCATCCATAATGATCACATATTTCCCATATATCAAAACAACTAGCTTACACTCTCTTAAAGAGGAAAATAATTTGTTGTGTGATGATGAACAAACGAAATGAGGGGAGGATATATTTTTATGAGACATGTCCCACTAATTTTTTTTTAAATACAACTCAGAATCCATATTGATAATTTTACTTAAATGTTCCACAAGATAGAGGTTACAATCCAACCTCATAGCTCAAAAACATAACAAAAATTCCATAAATTCCCACACCTATGGGAGAAAATCCTCTTCAGGCATGAATTTGTCCCCCAAATGAGCTCTAAATGCCACAAATAGGTGTTAAGTTGGATAATGAGTGTTGCATAATCCAATATATATCTCCTAAATCATGGTCATGCCTTGAAAGTTCCTTTTATGCAAATATGTAATCTCCATGGTGCCCCACATCACCCTCAAAAGGGTAAGATGATCAATGTGGCACTCACTAAATCAATTTTTGGGGCTCCAAAGTGATGTCTAAGCTCCCTTGTATCAACACAAGGATGACCATATTCATCTAAGCTCAATAACTAGTGATGGCCATAAAACAATGTCAAGGATAGACTGGGGGCATCTTGCGTCCACTAGGCACATCATCAATATATCTAGAACCAAGCTCCATGGGCTCATAATTTCAACATCTACAAGTCCCTTTGAGCATAAAGCATCATGGAGGGTCATCAAGTAGTAGAATACTCTAATATTGATAGAAAACATTACATGAACATGGTAAAAATATTTCTCTACAGTGGGTAAAACCACCTCTATTATGTTAGAGATAAAGTGGAGAAATCTTCTCAAGAGGACTATGTTGCTGAGATGAAAACCACATGAAAAAACCCTCTCAAGATCAAGTGAAACTTAACATTCATTAGATACAAAAACCATGGATGCTTCATAGTGGACCATACTTAATGTTGGGGAACAATAATACTTCACACAAAGATCACCCTCAAATATCTAACTACAGTGAGTCCCATAAAATTGTTACCTCCTTATGTTAGGGATGGTTAGATAGATACCCATATTTAGTGTTTCTAGCTCCCAAGGAAAAGTGACAAGTCCCAAGTTAGCACATCCATCCATAGGTGTGCATGAAAATGGTGGCAACGAAGTGGGAATGACTTAAATGAAGGGTGTCGTAGCCAATGGAACTAGCTAATTATGGTCCAACATCATGAGTGTATAGATGTATGGAGGGACCAATTGTGGAGGGATGAGTTACCCCTTTCACCGACCTACTTTTTCCACCCCTTTGTTGTGCCTTTTACTTCTTTATGATATGCTTTGATTTGGGTGTATAACTTAGGATGCCAAGTTTAATTTTTGAGATTTATCATTTAATACCCCTCAATGATGAGTCATTTTATCACTTATTAGGGTTGGGACAATACAAGGGTTCCCATAATATATGGAGCATCATGTTCTTGAGGAACAAAGTGATGGATATTGAGGGGTGTAAATCTCATCTTGTGCTTTTTCCCATTCGCTAGACAAAAGTCCCAACGATCTTTGCATTTGATATTTTTATTTCATTGTGGATTGCTTATGATTTTATCTTTATTTTAGATGCATCAACCTCCAAGGAAAAAAATTTGGCCCTGACTCAAGTATGAGGATGAGAGGGTGTCAATCCCTAAGACCAATGAGCACTAATCCAAAGAATGGAGATGGAATACTAGGAAATATGGAAAGTGGTAAGTATGGGATACCATGAACACACTAATTCAAGCAAGGCCTCCCTAGTTGTGTCCTTCCTAAAACCCTAAGGCCTTAGGTGGGTGTCCCTTCACTAGAGTCAAAGACTAACCTCCTAGGTGAAAGATTGTTCAATCATCCAAATCACCCCTTGATTCATATTAGTATGATTGAAACATTATGTGAATGCACATGATTACAAAATGGTTAAAGTACCTGCAAATGGATGACCCATATTCCTTTAAGAAGGAAAGTTGGATGGGAGAGAGAAATCTGACCTATGAGGCAAGTGGAGGATCTTGACATCATGCCATGTGTTGATTAATAGGGTTGGTGGCTAGTTGGTTGTCCAAGGAGGGGAAATTTATTTTTACTAAGGGTTACCCACTTTTTGGTGGGTAACAAGTACCATAATAATTTTGGCTTCAAGAGTATGCTTTTGAGTCTAAGGAATTTTTCTTGGGCCTATGGTAGACCCTATTACAGTGGGATTTCTATATAATCAATTCTTGTGGTGAAAGGAAATGGAAATTAATTCAAAGATAGAGATTGAGAGATTCAACGGGAATAACTTTGAGCTATGGAAGATTTGTTAGTGGACAAAGATTAGTGGATCGTTCTGGATTTGGGTATCTCACCAACAAGGATGTCAAAAGAGAATGGAACAAGTTGTATCAAAAGGAAAATCGCACAATATTATTGTGCCTCTTAGATTCAATATTATTAATTTTTTTAGAACATGCTACGGTGAAATTTTTATGGAACAAGTCAAGGAGTTTGCGTTAGTCAAAGTCCTTAGTAAACAAACTGTCCCTATGGAAAAAGATATATAACTTGAGGATGGAGACTTAATGACAAATAATATAAATGTCTCTAGTATTGTGCTAATTCAACTATTGTCTATTCATATTAAAATTTTATATGAAGATAATATGGTATAAGTTTGTTTTGTTATGCACTAGACTCATGGGATAGTTTGGTTGTTTCCATAGGTAGTAATGCAACTACTTTAAGTTTCAGTGGTATAGTCTAATTCTTGGTACCAAAGGAGAATAAAATATAGAAACTATATAGGTTTTAACCATGTACAAAAATTACCCGCAAACAAATTCTTAAAATAAAAAATGTACAATGGCAAGAACTTAAAACAAATACATACATATTTTCCCCTGGATCCCAAAACCGGGACTACCAGATTGATTTTTTTCATTATATTCCTTTCAATGTTACAATACATATATATACATGTCAAGTCATTCATTAAATGCCAATTCATTAACCCTAGATTAGAACATAATTGTAGTTCCCTTGACCGGATCTACAAAATA
Source organism: Pinus tabuliformis (assembly GCA_031772625.1). Taxonomy (NCBI): domain Eukaryota; kingdom Viridiplantae; phylum Streptophyta; class Pinopsida; order Pinales; family Pinaceae; genus Pinus; species Pinus tabuliformis. The sequence goes on from CM062816.1 coordinate 770,201,153, forward strand.
CCATGGGAATAAAACCATCATACCTAAAACCATGCACAAAACTCATGCACAAAACCAAGGGTAGGTTCGCCCACCATCTTTGGGTCCACATATATATAGGAAAAAAATATATTCTTAGGGTGCTACCTCAAACCCCGTGCAGGGGGGCTACCGCCCCCCTGTAAACCCCTTGATAGGGGGGTTGCATCCCCACTACTGTTCCCAATCCAATGAAGGGGGGGGGGGGGGGAGAGGGGCGGTGCGTGTGCGACTAATCGTGGAAAGAATATAACACACACCCAACAAATTCAAAACATAAATTCCTTGTTTGTAAGAGAATTCTCCCACAATACAAATTAAAATAACTCCTTAAGTGTGATATCTAAATACAAAAGAAGATATAAATCTCTAGGAAAATTTGTAAAGGTATGTTGGAGATGCAAGAAATAATGACACTGCAAGAAATACCATAAATCAAGGAAAGCAGAGGAAGGACCAAGAAGGCAAAGATAAACAAAGGAAGAGTAGGATCAAGCAACTACAATGGGATTATTTGCAGGTATTGATTTGCATGTGTGATTTCCTTACTAGATTTGGCATGCATGCATGTATTTGGTTCTCTTGTTGTCATTGGCATGGGTTTCTACAAGTGTGACAATGATTTTCAACCTTAAATTTCGATTTCTGGATAGCGATGGTGTGATGGTTTCTCTTGTATTTGGTTGAGTTGGATTTCTGGATGGTTTCGAAACTAAGTGAGGTGGTCTCTAAACAAAAGAACACATGGCATATGAATCCTTGAACTGAAATGGGATTGTGGTAAAGCCATATTTTTTGTGCCTCGGTGGGCCTAGGAATCCTTGACCAGTGAATGAAGGGATATACGGTAAAGCCAAGAGGTGTGTGCTCTCCATCAAGCCTACAAATCCTTTGCTAGTGAATGGTGGGATATATGGTAAATATTGGAGGGTGGAGTCTTGATTAGGCCTAGGAATACTTGACCATTGTATGGCAGGATATATGGTAAAGCCTAGAGACTAGGAGATAGGAAAATTCCTCATGGTGTAGGTGGAGAAATCTAGTGGCATCCAAGCTTGTTTAAGGCCTAGTGATCCGGTGGGGATTGCAATAGAGCCTGAGAAAACCTGGTTTGGTTTGGTTTTGAGTCCCACATTCATGCTTGGAATATGGCATGTGGGTGATTGGCTAAAAGAAATATTTGGTTCAGCCAATCTATGGTCGGGTGGTTCGTGGAAGTACCATACATGGTTGGTTTTTGCATTCATGAATAACAACTATTTCTCTTTGGTATTTCATGTGTAAATGTATTGGCTTATATGTGGATTATATGGCTATTATATCCTTGTTATTTCTACTGGTTATATGTTGGTTATGAGAATGTTTCATGATAGACTTGATGTATGGCTCTCATCATGTTTTTATTAGCATATGAATGTACAACGTATATATGTATTGATTAATGATAATGCAGTTATTGTGACAAGGCAACAATGCTTCTTTACAAATATCAAATAAGTATGAGGCCCCTATGCTCATATATGTTGTTATAACCTGTAGAATGCATAATTGTGACATGTTTGGCAAAATTCCTATCATGGCTAGTAGAGGTTTAGTCAATTCATTGATCAAGTATTTGGATTAGTATATTTGTTTTGGTGTCATTTATCATTTCTAAAGGTTTAATGAAGTTTTGGGCAGTGGCCTGAGTCCCGGCCTTGAAAAAGTGGAATAGAATCTAGGGTCGTTGGCTCAAAACTGTCTGGAAAAGTTCACAGTCACTGGCATTCCCCTGTTGTGGGAGGGATTGGGAGGCTCTAGTCGCATGCATGCCTTGTCATGGGAGTGACTGAGACTCTAATACCATGAAAAGTTAAGTTGTCTTAGGGTTAAGCACTTGGAAGGGGTGGTTACTTGGGTAAATGTGGGAGGAGGGTGTTATAGAGTGGTATCAGAGCATGATTCATCCCTTAGAATAGATGGGCGGTGTGTTGTTCATGCATTCATGTCAGTTGCATATATGTGTTCTTTCTTCTTGTGGTCTGTGTACTTGTGTATGCCTGGTGGTGGTCATGGTTGTAGTGGTTTCGCCACGTGGAAGTGGATTGTGTGTTGTTGGATGTGGTTGTCATGAGTGTATGTTGGTTATGCATGTCACTGCTTATATATTGGTATGCATACATTGATATGGTTGTAGTTATCATGCATGAGGTCTTGGTATGTGGTCGATATGGTCATGCATTGATAATTGGATAGTGGTTAAACTAATGTTATATGATGATGTGATTATGATTATACATGTATCGTGCTAATCTGGTTGATCTTGCAGATGAGATATCCTTCCGGAACTATACTGAGGTATGTTGATTATGTTGTGTTTTGGTTTTAGATGACATGGTGTACTTGCAGGAAAGAGATCAAGATGACTAGAAAGATGGTAGATCCAGGTGGATATTGGTGGCCACCCACCAATTCCACTTGGATCCCCACCATTCCTTCTTTCAATTTTTCAGTTTCCTTAATTGTAGCACAGTTTACTATTTTTTGCAGTTTTTTCGGGTCCTAAACTTCCGGAGCCGTTTTGAGGCCCTAAACGACATTTTTTTGGAAATATACAGCTAGCAATTTTCTATCTAAGATCATCTTTCAGTTTTAGTCCTCAGAGAGATCTTTCCAACGGGTTATCATGTGCGTCAAACAGAGATATATGACCAAGTCACAACCCTGGGAAGTTGGCTGTCCAACTCACCCCAACGGGGCCCATAAACTCTTGGTGTTACATCTCCTCGGGTTAGGATTTTGGTTGTTTAGGGTTTTCTCTTATTGTTAAATAATAAAAATGCCCTTGAGCCTCATTGTAAGGCAGTTTAGAGGCATGTAGCCACCACATCTCTTCTCAGAGATAAGCTACCATCGCCCTAGCTGGTTTATTTCCATTTTTGTTTGTAAGCATATTTCAGTATTTTACATTAATGAAATGAAGTATTATTTCCACTGCATCTTTTTGTTTATGGTTATATCTATAAGTTATTGCATTCATATTTAAATTTGGATCAGTGGTATTAAAGCGGTCTGTCTTTTTTTTTTTTTTCTTTGTCTTTGCATGTCCCCAACGAGGTCAAGATATAAGGAGTTAGGTCTTGAACTATTCGAATCTTTGCAAGACCAGCCTCGCAAATCTTGATGACCTCCCATGGTGGATGAAAAGAAAGATGAGGGGGCAGGAGATCCTATCAAAATCTTGCTCGAAGAAGCCCTTGAGTGACAAAGGAAAGTGATGATGGACAACTTTGTCTAGATCCTTCAGCGGCTACCTAGGGGCGACGCATCGACTTCCAAAAGCTACTCTGGAAACGCCACAACGTTTAGTGTACAAGTTAATTTTGAAATCCCCATATTCAAGGGTCATATAGACACAAATGCCGTTGATAAATGGTTAAATATGCTAGAGGGTTATTTTTTTGTTCATATTTTTCCAGTTAAGAAAGGATTGTTTTCGTTCTTCTCAAAGCATCCCCCCATGTCAAGGATTGGTGGGAAACCTACTGCGAGCCAAAGGATGAAATTACATGCTCACTATTTTTAGCCTCATCCACTTGGAATTCATTCCGGGATGCCATCAAGGAGCAGTAATACCCTGTTGGAAGCTATGAGGATCAATACATAAAGTGGACCATGCTGCGGCAGGGAAGGGACCAAGACATGCCGGAGTTTACCAATATTTTCCATACCCTTCACAAAAAGTTGGGTATGAAGGATTCAAAGTAGCATTTGGTACTCAAATACAGCGGTTTCCTGCATAAGTACATCCAGGAAGAAATAGAATTCCTGAACATCTCCTTGCTCGGCACAGCATATCGATATGCCGTCAAGGTCGAGCAAAAGTTTGAAAAGAAGAAGTGAGACTTTGGATCTGTGAATCCGAAGTAAGGGAAAGGTGCCCCTAAACCACAGAACAAAGGACAAAGCCAAGGCAAGGCAGCCCAAGAAAACCCACCAAAGCTACAAGCAAAGAACAACACCGCGAAGTTGAAAAAGGACACAGGAAAGTGGTGTGAGTTCCATAAGAGCTCTACTCACAACAAAAGTGAGTGTCGGGCCAAGCAGTCACTGGTGGCCGAGCTAAAAATTTCAGAATCAGATGCATGTTCTGACTCTAAGTTAGAACCCGACAAGGGGAATGACAAAGGGAAGCAGATTATCAATGCAGAGCCCAATGCCACGTTGCCACCACGAAGATCCAGAAGGAGGAACCCGAAGATCCAGAGGATGAGGAGCATCTCTTCCACTCCCAGATGTGGGTAAAGGGCTTCTCACTATAGTTCATTGTCGAAAGTAGGAGCCAAACGAACCTCATTTCAGCAGAGGTCATGAAGCCGCTAGGCTTACCGACCACAACACATCCACAACTGTACACCATCGAGTGGCTTCACCAAGGATGGTATCTTCATGTGAGCCAGCAATGTCGCCTTCTGTTGAAGCCCTGAAAATCGGGTCTACAACAAGGGGGATACCCACCCAGTCCGGACCCTGGTTAGCAACTCCTTTTCCATTTGGTATAGTGGGTCTGACTGGGGATATGGGACCAGTTTCCCAATATGTGTGTGTGTGTGTTGAGAATTGATATTTCTTAACTAATGATTTCTAAGTAAAATGCTTTCTTTATTCTAAATCTAATCTATCAACATGCAATTGTAATCTAATAAACAAAAATATCTAATTCTAAACTAACCCGGGATGTAATCTTTCCTTTATGCGATCTAAAATGATTTCAAATGAAAGTTGGTAATAAAGATCATTCAACTGCTATGAGAAAAGAATTCAATAAAGATAAACCATTTCATATAAAAAGTTAGATGAAACAGTTGTGAAAAACATATCGCATAGTAAGCTACTCATATACTAAGCGTAAATAAATAGCTATCACCGTACAAAAGTGCCAAATGATAACTCAAGCATTTAAGCATTCATATATAAATAACTGAACATGAATATCACCATAACACATAAGCAGAAACAGTTAAGAGATAAAAGTACCATTTATAACTAGTTCTACTCATGAGCTCCAGCAATAATGATCTATTTCTTCTTAATCCAACATCCACTAAGAGTACAGAAGTGCAACATCAGTAGTAGATATTAAACGTAGATATCAATAAATCATGTTCCATTCATTCATCAAAACCTCCTCAGAGGGTGCAAAAGTGCATGTTCTGAGGACAAGTTTTTGATAAATTTCTGGACCCTTCTCTAAATGCATGAGAAGGGTTTAAATACTACTAACTAATTCTAAAAATAATTTATTACAAAAATGTAGGATGCAGTTTAAATGACCATCCTCATTTCAGGCAAAAATAAAGCAAAACTAAAACTAAAACTGAATCTAAAACTCAAACTACTAACTAACTATTTATGTATCTGCTCCTTGAAGTCGCAAGCATTTAGCATTTTCTTGAGGAGAGTTTGCTGGCCGATTTCTGATTTTAGTTGTCTCGCGAAAACGGAATCGGCAAAAGCTGGCGCCATCTTCTCGGTAGAATTGATGACACATTTGAAAGTCATGCACTGGCTGTGTGGTTTTACCAAGTACGCCTAGTAAGAATCCCAATTCAACTTGGTTAACCTTTGGATTGACTCTGCCTTTTCTTGAGCCTTCTGTCTCTAGCTTGTTTGTAGACACTGCACATTTGGTAGATATCTACATATCGCTTGATGATATACCTGATAAATATTACTGGTTTTGAGTTCCAATTTTACTTTCTATCTTTAGTGCATTTTCCTACAAATTCCCGCACTTACAAGCGGCTGAGAAATTTGAGGCTTTCCATCTCGAGGGGTTTTGATCTGGGCTTCCCTAATGCGATTTTCGCCTCTTACGCATTTTTTTAGAGGAAATAAAGCTTAAATTTTGTAGAAAGAATGGTTTTATACGTCCTTGGTTTTGAGATTTGATTTCTTTATATGTGATATTAGCATTCTTTAGTACTCGTTTAACCATGTCCGTATACGGGAGAATTTTGGATCTTGCCGCTATCCTGTGCAAGAATGAACATGCTAGATCTGTAATAGACGCCTCAGAAGACCCGTGTGAAACTGCAGTGGCCGTTACCTCCATTACCTTGGGATCTTCTTCCTCAAGTAAACTATACATGCCTTCCCTAGTAGTGATACCCGCGTCTTTGTTGCAGGTGGTTTCTTTCTACAAGGTAGTCATCTCTTTATCTTCAGTACTGGGGGCTTTACCCTTCTTTCCCATAATATCTTGAACTCTGCTCTGTATACTTCTTAGTTCTTCGCTCCTGCAATTTACAAATGAAGTGAGAATGATGATAAGAAAATGTGACGGGAAAGCTTTAAATGCGGAAAACATATAAAAGATATCACCTTACATGAACTGGCTCCTTGATAAGATCAAAACCATATTTCATTAATGATTGCCAACTAACTCATTAATTAACATAAATGTACATGACCAGGCCTCGGTTTATGGAAAAATCTTTCTCGAACAATAGGCTGGGTAGATTTGTGATAAGGCGATTTTGCGATTTGCTTCGCAATATCACAGATCGCAGTATCACAGATCGTAATATCGTAATATCACAATATCGCAAATCCTTTACGGGTGGCAAGCATCCGTTAATGTGTTTTCTACGAAATGCGATTCGCGAGATGCGCCATCTCATATCAGCATTTTAAGGCACTTCAGCGTAGGTGAGGTTTAAGGCATGCGACGCGATGAGGGTTTTTCATGCGTGATTTCGCATTTTTAGAATTTTGCTTGTGAGAAGGTACCCTTTACCCTTTTTGCGATGCGACGTGATTTTAAGGAGTGATTTCCTTCTAACTTATCATAAAACTTAAGTCTTTTTAGATGTTTGATGGTATTCTTCTAAGTTTATGATAGTAAGTTTTATTAAAAAGGAAATACAAGCTTTAATTGATTTTTTTAAGTTTTTTGAATAAGGGTCCCCACTTATTTAGTTTTATTACTAACACTAAATAAGAAGGGGGGTTGTTGCTGGCCATAACAATTGGCAATTCACTTGGAAGAACCAGTTATCTCTGCTTTTCTTTTGAATTTCCTAATCTTCCAAAACAGAAATTGTTCTAGAAAATCAAACTTTATTATAGAAAGATAAAATACACTATGCTTTTCAGTTGTTAATGATAGTTTGTTTTGTCTATGTCAACTTTGTTTATTTACTTCCTAAAGTAGTCATTGTATTTACATTAGTCACTACTTGGTTTATAAAGATAAAAACAAAGCCTTCTCTGTAAATCAGTTTTAAATATGCTCATTTGTCATAGGTAGAGCCACTGCTGTCGGCAGGCGTTTATAGCCTCGACAGAGTCACCTGTTACCCAACAATGATCCTATATCCCACTTGGAGAAATATACAATTTTCAAAGAGAAATCCATATCTACACTTATTGCTTTCATTTTCTTTTAATCCTTAAAGAACAATGCCTCGGTTTGATAGCCAAATTATGACAGTGCCACTCACTTGATTTATAGCTTTGCTGAACAGGCTGGCTCATGATGAGACCCCTTGTCTTTTGATTGCAACAATATTGAGTCATTGACCTATTGTGGTATGCAGTTTTGGCAAAGTCAACAAGTTATAATATCTATGATCATGATAAGTCGGCTCGTGATGAGACCTCTTATTCTTTATGTTTTAAAGTATATCACTGGATTATTCCCTGAAGCTTGTGATTCCTTAAGTTTGGACGAAAATGGTAGAGTTTTTGGAAAGAGCTTTTCTATAGAGAATCTTTGTTTTGTTATTGATGCCTTTCATTGGACTGATATAAAACAAATTCCCACTAAAGGTAGCTTTTTATCAAAATTTACAAGGTTGAAACTAGTATCACATTTAGGCTTATAGCTTTTTTGACTGTATCTTTCAATAATAATGATCAACTTTCTAGATTATTTATATTTATACAAGCGAAAAAAAAAATCTAAAAGAAATACTTGTCCTTTTCATGAATTCCAAATGTAACCATTTGCAACTGGTTTTATTATGAAAGTAAAGAAAAAATAATCTACAAAAATAGAAGAACGATCTCCTATGGAAAGTATTTTTTGAGGATCTGCCCATTAACGGGTAAAGATTCTCTTTTTCCTATTAAATCCTGTAACATAAAGGTAGATGGGCCTATGATTTCTGCAATTTGGAAAGGTCCAAGCCACATTCGTTGAAACTTCGTATGTTTGCCCTTTTCTTTGTGAGCCTTGTCCCATTTTAAAACTAGATCCCCTATTTGAAAGTCTTTTCTGGACATCATGTTTGAGTCAAAAGAAGCTTTTACTAATGCTTGGTGATGAGCATGAGTTATTTTAGCCTGCTCTCTTTGCTCTTCTAGCTTAAGGATTTGTAACTGCCTTAGTTGTAAGGAAGAAGTTGGTGTTTCATCAATATATTGAACTAAGGCCAAAGAGGGAATTGCTAGATGAGTTGGAAGAACCACTTCTTTCCCATAAACTAAATTAAAGGGAGAAGTGCCAATAGAGGCTTTCTGTGTTATTCAGTCCACCCATAAAGCATATATTAAAGACTTGTGCCAATTTTTATGACTTTGGTCAATGGTTTGCTTAATGATCCTAATCAAGTTTTTGTTCGTAGATTCAGCTAACCCATTCCCCTGTGGGTAATAATTGGCAGAGTACTTAAGCTTAAAACCTCTTTTGAGTGCAAATTCAGTCATAGTATTGCTAGAAAAATACAATGCATTATCAAACATTAAAGCAGAGGGTAAACCAAACCTGGTGATTATGAACTGATCTATAAATTCAATGATGTGTTCAGCATTAGCTGTCTTGAGAGGAACTGCTTCTACCCATTTAGTAAAATAGTCTGTAGCTGTAAGGATATACCTATGCTGTTTAGAAGAGTGCGGAACGATCTCACCTATTATATGCAATCCCCATTGATCAAAAGGTTGTTCAACGTTGACTGACTACAAAGGTAATGATGGCTTCTTTTGTCTTCCAGCAGCAATTTGAAAAACTTGACACTTTCTTACATAGCTATGTGCATCTTTGAATAATGTGGGCTAGTAATAGCCTGCGCGGAGGATTTTATGTGCAGTAGTATCACCAGCATAATGTCCATCGTGGAGTTCCTGCAAAACCTTTTCAGCTTCAGATTTCTAGAGACATCTAAGGAGAACAGAATCATAATTCATCCTAAAAAGTACATGGTTCACTAGCCGATATTGCTTAGCCTTCAACCTTAAAGCTCTTTTCTTTGTATAGTCGAGGTTTGAAGGAGCATATCCATTCTTTAGATAGAATATGATATTAGCGTATAATGAATCAACATCGTTTAGGCTTACCTTTCACATTTGTATCTCTATAGATGGTATTTCGGAAATAAGCGATGCACCAGCCAGCATTTTGCAAAATCCTTGACCTTTAACAATATTTGCTGGTTTAATCTCAATGTCATATTCTTGTAATGCGGTAACCCAATTGGCTCTTTTCTCACCCACATCTTTCTGTACTAAAATATTTCTTACCGCTAGAAATGGTACTATGAACTTTGTATGCGTTTTAAGTAAAAAGGGTCTGAAATATTTTATCGCTTTGAAAATAGCAAATGCTTGTTTCTCTACGTTTGAATAGTTTAACTCAGCCCCTTGTAGATTTGAGCTAAATAAAGCAATTGGGGCTTCTACCTTGTCTTGATTTGGTTGAGTGAGTATTGCAGCGTATGATTTATCAGATGCAAATGTATATAAAATAAATTGGGAGTTGCTAAAGATGGAGCATTAACAATTGCTTGTTTGATCAAATTAAATGTTTCATATTCATCTTGGCCCATTTGAAGTTTGAGTTCTTTTTAATCATTGCCTGTAAAGGAGTTACGATTCTTGAAAAATCTGGAACAAATCTCTTTACAAAGTTAATCTGGCCAAGGAAAGATTGCATAGATTTCTTGTTGTGAGGCAAAGGTATTTTAGAAATCTCCTTGATTCTGTCAGGATCGATATGGATTCTAGATTTTGACACTCTGAACCCAAGAAGTTTTCCTTCACTTAATGCAAAAAAATATTTTTTTGGGTTAAGCGAAATTCCATACCTTTGACACCGTTGGAAGATCTGTTTTAAATCTTTGATATGATTGCCTCGCTTCTTTGAATATATAGTTATATCATCCAGGTAGATTACTACCGATTTATTTACTAATCCTTTAAATGCGATGTCCATGGCTCTTTGGAATGTGGCACCAGCATTAATCAGACCAAAAGGCATCTTTTGATAGGCGTAAGTACCCCATTTGGTTCTGAATGTGGTTTTTAATTGATCATCAGGATGGACCAAAACTTGGTTATAGCCAGAGAAACCATCCAAGAAGGACATTAATTCTGATCCTGCAACTGCCTGCAATATTTGCTCCATAGGAGGCAAAGGAAAATTATCTTTTTGGCAGGCTTTGTTCAGATTTCGAAAGTCAATGCAAATTCTAATGTCTCCGTTCTTTTTTCTAACGGGAACCATATTGGAAACCCATTGAGAATGTCGTACGGGAAAAATGATTTTGGCTTTCAATATATTATTAAGCTCAGATTTTATTTGGTTTTCTAAATTAGGATGCATCTTTCTCAATTTCTGCTGGATAGGTTTTTCATCGTTTATCATTGGGATAGTATGTTGGATGATAGAAGTGTCATAAGTTTTAAGTTCATTGTAGTTCCAAGCAAAGACACTTTTGTATTGTTTCAAGAGATAAACATACGCTAGTTTTTCTTCAGGAGCCAGGCCAAGGCCTAGGTTGATGTTCTGTGGCTTGGTATTAGTTCCTAGATTCACTAATTCATAGTTCAGAGTTGAACTTTGAAGCTTTGAATTGGTAGATCTTTTGAATCGGTCTTTTACATCATATAGATCTTCTAATTTGACTACTGATTTTGGCATAGCATTATTAGTGCTATCTTGTTGCAATTTTCTGTCATGTTGGTCCTCATCAATTATCTGATTAGTATAAGATCCCTCAGAGGTGAGGAAGCTTACAATATTAGGATCATTGTTGAAAATCATCCAATTTTTAATGTTATCAGGAATTGAGGGTCTAAAGATTAATTCGATTGAAAATATATCGGGGCTAAAGTCTTATGAGGGAATGAGCTTGGAAGCCATGTTTGCTAAGAGGTCGGCACTAGCATTCTAGATTCTAGGAATTGATGAAATATTAAATGCTATAAAATGTTCAGTCAGATCTTGTACTAAAGATTGGTAATGCTTTAAATGACCTGATAGACAATGTATAGTATTCCGTACCTATCTGATAACAATTTCAGAATCTCCGAAGACTTGTAGATACTTGATGTTCAATCCGATTTCTTTGTATAATCCTTGGACTAAAGCCTTGTATTCTGCCATATTATTGGTGCAATCAAACTCGAGTCTACAAGTTAGCATAGTTTTGTTTCCTTCTGGGCTAACTAATATGCATCCTGCTCCTGCTCCTTCATTAGACTTAGAATCGTCAAAAAATAACTTCCAAAATAAAGATTTATTTACAGGATTATCTATAAAATCAATACATTTAGAACTATCTGTTTGAGAAAAATTTTCTACTTGAGATAAAACAAAATGTTCTAAGTAAGGTGAAGTGTGAGCATTGAAATTTCCTAGGAAAGAATCAACAGAATAGTTGCCAATTATATTATTGCTGTATGCTACCGATTCGTTTACTCCTTCCAATTTTGTTACTATGTATTTCTGATGTCTTTCTCGCTCAATCTTTATCTGATTTGGCTTACCATTGTAAGGGAGCCACATATGCGACCAATCGGTTGCAAAATAACCATTAAGCTTTTTTGACCAATCCCTTCTAAGAATTAAGCCATAGAATTCTAGAATGTCTGCGACTAAAATATCAATAACTTGACATACCTTTGGATTAGATGACAACCTTATGGTAACTTGATTTAATTCGTCGATCACTTCAACTTGCGACCGCCAGATTTTTGAGGTTGAACATTCAACTTTGCACAAATTGATTTAGGTAAAATATTGGATGAGGCTCCTCAATCCACTAAACGATTATGCAATTTTTTATTGAAAATTTCATAAGTAAGAAGAAATGGCGGAGTATGAGATCTTGACCTTCCTCCAATTAGAGCGATGTCATTTGGATCAACTTTGTTAATCACAGTATTTGGAGGCCTTCCCATATCATGGGAAGCTTGCGAGATTACAGCGGCGGGCAATGGTGCAACTGGTATTGCATGCAATTCTTTCAAAAGGAACTTTTGCTGATGTTTTAACTTTCTCAATTCATAAAAAGTGATGTTGGCCCCAGTCTTCTTCATGTCTTCTATGTTGTTATACTCCATTTCATCTGAAACAATCAATGTTTTAGATGGAGTTGGTGAATCTGTTTGGACTGGGCTTGTTTGAGTCGCTTTGGATGTCGTTTTCTTGGCTGCGACTTTATCCTTCGGCGTTGAGCTTGCGCTCTTTGGCTTCAAAGTAGATTGAGGAGGGTCGAGTTGATTTCTACTTTGAGTAATAACTGGCGATGCCTCTTGATCCTCTTCATTGGGGAGGATGAAATCCCACATACCTTGTAATTCTACAACTTCTTCTTCATCGGTAGGTATGTCAGTAGTAATTTCCTCTTCTTCTTCTTCTGATTCAGCACTTGTAATAGCGTTAGGAGGCTTTGGACCAGTTGAAGGATTTCTTCTATAAGGCTTATAAGGATTTTTAGAAGAAGTCTCTGCTACTTGTTTCTTTATATCAACCATTTCATTAGACATGGTCTTCAAAACTTTTTGCAATCCTTCTAAATCAAATGGGTCTTTGGGCTGTTTTTTCTTTGGATCTTCTTTGAAAGAAACCTTTTTGGATTTACATTCTTCAACGACGTTTTTCTTTTCTAGAGCTATGATACGTTTCTCTACTGCTATTGCTTCCTTCATATTGTCAGCTAAAGTTGTTTTGTTAGCTCTATCCACGAAGATTGCTATATTTGATGGTAAGGCAGAGATATACCATTCACTTCGCACTTCTTCGCTAGGTTTAGAAGCAGTAGGAATTTTGTTCAATAGTTTATTAAAACGCGAGTTAAAATCTTTGATAGGTTCCTTTGACTCAGCTCTAAGGTTAGACAGGTCATTGATTAATGTTGCAGTGGACCTGTCATCACCAAACTTAGTCAAGAATTGTTCTTGGAAGATGTCCCAACTAGTAATAGACCCGGATGGTAATGAGAAATACAATGATCCAGCTACTCCTTGCAACGTGTAAGGGAAAAGCCGAACGATAGCATCTTCATTAGTGACCCCGTTGAGATTTATGGATAACATAAAATTATTTATGTTTTCTTCCGCTAGCATGCCTGCAATAGGATTAAACTTAGGCAGCCATTTTTCAAGATGGGCCAGTATTTGACTCAAGGGTGCAGGCATTAAGACTGCCCCTGGGTTATTCCATGGCATTTGGGCCATCGTTGAACTGCTAACAGAGGAAATCGCAAAAGATGATCTTTGCGGTTGGGAAGATGAGGATATTACAGTTCCTAATGTTTAAGAAGGAGATGTTGAAGTTCCAATGGTTTGATGAACGATGATTTGAAGTGGAGGAGTGGATGGTTGACTTTGTGGTGGGGAAGTTGATATGGATGATGATGACGAAAGAGTCTCACTATTAGACCCTTTAGGTGATTTCCTAGATCTCTTCCTTGTAGGTAGAGGTAACTCAGTTGGCTCAATACCAAACTTTTCACTCTTAATCTAGTGAGAGGATGAGCAGGATTATATTGCGAAGTCACATTGCCTTGAGATTTATCAGATCTTTGAGGTGATATTGAAAATCGTTGAAATTTTTGAATCAAAGATTCAACTTCAGGAGATTCAATAGTAGATTTCTATGAAATATTAGGGTTCGTGGCAGTGGTTGTTGTTCTTTCGACTTCTGGCTCAAGATTTAAAGATTTTAAGTGCGATGGAGAAGTTGGGGGAGATGGCGAGGGAAATTTACTCTCAGAATGGTATTTAGATTTAGACTTACTTGCCATTCATAGTTCAGGCCCTCCTTCTAGCGCCAAATATGTTGAAGCCCCAAAAATCGGGTCTACAACAAGGGGGATACCCACCCGGTCCGGACCTTGGTTAGCAACTCCTTTTCCATTTGGTATAGTGGGTCCAACTGGGGATATGGGACCAGTTTCCCAATATGTGTGTGTGTGTGTTGAGAATTAATATTTTTGAACTAATGATTTCTAAGTAAAATGCTTTCTTTATTCTAAATCTAATCTATCAACATGCAATTGTAATCTAATAAATAGAAATATCTAATTCTAAACTAACCCAGGATGTAATCTTTCCTTTATGTGATCAAAAATGATTTCAAATGACAGTTGGTAATAAAGATCATTCAACTGCTATGAGAAAAGAATTCAATAAAGATAAACCATTTCATATAAAAAGTTAGATGAAACAATTGTGAAAAACATATCGCATAGTAAGCTACTCATATACTAAGCATAAATAAATAGCTATCACTGTACAAAAGTTCCAAATGATAACTCAAGCATTTAAGCATTCATATATAAATAACTGAACATGAATATCACCATAACACATAAGCAAAAACATTTAAGAGATAAAAGTACCATTTATAACTAGTTATACTCATGAGCTCCAGCAATAATGATCTATTTCTTCTTAATCCAACATCCACTAAGAGTACAGAAGTGCAACATCAGTAGTAGATATTAAACACAGACATCAATAAATCCTGTTCCATTCATTCATCAAAACCTCATCGGAGGGTGAAAAAGTGCATGTTCTGAGGACAAGTTTTTGATAAATTTCTGGACCCTTATCTAAATGCATGAGAAGGGTTTAAATACTACTAAATAATTCTAAAAATAATTTATTACAAAAATGTAAGATGCGGTTTAAATGACCATCCTCATTTCAGGAAAAAATAAAGAAAAACTAAAAATAAAACTAAATCTAAAACTAAAACTACTAATTAACTATTTATGTATATGCTCCTTGAAGTCGCAAGCGTTCAGCATTTGCTTGAGGAGAGTTGGCTGGCCGACTTCCGATTTTAGCTGTACTGCGGAAACGAAATCGGCAAGAGTTGGCGCCATCTTCTCGGAAGAATTGATGACACATTTGAGAGTCATGCACTGGCTGTGTGGTTTTACCAAGTACGCCCAGTAAGAATCCCAATTCAACTTGGTTAACCTTTGGATTGACTCTACCTTTTCTTGAGCCTTCTGTCTCCATCTTGTTTGTAGACACTGCACATTTGGTAGATATCTACATATCGCTTGATGATATACCTGATAAATATTACTGGTTTTGAGTTCCAATTTTACTTTTCGTCTTTAGCGCATTTTCCTACAAATTCCCACGCTTACAGGCGACTGAGAAATTTGAGGCTTTCCATCTCGAAGGGTTTTGATCTGGGCTTCCCTGATGCGATTTTCGCCTCTTGCGCATTTTGTTAGAGGAAATAAAGCTTGAATTTTGTAGAAAGAATGGTTTTATACATCCTTGGTTTTGAGCTTTTATTTCTTTATACATGATATCAACATTATTTAGTACTCATTTAACCATGTCCGTATACGAGAGAATTTTGGATCTCGCTGCTATCCTGTGCAAGAATCAACATACTAGATTTGTAATAGATGCCTCAGAAGACCCATGTGAGCCTACAGTGACTGTTACCTCCATTACCTTGGGATCTTCTTCCTCAAGTAAACTATACATGCCTTCCCAAGTAGTGATACAGGTGTCTTTGTTGTAGGTGGTGTCTGTGTACAAGGGAGTCATCTCTTTATCTTCAGTATTGGGGGGTTTACCCTTCTTTCCCATAATATCTTGAACTCTGCTCTTTATACTTCTTAGTTCTTCGCTCCAGCAGTTTACAAATAAAGTGAGAATGATGATAAGAAAAGGTGACGAGAAAGCTTTAAATGCGGAAAACATATCAAAGATATCACCTTACGTGAACTGGCTCCTTGATAAGATAAAAACCATATTTCATTAATGATTGCCAACTAACTCATTAATTAACATAAATGTGCATGACCAGGCCTCGGTTTATGGAAAAATATTTCTTGAAAAATGGGTCGGGCAGATCTGTGATAAGGTGATTTTGCGATTTGCTTTGCAATATCGCAGATCGTAATATCGAAATATCGAAATATCGCAATATCTCAATATTGCAAATCCTTTATGGGAAGCAAGCATCCATTAATGTGTTTTCTATGAAATGTGATTCACGAGATGCGCCATCACATATCGGCGTTTTAAGGCACTTCAGCGTAGGTGAGGTTTAAGGCATGCAATGCGATGAGGGTTTTTCATGTGTGATTTCACATCACAATTTCGCATTTTTAGAATTCCGCTTGTGAAAAGGTAGCCTTTACCCTTTTTGCAATGCAACGTGCTTTTAAGTAGTGATTTCCTTCTAACTTATCATAAAACTTAAGTCTTTTTAGATGTTTGATGGTATTCTTCTAAGTTTATGATAGTAAGTTTTATTAAAAAGGAAATAAAAGCTTTAATAGATTTTTTTAAAGTTTTTGAATAAGGGTCCCCACTTATTTAGTTTTATTACTAACACTAAATAAGAAGGGGGGTTGTTGCTGGCCACAAAACCTTCCATACAACATCAAGCCCTTCATGGATGAGGTATTGTGTGACATTGCTCCCCTTGAAGTTTGTGATGTATTATTAGGACAACCATACTTGTGGAAGCGACATGCTGTGCATGAATCAAGGCCCCGTGTTGTTATTGTTACTTTGGGAAATAAGTTGTACAGGATACCAGAGGTAGCACCACCTATCGCCATCTCTTTGGTTACTACAAAAAAATGCAGTAAGCTCATTTCCAAAACTGGGAAATTTGTTTTCCTGGTGATACACCCTCAAGGAAAGAAGAAGATGTTGGCCATGATCTCCAGACAGGGCCCCTTTGCATGACAAATACAGATGGACAAGGTCATGGAGGAGTAAGAGGACATCTTCACCTCCCCTACAGAGGTTCCTCTGTACTATCAGGTCAAGCACTCCATCTATCTGACCCCAGTTGAGCCGCTACCTAATGTACCAATCTATTGGCACTGCGATCTGGAGAACGATGAAATCAAGAGGTAGATTCAGGAGCCGCTGCAGAAAGGTCACATATGTCTGAGTTCATCACCCTGTGGGAGCCTGATCGTGTTGGTACAGAAGAAGGATGGGACTTGGAGACTCTATATTGACTATCGGGCGCTGAACAAGATCACTGTTCGTAATAGGTATCCGATCCCACAAATTGATGACCTCCTAGGCCAACTGAAGGGGGGTAAAATATTTCAGCAAGATCGATTTGAAGTCATCACCAGGTACCAATCGAACCCTCTGATGTGTGGAAGACTTCCTTCAAAGCCAAGGAGGGCCTTTTTGAATGGTTGGTTATGCCTTTTGGATTGATGAATGCTCCTGCAACCTTCATGAGGCTAATGGATGACATCTTGCGGCCATTCACCAACTCATTTGTAGTGGTATACTTGGATGACATCCTAATCTTCAGCCAGAGTTGGGAAGAGCACCTCCACCACATCTGATAGGTTCTCCAAACACTGCGGAAACATAAGTTATGTGCCAATTTGGAGAAATGCACTTTTGGCATGACCCAGGTTCAATATTTGGGATACATTATTGATGAACAGGGGGTGCATGTCAATCTAGCCAAGATCCAAGTCATTTGGGATTGGCCATCTCCAACCACTCTTACAGAGCTTCGCAGCTTTCTATGTCTTGCCAACTTCTACTGCAAGTTTGTGTTGGGATTTTCTCATATCACTTGGCCCTTGAGTCAAGTCACCAAGGGAGGAGTGAAAACAAAATTCTTTTGGTCTGAATCTCAACAGAAGGCATTCACAGAGTTGAAATATCGCCTCTACTCAGCACCATTTCTCGCATTACCAGACTTGCAACAACCATTTGAGGTTGAGATAGATGCCTCTGACTATGCTATTGGGGCAGTCCTTACTCAACACAGGCATCTAGTGGAACATCACAGTGAGACAATTTCAGACATAGTCCTAAAGTATCCCACTTATGACAAAGAGATGTATTCCATTATGCAAGCCTGCCAACAATGGAAGCATTACATTTTGGGGAAGGAAATGGTCATCCACACAGACCATCGACCCTTGCAGTTCATACAGACCCAAGGGAAATTGTAGAATGATCACCATCAAAAGTGGTCCACATACCTGCAACAGTTCCATTTGAATATCAAGTATAAGAAGGGAAACACCAATAATGTTGCAAATTGCCTCAGTCGATCACCGATCATGGTTTTAACCACCATGCTTAACTCTTGTGGGCACGAGACTTCTGATTGGCCACTTCTCTACAAAAGCGACCCATAATTCAGCCACACATACCAGACACTCTTGGAGGGTCAACATATTCTAGATTTTCACCTCCAGGATGCCCTTTTATGCCACCTAGGTCACCTTTGTGTTCCTTCAAGCAAACGTGCCAAGATGATTTTGGAAGCACACTACAGTCGAGCTGTTGTGCATTTCGGGGTTGAGAAAATGGTGGTAGTACTACAAAAGTATTTCCATTGGCCGAATCTTCGACAAGATGTTGGGAAGTACATCAGATCATGCATTGCCTGCGCCATTACCAAACTGACCATCAAGAAGTAAGGCCTTTATACCCTACGCCTACCCCTAGTTGACCTTGGGAATCCATCTCCATGGATTACATGTCAGGCCTTCCTTCCACTAAGCATGGAAATGATTGTGTTTTTGTGGTCGTCGACAAGTTATCGAAGATGGCCATTATGGCGGCTTGCAAGAAGAATATCATAGTAGAAGCCACTGCTAAACTCTTCTTTGAAAGAGTGTGGGTACACTTTGGGATCCCACAACCTGTCATCTTAGATCGAGACAGTAGGTTCATTAGTACATTTTTGTCCAGCCTTTGGTCGATGCTGGACACCAAAATCACTAAGTCCACAGCCTTCCATCCTTAAACTGATGGCCAGACAGAGGTTGTCAATAGGATGATCATACACATTCTACGCATGTACAACTCAAAGCATCCATGCACATGGGACGGGAGCCTCCCCTATGTTTAGCACAGCTACAACTAGGCTCTCCACAGCTCGAATGGCCACAACCCTTTTCAGGTGGGCTTGGGACTCCAACCACTATGTCCCATTGATGTGGCCATGCCATTTGCAGCAACTCACGCAGATTCAGCTCATGTCCAGTCCGAAACAGATAAGGAAAACAAATTCATTGAGCACATCCAACATATTCTCCAACAATTCCATGACATTCTGGAGAAATCAAATGCCAAGTACAAGTACCGACATGATCAACATCGGGTGCCACACAAGTTTCACATGGGCAACAAAGTCTGGTTGCATTTGCAAAAGGAACACCTTACTGGAGCCTATCGGAAACTCAGACCACTCTGATATGGTCCTTACACCATTACCAAGGTTGTGGGAGACAATGCATTTGGGCTTAGCATTCCCCCATTCCTTGGCCTACACCGAGTGTTCAATGTGGACCACCTTGGCCATACTTTCCACCATTACTAGACACATCCGACATTGTAGAATAACTCACACCCACAAAGTTAAATCCAGATTGCATGGAACAAGCTGCAACTGATCAGATCATGGACACACAGATCAAGAACACTCACCAATAGAATATCCAACTGTATTGAGTTGTCAAAGTAGGCCAACTCCTTCACCAGGGCAAGTGGCTCACCAGGGACCAAGTTCAACAGAAGTTTCTTCATCTCATGGAGGAGCTCAACGCAATGGAGACCATTGCTTCCTAAAGGGGGAGGAATGATCTAGGTGGAAATTGGTGGCCACCCGCCAATTCCACTTGGACCCCCACCATTGCTTCTTTTATTTTTTTAGTTTCCTTAATTGTAGCACAATTTACTATCTTTAGCAGTTTTTCAGGTCCTAAACTTCCAGAGCTGTTTTGAGGCCCTAAACGACGTTGTTTTGGAAATCTACCGCCAGAGATTTTATGTCTAAAATTTTATTTTCCATCATAGTCCTTGGAGAGATCTTTCCAATAGGTTATCATGTGCATCAAACAAAGATAATATGACCAAGTTGCGACCCCGGGAAGTTGGATGTCCAACTCACCCCAACGGGGCCCATAAACTCTTGGTGTTACATCTCCTCGGGTTATGGTTTTGGTTGTTTAGGGTTTGCTCTTATTGTTCAATAATAAAAAGGCCCTTGAGCCTCATTGTAAGGTATTTTAGAGACATGTAGCCACCACATCTCTTCTCAGAGATAAGCTACCATCACCCTAGTTGGTTTATTTCCATTTCTATTTGTAAGAATATTTCAGTATTTTACATTAATGAAATGAAGTATTATTTCCATTGCATCTTTATGTTTATGGTTATCTCTGTAATTTGTTGTGTTCCTATTTAAATCCAGATCAATGGTAGACTCTAGTTCATGAGATTCTCCGTATGGGTTAGATGAGTAGTGTGGTGTTGGACATTCTTCTGACTTAGCAGACACATTGAGAAGTTTAAAGGAAGAAACAAGAAGTTGCAAGGCAGATAATGACAAGATCATTTAGGCACAGGAGAAACAAGCAGAAGCCAATGCAATAATCCTTCAAATTTTGTCAAAATTACAGAGACAGGGGCCACTTTGGATCATCAATGGAAAGGAGGATAGGATAAATGAGGCATATGGCAGTAGATCTCATGGGGGCCACAAGTTGGATAGAGATGACACGATCAAAGGTGGCATGATCTTTGATACTCTGGATAGGAAAGGTGATGGACATAGGTTCTATTCTAGTTTTGGTTCTGACAAGAACTATGATCCTCATCATTATCATTCTTAGAGGAGGAGTGACAAGGGATATTTTCCAGATGAGTTCAAGAAAGTGAAGCCACCTACCTTTGATGGAGACTTGAAGAAGCCAGAGGATGCAGAGGCATGGATACTTGGGATGAATAAATTCTTTGGGTTGTGTATTACACGAAGAACATGGAGGCTGAAATAGATTTCATCAACCTCAAAGGGAAATCATACATCTGGTGAAGATGTGAAGTGAGTCAGAGACATTAGAACATAGGATTTGAGTTGGAATGAATTCAAAATACTTTTCAGGAAGAAGTACTTGTCAGAGTGGTACTACAACAACAAAGCCAAGTATTTCTATGAGTAGATGGGATCGACGACAAAATGAGGAGTATATGACCAAGTTCTTAGAGTTATTGAGGTATGTATTGTATCTTTAGCATGAAAAGGCCAAAGTTCAAAGATTTGTTAGTGGATTTCCATTAGCATTTAGAGATTAGATTGAGTATGATGATCTTCAGTCACTTGGGGAAGTTATTGGGAAATTGAAGCATTGTTATGAGTAGTCAAAGCGAAAGACAAAAACTCAGCAAGGTTGGAAAGGGAAAGACAAATCTAAAGGTAAATGACAACCCAAAAGAACAAGGTCTTAGGATGCAGGTGAGAAAGAAAATGTTGCACCTTAAAAGAAGTTTAATGGGTCACAACATGGAGGGAAACAAAATAAAGGTGATGGTAGAAGACAATTATAGTATTGGACATATGGTAAGGAGCATATTAAGAGAGATTGTCTGTAGAATCAGGGTCGTAGACCTCATATTTCCAGTGCACAGGAAGTGCAGACAGCTGGGGATGTTGGGCAGAGCATTCCATGAATTTATGCAATGACAGATCACTAGGCAGATCACGAGGCAACTGCTATCGAGATGGAAGGTAAGCTTTGTGACCAAGTTGTTTCCATTTTAATTGACCCTAGATCTAATTACAATTATGTTAGTCCTAACCTGATGGATAAGTGTGGTTTGAATAAGTAAGTTCATGCAAAATCTTGATTAGTGTAGTTGCCTACAGATACAAAGAAGAGAGTGTATCATTGCGTAAGAGCTTGTGCATTCAAGTTCAATGGTATGCCTACCTCAACATATTTGAATGCATGTCGTTGGGATCATATAATATGATTTTGGGTATGGACTAGTTGTATCTTCATAGGACCAAAGTGGATTTTATGACAAGGCCATTGAGTACTTGGATGAAAATGGATAACAAAGAATCTTGCAGGGTAAGAAGAAGGAAACATCAATTAGATTGGTGACATCTATGTAGGAAAAAAGAAGTCGTAGAAAAGGGTGTGTGTTATTTGTAGTGCATATTTCTAGTGATAAATGTAAGGATGTTGAGGATGCAGAGGTATTGAGTAGGTACCCGATCTTGCAACAGTTTCAGGATGTGTTTCCAACGGAGATTTTAGAGTTGTTTCCTCACAGAGAAGTGTAGTTCTCCATTGATTTGGTACTGGGGGCAGCACCATCATCAAAGGCACCATATAGGATGAGAACATCGAAGTTAGTAGATCTAAAGTTAAAATTGAAGGAAATGCTTGAAAATGATACATTAGGCCAGGTGTATCACCTTGGGGTGCATCAGTGTTGTTTGTGAAGAAGAAGGATGGTACTCTCAGGCCATGCATTGATTATAGGCACTTGAACAAGATGACCATCAAGAATAGGCATCTAGTACTGAGGATTGATGACTTGTTTGATCAGTTGAAGGGATGAAGGGATCAGTAGTGTTCTCAAAGATCGATCTAAGATCCATATATCATCAAGTACACATTAAAGAAGAGGACGTCTACAAGACTACTTTCAGGACCAGGTATGGGAATTATGAGTTTTTTGTAGTTCCATTTGGTTTGACTAATGCTCCAACTACTTTTATGTGCTTGATGAATACTATGTTGCATCCTTACCTGGACAAGTTTATTATTTTATTCATTGATGACATCCTAATATTTTCTAAAAAAGAGGAAGAGCATGTCGAGCACTTAGAAATAGTGTTGTGATTGCTAAGAGAGCATTAGTTGTATGCCAAGCTTAGAAAATGTAGTTTCTTTCAGACATAGGTACATTATTTGGGACATGTTGTTTCCAAGGAAGGCATAGTGGTAGATCCAAAGAAGATAAAATCTATCATGGAGTGGGCAACGCCTAGAAATGTGGATGAGGTAAGGTCATTCATGGGGCTAGAAGGTTGTTAAAGTAGGTTCATTAGGGAATTTTCTCGCATTACATATCCTATTATGTCACTGTAGAGGAAAGGTAAGACATTTGAATGGACAAAGGAATGTGCAATAAGTTTTGAACAACTGAAGCAATTGTTGAAAAATGTTGCAGTGTTGAAGACTGCGGATCTGTACAAATGCTTGCAAGATAGGACTTGGTGGAATCATTATGTAGGAAGGACAGATAGTGTGCTATGAGTCACAGAAACTAAATGAGCATGAGTAGAATTATCTGACACATGATCTTGA
This sequence comes from Pinus tabuliformis, assembly GCA_031772625.1. Classification (NCBI taxonomy): domain Eukaryota; kingdom Viridiplantae; phylum Streptophyta; class Pinopsida; order Pinales; family Pinaceae; genus Pinus; species Pinus tabuliformis. Next base: position 770,224,522 of record CM062816.1, read on the forward strand.
GTTGGCAGTGATCATCCATGCTTTGAAGATGTGGAGACACTATCTTCTTGGCAGGCAGTTCATCTTGATGAGTGATCACAGTGGATTGAGGTATCTATTTGACCAGCCAAATTTGAATTCCAGACAAGCTAGATGGTTGGCCATGATCAATGAGTTCGAATTTAGGATCAAGTACATCAAGGGTAAGGAGAAAATGGTTGTAGATTCTCTTAACATGAAAGTAGATGTGAATCATATCGGCTATGAGGTCTTATGGGACTGAATTACAACATTAGATTTTAAAGGAAGGACAATAGGATGGAAGTTTACAACAAGGTATAGGTGGTTAGGATGTGGATTATCATTTTACAACAGATGGTTTGATCATAATTAGGGACAAGATATATGTGTTAGACAACAATGAGCTCAAGAGGAGTATCTTGCGAGAGTTCCATGTAAAACCTTATTCAAGTCACCCAAGATACCAGAAGACATTGACAACAATGAAGAAGTTAATGGCAGAAGTGTCCTCAAACACATAATTTTATTAATCAGAAAAAATAATTACATAATTGATTTTGCAAGAGTTTACACCCGAACCACAACAAACACTCTTGCAATGAGCTATTTATAAGCTCCATGTCCTAACTACCTCTAATTATGGATCACTTATTAAATAACAACTGTCCATTTACAATAAATGCTATAAAAACCAACTAGCTAACAAATCTCCTAAAATAGAGCCTAAGATACGCCACATTTGGAAAGTCATATCTAGTTACAACAATATGCTAATTCTAAAAGTCTCCATTAAATAATTAAACATTCTAGAATAATAATTATTAATTTAATATCTTAAATTAATAATTATTTTATTCTAATTTTATAACCTATGATAAAATTTTATTTTTGGATCATCTAACAGAAGTTTTATCATTGGCTGAATTTGAAGAAGAACATGGTAGAGTTTGTGGTTAGATGTTTTTACTCTCAACAGGTGAAAGCATAATGTAAGCACCTAGGTGGATTACTACGGTTGATTTTGCTTCCAGAGTGGAAGTGGGAGGTCATTTCCATGGATTTCATCACAGGTTTTCCAAGGACATCTAGACAACATGATTGCATCATGGTTGTTGTGGACAAATTGACTAAGGTAGCGCACTTCATTCCAGTCAAATCTATGTATTCAACTAGTGATGTGGAATAGGTATTCATTAGAGATGTAGTGAGGTTGCATAGTTTTCCAAGGAATATTGTGTTAGACATGGATGTTAAGTTCACTTCCAAGTTTTGGAAGGAGTTGTTTGCAAGTTTGGGGACAAAGTTGGTCTTCAACACAACTTATCATCCACAAACAGATGGACAGATAGAGAGGGTCAATAGGATATTGGAGGACATGTTGAGGATGTATGTGATGCATCATCAGAGGATATGGGAGAAGTGTTGGGAAATTCAATTGCTTAGATTTCTTTCATTAAATTATCAACCATGGATTCTCGTAATCTTGTGATGATACCAACAAAATATATGCAGGATTAGGCAATTGAATCCGAGCTAAATAAACTTGGTTGTTGTAGGAAAGAAAACACTAAGCTCCCTTATAGGAGGTCCTTAAAAATTGTTTCACAAGACCCATTGACAATAAAAAATATCAAGTATTCCTAATGAAAATAGTAAATCATTTAAAGCTATAGAGAGCATTAAGATTAGTTACATGACTTAGTTGTTGTAGGCAAGAAAACACTAAGCTCCCTTAAAGGAGTTATCTTTGTAATGTTTCACAAGACCTATCAACAATAAATATTATAACCCAACTATAAATATAAACTATATTCACAACTATTTATAATGAAACAAAATTCTTCCTTGATCCGTCTATAGTGAGCTCAATTCTCCTAAGATAAAAGTGACAAACTATTCCATAAATTCATACACTACATTAAAGAAATTTACATCTAAAACTATAGAAGTGAAATTTATGTAAAAGAAAGATTATTCCATCATAAGTTGGATACATGCTCCAAGAGTCCTCCCCTTGGAATGGAGGAGGCACTCATATTTACACATAAAATTGAGATAACTAACAAATATTTGAGATCCACAAATCTCGCCTAAATCCACATGTGGTTACAACCATGTGCTAACACTTACCAAGTAACATCTCTACAAATCCTCTCACAAATATCTAATATATTTAATTATAAATCTTATAAAAAATTCCATGATTCTTCTCCATGAAGTATGCTTGAAGGAATCTCCCAAACCTTCATCAAATCTTCAAGGGGTGGAAGAAGAAATTCGAATTTAAGGCTTGGTGGTAAAATATGACTTCATTGAAGTCTTCAAATACACCTACAAACATCATGAAATTCATCCCAATTTCATATATAAGTGAACACATGTTATATTTCCAATATTTAATCATAAATTCACTCAAAAACACTAAAACAGATACATTGGAAACTAATAAGTCTAAACCCAATGCAATCACGAAAATAGTTTAATTTAAGGGAATAGGAAAGAGAAATATGGTTTAAAAGTGAAGTGAAGGTGAATTGAAAGGTTGGTAAAAATATGGTATTTGGGCGACCCAACGTTCCCCCCAACTAAAGGTATTGCATGTCCTCATGCAACCTTGCATTGGCTTTCTTGAACTATGTGACGGTGTCTTATTTTCTAATGTGTAGCAACATTTTTTCTTATGGTTGGTTCTTGTGTGACAACCATACATATTGCAAGTGTTGGTTCTTGTGTGACAACACTTTCCCTTTTACTCTTCTTCTTACTACAACAAAGAATGATATTGAAAATTCAACCATATGAATATATTTTAAATGATGATTCGGTAATGTGTGCATCAACCTTTCAATCTTTTTAGTCTCATTTGCTTGAAATTGTTGTGCAAAACATGCTCTTTAAATAGGCTATGTATAGGAAACCACAAAATTATGGATAGCTTATTGAAAATTTATGTTTCTATGGCTGTAAAAATTATTTGGAACATCCTCCATGTGTTAGTTTTGTTTAAGAATATATTCTTCATATGAAAACAACTGATGCATTATGGAAGTCAATCAAGGTGTTTATAAGAACAACAAATTTCAATTGGGAAAAACATGTTGGTAAAAAATATATGAGGTATGAAATATGGGATTGACAAATATTGTAATGAATATAAGGAATTATGAATACCCCCCCCCCAAATTGAAGGTATTTTCCATCCTTGGAAAATGTAGCAAATAAGGAAGACATCAAATGACATGAAATAGGGAAGGACACGAAATGACAAATAGGAAATTTTTCCAAATACATGTATTTTGGTATTCAAGGAATTATTGATTAAAGAGTGGAAAACAATATACCTCCACCTACCTGAGAAGGTCCTGAGCTATGCATATGAGAAATATTTGTATGGTTGGAATCATTTTGTTTGCTACTATTGGATCATTGATTTTCAAGTGAAATGATCTCAATTGCTTGGTTTTATGAACATAGAATGAGATATGAAATTGATACATTTGTACCATCTTATTTTTGGAACTAAGTTGTTGGTGCTGAAATCTAGAGCTAAATTTTGATTTATTGGAACACTGCTACAAGTTGCTGTAAGTGTTATGGAACCTTATAGTCTTCATTCATATCCGCATCATGGCATAATTATTTTCTATGTGAATAATTTTTTTTGATGTCGAACATAGAAAGAAATTTTTGGATTACCAACCATTAATGAATGTCGTTAACCAACATGAGACTACTCACCATTAATGTCAATGAGAGTCAATATGCCCAAGTACATCATACTAGGTACAAATAAATGAGTTGAAGTCGATCACCTAAAAGTTCTGACAAACAAGGGACGTTGATATATTCTTATTGTTCATTGGCGAGAGAACTTGCCATTAAGGCATGAAAACCTTAAGGTACTAAAAATAACTCTAGTCTCAAACTCATATAATGTGCTGAAGTCAATGGGTCAAGACTTACTACAAGGAGGGTCTTAATGAATCCCCTGTCATCTAACATGAACATAAAGTAATGATTTAGAGGACCACAGATGCAATATTTGCATTTATGAAGCAGATTTTATTTTGCAAAAGGAAAAGGACAATGAGGTAACTTAGCATTGTAAGTGAGTTGAATAAATTTATTCTTGGGTTAGGAATGAAATGTACGTGATGCAGGAAAGTGTGAAACTTGCACAGGAAAAATGATTTGAAGTTATGCTCTAGGAAGATGGAAACTGATGAATGGATTGTAAGCTTAGAAAGAGGAAAATGAATGAGCAGCAATGGTATTATGGATGTGATTTGAAATGGACTAGAGTTCCTCGTTTTCTTTTTGAAAAAGAAATTGGTATTTGAAAACCATTTGTGCATAAATTGATCTTCTTTGATCGTCTTGGAACCTGCAAAAACTTAGCACTAATATGCAATAAAACATAAGATTCAGGAAGGATAGGGTTGATCAATCTCTCTTCATACGATATATATGCAACAAATTGATAAATAGTGCTAATAAAACAAATTCAAGGAAGATAAATAAAAATGAAATGCACTTTTTACCTACTAGGATGTGTTTCACCTTGCACTACATGTTAGTGTTTCATTGATAATTTATTCATTTGATATTGAATTTGAGTGATTCAAAAACTAGGTTAAAGAAAATTCATATCAGAAACATGTTTTTAATTATTTAATGCTTTTTCCAAGTCCAACTATTGTAAAATCCATTAAAAATGACCATCTTTTATCGTCTCAAATGCTATTGAAACCTATCTCATTACGTAGAGCGCACTGAGATCTTTCCAATGACACTTGAATGGCCTCAAACAGATGTCATATGAGAAAGTTATGGTTGTTTGAAGTTTTAGCAAAATAGTGAAAATGGAGGCATGGGTGCCACGTGGCAGCACCAGGGAGTTCCATGTGGCAACACCAGGGAGTGCCACGTGGTAGATCCAGAGGATGCCATGTGGTAGTACGATGCTGACATGTATTGTTGACTTGCAAAAGAGTTGACGTGGCATGATGACCTGGAATATGATGATGTGGTAGTGATGACATGTCAATGATGTGGACCACTGACATGGTGATGACATGGCATTGACTGGTCAACTACTGATGTGGCATGCTGAGTTGGAAAAGTGAAGTGGATTGCTGACTGCACAAGGTGATGTGGAAGATTGTTGGGTGATGACTTTGCAATGTTGACGAATAGTATGCTGCCACCTGGACCAATCAAATGTTTCTATGCGGAAACAAAATTGTTGCCTAGTTAAGGGTTGTCAAAACTATAGAATAGTTAACAAATTTTGGCCTCTATTGGATTTGAACTCATGACCTCTCTTTTACAAATTCAAAGACTTACCAATAAACCACAATTCAAATTTGTGAAATGAGAACCATAAAAATGTTATTTAAAGTCAAAAATATTAACCATTCAACAAATTTGACTAATGATGCAATAATTTGACAAATTCCCAGCAAAACAAAAATCAAGATTTTAGGAGAAAATTAGGTGTCTCACTGCTCCAGGGCACTGGTCAATTAGTTTAATACCACCAAAATGTTTGATTTTCAATTGAACTCATCCTCTTTCAAAAAATAATGGATCTCACAACCAATTTATTCTATAAAAATTGGGAAAACATTGAAGCTAAAACTCATAATTTTTGTTGTTGTTTTTGTTTTAGGTTGCTACAAGGCATGTTACAACAAAATTCATGGGCCATTTTCTCACAAAGTATCCATTGGATTTTTCTCAAATTTTATATACATGTTCCTACTGTTCTAATGTTTATGCACACCAAAAATCAACACCATCCAATGTACATATTTCGAGATATAATCGAAATTGTTTTAGGTGATTACGTGTTTCGACAATTTTTTTTGTAAACTTCAGAAATGATTTCTTCACAAACAACATATCATATTGGGTTGAAATTTTGTAGGAAGGTTCCTATGATCCTAATGTTTTTGCATACTAAAAATTAGATCGATCCAATGCATGGATCTTGAGATATAAGTGAAATGGCTAAAAGTGATGATCCTCATTTTCTCAAAAATTGTGAAGCGGATTGGGCTGAAATTTATAGGGATTGTCCATCAGAATATTATGCACGTCCTATGCAAAAAGTACGAGAAACTAGTTCCTAGTTTGTGAGATATTTTCAATTTAATATATATATATATATATATATATATATATATATATATATATATATATATATATATATTACATATTTTTATTTAAGTGACACAAATCAAATTAAATATTGAAGACGAAAATTAATATAGGCATTTTTGACATCGTCAACAACTTAAACCATTTGTGAAAACTTTTCAAAACCATTTATTCGATTCCTACTTTCTGATCTTCCATGTCGCAACAAGGTGCAAGAAGAGAGCATACTTTGAAATTTAGCAATTAATTTTTTTGTGTTTTGAAATCTGAAACTTAGAAAGCATAGAAAACAAATTAGACCTCAAATTTTTAGCTCTTCTTCTTTCATAAATGTCCATTTAGCTCGTAAATAATCCTACCAATGGTTAGTGAATGAAGTGGCTCTTACTGCACCACCAAAATTTCCAAGAAAATAAATGAAATCAGATTTGAAAATCGAAAACTTCAAAAACTCTCTAAGCTTGGTTTTATTTTCCTATTATATCTTACTCTATTTTGAGAAAGAGATTCTTGTTTTTTTTCAAGTGTAGAAATATTTCCAATGCAGCCATTTACGGATCAAAATCTCTAGTATGCTCACATCCAAATTTGGAAAATATACCTCAATATTCATTAGTATATGAGAGATCAATTGTACATTTGGATTGAATGCTAGGATTCGTTGAAGAATGGAAGAATGTTGTGGCCTATTCACCTTTGGAAACCAATCTTCAATGTAGTCCTCATTCTCTTGGCTCTCCTCCAAATGTTTGAACATCATTCTAGATCTCCTATCCATAAATGGACTAGTTTGAAACTCTTATAGTGCAAAGATTGATTGAAATCTATGCATCATATTTATCATGCTTTATATATGTAAATAAAAATGGGATCAAATCTAACCCCCATGTTACTAAGATCTTGTTGTCACAAAGTTATTCTTTCAACATGAGTTAAATTTTCCATGAATCAAACGAAAGAAAAATATTAGTACTTAATTAAATTCCTAATGCCTAATCCCTTAGCACCATCCCCGACAATGGCTCCAAACATGTCTGGCAATTAAATTGCTTAAATTGATTTCATTAAATTATCAACCAGAGATACTTGTAAGCTTGTGATGATGCCAAAAAAATATATTCAGTAGTAGGAAACTGACTCCAAGCTAAGAAAACTTGGTTGTTGTAGGGAAGAAAACACTAATCTCCCTTACAAGAGGTCCTTCAAAAATGTTTCACAAGACCTATCAACAATAAAAATTATCAAGTATTCATAATGAAAATAATAAAGCATATAAGCCTATAGAAAGCATTAAGATGAGTTACATGACCTAGTTGTTGTAGGCAAGAAAACACTAAGCTCCCTTACAGGAGGTCTCTTCGTAATGTTTCACAGGACCTATCAACAATGAAGATTATAACCCAAAATATAAATCTAACCAATATTCACAACTATTTATAATGAAATAAAATGCTTTCTTGATCCATTTAGAGTGAGCTCAATTCTCCTAAGAGAAAAGTGACAAACTATTCCATAAGTTCATACACTACATTAAAGCAATTTACATCTAAAACTATAGAAGTGGAATTTATGTAAAAGGTAGCTTTATTCTATTCCATCATAAGTTGGATACATGCTCTAAGAGTCCTCCCCTTGGAATTGAGGAGTCACTCTTAGTTATACATAAACTTGAGATAACTAACAAAGATTTAATATCCACAAATCTCTCCTAAATCCACATGTGGTTACAACCATGTGCTAACACTTACCAAGTAACATCTCTACAAATCCTCTCTCAAATGTCTAATATCTTTGATAAGAAATCTTATCAAAACTTCCATGATTTTTCTCCATGAAGTATGCTAGAATGAATCACCCAAATCTTCATCAAATCTTCAAGGGGTTGAAGAAGAAATTCGAATTTGAGGCTTTGTGGTAAAATATGACTTTATTGAAGTCTTCAAATACGCCTACAAACATCATGAAACTCATCCAACTTTCATATATATAAGTGAACACATGTTATTTTTCCAATATTTAATCATAAATCCACTCAAAAACACTAAAACGGATGCAATGGAAAATAATAAGCCTAAACCCGATATAATCATGAAAATATTTTAATGTAAGGGTATGGGAAAGATAAATATGGTTTAAAAATGAAGTGAAAGTGAAGTGAAAGGTTGGTAAAGAGATGGTATTTTGGCGACCCAACAAGGAGTGCCTTCCATTGGTTGACTTTTCTTACAACAATGGGTACCAGGAATATTTGAGGATGAGTTCGTTTGAGGCATTGTATGGGCAGAGTTGTAATACTCCCATGAGTTGGAGCAATCCAGTGAACATGGTGTTGATTGGACCATATATGTTGGTGGAGTTGGAATAGGAAATGCAGGTTTTCAAGAAGAATCTAAACAAAGCACAGGATAGGCAAAAATGTTATGCAGATTGGAACAGGTTGTTTAAGGAGTTTCAAGTTGGGGAACATGTGTATTTTTGCATCAAGCCGAAGAAGATATCCTTGAGGATTGGATCATGTGCCAAGATGGAACCTCAATTTTGTGGACCTTTCAAGATTCTTGAAAGGATTGGACCAATAGCCCATTGACTTGCACTGCCTCTGATAATGAAAGTTTGTGATGTTTTCCATGTGTCATTTCTTAAAAAGTATGTTAAACATGTTGATCATGTGATTGATTGGTATGTATTGCAGGTGGACCCAGATGGATAATTCCAGTTGGAACCTCAGTGTATATTGCAAAAAAAATGCCCATCCTCCAAAACCGAGCTATTGAGTAGGTTAAAGTGCAGTGGAAGCACTTTGGGCCCAATGAAGCTACATGGGACATGGAATATCAGATGTGGACTACGTATCTTTCTTTATTCGCAGGTTGAGCAAATTTTTTTGGTATATGATTTTTCTAGCATATGTACACATGTATATGGATGTAAATACAACCATAAGATGTGTTGTAAAGCTCCAATAAGCGGTATGGGTGTCATATCATTATGGTTTTCATGTTGTTATGATTTCATGCTGGTTTTCTTCTTAGCAGGTTGATCATTGTAAATAGTGCATTGGGCTAAGTTATAAATCTCCATGGCCAATACATTTTGATTTCAGTAGTTTTGTTGGTTGTAGGTGTCATTGAACACTAAGGATGTTGTTCCCCCAAGGGGGAGGAATCTGTAACAACCCTGGTCAAAATTCCATGTAAATAAAGGTAATAAAGCCAAAATAATAACCAAGCTCACGGGACACGGTTTCCAAGCTGAGCGTTGGGAAAAACATCCTAGTGTGGGTGTTCATTTGGTTTTTTATGGCTAAGGAAATTGACAAAGGAAATGGAAAAGTATTTGGAAATGCATGAGGCATTTATTGGCATTTTATTTATGAAAATAATGGAAATTAGGAAAAAAGGAAGGTTAAAGGTCACATGTTGCATGCGAGGAGGAAAATCAATGAAAATAATGGAAAAATGAAGAAAATAAAGGCCTCATTAATAAAAAGGCTTCTGAGGATCAGTTGGAAACACTTGTTAGTTCAGTTTTGGAAATCTCTCTATTTATTCTCTCTCTCTCTCACACTCTTGGACACTTAGATTTTTCTTGTAGCACTCTAGCATTGGATCAAGGAAGCAAAGGAAGGGCCAAGAAGGCAAAGATCAAGCAAGGAAGAGCAGGATCAAGCAACTACATCGAGATTATTTGAAGGTATCGATTTGCATGTGTGATTTCCTTGCTATGTTTGGCATGCAAGGTACATGCATGTATGTATTTGGATCTCTTGTTGTCATTGGAATGGGTTTTTCAAAGTGTGACATTGATTTTCAACATTTCCTTTCCATTTCTAGATAGCCATGGTGCGATGGGTTCTCTTGTATTTGGTTGAGCTAGTTTGTCGAATGGTTTCGAAACCGAGTGAGGTGGTCTCTGAAAGAAAGAACACAAGACCCAGGAATCCCTGAACCAGACTGGGATTGCAGTAAAGATGGATTATGTGTGCCTCGGTGGGCCTAGGAATCCTTGAGTGGTGAATAGCGGGATATACTATAAAGCCTAGAGGTGTGTGCCCTCGATCAGGCCTAGGAATCCTTGGCCAGTGAATGGTGGGATATATAGTAAATCCTAGAGGGTGGAGTCTTTATTAGGAATAGGAATCCTCTACCATTATATGGCGGGATATATGATAAAGTCTAGGGACTATGAGATAGGCAAATTCCTCACATTGTAGGTGAAGAAATACGGTGGCATCCATGCCTGTTTAGGCCAAGCGATCTAGTGGGGATTGCGGTAAACCTTGAGGAAACCTGGTTTGGTTTGATTTTGAGTTGCACATTCATGCTTGGAATATCACACAAGGGTGATTGGCTGAAAGAAATATTTGGTTCAACCAATCTATAGTTGGGTGGTTCATGGAAGTCCCATACCTAGTTGGCTTTTCATTCATTAATAAGAGTTATTTCTCTTTGGAAATTCATGTGTAAATACACTGACTTATATGTGGATTATATGGATATTATATCCTTGTTATTTTTGCTAGTTATATGATGGTTATGAGTATGTTTTATGATAGACTTGATGTATGGATCTCATCATGTTTTAATTAGAAAATGAATGTACAAAGTATATATGTCCTAATTGATGATAATGAAGTTATTGTGATGAGGTAGCAATGCTTCTTTACAAATCTCAGATAAGTATAAGGTCCCTATGCTTAGATTTGTTGTCATAGCCTATAGAATGCATAATTGTGACATGTTTGATGAAATTCCTGTCATGGATAGTGGGGGTCTAGTCAAGTCATTGATAAAGCATTTGGATTATTACCTTTGTTTTAGTGTCATTTATCATTTCTAAAGGTTTCATGAAGTTCTGGGAAGTGGCCTGAGTTGGCCCTGAAAACGTGGCATAGAATTTGGGATCATTGGCTCACAATTGTCTGTAAAAGTCCAGAGTCATTGGCATTCCCTTGTTGTGGGAGCGACTGGGAGGCTCTCATCGTATGCATGCCTTGTCATGGGAGCGACTGAGGCTCTAAGACAGTGAAAAGTTAATTTTTCCCAAGGGTTAAGCATTTGGAAGGTTTGGTTACCTCCTAAATGGTTTGTAGCTCTTGGAAAGGTCAATTTGGTTGTGTTGGTTGGTTCCACTTCCTTAACTATACTTGGTGAGTTAAATCACCTCATATTAGCCTCTTGTCAAATGTTCACCCCAGTGGACTGATTAGCTTGGGTAAATGTGGGAGGAGGGTGTTACAACTGAGGGGAGTTTGTTTCAAATAAAATTTTCATTGACATAAAATAAGGGGGGTGACTAAATAGGTCCAATATAAGGATTGCAACATGGATATTATTGGAATTCCTTTTTTTTATGATTTTGATGCCCAATTTGGATACCTTATTTGTGAAGGCCTTTTTGGTTTAAATACATATCTCAAATGGGAGAATAGTTGAAAATATTATTCTGATACCTTTCTAATGGTATATTAAATCCCGCTAACTCCATAGAAATGAGGAGATATTAAAAGAAATCAGGTCATCCTAGGCAAAAAGTATAGGTTGCCTTAACCAGTTTTACAAGTTGGCCCCACAAGTGAATGTATAAACACTATAAATAAGGGATAGATGAGTGCATTTGAAGAGAATCCAAGTAAGAATATCAAGTAAAAGTGTGAAAAATAGATTTGAGGTGAATTAGAGGAGCTAAGGAATATTCTTTGGGTTTAAAGGTGCAAAAGAGCAATCTAAGGATTTTTCTTGGAGTTTTAAAGGTGTGCTATGAAGGACTAAGGTCTATGATGTTGTGAAGTGCATTGTTTTGGGTTTGTGATGATGTGAAGTGCATCAATATAGAATTATATTGTGGGGAATGATTCTAAGAAGTTTTCTAGGGCATGAAGGCTAAATCTAACTAGGATTTGAAGCAATGTCTGGGATATGAAATAAGGAGAGGCATTGGAGCATGAAATTTAAGGGTATGATGTTGTTGTGCAATGAAAGAAGCATGAAGAATGCAAGTTAAGTCATAATTATTTTATGTATGAATACCTTAGTTTGGGTCCTATACAAGTCTTGCTAAATTGGTACTTAGCCAAGGAGATTGATGTTTGTAGTAGGTTGGTGCCTACACAATATCTTGCTAAGTTGGTGCTAAACTAAGGAGATTGGTGTCTTTAGTAAGTTGGTGTCTATACGCATTTATAAATACAAGTTTTGTGTTTTCTCCCACAAGGCTTTCCACATTAAGTTATGTATTGTGATTCTAGCTTACAAGCATTTAGCATTTTGAAGTTAATAAATGATTGATGAATCCTCATTTAACAAAAAAAAAAAAAAAAAAAAAAAAAAAAAAACAAAAACAAAAACAAAACAAAAAAAAACAAAACAAAACAAAACAAAACAAAAAACAAAAAACAAAAAAAAAGAAACAAAAAACAAAAAAAAACAAAAACAAACAAACAATCTTATACTAATTCACCCTCCCTCTTAGTATAATCATAATTTCAATAGAGCTCAGATTAGAACTTTGTTTAAGTTATTGGGAATCATTGTTAGTGATGGGTGCAACAATTCCATTGTTCTTTAGAGTGGAGCATAAGAAGAAAAGACTCCTATAGCCTCTATAGAAAAGGCTATATTTTGGCATCAAGGGATGGGACATATACAAAAACAGGCCTTTGAGTACTACACAGTAATGGTATGGTAGAAGGTATTTAATTTCTCACTGTATTTTGATTTCTATGAACATTGTTTATATGGGAAGTAGAATCGAGTAAGATTCTCCTCTAGTTCTACGAGGTTAGAAGGAATAGTACAATTGGTGCACAATGATGTGTTTGGATTTGTGTCAATACCATCATTGGGTAAATATCTGTAATATATTGTATTTATAGATGACTTCTCAAGGAATACATGAATTTATTCCCTTAGGAAGAAATCTAAAGTCTTTGACAAATTCAAAGAGTTTAAAGCTCTTATGGAAAATTAGACAGAGTATAAAATTAAGTCAATGAAGTCACACAATGATGGAGAATTCTACTGGAATGAGTCTGAAGAATTTTGTAAGAAGTGAATTACAGAAAGGTAGAAAACTAATCCATACACACCTTGGTAGGATGGAGTTGTAGAAAGGATTAATAAGATTTGAATGGAGAAAGCAAGGAGCATGCTCAGTGGTGTTAGGTTAGGACAAGAATTTGGGGAAGAGATAATGGACACTACATGTGACCTGGTAACTTGATCACCCTCATTAGCATTTGTAGATTTTTACTTGTAGATTCAAACTTCTTATGTAATATGATAAAACAAAAGACTTGAATCTACTGTACTCATTAGCGTGAAAAAAAATTGATCAAAGAAAACACTAAGCAAAAAAGGAAGAATTTCAATCGCACATAACACAAAAATTTTCCGGGGAAAGAAACTGCTCAAAACCTTGACTATCTATATTGTATTAACTAGAAGAACTAAGAAGAAAATACAATTCTTGTTCATCCCGAACAATATCTACACAAGTACAATCTATCTCTCTACTTCACAAACTAGATCAAGCCAACACTTAGCTAAATCTATTGCCTGCCAAGCCCCTACTTCCTTCTGTAATTCTTTGAGAGAATTATCCCATATTTAATTGGGAAAATACCTCACCACAATTGTGAAATCCATCATAGGCCTTCTACTGATTGCATGCACCATCTGTACAACTCAGAAAATTTTACAACTGTTAGTACATTGTCCTTGAACTCTAATCTCAATTGGGTTTTTATTTGAACTGACATGCATGAGTTATTTATGAGTGAATCTTTAGTTAACTGGTGGAGCAATGAAGTTGCACTAAAGTTTCTCCTCAGTGCTAGACCTCCTACTAGTTCCTCTAACTGTTTGAACTAGTTTAACTGACTTTAAATCAGTTAGATTGAGTTAATTAATTACAACTCAAAAGAACTCAACCTGGAACCCTAAAATTTAGGAATCGCTCTACATGACTCTAGATAGACTTCCAACTCAAATTTATTGAGCTAACTAAGTAAAATTAAGTTAGTTCTTACAAGTTGCTATGAGAATATAATTTCGATTTATTTCCTAATTTAATTCAAGGACAAATTAAATTAGGATTTCTTGTTGCTAATTTTAACACTCCCTCTCAACAAGAAAGGGATTATCTGCTACCCCAACCATGCCTCTGTGAAACTTGAATTTTCATCTTGACATTGCCTTTGTCAAAATATTTGCATTTTTCTCCTTTATGGGAATCTACTCCAACAACATGATTATCCTTTGCAAACAATCTCAAAGATGATGATATCGGATATCAATATGTTGGACCGATGATGAAAAACCAAATTCTCTGAGAGTTTGATACAACCCTGTTGTTGGGAAAAGTATCCAATTCGGAATGCCCCTATCCCACTCTAAGAGGTGATAGTGCCTTAGCAGCAAACAAGGAAAACTATCTGAGTATTCTTCTTTATGAGATGTAAATAGAGAAAGAAGGATGTAACTAATCGGTGTCTTCCGCTAGTTTGTCGATCCAATCACTCTCTCTTTTGTTCGCTTCCCGCTGCTTGCTCTTTCACTGGTCCAGCTTCACCCAGTTCCTGCAAGATCACAAGAGAGGAAAACTACACAAAAGACATAGATTCACATTCATAACTAGTTTAGGATCAGATGTAAACTAAATATGCAAATATAACAAAACATCATTGAAATACAAGCATATAGGAGAAACTCAAATAGCTTTATTGATATGATAACAAGGTTCAAGAGGAGATACAACCAAGTGAGTCCCGATCCAGCATCTACCTCCCAGCAAAGGAATCCCTTCCTCTCCTCCAACAAAGCATAAATCACCCAATGTACTAATCTCAATCTCAAACCAACAGCAATTCTCTGCAAAGTACAAAATTCCAGTCTCCTGAACCTCTGGGTGAGAGATCCATATATAGATGTAAGCAGAGAGGATGAGTCAGCTTATGTTTTGACTTGTGGCTTCTCTCTGTCAGTTCTTGCTTCCACTTGGAGGTTGAGGACCTATTACTCATCACTAGTCGAATTCATTGAGGCAAGTGTCATTGAGGAAGATTCTGGAAGCTTCCAGGGTCTTTCCACCTCGTT
This sequence comes from Pinus tabuliformis, assembly GCA_031772625.1. Lineage (NCBI taxonomy): Eukaryota > Viridiplantae > Streptophyta > Pinopsida > Pinales > Pinaceae > Pinus > Pinus tabuliformis. The sequence goes on from CM062816.1 coordinate 770,239,779, forward strand.
GAATGAACTTTCCATTTGTCATTTCCCGCTCAGCGCACCCTGGTAGTGCTTCTACCTGCATTGCAGTGCACCTAGCCAGTGTAACCTCTGCATTTCAACGCAGGCAGCTAGTGGAGCCACTGAATTGATCCTGATTTGACCATTTCTGAGTTGTTTTTGGTGGAGAACTTCTGGGAGAAGCTGTCTTTTGTTGACCTTGTTCCTTTAGGGGTAGGAACAACTCTTTTAGGGACTTTGGATCCCTTGGATTATGGACATTTCATGCTCAATGCTGTAAGGCACAAAAATGTCTATAACAATTGCCCCCTAAAGTATGAGGCCGTTTATCGGGTGAAATGCTTTATTAGGCGGATCCGAAGTTCTTCCAATGCTGGGAGGAGACATGTAATAAGATACAATACAATACATTATTTTTCATACTGCTTTCATGATCTAGTTGAGGCGGGCATTCCCATGCTCAGCTTTATAAATTCATTTTTCTGTACATAGAACAGACAATCGTCTGATGGTAGACTGATGGTTTTGCTGAAATCATCATCCTTTTGGTAGGATGATTATCTGCTGCAGTGCTGTACATGTCAATGTATTTATTTTTCCTGAATATATATCGCAGCCCGGATGGATGAAACTAGATCTGGGGTCTTCAATCTCGTCCGATCTTCACTCTAAGTACAAGTAGATCCATGTGAGAAATGTTCTGAAGTCGAACATGGAAAGACATCGCTTGATTACCAGTCAATGATGTAAACTGTTAACAAGCGCGAGAGGAATCACTGATAATGATAATGACCCTCAAGGTACTGCAGTACAATTCACGTGGTGTGAATAAAGGACTTGGCGTCGAACACCACGCAAAATATTTCGGTCGAAGGTCATTGATGTATACCTGTCGCCGGAAGTGAGAAACTTGCCATTGAGGCATGCAAGCTTCAAAGTACTGAAGGGTGTGTTCCTAGATCAACTTCTTGGATAATGAGCTGATGTCGACAAGAAGCGATCCGTCAAAGGAGGGCCTTAATGTATCCCACATCAGTGACACGGAATGGATCAAATGATTTTGATGGAGGCGAAAATGATCTGATGATATATGGTTCAGGGTGGCGGTCATGAAAGGATGAAGGATAATGTATGGTAGTGGATGGGACATGGTTGACTTCTCTGGATGACTTCTCTTGAACATATCGGTGACACTTTGTGTGATGGATTGGTAGCATTTACCCCAAAGATGGATGGTATGGCGAGACCATGGTGATGTGACCGGTGAATGAAACAGCCCAACCCGACTCAGGCACGGAGTGGAAGTGTCATGTTCAAGAGCGACTTGCTACCAATAAAAGTTCTTTGAGTTTCTTCCCAATTTTCCCCAGTCATTTCTGACCAGTACCTCTTTATTTTTGTCAAGCTTGAGGAGGATAACATATGCTTGTTCTATAATTTGCCCTTCAGGCAAACCCATTGCTATGTTTTAACGAGCCTAGCGATAGTGAAACTTGTTCTCGTCTAAAGACAAGTTTGTCGCTATTAATGCTTTTTAACGATTCTAACGACAAAGATAACTTGGTCCTTTTCATTTTTAGAGAGTCTGAAAAGGTACGTAACGATAACTCCAAAGTTCCTTTTTCATCATCTAATCCCTTAAGTCCGAAAAAGTATAAAACAATACAGAAGGGATGAGTTTTCGATAGTTTTAACGAGCCGAACAAAACAAGTGCTCGATCTTTTTGTGAAATAATCCCTCAGGTCCAAAAATATTAAAATCTAGAGGAGGGATAGCACTTCCGGTCGCTTTAACGAGCTGGAAGGCCAAAACTCGGCAATCTTTTCATATTTTACGAGTCAGATGAAAAGAGCTTAAAGAAGACTCCTCTTTTGAGGAACGAGTGATAAAACGGGTAGCAGCTGATTCCAGGTAAGGGTTGGAATTTTCCAATCACGACAGTGTCACAAGGATGGCTAAGTGAAATCACTCTTCGCAGCTGTTCCTCAAAATGGGTAAACAATCAAATGGAGGTGAATGATCGGCCAATGGAAAAGTGGAGGTGACGGTGCAAACACGACCAAGGATTTAATGGCTGATAACTCTACATTCACAGTGGTTATTTACCGGGTAGTTCATTTTTTAACGAGCTTAAACGCGGATTGAAACACTTGCTCGATCTTATGTTTATTTTTTAACGAGCATGAACTATGTGTTAAAACTGCTCGATCTTATGTTTATTTTTTAACGAGCATGAACTATGTGCTAAAACTGCTCGATTCCAGTCATATGATAAGAATGTCTCATTTAAGATGCCATTTTTTATGGGGCTTGCACCTCATAAAGTTGTGCCCCGGAATCCTTTCTTTACGCAAGTTCGGAAATGACTAATCCTACAAGTTTAAAGGGTTAGACCTACAGGTTTAAAGGGAGGACCTAAAAATTTTAAAAAATAAATAGCCGCCCCTTGCTTGCACTCCAAAAGGTTTGCATGCCCCCAGGTATAAAACAGAGTTTCAAAGTTACCCCTACTTTAGTCCGATAAAACATTTGTTTTAGCGAGAGAGGCCTACCTCTTACAGGTTACCAAAGATTGTCTCATTTGCGCAGCAAACAAAACATTTCTTCGGCGATGTCTACCAAGATAGACAATGGTGATTGACTCAGTTCTGTCAAACACATAACTTTGACAAAAGAATCTTATTCTAGAATAACCCCCTTCCAGCATGGGCGGGGTATAGACTAGTCATATTCTCCCGTGGAAACCTACCCTATACCCAAAGTTTTCCTGCCGAAGCAGACCAGGACGCATGCCCCCTGGGTTCCAGTCATATCCTTCCGAATCACTCGTGCTCATCGGGAGGACGGACTGTGGGTTGAGACATTTTTTGCGTGAAGAGACCATTTAGGGATGGTATATGACTATTGGCGATGCGTGATCCGGGAAATGAAAGCTGGTCCACGAGCTTGACCACTCTTCCTTCGTGCGGAAAACACATTACTCTAAAGAGTGAGGAGACGATGGCTCCCATGCAATATATATAGTCTCATCTAAGGAGTAGGTTATAATCCAAGGGTCCTTGAACGACCATCACGTTCATTTGAACGGTCTTCCCTTTCAATGTTATGGGCACATTGGGGAGGATCCCTAAAGGTTGACTGGTTCCTTTATCGAAGCCTGTCAGATTTCTCATTTCAGGAAAAAGCGTTGGCGAACCAAGCGCTTTCCAAGCAATAGAGGAAAGGATACTCACAGATGCCCCCTCATCAATGATGGTGCCAGCCATTACCATTCTGTATATTTGAATGATAATTCTGAATGGTATGCTGGCTGGCAACCGGGGTCTGCCTAGTTGGTTCTAGTCGAAGGACACAACTAGGTTGCTTGGTGGTGGGACCGAATAGACGGCCGGATATCGCTCTAACGAACTTCCTTCCTGCGATAAAGGAATGGGTGCATTGCCCCCGTGTTCGTCGGAGTCTGTGTTGATGAAAAGAATCTGGATGGTGTCATCCTTATCCTCTTCAGTGACTGTATCATTCGAAGATAAATCCTCTGAAGGCAAGACCGGGTCAACTGCCGCTTTGACCTTTTGACTTTCATCTGGTATGGATTCAGTCGGTTTATCCTCAATGATAGATGCTTCAGCTGACCACTTGAGTGGGCCAGCTGGATTCTCAACTAACGAAGGACTTGGCAAGAGTTTTTTATATCCAGGAGGATGTCGCAACGGTGAAACCGGGCGATCTTCCAAGACTCTTTTGGCCTCGTCTAAGAAGGGACAATGGTGGAGGGCATGGTTGCCTTCGCATAGTCTACAGGGAGGTCTAGCCCTCCCTTTCTGTCCTGGAACTTCACTTTCGCTAGTTGACAGTATACTTTCAACATGGTTATCAGAGGTTGACGACACCGGATTGTGCAAACGGGGAGACCAGTCCCTTAGTATCCGAGGGATGCAGGGACAATCTTTGTGAAAGTGGTCTCCCTTGCAGATGACACATGGCGATTTAGGCCTGGTCAGTGCTGTGTGTGAATTTTCATCAGACGACACTTGTTTTCCCTTATTTGCCTTTGGCTCCTTCTTCTTTTTCTCTTTCTTCTTCTTTTCCTTCTTCTCCTTAGCAACTTGGTTTTTAGTTTTACCAGTTCCGTCACGCGAAGAGGAAGGAAGAGAGGAAGAATTATAGGAAGTAGAAGGTTGGTGGGAAATTCTGGACTCGTCTAATTGTTGATTCGATTGTTCAGGAATAGTGGTGTTCTGAATGACATTGGTTGAGAAGAGCCAGACTGGCAGGCCAATTGTCAGTCCTGGAAGCGACAATGTGGCCATATGGGGCGCACCAACATCTCCCCAAGAGGAGAAGGGACTAGGATTTCCACCAAGGGGAATCCCTTGGTTGGTGGGCTCCATTTTCTCAACCTAAAGATCAACGCAGGAAAAAGGGGTGATTGTTCCATTTAAAATAAATTTTAACGACGCTTAGACACAACTTGCTTTTTCAATTTTAAAGAGTCGAGAAAAAGCTAAAGATGAATCTAGTCTCCTTCGATGTTTTAACGAGCCCGAAGTGACAAATGCTCGGATGGAATTTTTCCGTTATAGAGTCTGAAAAAGGCCAAAAGGAACTGCTCTGGAGTTCTAGGTAGAGGGTGTGCCAAACTTTTCGCAAAACCGCAGAATACTTTTTAGGGTACGGGCGGTCAATCTTCCTGAATGTTGTGTTTAGTGCATTGCGATCAGTAGGGCGGCCGACACGGCTTCCTATGGATAAAGGTTATATTCCTATAGGGGTCTCCCAATATATACGCGACGGTACGTGGGAGCACAATCTGTACTGGCACTTATCGTCTCTCAGGAAGAATCACCCAACCATCAGTGAGGCAACTAGTGACCAGGTTTTACGACGCCGGAACATGTCTCTAGCCTAGACCTCTATGTTGTGCGTTATGTTACAAAGCGTTGTTAAGTTCATTCAATTTATTTTAGGTTGATCTTTCTTAGAAGTTTGCCTTTTTGGATCGCCACGAGATGTATGATACAATTCCTAAATGCAGTCTAAAGATGATAAGCAAGCTTTTATATCTTTTCAACAATGAAAATCCTAGCTACAAGGGGAAAAGAAAGACACCATCTTTTCTCAAAGAGCATAGAGCACACAGTAATGCACTTTTCCCTAAATCAACATACAAACTGTCAAAATGCAAATGCACATATGCATGTATTTGTTTTCACTTTCTTAATATTGATGCCTAAAAAGAAAGCTGTTGTACAAATTTGAATTCGATTTCAAGTGAAAAACACAAACAAGTTCCTTTTTCGAAATCAAAAAGACGATTATGACACTTTATGATTTACTTGTTTCGACACTTGAAATGCATAAATTCAAACCAAAAGACAAAAGTAAAAGCTAAATCAACTGTGAACAACAAACAAACTCACTCCTAAGATCAAAACGACACTTACGACAGGTCTAGATCTAAGGGCGACAGTATGATTAGTTTACTTTTGTAATGGGAAACTGCAAATGATGTAACAAATACACAAAGAACAAATACAGTTTCTTTATACAAACGAGGCGGAATTGAGGCAAAGAAAAGGGGTTTCAGATAGGTACACTAACTGATAACAGGCTGTAAAAACAGAGATAAAACTGAGCAAAAGGAAGCAGGGAACCACAGCTGCACAAGGCAAAGACTGATCAACGCACCCTCAACACAGAGAAACTGAACTTCAGCGCAGGTAGCCTTCACGGGACCTGCGTTGAAATGCAGAACCTCTTCACAGAGTCTACGTTGAAGCAGAAACGAGAGTTGTTTCTGGGTTCTGGGTTACGGTTTGCAGTTTAATCTACAGTTTTTGGCCGGATAAAAGCTATCAATTAGGTACAATTAGAAGGATGATTTATAGGAGGACTAAGATCTATCACAAAGGGCTGTTAGAGCACTTTTGGATCAGCTGTTCAAATCATAAACAGGCCCAGTGAGTGGACTAGAGTAGCTGATCTCTACTTTGCATTTGTAAATGGAAAATGCAGTTCGATTCAGCACTCTTGAGTTTATGAAATGAATAGCAATAGAAACACAAATAAACTAACAAGATACGATTCCCCAGCGGAGTCGCCAATTTGTTGTTGGGAAAAGTATCCAATTCGGAATGCCCCTATCCCACTCTAAGAGGTGATAGTGCCTTAGCAACAAACAAGGAAAACTATCTGAGTATTCTTCTTTATGAGATGTAAATAGAGAAAGAAGGATGTAACTAATCGGTGTCTTCCACTAGTTTGTTGATCCAATCACTCTCTCTTTTGTTCGCTTCCCACTGCCTGCTCTTTCACTGGTCCAGCTTCACCCAGTTCCTGCAAGATCACAAGAGAGGAAAACTACACAAAAGACATAGATTCACATTCATAACTAGTTTAGGATCAGATGTAAACTAAATATGCAAATATAACAAAACATCATTGAAATACAAGCATATAGGAGAAACTCAAATAGCTTTATTGATATGATAACAAGGTTCAAGAGGAGATACAACCAAGTGAGTCCCGATCCAACATCTACCTCCCAGCAAAGGAATCCCTTCCTCTCCTCCAACAAAGCATAAATCACCCAATGTACTAATCTCAATCTCAAACCAACAACAATTCTCTGCAAAGTACAAAATTCCAGCCTCCTGAACCTCTGGGTGAGAGATCCATATATAGATGTAAGCAGAGAGGATGAGTCAGCTTATGTTTTGACTTGTGGCTTCTCTCTGTCAGTTCTTGCTTCCACTTGGAGGTTGAGGACCTCTTACTCATCATTAGTCGAATTCATTGAGGCAAGTGTCATTGAGGAAGATTCTGGAAGCTTCCAGGGTCTTTCCACCTCGTTGAATGAACTTGCCATTTGTCATTTCTCGCTCAGTGCACCCTGGTAGTGGTTCTACCTGCGTTGCAGTGCACCTAGCCAGTGTAACCTCTGCATTTCAACGCAGGCAGCTAGTGGATCCACTGAATTGATCCTGATTTGACCATTTCTGAGTTGTTTTTGGTGGAGAACTTCTGGGAGAAGTTGTCTTTTGTTGACCTTGTTCCTTTAGGGGTAGGAACAACTCTTTTAGGGACTTTGGATCCCTTGGATTATGGACATTTCATGCTCAATGCTGTAAGGCACAAAAATGTCTATAACAAACCTTGATTATCATAGTAAATCACTGTTTGATCTATCTGCTGGCCAAACAAACTAACAAGAATCTTCCTCATCTAGATAACCTCACAAGCTGCTTGACTAGCAACCATGTGCTCTTATTATACTGAAATGAGTGAAACTGATCTCTGCTTCCGATTGTACCAAGAAACAATTGTTGACCCAATACTGAAGATCCCACTTGATGTGATATTCTTATCAGATGGACTCCTTGCCCAATCTTCATCTGTGAAGCCTTGAATCTTTACTCTCTTTGTCCGTCTGTACCAAAGAAGAAACTGAGTGGTGCCTGTGAGGTATCTCAACACATGTTTGATTGCCTTCCAATACAGTTTGGTAGGCTTAACCATATCTTGACTAAGCTGGTTAACTACATAACACATGTTCGGTCGTGTGTTCACCAAATACATGAGTGAACCCACAAACTGTCTATAAATAGTAGCCTCCACTACTTCACCGGAAGTAATATCCTCCTTCTTCCAATTACCTACTAGAGGAGTCTCCATGAGTTTACTTCTCTCCATGTGGATTTTTTTCAGTATCTTGTTGGCATACTTTCCCTGAGAGACAAATAGTTCCTCATCTCCTTGCCATACTTCCATACCCATAAAGTAATGCATGAGTCCCAAGTCCTTCATTTCAAACTCTCTTTCAAGATCCTCTCTTCAAGACTTGATCAACTTATCATCACCTATCAGAATCAAATTGTCGACATATAAAACAATAATCAACAATTTACCTTCATCCACAATATGGTAAAGTTTCGCATCTACTTCACTTTTTGTGAAGCCCAAGCTGGTGAAATAGTTATCGATCATGGTGTACTAAGCATGGGGTGCTTGTTTCATTCCATGCAGTGCTCACTTGAGTCTACACACATGTGAATCTCTGTTGAAGGTCTCAAATCCTTTAGGCTGATCAATATACACCTCTTCCTCAATCATCTCGTTGAGGAATGTTGTATTTACATCAATCTCATGTATCTTCCAATCCATCTGTTAGCGCTTGAAATTTCACCTCAGGCTGAGAAAGGTAAACCTCAAGGCAACATCAAACCATTTAGCCTCGTAGCTAGCCCTACAGGGCAGGAGAAGGCTCTCTCCAGTCTATCTCGGTAAAATCTTCAATGGATGAGATGACCAATAAGGTAACACTGATATTAGGCTAGTAAACTGATAAAAGAGTTTGATTTGGGGTTTTTTGGATTTTTTTGGTGGCAAATTGAGGAGAGGGCAATTTTGGGTGCGGGGATTGGACACAGTTTCTGCAGGGGGTTCCTTGGGGCGAGGTAGGAGACAGAGTCGATGCCTTTAACTGAGGTGGATGGTCATGAATGAAAGATGAAGAGCTAAAGAGAGCAAACAATAACTTTGAATTCTCTTTAGACAGAATAAAACATTGAAATTAAACAAACTTAAAAGCAGAGCATGGCAAGCATGAATTCTTACTTTAACATTTCATTTGTTTAATGTGCAGAAGTAAAAGAAAGGAAATGAATCACATAAAAATCTTACAAGTACATTGAGAAACACACCATCAACACATGAGTCCACAAGAATCCCAAAGAGGACTGCAAAACCCTGGTCTTCCTTAGCCAAAAATTGCAGAGATACAATGAAATAATACAATGATAGCTTCTTCCTCAAGAGTCCAACCATGAAAATGAGCAAGAAAGTACATAATATAGATGATCTAACCTCTTTCCCTGCCTCCATGGGTCGAGCTCACTATCCTAGGAGCTGTTTCAACCACTTCTAAACTAAGCACTACAAACTAGGTAGTCAAAACAACTTGCCTCTATAAACTTGGAAACCAATTCATTCATTTAATATTTACCCTTTTCATGAATGAATCTTCTAGAAATGTTATATAAGAGTAAAAGTGTCTAAAAATTACCATAATTACATCAAAGAGAATCATCATTCACCCCAAAAAGTCAAACTGAGTCAAATCTGCGTTTTCTGGGCTGTACAGTGCATTTTTGGAAAATTCTACCTGACGGGTCGCGCGCCTTTGGAGCCATCTTTGGGGCACTTTCAGGTGGCCAAATTGAGCAAACGTAGGCTTGTTGGAAAGGTATGTGAGTCTACTTTCCAACCCAACTGGAATTTTTGAATTTGGAGTTCATTTTCCCTATCAAAAATCAATTCTCCCAAGACTGCTTTCTGCAATTCAAAAAAGTGGCAGAAAGTCATTTTTTGCTAGTTTTTTGACTTTCTGGAGGCCCAAAACTTCACCAAATCTCAAATCCATCCATGAGTATATGTAAATTTGCATGAAAAATCTGGAAATGCTGAGTTTTGGTCAAAAGGAGTTGCCATGATGAAGGGTCGCGCGGGGGGTGAGACCCGTTAATGGGAAAAACTTGCAAATTGCCAAAAAATTCCAAAATTCACCCAAAATTTTCAAAATTTCTTGGGATTTATGATGTGGCTAGGCTATTTAGTGCCTTGATCCTTGAGTGAAGCCTCAGCCAAGATACGGAGGGGATTGGGCCTCTTTCTCCGTTTTAGTGCCTCGGTCAACCGCCTTTGAAACATTTTCATCTTTGCTTTGCACACATGCATCCTTTCCCAGTAATGATTCTTCATGTTCCTCAGCAATTTCTTCTCTTGGTTGGCCTTAGCCAACAACCTCTCCAAGTGTGCATTTACCCAGATGAGCATGGACTCTCGGTCAGCGGGCAATGGGTCACCGGGTCTTCTTCGGTTCAAGATTCGGTCACTCCGAATCCTCCACAGCTCATCAAGTGCTTTCTCTTCCTCCAACTGTTTGTTGCGCTGCTCCAGGTATGTGATGGTCCATTGTGCACCCTCTAATCTCCTCTGCAAGGCATCATTTTCAGCTTTGAGATGCTGAATGACCTCCTTTGCCTCTTGGCTCAGAGAAATGGCCTCAAGATCAACAAGCTCAATATCTAGAACTCCTGATGGCCCCTCATCAATCTTGGGCTGCTTGCCCCTCTGTGCTGCCTGTGCCGCTGAAGAGAGCGAGGCCCCTTCCACCTGATGTGGAGATAACACTCGCTGGGCTGATGATGAAGGCGAGACCCCTTCCACCTGTTGTGGAGATAGTACTCGCCGAGCTGCTGCAAATAAGGCCCTCGGGCCTTTCTGATAGGTAACCAGGGGTGAGGAACTGACATGTCTAGTGACAGGGATGTCATGCTGCTGTGATGGTCCTCCCTCCTCATGAATAACCTCAGGATGTGGCGGTGATGGTGCTGTGAAAAGCTCACAAGAGATGAACTCCTCCCATGAGATGCCCTGCTGAGCCAACTGATGCATTACTACAAGCTGAATCAAACCATAATGGTACATGCTCCTATACTGCTGTGCCAGGCTCTTCCTCTGCAACATGGGCGCCATCCTCTGAATGTTCTGATAAAAGAAAACAGGGATGTTCATCATCCTCACTCGGGTGAAGTGCATCAAGAGGCGAATGTGATATGAATATACCTGTGAAAATTTGCCCTCACAGGTAAAATAGTGCATGATGAGCCTCATCATGGGAGCATACTCGCTCCTGAGAAACCTGAATGGAAACACACCTGCCAAATGTCTCATGAATGGTGACCGGACAAAAGGCTCAAAGTGAACACTATCCAGCACCTTGCGCTTATTCCATACCTCCCCAACATTAGGTATCCCTGTGGCATGTGAGATCACCTCAGGTGTCAGTGTAAATTCCACCCCTGCAAGGTTGACATGTCCATCATGCAAGTGTAAAACAAATAGGCGAGCCAACTCTTTGTGGTGCTGAATCCGAGAGATCCTCTCACAAAACTCATAGCAAGACATATACTGGAAACATGTGACTGCCATAGGACAGGCCTGTAACTCTGCTAAAGAGGTGGGCTCCTCTCGCTTACGATGTCCACCCTTTCCACCCTTATGAGGCCTCCTTTGTACCTCAATCTCTGAAGCTGATGACTGGTCATCACTTTGCTCATAAGTTTCGGTTTCTGACATTGTTTAAGGAGAAAAGTGGACAAACTGTGCTGCTGTTTCTTCCTGTAAAAAAGTTGATTTATATGTTGTTTCAAAGGGACAAGGAACATGAGGGAAATGTTAGGGGAGGGACATTTTTACAAGGAAAATGGGAAAGCATGTATACAACAGGGAATTTAGGGAAATACACTGTAAACATCATTGCATATACATCATCAAATTCATATGTTTACATGGGCATAAGGAGAGGTAGGGTTAGGATGTGATTTTTTTTTATTTTTAAAGGGAAAGGGGTAGGGTTTATTTTCTTTACAAATTTAAAAAGGGAAATTGATATGGAAATATAGGGAAAATGAAATGGGAATGAAGAGAATAATTACAAGGGGAAAAACAATGAAACAGCAATAAACCCTAGCATCTTTCTACAAATTTACATACAGCCATATGGAGTGGTTTTTCTTGCACAATTTTATCATTAAAAACATACTCATGATATCTTTCAACTTAACCAGCAACCATTTCCAAGCTTAGAGAACCTACCTCAAGTGATTTGATGATTTAGAGGGTGCTTGAGCAAATTTGAAATGAGTTGGGAAGAAGGTTGCTTGATGGGTCGCGCACCTCGCCCAACGGGTCGCGCGGGCCTGACAGGTCGCGCCCGTTGAAAATTTGAATTGCGGGAAGCCTCCTGACGGGTCGTGCGCCTGTCTTGCTCCCAATTTCGACCAGTTTCACCCAAATTCGCTTAGAATCTCGCTCAATCTCTCTTGCAAGTGTTTTGGATGCACAATGAGAGTAAAAGGAGGGAGATTGGGTCTTTATAATTTCCATTTGAATAAATTTCATGCTCAAACCCATTTTCTAATGTTTCTCTTTGACACTTTATAAAACTGACTTTTTTGGTTTCCTTTGTCCTAAAATTGACTCATTTAGTGCTTTTGCTTGATTCTTTTTGCAGGTAGATCATCTGAGGGATCTTGACAAGGGGACCAGGGTTGCATACTGTCCACTGAAGTCTTTTGAAATTTCATCACTTTTTACAAACATTTGAAAAATGACCTTGGCTTTAAAAACAGAGTTTTTAAATCCAAGGTAAAACATTAACTGTACAAGATAAAAAATTTCGAATGAACATCTTTACAATCATCCCTCTGGCTTGCTGAGCACTTATTGACCTTCAAAAACATGACCTTGTAGACATTTTTGACCAAAACCCTAGACCTAGGAAATTGACCTCAAGAGAAGACAAGACAAGCTTTGAAAGAGATTAATGACTGAAATGACCTAAGCCAGCAATGCCAAGAGGGGAAAAATATACCAGCTCCTCCATCAGGGTTATGGCATGCCTAATGGGATGCAAAAATTGACACTGATGAGACACCTACATATGCAAATGCAAAGAGTTTTGATCGCTGATGGAGGGCTCAAGACCGACTCTAACACCATCTACGTTTATAGTGCTATAATGGATCTAATTGATGGGTACCTTTCTATAGGAGAAAAAGTCTCATCGTAATCAATTCCCTCCACCTGAGAGAACCCTATGGAAAAATCTGGCCTTGTGTTTCTCCACACTACCATCCATTGTTTGATTTACCGTGTAAATCCATCTAGAACTCACCATTGACTTGTCTATTTGTCTCGGGACTACTTCCAAAATTATTTTCCTGATAATGGAGTCATACTGCTCAACCATGGCATCAACCCTAACTAACTTCTACACTTCTTCCTTAAAAGAGGATGGCCCAATCTCTACACTCCCGCTCATCAGAGCCATGTAACAATTGTACCTCTTTGGTGACCTCCTCTACTTGCGTTGTGATGTAGGTGCTTCCACATTCTCTCTAGCATATTACAATTACCTTTCAGCCTCTCTAGTGCACTTTATCCCATCTCTGGAAGACTCTGCATGAGTGGGTTTTTCCACTCCCTGCTCCTTTGTATGTGGCTTCTCCACATCATCCTGAGGTTCCTCCTTTAGAGCTAAAAGTTCCTCAACAACATGTAACTAAAGCTACCTCTTAAGGGAAAAACTCATGGCCTTCTCTTCATCAAACTTCACATCTCTACAAACCACTATCATCCTGTTGGTTAGCAAGTACACCCGATAGTTGTGAGGTGTATCAGTGTACCCCATAAATATGCCCAACTCAGCTATTGGCTTAATTTTTTTCTGTGAATGTTTTGTAACATGGTAGTAGACTGATGAACCAAAGATCCTGAAGTGTGCCACATCTAGTTTCTTCCTTGAAAAAATCATCTTCTGTTGTACTCATCCCGAGAATTCGATGAGGGCTTCTATTATGAAAATAAACATTTTTGTTGCATGCTTCAACCCATAAGTGTAATTGTAGGCCTTGATCATGCAACATCGTGCATGTTGCTCCCACAATAATTTTGTTCTTCCTTTCAACCACCCCATTATGTTGTGGGCTATAAGGTGCTATCAACTCTCATTGAATGCCTTTTGATGCAAAGAATTTTTTGAACTCATTCGACACATACTCTCCACCATTATCATTTCCGAGAGCTTTAACTTTCTTGCCAGTATCTTTCTCGACAAGTGCTTTAAATTCAAAAAACTTAACAAACGTATAATATTTCTTCTTCATGAAGAAAATCTAACACTTATGAGAAAAATCATCAACAAATATTACATAATACTTGTGCTTGGTTGTGGATGTTGTCAAGAACTGTCCACACACATCTGAGTGAACTCAATCAAGGATCACCTGTGCTCGACTGTCTTTGTTATGAAAGGAAGCTTTCGTGTACTTCACCAATGTAAACCCTTTGCACGTGTCTCTCTGATCTAGTGTACCCTTGGGAAGACCAGTAGAAATTTGTTGCATGATCTTCAAAGCTCCATGGTGCAAGTGACCCAATCTCCTGTGCCACAAATCACCGATGTCTCGGCTCTATGCCTTCTCTGCTTTAGTGCTCAAAGTAGCGCAGTCTTCTACCTCCAATTTGTAGAGGTTCTTCACTTGAACCCCTATCTGCTTCACATGTCCTGTGGTTATGTGACGAAGGAAATCCTTTCCCTTACTAAATATCACAACATAGCCTCTATCCTCCAACATGAAAATAAAAACCAAGTTCTTCTTCAAACCCGAAACATGCATAACACCTCTCAAAGTGAGGGGATAACCAGAATCCCTCTGAAAGGTAACAATACTGATTTCAGTTGCACTATACCTCCCATCATCACCCGTCTTGATATGCATATGGAGATCCTTCTCCTCCAAGTTACTGAAGAGCTCTTTGTTACTTGTCATATGGAATGCAACTCCACTGTGTAGGTACCACACACTACCCATCATCGATGACACCATGCAAGCAATGCGGGTAAAATCTAGTTGAAACTATGAAGCAAGAACTTCACTTGTCGCTCCTCCTGAGGGATTCTTACAGACCTTCTTGCGTGGACACTTTGTGGCAAAGTGTCCTAGCTCGTGATAGCGAAAACACTTGATTTTCGACATGTCCTTATTATTGCCACCCTGACAAGAATATGATTTGGAATGGGATGAATTCCCATTCCCTTTCTTTTCCTTAACAACTAAGGCACAATTCTCCTCATCATCATGCTTTGATGAGGATCCATCTTTGGTGTTCCATCGAATCTCTTCCTTTACCAAGTCAGATCGCAATCACTCCCACTTTGGTAGCTTCTCCCTCCCATTAACTGAGTCATGGTAACTATGCCAGCTCTTGGGAATTCCTAGAAGTGCTAGGCTCACCATATCGTCATCTGCAACAGTAATCCCAACACTTCCAAGCTTATCCCGATACTCGGTGAACTTGGTCAAGTACTTCAGAATTGAGTCGCCCTTCTCCATCTTGATCTTTTTGAGATTGTCCTTCAGTGGCAGCTTCTTGTGGTTACTACTATTTTGAAATAGGTCTATCAACGCCTTCCAAATTGCAAATGGAGTTTCCTTACCATGGAGATTCAAGACAATATGATCTCGAACGCCTTCTAGGATAATCCTTCTCACCTTTGCCACACACTTTCTTCATTCAACCAGATCTTTAGAATAAGATGTTGGAGGCTTCAGAATATCATGATCTATGAATTCCTTCAGTTAGTTGTATTCCAACACTACCTCCATATTGTCCTTCCAAGCTATACAATTTGAGCTTCCCTCGAGATCATACTCAAGTCTCAAACCGGAGAATGACATCCTGCTGACTCTGAAGTATGAAACTGTAAATTCAATTTCACGTGCACAACAAAAACGTATTCTCCTCTTCTATAATGTCTTCAACTTTGATACCATGTAGATTTTTACTTGTAGATTCAAACTTCTTATGTAATATGCTAAAACAAAAGACTTGGATATACTCTACTCATTAGTGGAAACAAAAATTGATTGATGAAAACACTAAGCAAAAAAGGAAGAATTTCAATCGCACATAACATAATAATTTTTCTAGAGAAATAAACTACTCAAAACCTCGACTATCTATTTTGCATTAACTAGAATATATGAGAAGAAAATACAATGCTTGTTCAACCCGAACAATATTTGCACAAGTATAATATATCGCTTTTCTTCACAAACCAGCTCAAGCTAACACTTCGCCAAATCTGATGCTTGCCAAGCCCCTACTTCCTTGCATAATTCTTGAGAGAATTAGCCCATATTTAATTGGGAAAATTCCTCATTACAATTGCGTAATCCATCATAGGCCTTCTATATATTGCACGCACCATCTTTACAACTCAGAAAATTATACAACTGATAGTACACTGTCCCTGAACTCTAATCTTAACTGAGTATTTCTTTGAATTGACATGCATGAGTTATTTATGATTGAATCTTAAGTTAGCTAGTGGAGCAGTGAAGCTACACTGAAGCTTCTCCCCACTACTAGACCTCCTACTAGTTCCTCCAACTGTTTGAACTATTTTAACTGACTTTAACTCAGTTAGACTGAGTTAATTAATTACAACTCAAAAGAACTCAACTTGGACCCCTAAAATTTAGTAATCACTCTACATGACTCTAGATAGACTTCCAACTCGAATTTACTGAGCCAACTAAGTCAAATTAACTTAGTTAACTATTACAAGTTGCTATGAGAATATAACTTCAATATAATTCCTAATTTAATTCAAGGACAAATTAAATTAGAATTTCTTGTTTTTATTTTTAATAGCGTTAAATGACAGGTCTCCATATAAAGTATGGACTAGTAAGAAACCCTCTGATCTTAAACACCTCAAGGTATTTGGTTGTGATGCTTATGTACATGTTTTAAAGGAGAATAGGAATAAGCTAGATAAGAAAGTTGAAAAATGTATCTTTATTAGATATACAGATGGTCTGAAACTTTATTAGCTCTGGAACCAAGAAATTAAGAAGGATGTGTATAGTAGAGATGTGTTATATAGAGAAATCAAAGATGATGTCAAACAATCAGTACTACCAAGGGAGAAAGAACTAGAAAATATAAAAGTTTAAATTGAAGGATGATGAATTAAACTCTACAAAAGGATAGGAGTTAGTAGAAGAACCACATAGTATGGTATCTATGATATCAATTTGAGAAAAAAGGCATCCATAATAGTATCCTACACATTATTTGTGTTCTAGTTTTTTTGTTTAATATTGATGATGCCCTAGAAATGTTATGGAGGCAGTGGAATATTCAAAGCATCAAAAACTCTAGAAAAATCCATGGTTGAAGAAATTGTAGCCTTACACAAAAATGAGGCTTGGGATATAGTAGGGTTTCCAACTGGAAGAAATCCTAGTTGAATGAAGAAGATAGAGTGGAGGAATACAAAGATTAATTAGTAGCAAAAGGTTATTCTCGTGTAGAGGGAATTGAATTTGGTGATATTTTTTTCTCTTGTTTCCAAGTCAACTTCTATTAGATTTCTTTTATCAGTTGCTAATGCCTTTGGTTTTGAATTAAAATAGTTGGATGTGAAGATAACATTCCTACATGCTGATTTGAAGGAAGAAATCTACATGAGGTAGCCAAAAAAATTGTTGTTAAAGGAAATAAAGTCTAGTATGTAGGCTAAAAAAGTCTTCGTATGGGTTAAAGAAATAACCAAGGATGTGGTATCAAAAATTTGATACTTATATATTGGTACTCGGTGTCACAAGGAGAAAAGTGAACCATTGTGTGTGTTTCAAATTAGTTGGTGATCATCTTATTTATTTGGTGTTGTATGTGGATGATATTTAGATAATTGGAAAGGGTGGGGAATCATCCAAGAAGTGAAAATTAATTTTTCCTCTAAATTTCACATGAAGGATCTTGGTGCTAAAAATTTCATTTTCAGCATGGAAATTAAAAGAAATCAGGAAAACAGGAAAATATGGTTACATGAGAGAAAATATGTCAAGACAATTTTTCAAAGGTTTAATATGTAGGATTGTAAACTGGTAAAGGTACTTATTCTTATGGGTAATAAATTTATCTGCAAAACAATGTCCCAAGACACTGGAAGAGGAGAGAACATGTCCCATGTTGCATATGCCAATGCATTTGGAAGTTTGATATATGTAATGGTCTGTACTAGACCGAACATCGCACATGCAGTGGGTGCGTTGAGCAAGTATATGTAAAAATTATGGAAGGATCATATGGCAAAAATAAACATGGTTTTCAGGTATTTGCATGAAACTATTTGTTATGAATTGTGCTATCAAGGAAAACTAGGATTTCACGGAGTGCTAGACATACATGGCTTTGTTGATATAGACTAGGTTGGAAATATGAATCATAGAAGATATACAAGTGGGCATGTGTTTAACCTATTGGAGGAGAAATCAGTTGGATGAGAAAAATATAGTTGTTAGTGTCACTCTCAACTACAAAATTTGAGTACATGGTATCCACTCATGCATGCAAGGAAGCAGTATGGTTGTTGATATTATCTTCGGGTATTAGCTTTCTACAATGAGATGTGACAATATATTATGAAAATAGTAGTGTTATATTCCTAGCAAAGAACCAAACATATTATATTAAGATAGAGCATATTGATGTTCAATATCACTTTGTGAGAACTATGGTTGAATAAAATAAGGTGTTTTTGGTGAAGGGAGACATTTCGAAGAATGTTGCAGATACATTAACAAAATTTGTGAGCACTAAGAAGTTCTCTTGGTGTAGAGAAACAATGGCCATTATTAGCTTGTATTTATAATCATGTACCCTTGAAAACATTTTGTGCAAAGGAAACATCAAGTGGGTGAATGTTGGGTATGTGTTATATTCTTTGCAAAACTATTATGATGTGTTATGCATTGCATTGGGAATTGCTAGGGGGTCACAAGGGAGGGGGGAATCCCCCCTATTTAGAGGGCTTGTAGGGGGCCAAAAGACCCCCTACACAAGGGTTCATGGACAACACCTCTAGAAAATTAAAAAAAAAAAAGTAAATTATTGGGTGGATTTTTTGTCCCTTTTTGGCGGCTCTTGCCTTTAGCAGTTTTGTGGCACATGGTGGTTTAGCCCATAGTTTTGTAGTTTCATTTAAGAAAATATATTTGTATTCTAATCCAGAAAAAAATGGATTAGAATTTTATGGGTCTCCTAAGGAAAATAATAAAATAATATTTATGAATTTTTAAAGGGAAAGAAAGAAAAAGTATTTTTTAATTGTATTTTTTACTTATTTCTTGATAGCTTTACTCAAATTTCAAGCATAGGAAAATGAGTACCCATTTTGCATAGACTTATTGCAAGATAAACTAGAAATACATGAAAAAACTTGTTTAAACTAGAAATACATAAGGATCAACAATATGTAGAGTGGGTACTCATTGGATGTAGAGTTTAATTCTTCATCAAATGAGTGTTTGCACTTAAAATTTGAGTAAACCTATAAGGAAATAAGTTGAAAATATGATTAAAAAATCAGTATATTCCTTTCCCTCCATAAACATCCAACCTTATGGTTGATATCATCATTTTGAATCATATTTTTTCTTTTAAAAATGATTTTGATAAAAAAAATTGTTTTGAGGCCCATTTTTTACCTCCAAGTTCCTCTAATAGGATTGTGTTTAAGAGTGTTTCCATATGGTTCATATCATTTTGTACCTTTCTTATGTTACATCTCCTCATTACCATGTAGTCATGTTATGCAACCAACTCACAAAGTAGAAGAAAATATAGATCATTGACTTAAAAATTATCCTCTTCGAGGGGGAAACATCCTTTACATTACATAAATGAACAATTATTGGATGATACAAATGACAAGACCTCCTTGGTATATATAAAAGTCTAAGGGGTCATAATATAATCAGAGCCTACATAACAATAATAACAATAGTGGGCTTCTATGGGGCACTACAATAATCATATGGGGGCTACATGGGCACAACAATAACAATAGGGGCTACACTAACAATAACAATAAGGGGAGTATACTATTATTATAGTGTCCTAACATGCCCCTCTCCTTCAAAAGAGTGTTGTCCTCAACACTTGAGTAGTTTTGGATTCTTCTGTATAAAGTTCTCATCCTACCATGAGGAATCTTCAGCAGGTAAGTTCTTCAACTTAATGAGATATTTTGAAATTGATTAATTCCATAGCTGTCAGGTTCTTGTTTTCGTGACTGCTTCTAGCTCCAATATGATTTTTCCTTCTTCATTAAGTTCTAGCAATACTATTTGAACTGGAAGTTTGTCACTGATAAGCTTCTTTAAGCATGACACATGGAAAATTGGGTGTACTCAGTGAGATGTAGGACTCTCCAATTTATATGCCATAGTACAAATCTTTTGCAACACTTTATAGGGGCCATAGTACTTGGGTGATAATTTATTATACTTCTTATCTTGCTTGAGGGACATTTTTTACATGGTTGTAGCCATAAAAATACCCAGTCTCTTACATCAAAACTTCTTTCACTGCGATGTTGATCTGCCTGTTGTTTCATTTGATTCTACGCCAGAGTGAGGTTAGCCTTTAAGAGTTGGAGAACTTGTTGTTCATTCTCAATTAGATCTTCCACTGTGTGAACCTTAGAATTTTCTCTTAAATATGATTTGATGGGCAATGGCTGATATCCATAAAGTGCCATAAATGGGTTCTTTTTGTTGTAGTATGGAAGGAAGTGTTATACCACCATTCAGCCAGAGGTAACTACTTGACCCATTGTATTTATTTATCAAATACAAAGAAATGAATATATCCTTCCAAATATTTGTTCACTCTCTCATTTTTCCTGTCAGATTAAGAATGATAACATGGACTATGAGCTAATTGAGTACCAAGACAAGAAAATAATTCCATCCAAAAATTTCCAGTGAAAACAGGATCTTTTTCACTTATAATAATATATTGGTTTCCATGTAGTTTTTGAATTGTTTCCATAAATGCAGTAGCAATTGTATTGTCTTTAAAAGGATGAGACAATGCATAAAAGTGTGCATACTTGGTAAGTCTATCAACTACCACTGTGATGACACTCTTTCCTTTAGACTTGGGAAAACTTGTGATAAAATCCATAGAGACATCCTCCCAATAATGACTTGGAATGACTAAAGGTTGTAATAGACTTGGGATCTTAATTGCCTCAACTTTTTTTGTTGTCAAACCAAAAAAATTTCCAAAAACTTTTGAATATATCATATTTAAGGCCATCCCAAAAAAATTCCTTCTTGACCTTGTGGTAAGTTTTTAAAAATACTGACCTCCTAAGGGGGAGGTGTGCAATTCCAAAAGAATATTTTGTTTGATTTGTGAATTCTTACAAAGATATAAACGATCTTCGTACCATAATGAATCATTTTTCCAAATAAATGTATCATACCTAATGGGATCTTACTGCAAATTTTGAATGAGTTTCCACACCTCTTCTTCATTATTCCATTCATCCCTTGCTTCAGTTATCCAATCAATTTGGATAATAGAAATGACATAGAGAAATGATTCCACATCCTCATCCTTTCTTGAGAGTGCATGTGCAACAACATTTTGCTTCCCTATTTTTTAGATGATTTCAAATTAATAAACCAATATCTTTGTGACCCATTTTTGTTGCTCTTCTAAAGATAATATTTGTTCCAAAAAGTATTTAAGAGTATCGTGTTTTTTTTACCTTAAAGTGTTTTCCCATTAGGTAAGGTCATCATTGCTTTAGTGCATGTAGTATTTCCAACATTTTATTCTCATAAATAGGTTTGTGTAAATACTTTCCTTTGATTGGACAACTTTCAAAATAAATGGGTCTTCCTTCTTGCATTAAAACAACACCAATTCCATTTCCTAAGGCATCACATTCCATAATAAAGGTTTTTGTGAAGTCTAGTGTAGCTAAGACCAGTGCTTGGCACATTGCGTCTTTAATATGTTCAAAGGATTTAGTTGCTTCCAAAGTCCACGAAAATGTGTCTTTCTTCAGTAATGTTGTTAGAGGTGCTTCTATTCTCCCATAATTATTAACAAACTTGTGATAATACCCTATCAACCCGAGAAATCCTTGAAGATGCTTTAGGGTTGTGGGGATTTTCCATTCCTTAATGGCTTTAATTTTTTTAGGGTCTATCCTAACACCCTCATGAGACACAATATGACCCAAATATTCCACCTCTTGTACTCCAAAGAAACATTTGGATATTTTTGCATATAATTTCTTCTCCTCCAATAGTTTGAGCACTTTGTTAACATGTTGAACATGCCTTCCAAGACTTGATATAAATTAGTATATCATCAAAAAACACTAAACACAATTTTTCTAAGGAATGGTTTGAAAACGGATCATCAAACCTTGAAAAGTGGAAGGTATATTAGTAAGGCCAAAACGCATGACCAAAAATTAATAATGACCTTCATAAGTTCGGAATGTTGTTTTCAGAATGTCTTCAGTCTTCATTCTAATTTAATGATATCCTGAATAAATATCGAGATTGGTGAAGTAAATTTCTGCATGTAATTCATCCAACAATTCATCAATGACATGAATTTGAAATTTATCTTTAATAGTGAGCTTTTTGATCCCCCTATAATCTAGAAACATACACCATGATCCATCTCTCGTATGCACCAATACTACTGGAGCATAGAAAGAACTTTGACTAGGTTGAATTATATCGTCTTCTAACATTTCTGCAACCATACATTAAATTTCACTCTTTTGGGCATAGGGATATATATAAGGTTTGATGTTTGGAGGGACACTTCCTGGAATCAAATGAATAGCATGATCATGATCATGAATAGGTGGGAGGCCTTTGGGAGTCTCAAATACCTTGGAATAATTGTCCAAGACTTTTTTGAGATTTGGAGAAATAGATGATTTCGATGTTTGAACCTCTAGTTGTTGGGAATAATAATGAGAGGGGGGGGGGGGGGGGGGGGGGGGGGGGGTGAATCAGTATTATCAAATCAATAAATTTTCCATTTCATAAGTAGATTTATATATGCTACTTCAGTGAAGGGAAATTGTGTGTACATGCAACTGTTCTTAAGGTAACCAGCGTATATCCAGAGAACTTATGTTTTTGTTAATTCATCATATGTTGATCTTTAATCAGTGCATCAATACTTTATTAACCATTTAAACAGTAACCATGTGCAGTAATAACAGAATAAACCATCACACATAAGTAACACACATGAAAACCAAGATTTAAGGTGGAAACCCAATGCGGGAGAAAAAACACATGCTGCTGTCATCTCTATCTTCTTTTAATATAAGAAAAACCTGTTTACAATCTTGTACTAGCGTAAAATCATACCAGTACAAAGGCACCCACCTGTAGAAGTCTACAAACTTATCTTGTTCTCCAACTTATACTGTGTTAAGTTATGGTATGTTTTATGCTTATAACAGTTTACTTCTTTTTCTTATTATATTCCACGGATTAGCAATCACATGTACATAAAGTAAAGTGCAAATAGAACATTAAATGATCGACAGAAAACAAGCCAAGACAAGAGACACAAGATGTGGCAGTTAGCCAGGGACAAACCCCACAATGTGTGGGGAAAATCTTTGATCAAATCTTCTTTTATATTCAATAATTCAGCAGAGAGAAATAGTACAATAAATCTAATTTATATCAACAGTAGCAAACCCTAGATCAGCAACATCAACATTAGCGGCTTCATCATCAAACTAGGGTAGACGATATCTCAAAAACTTACCGTCGGATCAGCATGATTCCACCACCAAAAGTTGCAACTTCCAGAGGAGGTTCAGATGAACCTACAACACAGTTCAGATGAAGAGATCTTCTAGTCCACGCAGGTCAATCTTTACTTCTGCAGTTGCAACTTCAGTTTCGGCAGCTTCCGGCTTCAAACTAGGGCAGTCGATCTTGCAAACCGTCCGTCGGATTGACTTGATTCCACTACCAAAAGTTGCGGCTTTCAGAGGAGGTTCAGATGAACCTACAATGCAATTCAGATAAAGAGATCTTCTAGTCCATGCAGGTCAATCTTTACTTCTGCAGTTGCAGCTTCAGTTTCGGCAGCTTCCAACTTCACATGTGAGAGAGAGAGACCCTTTTCTGCACAGTAGAGAAGAGACTCTTTTCTGCGTAGTAGAGAGAGAGAGAGATGTGATGAGATGAGTGAGACCAAATAAGGAAAAGTCCTCTTGTATTTATACACAACGTTGGTGTTTGAATAGATGCGACTATGGGGCTTCTGAGCCTACAATAGTTGTAGGTCGGCTTGATAATAATTCCATAATCAAAATAAATTCATATCTCCATGAATACTTATCAGAATTGGATGATATTTATATGAATCCTACAGCTCTCGATGAGAGGAATCTAATAAAAATATTATCAGCCATGGATAAGATGACCCACATGAATTTTTGCCCTAGTTACCAATTTTAACACTCCCTTTCAACTAGGGAGAACTTCATCTGCAATCTATCTATCGGTCTTTACTATTCATCCATCAAATGCACTGCCCTGTATAGCCTAACCCTTGCCCTGATCTACTCTATTATGCCTGTTCTACTTTGTCTTGTTCTGCCCTGTATTAATCTGTACTGTTTTGCTCTGTTCTGCTCTACTCTTGCATTGTTCTGTTCTACTCTACTTTTGTCTGAATTATGAAGAAGAAGAAATGATCAAGGATGTATCATACTAACTCAAAGTTAGTCTTAGAGTATGTACCACTGGTCCCAGACTAGTCTCAACCAACCTGAAGTCAGCGTCATAGTGAGTACAACTCCACTGGTCTTAGACCAATATCATCCTCCACTGACTCAAGGTCAGTATCAGAGTGCGTACCACTGGTCCCAGACCAGTCTCAACTGACCTGAAGTTAGCTTCATAGTAGGTACCACTCCTACCACTAGTCCTAGACTAGTATCGCAGTCTCAGAGAGTGTACCACAGGTCCCAGACCAATCTCAACTGACCCGAAGTCAACGTCATAGTATGTACCACTCTCACTGGTCCCAGACCAGTACTGCACTGACACAAAGTTAGTCGTATAGTATGTACCACTGGTCCCAAACCAGTCTCAACCGACCTAAAGTCAGCGTCATAGTATGGTACAACTCCTACCACTGGTCCTAGACAAGTATCATTGATCCCAGATCAATGGAGGTCATCCTAGTGTAGGGAGTACAGTAGATACAACGATGTGTCCATCAGTACTAATATGTTCCCTAACTTCATTTCCCTGCTCATTGATCATATGAGAGGTACTTCCCATGAGTCCCAGACTACATGGGTAGGATGCCTCGACATGAGAACTAATTAATCCTGTCCTCACAGGAGAACACATCAATCCTGCTACAAGTGCCATGGAGAACACATCAGTCCAGGCTGCCATGGAGAACACATCAATCCAGGCCTCACAGGAGAACACATCAATCCTGCTACAATCGCCATGGAGAACAAATCAATCTAGGCCTCACAGGAGAACACATCAATCCTGCTACAATCACCATGGAGAACACATCAATCCAGGCCTCACAGGAGAACACATCAATCCTGCTACAATTTCCATGGAGAACACATCAATCCAGGCCTCACAAGAGAACTAATCATCCTGCTACACAGGAGAGCGAATCATCCTATTCCACAAGAGAGCGAATCATCTTGTTCCAGTGTGCACCACTAGGGGAGGGTGAGTCACCCTGTGGTCGTATGTTGCTCTAGTAAGAACTGCAAGCCCTCAGAGCTCCTAGAGCTCAATGTATGCAACATGCAGGACCTTGTACAAGGGTTTCTTGATGACTCCAAGTTGTTTGGGAAAATCACAGATTAGATCTTTCCTCAGGTCTTTGACATGGTGTATCGACCTGTACATCATCTTAATGTGATGGATCCTCCTTGCTCATCGACTTACCATATCCCAGATGATGTTTATCTGCTGGAGAAATCGATGAATATGGGATTCCTCAATAATCGAATCCCACCTCTGGTTGTTACAGAGAATCACAGTGGTATGTGTTCAAACAGCTCATTGAATAGCTTCCCCAACTAAGCAGCTTCATATGAGATCATACTCGTAGATATATATCCGTTCTCGGTGGTGCTTATGGAAACCAACTTCTACTTCCTTCTCATCCATTATATCGAAGCAGAATCCAAAGAGAAACAACACTAAAAAGTGCTCCAGTGATCCTCCACACTACCTGCCTAATCAGTGTTTGAATAATCATGCAGTTTCATATTTCCGGCATTGTATCTCAATCCATTAGTAATTGTGCCACGAAGATAACTTAGAATATTCTTGGCATCAATCCAGTGAGGCTCAACCAAATATGAGCTCACAATGCTAACTGCAAAACATATGTTCAGATGTAGGTTCACTAAGAACATCAATGCAAATGAGTTTATGAAACTCAAAGGCATTTCCCAAATGTGGTCCGACATCACTACCATATAACTTCTAAAAGTTAAGATCCTCGAGGTAGTCACAGGCTTGCAGTCCATCATACCGAATCTTTCCAATATCTTTACCACATATTTTCCTTGAGATAGGAAAATTTTCCTTGGCTTCTGCCATACTTCAAGTCCTTGGTCCTTCATTTCAAATTCAGAAGCCAACTCCCTCTTACATTTGTGAATGAGAGGGTATGCACCTGTTAGATAGAGGTCATCCACATACAACACCGGTATGAGAGGCTTGTCATCTTCAACCTGAAAGTAAAGGTTAGGATCGGCTTCACTTCTAGTGAATCCCAACTTCATCAAGTAGCTATCGATCCTGTCATACCATGCTTGGGGTGCTTGCTTCAGCCCATAGAGAGCCTTCTTCAACCTGCATACATGAGATTTTTGATCATAAATATCAAATCCTTTGGGTTGCTCCACATAGACCTCTTCTTTGATCGAACCATGCAAGAACGCGGTCTTGAAATCCATCTGATGTAGGTTCCATCCTTATGAAGCCAAAAGGGCTATGATCAAGTGGATGGTCGTATATCTGGCAACAAGTGAAAATATCATAGTTTATACCTTCCTTTTGGGACAAAATCACAAGCAACAAAACGAGCCTTATACTTTTCCGTACTTCCATCTGCTGCATGCTTTATCTTGTAAAGCCATTTTTAAGTAACAATTGTCTTGTCCGGGGTCTGGGAACTACTTCCCAGACATCATTCTCCATAATAGACTCATATTCTATGGTCATAGCATCCTTCCATACTTAATGCTTGACGACATCTGAGAATGATGATGACATTTGAGAATGATGAAGGCTCATTTTGTATGATCGTGCTCATGATGGTCAAGTATCCCTGTTACCTATTAGGTTTCTTACTTTGATAGAAGGTTCCTTAGGGTGCAGCATGTCCTTCAGCATCATCAAGTATCCCCCTAAGCCATGAAGGCCTCTTCCTAGAAGAGGAAGGCTCATGTGGATGAGGATCAATTGGATCCATGGGTTCTTCTACATCAAGCATTGATTCATCATTCTTTTCTTTCGGTTCCCTGGTGTCTGCTTCTTGAGAGCTCCTCAAAGTCGGGAGATTGTCCACCTTGTTGAGAGCCATATCTTCATCAAAGGTGACATCATGACTAATCACTACTTCCCTTTGACCGGCGGTGAACATTTCTTCAGGAGTCTTGGAACCCAATGCTTGATGAGGGCATCGATTTTGTACATATACGGCGGTGTTTGTAGTTTCAGCCCATAGAAACTTCAGAAGTCTTTGATCATGTAGCATGGCCTGGACAGCTTCCACAATCGTGCGGTTCTTCATTCCCACCACACCATTCTGCTCAGGAGTATGTGGTGTAGTAGTCTCCCTCTTAATGCCAACCTCAGGTATGCCTTAGTGAACCAACTGTAATATATTGGAGGTCTTGCTTTGGCTTGAGGGGAATGGTCCCCTTTTGATATTTCCTTCGGCACATCCTAGACATACACCTTCTTTCTCTACTCGGAATTCGGGCATCCCTGTCACCATTTATCTTACACCGAGTATAGCTTTATAATGAAGGGGGGCAAACCTCCGATGCCAAAGTTCGCACTGAAGAGATGTGTCAGAAGACATGACACCTAGTGGACTTCCATCGACCTGATATAATGAATCAACACTAAACCCAAGAGTAAAGGCATATTTAAGATTATTTTTCCATATACGTACCTTGCCATCGATGAAGGTTACCTTGTAGCCTTTGTCTTCCATTGCCGATATGGACACTAGGTTCTTTTTGAGGTTAGGTGCATTTAATACATCCTAGAATTTCTAGCCTTCTTGAATGGTTGTCCTCTTCCTTGATTCCCAGCTCTCCTCTTACCTTTGCTATTGAATTTGTCATTCCTTTGATTTCCATCATAGGGATTTCGATCATTGTCCCTGTGTGATTCCTTTCTATCAAGGCACTCCCTTGCATAGTGACCTGCTTTATCGTAGATGTAACATCGTCATTTTCTTCCAGACTTTCCTTTTGATTTAGTCCCGGAATTATTTATTTTCTTAGCATGAGAAGAAAAGGCAGCAGGAGGACCTTTATGCATGGGCATTTCTTGCTCTTCTTCCCTTGTTTCTTCTTGAATGCATCTAGCCATTAATTCCTTGAAACCAGGAATTACATTATAGTTTAGAAGAGTAGTCCTGAACACATACCATTCGGATGGTAATCCTCTAAGAGTCGTGAGTGCCATTTGCCTATCAGTAATAGCCTCCCCAATAGATAGGAGATCATTCTTGATCTCGGTTATTATTAAGAAGTATGCTTTCATACTCTCATCTTTACCCTTCTTGATTTCCCTCAGTTTATTTCTAAGAAATAAAACTTGATTTGCATCATTAAGTTTAAATAAACTCACCAGTCTATCGTAGATTTCCTTGGAGGTGTCCAGTTCAAAGATGTAGGCCACCAAGTGCTTGTCGATGTAGTCTTGGATGATCTTCTATTTTGAATTCTTTGGTTTTGCATTTGTTCCATGCAGCAGCGGATGCATTTGATGGAGGCTCAATAATATTGCCTCTTACATGGTCCAACACTCCTGGATCTTCCAGGGTTAGATCGATAGACATATTCCATCTGTGATAGTCATCTTTCTTACGAAGCTTGCCTTTGGCAGAGTGTTGAGGACCCCATAGTTCTTTTAGGATAGCCTAGCCAATCTTCTCTTCAATGATTGCTCTTGCTCTTGATCTGGCTTTGTCTTCACCTAAGCTCTGATACCATGTTAAGTTATGGTAAGTTCTATGCTTATAACAGTTTACTTCTTTTTCTTATTATATTCCATAGATTAGCAATCACATGTACATAAAGTGAAGTGCAGATAGAACATTAAATGATCGACAGAAAACAAGCCAAGACAAGAGACACAAGATGTGGCGGCTAGCCAGGGACAAACCCCACAATGTGTGGGGAAACCCTTTGATCAAATATTCTTTTATCTTCAATAATTCAGCAGAGAGAAATAGTACAATAAATATGATTTATATCAATAGTATCAAACCCTAGATTAGCAGCATCAACATTAGCGGCTTCATCATCAAACTAGGGTAGATGATATCTCACAAATCGACCGTTGGATCAGCATGATTCCACCACCAAAAGTTGCATCTGCCAAAGGAGGTTCAGATGAACCTACATCACAGTTCAGATGTAGAGATCTTCTAGTCCACGCAGGTCAATCTTTACTTCTGCAGTTACAGCTTCAGTTTCGGCAGCTTTCTGCTTCAAACTAGGGCAGTTGATATCTTGCAAACTGTCCGTCGGATTGACTTGATTCCACTACCAAAAGTTGTGGCTTTCAGAGGAGGTTCAGATGAACCTACAGTGTAGTTCAGATGAAGATATCTTCTAGTCCACGCAGGTCAATCTTTACTTCTGCAGTTGCCTTCAGTTTTGGCAGCGTCCAGCTTCACATGTGTGAGAGAGAGACCCTTTTCTGCGCAGTAGAGAAGAGACTCTTTCTGCACAGTAGAGAGAGAGAGATGTGATGAGAAGAGTGAGACCAAATGAGGAAAGGTCCTCCTGTATTTATACACAATGTTGATGTTTGAATAGATGCGATTGTTGGGCTTCTGAGCCTACATGAGTTGTAGGTCGGCTTGATAATAATTCCATAATCAAAATAAATTCATATCTCCATGAATACTTATCAGAATTGGATGATATTTATATCAATCCTACACCTCTCAATGAGAGGAATCTAATTAAAATATTATCAACCATGAATAAGATGACCCACATGAAGTTTTGCCCTGGTTTCCAATTTTAACATACTGGAAGGGAGCTACAACCCCATAGCTCTTGTACTAGTCGATATGCTTACTAGTACGAAAGCGTTGGCCTACAGAAGTCTCCAACCTTCACTCATTCTCTAGCTGCTACTGTAAGGGAGCTCCAACCCCCTGGCTCTTGTACTGGCCAATATGTTTACTAGTACATAGGCGCCGACCTATAGAAGGCTATGAACTTTTCTCTTCCTCCAAGGACCACGTTTCATAAATTTTTAGACTGGATACTCCTGGTACACAACAACAGAATATAAAGGCCAAGTTTCATCCACTTTTCATATTGGACCCATTAGCAACATTGAAGCTCAAAACCAATCACCACTACAATACAACCAATCACTGAAAACCCATCAACACTGAAGCAAATCATAATCAATCAATCTGAACAATCAGATCACTGTCACCAGAACACAGAGTAGAACCCAGAACTCTGCATTAACAAACCGAACCAACAACCACTGCAAACATCATATTTAATAATGTATATGCTACTTAGAAGTGTCGCACCAGCGTGTATAAGCACCTTAACCAAGGTGAACCAGTGTATAGATCTGCAAATACTAACTTAAAAATTCCCAGCTATTCCAGACTTTAGTCATACCCAGATCATAATATTTACATAATAAAACATGAGTTAGCATTCAAATCTAGCCCATCCATTATCAGATCATACAATGATAAGTCATTTTAGGTCTCATGATCCTAATCCAACATTGTATCCAAAGGCGCTTGTGATATTTCAGATCACATTATTCCCATAACTCTTACAACATAAAATATACTTTAGATAGAAGTATTCATGAAAAACACATTCACTTGCACACTTGGCCCTTTGATCTTCTCCTCCTTATATAGTTTTTGGCCTTTCTTAATACCTCAGACCAAAATAACACCTAGTACCTGTGGTGTTATTGGACAAGATCAAATGACCATTACTCTGGTCAATATTGTGGGCTAATACCATGGTATTGACCCTTGGTATTCTTTAATCTTAAATTTCCTTGATTTTCCAACCCAAACACGTTTTTACACTTGTTAAAGTGCATGCATATTTATACTCTCCTTTTGTTCTGTGAAGCCATGTGTATACGCTACTTGGACAAGGTGAATCAATGTATACTTCTTAAATCATTCTCTTTCTTCAATATCTGGAGTCTGATCTATAATCCTTTGTTGTTAACCTATTGCACTATGAACTGCCATCATTCATCATATATGTGGGTTTCCATCAAGGACAACACTTGTATCATAATGCCAACAATCTCCCCCTTTGGACTTTATGGAAACCATATTGATGTTTATTATGTCAAGGTATAGAACCTGTTAAATATATCAATCAACACCAAGATACTCTCCCCCTTTGACATCAAGGGAGAAGGGTGACACAAGATATTCTCCCCTGTAGGGATGCTCTACACATGCTGAATTCTCTGATCATGCTCCCTCTGAGCTTTTACCAAAATCTCTGATGGATGTGAAATGAAGTACATGAATCTATCACTAAACTAAGTGAGTTTGACCTTCCTATCACCAATGAATCATACATACATCAATCACCCAACCAAGTGGGGATATACCAAATGTTCATACATGACTAAAAATTTGAAATTATTACATCATCCTTCCCATGCATAGTGGGGTTACAAATTACATCATAGGTCTTTACATTACCTTTACATCAAATTATATACATGAAATTTATAACAAGGACCAATGATCTAAACAAGACCATGATAGTCATCAACAACTATCATACACCATATATGATCTACACCGTAAGCATCTGTCAGTAGCATCAAGATCAACAGCCTATATATTTCCATCATCAAAAGAGTCATCTTAATCAAAACAACTATGTGAATCTAGCAGTATAAGTATCATCATGTACCAAGGTCTTATATTATAATGCTAACAATGAATTATTAGAAGCATATTCTCCCCCTGAACCTGTGCCAACTATTCACTGTCAGATCTGATCATTTCATTTTTCAGTAACAATCATCAAGGCATCATCATCAACCAGTTACTCATCAAGTTATTAACAACTTATGAGGGCCACAGACACTTCTACATATCATCAATAGATTGTAATCATCCTCAATCAGAATAGAAAAGATAATTGATAATTGACTGAACCATATCAGACCCCTTTTCTTGAGTCTGTCCCACTACTTCTTCATCAAAACAACATATACATGACTGTGCAGCTTCTAACTTGTGTATATATGCAACTTGTCTTCATAATAACTGTGTATGAGAATTGGAATATTGAAGTTTCACACTTTCAGATCCCCTGGATCTGTTATGTCTGTATACTGAGCTATGCCACATCTTTCTAACAACAATTCCTTCTTATTCAATACCTTGGATTGTGATGATGTTTGCTCCCTTTGGTATGGTGGCCGAAATTTGCTCCTGCATTCCTTTTCTATATGCCCAAACTTGTTACAAGCATAACATCTTATATGTTTCATATTCCTTCTATCGTAATCAATAGCTTTGTGACCAAACATAGTGCACGAAAAACAATATCCCTTAAAGTGCTTGGAAACTGATGATCTTTCTGTGTGACAATTATTAGCTTGAACCATTCTACTTCCGCATCTTGTTGCAACATGTCCAAAGTTATGACATACAAAACATTCAACATTATTCATCAGAGGAAAGAACCGATTATCCCTTCCATAGTTAGGAGAAAATGTTTTTCT
The DNA here is from genome assembly GCA_031772625.1 of Pinus tabuliformis. Lineage (NCBI taxonomy): Eukaryota > Viridiplantae > Streptophyta > Pinopsida > Pinales > Pinaceae > Pinus > Pinus tabuliformis. Next base: position 770,272,269 of record CM062816.1, read on the forward strand.
TTGAAGCCTTTATTTCCTTAGTTGTTGATGGGGTTGACCTCTTATCTCCTTGTTGAGCATTTCAGATTTTGCATTAGAGTTCCTTGCCTCATCTTGTGAGCTAGATTCACCTTCAACAGTTTCATGAAAACCAAGACCTGTCTTTATAAGAGGATAACGGTAAACTTTGATGATTTCATCTAATGTTTTTTATCCTTTAGCAAATCTAAGATTCAGAGTTTTTGTCTTCTCAAGTATTTTTCTTAGACTTAATACTTCACACTCTAATTTTTCATTGTGCTTGTCTTTTTTAGTGAGTTGACGTGTCACTGTGTCTATGACTATATCCTTTTCTGCCAAACATATTTTGAGCTGAGTGATTTCTTTAAGGATATCTTCCATTTCTAAGGTATCATTTTCATATGCCATGAGTAGTTTAACATCATCATATTCATCGCTATTAGACAGACCATCACTATCTTCATGAGTATAGTAACTTATTATATTACCTTCTGTAGAAATATTTCCTTTGTCATGAGGGCATTTAGCAGCATAATGACCAACTCTTCCATAAGTAAAACACTTGAAGGGAAGCTTACCTCTAAATCTTCCGGAACCTGACTGAAGTTTCTTCACAAAGTTTATCTCATCTTCTTCTGATATGTATCCTAATTCTTCCATTTCTTTTCCTTTTGCAGAAGCTTTGAAAGCGGCTTCTATGATTTCTGATGGACCTCCTTTCCTCATTTCAAAGGCAGTTAAAATTCCATGAAGTTGAACAATAGTAATAGACTGCAGATGTTGCTTTTATTCAATGGTAGATACATTTGACTCAAATTTAGAAGATAAAGATCTCAAATTTTTTATCAACTATAGTAGCCTCCTTTATTTCTTCACCCAAATTTCTCATATGATGTACAATCTCATCTACTTGTAAGAAATAATTAGCAATACTTTCATTACTATGCATCTTGAGAGTTTCATACTAGATTCTGAGAGTTTCAAGTTTAGCACATTTTACTTGGGAGTCTCCTTCATAGCTTTGAATGATTTTGTCCCATATTTCCTTGGATGTGTTGAACTACATGACTTTGACAAATTTTCATTTTGATAGACTTCCCAATAGAGCATTGACGACTATGGCATTGATTTCATATGATTTCCTTTCTGCCGGATCCATGGGGACTACTGTTGGACTACTGTTGGATATTGATATCCTCTTTCCACAATTTCCCAAACCTCAGCTCCAAGTGACTGAAGATAGGATCCAGTTCTTGTCTTCCAATATACTAAGTTATCTTCGTTGAAGATTGGTGGTCTGATAGATCCCATTCCTTCGTGATTGCTCATCTTGAGAGATCTTCCTTCAAGCAATCAAGCTTCTTCTTAAGGACCTTCTTTGATTCCAATTATTGGGAATAATACTGAGAAGGGGGGGGGTGAATCATTATTATCAAATCAATAACTTTTTCATTTCAAAATCAGATATATATATGCTACTTCAGTGAAGGGAATTTGCGTGTGCATGCAACTATTCTTAAGGTAACCAGCGTATACACAAAGAACTTATGATTCAGTTAATTCATCATATGTTGATATTTAATTAGTGTGTTGTAGCAGTTACAACCACCCTCCAAAATTTTTCCTTAGCCTATTTTGGAGCCTCCCTACCAACCTTACACAACACTTTGTCTTGCTTCGTCAAGTACTCAAGCTTCAGTGTTTTCCTCGCACAAAGGCAGCTTGTCGATCACAGTTGATCCATTCCCCTCATAGGCTGCTCACCCGGACTTGGTCCAACTGCAGGCTGAGCAAATTCCCCTTGAAAATTGCGCATTTTTGGAGGGAAACCAGCCTTCCCTCTAGGAATTGTGTAATCCTCTCTGACAACCTACTGGGCTCCAGGATTGCGCAATCCTGCCAGCCAACCCTCCTGGCAAGATTTATGCAAATTTTCCTAGCAGCAGGTTGCTCAGCCCAGGATTTGTGCAAATCTGGGCAGCAGTGAGTTGCTCTATCCAGAAATTGCACAAATCTCCTGGGCAGTTAGCCCAGCTCCCAGCCAGAAATGCGCATTTTTCTCCAGCAGTCAAGTAGTCTTTTGCATGTGCAACTGAGTTGATTGGTTCCCTCCAGGACTGAGTGAAAAAGACTTGCATGCATGTGTTGCTTCTCCCAAGGCACCATGCAAAGGCATCCCTTGTTTCAAGGATCTATGTTTAGCAGTTCGAGGTTACATGCAAGAAGCAATTTTGAAACCCCCACCAAGTGTCGCTTCCCCTAGATTCGTGGCATGTGCGTCACAAGCTCGATGTTATCAAAACTCATCAACCAGACACTGCAGAGCTCATTCCTCACACCAACCTTGCAACTCTGACATCCCACATCCCATCTCGGAGCAGTCGGCACATTTGACTTAGTTCTTTTAGGGTAAGCCTGCTTCCCATGCCTTGTTCTGCATTTTTGTCACTCTTTTTGTTTTCACTTGTGGGAGTATTGTTTTCTTGATTTCTTTGAGTTCTTGCTATATTTTACATATATTCTAGCTTGTCCTAGCTTTGTTTTAGTTTTCGTTGCTATCTTACTGCTACCGCATGCATGCAAATGTTTTGCAAGGACGATCTCCCAACTGACGAACTGCCTCACCCACATGCATGTTGATCTGTTTGATGAATATTTCATTAATGTTTCTCATGCACTATCAATCACTTCTGCTATCACTTGGTGTTGCCATGCATTTACTATCTTAGTTGCTTTCAATTGCTCGTCGGCGAGTCGGGCCAACCTTGGCCCAGACTCTGCCTTCACCAAGGCTGCATTGCACAATATGGGGGAGGAAGGCTCACCTTCCTCTCTAGATTTGTGTATTCCTACCTAGCATTGGCATCTAGGAATATTTTGCACATTTCTAGAGAACAGTGGCTGCTTGGCCCAAGAAATTGCGCAAATTTGTCCCTAGGTCAACAATCCTTCCCAGTTGAAATTGCGCATTGCACAATCCGAGTAGTCCCCAGCCAGACTGGACTATTCATTATGCAGTTCCAGCAGTCAGTTAGTCTCCCAGTAGCCTAGACTGTGCCTTGTGCAGTCTTGGCAGTCAGTCTCCCGACCTCGCGACCAGAATTATGGAACCTTCATGATCATTCACCCGTGTATGTTGCAAGTTAGTTCTCATGTTGATTTTGGTTTTTGAGTGATAGATTGCTTTCCATGAGTGTTGCCATGTCTCCATGTATCACAGGTGTTCATCTGCCTCTTAGCAGTATAGGTACAATGGTTCCCAGGACATCAGAGACAAAGACATTGTTCAGAGAACGCTTGGGGATGTAGTTGATCAAGTGTCTATGGACTTGCCTACCCATGAAGCGTCAAGTTGTTCGTAGACAAGGACATCAAGATATGATAGCACCAGAATCACAATGAGCATCATCATGAACAATAGCTGAAGACAACATACAAAATGCAACGAATGCAAGAGGAGGGTTGTTGACAACACGAAGGCGGAACAAGGTTGCAAGCTCAAGCGGGTCAATTGATGATGAAAGAAACTTTGGGGACTCCATCTATGAAGTGACGGCGCGACATGAAGATCGTGTGAAGGCAAAAGATGTAACAAAGAGGGAGTTTCATGTGTTGAAGCAACAACTGAGGAAGAACATGATGCTGCACAGATAGAAGAATGAGTTGCAACAGGAATAGGAACAGGAACAACAGTGGGCACATCGTGCACTCACAGACGAAATTGCACTCGTATAAGTTAAAGATCCATCCCAGAAGCTAACATAGAGCAAACATGGTGAGTAGTGTTGGTGATCGCATGCAAGGGATTTAGCAACATGCAAGTCATTGTGCGCACACATGCAATCCAATCCATTCAACAAACTCACCAAGGCGAAGACAAGAAGCAAGACTAACTGGAATTGAACATGTACTTTGGCAAGTTAATGCACATGACCACTAACACACACTTGAAGATCAGCACAAACACTATGAATCAGTGTGTTTCTAGTTCAGATGCACCCAAGAAGACCATGCACATATTAGCAGATGAGTTGGATGAAGGATCCAAACCAATGCACTAGTTGCAACGGTTCCAGTAGTTAATCAGTCTCCCAGCAGCCCAGACTATGCCTTGTGCAGTCTTGGCAGTCAGTCTCCTGACCTCTCGACCGAAATTATGGAACCTTCATGATCATTCACCCAGGCATGTTGCAAGTCAGTTCTCATGTTCATTTTGGTTTTCAACTGATAGATTGCTTTCCATGAGTGTTGCCATGTCTCCATGTATCGCAGGTGTTCATCTACCTCTCAGCAGTATAGGTACAATGGTTTCTAGGAGAGAATAGATGAAGACACCGTTTAGAGCACACTTGGGGATGCAGTCGATCAAGTGTCTATGGACTTGCCTACCGATGGAGACATCAAGATATGATAGCAGCAGCATCACAACGAGCAACATCATTAACAGTAGCTAAAGACAACATACCAAATGCAACAAATGCAAGAGGAGGGTTGTTGACAACATGGAGGCGGACCATTGTTGGACACTTCTGACATTGCAGAACAGCTCACACCAACAGAGCTCAACCCAGGCTGAATGGAACATGCCACAACTGATCAGATCATGGACACACAGATCAAGAACACTCGACAACAGAGGATACAGCTATATCGAGTTGTCAAAGCAGTGCAACTCCTTCACCAAAGCAAATGGCTCACCAGGGACCAAGTTCAACAGAAGTTTCCTCATCTCATGGAGGAACTCGAAGCGTTGGGGACCATTGCTTCCTAAGGGGGGAGTACTGATCCCGATGGATACTGTTGGCCACCCACCTATTCCTAATTTTGTTTTTTATTAATTGAGTTTGCATAATCAAATAACCTATTCTTATGAACCCTGATATATGAATCAATTTATTAAAATATGTTGAAATGATTTCTTTTGATAGTAGGTATAACCATTTAAAAGTTTTATTTTTGAACTTTATTTTAAATTTATTATTAATAATAATTATAAAAAGAATGAACATATAAGTTAAAAATATATACATTTAGAAAAACATGAAACAATATTTTTAATGTGAAGAACTACCCTTCACCATGAAAATCTTTAATCTGTAATTATTCTTTGGTACAATACCGCAGAGTATCAATAGCATAAACCCCAAAAACGATAAGACATTTTTATTTAATCAATTTAATTAAAATGGTAAAAAAAGCATAACTATTTTGGAGATAAATCTAAACCTTTGATTTGCGAAGACCTTATTCAAAATAGACAAACCTATGCACTTAACTGTGTAGGGGATTTGATATTGTAAAGACATATATATTGAATAAATATTGAAATATTTATCCACTCTTGTTAAATTGCTTGATTATCAAATTTGCCTACAATAGAGCAGGGATTTATTGAAATGAAGTCTTTGTTCTCTTAGTAAAAGAGTTATAATTGAGGGGATCTAAATCTTGGATCTTTCATTTTTCACGATTTGAGATTTTGATCACCAATTAAGCTGCCCCTCAAACATAACATAATATCTTTATTTTTTAAATCAAAATATATTATTAACAAGTTATTTAGATGATTTTTTTTCCATTAGAAAAGATCATTTTCCAAACAAATCTAACTAGTGGACAAAACATACAAAAACACCAACTTATAATGGTTTAGAAATTTCACATAAGTATGCTGTGGAAGTAAGATTTTTGATCTATTCTCTTTAAGTGTAAGAATGCCTTCATTGTTACATTGAGTGAAAGAAAAACATATTTTAATCTACATGGTATGATGGAGTAAGTTAATGTGTTTACAACTTGAAAGTAATGAACTTCATATGTTGAGTGTTTATTTTAATTAAACTTGTTGATATTTATATATGATTATATTTATATTATTTATTTTTCATTTACATAATTTATTTATTATTTAAATAATTTCAAAAGCTACAGTTTTATATTTTTAATTATAGTTTTTTCAATTAAATAATAATATATAGATTTCATATTATTCACTCCCTCGTGTCCCCCATTAATTAACAATTAATATGAATACATCATATAAATCATTCGCTCCTTGGTGTACCCAATTAATTAACAATTAATATGACTACACTTCATCTGGTAAAAACATGTCAAACCTTAAATTAAAAGCTACAGTTGGTGAGCTGTTCTGCAATGTCAGAAGTGTCCAACAATGGTCAAGAACCAGCAGCTCCATTGATGATGAAACTAACTTTGGGGACTTTGGCTATGAAGTGATGGAATGACATGAAGACTGTGCGAAGGTAGAAGATGGAACAAAGAAGGAGTTTCATGTGTTGAAGCAGCAACTTAGGAAGAACATGAAGCTACACAAACAGACGAATGAGTTGCAACGGGAACTGGAAAAAGAACATGAACAATAGTTGGTGCATCATGCACTCATGAATGAAACTGTGCTCGTACAAGTTAAAGATCCATCCCAGCAGCTAACATGGAGTAGACATGGTGAGCAGTGTTGGTGATCGCATGCAAGGGATTCAGCAACATGCATGTCATTGTGCGCATGCATGCAATCCAACCCATTCAACACACTCACCAAGGTGAAGACAAGAAGTAAGTCCAACTGGAACTGAACATGTACTTCGGAAGTTGATGAACATGACCACCAGCATAGACTTGAAGATCAACACAAACACTATGCATCAGTGTCTTGCCAGTTCAGTCATGCCCAAGAAGACCATGCACATGTTAGCAGACGAGTTGGATGAAGGATCCAAACCAATGCACCAGTTGCAATGGAAGCAAGAGTTCGCTTCAGCAAGATGTCACTATGAGGTACATGCACACCATCATGGATGACCAAGCTTGGCATTAGCTCACCAGATTCACCATCACAAGCATGTCAAAGATTTGGTCTCACCATAGTGGATTGAGTGCCAGTGATGTCTCGCAAGGCTTTCTCAAGCCATGTTGCCTCACATGAGTACATGTGCATTGTAATGTTGAGTCATGTCAAGTGTAATTCAAGTGTCAACAGTTGGATGTAACAGTCATAGAGTATTTGAAGAGTCATGAGGGTAGTTGAACTATCACAAAGGGGAATGTCAAGGGTCACCCCACCCTTTGCTATAAATTATCCTTCATAACTCATTGTATAGGCTTTTGGTCAGCCAAGCTTCTACTAAGAATATCTTGAAGAAGGCTTGGACAGTATTGTAATGCACCTTGGCTTCTCCACTGCACGGAGCTAGTACATCTCTTTGGAGGAGTAGGTGGATGTGGCTGTAACGTTTCACTGATGGGGCTAGCAGGTTTACATGAGTGTATTGTATGATTGGAACTTACACTTTTATATAATAAGAGCCATCACATTTTCATGCATATTTTGTTATTGTAGTTGGACTGCTCTGGTTGCATTAATGATATATGTTGTTTAACTTACGTATTTATGTATGAACTGATTCACATGATATTATATGAATAATGTTGCAAATGTGTTGTATATTCTATTAATACTATCACCGTCCATGTCGACTGCTCTGTCAGACACCAGACAGACCTTTCACATGAACCTTTCTGTAACAACCATTGCACTCGTTCAGACTGATCCGTGAGTGTTATACATGTTATCTTACCTTAGATGTTGTGACTACCCCATTCAAGTGGACTACTTCGCCAGAAGCTATGTATGTCCTTTTGTGTTGTGTGTTCCTAGATGAGTTGGGACTGATCTCTTTCAACATGGAACTCACATTCACCCTTCTTTCCCCCTTTTGTGTTAGAACCTCTCATACATCTTCTTTGAATCACTGCAATAGTCACACCCTTGCTAGTGACAAAGTTATCCTACTTGCCTTTGTGTGACATCGCGGTCAAGGCATTACCTTACGACCCACTGCTAGGACTCCTACACCAAACGGTCTGAGGTCTAATTGGGACTTCTTATTGGGGAGATCCCATTGACATGTTGGTGGGTCCAACACCATCAACACAGTGAATCAATACTTTATTAACCATCTAAATAGTAACTATGTGCAGTAATAACAGAATAAACCATCACACAAAAGCAACACACATGAACAGCAAGATTTAAGGTGGAAACCCAATGCGGGAGAAAAACAACCTTCCGATGTCATCTCTGTCTTCTTTCAATATAAGAAAAACCTATTTACAATCTTTTACTAGCACAGACTCATACCAGTACATAGGAACCCACCTACAGAAGGCTACAACCTTCTCTCGTTCTCCAGCTTCTACTGGAAGGGACTTACAACCCACTAGCTCTTGTACTAGCTGATATGTTTACTAGTGCATAGGCATCAACCTACAAAAGGCTCCAACCTTCACTCATTCTCCAGCTACTACTGGAAGGGAGCTCCAACCCCCTGGCTCTTGTACTGGCCGATATGTTTACCAATATGTAGGCACCGGCCTACAAAAGGCTACGAACTTCTCTCTTCCTCCAGGGACCACATTTCATAAATTTTCAGTCTGGATACTCCTGGTACACAACAACACAATATGAAGGCCACGTTTCATCCAATTTTCATACTAGACCCATCAGCAACATTGAAGCTAAAAATCAATCACCACTGCAATACAACCAATCACAGAAAACCCATCAACGCTAAAGCAAATCACAATTAATCAATATGAACAATCAAATCATCGTCACCAGAACATAAAGCATAACCCATAACTCTGCATCAACAAACCGAACCAATTGCAACTTCAAACATCATATTTCATAATGTATACGCTTCTTAGAAGTGTTGAACCAACGTCTATACGCGCCTTAACCAAGGCGAACCAGTGTATTACTAACCTAAAACTTCACAACTATTCTGAACTTGATTCATACCCAGATCATAACATTTGCAGAATAAAACATGCATTAGCATTTAGATCTAACCCATCCATTATCAAATCATACAATGATAAATCATTTCAGGTTTCATGATCCTGATCCAACATTGTATCCAAAGGTGTATGTGATATTTCAGATCACACCATTCCCATAGCTCTTACAACATAAAATATAATTCAGATAGAAGTATTCATGAAAAACCCATTCACTTGCACACTTGGCCCTTTGATCTTCTCCTCCTTATATAGTTTTTGGCCTTTCTCAATACCTTAGACCAAAACAACACTTAGTACCTGTGGTATTCTTGGACAAGATCAAATGACTATTACTCCGCTCAATATTGTGGGCTAATACCATGGTATTGAACCTGGGTATTCTTTAATTTTATATTTCCTTGATTTTCTAACCCATACACGCTTTTCCACTTGTGAAAGTGTGTGCATACGTATACACTCCTTTTGTTCTGTGAACTGGCATGTATACACTTCTTGGACAAGGTGAACCAGCGTATAATTCGGAAGCCATTCTCTTTCATAAATCTCTAGAGTATGATCTGTAATCCTTTTATGCTAACCTGTTTCATTGTGAACTGCCATCATTCATCATATATGTGAGTTTCCGTCAAGGACAACACCTGTACCATAATGCCAACAATCTCCCCCTTTGGACTTTATGGAAACCATATTGGTGTTTATTACATCAAGTTATAGAACCTGTTATATATATCAAACAACACCAAGATACTCTCCCCCTTTGACATCAAGGGAAAAGGGCAGACTAAGATATTCTCCCCCGTAGGGATGCTCTGCACATGCTAAATTCTATGATCATGCTTCCCTTGAGATTTTACTGAAATCTCTAATGGATGTGAAATGAAGTACATGACTCTATCACTCAAATAAGTGAGTATGGCCTTCCTATCACCAATGACTCATACATACATCAATCACCCATCTAAGTGGGGATATACCAAATGTTCATACATGAATGAAAAAATGAAATTATTACATCATCCTTCCCATGCATAGTGGGCTTACAAATTACATCATAGATATTTACATGAACTTTACATAAAATGATATAGATGAAATTTATAACAAGGACCAACGATCTAAAAAAGACTGTGATAGTAATCAACAACTATCATACACCATATATGATCTTCACCATAAGCATCTGTCAGCAACATCAAGATCAACAACTTATATATGTCCATCATCAAAAGAGTCATATGAATCAAAACAACTATGTGAATCAAGTAGTATAAGTATCATCATGTACCAAGGTATTATATTATAATGCCAACAATGCATTATTAGAAGCATATGCTCCCCTTGAACCTATGCCAATTGTTCACTGTCAGATCCGATCATTGCATTTGTCAGTAAGAATCATCAAGGCATAATCATCAACCAATTATTCATCAATTTATTAACAACTTATGAGGGCCAAAAGCACTTCTACATATCATTAGCAAGTTGTAATCATCCTCAATCAGAACATAAAAGATAATTGATAATTGAGTGAACCATATTAGACCCCTTTTCTTGAGTTTGTCCCACTGTTTCTTCATCAAAACAACATATACGCGACTATGCGGCTTCCAATTCACGTATATACACGAATTATCTTCATAATAACTGTGTATGAGAATTGGAAAACTGAAGTTTCACACTTTTAGCTCCCCCTGGGTCTGTTATGTCTATTTACTGGGCTATGCCACTTCTTTCTGGCATCAATTCCTTCTTCTTCAATACCTTGGATTGTGATGATGTTTGCTCCTTTTGGTATGGTCGCTGAAATTTGCTCATGCATTCCTTTGCTATATGCCCAAACTTGTTACAAGCATAACATCTTATATGTTTCATATTCCTTATATCACAATCAATAGCTTTGTGACCAAAAATATTGCACGAAAATAAATATCCCTTAAAGTACATGGAAACTGATGATCTTTCTGTGTGATAGTTATTAGCTTGAAACATTCTACTTCTGCATCTGGCTGCAACATGTCCAACATTATGACATATAAAACAATAAACATTATTCATCATAGGAAAGAACTGATTATCCCTTCAATAGTTAGGAGGAATGATTTTATTTGAAGTCTTTATTTCCTTGGTTGTTGATGGGGTTGACCTTTTATCTCCTTGTTGAGCATTTCAGATTTTGCATTAGAGTTCCCTGCCTCATCTTGTGAGCTAGTTTTACCTTCAACAGTTTCATGAAAACCAAGACCAATATTTATAAGAGGATAACGCTGAACTTTGATGATTTCATCTAACATTTCCGATCCTTTAGAAAATATAAGATTCATATTTTTTGTCTTCTTAAGTTCTTTTCTTAGAATTACTACTTCACACTCTAATTTTTCATTGTGCTTGTCTTTTTTAGTGAGTTGACGTGTCACTGTGTCTATGACGGTATCCTTTTCTTCCAAACAAATTTTGAGTTGAGCGATTTCTTTAAGGATATCTTCCTTTTCCAAGGTATCATTTTCATATTCCATGAGTAGTTTAACATCTTTAACATCTTCATCACTATTAGACAGGCCATCACTATCTACAGAAATATTTCCTTTGTCATGAGGGCATTTAGCAACATAATGACCAACTCTTCCACAAGCAAAAAATTTGAAGGGAAGCTTACCTTTGAATCTTCCAAAACCCCGCTGAAGTTTCTTCACAGATTTTACCTCATCTTATTCTGATATGTATCCCAATTCTTCCTTTTCTTTTCCTTTTGTAGAAGCTTTGAAAGTAGCTTCTCTGATTTCTAATGGACCTCCTTTCCTCATTTCAAAGGCAATTAAAATTCCATGAAGTTGAACAATAGTAAGAAATTGTAGATTTTGCTTTTCTTCAATGGCAAATACTTTTGACTCAAATTTAGAACATAGAGATCTAATTTTTTTTCTCAAATATAGTAGCCTCCTTTATTTCTTAACCCAGATTTCTCATATGATTTACAATATCATCTACTCGTAAGAAATAATTAGCAATACTTTCATCACTATGCATCTTGAGAGTTTCATACTGGATTCTGAGAGTTTGAAGTTTAACACATTTTACCTGGGAGTCTCCTTCATAACTTTGAATGATTCTGTCCCATATTTCCTTGGTTGTGTTGAACTACATGACTTTGACAAATTTTGATTCTGATAGATTTCCCAATAGAGCATTGATGACTTTGGCATTGATTTCATATGATTTCCTTTCTGCTGGATCCGTGGGGACTATTGCTGGATATTGATATCCTCTTTCCACAATTGCCCAAACCTCAGCTCCAAGTGGTTGAAGATAGGCTCTAGTTCTTGTCTTCCAATATACTAAGTTATCTCTGTTGAAGATTGGTGGTATGTTAGATCCCATTCCTTCGTGATTTCTCATCTTGATAGATCTTCCTTCAAGCGACCAAGCTTCTTTTGCAGGACCTTCTCTGATTCCAATTATTGGGAATAATATTGGGGGAGGGGGGGTGATTCAGTTTTATCAAATCAATAACTTTTTCATTTCATAATCAGATTTATATACACTACTTCAGTGAAGGGAACTAGCATGTGAACACAACTGTTATTAAGGTGACCAACGTATATCTTGAGAACTTATGATTCAATTAATTCATCATATGTTTATCTTGAATCAGTGCATATGTACTTTATTAACCATTTAAAAAGTAACCATGTGTAGTAATGATAGAATAAACTATCACACATAAGAAACATGCATGAACACTAAGATTTAAGGTGGAAACCCAATGCGGGAGAAAAGCCACCTGCTGCTGTCATCTTTGTCTTCTTTTAATATAAGAAAACCATGTTTACAATATTGTACTAACACATGCTCATACCAGTACACACGCACCCACCTGCAAATGGCTACACCCTTCTCTCGTTCTCAAGCTTCTACTGGAAGGGAGCTATAACCCCCTAACTCTTGTACTAGCCGATATGTTTACTAGTATGTAGGTGTCGACCTATAAAAGGATCCAACCTTCACTTGTTATCCAGCTGCTACTAGAAGGGAGATCCTGTTAGAAAATTATATATTACGGAGCAATGGAACACATAAAATATTGCAGAAATATAAACACAGAAAACGCACAAAACAAGAGAGACACAGATATACGTGGTTCACCCAGTTTGGGCTACGTCCACCTCGAACAGCCAGTCCTTCCTTTCTATTATCCAGCAAAATGAAGAGACACAACCTACAACAAATCCGTTGTAATATCCTCTGTTTTCTCTCACAGTCTCACCTCTCTGTTTCTCGCTCACAGAATACACATCTATCTCACAGCCTCAAATACAATACCCTCATACAAAGAGAGGGGCTGCCTTCTAGGGAAAAAAACCCTAAACTAAACATAAGTTCTACGTCAGATCATCCGCCTAATGAACGGTCCAGATTGACAAGAAATTACTATACTTTTACAAGGCAATTTTACAGCGGTTTTTAGCTTCGGGGGCGCTGCCCCCGAAACCCCCCACCAGGGGGGGGGGGGGGGGGGGGGCTCCCAAAGGTCGCAGCTGCCCCCCCCTGGACCCCCCCTGCAGCGAATATTTTACGGGCGGCGTTGTCGCCCCCATTTCGAATTGGGGTCCTATGTGGTGATACCTTTGAATATAGAAGATAATCAGGCTCCACACCTAACAATCTCCCACTTGGAGACTGATTGTAGCAACTCCACCGCTGCTCCATTTGCTGGACAATGACTCCTCTTTGGACCTAGTTGTTTCTCATCTTCATCGTCATCCTTGAAGACCAACTGAAACTAAGCATATTCTCAGTTTCTCCCTGGTTACAACTTTTGTTAGCATATCTGCAGGATTTTGGCTAGTGTGTATCTTTTTTAGCTTCAACTCTCCATCTTCCAACACTGATCGTATGAAATGGTACTTGAGTTGTATGTGTTTAGTCCTGGAATGAAATGCTGAGTTCTTTTCAAGATGAATGGAACTTTGGCTATCACTGTATAACGTGCCCATATCATGCTCCTTACCCAATTCACCCATAAACCTTTGTAACCAAATCATTCCTTTACTAGCCTCTATAGCAGCAACATACTCTGCTTCTGTTGTTGAAAGTGCAACAACACTTTGGATTTTTGAAACCCAATTGACAACTGTTCCTCCAACAGTAAATACATATCCTGTAGTGCTCCTCCTGTTATCTTTGTCACCTGCCATATCTGCATCAACATATCCTTGTAGGGAGATGTTTGAACCACTAAAGCATAATGCTTGATTTGTGGTACCTTTCAAATATCTGAGAATCCATTTCACTGGCATCTAATGTTCCTTTCCTAGATTGTTCATGTACCTGCTTACAACTCCCACTGCATGTGCAATATCAGGCCTTGTGTAGACCATTGCATACATTAAGCTTCCAACTGCTGATGCATATGGAACTTTAGACATATAATCCATGTCTTCTTGGGTCTTTGGGCACATTTCCTTGCTAAGTTTGAAATGGCTAGAAAAAGGTGTACTAACTGGTTTTGCATTGTGCATGTTAAATCTTTTCAACACCTTTTGTATGTACTCATTCTGAGACAATGTTAATTTACGATTTTTCCTGTCTCTAGTTATTCTCATACCAAGGATTTGTTTTGCAGCTCCCAAATCCTTCATTGCAAATGAATTTGCCAATTTTCTTTTGAGCACATTTATTTCCTGCATGTTAGATCCTGCAACAAGCATGTCATCTACATATAGTAACAATATAATATAGCTGCCATCATTTTTCTTTTTCAAATAAACACAATGATCAGAGTGACATCTAGTATAACCTTGTTCAGACATAAACTTGTAAAATTTTAGATACCACTGCCTTGGAGCCTGTTTTAAGCCATACAAGCTCTTCTTCAACCTGCACACTAGTTTCTCCTTCCCTTTCACCTCATATCCTTGTGGCTTCTGCATATATATCTCTTCCTCCAAATCCCCATGGAGAAAGGATGTCTTTACATCTAACTGCTCAAGATGCAAATATTCAGCTGCTACAAGACTTAAAATAGTTCTGATTGAAGTTATTTTAACAATAGGAGAAAATATTTCATCAAGATCAATAACTTTCTTCTGTGCAAACCCCTTCACCACAAGTCTAGCTTTATACCTCTGTTTTCCTCCATCTTCTTCCTTTAGCTTGTAAACCCATTTATTCTTCAATGTAGATTTTCCTACAGGCAACTTGACTAAATCCCAAGTCTGGTTATGCATTATGAAGTCCATCTCTTCTTCCATGGCTACCTCCCACTTCTTCATGCTTTCAACCTGCATTGCTTCTTCATAACATTCGGGTTCACCAGAATCAGTCAACAATAAATAATATAATGAATGAGAGTATTGTTCAGGGGGTCTACTTATCCTGGTAGATATTCTAACACCACTTTCAGGTGTTTGGGGTGCCTATTGTTGTTGTGGTGGTTGCTGTTGTTGTGGTTGTTGATTATTATTATTTTCAGGCACCTTTCCTTTTTCAGTGATTTCATCAAGAACTGCGTATTCCTTGTTTTCCTTTTCCTGTTTCTTTTCCTGCAACTAATTCTTATACAAGACCTTTTCATTGAATATGACATCTCTGCTCCTAATGATTTTGTGATTTTCGTAATCATATAAGCGATAACCAAAATCATTAACACCATATCCAATAAAGGTACATTTCTTTGACTTTGCCTCAAGCTTTCTTATATTTTCTTTATCAATATGGACAAAGGCCTCACAACCAAAAGGCTTTAAAATAGAGTAGTTTACCTTTTTACCTGTCCATGCTTCCTCTGGAACACCACCATCCAAGGAACTTGAAGGCCCTTTGTTTATTATATAAACAGCAGTATCTACAACATCTTCCCAAAACTGTAAAGGCAATCTTGCATGCAATCTCATTCACCTTGCACGCTCCATGATTGTTATGTTCATCCTTTCTGACACACCGTTTTCTTGTGGTGTTCTTGGAACTGTCTTCTCTCTGCGAATTCCATGCTCTGAATAGTACCTATCAAACTCTTTGCTGCAATATTCACCTCCATTACCTGATCTAAGACACTTCAATTTCTTTCCTGTCTCAATCTCAACCAAAGCTTTCCATTTCTTGAAAGTATCAAATACATCAGATTTATTCTTAATACAATAAATCCAAGTTTTTCTAGTTGCATCATCAATAAAAGTAACATAATAACGAGAGCCACCGAGAGATGATACCTGAGCAGGTCCCCATACATCTGTATGCACAAGCTCTAATTTTTCATTCTTCTTTTGTTTCCCAACTCTGAGAAATCTGACTCTCTTCTGTTTTCCATAAATGCAATTCTCACAGAAGTCCAAATCAACATTCTTCAAACCCGACAACAAATTCCTTGAGTGAAGAATCTTCATCCCCTTTTCACTCATGTGTCCGAGCCTATGATGCCATAATGCTGCATCTGCTCCTTTGGAAGTTAAAGCATTAACAAAGTTAGAAATACCATTGCATAAATACAATGTAACAACCTTTTCGCCTTTTGCTATTACCAGGGCTCCTTTGGTGACCTTCCAAGCTTTATCTGTGAAAGTTGTCACACAACCTTCACCGCCTAACTGCCCTGTTGAAACCAGATTTTTCTTTAGATCTGGAACATGCCTTACCTCCTTTAATAGCCATTGGTTTCCATTCTGTTGTTTTACAAGAACCTTACCCATTCCAACGATTTTACAGGGTTTGTCATCACCTAGATGAACTTGTCCAAAATCTCCTTGAACATAGTCATGAAAGTATTTCTTATCAGGTGTGGCATGGAATGAAACCCCTGAATCTACCACCCAGGAATCAGTAATATTTTCGAAAGAAAGAATCAAAGAATATTGTAACACCTCACCTATCACATTTGCTTCATGATTGTTTTCTTGTTGTGCATCTCCTTCTTTTCCCTTCCGAGATCTACAGTCTTTCTTTAGGTGTCCTTTCTTTCCACATTTCCAGCACACTATCCCCGATCTAGACTTGGATCTGCCTTTCCTTGATTTACTATGATATTCTGAGCCCTTTCCTCTTTCCATTTTTCTTCCTCTAGACTCTGCACTCAAAGCATTTCCCGATGTCTCACCGGAGCTTTTCCATCGCATTTCCTCGCTAAGGATAACACCGACAACATCATCACACTTTAAAGTACTAGATCCAGAAACGGAGTTACTAATGGCCATTACCAAACAATTCCAACTTTCTGGTAATGAGCACAAGAATAATAGATCTATAACTTCATCATCAAAGTTTACCCCTACAGAACTTAACTGTTGTGTGTGGAGCATGATTGTTCAGAGGTCTTTGTTTTAGCCGGAAGTATACTCTAGGAAGTTTTGTACACCCCTCCACGCGGGGGGGTGCGACGGGGACTTGTCCCCCCCGCGGGGGTCCGGGGGGGCTCATCCCCCCCGGCTGGGGGGTCCGAGGGCCAGCGGTCCCTCGAAGGGGGCTCGGGGGCAGTGCCCCCGAAGCCAAAAATAAATGTAAAATTTCCTTGTAAAGTATAGTAATTTCTAGTCAATCTGGGCCGTTCATTAAGCGGATGATATGACGATAGAACTTATGTTTAGTTTAGGGTTTTTTGTCGTAGAAGGAAACCCCTCTCTTTGAATGAGGGAATTGTATTTGAGGCTGTGTGATAGATGTGTATTCTGTGAGTGAGAAACAGAGAGGTGAGACTGTGAGAGAAAACAGAGGATATTACAGCGGATTTTCTGTAGGTTGTGTCTCTTCATTTTGTTGGATAATAGCAAGGAAGGACTGGCTGTTCGGGGTGGATGTAGCCCAAACTGGGTGAACCACATATATCTGTGTCTCTCTTGTTTTGTGTGTTTTCTGTGTTTATATTTCTGCAATATTTTATGTGTTCCATTGCTCCGTAATATATAATTTTCTAACAACTGGTATCAGAGCCGAAGGTCTATTTGGTTGATAACCTCGCAGGAAAGAAGGGTTCCTGGTTCGAGTGGGAGCAATGGTGGAAGATGGTAAGTTTAGGGTCGAGAAATTTAACGGCCAACACTTCTCGCTATGGAAGATGCAGATGGAAGATTATCTGTATTAGAAAGATCTATACCTAACATTGGGCGGAAAAACAAAGATGCCGAGGGGTATGAAAGATGAAGAATGGAACCTTCTCGATAGAAAGGCACTCGGAACAATACGGTTGTGCCTTGTTGCATCAGTCACCTTCAACATTTCGAAGGAAACCACGACAGAGGGTTTGATGCAGAAGTTGTCGAAACTATATGAAAAACCCTCGGCCTCAAACAAGGTATTTCTTATGAAACAGTTATTTAATATGAATATGTCGGAAGGTGGATCTGTTGCAAACCATTTAAATGATTTTAATACAGTTACAAGTCAGTTAAGTTTTGTAGGGGTAAACTTTGACGATGAAGTTAGAGCTCTGTTATTCTTGTGCTCATTACCAGAAAGTTGGAATGGTTTGGTAATGGCCATTAGTAACTCCGTTTCAGGATCTATTACTTTAAAGTTTGATGATGTTGTCGGTGCTATCCTTAGCGAGGAAATGCGACGAAAAAGTTCTGATGAGACATCAATGCTTTGAGTGCAGAGTCTAGAGGAAGAAAAATGGAAAGAGGAAAGAGCTCAGGATATCGCAGTAAATCAAGGAAAGGCAGATCCAAGTCCAGATCGGGGATAGTGTGCTGTAAATGTGGAAAGAAAGGACACCTAAAGAAAGATTGTAGATCTCGGAAGGGAAAAGAAGGATATGCACAACAAGAAAACAATCATGAAGCAAATGTGACAGGTGAGGTGTTACAAGATGCTTTGATTCTTTCTTTCGAAAATATTATTGATTCCTAGGTGGTAGATTCAGGGGCTTCATTCCATGCCACACTTGATAAGAAATACTTTCATGACTATGTTCAAGGAGATTTTTGACAAGTTTGTCTGGGTGATGATAAACCCTGTAAAATCGTTGGAATGGGTAAGGTTCTTGTAAAACAGCAGAATGGAAACCAATGGCTATTAAAGGAGGTAAGGCATGTTCCAGATCTAAAGAAAAATCTAATTTCAACAGGGCAGTGCGGTGAAGGTTGTGTGACAACTTTCACAGATAAAGCTTGGAAGGTCACCAAAGGAGCCCTGGTAATAGCAAAAGGCGAAAAGGTTGGTACATTGTATTTATGCAATGGTATTTCTAACTCTGTTAATGCTTTAACTTCCAAAGGAGCAGATGCAGCATTATGGCATCATAGGCTCGGACACATGAGTGAAAAGGGGATGAAGATTATTCACTCAAGGAATTTGTTGCCGGGTTTGAAGAATGTTGATTTGGACTTCTGTGAGAATTGCATTTATGGAAAACAGAAGAGAGTCAGATTTCTCAGAGTTGGGAAAGAAAAGAAGAATGAAAAATTAGAGCTTGTGCATACAGATGTATGGGGACCTGCTCAGGTATCATCTCTCAGTGGCTCTCGTTATTATGTTACTTTTATTGATGATGCAACTAGAAAAACTTGGATTTATTGTATTAAGAATAAATCTGATGTATTTGATACTTTCATGAAATGGAAAGCTTTGGTTGAGATTGAGACAGGAAAGAATTGAAGTGTCTTAGATCAGACAATGGAGGTGAATATTGCAGCAAAGAGTTTGATAGGTACTGTTCAGAGCATGGAATTCGTAGAGAGAAGACAGTTCCAAGAACACCACAAGAAAATGGTGTGTCAAAAAGGATGAACAGAACAATCATGGAGCATGCAAGGTGCATGAGATTGCATGCAGGATTGCCTTTACAGTTTTGGGCAGATGCTATAGATACTGCTGTTTATCTAATAAACAGAGGGCCTTCAAGTTCCTTGGATGGTGGTGTTCTGGAGGAAGCATGGACAGGTAAAAAGGTAAACTACTCTTTTTTAAAGCCTTTTGGTTGTGAGGCCTTTGTCCATATTGATAAAGAAAATAGAACAAAGCTTGAGGCAAAGTCAAAGAAATGTACCTTTATTGGATATGGTGTTAATGATTTTGGTTATCGCTTATATGATTATGAAAATCACAAAATCATTAGGAGCAGAGATGTAATATTCAATGAAAAGGTCTTGTATAAGAATCAGTTGCAGGAAAAGAAGCAAGAAAAAGTAAACAAGGAATACACAGTTCTTGACGAAATCACTAAAAAAGTAAAGGTTCCTGAAAATAATAATAATCAACAACCACAACAACAGAAACCACCACAACAGCAACAGGCACCCCAAAAACCCGAAAGTAGTGTTAGAAGATCTACCAGGATAAGTAGACCCCCTAAACGTTACTCTCCTTCATTATATTAGTTATTGTTGACTGATTCTGGTGAACCCGAATGTTATGAAGAAGCAGTGCAGGTAGAAACCTGGAAGAAGTGGGAGCAAGCCATGAAAGAAGAGATGGACTCCTTAGCACATAACCAGACTTGGGACTTAGTCAGGTTGCTTGCACGTAAAACAACATTGCAGAATAAATGGGTTTACAGGCTGAAGGAAGAAGATGGAGGAAAACAGAGGTATAAAGCTAGACTTGTGGTGAAGGGGTTTTCACAGAAGAAAGGTATTGATTTTGATGAAATATTTTCTCCTGTTGTTAAAATGACTTCAATCAGAACTATTTTAAGTCTTGTAGTAGCTGAAGATTTACATCTTGAGCAGTTAGATGTAAAGACAACCTTTCTCCATGGGGATTTGGAGGAAGAGATATATATGCAGCAACCATAAGGATATGAGGTGAAAGGGAAGGAGAAACTAGTGTGCAGGTTGAAGAAGAGCTTGTATGGCTCCAACATATCATGCAACAGATCCACCTTCCGACATATTCATATTAAATAATCGTTTCATAAGAAATACCTTGTTTGAGGCCGAGGGTTTTTCATATAGTTTCGACAACGTCCACATCAAACCCTCTGTCGTGGTTTCCTTCGAAATGTTGAAGGCGACTGACGCAGCAAGGCACAACCGTATTGTTCCGAGTGCCTTTCTATCGAGAAGGTTCCATTCTTCGTCTTTCATACCCGTTGGCATCTTTGTTTTTCTGCCCAATGGTAGGTATAGATCTTTCTGATACAGATAATCTTCCATCTGCATCTTCCATAGCGAGAAGTTTTGGCCATTAAATTTCTCGACCCTAAACTTACCATCTTCCGCCATTGCTCCCACTCGAACCAGGAACCCTTCTTTCTTGCGAATTTATCAGCCAAATAGACCTTCAGCTTTGATACCAGTTGTTAGAAAATTATATATTACGGAGCAATGGAACACATAAAATATTGCAGAAATATAAACACAGAAAATGCACAAAACAAGAGAGACACAGATATAAGTGGTTCACCCAGTTTGGGCTACGTCCACCCCGAACAGCCAGTCCTTCCTTTCTATTATCCAGCAAAATGAAGAGACACAACCTATAGCAAATCCGCTGTAATATCCTCTGTTTTCTCTCACAGTATCACCTCTCTGTTTCTCGCTCACAGAATACACATCTATCTCACAGCCTCAAATACAATACCCTCATACAAAGAGAGGGGTTGCCTTCTAGGGCAAAAAACCCTAAACTAAACATAAGTTCTACCGTCAGATCATCCGCCTAATGAACGGCCCAGATTGACTAGAAATTACTATACTTTTACAAGGCAATTTTACAGTTGTTTTTAGCAAACCCCCCACCAGGGGGGGGGCCTCCCAAAGGTCGCAGCCGCCCCCCCCCCCCCCCCCCCCCCTTGGAGCCCCCCTGCTGCGAATATTTTACGGGTGGCGTTGCTGTCCCCATTTCGAACTGGGGTCCTATGTGGCGATACCTTTGAATATAGAAGATAATCAGGCTCCACACCCAACATATCCAACCCTTTGGCTCTTGTACTAGCCGATATGTTTACCAGTATGTAGGCGCCAGCCTATAGAAGGCTGCGACCTTCTCTCTTCCTCCAGGGACCACGTTTCATAAATTTTCAGACTGGATACTCCTAGTACACAACAACACAATATGAAGTCCATGTTTCATCCAATTTTCATATTGGACCCATCAAAAACATTGAAGCTCAAAATAAATAACCACTACAATACAACCAATCACTAAAAATACATCAACACTGAAGAAAATAAAAGTCAATCAATTTGAAAAATCAGATCATTGTCACCAGAACATAGAGCAAAACCCAGAACTCTACATCAACAACCCGAACCAACTACAACTTCAAAAATCATATTTCATAATGTATACGCTACTTAGAAGTGCCGAACCAACGTGTATATGCGCCTTAACCAAGGCGAACCAGCATATAGATCTGCAAATACTAACTTAAAACTTCACAACTATTCCAGACTTTAGTCATACCCAGGTCATAACATTTGCATAATAAAACATGCATTAGCATTCATATCTAGCCCATCCATTATCAGATCATACAATGATAAGTCATTTCAGGGTTCATGATCATGATCCAACATTATATCCAAAGGTGCATGTGATATTTCAGATCATGTCATTCCCATAGCTCTTACAACATAAAATATACTTCAGATAGAATTATTCATGAAAGACCCATTCACTTGCACACTTGGCCCTTTGATCTCCTCCTCCTTATATATCTTTTGGCCTTTCTCAATACCTTGGACAAAAACAACACTTAGTAGCTGTGGTATTCTTGGACGGGATCAAATGACTGTTACTCCGCTCAATATTGTGGGCTAATACCATGGTATTAACCCTTGGTATTCTTTAATCTTAAATTTAATTGATTTTATAACCAATACACTCTTTTCCTCTTGTGAAAGTGCGTGCATACGTATACACTCATTTTGTTTTGTGAACCCTCGTGTATACGCTACTTGAACAAGGTGAACTAGAGTATACTTCTTAAACCATTCTCTTTCTTCAATCTCTAGAGTCTGATCTATAATCCTTTGTTCTTGACCTATTGCACTATAAACTGCCATCATTCATCATATATGTGAGTTGCCATCAAGGGCAACACCTGTATCATAATGCCAACACTAGTGAGCATAATTGTGAAATTATGCCTTGTTGTTGTTTCTTTAAAAGATTTTTCATGCCATTATAACTTATTATCTTTCATGGTTTCCCTACAATACCCCTTAATTCAACTCCCTTTCCTTCCAAAAAAAATCAAGAAAATTTCTTGAAAATTAAAAGTTATCATCCCCAAAGATTGTAAACATTGGACTCCTAGTACAACATCAACACCACCCTTTGGAATGAAAAGCATTGGACTATTCAATACATATTCCCCCATGGTTATCTTGATATTATGGCACTTTCCATAGAAATTTATAGTTCATCCATTTGCAACCATCACTTGACACTCAGGTGCTAGATATAGGAAGCAATTCAATTCCTTGACTATCTTACAATGAATAAAATTATGGGTACTACCCAAATAAATCAACATTATTACCTTTTTCTTCTTGATATGTCCTTCTATATTGAGAGTTTGAGGAGTGGTGATTTTTTCCAATGCATTACAAGATATGGTCAAATTCATTGCTTCTTTATCTAGGGTTGGTTCCTAGTGTATATCCTCTTCTTTTGACGTTTCTTGTTCCTTTTCTTCCTCCTCTTCACAATTTATGTAAAAAATATATTCTCAGCACACTTATGACCTTTAGCGTATTTGCTATCAAAACTATAAAAAATCCATTTCAGTAATTTTTCTTCCAATTGTTGTGGTGTCAACCTTGTAGATTGTGGAAGACTAGGAGCATCAACACTTCCATCTTTATAGTTGTGAGTAGTAGAGTTCCCTGTTGCCATAATTTTGCTTCCAATTTTTCTTACCACTTTGAATGCCTTCTCCAATGAATCAAGTTCCCAAAGGCGAACCTCATGTTGGATTTTATCCTTTAAATTCGCTATGAATACATCAATCATATACTCCTTTGGAATATCATTTACCCTGATATTCAATTTTTGGAAGCTCTCAATGTTCTCTACCATTAAACCCTTTTGTTCTAGATTAATCAATTGGATAATGAAGGTGTTTCTCTTTGTATCCTCATAATGTACTGTCATTTACTCTGTAAAAATTGACCAAGTGACAAGTGGTTTATGAGAACAAAGCCATCGATACCATACTGTTAGGAACGGGATCCCCCAAAGGACAGTTTTGGGGCTAAAATCCCATATTTTGGTCAAATTTTGTAAGAGACTTATAAAGACTCTGCATTTTGTGGTCACAGAGTGTGTAGGTGTTATAAGTCATAAAGGGTTGTCTGCCCTTAGTTTTGTAAAGTAAAGTTAGCTGTAAGAGATCTACCCATGGTCCGTGAACCATGGGATTGTATAAGAAGAGCTAAGCTCTAAGTAGTTTAGGAGAGACATAAGATAAGAGAGCGATAGCTCTAAAGTAGGAAGTCTAAGTTTTGGGTCGTAACGTAGGTAAAGGCTCTGCATCTGAGTGCGCAAAGGCCTAGAGTAGAAGTTCGCAGCTGAGTGCGCGGACCCCTACAACTGTATGCGTAGGGTGAATAGAGTCTATAATCGCTTGGAACATATCAATAAAGAGAAGTGTTGGGCATGGAATCCCCCCATAGCATGTTTTGGGGCTCAAAGCCCAAGTTTTGGTCAAAGGTTCTGTAAGACTCCGTGAATTGCGGGCACAGAACACAAAGTAGAGGTTAAGTCATAGGGTTGTCAGTCCTAAAGTAATGTAATGTAATGTAAAGTCATGTCGCCCTACCCATGGTCCAAGCGAGGCTCTAAGTTGGAAAGACAATAGAAGATAGAGTAAGTAGTGATGGAATGGTTTGAGCTTAGAGTAGGATTCTAAGCGTATTGGGTCGTAGTAGTAGGAAGAGGCTCTGCAGTTGAGTGCGCAAAGGCCTAGTTGAGTCCACAACTAAGTGCGCGGACCCCTTCATCTAAGTGCACAAGGCGGTGTCGAGTCTGTAATCGGGATTGAAGATTAATAAAGAGAAGTCGATTCTTATTTCTGTGTATTTGTTGTGCATTATCTTCTTTATTTTTATATTAGTTTATGTATCACATGCACTGATATGATCGCTGAATATGTTGTAATAACCATAAATATTACACACACAAGTTAAGTAATCAGTTAATTAGCAAGGAAATTAGGTATTATATGGGTTGCCCCCCGAGCAGGACTACGTGGAAACAACAGCACGGGTTGGGAAGGAATAGGAAGTGTGCATAGTGACGGGTCGGACCGCGAACCTCTATAATCCCATCAAACATCCCCAGGGTGCGAAAAATTGGTTCTAGCACCCTCCCATACTACTTCGGGTGAGACCTCAGTCCGTGCTCCATGGATTGTTTTCGAAAGGGCCAGTAGTACCGGCATTTTCTTGGCTAAATCACCTCTGAACCTGGGTCAGGCCCATACAAGCCAACAACTGGTTTCATTGTTGGGACCGGGATCTACATAAAGGATGTCTGATGTCGTGCCACTGGAATCCAACAAAGAAATAAATTGAAGAGTGGTGGGACAACAAGATTCACGAGTTCGCGGCACAAAAGAACAGAAATCCCCGAGTATCTGAAGAACAGTGGTTGGAACGCTACTTGTATATGGAAATCCACAAAATTTTCTTCGCATGTTTTCCGTCTAAGCTGTATGAGTGGATCATGAAGTTAGCAGACAGTCAGGGAAGGTGTAGTCTCAATAGTGTGGACTCTGGAACTAGTGCGCAGACTAGAAGCATCAGAAGATAAGATAGCATGAGCTGTGGACCACTGGCTCGACCGAATAATAGGAGGATTTATCACTGAGTTCGTGGTAGACACGACCGTTAGCTACAGTGAGGTAGAGTGACATTTTCTTAAGGGACCGCAAGGTAAGTATATTAAATCTTTAAACACTTGGATTAAGATGCTATTATGTGAAAAGCGGGTTATGTGAATAAATTAATGTTTTGGACTACGCGAAGTGGGAAGATCTACAAAAGCGGAAGTAGTGAGGAGTTGGAAAACAGTCCCTTAATTTCACCCTCACAGGAAAGTGAGGAGTGGCTCGTGAAAGTTTCTTTGAGGAGCGCAGTCGGTTTGATAGGACAAAGAATTCCACGTTTGCCACCCCCACCCACACCGCCACCTGTTTCACCCCCCTCACCTCTAGCTCCACCCACTCCACCTTTGCCACCACCGCAGTTCAGTATGGTGAGTGCGATTAAACTGTCGGTGTTTAGAGGAGTAGGAAATGAAGATCCGGACCAATTCTGGTTCGTGGTAAGAGCAGTATGGCAAGCACAAGGTGTCGTGGATGATAATATTAAAAAGGCTACGCTGGTGAGTGCACTATAGGATCATGCATTAATGTGGTATATCAGGAATTCTAATGACCACCCGAACGTAGGAATTGCATAGATCCAGACCGCGCTGAACAGGGAATTTAGGAGGCCAAAATCAGAGACACAATCAATCGTCGGGTTTAAGGAGATCACGATGCTCCCAGGTGAGACCCCCTGGGATCTGGACCAAAGGCTGAAGAGTACAATCCATGAAGCGAATATGACGTTATTGCACATCATCACACATGGTTTGTGGCCTCACTTACCCTGCACTTAAGGACGGCGCTGTCACAGCAAAAACTTTCCACCCAGGCCGAAGCATTGGAGATGGCAATAATATTGCATGAGACTGCTATATAAGACCTTGGGTTGGGAGTCCAACAAATCCACGCGCAACTGTAGAATCTATGTCTAGAGGTGCAAAGTTTGAAACAGGACAGGACAACTCAGCCGAAGGTGAGCGAGGAAGTATGGTGCATAAATGCAAAGGCCAAAGGCACGACAAGGACAATTGTCCAGTGTTCACGAGCTACTTGGCAAGGGGAGGGCCAATTCTGTTAAGACCGGAGGCACAGACAGGACTGAGCGCGACATCTGCATTATGGTGCGTGATCTCCTAGATAAGAGGAAAACACACCACGGATAATTGTCATCTACTGCAGAAGTATACGCAGACGTCCCAACAATTGTTTTGTAATTTCTCCGAGTCAGTGGCCATGATGAACGCACTTGCCAAAGCTATGAACTAATGATGGATTAGACTTCTGCGTATAGGGTGCATGTCAAAATGTGAGCCCTTGACCCAAATGCAGGGATGGCACGCGCTGGGCTTCAGGGGTGCGGTCGAGGTCAAGGTGGAATGGGACCAGGAATGGGTCGCAGCTAGATAATTTGTTACAATTGCGGAGGGCCGGGGCATTATGCCTGTGATTGTATGAACCTGACTAGGATATCATGTTGGTACTGTAATCATTTTGATCATGAGGCAAAAGATTTCCCTTCGTTGATAGCGAGGATGCGTGAAAAGGGGGTACTCCAGCCACCTCTGACCCAAAATGTACAAATGATGAGGTCTGAACTACACGAAGAAGACCCAAATGTAAACATGATGCTCAGGAGTGGTATGGCCATGGGAGATGATAAAGGGAAGCAACCAGAAAACAGCATGTGGGTTCACAAGGCTCCTACAAAGGAACCCGAGTTTGACTTAGAACACGTGAAGGTGACATTCATGGAAGCTAAAAAGAGCTTCACGGAGGCCTCCACTTCAGGTAGCCAGGATCAACTAAAACCAGGGATGGATCCTTCAATGCTCACTACATTTCTAGAGACATGCATGAAACTATTGTGCAAAAGCAAGGCATTCAAAGGGATACAGGAACTTATCACTAGGTGCGCGGGGTCCGAAGAACTGCGCATGGACTGAAAACTTGGAAAGTATGCATTGTGCACAGGAAGGGAGATGAGGTTGTTTGCGCAAATAAGCGAGTATGAAATGGATAAGTTAATCCTAGATCTGGGTTCAGACGTGAATGTACTACCAAAGAAAACATGGGAACACATGGGTAGACCTACGTTACAATGGTCCCCTATTTAGTTACGAATTGTGAACCAACAAAAGATTTTACCCATGGGAAGATTGCAAGGGGTGAAAGTCGATATTGAAGGCGCGAGCGCGCAGGCGGATTTTGAAGTGATAGAGATTATCGATGACAACAATCCCTATCCTACGCTACTAGGAATAGACTGGGCTACCGATATGAATGAAGTCATAAATATGAAGAAGCACAAAATGACCTTTGAGAAAAAGTCACTATGCGTAGTAGTACCGCTGGATCGAGCCAAAGGAGCACGGTACACTGAACCGGTGCACGACGACGATAGTGATGACAATATCGATTGTATCTACAAGATAACTACATAAGGAGAGGATTGGGTGAATCCGACTGCAGATGGAAGGATTTTGTGGGAGCGTGAAAGCTCCTGCACTTCAGATTCAGACGAAGAGATAGAGTGATGGCAGAATCGGCTGCACGAAATAACAACACTGAACTGCAACATGATGATCAGGTCATTGTGTTGCATAACAACAGAGGCAAGGGAGCTTCCGACATATGATGGATTGTTAGCGATGGATGAATTTCTAAGAAAATTTGAAAGAGCAGTACTAGAACAACAGTGGTTTGATGTGCTGAAGTGGGCACTACACGCAACACCCGCACGATGGTGGGGTACCCATCAAGGAAATTTCGAGGACTGGTGCGGATGCAGAAGGATGATGTGCCTACAGTTTGGAAAACCCCAGCTTCAAAAGCAAGTTAATCAATAGGGGTAGAACAGATTGCACACCCACCTTTCTCGATGGGTACAAACATATGTTGTAAAACCCGCACAAGTGCACACTAGCCCTAGAACAACAAATCAGAACAAAAAGCAGCAACAGGAAAGGCGACGCGCACTACCAATTCTCCGTGACAAAGCCTTCGATAGGGTGTGCAGAGTACTAAACAAAGTTCACCAGGCGAGACGAAATGATTGGGACTTACGCGTGCCAACGGTTCAATGGGCCTACCAGATCATGTGTAAAACTCTAAACATAGATACGATTCCAAAGGAGTGGAATAGAATGAAGACGATACTTATTGAAGAAAATACAAAAAGGAATCCACACGTACTAGACCCTGTAGTAGTGACAGTGCATGATGACCAGAAGGAAGAAATCACACATCTACACGAGGTAGAACATATAAGGATTCATAAAGCTATCCGACGATGGAACCTTAGACTTCATGCACTAAAGGATCGGGTACAATTGAGGAAGAAAAGCATTTTGATGGACACTAAGATCGAGAGGCTAGAAAACAATATCAGGTAGGCATGTCTCGCCGATAAACCAAGGATGACAAGGCAAGACATAGGTGATCATACCACTACGTTAGAAGAATGTCGCCACAAATGTATGACTCTGTTGCCATGGCTACGAATGCACCTCACCAAACACAGTAACCAGGGGAGCGCACTACATACGGTTGAATTCACAGTGCGAGCGGTCGCACAGAGAATTGAGGAGTTTTCACGGGCTATGCTGGAAGGCGAGTTGAAGTCTCACGCAAGTGGTATGACCACCTAACTAGCCATAGGAAGCACAGTCTTTTCGGCCTGAGGAGCCAGACAAGGGCATAGAACTATAAACACAAGCACCAAAAGTCGATACTAAAGAAAGGGCATGATTCAGACACTAATGATTCAGAAGCAGGAATGCATCAAGTCCAACAAACCGCATAACAGTGCGCCGCGGACCTCCAGGAAATATGAGAACAGTTGGAGGGCCCCCGTGCCAAGATTTCTACCCTAGCAGAGTGACTCAGGATGAGTCACGATGATTGTGTTGGGGCCTGTTGGGCATGGAATCCTCCCACAACATTTTTTGGGGCTCAAAGCCCATGTTTTGGTCAAAGGTTTTGTAAGACTCCACGAATTGCAGAAGCAGAGCACAAAGTAGAGGTTAAGTCATAGGGTTGTCCGCCCTAAAGTAATGTAATGTAATTTAAAGTCATGTCGGCCTACCCATGGTCCACAGACCATGGCATTGTATAAATAGAGTGAGGCTCTAAGTTGAAAAGACAGTAGAAGATAGAGTAAGTAGTGAAGGAATGGTTCAAGCTTAGAGTAGGATTCTAAGTGTATTAGGTCGTAGTAGTAGGAAGAGGCTCTGCAGCTGAGTGCACAGAGGCCTAGTTGAGTCCGCAGCTGAGTGCGCGGACCCCTGTAGCTGAGTGCGCAGGGCGTGTCGAGTCTATATTCAGGATTGAAGATTAATAAAGGGAAGTTGATTCTTATTTCTTTGTATTTGTTGTGCATTATCTTCTTTATGTTTATATTAGTTTATGTATCACGCACACTGATATGATCATTGAATATGTTGTAATAACCATAAATCTTACACACACAAGTTAATTAATCAGTTAATTAGCAAGGAACTTGGGTATTATATGGGTTGCACCCCAATCAAGGTTGCGCGGAAACAATAGCACGGGTTGCGAAGGAATAACAAGTGCGCATAGCGACGGGTCAGACCGCGAACCTCCAAAAGTCCATCAGACATCCCCAGGGTGCATAAACCTGGTTCTAGCACCCTCTCATACTACTTTGGGTGAGACCTCAGTCCGTGCTCTGCGGACTATTATCGAAAGAGCCAGTAGTACCAGGATTTGCTTGGCTAAATCACCTTTGAACCTGGGTCAGGCCCATACAAGCCAACAAGAAGTATTCTACAATTTCTGTGTCTTTGTTCCGATTAATGCATATTATCATTTTATGTATGAATGTCCTTTATAATTCTTATGTGATGCGTGAATGTGTATGATTATGTTGGATAATTGAATGCATATAAGAATATCTGCTTACGCGATGCTAACTGTGAGTATCTAATAAGATAAGTAAGACACTTAGACTAGTTTAGGAATTTGCACTGCACGTTGCCCTAGCAGCACAAAAGGGTCTAGATCAAGGGTTAGGGTTGCGCGAAGGACATCTGAAACCTTTCATGGAGGTATTGAAGGACGGAATAGAGGGCTTGAGTGGCAAGCCCTAGAGAAAAGCAACCTGCACAAAGGCAGGAATAAAGGGAATTAAACAACATCACGACCATCTTAGGGTGCAGAAACTTGGTTCCAGCATCCCCCCATACTGCTTCAGGTGAGACTTCAGTCCGCGCTCCACAGACTGATGCCGAAAGAGCCAGTAGTGTAGGGATTTGTTTGGCTAATTAATGTTGAACCTGGTTGAGGCCCCCTTAAGCCAACAAGAAGGTTGGAAGCATCAGAGGATAAGATCACACGCATTGTCGATCATTGGCTCGATCGTGTCATAGGAGGATTTGTAGCTGAATTTGTGGTCGAGACCTCAGTCAGCTACAATGAGGTGGAGCAACGCTTTTTCAAAGGACTGCGAGGTAAGCACGTGAAATATTTGAATACTTGGATTAAAATGTTATTGTGCGAAAAGTGGGTTATCCAGTTACCTTGATGTTTGGGGCTACGTGAAGCAAAAAAACTTATAGAAATGAAGGGAAAAAGGGTCCTGAATATAGTCTGTTGATTTCACCTCCATGAGGTGATGAAGAGAGAATAGCGCAGGTTTCTCTGCGAAGTGCTATTCAGTTATTAAGGTAAGGATTCCCGTGAATACCACCTCCAACTTCACCACCATCACCTGTGACTTCACCCGTACCACCTCCACCTCCATCGCAGTTCAGTATGGCAAATTTAGTGAAGCTGCCTTTGTTCAAAGGCTTGGGGAATGAGGACCTAGACCAATTCTGGTTCTTTGTGAAAGTTGTATGGGAAGCTCAGGGCTTACAGATGACAACATGAAGAAGATGAAATTGGTTAGTGCTCTATAGGATCGTGCACTAACCTGGTATATCAAGTATGCTAATGATAACTCGAATGCTGGAGTGGTAGGCATCTAGACAACACTGAATAAAGAATTCATTTGGCCTAAGTTTGAAGCACAGCCTATTGTGGGGTTCAAATAAATTGTGATGCAACTAGGTGAGACACCTTGGGAGCTCGATCAGAGGTTGAAGTGTAAAATCCATGAAGCTAACATGAACCTAACAGACAGACATCATCGTGAGTGGTTTGTGGCTTTGCTCCTACCACACTTAAGGGTTGCGTTGTCGCAACAGAAGATAAAAACTTAGGTAGAGGCCTTGGAGATCGCAATGAGGCTGCATGAAACATCGATGCAAGATCCAAATATGGGGGTTCAACAGATCCATGTGCAATTGAAAAATCTTTGCCTTGAGATGCAAAGCTTGAAGCAGGACAGGACAGTTCGACTAGAGGTGCATGAAGAGGTATGGTGTCTGAAATGCAAGAGTTAGGGGCATGACAAAGACCATTGTCTGGTCTTTGCAAACTACCTTACAGGAGGAGGATTGATGCCTTTGAGGCCGGAAGCTCAAGTAGGACCAAGCGCGGGGCCTGCATTGTGGTGCGCTATATGTCAGGTAGTAGGAAAACATGCCACGGATAACTGTCATTTGTTACAGAAGTTTGTACAGACAACGCAAAAACTATTCTGCAACTTTTGTAGGTTGGTAGGGCATGATGAGTGTAATTACAGGAGTTATGAGTTGATGATGGATAGAACACCCGCCTATAGGGCACAGGAAGAAACGCGGCCCCTTGACCAGACCGTAGGGATGGCGCGGATAGGATTTCAAGGTTGCGGACGAGGACGACTCCGAGGAGGACCTGGTAGAGGTCGGGGACAGTTGATCTACTACAATTGTAGAGGACTAGGACATTATGCCTGTGATTGTACCAACCCAACACGTCCTTCGTCCAAGTATTGCACTTCGTTTGATCATGAAATGGAAGACTATCCTAACCTGATAGCAAGGATACATGACAAAGGGGTGCTACTGACGTAGGCTACTCAGAACCTATAGATGATGACGTTTGAGCTACGCGAAGAGGATATAAACGTGAATATAGTGCTCCGAATTGGAATCGCAATAGGGGATGACAAGGGGAGAGCCAGAAGACAATACGTGGGTTCGCAAAGCTCCAGTAAAGGAGACTGAGTTTGATTTGGAGCGTGCACGTGAAACCTTCATGGAAGCAAAGAAGAGCTTTGCTGAGGCCTCCACCTCAGGAAGCAAGGATAAGATTGATCAAGAGATGGACCCTTCTATGCTTAAAACTTTCCTGGAAACCTATATGAAGTTACTACACGATAGCAAGGCTGTGAAGGGGCTACAGGAGCTCATAAATAGATGTGTCGGAAACACCACAACTTAGTTGCGTGTAGTGTGAAAGATAGGTAAGCATAAAACAAGGAGAAGATGAGGGATGAGACTGACCACGTAGATAGGAGAGTATGAGATGGATCAGGTTATTTTGGACCTGGGGTGAGATGCAAATGTCCTACCTAAACGAACTTGGGACTGGATGGGGAGACCCACATTACAATGGTCTCCGATTCAACTAAGGATGGCGAATCAACAAAAGATCATCCCCATGGGGCGGATGCAAGGGGTAATTGTGGATATTGAAGGTGCAAGCGCGCTGGTTGATTTTGAAGTAATAGAAATTATGGATGACAGCAACCCCTACCCTATGATCCTTGGAATCGATTGGGCTAATGATATGAACAGGATAATCGATCTAAACAAGCGGAAGATGATATTTGAGAAGAAATTGCTACACGTAATAGTACCCCTAGATCCTACTGAAGGATCGCACTATACTAAACCAGTCCGCGATTATGAGAGCGATGATGATTTGTAATGTATCTATAAGATAACAGTGTGAGGCCAATATTGGGTGAATCCAACAACGGATGGACGAATTACATGGGATCGCGAGATTTCATGCACCTTGGACTCTGATGAGGAACTGGAATGCTGGTAGAATTGGTTACATGAGGTAACTACACTAAGTTGTAAAATGATGACCTGGTCACTGTGTTGTGTGTTGTCAGAGGTAAGAAATCTGCCTACTTTTGATGGCCTGAGTGTTGTAGATATTTTTCTGGATGCATTTGAGAGGGAGGTACTAGAAAAGCAGCACTTCCAGGCATTGGATTGGGCACTGCGTGCTATGCCTGCAAGGTGGTGGGGTACGCACAGGGGAAGCTTTGATGATTGGCACGAATGTAGGAGAATGATGAGAACTTGATTTGGGAAGCTGAAGATGCGAATGACAGACAAGTATGATGGGGAGGATGATCCGCGCATACACTTAGCAAAATGGGCCTAGGCTTACGGAGAAAAGCCCCAACCTGAATGGGTGCACTTGTTCTATCATACCCTAGATAATGTCCCGATGAACTGGTATGTAGAAACAGAGTTCCGTCATGGGACAGGTGAATGGGATATTCTGCGCGAAGGATTCATGATGAGATTTGTTTTTCAAGATGAGTTTAACAGTATTGATGAAGCACTACAAGAGGTAAAAGTAGCAATCTTTAGGATACCGCAAAATCCTTTAGACCTGATTCAGACTGAATGGGTTACTTAGTTGAATCACGTGCTAGAATGTTATAATGTAATTGCTAAAGAAGAGGACGAGGATCCGTGAAATATTAACATCCTAGAAACAGAAGGTCACCGCGAGATTGAAGGATCACAAGTCGAGAATCTTGATATAACACGGCACTGAAAATGAAACAAGTAAACATTGGTATGGAGGAAGAGACCAAATTCACGAAGATTGGAGATTACTGGGACGATGTGACGGTGGATAAGGTCTCTAAATTGCTCTATTAATACCAGGATTTATTCCCTACCAAGTTTACGGATCTGAAGGGGATAATCGAGGACCTAGGTATGATGAAAATCACATTGAAGCTCAACACGAAGCTGGTTAAGCAAAGGCCTCCCTGTATCAATCCAAAATATAAGGAAAAGGCCCGCTTAGAGCTAGACAAGATGCTCGCGGTAGAAATCATTGAGCCTGTGGAAGAATCTAACTAAATAAGCCCTATGGTGGTACAAGAGAAGATGCAAAAGGATGAAATAAGGATATGCGTGGATCTCAAAAATTGGATGCTTGCGTACATGATCCTTTCCTGAATCCGTTCACTGATGAAGTGTTGGACAATGTAGGTGGCCAGGAAGCATATTCCTTTACTGACGAGTTCTTGGGGTACCACCAGATCAAAATCGCGCCAGAGGATAGGAGAAATACAACCTTCGCAACTGACTGGGGTTGTTTTCAGTACACTGTAATTCCGTTTGGATTGAAGAATGTGCTTGCAATCTTCTCACTCGTAATTGTTGCTGCGTTCAAGGAATTTATTCATAAGTTCCTAGAGGTATACTTTGATGATTGGACTGTGTTTGGGCTGGTGAAACGCCATGTAGAAAGCCTACTCCTGATGCTAGATACCTATCGAAGATACCAGATCACACTCAATCTAAAGAAGTGTTTGTTTTGTGTTCCCCTTGGGACCTTGTTGGGTCATGTGGTTTGCAAACAGGGACTGATGGTAGACTCCGCGAAGATCATGGCGATACTAACTTGGAAGTGCTGAGGAGTGTGAAACAGTTGCGTGCTACCCTAGGACATACAGGAGATGGACCCTTCTATGCTTACAACTTTCCTAGAAACCTATATGAAGTTACTACACGATAGCAAGGCTGTGAAGGGGCTACAGGAGCTCATAAATAGATGTGTCGGAAACACCACGACTTAGTTGCGTGTAGTGTGAAAGATGGGTAAGCATAAAACAAGGAGAAGATGAGGGATGAGACTGACCACATAGATAGGAGAGTATGAGATGGATCAGGTTATTTTGGACCTGGGGTGAGATGCAAATGTCCTACCTAAAAGAACTTGGGACTGGATGGGGAGACCCACATTACAATGGTCTCCGATTCAACTAAGGATGGCGAATCAACAGAAGATCATCCCCATGGGGCGGATGCAAGGGGTAACTGTGGATATTGAAGGTGCAAGCGCGCTTGTTGATTTTGAAGTAATAGAAATTATGGATGACAGCAACCCCTACCCTATGTTCCTTGGAATCGATTGGGCTACTGATATGAACAGGATAATCAATCTAAAGAAGTGGAAGATGATATTTGAGAAGAAATTGCTACACGTAATAGTACCCCTAGATCCTACTGAAGGATCGCACTATACTAAACCAGTCTGCGATTATGAGAGCGATGATGATTTGTAATGTATCTATAAGATAACAGTGTGATGCCAATATTGGGTGAATCCAACAACGGATGGACGAATTACATGGGATCGCGAGATTTCATGCACCTTAGACTCTGATGAGGAACTGGAATGCTAGTAGAATTGGTTACATGAGGTAACTACACTAAGTTGTAACATGATGACCTGGTCACTGTGCTGTGTGTTGTCAGAGGTAAGAAATCTGCCTACTTTTGATGGCCTGAGTGTTGTAGATATTTTTCTGGATGCATTTGAGAGGGAGGTACTAGAAAAGCAGCACTTCCAGGCATTGGATTGGGCACTGCGTGCTATGCCTGCAAGGTGGTGGGGTACACACAGGGGAAGCTTTGATGATTGGCACGAATGTAGGAGAATGATGAGAACTCGATTTGGGAAGCTGAAGATGCGAATGACAGACAAGTATGATGGGGAGGATGATCCGCGCGTACACTTAGCAAAATGGGCCTAGGCTTACGGAGAAAAGCCCCAACCTGAATGGGTGCACTTGTTCTATCATACCCTAGATAATGTCCCGATGAACTGGTATGTAGAAACAGAGTTCCGTCATGGGATAGGTGAATGGGATATTCTGCGCGAAGGATTCATGATGATATTTTTTTTGAAGATGAGTTTCACAGTATTGATGAAGCACTACAAGAGGTAAAAGTAGCAATCTTTGGGATACCGCAAAATCCTTTAGACCTGATTAAGACTGAATGGGTTACTCAGTTGAATCACGTGCTAGAATGTTATAATGTAATTGCTAAAGAAGAGGACGAGGATCCGTGAAATATTAACATCCTAGAAACAGAAGGTCACCGCGAGATTGAAGGATCACAAGTCGAGAATCTTGATATAACACGGCACTGAAAATGAAACAAGTAAACATTGGTATGGAGGAAGAGACCAAATTCACGAAGATTGGAGATTACTGGGACGATGTGACGGTGGATAAGGTCTCTAAATTGCTCTGTTAATACCAGGATTTATTCCCTACCAAGTTTACGGATCTGAAGGGGATAATCGAGGACCTAGGTATGATGAAAATCACATTGAAGCTCGACACGAAGTTGGTTGAGCAAAGGCCTTCCTGTATCAATCCAAAATATAAGGAAAAGGCCCGCTTAGAGCTAGACAAGATGCTCGCGGTAGACATCATTGAGCCTGTGGAATAATCTAACTAAATAAGCCCTATGGTGGTATAGGAGAAGATGCAAAAGGATGAAATAAGGATATGCGTGGATCTCAAAAATTGGATGCTTGCGTACATGATCCTTTCCTGAATCCGTTCACTGATGAAGTGTTGGACAATGTAGGTGGCCAGGAAGCATATTCCTTTACTGACGAGTTCTTGGGGTACCACCAGATCAAAATCGCGCCAGAGGATAGGAGAAATACAACCTTCGCAACTGACTGGGGTTGTTTTTAGTACACTGTAATTCTATTTGGATTGAAGAATGGGCTTGCAATCTTCTCACTCGTAATTGTTGCTGCGTTCAAGGAATTTATTCATAAGTTCCTGGAGGTATACTTTGATGATTGGACTGTGTTTGGGCTGGTGAAACGCCATGTAGAAAGCCTACGCCTGATGCTAGATACCTACCGAAGATACCAGATCACACTCAATCTAAAGAAGTGTTTGTTTTGTGTTCCCCTTGGGACCTTGTTGGGTCATGTGGTTTGCAAACAAGGACTGATGGTAGACTCCGTGAAGATCATGGTGATACTAACTTGGAAGTGCTGAGGAGTGTGAAACAATTGCGTGCTACCCTAGGACATACAGGAGATGGACCCTTCTATGCTTACAACTTTCTTGGAAACCTATATGAAGTTACTACATGATAGCAAGGCTGTGAAGGGGCTACAGGAGCTCATAAATAGATGTGTCGGAAACACCACGACTTAGTTGCATGTAGTGTGAAAGATAGGTAAGCATAAAACAAGGAGAAGATGAGGGATGAGACTGACCACGTAGATAGGAGAGTATGAGATGGATCAGGTTATTTTGGACCTGGGGTGAGATGCAAATGTACTACCTAAACGAACTTGGGACTGGATGGGGAGACCCACATTACAATGGTCTCCGATTCAACCAAGGATGGTGAATCAACAGAAGATCATCCCCATGGGGCGGATGCAAGGGGTAACTGTGGATATTGAAGGTGCAAGCACGCTGGTTTATTTTGAAGTAATAGAAATTATGGATGACAGCAACCCCTACCCTATGTTCCTTGGAATCGATTGGGCTACTGATATGAACAGGATAATCAATCTAAAGAAGCGGAAGATGATATTTGAGAAGAAATTGCTACACGTAATAGTACCCCTAGATCCTACTGAAGGATCGCACTATACTAAACCAGTCCGCGATTATGAGAGCGTTGATGATTTGTAATGTATTTATAAGATAACAGTGTGAGGCCAATATTGGGTGAATCCAACAACGGATGGACGAATTACATGGGATCGCGAGATTTCATGCACCTTGGACTCTGATGAGGAACTGGAATGCTGGTAGAATTGGTTACATGAGGTAAGTACACTAAGTTGTAACATGATGACCTGGTCACTGTGCTGTGTATTGTCAGAGGTAAGAAATCTACCTACTTTTGATGGCCTGAGTGTTGTAGATATTTTTCTGGATGCATTTGAGAGGGAGGTACTAGAAAAGCAGCACTTCCAGGCATTGGATTGGGCACTGCGTGCTATGCCTGCAAGGTGGTGGGGTACGCACGGGGGAAGCTTTGATGATTGGCACGAATGTAGGAGAATGATGAGAACTCGATTTGGGAAGCTGAAGATGCGAATGACAGACAAGTATGATGGGGAGGATGATCCGCGCGTACACTTAGCAAAATGGGCCTAGGCTTACGGAGAAAAGCCCCAACCTGAATGGGTGCACTTGTTCTATCATACCCTAGATAATGTCCCGATGAACTGGTATGTAGAAACATAGTTCCATCATGGGACAGGTGAATGGGATATTCCGCGCGAAGGATTCATGATGAGATTTGTTTTTGAAGATGAGTTTCACAGTATTGATGAAGCACTACAAGAGGTAAAAGTAGCAATCTTTAGGATACCGCAAAATCCTTTAGACCTGATTCAGACTGAATGGGTTACTCAGTTGAATCACGTGCTAGAATGTTATAATGTAATTCCTAAAGAAGAGGACGAGGATGCATGAAATATTAACATCCTAGAAACAGAAGGTCACCGCGAGATTGAAGGATCACAAGTCGAGAATATTGA
Source organism: Pinus tabuliformis (assembly GCA_031772625.1). NCBI lineage: Eukaryota > Viridiplantae > Streptophyta > Pinopsida > Pinales > Pinaceae > Pinus > Pinus tabuliformis. The sequence continues at coordinate 770,311,309 of CM062816.1, forward strand.
TATAACACGACACTGAAAATGAAACAAGTAAACATTGGTATGGAGGAAGAGACCAAATTCACGAAGATTGGAGATTACTGGGACGATGTGACGGTGGATAAGGTCGCTAAATTGCTCTGTTAATACCAGGATTTATTCCCTACCAAGTTTACGGATCTGAAGGGGATAATCGAGGACCTAGGTATGATGAAAATCACATTGAAGCTCGACACGAAGCTGGTTAAGCAAAGGCCTTCCTGCATCAATCCAAAATATAAGGAAAAGGCCCGCTTAGAGCTAGACAAGATGCTCGCGGTAGACATCATTAAGCTTATGGAAGAATCTAACTAAATAAGCCCTATGGTGGTACAGGAGAAGATGCAAAAGGATGAAATAAGGATATGCGTGGATCTCAAAAATTGGATGCTTGCGTACATGATCCTTTCCTGAATCCGTTCACTGATGAAGTGTTGGACAATGTAGGTGGCTAGGAAGCATATTCCTTTACTGACGAGTTCTTGGGGTACCACCAGATCAAAATCGCGCCAGAGGATAGGAGAAATACAACCTTCGCAACTGACTAGGGTTGTTTTCAGTACACTATAATTCTGTTTGGAATGAAGAATGCGCTTGCAATCTTCTCACTCGTAATTGTTGCTGCGTTCAAGGAATTTATTCATAAGTTCCTGGAGGTATACTTTGATGATTGGACTGTGTTTGGGCTGGTGAAACGCCATGTAGAAAGCCTACGCCTGATGCTAGATACCTACTGAAGATACCAGATCACATTCAATCTAAAGAAGTGTTTGTTTTGTGTTCCCCTTGGGACCTTGTTGGGTCATGTGGTTTGCAAACAGGGACTGATGGTAGACTCCGCGAAGATCATGGCGATACTAACTTGGAAGTGTTGAGGAGTGTGAAACAGTTGCATGCTACCCTAGGACATACATGATATTATAGAAAGGTTATCAAAGGCTATGCCTAGATCATCACACCTATGGAGAAATTGCTGAAGAAGGATGTCACATTCTGCTGTAACAAAGTTTGTAAGAAGAGCCTGGATGTATTGAAAGAAAAGATGGTCACTGCGCTGATCCTAGTCTTCCTAGATTAGAAGAAGGAGTTTCACGTACATGTTGATGCATCATGTATAGCGCTAGGAGCAGTACTGACACAGGCTGGTGGGGAAGACCTAGACCACCCTATCGTGTTTGCAAGTAGAAGGTTATCTAAAGCAAAGAAGAACTATTCCACTACCGAGCACGAAGGGTTAGCCATGGTATATGTGCTCCAGAAGTTTAGACATTATTTGTTGGGAGGTCATTTTAAGATGTACACGGATCATTCCGCACTAAAGTACATGGTCAATAAGCCTGTGTTGGAGGGGAGAATCTGCAGATGGCTGTTATTGTTCTAGGAATATGATTTTGAGGTTATTGTGAAGCCTAGATTACTGAACGCGGGACCAGACCATCTATCGCGCATCGAAATACGAGAAGAACCCACTAATTTGGAGGAAGGATTGCCTGACGCACAACTATTTGCAATGCACGTCACAGATGGTCATTTTGAGGATATAATAAAATTCTTAATGACAGGGACTGCACCAAAAGGATACATTGTCTAGTAGAAGAAGGAATTAGTGGTGCACGTGGTAGATTTATTTGTCATAGCTTGGCATCTATACAAAATGGGGTTTGATGAGATATTGCAATGATATGTACCTGAGTTTGAAAGAAGCATCATCCTCGCGGACGCTCATGGGGGCGCCGTAGGAGGACACTATGTAGGAAGAGTGATCGTGCAGAAGATTCTACATGCAGGGTTGTGGTGGCCAACCCTCCATCAAGAGTCGAAAGTATATTACAAGGCTTGTGATGTGTGTCAAAGGATTGGAAGGCCATCACGAAGGGATAAGATGGCTTTGAATCCACAGATGACGTTGCAACCCTTTGAGAAATGGGAGATAGATTTTTTGGGACCCATTCAGCCCTAAGAAAAGATGGGAGCTAGATACATTATCACTACGAGGGAATATTTGACTCGTTGGGTGGAGGCATAGTGTAGGTTCAAGTGTTTCAAAGTTCCTCTTTGACATGTAATAACACGATTTGGTTGTCCAAAGATCTTGATGAGTGATTGTGGTACGCACTTTCTGAATGAGATGATCAGCGCGTTAACAGAGGAATTTCAGGTATATCACCAAAAGGGCACATCTTATCACTCGCAAGCTAATGAGACGGTGGAAGCGTTCAATAAAGTTCTCGAGAACGCACTGACCAAGGTTTGTAATGCTCAGCAAAGTGATTGGGACCTAGGCATACCTGGAACATTGTGGGCTTATCGAACGACATGCCAGAAGTCGACTGGACAAACCCCTTTTAGGCTTGTCTATGGTTTTGAAGTGGTAATGCCTATGGAATATATTGTGCCTAGTGTGTGCATAGTAGCATTCACAGGTATGATGGATCACAGAGCCCTGAAGGAAAGGCTGGCACAGCTGGATGAGCTTGAGGAAGAGAGATTTCTAGTTGGATTTCACCAACAAGTCCTAAAGCAACATGAAAAGGCATGGCATGATCGACATATTAAGCTGCGCACCGTTAAGGTAAATGACCTGGTTCTTTTATATGATAGTAAGTTTGATAAATTTCCAAGAAAGTTCAAGATGCACTAGTCAGGGCCTTATGTCATTAAGGAGATTACCAATGGAGGAGTGGTACAGCTGGTCAAATTGAATGGAGATCCCTTCCCAGGAAAGGTGAATGGCAGTCACTTGAAGCCATACACCGGTGGTCCAACCACGTGACTAGATGAAGGCAACACCGTCTTATCACTCCATGCAGCTGAAAGGAGGCGCTGGGTTATAAACTATACTGCCCGGGTTGGGGAGTTGCGCGATTGGAGGATTGTACAAAGCAAGGAAGTGTCATAGGGTCCATAGCAGCATGGAGAGACTTGCGCTACCCAGGGAGAAATCACGCAAGTCAGCCAAAAAGTGGTTAAGGTCAGTATTCATGATTTGACGGTTGAAATGCGGCCAAATGGAGCGGGCATCCGATATTTAAGAAGAAATTTATGGCTCATATATTTGAAAATAGGCCACCAATCTAGCATTAATGGACTGAATTTGGGGTGAACAATCGGATTTGAATTCAAAAAACCCTATAAATTACAAGTGGATGTCCAGCGAAAAAAACTTGGCATTTTGAGAATTGAGTTGTTGAGCTCTCAGGCACACATGAATCGTGAGCACTACAAACTTCTGATTGCTACTAAAATATTTGAGACTTTGTCGATGGAAACACAGGAGTTCTTGCATAAAATCATGTCGAGACCCACAGAAGTTAGAGATACTGAAGGAGAGGAGTCAGCACCGGAAGTTGAGATGGATGTAGAAGTGGTTGCTCCAAAGGTCGTCGAGGTAATCACTGAAGTCCCTAAATCATCAAGAACACCGAGATCGAAGCCGACCCCCACCAAAGAAACCATGAAAGATAAGAATGGCAAGAAACCTACTATCCTGGAGCGTGCATCGCGAAGAAGAAACTCACCAAAACCCACTGCACAGGAGAAAGGAAAAGCCATGAATTTGGAGCCAGAGGAGGAAGATATTGAAGACATCCTGATGGACAATGAGGATGTGGGAATCGAAGTAGAGGAAGTTTAAACCCAAGGCACAAAACCTATTACTCGGTTGCCAGAGTATGTCCCTCTGCGCAAGCCTAAGTCCAAGGTGCCAAAGGACATTGATGAGAGCAAGACTCCCCTACAAACACCTCTGCTTTCAGACAAAATTGTTTTTGATAGTCCACGCTTGGCACGAGTCTCGCTGCTGAAAGTTAAAGACTGGGACTTGGCAGACCATGAGAAGTTCCCACACCTCGCGATCGATCAGCTGATGCACCACATCATTGACACAAATTCAGGAATGACTACATTGGATCCGCGGAGGTGGCTCAAGGGAGTAGAAAAGGCAAGGTTGCTCAACTTGCTCTGGGTGCCGCACTACAACTGCACCCTGGTAATAATTTTGGTCATCAAGCAGCCACTGTGCATGATAGGTGTCTATGGCTAGAGGAGCTGATACCCATCACAGATAGGTTGATTCACTGGATAACGTGACTTCCATATACAACAGAGAATCTGACCATGATCTTTGGCGGAAAAGGTGGCGAACATGCTCTCACGGAATCAATGAAAGAAAAATGTAAGCTGGTGAAGAAGTCACGTGGATACGATATATCTAGTATCTACGACCCCACTATGAAAGTAGCAACACAGGCCTTAGTGAGGAAGGTAATGAGGAAGTGTCGCACCGATGAGGTGCAAGTGCTTGTCATCACGCTCGCAGAACAGTGCGTTGAAGGAGTCCAGTTCAACTGGTCAGACTACCTTCGCGGAGAGTTCTTGGAAAACTACCACGAATCACAAGAGCTCAACAAGACGTTCCACTATGCGTGGCTCTTGCTGTCAATTGTGTTGGTAGCATGGGAGTTGCCAAAGGATAGCCAGTTCCCTTCAGTCACGCCAGACCTCCCTGAAGCAACGAAGTGCGCTTCGTTATGGGCGACCAAGGACGCGCAACGAGTCAGGGACAACAAGATCTTTTAGATTTTGATGGAAATGAACATTCAGATGACCATCAATCGCAAGCCATGATTGTCACCTACGGTGTATGCCAACCTGTAGGGCTACGTCGAATTCAAAGCTAGATTCCATCGAGTATCCATTAGGGAGCAGAAGGACCCTGTGCAGAAATGGTACAACTTGCCGTATTTCGAAACAGACAATGACATTAATGTGATGCTTGATCAATGGTCGATAGAGTGGCACTCTAAAAAATATTTCACGGTGGGTAGAAGCAAGTTTGTCGGGCTGAATAAAAAGGAGGAGGTCGAGCTTAATGTGACACAGTTGGCAAAAAAGAGGAAGAAGGAGGCTGATGATAAGGCTTAGGCAGAGCATGAAGCCGCGAAGCAGGCAAGGAAGCAGACAAGTGGGATAGAGCGAGGCTCTAATAAAGGCGTGAGGTCACCTTCACCTAAGAATGAGGAGGAAATAGATGAACAATAAGGCGCGGACACTTAGGAGACATCCACCCGCATCAAGCGCCCAAGAGAGCTGGAGAAAGGAGGGCCCAGGAAGAAATCAAAGGCGACCAAGACCTCGCTGGACCCCATCATGTTAGCATAGGGTGATTTACATGATATTGGCGACACAATGAGGGATGTCACCGCGGAGGCCCTGCAACAGTTTGAATAGCAACAACAGATCGTCTTAGGGGTCATCCAGACAGGGTTACAAGAGTTGCAGACCCGTGCATCACAGGAAGGTATGGTGTTTAACAGCCTGGCTATCGGCACTTCAGAGGTTGCTGATATGTTGTGCACGAAGACTTCTAGTGCGATAGTGCTAGTGGATGGAGCATTGACCATAGAAAATGAGGCTGACAGGCCCACTATCAGTGCCTTCAAGGGAGCTGGATTGAACCTGGCAGCGTTCCCACGTAAAGCACTCCACCTCTTACAGGATGGAGTAATTTCAGAGCTGAGCGCCCAAGAGCACCATGCACTCTAGGTGATCAGTGAACAGTGGATCAATAATGAGCAAAGGGCCCTACATAGAAATGTTTCCATCGCTGCTGAAACCAAGGCGACCAACTAGAGAAAGCAGATTATGCAAGTCGTTGAGGAGGCTTACCGAATGGTCCTATATTTAGCCATTTCGGAGGAGGAGCCAGTCGAGGTACACATCCACAAGTTGGCCACAGAGGTGCACGACACTCACTCTGAAATGACACGGTTTCATTTGGAGTTGAACCTGCAAATTACGGAGTTTCAGTTGAAGGCCCAGCCTTCAACCCCACCAGAAGTCAAGGAACAGCAGGTGACCGCTATCACAGAAGTAGTAGCAGCGATAGATAGTGCAGTAGCAGACTGCACGCAACTATTCGAATAGTCATTTGAGGTCCTAACAAGCCTACATGAGGACACCAATGTACAGAGGTTAGAGACAAAAGCGTGCGAGCTACGACAACACTACGATGAGATTAAGGGCATAGCATGAACCGTCGCGCTGACACAGAGACTATCCAAGCTATAGGAGGCCAAGTAGCTGAAGGAACAGGTGGATGCACCACTACACAAGGAAGCAGTGCTCAAGGCGAGACTAAATCCCTAGCTGGATGAGGCTTACACAGTGAGAGGGAATATTGAAGGCAAGCTTGCGACTCTACAGGAAATGCAACAAAAGCTTCAGGCTGATAGCGCAGGATCAACGATCGAGAAGACAGTGGAAGACATGAAGCAATCGACAACTCAATGCATGACTGAGGTTGCGATCATATGAGTCGAGGTGGAAGGGCTTCACACAAAGATCTCTGTGCCTATCGAGTGACTCGAGGGCGAGTCACAATGTTTGTGTTGGGGGCCTATTGGGAACAAGATCCCCCAAAGGACAGTTTTGGGGCTAAAAGCCCATATTTTGGTCAAATTTTGTAAGAAACTTGTAAAGACTCCACATTTTGTGGTCACGGAGCACGTAGGTGTTATAAGTCATAAAGGGTTGTCTGCCCTTAGTTTTGTAAAGTAAAGTCGGCTGTAAGAGATCTACCCATGGTCCGCGGACCATGGGATTATATAAGAAGAGTTAAGCTCTAAGTAGTTTAGGAGAGACACAAGATAAGAGAGTGATAGCTCTAAAGTAGGAAGTCTATGTTTTGGGTCGTAGCGTAGTTAGAGGCTCTACAACTGAGTGCACAGAGGCCTAGAGTAGAAGTCTGCAGCTGAGTGCGCAGACCCCTGCAATTATGTGCGTAGGGCGAATAAAGTTTGTAATCACTTGGAAGATATCAATAAAGAGAAGTATTCTGCAATTTCTGTGTTTTTGTTCTAATTAATGCATCTTATTATTTTATGTATGAATGTCCTTTATAATGCTTATGTGATGTGCGAATGTGCATGATTATGTTGGATAATTGAACGCATATAAGAATATTGTGCTAACTGTGAGTATCTAATAAGATAAGTAAGACACTTAGACTAGTTTAGGAATCTGCATGGAATGCTGCCCTAGCAGTGCAAAATGGTCTAGATCAAGGGTTAGGGTTGCGCGAAGGACAACTGAACCCTTTTGCGGAGGTATTAAAGGATGAAATAGAGGGCTTGAGTGGCAATCTCTAGAGCGAAGAGACCTATGCAAAGGCAGGAATAAAGGGAATTAAATGACATCACGACCATCTCAGGGTGCAAAAACTTGGTTCCAACATCCCCCCATACTGCTTCGGGTGAGACTTTGGTTCACATTTCGCGGACTGATGCCGAAAGGGCCAGTAGTGTAGAGATTTTTTTGGCTAATTAATGTTGAACCTAGGTCAAACCCCCTCAAGCCAACACATACAAACTAATTGGGTTCTAAATATAAAAATATGCAATGCATACATTTTGTGTGTGTTTCACATTATGGAGATCAAAATATTGTTCCATCTGTAGTATCCATGTTACTGGATCCTTGCCATCAAACTTTGTCATATCAATGTTTGGAATATGGTGGGTCTTTATACAAATTTAGAGTCTCTGAAATCATGATTAACATTCCTTTTATTCTCATCATTAGTTTCATCTAATACCTTTTCGCCATTAGGAAGTATTTCTTGTAGCAACTTTGTCAAGCCTTCCTTCAAATCTTCTATCTCTACTTTTATTCCAGCCTTCAAACATTCCGTATCTAATTTTTATCCATTCTTCAAAACTTCCATGTCTGATTTTAAACCATTATTCAAACCATTCATCTGAGCTTCCATTTCATTTTTAGTTACTTTTTTAGAGCGAAATTTGTTGCACTTGGTCTCGTAATTTTGATATATCATGTTGCATTTCTTCCTCTTCTTCATGTGTCATAGTATATCTTTTTGGTTGCTTACTAGGTGTTTCAATTTTCTAGATTTGAGTCATTTTGGAATCAAACAATAATATTTATGCTTCACTATGTCCCTTGAATCACTTCAAATTGATTTTCAAACAAAACTTATGCAAATTTTAAAAAAAATACACACTTTTTTCTTGATTTGTAGGAGCTCGATATTGAATCTATTGTAGCTCTATAATTTTGGACCTCCAAGGTCTGAAATTTCATCCCGTGGTAGCCCTATGAGTATTCTTTCCAACCCCATAATTCAGACTGATATTGGAGTCTTCAAGAAATAGTTATTCCCAATCTCCCACGATGACATGATTATAGATTGGTCCATTTGAGTGAACTTGTAAGGAATTATATGTATCATTGTTTCGACCTTCGGCTCTACAAATAATACATGAAAAACTAAAGTATGTGCACTTTTATTCACATTTTACAAAATTCAAATATTATTCTCAGAGAGAAAGTTATGACGATTTTCCCTAGGTCACTTGTTTGAGACTCAATTTTGGAGCCTACAAAAATCCTAACTTCCTCAAACAATATCTCTGGAAATATAGTGAACCAAGTTCTGAAATCCTTACACAACGTTCATAAATATTTCAGATCCATGTGGATGCAATTTCAGCTTCATAAGCCTCGTAGAAAAAAAGTTTTAGTGAAAATTCTAATATGGCCTATTTGAAGAAGTGAAACCCTAGAATCGAAGGCTCTGATACCAAATGTTATGTAACCAGCTCAAAAAGTAGAAGAAAAGATATATTAGCAACTTAAAAATTATCCTCTTTGAGGGGGAAACCTCTTTTACATTACATAAATGAACAATTCTTGGATGATACAAATGAAAATACCTCCTTGGTATATATAAGAGTCTAAGGGGTCACAATATAATCAAAGCCTACATAACAACAATAACAATAGTGGGCTTCTATGGGGTACAACAATAACAATAGGGGCTACACTAACAATAATAATAAGGGGGCTATACTAGTATTATAAGGTTCTAACAAGTCACTTCTCTTATGATATTCTAGCCAATAGGGATCACAAACAATGTGTCTTTGGTTATGTGGGAGGATTCATTATTTCCCTATGAGTTGTAGGTTTTGTCCTAATAATTGCAAAACAATGATCTAGGATATAGGTTTAGAGTTAGTATCATCCTAGGAGTTACTTTCATTATTGTAAGTTACCTTACACTCAACAAATTAAATTCATCATTGGTTATTGATTATGTGGATTCCCCTTGTGTTTGATGGCAGGAAAATTATTCACATAGTGGGGTTCATGTTATACCTTAGATTCCATTTTCCCTACTGTTGGAATGTGTCTCATTTTATAGTGTTTTTCATTATTGATCATTAATTTGAGGGTATTATTCATGGGATATTTTCAACTAGTGCATTTGGGAGATGTAGTTGGTGGTGTGTTTTTTCTAGTTATTTTCCAAGACTTTGAAATTATGTTTTTGGTACCTACTCATGTTCGTTGATGAGGGATGCCTTAATTCCCTCTTTCCAATGGATAGTTTCTATAAAAAAACTCATTTTCTCAAAGGCATGATATTTAGAGACCTTTATAGTGCCTTGGAGCTTGCAATCATGAGTGGTAGGTTTTATAACTATTGAAAGTGGGAATGCATTAATGTCCCATGATTTACAGATTCTACAAGTGTTTGATGTCAACAAATCTATTCACACTTGATAGAATGTACTAAGTACTTTGGTGCCTATCATCATTATTGGTGTATTGTCTCACATTTTTCAATGGAACATATTCATGGCTAGTGATAAAATGGTTTCTCACATGTTTAAAATCAACTCATTTATTCATGTGGTATAGATTCATACATTCAAAAAATTTGGATTGAAAACCTAAGATAGTAGTTACATATCATTCTTATGTCATTTCATAATTTACACATACAGTACCATATACCTGCAATACATTAGTGCCCTTTTTGAGAACCAGTTTGTCCTTTCACGCAATTATGATTTTTCTCCCATTATACATTGAGATATAGATCCACTTTATATTTTCTCATGGCTACAATCTATATTGAAATCTCCATGATGTATCTTTTTTTAGCCATGATTTTGTATTATATATACTTCATGAATCCACAATTTAATTTACTTGTTGGTCATGTTTTTTTTCCATGTAAACATAGGTATACATGTCTTAGGGAAATGATTCATTTGATACTTTTTTTTTTTTTTCTCAAGTACCTTTGAAATCCCAAGTTTATTACACTCTTCCTATTTCAACTTATTTGATTCCTCTTTGTTATTATAATATATTTTGGCCATCAAATTTTCTTATGACCTTGTTAAGGGGAATCTTTTATAACATCATTTGGTCATCACTAACCTCTAATTCCATTTAGGCCATAATATGTTATAGGGTTTACTTTTTCTCCATGTGAAATATATGATAGTTTGTATTTTTCACCTCATACTTCTTTCTTTCATGCAATGCATAAGTACACACATTTTCCCTTAAGGAAAGGCACATGTACATCCTAAAAAGAGAAAGAATAATAATAATTTCCCATTTTGTAGTTTCTAATTACATTTTATATAGAAACCATTGTTTCTAAGAGTAAATATCTTGCTAAGTATTGGGATCCAAATCCTGTTGATTTTCCCATTTTTGTAAGTTGAGGAGTTATTAAATAGAGTATAAGTCAATAAGTGGTTCAAGTTGGAGGAATCAAAACTTTGGTGACAAAGTTGTTAGTAGTTGTTTAGGTACATTATTATGATGAAGGTTCCAATAGAAAATCAAGTGTTAGTAGCATGATAGGCCATTTAATAGGGTTCCCAACATCCATGTTATATGTGTTGAGGATTCCCATTAGAAATATTTAAGACTCAATGAGAATTGAATTCTACAACATGATATCTTGATGGTATTATAAGCATTTAAGTATGTGAAAATATTGAAGCAAGAGTAACATTACATTTAAATCATCTTCCAAAGAAAATCCAATAATCATACCACTGGTGCTCATCACTACGTACATCCATTGAAATCCTGTAATAATTCATTGATTCCATGACCACATGTTTTGAACCCATCTCCAAGTTAGCCTTCAACAAACTTTTTCAATGCAAAACACATTTTCTCTACTACAGTAAATCCAAACCCTATGAATTCTTTGTCTTTTTATGGTTTTCCTCTAACCCTAACACTCCAAGATAATATTAAAATTATAGCCACATATGAAGAGTACAACAATAAATATCAACTCTATTAGGTACAAAGTGTGATCTCTACATAATGTAAATGCATAAGATGTTTCTAAGATTCACCAATAACATAGCATAGCAATAACTAGCACATGTTCGATCAGTCTCTCACTAAATAGAATGTATAATATGTATGATTAGTACTATCCCTAATGAAAAATGTTGGAAAATCTTGTAGCATCCTAGCCATAGGAGGGGTACCCATGACACAAGCTTCCAAATTCCAACCCTAAGAGGGCATATAGACATAATAACAGCTAAATAAGAATCACAAAAATGACTATAACTTAATAAAATGTATGCATAGAGAAAATACTATTTATTGAGTGGAAATAAGTAAGCGTGGACTAATGATAACTCATGGCAATCAATCCCCACATATTTCTTCTACCACATATTTCATTAAATTTGGAAGTTTTTAATGGATCTAGAATTTAGAAGTTTAACTAGATTAAGTTTTTTCAAAATGAGGAATTAGAAAGTCACTTAGTTCACTAATTTTAATGTAGATATTCACCATTTTTTTGTGTAAAAATTATCATGATAAGCTTTATAAAAAAATTTATATAAACTTCCTAAAGCAAATCTTTCACATCTTAATCTTGGATTCCTTACATTATCTATTTTAATAGTTTTTATGGTTTATATTAAAAGATAAGTTTTTTAAGGTTATTTTATGAAAATAATGATGTGTATTTTACTATAATTAACCCATTTAATTATAATCGGATATAGTAAATCTCATGTATGTGTTAAGCTACAATTATTACTAAGAAAGTATTGGCACAATTTAAAATTCTATCGCCTTTGCAACACTAATAATATGGTTGAAGATTAAAAAACTCTCATAGATCATCCAATTTATACTCATATTGGAATTAAATTTCAAAATATTTGTGACGCTGCCAACCTTTTTGATTGTTTAACTAAACAAAATTATGATGGTCTTGAAACACTTCTTTTAATACTTTTTGAGCATATTAACAATAAAATTCGAAATAACTTTTAGTAATATCTTTTTACCCATTTTTGGTCTTAGTGGATGATAATCATCATCATCACCATCATAATTACATACTATTGTAGGAAGTTTGCACCATTTTAGAGTTGAGGAGAAAAAAAATAGTATCAAATTAAATGTTGAGTGTGAGTAGTAGCATAATTTATTTTTATTTATTTTTTGTACTTTTATGTTAATAAAAAAGTTGATTGAGGCTTACCATATATGTCCAATATATACCATTATTTAGAACTTTAACTAAATTAAGCTTTTTCAAAATGAGGAATTAGAAAGTCACTTAGTTCATTAATTTAATGTAGATATTCACCATTTTTTGTGTAAAATTATCATGATAAAATTTATAAAACAAATTTATATAAACTTGCAAAAGCAAATCTTTCACATCTCAATTTGGATTCCTTACATTAACTATTTTAATATTTTTTATGGTTTATATTAAAAGATAAGTTTGTTAAGGTTATTTTATGAAAATAATGGCGTATGTTACTATTATTAATCCATTTAATTATAATATGATATAGTACATATCATGTATGCATTAAGTTATGATTATTTTTTTTTCTCGGTAAATCTAGTCTATACTTTTATATTATGTACAAGAAAACATTACATTCAACGAGTCAGGTTGCCCAAGGCCGACTGTGGCGTATTGGGTTGGCATTTCACATCTCAGTGTTAGCCCTCGCAGGGGCGGCATTTCCATCATAGCATATCACAACATTGTTTTTCAGTCCATACAAAAACAACCCACGCAGGGGCTTCTGAGCAAAATTCATCCCTCGCAGGGGCGTCAGTAGACTTATCACAACACCCTTTCGAGGCCTACTGACCAGACCAACGCAAACATGGACATAAACATGAACTAGAGAGACACAGACAAAGACATATAACCTACCCCAAACCCAGACAGAAACGAAAGACCTATACCAGACCTGAACAAGAGAGGCGGAAGACAAAATGGGCCACTGAAAGCTATTCCTCTGGCTTTTCCTCAATAATTCTGCACCATCTGTGGCCTTCTGGGTAGCCTTCCCACATTTCCATGGGGTTCTGCTTGGAGGTCGACGCCTCCTGCTCCTGAGGTCAGATAGGAGTCTGCTCCTGTTCCTTCGCTGGCGCTTCCTCTGTTGTTTCTAGTTGCTCGTCTGGGCGTTCCTCCTGGCTGCCTGAACCGTCCTCGCCTGCCTGAGGTTCCTCTGTGAAAAGAACCGATATATGCGCGTTGATGCGGGAATTGTCCCTCGTGCCACCAAGAGTGAAGATAGCAGAACCAAACGCTGGAAGAGGGTGTTGTCCATCATTGGAATTGCCAGCATCCATGAATTGACTTGCCTGTATAGGAGTGGCCCCTGCCCTTCTATGGCAATAACAACAGCAGCAGTGGTGGTGGGAATCCGCAGCAGGGTGGCGTGAAGAACCTCCACGCACAGGACCCCTTCTGCTGAGCATCCTTTCCCTTGGTCGAGCCATGATTGCAGAGAGGCCGGTGGCTCGTGACAGAGCAGCGTTTGAGTGCTTGTCCGCCTTGAGTTGCCCCCCAACGGAATTAAGTCTTCTCCCAACTGTTCCGAAACAAAGCTCAACAGAGCAGAAACAACAGCCCACAGAATATACAAGCTTGTGATTTCCCTTGGCGTCTTGAATGCCGGCAAAGCCAACAAGATCTGAAGCCTGAAAGAGACGATAACCAACAGCGTCCTGAACTGCGTGCTCCTCGCTTTGAGCATGGATCCGCAGAATTCCTTCATCCTTCTTAATCCTCTTGACATTCTCTCGAAACTCGTTCTTCTTAACTGCTCTCTGCAAATTCCCCATTTCGCCTTACGCCGCATTGAGTGCTCAGCAGGCGCGTCTCCTCTATTAACTCCTCGGCGGCGGTGGTAATTAAATTCCCTGTTTGATCACGCGGGGGCACATGTCTGGCATGTGGCTCCTCGCTGCCATTCATGCTGACACCCGCATCTGGGGTAACCACATCTCCTTGGATCATGCTTTCACATTCCTGGAGCTGGTGATTGTTAGGAATGATGTTCGTGTTTCCGAATAGGAGAGTTTGTTCATTCTCTACCCCAATGTTGGCCAAGAGGTCAGCTATCTTGTTGCCCTCTCTTTTTGTGTGGTTGAAGGAGATTGCTCTGTTATTGCGCAACTCTTGTTCAATGGCATTCAGCCTCGCTTCAAGCCTCCAACTAGATGCTACTTTCCTAGCTTGAGAGCCATTCTGTATGCGAGTGGCCATGTTTATAAGGATCTGGGAGTCGCCTTCTACAATCAAGGGTTGAAGATTGAGGTTCTGGGCTTGCAGGAGACCTTGCCAAAGTCCCTCTAGCTCTGCTGAGTTGTTGGTATCCCACCCCATGTTTCCAAAGTATATCTGCAGAGGAGTTCCTTCATGGTTCCTCAATATTCCACCAAATCCAGCTACTCCAGGATTGCCTTTGGAGGCTCCATCAAAGTTGAGTTTGTATGAGTTTTTAGGAGGGGCTTTCCAGCGACTGTTGTCCTTGGAGTTGCTATTAGAAGGACCATTCTTGAGTACTTCTTGAGGCAGATGCAATTGCCAGTTGTCTAGAATGCTTTTTTCATTGTCTGTCGATGGGAGATCTTCCTTTGTCCATGATCAGAGCAGCATCGTTTCTTTGAGATTCCCATGTATCCTGTTCCAAATTTCTTCAACAGAAGAGCGTTTGTTTTTAAAAATACGTTTGTTTCTTTCCTTCCAAACGTTCCATAGGACGATCCTCGGGATGATGTTCCATAAATGGTTGAGGAACTCGCTTTTGTAGGGGCTCTTTGGCCATTGTCTTATAGAATTAATGATGTCATTTTCCCTTCTACAACATCTTTGGCATCTGAAGCTCACCTTTTCCCATAGCTGATTGGCTAGAGGACAAGTATCCAGGAGGTGTTGAAGAGTTTCTTCACTTTGAAGGCAGTTGTAACAAATAGAAGGACCATGAAAATTTCGTCTTCTTAGTTTATCCCAGGTGAGAATTATTTTATGTCCTACTAGCCAGAGAAAGTAGGAGATTTTGGGCCATGATCCGAGATCCCATATTTTGCTCCATAATGGGTCTGGAGGAGTGGGGAATTTGCATATCAACTTGTAGGCTTCAGAGGTGGTGTAGGTTCCTTTGGGTTGGTATCCCCATCTGAGGATGTCATCGCCTTCATCCCTCCTTATGCTTCTTTTCCTTAACTCTTTCATCAGCTCTTCTGCCTCCCAAATATTTGTATCATTGAGAATTTGGTTGCTCTGTCTCCATTTTCTGAATCCATTCTCCATCTCCTGCGTCCAAAATTGTTGGAATTTTTCCTGCTGCTGCTCCTGCCTGTCTGGTATCAGGGATGGGTGAAGAACGCTAATGAGCTTGGGCATTTGATTCCAGGCATCTATCCAGAATCTTGTTGTGCGTCCATTCCTGATTTCCCAGAAGCTGTGCTGTTGAATTAGCTGATAGTGCTGATTGGCCGTCGTCCAGATTAGCGACCCTTTTTCGGTAGGAATAAGTCTGATGAGCTCTTCTTGAGGTCTGTTGTTGGCATATTTGGCTGTCCATATTTTTACCCAGGGCTTTTCTGGGTTGGTGATCCATTGCCACCAGATCTTAGCGTTCATAATGGAATTGCTATGCTCTGGGTCCCTTAGCCCAATGCCTCCCTTGTCTTTGGGCGTGCATACAGTAGTCCATTTAACCAGAGCCCATTTACGGTTAGTAGCCGAGCTGCCCCATAGAAAGTCACGCTGAAGGTTCCTGATTCTTTTTAGGACCCATTTTGGCGCTGCCAGGATAGAGAAAAGGTACAGAGGCATGGCCTGAAGGACAGAATTGATGAGCACCACACGGCTGGCTAAGTTTAGAGATCTATAAGTCCAGAGGTTGAGACGGGAATCAAGCTTCTCTAGGAGGGAGCGCCAAGCGGGCTGCTTTATGGCTGAAGCAGTGAGGGGAGCTCCTAGATATTTGGAGGGGAGGGTAGCAGAAGGGAAGCCCAGGATGCGAGTGACAGCAGATTTGACAGAAGGGGATGTGTGAAAGAAGAATATCTGTGATTTGGAGCAGTTGACATGAGTGCCAGAGGCTTCAGAGAAATCATGGAGAAGGGCTTTTAGGCGAGAAGCTTCCTGTACAGAGGGGTAGCCAAAAAGCATGGTGTCATCAACAAACTGCTGATGAGAGGTGGCAGGAGTATTGTGAACCGAAATGCCTTTAAGCTGATGAGTGTGGAGGGCGTGCTTAATGTGTCGACCAAGACCCTCGGCCATAAGAACAAAGAGGAAGGGGGAAAGGGGATCCCCTTGTCTGATACCTCGAGAGGGTTTGAAGGGGCGGGAGGGGATACCGTTCACAAGGATGGAAAAGTGAGTGGAAGTGATTAGGCTCATAATCCATCGGATCCATATAGAACTGAATCCAAAAGCTTTTAACATATGATGAATATAATTCCAACTGAGTTTATCGAATGCTTTGGAGAGATCCAGTTTGAGTATCATACCTGCTTGCTTTGAATGTTTGAGGGAGTGTATGATCTCGTGCGTGAGGAGAATTTCGTCCATTATTTGTTGACCTTCCACGTACCCTGACTGTTCCGGAGAGATGAGCAGGGGTAAAAGGGGTTTTAGCCTGTTTGCAATAACTTTGGATATGACTTTGTAAATGACGTTGCATAATGCGATGGGCCTGAATTTGTCAGGGGTAATGGAATCCTCCTCTTTGGGAATGAGAGTGATGAAGGTGGAATTGAGAGAGGGAAGAAGCCAGCGCAGGGCCCTTGATTCTTCAACAATCTGCCAAACTTCCAGCTTTATCAATTCCCAAAATGTGTGAAAGAACGTGGTAGTGAATCCATCCGGGCCAGGGGCCTTTCCTTCTTTTAGCTGGGACATTGCTTCATCAACTTCTTGAGGAAGAATAGGGCGCATGAGAAGCTCATTGTGTTCCTCCGTGATGAGCTTGGGCACATTGCTGATTATTTTACCAATAGCCTGTTGCCGATCTTCTATTTGTTCCTGGTGGACATGTTGGAAGTGATTGAGGAGTACCTCTTCGATTTCCTCATGCTTCTCTACTTTTGCCCCTTCTTGATTCTGGATAAAAGGTATATTATTATGCATCCTTCTCTGCACCGTGGTTCTGTGGAAGAATTTGGTGTTGCGCTCTCCCTCTTTCAGCCATCTGACTCTTGACTTTTGCCTCCAATAGATTTCCTCCTGCTTTCTCCTTTCCTCGAGCTGGCTATGGATATGCCGTTCCTGTTCCAGGGTTGCCTCCGTATGCCCTTCCGTGATGATCTTTTGTTGGAGATCCGCCAGATTCTGATTTAGCTCTTGCTGCGCCTTGAAAATATTTCCAAAGGTTTCCCTATTCCATCTTTTCAGGTGATTTTTAAGAAATCTTAGCTTCTGTTGGAACTGATACATTTTTGCTCCTGCTGGAGGGACGAAAGATGCCCAAGTGGTTTTGACGAAGTCCTTGAAAGCAGGGTGCGAAAGCCAAAACCCTTCAAAACGGAAGGGTCTTTTTGTCAAATCACCTGGTCTTTGCCATTGTAGAGCGATCGGCCAGTGATCTGACCCTGTGTGAGCGAGTATTGCTGCTGAGATATCTCCTCCTAAATGAACCGCATTGTCTGAGATGAGGAAGCGATCCAGTTTGGAGGCAATTTGATGTTTGCCCGCTCTGCGATTGCTCCAAGTGAAGGTGCCATTACAGAACGGCATGTCTATGAGAGACGCAGTTTGGATGAATTCCTTGAAGCGATTGTCTTCTGGTTCCATTCTGATTCTCCCTCCTTTCTTCTCCTCGATCTTAGTGATCATGTTGAAGTCTCCAGCAACAATCCATAGTGGGTGCCTTCTGTTATTGCTTAGAGCTTCTATAGTGTCAAGGAGCGCTATTTTGCTACCTGTATCTTGCGGGAAATATACATTTGATAGGTTGCCATGGATGTTGGTACCCAATATGTGAAAGGCCGCCTGTATGAGATGATGAGAGGCATGAAAATCTGTGAGGGTTACCGCTTGGGTATTCCATGCTATGGCGAGCCCTCCTGATGCTCCCGAGGCGTCTACTGCAACCGAGCGACAACCTGGCCAAGCTTTTGAGAGAATGCTGCCTAGTGTAGAACTATTACACTTAGTTTCCTGGAGAAAGCACATCTGCGGCTTTTCCATTTTAATCATGTTTTTTAACATCCTGAGCTTTCCGGGGCTGTTTAGCCCTCTTAGGTTCCATGATATTAGCTTCATGATTCAACTATTGATAGAGGGCTTGTAGTACTTCGTTAACTTAGCATACCTGCCTGAGTCTACCAGGATTTTCCCAATCTCGATCGTTCTCTGGAGATCTGTTTTCCTTCCTCTCTTTTTTGTATCCTTTGGGCGTAGACTGCCATCCCATTGACTTCCTGGTTGTATCCCTAGTTGGTGCTGATGATAAGCTCTTGAGATGACCACTTCAAGCTTACTGAGTTGACTCTCTGGAATTGAATCGTATGCTTTCTTTTTACAGGCTAATTCTAATTCCAGAATATCTAGGCCATTTAGATCTATGCTTTTCGGCTCTTCTTCCATTTGTTGCACTGTATTTCTTTCTTCAATGTTGATCTCTGAGTTCTGGGGGAGGTCTGCCTTTCCGTCGACTTCCATATCCTTGTGAATCTCTGCTGTTTCTTTCTGACTTCTACTGAGGATGGATGGAATGATGATGGGGGGATGAGATTTGGAAGGGGGTTTTGATGGAGGGGGATGGGATGAGGAAGATGGGTGAGCGGGAATGTCCTCAGGGCTTAGTGAATGCTCTTCAGAGGTCTGACCAAGAATATCAAAGCTGTTCTTAGTTGCAGGGCCTGGGGTTTTGTTGGGCTGGGGATTGATCCCATTTTGGGGCTTTTTGTGAGAGCGCTTTCGGTTTGGGACTTTGGTGAAGCCATCCTGGTCTAGGGTTCCAGAAGGGTCAGGGATATTGGTTTTGGCGTTAAGAGGGCAATCCCTGAAGAGATGACCCAGAGCATGGCATTTTCTGCAGCGAAAGGGCACATGCTCATAGTCGAGAGGCTGGATCCATTCTTCATCTCGGTGGGCAAGAGTTACCGACTCTAGCAAAGCTTCATTCAGGCGTATGAAGACGCATATTCGAGCATAGGAGATGTATTTACGCGATTTGGTTTCTTCTGCCGCTCTGATGTATTCTCCCACTCCATTTCCGATACCCTTGAGAATGTCCTCATCCCAATATTCATCTGGGAGAGAGTACAGTCTGATCCAGACCGGCGCCCAAGTGAGATCTTCTTTATCTGGATTGAATCTTGGAATCCATTCCCTAAGATATAGTCCCGCTGAGTTAAAAAAGTAAGGCCCTTCTCCCAGTATCCTATATTTGTCCTCCAGGCAAAAAAAGATTGCAGTGAAGAAGCCTTTCGGCCCTAGCTGCAGTGTGACATCTCCTTTGGGTTTCCATTTCGCCGCAATCCAGCCGTATAAGGCTTTCTCAGTCGGCCAGAACCCTATGAACTTCCCGATGACGGCATGATCTTTCATGTACTCTATTCTTCTGTCAATCTTGTCTCCCGGCAGCTCTATTCGTGGCCGTTCCTTGGCCACTGGTCGGCATGTTGCTGAGGATATTTTCGGGCTTTCTTCTGCAGTTTCTCTTCCTTCTTGTGTATTGCTGTCTTTGTCCTTCCGCTTTCCAGACTCCTTGTTATCATCTTGGCGTTTTTTCCCTCTGTTTAAGATTTCCTTGTCGACAGATCCAAAGATGACCGTTTGCTCTGGATCATGCTGCGAAGGGGAGGGCTCTGACGCCCCCCCCTGAGGATGTTCCATCGCGCTGCGCTAATGTCCTACAGCTCTGTCGCACTGCAGAGATTTCCTTACAGCCCGTGAGTGTATCCCGTGCTGTGCAGTCGGCGTCGTGGATTATTCTCTCTGAACCCTAGCTCAGAACCCTCGGCCTCCCCGTCCTTGTTGAGCCAATTATGGTTCGTTAAGTTATGATTATTACTAAAGGAGTGTTAGCACAATTTAAAAGTCTATCACCTTTGCAACACTAGTAATATGGTTGAAGATTAAAAAAACTCTCATAGATCATCTAGTTTATACTCATATTGGAATTAAATTTCAAAATATTTGTGACGCTACCAACTTTCTTGATTGTTTAACTAAACAAAATTACGATGATCTTGAAACACTTCTTTTAATGCATTTTGAGCATAACAATAAAATTCAAAATAACTTTTAGTAATATATTTTTACCTTCTTATATACCTTATTTGGTCTTAGTGGATGATAATCATCATTATCACCATCATAATTACATACTATTGTAGGAAGTTTGCACTATTTTAGAGTTGAGGAGAAAAAAAAATAGGATCAAATTAAATGTTGAATGTCAATAGCAGATTGAGGCTTGCTTAAATAATAATAGATTAATATATATCATAAAGTTATTTAATGACAAATGATCTTAGTAATGTGTCCAATATATACTATTATTTAAAACATTAACTAGATTAAATTTTTTCGAAATGAGGAATTAGAAAGTCACTTAGTTCACTAATTTTAATGTAGATATTCACCATTTTTTGTGTAAAAATTATCATGATAAAATTTATAAAACAAATTTATATAAACTTGCAAAAGCAAATCTTTCACATCTTAATGTTAATTCTTTACATTATCTATTTTTAATATTTGTATGGTTTATGTTAAAAGATAAGTTTGTTAAGGTTATTTTATGAAAATAATGATGTGTATGTTGCTATTATTAACCCATTTAATTATAATCCAATACATAGTAAAATATCATGTATGTGTTAAGTTATGATTATTACTAAAAGAGTGTTAGCACAATAAAAAGGCTATCACCTTTGCAACACTAGTAATATGGTTGAAGATTTAAAAATTTTCATAGATCATCCAGTTTATACTCATATTGGAATTAAATTTCAAAATATTTGTGACGCTACCAACCTTCGAGATTGTTTGACTAAACAAAATTAAGATGATCTTGAAGCACTCCTTTTAATGTATTTTTAGCATAACAATAAAATTCTAAATAACATTTAGTAATACCTTTTTACCTTCTTAAATACCATATTTGGTCTTAGTGGATGATAATCATCATTATCACCATCAACATTACATACTATTGTAGAAAGTTTGCACCATTTTAGAGTTGAGGAGAAAATATTTTTTTAAGATCAAATTAAATGTTGAATGCGAGTAGTAGCATAATTTATTTTTATTTATTATTTGTACTTCTATGTTTAAAACTTGAGGCTTACTTAATTAATAATAGATTAATATGCAAGCTATATATTAAGTATAAAGTTATTTAATGACAAATGATCATAGTAATGTGTCCAATATATACCATCATAGATCCATTTTAAGTGGAGATGTAGGGATCAAATTTCTTCACGTGCAAATATTTTGAATGAAAGATACAATGTGTTATTTTTCATTGTTGAAACTGTATTTTTGAATGCTAAATAGAGTATATATATGACCAAATAAGAATTTTAACCATAAAAAACTTTTTTCTTATATATAGATATATATGAAGTTGATATTGACATAAATTAGTTAACATAAATCTTCAAATAGTTCCTCTGTATCTCTAGCTGAAATTTATTGAAAAGTATAAAATTTAAACATCTAATTCACACATTTTATATACTTCTAAATACTTTACAAAATATTCATTTCTTTTATTTTTCTATTTAGAACATAATTTTTATTCCCCCCCCCCCCCCCCATATTGGGTTGTAAAATGAGTCTCTCATCTCAATTATCAATCATTTTAATGATCAAAATCAATCATGAATTAGAATAGTAACAAAGTAGTACAATTTGATTATTTTCAAATACAACAGGAAAGAGAGAAAATTGACTAAGATATTTATTACAAATGTTTAGCTTTTATTCCTGTAGTGTTTAAGGATATTATATTGAAAAGAACATATTAACATTCATCTAAAACTTAGATTAGTTAAATTATTTCTATTATCATTAACATTTATATTTATGTATTAAATTTGACTCGTGAATAATAGATTTTGCAAAAAAAACTTACCTATAAAGTTATTTAACAATATAATAATATTGTTTTTCTTACTATTATTGACCATAATGATCAAAATCAATCATGAATTAGAATAGTAACAAAGTAGTACAATTTGATTATTTTCAAATACAACAGGAAAGAAAGAAAATTTACTAAGATATTTATTACAAATGTTTAGTTTATATTCCTGTAGTGTTTAAGGATATTATATTGAAAAGAACATATTAACATTCATCTAAAACTTAGATTCCTTACATTATTTCTATTATCATTAACATTTATATTTATATATTAAATTTGACTCATGAATAATATTCATCTAAAACTTAGTTTCCTTACATTATTTTTATTATCATTAACATTTATATTTATGTATTAAATTTGACTCGTGAATAATAGATTTTGCAACAAAAAAAAACTTACCTATAAAGTTATTTAAGAATATACTAATATTGTTTTTCTTACTACTATTGACCATTTTAAATTGACACTAACTATTTTTCCTACGTTAAGTACATATTAATTATACTAGTACAATGTTGGCAACACTTCAAAATCTATAAGAGGAAGTATTTTATAATTCTAGTTGTGTTGTTCAATGATCAAAATATTTTGTTTATAAATTAGAGTGCAACAAGATAGTGAATTTGATTTATATCAATTATAATAAGGAAAATTAAGGAAAACTCGCCTCAAACATTTTTTCTAGTGTCTAGCATTTATTCATTAAGTGTTTAAATGGTTTATATTAAATAGAATACTAATTAGGTACTCCATTGTTTTTTTAATAGATCAAGCTTAGAAGATGTTTTTAAGTGCATTATTGAATTTGATTATGCATATTTGATATGGTGAGAAGTCATGTTGGTCAAATAAAGCTTTGAAAAATTAAATATTTTATGGAATTGTCATGTAATTTGTATAACACATGATTACATTGAAATATTAAATAATATAAAACCCCTACAAAAAGAATATGAAGAGAATATTTGATATACAACAAATATGGAAAAGTGTGTATGAATGTATATTAATAGATCCTTCAAAAAAAATTACATTCATGAATCATATAAACCTACTCTTAAGATATTCGCTCAAGTAAATCAAGAATGGCTTCTACACCATATTTATTTATCTTGATCTTCTTGCAATTTTTTTTCTTTGGCATCCATGCCCACACTATGGTATTAATTGGAATAGAGCCAAGTTCTGTGTCATCAGGATTTGGTACCCAATATTTCTCTAAAAATTTTCCATTGTATTTCCCTGACATAGGCTTCCACCAGTCAACCTTTACATGAAGATTCTCACTTTCATTATCCCTAAAGATATTTGAGATGGATTTTGTCATCCAAATCATCTCTCCTGCATCCTCATTTCCTGATCTAACTAGCAACATCTTTCCTTTCTCAACATCAATCATCGGATTGAAAGTTGGTTTTGGCTTGTTGCATTTGGGTCCAACATATATTGGTTCATCTATCACATTATCAAAATCTCCATCCATAATACTTGACATTACTTGGAGTGCATTATGATCAACATCAACAATGTGCCTTGTCCTGGGCCAGAAATCCTCAGAAGATGAATCACTTCCATCTATTATTCTATGATCATTATAGATTCCATCTAATGTATCAAGAACTTTTTCCCAATACACTACTTTATTTTTCCATTCCTCCGTAACAATTGGTGAATCCTCATTCCCAATAGTGTCTTTCCACATTTTTATGTATGATGTTATCCCTTCCTTTAGTTCTTTTAAATAGACATTATTTTGTTTGGAAGCTAAGAAAGATGGCTTCCCTATGGGAATTATAGGTCGGCCTTCATCATCTATATTCCATAACTAAACTGGTTCTGACCACTCAGTATCTCTAATTGATTCTTTGTACCTTAGTCCTGGAACATCATTGAGTACAAGAAATTGGAAGTATTGGACATTAAGATGTCCAACTAGTGCATTTTTTCCCTCCTTGATGTATCCATTAAGGAAACTTTTGAAGTCATAGACCTTGTCAATAAGTGTAGGTGGAAACACTCAATTTTCTTCAATTGTACGATATGTATCCATCATTTCAGGTAAAGAATAAATATCTTTACTTTTTAGGTTGGAAGACATTCTTCCGTAGGTTCCATCTATGTCTTCATGGGTGTGCCCCACAAGCAAGAACCCAACCTCAATAGTGATGAAGACACCAAGTGCAGTTAAAAGTGATAGAAACATGAAAAGATAGCGATTCTTATTATCACTTGCTGCATTGTCCAACTGTAGCAACAAATGTGGAGGAAGAGGTTTAAAATCAACATTTTGACTTTTTGAACTTCCATGAAATATAAAATCATCCTTGTACCCTTGACATTTTGAGTAAATAGAGGTGTCAAGTAATGCATTTGTAAGTGGGTTTCTTGAAATTCCACTTTCATAAAGTAGATCACCATACATATCCATTTGTGGGTCTTCAAGGTCCCTTAAGCACTTTGCAAGAGATGTAATAGTAAATTGTGATCCCATATGGACAAATGGTAAGGAGAAATGACCAAAACCTCCTGCCTTATGCCCATGTGTAAGCATACCTATCAATGACAAACCTAAATTTGTTCCTACAATAGATTTTGATTTGACACATATCCTTGGGATTGAAGTCTTTGTTTTGTCCATTTTATCATGGATAATGCTCAAATACTCCTTTGGAAACCACTCTGACATAATTCTATGGGCATAGTAGCAATATCTTCCACACATAACAATCTTGTTATGTTTCTTCAACCTACCTCGTGCCTTTTCTTCCAACTCTTTTGTAGTTGCTGACTTCATTTATGCTTTCAACACAATACATTCATTGCATTTACTGAAGTTGGTGTTCTTTGAAAATGCCACATCTCGAAACTTAGTATTCCAAATATTGCTCATTGTTGACTGTGATATTGATGGGTAATTGAGCTTTTGAAGAGCCTCATTGATCTCTTTTAACAAAGAATTTTGTGTGTAAGTCGAAGGAAGCAATCTTAAAGGAGAAGATGTTCCATCTTCTTCAACTTGACGTGTTTGGTTTGGTGAAAAATCTGAATTATCCATTACAATTTTGTGCAATATTTCTATGGCTGCCACTGTGTGAGCTCTTGCTTTGCATGTGTTGGTGTTACCATGAATAGCTTTGATCTGTCCATGTTGGAAATAATGCTGGTAGTTATATAATGTGCTTTGAGGAATTTTATGTATCTTATACCATGCTTTCTTATAAATAATATTCCCATTAAATCTCATGTCCTTTACATTTCTAGCAATAGTTGATAAGCCATGGCCATGGCCACGGACCTTTGACATGACTGTGTTTGACATGAGTGAATTCAAGACAAATTCTCTAATACCATTTTTATTTATTTGTCTCATATCCCTTCTAGCACCTGCAATGGCCTTCCTATCCACATGTTGAAGACAATCTTTTCTACAACATACATCTGCTGCCAAAACTCGAATTTCTTTCTCTTCATCTATTTTTGTTTGACATTTTGCAATTTTTTTTGTAGCCATAACTCGTTTAATCCTTTTATATGGCCTTGTTACATGCATATCAATTGAGTTTCTATATTTTTCATTACAAAAGAACCCATCCCAATTGTTTAAGGGATTTGTGTCCTCTATAACATTCCATATCACCATTTCCTTGGGTGGCTCCTTGAACTTTTCCTTAACCCTTAATATCACACCTTTGTTGTCCACCAACTTATTTATTGGCCATATAACCAAACAATGTATAGACTTATCCCCAATTCTGCATATATCACAATTTCCATCTATCTCTTCTAGAAAAACACCAAAATCCATTTCGCCTAGTGTTTCACCCTCAATAATGTCATCCTCGTGGACATTAACTAGAATTCCTTTGGCAATGCACATGCTTGTTCCCATGCATTCATGTGTAAGAGAAACCTTTGTACATATGAAGCTAACCCTATCTTGGGGAATATTTGTGGCATGATCATGACAGTGAGGCTCCAAATTTGATTCTGGCCAAATTTCATAAGATTCTAGTGCACCCCCAAGTGTATGCTCAAATCATGTTGGATGTGGTAGAGGAGCATTATGTTTTAACACCTTCTCGATTTTAACCACTATGCATCCTTTCTTTACCATCTTTCCATGCACTTTATGCCCAAGCTCTGTATTGAATATGGAGCCCTCACCCACCTTCACTCCATGTTGTAGAAGATCTACCTTGGCTCCAATAGAAAATGTGGAAGAAAAATTTGCAACTATAAACAAATGTAAATAAGGTTAGTATTTACTCAAAAAAAACATTTATTATGCTATCAATAATATATAACACATGCTTCAATATTTTGATTTGCCTATGTTGTGTCTCAAATCCATGATCTTCCATGGATGTATGTCCCCTTCATTAACATCCTCATCAATCAAATGTGGTTGAGTTACATCAATTATCAAAATTGTAACATAACCAGTGTTAACCCTTTCTCCAACATAATAAGTTCCAGACTCTGCAGATTCGACCCTTCCTAGCCCAATGACTTGATCATTAATAAGGAGATCAACATAGTCCCCTTTTGCCAAAATTATATTTTCCATTGTAGCTTGTATCAATTCTGTAACAACAATTAAAACGTAACTTGTAATTAAAAGGTTGAACCATGTAAAGTGTGACTTTATATTTTCATAAAAACACACAACTTACGAAAAAGTAATATAGATGCAAAAATTAAAATAGCATGGTAGTAATATTGTATGTAATGAAACATTGTTTCCTCAAATGAAAGCTAACAATCAATATCATTCCTTCTACTACAAACATAAGCATATTGTTAGAAGCAACATTACATGGTCAAATAAATCTAGCACGTGCTAGATTTCCTTCTAGGACAAACAAGCACATTGTCAATAATAATATTGCAAGGTGAAGGAAATCCACCACATGCTAAATTTCCTTCTAACGTAAATAGAAGCATATTACTCACAAAAACATTTCAAAGTAAAATAAATCTTACACATTCTAAAGTTTATTCTAGCACAAACACAATCACATTGCCAAAAACAACATTGCAATGTGAAAGATATCTAACATACGCTTGATTTACTTCTAGCACAAACAAAAGCACATTGCCAACAATAATATTGTAGGGGAAACCAAATCCAACAACTTCTATCAAAAACACAATCACATTTCTAATAACAACGTCGCAAGGTAAAATAAATTTAACGCGTGCTAGCTTTACATGTAGCATAAATACAAGCATACTACCAAAAACAACATTTCATGCCAGAAGAAATCTAGTGCATGTTATATTTCCTTCTAACACAAACAAAAGCACGTTACCAAGGTGAAGGAAATCTAACACGTGTTAGATTTCGTTCTATAATAAACAACCAAATTGAAAACAACAATATTGCATAGCAAATGAAATCTAGCACAACTTCTAGCCCAAACACAAGCACGCTTCCAATAAAAATATTGCAAGGTGAAAGAAATTTAACGCATGTTAGCTTTACATGTGGCACAAATACAAGAAAACTACCAACAACAACATTGCATGCCAAAAGAAATCTATTGCATGTTATTTTTATTTTTAACACAAATCAACAAAGTGTAATGGTGATTCTCTGTTGTGAAGACCCATATTAAAAGTGGTGTAATGCTAATAAGACCAATGCAACTACTGCCAAGATACCAATGTAAAGTTTCATTGTTCAAAAGTTTAGGGCCTCCTTGGTAAAACCATGCATGTCATATTCGATGACTATGGCATACTCTGAGGTAGATTCAGTAATAAATTTTGTGCATCAATAGAGTTTTGGCATTTTCTGGCTAAGTTAAGGCACCAACACCACAATTGTTATGAATCACCTAGTCAGGTCTCAAGAGAGAGCTTCTTTTGTCTCATCACTATATCAATCCATGAAATGGTGGAGAGCCTAACAACCTTCTCTTTTAATCACTCAAGCTAGACCAAATTGACAAGTTGTATTCCTACCTAACCAAACATTTTCCATGTTTTTGCTTCCTCATAAAAAGATAGCAATCTAGGGGTTATCCTGATGCAAAATGTACCTTTCGACAGACTATGTTAACACCTTTTTTTAGGAGATTAACCCACTAGCCTTTGTTCTATAGTACAAATAAAATTGGTCACACTTTCACATTTTATTTGGATTTTATTTTCACCCATATGTAGTAGCATTGTGCTGACCAATACGTTGGCTTTAAAAAGTAATGCAGTTCTAATAGTCAATATTGACATGGTTGGTCAATCTTTTTCTATGAAATAGATTTATGACGATAGGAAAATTATAGAAGTATCGATAGTCATAGAAAATGAATTTGCAGAGAGACTGGGAAGACCAAATCAAGTTCCCACATCCATTGGCCTGTTGAAAACATCCCAACATGAGGACTCAGATACATATCTTGGAAAGGAATCTTCAAATGGAACCCGATCCAAAAAAAAATAGACAAACGTAAAAGAAATCGATCAAGAACCAGGAACAGATTCAAAAACTCATTATGGGTATTGATATATATTGGGATAATGTGGTAAAGATGAAGCATAAGGTATTGGTGGGCCACTGGGAACACATTAGGATGTCTAGTGGACAAATGAAAGAATGGGTGCAGAAATGTTGGTTCTGTATTGTTGTAAATAGACCGAAGGTAAGCATGCTCCTCAATAGTTGGTTTGGATTCCACTTCATGAAAGTGGAAGATGCAGATAGGATTGGCTCAATCTCATGTGTGAAAGGTAGGGGATTTTTATGCTTGTAGAATTAGACACTCGGATTTAATCCTATTAAAGAAGATCCCCAGCGAAAATACATATGGGTTAAACTCCCTAGCCTTCCTTTGGAACTATGGACCAAGAAGGAAATCATGGAAATTGCCAACAAGATAGGAAAATTATATTATGCCGATGAAGGGAGTGTTGGCCTTCTAGAAAAATGAGTAGCATGGTTTTTCATTGAACCAGATTCCATAAAAGGTCTCTCGGCTACCCTTGATATCTATTAGAGTACACAATCTATCATAAAATGAGTGGATTACTGGGGAATCCCTTTTAGATGTTTGGGATGCCATAATACCATACATCTAATAGCGAAATTCCTACGTAGACTTGGTTGGGATGACATCAAAATGTATGGTAAGGCTATAGGCATAAATCAGAATCATATTTTTCCCAAGAAAGAACATGCCCCTTGGGAGCTGCCAAATGAAGTGTAGGTGCCTACGCTAGAATAAGTTCCTATAAACAATAGTAGTAGAAAGGATAATAGTATGTCGACTCTAGGAATTAATACTCAAGAAAAAGATTACCAAGAGAGGCCATATGGACGGGGAAACTTGGCGAATAATGAGAAGAGAAGCTTAATATGACTAAGATGGAGCAATTAAGATGACAAAGTGAGCAGGAAAGAAGGATCATGCATAGAAATGAAGAACAAGATGAGTGAGAATGAAAAAGGATGAAGAAATATCAACAGATAAATAGTTGCTTAGCAAGCAAAGGTGGAAGATTTCAGATTCAAGTAGTATTTTTGGTTGTTAGTTGTAATTGGTTCCCAGTAAATGCATATATTAGTTTTCCCAGAACAAAAAAAAATAAAAATAAATAAATAAATAAATTGTTATTTGTTTGCATCAATTTACTAAGCAATGGTATATCATCATAAATATATGATGTTTTCCTAGAAATTTGGATCACCTCCTCACAGATCTTGTCTGCTAGAATTTTATAATTAATATTACAGAGGCAGAGTCAAGGTGCTTATGCACCAAAGTGCCAAAGTGTGCTCTGCTTATGTAGAATAACAGTCAATCAATAGGAACTCATCTACAGTCATACAAGAGATCGCAATGTTCATAGAGCCAAAAGATTTCTAAGAACCTTCCAAGCAAAAGCTTAGCACACTTATACATCTAATGGGCATTACCATCCATGGATCATTGCTTCAACCAAACTACAGTAGTCAAACTTTCAAAGCATTAGGTATGGAAGTCATAAAAACACCAAGTAATGGCATGGATTACCAAAGAAAAATTGCACTGCCATGACAAGAGAATCATTTGGCATGTGTTCAGACACATCCAGAGTTAATAGAAAGACAGTTTCCTATTCATATTTTGGTTCTTCTGAACCCTCCTCAGTGTCATCATCATCATGATTTTTATCATCTTCTTCCCCTTCAATATCTTCTTCAGTGTCAGGGGCATTATAATTATTTCTTCTAAGTCCATGAAGCTGCCTAAAATCAGGGGCAACAATATCAAGCATCTCATTCAAAGATTGGTGCTCATAGCTTTGCTGAGAAGCTAACTTGGGAGGTGGAGAATTTTGACTTCCTGCCACTGCATCTTCAGGCACTGTGTGTTGACACTTCAAGCTACTTAATAGTAGATCTTGCCTGGACCTAATATTCTCACCTGCTACTGCAATCTGACTAGCATCAAAATCTTGATTAATTCCTTCATCACTGCTCCTTCATGTCCCTGGCTGTCTGTCATCACTCCGAAGAGATTCATTGTCGCCATGAATTGAACCAACTGTACTGACTGCCCAACTACCAGCAACCTCTGATGCTAATAGATCAATTGTTGCTATCGAATGCTTATCTCCCTTGTTTCTAGCATCTATCTCATCTCTATGCTGCTGACTGATAGGAGATTGACTATGCCTCTCCCCATTTAACAAGTTTCCAATAGGATGGGATGTTCTCACCAAATGCTGGCCACTGTTATATGTATCAGGTAATCTTTTTGGTTCAGCACCAGTCCTGGTGTTTAATGTTTCCCCTTGATTTTCACCAGCTAAGTTTGTCCTCGCCCATTCCATTGGAGCTTGTTCTTCATCTTCAAGTTGCATTGTTTCTCCTCCCAAACCCCCTTCACCATCTCTTACTTCATCATCCTCCTGAACTATTTCTCATAGATTCTTGTTTGATTTGGCAGACTCATTCCCCATAGGATATGTACAAAACTCAATCCTTCTACATCCAGTTGTGCTTTCAAGCAACTGAGTTGCATCTGCTTCTGCCCCAAGGAATTTTAGTTTCCGATCATAATGCAATCTTTTTGGAATGGAATGGTGAACAAGAAGCCAAGGAATTACCATTCAAGTTCAATCAAGTATGGCTATAAGATAAATATTTAGTGGACCTGATTAAGATATCTTGGATGAGGCCTTTAGGGATAATGAAAAATAAAATGATGTATCAGGTCACTCAAAAGCTGCACAGGCTAAAGTCAAAGGTTAAGACATGCATCATCAAGTGCAAGAAGACACTCTCTCAGGAGTTTTCTATTATAGATAAAGATATTTCAGAATTGATGGACCCTACAAGTCCTAATTTCCTATTTGAACAAAGCAAAAATACAATATTGGAGCTCTCTAAATTATCAGGCAAAGGAATGGAGACAAAAAAATAAAAATGACGTGGGTTTCTAGGGGAGATAATAATGCTAAGTACTTTCATAAGATAGCTTCCAAAAGAAAAAATTCCGACACAATCTGGTATATTAGAAATATGGACAATATAATACTAACTACTCATAAAGACATCCTACAGGAAGTTGTAAGCCATTTTAGTAATCACTGGATTGGCTAGGAATCACATTCTTCCTCCCCCAATCATCCAGTTTCTTCACAGGCATGAGGTGTTCACTCTTGCTGATATTGGCTGCCAACAACCTGTCATTTCCTCCTCTTCCAGTTGGCCACATGCTAAAAGTTTGGCTCTTCTAATGGAGCTCAATGTCAAATGGGAAAATTACAGATGTGATCTCTATCACGCAGATATTGCTCTGTCTAAGAGGGCAGATAGGCATTCTTGGGGCGGTCTTTCTCATGGAGGAGAAATCTCTACCAAAGAAACATACAAGTACATATACAACATGCAAAGGTAGGGGAAGAAAATCAACCATATGAAAAGTATGGTGAAGATCATGCTTTCCTTGCTGATAATTTAAATCCTGAAAACACTTTTGAGGTCATAAAAATACAGTTCATTAAACTAATCCTATCTTCACAGACACTGAAAGTAAGGGAGTTGTAGACTTTCATGGTAATACACTTGGCACCTCAGCATTTCATTGTGAGTTTGAGTAGGAGTAATGTAACCCCCATGTTGCACTTTGATGTAGACCATGACTTTGTCCTTTCTTTCTTTTTCTTAAATATTTGGTTTTTCCTTTCTTTCCAAAGCATTGACATGACAAAACTACGGGAAATAATCCACTCTCTATTTTGAACTGGACTATTGAATAGGCTGGATCTATGAGGGAGTACAAGTATAAAAAATTGTTGAAGTTACAGTACAAGGATCCAAAAGGCAGTCAACTATGCATCCAAATATTTTCAATGGAAGGACATACATTCAATATATGCTCCATAGAATATTCATAATTCCAACATAAAGTACAAAGTCAGGGGCCCTAAAATCCATTTTTCCTGATTTGATCCCATGTGAGGATCTTATGTCATCCAACTAGCCAAAGGAATTAAGGACCATGGGAAAACACCATTCATCTAGATTTTCTTCCAAATGGGATCCTAGTGGATGTCTTGATGACCAACTATAAGAGAGTAGGATTTCTTGAGAGTAAACATCCCTTTGGTTTGAGAACCTCACCAGAGTTTGTCTTCATCCTGAGCATTGGATATTTTTCATTTTAGAAGCTCATGAGCTAAAATAGGCCAGGGAGAGAAAGATGGATGTGATTGCCAATCTTCAACTGTTTTCCATTCCTTCCATAGCCTAGGGGATTGAATCAGTTTCTAAAATTCTTCTACAATAAGACCCTGATGCTTTGAAGTAAATGTTATTAAATCTCTAGGATTAACAATCCCTCAATTGTGGCATCTATTGACAAGAATCTTTTGAGAATAATGTAGTCACTAGTGTGACCATTCCAGGTCTCTCAAAAAACATGACTTTGAATTAAGGTCTAGTTGGCCCGTGGAAAATTTCATATGGAAGATCTTAGAGGATGCTTGGTTGCTTGCAACTTTTTCAATTGAGAAGAGTGGCCATATTTCATATCCCATATTTGTTTC
Organism: Pinus tabuliformis; assembly: GCA_031772625.1. Classification (NCBI taxonomy): domain Eukaryota; kingdom Viridiplantae; phylum Streptophyta; class Pinopsida; order Pinales; family Pinaceae; genus Pinus; species Pinus tabuliformis. The sequence goes on from CM062816.1 coordinate 770,344,608, forward strand.
TAGAGTTCATCTCTAACCCAAAGTCAATCCCAACATAATTTCTCTCCCAATGCTTTGTTTAGGATCCCCAAGTCTCTCAATCCTAAAGCCCCACTCAATTTAGGATACAAAGCTTCTCTTAGGATTTATATCAAAATTTCTGAAATATGGGCAACACCTACCATTAATAACTTACCTTTTGCAGTGACCACTATCTTTATATCCCTCCAGACATGAATTCAAGATAGTTTTTGAACCCAAATTTTGAAAAAATCAGATCAATAGATAAGTATAACTATGTACCCAATCACAGGAGAACAAACTATTTAATATTATACTCATTTTCAATTATGCTTAATTCCCATTGTTATATGCGAACACTACCAAGTTTGTGTGTGTGTATGAAACACACACACAAACATATATATATATATATATATATATATATATATATATATATATATATATATATATATATATATATGTCACTGACTTGATTTACTCTTTCATCCTACCGATCTGTCTACAAATGGTAGGTAGCATTAAAATTATGTTAGGAAACAAAGTCTTTGAAAAGATACTTCCAAAAGTTAGATGTAAACTTATAATTCCTATCATATATAATTACTTTAGGTATCCCATGAAATCTAAATATCTCCCTCATAAATATCATTGCAATGTCATTCATTTTTTGGGTAAAGTTATCATGAATAAAATATGATACTTTGTATGGCTGATCCACCAAACAACCATAATAAAATCATAGTGGCTCAATGTGGTTGGTAACTAAGTAATAAAAGCCATAATTATATCCTCCCATTTCCATTTTGGAATTGGCATAAGCTACAATAAACTTATTGGATTTTGATGTATATCTTTACCCTACGAACATTTCATATATTTGGCAATTTATTCATCAAAATTGTTATACATGTGGCCAAAATTATTCCCTCCTTACTATAGTAATAATTTTCTAGTAACTTGGATCTCTAGAATATCATATTTTATGTATTTCATCCATGATAATTCATTTCAAATATGAAGAGTTGGAAATTTGCGTTCTACTTTTATAAATAAGAAGCCCATCATCATTTATTTGACAACGTTCAAAATTATTTTTTAATTTATCTTGCTACAATCAATCTTTTACTTGAATGGAGTGTTCATCTCCAACAAGGGTATCAATAGTTATCTTCTTCAAATCTAATTTGAAAATGTTAAATGTTGCCACATGAATCTTTCTTTTGAGTGCATCAAACAATTTTCTTTTCCTTTTATGTGCTTGAACTCAAAATGAAATTCACAAAGAAATTCCAATCATCTAGCTTGCTTGGAATTTAATTTGGTTGCTCAAACAAATACTTCAAGGTATTATGATCAATTTTAAGCTCAAATATCTTGTGTGTTAAAGACTAGCTCTGCATTTCCAAAGCATGCACTATTGCAATAAGTCCCAAAAAATGAGTAGAATATTTTTTCCTGTGTTCTTTCAATTTCCTCAATGCTTAAAAAATTAAATGGTTATATATCACAAGAACTCCACCAACCTTCAATTCATACATTAGTGCACACAACAAAATCAATGTCTAGATTTGAATTTTTTATAGTTGGAGCATTTGTTAGAAGCTTTTTTAACTGTTGAATGCCTGCTTTGGAATATTCTTTTGAGTATTCAAACTTCACCCATTTCTTTTTCAAGGAGTTAATTAGGTGTGAATCTTCGAAAATATTCCAAATTGGGATTTTAGATTTTTTTTGTATCCTAATGGAACCTAACAGCTCTCTTGATACGTAACTACTAGTAAACCTCCGGGGGCTTATGCCTTGTCCTCCTTGATGTACACTGAGCTCACTATAAGGTGGATTTGAACCTGGGTTTCCTTTTTTCCACGATTTCACAAACTTAGAATTAACCAATTGGATTTTCTCTTGATACGTAGCATTGTTATTATGTCATTGTGTCAAACTTTTCGATTTTCAAAAAAAAAAATTGTTAGCACAAGTAAAAATTATTCAATGCAAATTTGCATTAAATTTACGACACCAAGAATTTTTTTTTAAAATGTTGTGTCATGCTTACATCATAATTTCATTGATTAATGCCATAGTTTCTCCTTTTTTCTGGATTCCTTTTAGCATTACTAAAAATTGTCACACATCATAGGCATTGAGTTTACATCAAATAATAATATTATACATAAATATATAGTGTTGTATTGATCCGATATAATATTAAAGTATTTTATTTGATAAAAAGATACATGTGAAATTGTTGTTGTATTTACATATAATCATCAATGTCATTCTTCCAAGGAGTTTCAACTAATCATTGATAAGGGTGTAGTAGACAAAACCTAATATGAGGAATCATGAGGTAACTATCAAGGGAATAATATAGAACAAGATGTTGCAAACTTATATTATTTGTTTATGGAAGCATAAATCCCCCACAAATCATGTATCTTCTCTTTAAAGTTTAGGCTATTGCTCTACATTGAAAAGGAAAAAATACCATTCATTCAAGCTTCTACTAAGCACCTAGGGGGATATATACCCCTAGCTTAAATTCATGCTAACAAATTCATGTCTATTAGCTTATTCAATTTTAGTGGGGCTTTATTAAAACTTGGTAAGACATACTTAATGGCAGATCTAGGAATATGGACTCCATTTTCCTATTCACATTTTGTATGTTTCCTTGGACCTTGCGAAGATCAAGGAAATCATGGATTAGCCTACTCCTTGGAATGTATCATAATTAAGGCCATTTCTTGGATTGTTCAGCTATTACAGAAGGTTCATTCAAGGATTTTCAAATATTGGCCATATAATCACTTCACTACAAAGGAAGGGAGTGAGATTTGTATGGTCAATAGATTATCCATATTCAACAATTGAAACATATTTTGAAACAAAAAAATATTTCCATGCTCTACATCTCTGCAACATTGTGAGGGTGTTTACAACGCTTAACAGGTCTCCTACTGCCATTTGACCACTATATTTGGTGGGCCTTCTTCCCCAACCCCTCTGCTAACTCTTGATATAGCCTTCAATGCTTTGATCTCCAATGGACCAAAATTCTAGAAGATGAAGCCCTCAAAATTTGTAAAAGAAAATCAATATATTTCAAAGGTAGAGATCAACGTTCCTCACTCCAATAAAAGGGCTCTTCATCTTGCAGAACGAGGTTTAGTGGGTTATTTCATGGGAATCTAGCCTTCCCCGTGCTCCTTGAAGCAGTGGTAAATAAAAATTGGAAAACACTAATAAAGGCTCAAGTTTCCTCTTCTTTCTAAGTAAGAGGGTTCTATAGATACTTCTCTAAGAATAAGAAAGATCGAGAGTTGATCTTCATATGAATATATTATTTCATGGGTGCCTAGGGTCTCTATTTAAATCCATGGAGCCAATATTTTAACCCAAATGTGATGTTACTTTAGCAGTTTTGGTCTAGGTTAAACTCCCCTTCCTTCCTCTGCATTGTTGGAATGATGTCTCTTTTAAAAGCATTAGATACACCCGTGGTAGCTATATTGATTATGATAATCCACAAGAGGTTTTGTTTTCTTATGCGAGGATATTTGTGGAAGCAGATCTAGAAAAAGGCCTTCCAACTATAATAAATATCAACCTAGATAATTGTTCCCATATCTAAGAGGTGGATTATAAACAACTTCCTTTTAAATGCAATGTCTATCATGAGTATGGACACTTTACTAGAATCTTAACAAAGAATATTTAGGAGAAACAAAATTAGGTGAAAGAACAAGATCAATGGCAACATCCCAAAATGTGAAGAGAACCATCAAAATAGAATAACAAACAACCACAGTAGGGTGATCTAGCAAGGAAAAAAAGGAAAGGGCCCAACCTCTCCATCCCAGCAAAATTTGTCTCCAAGCGAGGGTACTAGCTAGCAATCAAGGTGCATGAAGGTTAATAGCAATAATTTCGAAGTGTTCAACCTAGTTAAAGAGGAAGGTGAGATTCGCTTAAGAAACATATCTTCCTCTCTTGGGAAGGAGTCCAAATCCTCTCCTAGTCTCCCCAAGGATGGAATTTTTTCCCATGAGGATACCCCTACCCATGTGATAGGTAAGCTCAGCTCTTCCTTAGATGAGGGTGAGTTCCACTCTCCTAAGGCAACTCGAACTAGCCCCTCCCTTGGTAGTTTAGTTGATGAAAAATTAAAGATAGAGAAAGAGAAAGAACAATATAACCTCCTAAGGTGGGAAGAAAATGAATAGAGAGGTTTAAATCAAAAAAATATTAAAAGGACAAATAATTGGGAAGACAAGGTATGCTAGAAAAACACATCACAAGGAACCAAGATATAAGGAAAGGAGGTATTCCATGCCTCAATCAAGGTGCCACAAAATCTAATAGTAAATGATGAAAATAATCTCCTATAATTGTAGGGGGTTGGTGTCATATAATGGAATGTAAGAGTTTATATCATTAGCTCAAAATTGAAACCCCATATTCTCCTTCTCCATGAGACTAAAACGAGGGATCAAGAGATTTCCAAAACCCAATATAAATTATGGAATGGTAGTGTCATTTCGAAATTCAGTTCAAAGGGGGCTTTATGTGGCCTTTTTACTATCTGGGCTTCCTCATCTTTGAGGATTTTGAATTAGTGCCCCTCTAGTTTGTATCTTTGAGGATTTTGAATTAATGCCCCTCTAGTTTGTAATTGGCAATGTGATTTTTACATCTCCCCTCCCAAAATGTGTGTTTAGTAATTGATTTATATATGCCAGTTCATTTTCAAGAAAAAGAAAATTGTTGCATTTCTCTCATGGAATTAGGAAACTTAGAATATGGAACATATTTCATCATAGGTGGATATTGTAATATGACCTTGTATTCATGGGAAAAAAAGGGAGGCTTTATACTTAGAGATAAATTTAAAGAACAAATGGAGGATCTTGTCAGAAAATTAAAGCTTCTCAATATCAATCCATCCTCCAATAAGTATACTTGGAGAAACAGAAGATTGGGCCCTGATTATATCACTACCCATTTGTCTCTTTTTCTTAGTATCACATTCTCTTCTAGTCTAATATTCTATATGTTCTTCTAAAAATTTTCCTTGGTGTAGCTCAAATCACAGACCCATTTCTCTTGAAATTGTTAGAATCCAATACTATGGTCATATTCCCTTCAAATTCAATCCAATTTGGATTAGATTAGAAGGATTCAACAATCTAGTGAAATCAGTGTGGAGCTAGTTTATTGAAGGTATTCCAATCACTATTTGTGAAGGGAAAACCAAGCTTCTAAAATTCAGTTTAAAAATTTGGTCCAAGGAGTAGAATTAGAATGTTATATGTTGGAGCACATACCAAAATTGATCTCTCAAGAGGATAACCTTTCTCTTCCAAGATAAATTTTCAATGAAGAAATAAAATCCATCGTGTTCTTGTTTAGCTTGGATAAGGCCCTTGGGTCGCATGGGTTCTTTTCCCATTTTTATCAGTAGTATTGGGATTTCATAAATTTTGGCCTTTGTAGAATGATTGATTATTCCTTAAAGATAATTTTTTTAGAAGGGGTATTAAGTTAGACTTTTTGGCTCTTGTCCCAAAGGATTTTAATCCCTCCTCCTTCACTTGATATAGACTTATTTCGTTGTGTAATGTATCTTATAAAGTGATCTTAATATTTTGGCATCTAGGCTCAATCTTATTCTTCCAAAAATCATTAGTTGAAAATCAATGGGGGTTTGTTCATTAGCGACAAATCTTCGACAATGTCATTTTAGTCCAAGAAGTTATATGCTCTAGTCAATAAAGAAGTGACAGAAAATTTTAAGGTTTTAACCTTGTACATAAATTACCTACAAATTAATTCTTAAAATATAAAAAATATACAATGGCGAGAACATAAAACAAATATACACAGATATTTTCCCCTAGATCCCAAAATCGGCAATAACATATTGATTTTTTATATTCCTTTAAATGTTACAATACATATATATGCATGCTCAAGCATTCATAAAATCTAATCCACTAACCCTAGATTAGAACATAACCATGGTTCCCTTGACTAGATCTACAAATACCATGGGAAAAAACTATTGTGCCCAAAAACCATGTGCCTAAGCCATGCGTAAAACCATGGGTAGGTCCGCGCACCATCTTTGGCTCCAACCCCATCCTTGGGTCCTCATAAGGTAAAAAAATTCAGGGCGCTATCTCGGACCCCATGATGCATGGAAAGAATATAACACACACCCAACTTAATTGTCACTAACCTACTCATCTAATGGGGGATGAAACTATATACCCATGTCATATTACATCCACTAGAAGAGTTGTAATAAACTTTCCATTTAAAGAGGTGTTATATAAAACATATAATAAAAGGGAGGAAAAGGAAGTACTCAACTCAAAGAAGATTAGTCGTATTTGGAGTAAAAATGAGAATTTCCAACTCCATGTCTCTGAGAGAGATTGAATATGATCAAGCCTACTCAAATACAATATGTGTGTGTGTTATGGATTTCAAACACAAGTGCACCTCAAAGAGTGAATCTCAAAAGGAAAGTTGAATATAAGAGTATCTCATCAAGTGGAAGAACTTACCCGTTGAATATTACACATGGGAGGACGAAAATTTTATACAGAAGCATCTAGAACTACTCAAGCATTGAGGACAACACTTTTTGAAGGAGAGGGGCATGTTAGTTCCCTATACTAATAGTGTAAACCCTTATTGTTATTAGTGTAACCCCCTTATTGTATTATTGTGACCATATAGTCCCCATGTTGTTATTATTACGCCCCATGGAAGCTCAGTATTGTTATTGTTGTGCCCCTACAATATTATTGTTATGTAGGCTCTAATTGTATTGGGACCCCTTAGACTCCTATACATAGAAAGGAGGTCTTGTCATTTGTATCATCCAAGAATTGTTCAATTTTGTAATGTAAAGGAGGTTTCCCCTTCGAAGAGGCTTATTTTGAAGTTGTTGATCTATCTTTTCTATCTTTTTGTGATTTGGTTTCATAACAGATGATAAGTTTATAAATACCCAACTTAAATACAAGTGAGCATTAGTGTATGGTTATCCAACTTACATAAATGATCAACCATAGATAAAATACAAAAATGAGAGCATTTATGGTTACCCATTTCAATATATGGTTGGCCCTCCACACATCATTTTCCCTAAATATGGACAAGAGGCCAAGATAAATAAGGATTACATCATAATTATATATTACCCCTGTTAATGTTGAACATGGAACAGTTAAAGATTGAAGCTTCCTCCAAACACCATACTACCAATACCAATTTGATTCCATGACTTGGGAAAGGTGGTCCCTTAAGAGGATATGTAAGAATGATCCATTGAAGTGTGGTGCATATATTATTGAAAACTAGACAATTACTGAGGGGGAAGGGGGTTGAATTAGTAATTGCAACTTTCAAATGAACAATTTAAAATTATTTTAACAACCTATTAACCTTTTAATTTACAATTAGGAGAGTTATATATGTGTTCATAAATTTACCGTGAATTCAAAAAAACACATAAGAAAAACATTTAACACATGTAGACACCAAATATAAGTCGAAACCCACAAAGGGAGAAAACCATGAATTTTTGTTGTGATGTAAAGGCAAGCACCCACTCCCTCTTTTATATCATTTTTTGTAGGCTTAAACTTCTATTTTATTCTACAAGCTACAACTTACTAGGAGCACCCACTCCCTCTTCTTACAGGATCCAACCTATTCTTTTTCAGGATACTACCTAAAAGGAAACACCAATCCCCTAACAAGATTACAAATTTACTTTGTTGGTTTACCTTGTCCTTGAATTCTCGATTCTTATTTTTCTTTATCTCTATCCCCTTTGTATTTTTTTATCTCCTTTTCTCCTCTTCCTCAAATTTGCTTCAATTTTTCTCCTCTTCCTCTATCTATCTTTGCTAGTAAATCCATAAACTAGTTCTCACATAATTCAATTCAGTAGCAAATATTTTATCCAAAAATACATCTTTTTATATACATCATTAATTATTTGTTTGTATTCCAATGCATCAATTTGAAGTGGCTCAGTTTTTCTTTCCATCTTCACATGGTCCATTCATCTCAAATTATTGTAAATTTCAAAGGTTAGTACAACACAAATGGACTTCAAAATATTCAAAACAAATTGGAGTAATATAAGGCAACAACATTGATTGCATAAGACAAGGCCTAAATTTTCTTTATCCATGCTACATGACACAAATGTTGATTACTGATTACTAATCTTGGTGGTGGATTCTAATTTCCCACTTGCAATATGGGTTGTAAATGCATATAACTAAGATTTAATCTATGTAATTTCCCTGAATTAGGAAAAATTCAAATTTCTTTTCCCATATCTACAACCATATGCATTACAACAACTTCAAGCACCTTTGTATCACCTTTAGCACCAACAACATGATTATGTGAATTTAATTGCAAGTTGTGTATTAATCAGATAATTCATGGCTTGAATAAAATCCAGGAGAGTGCACTTATTGGAAATGTTAACTCATGATATAACATATTGTAAGTTGATGATTTGGCGCAAAAATATTAACAGGGTTGAGACCCTAGGTTTGAGCATAGGGGCCAACAAAGCTTCGTTGTAGTCTAGCACAACGCTGACATATTCACATTATCCAAGGTGGATAAGGAGTCTCACCCGAGGCATGTCATGAACTTAGTTAGATGGGCAACGGAAGTCTAGTATTGGGGTGGAGTCACATGAGGAGTGTAGAATTCAAAGAGCCTTAGACTATATCAATCAGACATCTAATCACAACAGGTCATGAACATACAAAATAGAAATACAATACAGATATGATCATATTAAAATTTTTAAGAAACCATGTAACCATCCATACACTATACAATTATCCCAATAAACTCCATTTTCTATTAATCCATGCAGCAGTACAATATTACATCTGGCTCGAGAGCCTCATATCAATATCACAAAACTACCCTGGGATATCAATACATAACCACATTAACATATGTAGTGTGGCTCAAATAGCTCTACAACAACATTTTAGTACTCTCCTCCTCATTTTCCACACGTCCTAATTTATATTTCCACACCTGCTTGCACTGCCAATTTTTTCTTGGAAGCTCCACCTTCTTCCTCGTTCGGTTGCTTTTGTTGCTCGGCTATCATTATTCTTCTTTCCTTGGTTGTGGATGATTTATTTCATCATTCCTCTACAACTGATAGTTCTCGGCAGGTTCCTTCCTTCTTTTTGGTTGTCTCCCTCCCAGCTTCCCAATGGTTATCTCCACAAAATGTCATCAGCCTTCTAGTTTGTAATCTACATTCTTTAGTTCCCCAAAATGAAGGACCCAACAAGTCCCTACTACAGTTCATTGAATCATCCCTGAGTCAATCTCTTGTCACTATTGCTGATATTGTTGAAGCTCCTAGTGTTGTTGATTCTTCCCATTGGTTGGTCCCTTCAAACGAAGGACACAATTCAAGAACTAATTCAATGTTCGCCTTTCTGAAATGAGTGTATTCGTTGAGGGCTTCCTGCCATGTGTCTATGAGATTAGCTTCCTAGGCAAGGAAGTAAGTTGCAATGTAGGTCGTAGGTTGGGTTGGGTGTGTCATAAGTAGAGAGTTCAATTGCACATATGTTTCTTTGTTGATTTGTTGTAGCATTTCCAAATGAGTCTATGTCAATGGCCGGAGGTCCTAGAGTATCTTCTTAGTCTTGGAATATTCCTCTTTGATCCGCTGGATTTTGTCCTCGAGATCATTCACCTATGCTAGAATCTCCTGCATTGGCTCTTGTCCTTAGTACCCTTGGCTGCATTAATCAGGTGACTGACACGGCTACGCAGAGGGTAGATAGGTTGGTTCTTCTTTTCTAGATAGTGAAATGAGTTGTGCACTTGTTGTAGAAGGGTATGAGATTATTCCGCAGCCTTGATGAGTGAATCTTTGAGGTCTGTTGTATCTTCAATTGTATGCTCAATCTTGACTGCATACTGGGTGGTAGGGTTTGGTAGTGCCCGTTGTGTGTCACCAAAGTTTCACTTGAGCTCGTGATTTGTCAAGATCAGATCAGCACATGCTGCTTGAATGTGACCGCAACATTCGACAAGGGTACATGAAAAAAAATATTCTAGGTCATAAAGCACTACTTCTGAGACTGAGGTCCATAATACTTGGAAAATTTCAGTTATCTGATCAACCTGGATCTGGAGATGTTTCTTTTCATAGAGCAAGTAATCACGTTCTACAGTAAGGGTGAGGATCTGTTGTTTTTTATCCTCATGTTCAGTGGCTAGGATGTTGTGCAATGCTTATGCTCGGTGTGCATCTTGTTGAATAAAATTAAATAGTTAGACTAAGAAGCATCCCTAGAGATCATCGTGTCCCATTGTAATTGGTTTAGGAAACTGACTCTACAACATATGTCCACTAGAAATAGAATTCTCAGAATGCTTCTGTGGTGATGTGGCATGTTGCGAGGATTCTATTGTCATCGGATTGGTATGGATGGGAGTGGGATGAGATGGTATTGATGAAGGGAAATGAAAGGGAAATGATTCTGTATGGACTCCAGTAGTAAGAGGAGGGGTAATTATCTATCCCATCACCGTGAGTGGACTCAAATAAAGAAATAAATATAGCATGGATGTTGGAGTGACTTCTACACTGGTAACTTCCATAATGGATTGGAAAATAGATTCAACCTCCATTTATGTTTATGTTCCTAGTAGTGTTCTGGAGGGTAAGGTGTTTGAGATGGTGGCATAAGTGGATGTTGTATGGGGCGATGGATTGTGAAATCAGGGTGATGAAATAGAAGTGGAGGGTGGATTTTCTTCGATAATGGGTGACATAGTATATGATTGGGTTTCTTCATCTATAAGATCAACAATTTGGGTTTCTGGCTGGGAATGAAGGCCCAATATAGGGAGTGAAGTGACGAGGAGAGCACCAACCATAGAATCATACATCCTTGAACTTTGAAATTCATATAAAGTGGGGAACACACTTACCGAGACTCTGATGTTCACCATGGTTTCCTAAATAGAGTGCATTTGTGTTTGGAGCTTCTTGATAGTTGGTTCCAGTTGCTCCTCAACCATCTACTTCGTTGAGGTTGCAGATGTCTCCGCCGATAGTTGTTGTGGCACCATACCCCCAAAAAATATATATGTTTACCCTCTCAAACTTATCTAATGATCCCTGGCTAGGAATTGAACTCTGTGTGGAAAGCTTCTTCTGTCAATATGAAATTTTTGGCCCTCATTTGAAAAGTGTCAGGATGGACACATTTTGATCATATCCAGACATTTCCATGACTGATGTTGAACCATATTTCCAATGAGTAATATTCAAGTAATAGCTTATCTTCGAGTAATAGATTTGGGACCCTTTCTGTGGCCTTTCCTACTTCCAACATCTTTTGGTACCATCCAATAAAGGAGGCATCGTTAATTCCTTATTGCTTGGGTTGCCTGAGATCCGCCAAGGTGTATACTTGAGAGCCAATGGTTGGTCTTCTACAATTAGAGCCAATTCTCAACCCTCTTATGGGAATGATTTTTCACATGGCCAGTGTAACAACAATATACCCATATATGAATTGGGTGGCTCTCTTTTATACATCCTTGCAGACCTTAAACAACTCTTGAAGTAGAAAATTGCACCAGTTCAATTGTGCACCTTGTAAACAGTTCTCTGCTTCTCAAATAGTATCTAATGTGCACTCGTTCCTCAATAAATGTCGCATGAGCTTCCCAACAATAATATAATAGGAGAATTTAACATTGGGCATGTTTATTGGTTCTATTGGCACACCCTTTCCCCCTCTTTGGTTGTTGTACCTGTTATAGTAGTTATCATTCCACGTATTCTTCACTCGCTTGGAAGATGTTTGGAATGTCGTGGATATAGAAGCCCCAGTAGCAGATAGCCTTGTGAGCCTCTGAAGGTCAACCGCATGTATTTAACACTATTTTTCGAGCCACAACGATCCTCCATGCATCCGATTGATAAGAAGTTTTGTACACTGCATGGTGGCTCTCATCATCCCAAACATAGGAAGACTCCTCAGGTTCAACAAAATCGACCTTTGAATCACCTTAAAGTCCTATGCAACCTGAATGGATTGGCTTCTATCAAATTTGAGTATTGGTTTAGTGTAAACCTCTCACTTAAGTGTTGGAAATTGAAAGGAGTCTAAGAGGTCGTTGTCAACGAGCATTGCCTTGTCATATTTTCTGTAGAGAGGCTCCATCTTCATGATTCTTTCATCGAATTCAAACTATGGAATAGAGATCACGTGATTTTTCATTGTCCTAGAATGATGTTGATATACACAAAACATAAGGGGCTTGAAATTGGACTTGAGACAATAAGAATTTGAAACAGATTCCACACTTGGCAAGTATATTGCCTCGGCTCCAGGTTCTAAAAAACTTATCATTGCCATGCAGATTAAGTAGAAAAGCTCGACACGAAATTTCTAAGTAGACGTCTTAATTAATTACTATGAAAACTTTCCCCACATAATATTAATCATGTTAACACTGACGACGGATGAGTTGGACCTAAATCGGACGACGCAAAACTAAAAAAGGAGGGTGGAGTTGATGGGTAATTATGGTGTCATGATGGGAGGAGCTTAGGAGTTGATGATGGGTATTATGGGACATATTTAAGACAAATTCAAAATGACAATGGAAATTATTGCCTAATTATTATTAATATGTCACCTCACACGTGTGGCTTCCCTACTGTGATGTAACAACCCTGGTGAAAATTTCAAGTAATAAAAGTCAATAAAGGAAAAAAATAAGACCACAGGAAAGGGACACTTATTCTAATCTTAATGTTGGGAAAGATATCCTAGTGTGGGTGTTCATTCAGTTTATTATGGCAAATGAAATTAGCAAAAGCAAAGGAAAAGACATTAAAAGGGAAAAAGGCATTTTTGGCACATTTATTTAAGAAAATAAAGAAAATTAGGAGAAAAGTAAGGCCAAAGGTCAAAGGTTGCATGTGAGGAGGAAATTGAAAAAAATAATGGAAAATGAAGAAAATAGAGGCCTCATTCATAAAAAGTCTTCTAAGGATCAGTTGGCAGGCTTTGTCAGTGTAACCTTTTGTCAGTTCAAGTTTGGTGCTCTCTCTCTCTCCTGATCACTTAGATTTTTCTTGGAGCACTCTAGCTTTGGATCAAGGAAGGAAAAGAAAGAAAAGGGAAAGGAAAATAAAGAAAAGATCAAGGAAGAAGAAAAGGATTAGGCAGCTTCATCAAGAAGACTTATATGTACATATTGCATGTGTTATTTCCTAGCTAGTTTTGGCATGCATGGATTTCCATGTTGGTGTATGGTTCTCTTGCTATTGGTGGCATGGTTTTTCTTGGTTATGGTAGTGGTCTTTAGCCTAGCCTTTCCTTTTTCTGGATGCCATGGTGTGTTGGGATGCTTATTTCAGTTTTTAGCTTTGGTTTTCTAGATGGATTTCGGAATCTGAGGCAGAGGTGGTCTCAAGTTTCATTCCCAAAGGCCTAGGAATCCCTTGACTGGTTTTGGCAGGATACAAGGTAAAGCCTGAGGTGGGAGTCTTCATTTAGGGCCTAGTGATCCAGGTTTGGATTGTAGTAAAACTTGAGAGTATGGTCTTATTTTAGGGCCTAGTGATCTAGGATTAGATTGCAGTAAAGCCTGAGAGACAAGGAGATGGAAAATTCCTCAAGGATAATGATGGATTCCGGATGGAATTATGAGTTCAGTTCGGTTGTGATAGGAGCACCAGTTTTGGTGTGATCATGATTTGATGAGGGTGGAGGTGGTTTAACCTATGGATTCCCTTGGTTTTTTTTAGATTAGTTTTTCCATGAGATCCCACATTCATGCTTGGAATATGGCACAGAGGTGACTTGCTGAAAGAAATATTTGGTCCAACCATGTCTATGGTTGGGTGGTACGTGGAAGTCATGAACCTAGTCAGAATTGCTTATGATTAATAAAAGATAAGTTATCTTTATTTTTCACTTGTTTATATGTAGATTTAATGGTTGTTATATCTCTCTTATTTTCATGGTTAAATTCTGGTTATAAGAATGGTTATGTGACTAGTTTATGTCATGGTTATTTCATGTATTTACTTGTAATTGTTAAAAGGATGGATGCAAGACCTAATTGGTGTTATAAAAGTTCAAGGGAGAAGGTGGTTATCCTTCTTGTTATGTTTCATAAGTGTTTTAAGTCAATCATTCTCTGTCTTGTATCCTAGACCTATAGGTTGCATTGATGCCAAGTGTTTGATAGATTGTCAGTCCTGGTTGGGGATGCGTAGGCATAGTCCTGAGGTTGATTTTTTATTTTTTCAGTCTTGACATCATGTATTTGATGGATTCTATAAGTTGTAACAAGTTCTGGGCACTGGCCGGAATTCTAGGCTATAAAAGTGCCTTGAATTTCGGAGATGCTGGCACAAGTATGCTGGGAAAATTCCCTAGGCGCTGGCACATAAGCCTATGAGATCAACTGGAGGGCTCTGGACATTGGCATGCCTATAGCATGAGAATGACTAGGGTTTAAGAGGCTTAAAGCATCAGTATGACTCAGGGACAAGCTGTCTGAGTGGTTAACATGTCTCCTGGGGGTGTTGTTGCTGATGTGGAAGGTTGGTTGTTATGTTCTATCAATTCCATTTCCTTAAGGCCACCAAGGAGTTTGAATCCATTATAGTGGCCTCTCTTGTCACATGTTTACCCTGGTTGGTTGGTTACTTGGGTAGATGTGGGAGGAGGGGGTGTTACAAATTGGTATCAGAGCGTGGTGTTGATCATGGTTGTAATGATGTCATCATGTGAAGGTTTATGGTGTTGTTTCATGAGTGTATTGTTGTATATGCATTTGTTATGCATGTCGGTGTCTATATGTTTTCATGCATGCATTGTCATGGTAAAGGTTGTTGTGCATGAGGTAATTGTGTGCAATTAGGTTATAATGATGATTTGGTGTGTTATGATGCTAATATGTTGGCTGGGATAGAGTAGGAGATGTAGATCATCAAAGTGAAGTTGCGACATTGGACCTCAAGGCAAGAGCATGTCGTCATACAGGTGTGTATGTTGGGCGTTCAGGTATGTAGGTTAATGATTGTTATATGTGATAGGGTTATATACATTAGGTTTACGTACATGTTTATTGATGTTACATACATGATAGATGCTAGTTGTCTAGCGTAGTCATATGCACATGTGTCAGATAGTCATGAATGATAATAACATGTGGTTATATGACTGCTATTGTTTTTTTCATGTTAGATAACTTGTTATGATTAGGTTATATATTGTTGATGAGTATGTTATAGGTTGAGTTGTTGTTGTTATATGATAGTTAACTTTATGATTAGATTATATGTTGTTAATGAGCTTGATATATAACTTTTTATGGTTTCATGCTAGTAACTTGATGATTGTGGTTATTACATTAAGATATTGATGGTACATGTATCTTGATAAATTGGATTGTCTTATGCAAACGATTAGGGTTATGACATTCATGTATGAGTCAATATGTTGTGAAGTTATATCATGCTAGTCTAGCTTGATTGTGCAGATAAGATAGTCTCCCCTGAGATACATTAAGGTATGACCTTTCTTATGTCATCTACCTTGTGCTTGAATGTTTGATTATGTCATCTATTTGGTGTTTGAGTGTTGGTGTATATTATGTCATCTATCTATTGTTTGATTAATCACATGATATGAGTATGTGTCTATAATATTGCATCAATATATGATCTTGTTTTAAGTTGGTTTTACGTTGATATGTACTTGAGAGTAATGGGTGAAAATTGTAGCATTATGTCTAATGACTATGAGTTGATTATGGATTATGACATGATTGTTAGTCTTGGTAAAGGATGATTCCAAATTGATACATATGATTGTCTTGATGTTTGGAACATGTGGCTGACATATGTGAGCATTCTAGGAAAACATGCTTGGTATTAGCATGACAAGGTAGTCTATGTTTTTATATAACTAACAGTTTGGTGATGTGACAGTACACAATAAGCCTCGATTGCAATAAGGTAAAAAGGTAAAAGAGAGGAATTTGGAAAGAATTCCTTTGGCTATGATTTGAAACCCAAATTCCAAACGAATGATTTATTTGCATACAATAAGTCTTATTAACCTTAATCTTGCCTAAGATTATGTGGGTATGTGCTATATTCATGAACATGTACTTGACATGTATATTAGCTAGTCTCTACATACAGGTGGATATGTCAAGGGAATTGGATCCCATTGAGAGATGGAGTGGATGTGTTTGGTTGCAAACAAAGTGCTTGGCACAACAATGTAAGGTAACTAGAGTATTGTTATATTTACCTATGCAATGAAAGTTATGTGTTGATGCTAGTATGATGAGGGGATTGCATGGCAGAGAAATTTCCATGGAATCTTGAAGAAGGCTTAGGTTAGTCTTTCCCTTGGAGGATTTGGGAACTGGGGGGTTGATTCCTAGTGTCTATTTATTTCTTTTGGTCTTTTGGTCTTTTGGTGATTTTTTGTGCTTGATGGCAGTTTGTTTTTCATCTTTTGCATGGCCATGCCACTTTGGTTGTGGTGTCGTATTGTTGATATCATGATTTTCTTTTTGTTTGTTTCTTGGATTGCCTTTTGATTCTTGGGAATTGGTTGGGAAATAAGGAAGTTGATGGAGCTCGGGGAGAGATGTGTGGTACCCAATAGGTAATGTAAGACTTAGATGAATATATGTGCATGAGTAAGCGCAATGGAAGGTAAGAGTATGATAGTTGGTTAGACTGGTTGGGTCTATTGTGGTAAATTGATGGTGGCAGTACAAACATGAGAAAGGTAACCATAAAAGGTAAAGTAAATGGATCTAAGGTGTCGAATGGCTTGACTAAGTTGGGAATGGTGGTTCTCACTGTTGTACATGTTGTGCACAAAAAAGGAAGTTCTCTTAACTGAGATCTTATGTTATCTGGTAATTATGTTATGATCATGATTATAATGATGTTTATATATGTATACTTGTATGTATGTCGTGTCTAACAAGTTCTTCAAGGATTATGGTTGTTTTAACCTAATGGTTATAAGTACATATGTATGTATCTATATCACTCTCTGACAGGGTCACCAGGAATCGTTCTTGTGAAGGAATGATTTCTTACACAAGCGAGTGACATGAACAGGTTCCTAGTTTCTGAGGAATCAAGTGGGAAGAGTAGTCCTGATAAATATACAAGGTTAGTATCATGTGGTTATGAGTTGATATTATGTGATTATATTATGTCCGTGTTATGGACAAGTTATATCGAGGGATACATCAACGAAATGAAAGCAGTGTGGTCTGCGACATGCTGAGACAAGTATGGATAAGACACTAGAAGCAAGGTTGTTTGGTAGAGAGAGTATGGTTTTGGATGTGTGGTACTATTTTTGTGCATATGTTGTATATGTTGTACATGTTTCATCTTTGATGTTGTAATGGCCCACCTACAATTACAAACAAAATACAAATATTAGCATACATACGGGACATCCATATGATAGCTACGTATGCATGGGCCTACATGTATCACACTATATATATACTGGTTAATACAGGGAAATGTCTAAATTAAGGTAATGAATTGATTATCGAAATAAATCCCTATCTCACCATAATATAATGAGTATATCAAATTAGATATTTGATATGTATACCACCTTATATACATATATATGATAAATATTTAATTAAAAGAAAATGTTAATTTTAAATTTACAAATTATATTTATATTAAAATTAATAAAATTATAATATAAATTAGTTAAAATTATAAATTAAATTAATTTATTAAATAATATAAACCTTAAATAAAACAAAATCTTGTGTACTCAATAAAATATTTAAAAATCAAATGAGATTTGATTTCATGAAAAGTTCCACATAACATAAATAAGGACATGGAGATGGGAGGAAGGCAGTGGGAGAGAAATAAAAGGAGGAGGGGAATCTTGGGAGAATGGGGGAGAGTTCAGGGAGGAGAAAATTACGAATAAAGTCACAAACTGAGAGGAGCCTTAATTTTTCTTAGGTCTTTGGTCACAAGGGATCGGATTGCATCAATTGAGAAGCATTCTGGAACTAAGTACCTAGGTTGTACATAGTCTGGCTAGGAGGTTTTGGTGTTTTGGTAGTGGGAGAGAGAGTGGGAGAAATTTTGAAGCATCTTCAACCACAAAAAAAAACCAGGTAGGTACTCAACAAAAATTAATAATTTCTACTATTATGAATTATGGTTTAACTTTAAAGCAGGTTTCATATTCTATTTAACGTAATTATCTGATTAAATTATTTAGAGCCCTACATTCTCATATCAGAGCTAGTTTTCAAACCCATGGGATCTCACAGGCCCTAGAAATAACTAATCCATGTAGCTTGGCATAAGCATCCACCGATTAAATTTAGGTTGCAGGAAAATTAGCTCCATATTATAAGTCCATTCATTCTCCTTGTCTAAAGATGATCTATAATGTTCATTAAAATTAGAACCCTACAGGTACGTAACTCGAAAAATATTTGGTCGTTTTTCCCATGAATGAATATCATTTGGGTTAATATTTGCAATCCAAGAATGAGGATGTTATTCAAATGACGCCAATAGGATGTTAGGAAATGCAATATCATGTTCTAACCTGAACCAAAATTTGAGAACATAGTCAATTTAACCTTTCTAATCTGACTTTCCACTGAACTTGGCATGGCCCTCCAGGCACGTAATATGCTTTGATATTGTTTGTCTGTTTCTCTTTCTATTCTTTTCCTCCTTCTTAAACACTGATAATCTTGACCAGAATGTGAATCTGTGTTTATGATGGCAAAATCTTCCCCATCGTAATCTTCATCTCATCTCCTGTCATCACTGTCCCAGTATCTTGAGTTCTGATCTTAACTGACATTCTTCTCACAATATATCATAATTAGACCACATAGGAAACTCCACTCACAGTGTTAGTTTTCCATAGCAAGTTCATATATCTCTCATTTTCTTTTTCCTATGCACCCTTGTTCTATCTCAGATCCTTGTTCCTGTATTGTTCTTCTTCTTTCTTCTTAGGTTGGCACAGTAAACTTGATTGGTCTTCTAGAAAATAGTCAAATGGATCATAGAGTGTGATCTTTTCTTGAAAATATATTTTTGTAAGGCAGTCGCGGTCATGCCTTCCAGAAGGATCAAATGAGATCAAAAGGAAAAAAAGACCTTGTATTTTTGTTACCTCAGCTATCCAATTTCTCCACAAATCCAAAATTGTATATCTATGTTGAACTAAATTTCCATTTTAGATTGAGGAACTTGATTTGCTATTTATACTTGTTGGAGTATATGGAACCAACATGTCTCTACAGGAGAGTTGACATAACTACTTTGGATCCAACTTGTATAAGGTCAAAAAAAGTAATTTATTTTGCGAAAATGAGGCTTGACCGACTTGTTTAACTAATTTTAATTTGAAAAATTTATATGTTTTTGTTAACACGGGTCGTGTGTCATCAAGGGCCAGATCGTATTGACTTGTGGAGGGAAAGTCGAGACGCACGTTGATTTTCTTCTTCTATCTAGTCTATGGAACAAATATCTGTCGACGTATGGCAGTGATGAGATACACCAAAAAAAAAGTAGAGGAATGATGTTAATAATATGTCTTTATCCACCATATATAATTAACTTTGGGCTTCATAAAGTTTCCAGTCACCTTGGTGTGTATATTTTTTATTTTACCATGAATGGTGTTAAGGGCGACGACCATAGAGGAATTGAGTGTGGCTGTACGGCCCAGGTAGCATCGTCCAGTGGTATCAAGCCCGAATGGAGGTCAAATATTCGCTACATTGAATTTTGTATATCCAAGATGTTATATATATATGTGTGTGTGTGTGTGTGTGTGTGTGTGTGTGTGTGTGTGTGTTTTATTAAGTGTGGCAACCATGAGAGGGTTGGGGCCACAACAGCCATGGTGGCACTATCACGCAGTCATAGTATTGGTGTAGCGAGGCTGTGAAGGAACATACATCATGCGATGGCTTGGTGAAGGTAGTGTGGCAATGCAAAGAACTGAGCCCAGCCTTAGGTGGTGCATTGTGGAACCATATTTGGTGGACCCCCTCTTTCGTGTATCAAATGGGTATTACCCGCTAATAAATTTATTAAAGAAATATATTTTTATTTAATAATAAACTTATTTATTATGCTGCTACCTTAATATATGGTAAATGTATTTTAAAGTAGAAATTTATTGTATTAATATTTAAAGTTAACTTATTCAGACCTTAAAAGAGAAATATAATATTAAAATTAGAGTTCTTTCATTCATGATGTTTTCTATGAAGGGACATAAATTCCTTTTAGTAAAATTATCTAGGACATATTTCAACTATTTACTTTACTATTAAAGAATTTGTGTGAAGGTATTTTAGTAATTATAATTTTAAAATGTAAGACAATTGTTAACATCAAAAGTATAGTTGTAATATAGAGGTGTTATTTTTCAATTTATTAGTTTTAAAGGTATTTGTATATACTATATCTTTATGTTCAACATACCATGAGATAATTGATTTGAATGAAGAATTATTCTTGTTCAATTCATTAGTTTTTATATAGTTTTCTAATAATATGTTATAACATAATTATACATATCCTAGCTTATATATATAGCTTATATATATATATATATATATATATATATATATATATATATATATATATATATATATATATATATATATTCACTTTTACACCCTACTTTCATCAATTTTCAAAATGCCTTGATGACTTTTGTTTCAACCTTTGGGAAAAATAAAATTATAAAAGGTTGATAACCCCTCCACAATTATAATTAATATTAGAAAATGCTAGGAAAATTATGAAGTAATACTATGGTCTATGAAAAGCCATGCATTTTACTAAGAACTATTACGCATCAAGATAGAAAACTATGCATTAGGACAAGGAGGTAACGGTACCACCCTCCTTCACCTCAATACTAGTAAGATCTGCCTAGTAGGTAAAAATAGCAAAACAAACTATACTTGTATGAGAGCTTGAATTTACGAAATTATATTTATTAAATCTAGATTGTACCTCAGATTTTAATAATTTTATTATGTATCTAGGAAAAACTACAATAGTAATTACATATCAAAGATGACAATGTGATTGGGTAGCATTGCCATCACTGACACCACCACCATCATCATCACCATCGCCATCACCATCACCATCACCACCACCACCACCACCACCACCGATACCATCATCAACGATAATCGCTCCATCACAAGAGTTAACCGTTATAATGTACTCATTGGAAGCCATATTGGAAACATTAAAAGTGTTGCCAATAGCTGATACTAAATAAGAGAAGCCTCAACCTAAAGAAATAAATCCAATGGAGCCTAAAGGTTCTGAGTATAAACAAGAAAAGGAAGATATTTCTAGGGAGCTGCAGAAAATTAAACTCCCTAAATTTTTAGGAGGGCGAGCTAGAGAACGTGTGGAAGCATGGTTAGAAGGAATGAATAGATGTTTTTTGCTAAGAGAGTGCTCGTCTACTTCCAAAACGAAAATTGTCATATTTTAGTCAAAGGAAAGTGCCTTGATTTGGTGGGGGAATCTGGAAAAACAATTACACCTCATAACGGATAATGTTCCTTGGGAGTTGTTCGAGGAAAGATTTTGCGCCAAGCACTTACCTCCATATTTTAAAGAGAAAAAATTTGGGGCCTTTCATATGCTATCTCAAGGTAATAAAACAGTGGAGGAATATGAGATAAGTTTTATGGAGCTTGTGAAATATATTCATTATCTAGACACTTACAAACATCAAGCTGATCATTTCGTATATGAATTAAATCCTCACATCAGGGTCATGGTTAGGATGTGGAAGCCATCATCAGTAGTTGAGGCAGTTGAATGTGGTCATTATGTAGAAGAGAATCTAGGGATAAAAAGGGTGGTCAGGCCAACAGAACCTCTACAGCTAGTATTTCTAGGAAATAATCCCAGAAACTTCTTCAGGGGAAGTAGCTCAAGGCCACCCCCTTATGGTAATAGATTTACCCCAAGAGGAGTAGGAGCAAGAGCTCCCATGAAAACTAACACTATAGTTTCTGAATCATCAAACACAATTCCATGGAAATCTCGAGGAACTGTTAATAGAGGAAGAAACACAAGAGGAAGTGGCACAAGAGGAAGAAGTTCCCTATCTAAAAACTTTCAATTTGACTCAAGGGGATCACCCTAGGTTAATTGTTGGGGATGTGGAGGACCGCATTTTCAAGGTGATTGTCTAGAAGATTCGTCAGGTATAATGAATAGAATAGGAAAAGATCCATCGCCAAATACTTAAGGAAACCATAGAATCCATGTAGTGGTCAACAACAACCAGACAACACATCATTCCACTATGGTGGAATCCTCAAGAATTATTAATGGCATAAAACTCAAAATATTATTTGATACTAGTGCCATTGATAGTTTCATTTTGTAATATGCATTAAGTAAATGTGGGTTGGAATCCTACAAGCAAAAGGATTTCAGACAAGTAGAAATGGCTTCAAGAGAACTTCAATCCATAGATTTAAGTTTGGAGGAATGAAAAATTGATTTATGGATTTGTTCAAGTAAGTTAAAATTTTATGTCACAGCCCTAGGAACTTATGACCTCGTCATAGGTATGTATTGGTTAGAAGCTCGTTAAGCATGGGTAGATTATTACGGAAAAACTATTGTTTGTATAAATGATGAAGGGGAAACTATCCAAATCCAAGGTATTAAGATAAAAGTATCTTTACACTTCATCTCAGCAATGAAAATGAAGCGTTTTTTAAGAAAAGTTTGTAAGCTATATGCAGTTCAAGAAGTAAGAAAACAGAAAGGACTGTCCTGAGAACAATATCTAGTATTATCCGAATTTATAGATGTTTTTCCAAAGGAATTACCAGGATTACCTCCTTAAAGAGATCTATATCTCATAATAGAATTGAAATCTGATACATAACCAATCTCTAAAACACCTTATAGGATGACAGCTCTAGAACTTCAAGATTTACAAATTCTGTTGAAAGAACTATTGGATATGGGACACATTCGACCCAGTATTTCACCTTGGGGTGCTCCTTTAAATTTTATCAAGAATAAGGATGGTTCATTGTGATTATGCATAAACTACTGGGACTTAAATCGAGCTACAGTAAAGAATCAGTATCAAATGCTTCGAATTGGTGACCTCTTTGACCAAATGAAGAGACTTGCTGTCTTTTCAAAAATCAATCTACAATCATGTTATCATCAACTAAGGATTAAGGAAAGTGATATCTCTAAAACTGCATTCTGAACACGTTTTGGGAATTTTGTGTTCATTGTGGTACCATTTAGGTTGACCAATTCACCAGCAGTATTCATGAACCATATGAACAATGTTTTTTGCAAATATCTCGATCAATTCGTACAAGTCTTCTTAGATTATTTTCTCATATACTCCAAAAATGAGAAATAACATGAAGAACATTTACGGATAGTATTATCTTGCCTCAGAGCACCAATTATATGGAAAGTGATCCAAGTGTTACTTATTTTAGAAAAAGATTCATTACTTGGGTCACATTATATCTGGTGAAGTGATCTCAGTAGATCTTGAGAAAGTAAAGGCAATCATGGAATGGCAAATACCGAAAAATGTGCATGAAGTGTGAAGCTTTATGTGTTTAGATGGCTACTACCGAAGGTTTGTAGAAGGATTCTCCCAAATTGCAAAACCTATCACAACCCTCCAACATAAAGGAGTTAGGTATGAATGGACTGAATAATGTCATAGGGGATTCTTTGAACTTAAAATATTGTTGACCAGTGTACCAATCTTGCGAGTACCTAATATGGAAAAACATTTTACTGTATGTATTGATACATCTAACCAAGGATTAGGTGCAGTATTAATGCAAGATAGATGTGTAATAGCAGATTCCTCAAGGAAATTAAAGCCTCATGAAGAACTCTATGCCACACACAATTTAGAGTTAGTCGCTGTAGTGCTAGCTCTAAAGATATGGAGACACTATCTAGTAGGGAGAAGCTTTATACTCAAAAGAGACCATCAAAGTCTACAATACCTATTCACTCAAAGAGGCTTGAATGCTAGGCAAAGATGATGGAGTGAATTCCTAAGTGAATATGACTTTGGAATTTCATACATTAAAGGAAAAGAGAATGCAGTGGTAGATGCTTTAAGTAGAAGACCTCAGATATTTTCCCTCATACCTATCAAGGTATACCTAAGGCAACAAGTACTATAACATACCTTGAGAGATGGTTGGTATTTGAAAGTAAAATTCGATCTCAATAATAAAAATCTAAAAGAATCTATGTTTGAAGGATATGAACTAGAATATGATGGAATTTTTTGATTCCACGGAAGGATGTACATTCTTGATAATGGGGATCTTCGAGACACTATCCTTAAGGAAGCTCACATATCATTGTATTATTCACATCGTGGTGTAAAGAAAATGTATGTTGATACAAAGAAACTATTCTTTTGGGTAGGCATGAAACACAATATTGTTCAATTCGTTGCAAAATGTCTTGAATGTCAGCAAGTGAAAACTAAACATTGTCACCCAGCAAGTCTCCTACAACCTCATGACATTCCTATGACCAAATGGGATATAATTTCTACTGATTTTATCATCAAGCTACCTCTTATTCCACAAAATCACAATGCCATTCTGGTTGTGGTGGATAAATTAATGAAAAGCACCCATTTCATTCTTGTAAGAGATGCTTACAAAGTTGTTGATGTAGCTTGAGTATTTATAAATGAAATTATCAGATTTCATGGAGTACCTAAGAATATCATATCAGATAGAGATTCACGATTCACATTAAGATTTTGGACTTTTATGCAATCAGTCTTCGCAACTCAACTAAATTTAAGTACATCTTATCATCCTGATGCTGATGGGAGAATAGAAAGGGTGAACCAAGTACTAGAAGATATGCTAAGGATGTACATTATGGATCAGCAATCACACTAGGAAAATTACTTACCCTTAGTTGAATTTTCATACAATAACAGTTACCACGATTCAATTGGGATGCCTCCATTTGAAGCATTGTATGACAGACCTTGCAGAACACTGTTAAGTTGGGATAGGTTAGAAGATCGGGTAATAGTGGAACCAGAATTAATTCAAGATATGGAAGAATAGTTGAAACAAATTAGGCAACGGTTGAAAGAGGCACAAGATAGACAAAATAGTTATGTGGATGTGCATAGAACAAATAGGAATTATGAAGTAGGAGATCAGGTTTTCATCTGCATCAGACCAAATAAAAGAACTATTTGATTCAGAAAAGGGACAAAGTTGTCACTTTGATTTATTGGACAATTCAAAGTCCTGGAAAAAGTTGCACCTGTCGCTTATCATCTTGCATTGCCAACCCACTTACATAAAGTTCATAATGCATTTCATGTTTATGTATTAAGACATTACATAACTGAAAAATCTCATAACCTTCAATGGAAGTAACTACAGGTATCAGGCAAGGGAACCATTTCGGTAAAACAATTACGCATACTGGAACATAAGGTTCAACAACCCAGGAACCATCTAGTAGACCAAGTTAAGGTCTAGTGGGACAAGTATAGCTCAGAATCGGCTACCTGGGAAGATACAAATATCATATGTCAGAAATACCCCAATTTGTGTTAAATTTGAGGAACTTAAATCCATATTTTTATATATTTACTTTACTTTAAATCAGATACTTAGAACTATTTTGAGATGATCACATGTAAAAAAATAAAATCTTTATGTTACTGGAACATGATATATGTCATTTGCTTAATTCTACTGGTACATGGATAAACCTTGATATGAAATCTAAATTATCAATTATGTTACGAATGAGAGAGATATAACTTTATGTCGTTTTTGCATATCAACATGGTCGACGAAATAGAGATAAAGGAATGACTACATTTAATATGAAAATTAACTTACATATATATGGAGTGGATATGACTAAGTACGTTATATGAACATAAAGATCAATTTTGTAGATAGAAACATATGTGAAATGCATAGAAAATGTTATTTAAATGCAATTTGTTTTGAAGATATTAATTCATATGTTATTGTTAGGCCCCTATACTACTAGTGTAGCGCCTTATTGTTATTAGTATAACCCACTTACTATATTGATGTACCCATGTAGTACCCATATTGCTACTATTGTGCCCCATAGAAGCCCACTATTGTTATTATTGTGCCCTTACATTATTATTGTTATGTCGGCTCTTATTATGTTATGACCCCTTAGACTCCTATAAATAGAAAGGAGGTCTTTTCATTTGTATCATCCAAGAATTGTTCATTTATGTAATATAAAGGAGGTTTCCCCCTCGAAGAGGCTGAATTCTAAGGCGTTGATCTATCTTTTCTATCTTTTCTTGAGTTGGTTCCATAACATTTGGTATCAGAGCTTTGGATTCTAGGGTTTCGCTGCTCCAAACAGGTCATCGTGGCATTTTCGTTATAACTTTTTTTCTGTGACGTTTCAGAAGTCGCAAAAAAAAACCCATTTGAGAAGAAATCGCGTTGAACCTTGGGTCTAAATTTCAGAGCTTTTCGCGCGATATTTGCGGAGATATGATCTGAGGAAGTGGGTCTTTTTGTAGACTCCTGAATTACATTCAAAACAGGTGACCTGGGGAAAATCGTCATAACTTTCTCTTTGGGGATCGGATTGAAATTTTGTAAGGTATAGAAAGAGGACAGACTTTAGTTTCTTTTATGAATTTTTCAGATCCAAAGGTTGAAACAGTGACACGTGGCACTTCATACAAGTTTGCTCTACGGAACTAGTCTATAATCAGGTCACTGTGGGAGATTGTGCATAACTCTTTCTTGGAGAATCCAATTTGGATCAGACTAGTGGCATTGGAAAGAGGACATAGAAGGCTACTACAGGTCACAATTTCATAACTGGATGATTTGAAATTACATAGATATATCAGATTCAATATCAGGCTTCTACAAAGTAAAAAAAGGTGTGTAGTTTTTTTTTTTAATTTTTGCATAAGCTTGGTTTGAAGGAATTCAAAGGGCATAGTAAAGCATTATTATTGGTAACTGATGCCCCGAGGAAAGAAAATGCAAACACCTAGTAAGGAACCTGAAAGCTCTAGCATGACTCATGAAGAAGAGGAAGAAATGCTACATGATATATCAAAATTACAAGAATAAGTGCAACAAATGTCACGCTCACAAAAGCTAACAGATGCTAAGATAAATGGCGTGGAATCTAAGATAAAGGGCATGGAAGCTAAGATGGATGATCTGAAGACAGATTTGAGGACAGATTTGAAGACAGATTTGAGAAATTTTCTACAAGAAATACTTACTAATGGTGAAAAGGTTGTAAAGGAAACTCATGATGTGAACAAAAGAAATGTTAATCATGATTCCAAAGACTCTAATGTTGGATCGAAGACCCACCATATTCCAAAAATCGATATGAGGAAGTTTGATGGCAAGGATCCTGCCACATGGATATTACAGATGGAGCAGTTCTTCGATCTTAATAATGTGCAAAACACACAAAAGGTACGTATGGCAACTTTATATTTGCAACCAAATCAATTTGTATGGTATCAATGGCTTTGCTCTCGTAAACAATTTATCACTTGGGAAATTTTTGCGAAAGAATTGATAGCACATTATGAGGATACAAAAAGCAACACTTTTTTTAGCCAATTGATAAGTCTCAAACAAAAGGGTTCAATAATGGAGCACATTGAGGAGTTCCAAAAATTGAACATAAGGGTAAAATATATTCCAGAGAAGCATAGGATTGATGTGTTCATAGGGTCTTTAAAAGATAATATCCAACATGATGTTCGACTTTGGGAACCTGATTCATTAGAGAAGGCATTCAGGTTAGCAAGAAAAATGGAAAGCAAAATTATGGAAACCAGGAAGTGTACCCCTCACAACTATAAAGATGAAAGTGTTGTTTCTCCTAGCCTTCCACAACCTACAAGGGTTACACCACAACAATTGGAAGAAAAAAGAGAAAAAGGGCTTTGTTACAATTGTGATAGCAAATGCACTAAAGGTCATAAGTGTGCTGAGAAGAAATTATTTTACATAGAATATGAAGAGGAGGAAGAAAAGGATCAAGAAACAACAAAAGAAGAAGATATACGCCAGGACCCCACCCCAGAGAAAGAAGAAATGAATCAGACCATATCTTGTAAAGCATTGGCAAGAATTACCACTCCTCAAACTCTCAAGATAGAAGGACATATCAAGAAGAAAAAGGTGCAAGAAGTGAAAGATCACATCGAGAAAGAAGAAATGAATCCAACCATATCTTGTAATTCATTGTTCGAAATTACCAGTCCTCAAACTCTAGAGATAGAAGGACATATCAAGAAGAAAAAGGTTCAAGCAGTGAAAGATCACATCAAGCATCAACAACAAGTTCTCCAACTTTTAAAGGATAATGCCACTTCGATGCAAAATCAAATGAAACAACAGGCACTTAAAAAATGGCGACCTTACCGAATGGGAAGACTCTTCAAGGATGAGGATGTGGAAGCATTGTTTTGTGCTATTTATATTATCCAACCAGATTGGATAAAAGAATCAAGGGATGAATGGAAGAAGGACGAAGAAGTATGGCCACTTATTCAAAAGTTGCAAAAGATCCCAATTCAAACAATATTGCCAGAAATTAAAGAGGAAGGAAAAATCATATTAGAACCTGGAGCAGTCACAGAAACAAGAACCCGTCAGCTACGAAATCGATCAATTTCAGAGTATCTCATCAAGTGGAAGAACTTACCCACTGAATATTCCACATGGGAGGACAAGAATTTTATATAGAAGCATCAAGAACTACTCAAGCGTTGAGGACAACGCTTTTTGAAGGAGAGGGGCATGTTAGGCCCCTATACTACTAGTGTAGCGCCTTATTGTTATTAGTATAACCCACTTATTATATTAATGTACCCATGTAGTACCCATATTGCTACTATTGTGCCCCATAGAAGCCCACTATTGTTATTATTGTGCCCTTACATTATTATTGTTATGTCGGCTCTTATTATGTTATGACCCCTTAGACTCCTATAAATAGAAAGGAGGCCTTTTCATTTGTATCATCCAAGAATTGTTCATTTATGTAATATAAAGGAGGTTGCCCCCTCGAAGAGGCTGAATTCTAAGGCGTTGATCTATCTTTTCTATCTTTTCTTGAGCTGGTTCCATAACAGTTATAATATGTGGACAAGTGTTTACATCACAGATACCATTGTTACCAAAATGAACACGTGATGAATAATACCCAAAACAATTGAGACTCAATGAGATTCCATGATAGAGTGTTGACCCTAGTCCCACTAGGAGGGGTGGAGGTATTACCCACTGTTTATCCTCCAAAACCTGGAGTCATGGGAGGATTGCGTGAGTCACTTTTCCCTGGACGTGTGATGATGATTGTCAGATGCCTACTGGGAAGTCAAGTCAACATAGTCGACATTGTCATCATTAGGGTCTATGAATGGTTAGATCATTATAGTTGACGCCATGGCATACTCTAGTAGAGGAGACATAAGATGGGAGCGGAAGAGATTAGGAATGATAGGATGATTCTAGAATAGCTTGGGAACCAGACAGGGGCAGAACATGAATATTATAGTTGTAAAATTTTGAAAATATTCAAGAACACAAATTTAAATAACCCATATCAAACAAATTCAATTTTGAAATACAATTCTTATATACACCCTAACTTTGGGAGGAAGATTTTCGAAGGAGGGATGTATGTAATGGCCCACCTATAATTACAAACAAAATACGAATATTAGCATACATATGGTACATCTATATGATAGCTAAGTGTTATAGACATTTTTGTGCCCTACAACTCCAAGCATGAAATGTCCATAAAATAAGGGCTCCTAAGTCCCTAAAAGTGTTGTTCTAACCCCTAAAGGAACAAGGTCAACAGATTACAGCTTCTCCCAGAAGTTCTCCACCAGAAACTACTCAGAATTGGTCAAAACAAGATCATTTCAGCTGCTCCACTGGCTAAGCGCATTGCATTGCACCTAAATACACTGTGAGGGTGCGTTGCATTTCAAAACTCCCTTCTGTAGGGTGCGATGGGCGAGAAATGACAAATGGAAGTGTCATTCCGCGAGGTGGAGAGGCAATGGAAGCTTTCAGAATCTTCTCCTGTGACACTTGCCTCACTGAATTCGACCAAGGATGAGTAAGAGGCCCTCAATCACCAAGTGGAAGCAAGAACTGACAGAGAGAAGACACTAATCAAATCACAAGCTGACTCATCCTCCTTATAGATATCTATATATGGATCCCTCATCCCAGAGATCCAGAGGCCGGAATTTTGCATATTATAAGGAATTGTTGTTGGTTTCTAGAGACAAACATCAGATTGGTGGGTGATTTATGCTTTGTTTGAGGTGAAGAGGGGATTCTTTGCTGGGAGGTTGATGCTGGGTCGGAACCACTGGTTGTAACTCCTCCTGGATCTTTTCTTGTTTATCAATAAAAACTATTTGAGTTCTCCTCCATGCTTTTGTATCATTGATGCTTGTTACATTTGTATGGTTAACTTAAATCTGATCCTAAGTTGTTTATGAATATAGATCCATGTCTTTGTATAGTGCTCTTCTTCTATGATCTTACAGGTACTTTGTGAAGTCGGGCATGCAAGGGAGCAGGTAGCTAGAGACTATCAAAGAAGAGAGGGATCGGATCAAAGGATTAGCGCAAGACACAGGTTGGTTCTTTCTATTCCTCTCTATCTATAATTCATAAAGGAAATACAAAAGTAGTTTTTCTCTGTTTGTTTCTAAGGCAGCTGTCACACCTTAGTGGGATAGAGCAGTTCTAAATAGACACTTTTCCGTGTAACAAAACGGCGACTCCACTGGGAAATGTCTAATTAGTTTGTTTGTGTATCATTCTTTGTTGTTTGTTTCATAAACTTATAAGTAGCTTTCGAACTGCATTTTCCATAACAAATGCAAAGTAGATAACTGCTGCTTCAATCCATTCACTGGATCTGTTTATGATTTAAACAGCTGATTCACAAACTATCTGATTGCCCTTGTTATAGCTCTTAGATCCTCCTTAGATCTACCCCTGATTGTTGCATTACTGATTGTGTTTTACTCGGCCAAAAACCAAGGACTAAATTGCAAACTGTGACTCGGAACTCGGATAGAGTCTCGTTTCTGGCCCATCTTTTGTTTTTTCTTGACTCTTAAAAACTGAAAAAACAAGTTGTGTCAAAGCGTCTAAAAATTTATTTTAAACGGAATATTCATTACGCCTTTCCTACGTTGATCTTGGGTTGAGAAAATGGAGTCCACCAACCAAGGAATTCCCCCTGGAGGAAATCCTAGTCCCTTCTCCTCTTGGGGAGATGTTGGTGCACCCCATATGGCCACATTGTCACTTCCAGGACTAACAATTGGTTTGCTTGTATGGCTCTTCTCAACCTTTGTCGTTCAGAACACCACTATTCCTGAACAATCGAATCAGCAATTAGACGAGTCCAGAGTTACCCACCAACCTTCTACTTCCTCTAATTCTTCCTCTCCTCCTTCCTCTTTGCTTGATGGGGCTGGTAAAGCCAAAATTCAAGTTCCTAAGGAGAAGAAAGAAAAGAAGATTAAAGAGAAGAAGAAGGAGCCGAAAGCGAATGGGGGCAAATGAGTGTCGTCTAGCGAAAATCCACACACTGCACCGACCACGCCGAAATCGCCATGTGTCATTTGCAAAGGAGACCATTTTTACAGAGATTGTCCTTGCATCCCTCGGATCTTAAGGGACTGGTCTCCTCGTTTGCACAACCCGGTGTCGTCAACCTCTAATGATCATGTTGAAAACACACCGTCAACTAGTGAAAGTGAAGCCCCAGGACAAAAAGGAAAATATAGATTTCCTTGTAAACTGTGCGAAGGCGATCATGTCGTCCACCGTTGTCCCTTCTTAGACGAAGCTAAAAGAGTTTTGGATGATCGTCCGGTTTCACCGTTACGACTTCCTCCTGGATATAAAAAACTCTTGCCGAGTCCGTCACTAGTTGAAAATCCGGCTGACTCGCTCAGGTGGTCGGCCGATGCATCTGTCATTGAAGATGAACCATCTGAATCCATACCAGACGAAAGTCAAAAGGTCGAGGCGGCAGTTGACCCGGTCTTGCCTTCAGAGGTTCCATCTTCAGATGATACAATCACTGAAGAGAACAAGGATGACACCGTCCAAATTCTTTTCATAAGCACAGACTCCAACGGACATGGGGACAATTTACCCGTTCCTTTACCGTAGGAAGGAAGTTCGTCAGAGTCGTACCTGGCCGTCTATTCGGTCCCACCTCCAAGCAACCTAGTTGTCTCCTTCGACTGGAATCAACTAGGCAGACCCCGTTTACCAGCTAGTGTACCATTCCGAATTATTATTCAAATATATAGAATGGTTATGGCTGGTACCATCATAGATGAGGGGGCTTCTGTGAGTATCCTTTCCTCAACTTCTTGGAAAGCGCTTGGTTCGCCATCGCTTTTGCCTGAGATGAGAAATCTGACAGGCTTTGATAAAGGAACCAGTCGACCGTTAGGGATCCTTCCCGATGTGCCCATAACATTGAGAGGGAAAACCGTTCATATGAACGTAATGGTAGTTCAAGGACCCCTGGATTACAATCTACTCCTTGGACGAGACTATATTTATTGCATGGGAGCAATTGTCTCCTCGCTCTTTAGAGTAATGTGTTTTCCGCACGAAGGAAGAGTGGTCAAGCTCGTGAACCAGCTTTCAATTCCCGGATCATACAGAGCAAATAGTCATATACCATCCCTGAATGGTCTTTTCACGCAAGAAATGTCTCAATCTCCAGTCCATCCTCCCGATGAGCGCGAGTGATTCGGAGGGATACGACTGAAACCCAGGGGGCATGCACCCTGGTCTGCCTCGGCAGGAAAACTTCGGGTATAGGGTAGGTTTCCGCGGGATAATATGACTAGTCTATACCCCCGTCTGTGATTGGAAGAGGGGGTTATTTTAGAACAAGATTCTCTTGTCAAAGTTATGTGAGTTGGCGGGCATCGCCGCTCACCTTTGTTTATTTCGGTAGACATCGCCGAAGAAGTGTTTTGTTTACGCCGTAAATAGAACAATCTTTGGTAACCTGTAAGAGGTAGGCCTCTCTCGGTAAAACAAATGTTTTAATGGATTGAAGAAGTGGTAACCTTGAAACTCTGTTTTATACCTGGGGGCATGCAAACCTTTTGGAGTGCAAACAAAGAGTGATCATTCATCTGTTTTTTGGATTGGTCATTTCCTAACTTGCATAAAGAAAGGATGTGGGGCAAAACTATAAAAGTTGTTGTTTTTATATGGGACATTCTTATCCCAAGACTGGATTAATCGAGAAGTTTTAGCACATAGTTCAAGCTCGTTAAAAAAATAAACATAAGACATGAGCAAATGTTTCCACCCGCGTTTAAGCTCATTAAAAAATGAATTATTCCCCGGTAAATAACCATCGTGAATGTAGTACTTCAGCCATTAAAGCCTTGGTCGTGTTTGCACCGTCACCTCCACTTTTCATTGGCCGATCATTCACCTCCATTTGATTGTTTACCCATTTTGAGGAACAGCTGCGAAGAGTGATTTCACTAGCCATCCTTGTGACACTGCCATGATTGGAAAATTCCAAACCTTACCTGGAATCAACTGCTACCCATTTTATCACTCGTTCCTCAAAAGACGAGTCTCCTTTAAGCTCTTTTCAACTGACTCGTAAAATATGAAAAGATTGTCGAGCCATTGGCCTCTCCAGCTCGTTAAAGGGACAGGAAGTGCTATCCCTCCTCTAGATTTTAATCTTTTTGGACCTGAGGGATTATTACACAAAAAGATCAAGCGCTTGTTTTGTTTGGCTCGTTAAAACTATTGAAAATTCATCCCTTCTGTATTGTTTTATACTTTTTCGAACTTAAGGGATTAGATGACGAAAAAGGAATTTTGGAGTTACCTTTACATTCCTTTTCAGACTCTCTAAAATTGAAAAGGACCGAGTTATCTTTGTCATTAAACTCGTTAAAAAGATTAATAGCGACAAACTTGTCTTTAGACAAGAACGGGTTTCACTGTCGCTAGGCTCGTTAAAACATAGCGATGGGTTTGCCCGAAGGGAAAATTATAGAACAAGCATATGTTATCCTCCTCAAGCTTGAAAAAAATAAAGAGGTACTGGTCAGCAATGACTAGGGAAAAATTGAGAAGAAAACTCAAAGAAATTTTGTTTGTAGCAAGTCGCTCTTGAACATGACACTTCCACTCCGTGTCCGAGTCGGATTGGGTTGTTTCATTCACCGGTCACATCACCATGGTCACGCCATACCATCCACATTTGGGGTTAATGCTACCAATCCATCACATCAGTGTCGCCAATGTGTTCAAGAGAAGTCATCCAGAGAAGTCACCTGTGTCTCACCCACTACTATACATTATACTCCATTCTTTCATGACCGCCACCCTGAACCTTATATCACCAGATCGTTTTCACCTCCATCAAAATCATTTGCTCCGTTCCGTGTCATTGATGTGGGATTCATTAAGGCCCTCCTGTGACGGATCACTTCTTGTCGAAATCAGCTCATTATCCAAGAAGTTGATCTAGGAACACCCCATTCAGTACTTTGAAGCTTGCATGCCTCAATGGCAAGTTTCTCACTTCCGGCGACAAGTTTACATCAATGGCCTTCGACCGAAAGATTTTGCGTGGTGTTCGACGCCAAGTCCTTTATTCACAGCATGTGAATTGTACTGCAGTACCTTGAGGATCATTATCATTATCGGTGATTCCTCTCGCACTTGTTAACAGTTTACATCATTGACTGGTAATCAAGCGATGTCTTTCCATGTTCGACTTCAGAACATTTCTCACATGGATCGACTTGTACTTCGAGTGAAGATCAGACGAGATTGAAGACCTCAGATCTAGTTTCATCCATTCGGGCTGCGATATATATTCAGGGAAATAAATACATTTAATGTACAGCATTGCAGTACAGATAATCATCCTACCAAAAGGATGATGGCTCTATCAGAATCATCAGTCTACACTCAGACGATTGTCTGTCCTATGTACATGAAAATGAATTTATAAAGCTAAGCATGGGAATGCCCGCCTCAGCTAGATCATGAAAATAGTATGAAGATAATGTATTGTATTGTATCTTATTACAGGTCTCCTCCCAGCATTGAAAGAACTTCAGATCCTCATAATAAAGCATTTCACTCGACACCAAAAGGTTAACTGCCTCATACTTTAGGGGGCAACTGTTATAGACATTTTTGTGCCCTACAACTCAAAGCATGAAATGTCCATAAACCAAGGGCTCCTAAGTCCCTAAAAGTGTTGTTCTAAACCCTAAAGGAACAAGGTCAACAAATTACAGCTTCTCCCAGAATTTCTCCACCAGAAACTACTCAGAATTGGTCAAAACAAGATCATTTCAGCTGCTCCACTGGCTAAGTGCGTTGCATTGCACCTAAATACATTGTGAGGGTGCGTTGCATTTCAAAACTCCCTTTTGTAAGGTGCGATGGGCGAGAAATGACAAATGGCAGTGTCATTCCGCGAGGTGGAGAGGCAATGGAAGCTTCCAGAATCTTCTCCTGTGACACTTGCCTCACTGAATTCGACCAAGGATGAGTAAGAGGCCCTCAGTCTCCAAGTGGAAGCAAGAACTGACAGAGAGAAGACACTAATCAAATCACAAGCTGACTCATCCTCCTTATAGATATCTATATATGGATCCCTCATCCCAGAGATCCAGAGGCTGGAATTTTGCATATTGTAAGGAATTGTTGTTGGTTTCTAGATACAAACATCAGATTGTTGGGTGATTTATGCTTTGTTTGAGGTGAAGAGGGGCTTCTTTGCTGGGAGGTTGATGCTGGGTCGGAACCACTGGTTGTAACTCCTCCTGGATCTTTTCTTGTTTATCAATAAAAACTATTTGAGTTCTCCTCCATGCTTTTGTATCATTGATGCTTGTTACATTTGTATGGTTAACTTAAATCTGATCCTAAGTTGTTTATGAATATAGATCCATGTCTTTGTATAGTGCTCTTCTTTTGTGATCTTACAGGTACTTTGTGAAGCCGGGCATGCAAGGGAGCAGGTAGCTGGAGACTATCAAAGAAGAGAGGGATCGGATCAAAGGATTAGCGCAAGACACAGGTTGGTTCTTTCTATTCCTCTCTATCTATAATTCATAAAGGAAATACAAAAGTATTTTTTCTCTATTTGTTTCTAAGGCAGCTGTCACACCTTAGTGGGATAGAGCAGTTCTAAATAGACACTTTTCCCTGTAACACTACGTATGCATGGGCCTACATGTATCGCACTATATATATACTGGTTAATACAAGGAAATGTCTAAATTAAGGTATTGACTTGATTATCAAAATAAATCCCTATCTCACGATAATATAATGAGTATATCAAATTAGGTATTTGATACGTATACCACCTTATATACATATATATGATTAATATTTAATTAAAAGAAAATTTTAAATTTTAATTTACAAATTATATTTATATTAAAATTAATAATATAATAATATAATTAAATTAATTTATTAAATAATATAAATCTTAAATAAAACTAAATCCTATGTACTCAATAAAATATTTAAAAATCAAATGACATTTGATTTCATGAAAAGGTCCACGTAACAGAAATAAGGACACGGAGATGGGAGGAAGGCAATGGGAGAGAAATAAAAGGAGGAGGGGAATCTTGGGAGAAGGGGGGAGAGTGCAGGGAGGAGAAAATTACGGAGAAAGTCACAAACTGAGAGGAGCCTTAATTGAGAAGCATTCTAGAACTGAGTACCTAGGTTGTACTCAGTTTGGCTGGGAGGTTTTGGTCTTTTGGTAGAGGGAGAGAGAGCGAGAGAAATTCTAAAGCATATTCAACCACAAACAAGAAACCAGGTAGGTACTCAACAAAAAATTAA
Organism: Pinus tabuliformis; assembly: GCA_031772625.1. Classification (NCBI taxonomy): domain Eukaryota; kingdom Viridiplantae; phylum Streptophyta; class Pinopsida; order Pinales; family Pinaceae; genus Pinus; species Pinus tabuliformis. Next base: position 770,381,754 of record CM062816.1, read on the forward strand.
TGATTTCTGATATTATGAATTATGGTTAAACTTTAAAGCAGGTTTCATATTTTGTTTAGCATAATTATTTGATTAAATTATTTAGAGCCCTATATTTTGGTATCAGAGCTAGTTTTCGAACCCATGAGATCTTATAGGCCCTAGAAGTAACTAATCCCTATAGCTTTGTATAAGAATCCACCGATTAAATTTAGGTTGTAGACAAATTAGCTCCATATTGTAAGTTTGTTCATTCTCCTTGTCTGAAGATGATCTATAATGTTCATTAAAATTAGAACCCTCCAGGTATGCAACTGGAAAAATATCACGTCGTTTTTCCCATGAATGAATATCATTTGGGTTAATATTTGCAAACCAAGACTGAGGATGTTATTCAAATGACAACCATAGGATGTTAGGAAATGCAATATTCTATTCTGACCCCAACCAGAATTTGAGAACATAGTCAATTTAACCTTTCCAATATGACTTTCTACTCAACTTGGCATGCCCCTCTAGGTACGTAATATGCTTTGATAATGTTCATTGATTCCTATTTACCATAATATTATTTTCCTCCTTGTTAAAAACTGATAATTTTGACCAGAATGTGAATCTGTCTTTAAGATTGGAAAATCTTCTCCATCATAATCTTCATCTCATCTCCTATCATCCCTGTCCCAGTATCTTGAGTTCTGATATGAACTAGCATTCTGCGCATAATATAACATAATTAGACCACACAAAAAACTCCATTCACAGTGTTATTTTTCCATAGAAGGTTCATATCATTTTCTTTGTCTTGTGCACCCTTCTTCTATCTCAGATCCTTGTTCTTGTATTGTTCTTCTTCTTTCTTAAATTGGCATAGTAAACTTTCTTGGTCTACTAAAAAGCAATCAAATGGATCATAGAGTATGATCTCTACTTGAAAAGATATTTTCAATAGGAAGTTGCAGTCATGCCTTCCACGAGGATCAAATAAGATCTAAAGGAAAACAAGACCTTGTAGTTTTGTTGCCTCAGATATCCAATTTCACCACAAATCCGAAAGTGTATATCTATGTTGAACCAAATTTCCATTTTAGAATGAGGAACCCGACTTTCTATTTATACTCGTTGGAGTATATGGAACCGACATGTCTCTATAGGAGAGTTGAAATAACTATTTTGGAGCCAACCTGTATCAGGTCAAAAAAATTAATTTATTTTGCAAAAATGAGGCAAGGCTGACTTGTATGATTAATTTTAATTCGAAAAATTTACATGTTGTAGTTAACACGGAATGAACAATGTGTGATGGCTTGGCAGAGGTAGCGTGGCAGTGCAGGGAACACTGGTGTGAGCTGAGCCCAACCTTATGTGGTGCATCATGGAACCATATTTGGTGGAGCCCCTCTTCCGTGTATCAAATGGGTATTCCCCACTAATAAATCTATTAAAGAAATATAAGTTGTATTTAATAATAAACTTATATATTATGCGGCTACCTTAATCTATGGTAAATGTATTTTAAAGTAGAAATTTATTGTATTAACATTTAAAGTTAATTTATTCAAACCTTAAAAGAGAAAGATAATATTAAAATTAGAGTTCTTTCATTCATTATGTTTTCTATGAAGGGACATAAATTCCTTTTAGTAAAATTATCTACGACATTATTTCAACTGTGTACTTTACTATTAAAGCATCTGTGTGAAGGTGTTTTAGTAATTATAATTTAAAAATGTAAGACAATTGTTAACATCAAAAATATAGTTGTAATATAGAGGTGTTATTTTTCAATTTATTAGTTTTAAAGTTATTTGTATATACTATATCATTATGTTCGACATAACATGAGAATAATTGATTTGAATGAAGAATTATTCTTGTTCAATTCATTAGTTTTTATATAGCTTTCTAATAATATGTTATAATATATATATATATATATATATATTCACTTTTACACCCTACTTTCATCAATTTTCAAAATGCCTTAATGACTTTTGGTAACTAGACCTTTGGGCAAAATAAAATTATAAAAGGTCAATAACCCCTCCACAACCATAATTAAGATTAGAAAATGCTAGGCAAATTATGAAGTAATACTATGGTCTATGAAAGCCCATGCATTTTACTAAGAACTATTACGCATCACGATATAACACCATGCATTAGGACAAGGAGTTAACTATACCACCCTCCTTTACCTTGATACCAGTAAGACCTACCTAGCAGGTAAAAATAGCAACAAAAAACTATACCTGTATGAGAGCTTGAATTTACGAAAATTATATTTATTAAATCTAAATCGTACCTCATATTTTAATAATTTTATTATGTATCTAGGAAAAGCTACGATGGTAAGGACATATCAATGACGACGACATGATCGAGTAGCATCGCCATCACTAACACCACCATCGTCCTCATCACCATCGCCATCGCCATCCACATCATCACCACCACCACCGAGACCATCATCAATGCTAATCGCTTCAGCACAAGAATTAACCATTATAATGCACTCATTGGAAGCCATATGGGAAACTTTAAAAGCGCCACCAATAGCTAATACTAAAGAAGAGCAACCTCAACTTGAAGAAAGAAATCCAACATAACCTAAAGGTTCTGAGTATAGATAATCAAAGGAAGATATTTCTAAGGACCTGGAGAAAATTAAACTCCCAGAATTTTCAAGAGGATGAGCTAGAGAATGTGTTGAAGCATGGTTAGAAGGAATGAAAATAGGTTTTGTGATAAGAGAGTACTCTTTTACTTCCAAAATGAAAATTGTATTATTTTAGTTAAAGGAAAGTGCCTTGCTATGGTGGGGGAATCTGGAAAAATAATTACACCTCACAACGTATAATTTTCCCTAGGAGTTGTTCGAGGAAAGATTCCACGCCAAGTACTTACCTCCATATTTCAAGAGTAGCAAGTCAAGGACTTTCAACGCTAGTAAAAGGTAACAAAATAGTGGAGGAATATGAGATAAGGTTTATGGAGATTTTGAAATATATTCATTATCTAGACATTGACAAACGTCAATCTGAGTGTTTTGTATATGGATTAAATCCTCGCATCAGGGCCATGGTTAGGATGTGGAAGCCATCATCAGTAGATGAGGTAGTTGAAAGTGGTCATTATGCAGAAAAGCATCTAGGGATAAAAAGGGAGGTCAGGCCAACAGAAGCTCTACAACAAGGATTTCCAGGAAAGACTCCTCGAAACTTCTTCAAGGGAAGTAGCTCGAGACCACCTCATTATGGTAATATATTTACCCCAAGAGGAATAGGAGTGAGATTTCCCATGACATTTAACATTGTAGCTGTTGAATCATCAAGCACAAGTCCATGGAAATCTTGAGGAACTACTAATAGAGGAAGAAACACGAGAGGAAGTGGCACAAGAGGATGAAGTTCCATGTCTATAAACTTGCAATTTGACTCAAGAGGATCACCCTAGGTTAATTTTTGGGGATGTGGAGTACCACATTTTCCACGTGAGTGTATGGAATATTGCTTAAGTATAATGCATAGAACATGAAAAGAGCCCTCATCAAATACCCTAGGCAATCATAGAATCCATGTAGAAGTCAACAACAACCAAGAAGCACATCAATCCATTTTAGTGGAATCCTCAGGTATTATTAACAACATAAAACTGAAAAATCTTATTTGATATTGGTGCCACTGATAGTTTCATTTTTTCATATGCATTAAATAAATGTGGGTTGGTAGCCTCAAGAAAAAAGATTTAAAACTAGTATAAATGGCTTTAGGATAACTTCCATTCGTAGATTTAAGTTTGGAGGAATGCAAAATTGATTTAGGGATCTGTTCGACTGAGTTAAAAGTTTATGTCACAGCCCTAGGAACTTATGACATTTTCATAGGTATGGATTGGTTAGAATCTCATCAAGCATGGGTAGACTGTTACAGAAAAACTATTCTCTGTATAAATGATGAAGGGGAAACAATCCAAATCCAAGGTATTAAGAGAAAAGTATATTTACGCTTCATCTCAGCAATGCAAATGAAGCGTTGTTTAAGAAAAGGTTGTCAGGTATATATAGTTCAAGAAGTAAGCAAAGAGAAAGGACCTTCCTTAGAAAAATATCCAGTATTATCAGAGTCTTCAAATTTTCTTCCAAAGGAATTACCGGGACTACCTCCCGAAAGAGAGCTAGATCTCACAATAGAATTGAAAGTAAACATGATTTCAAGTGTACCTTATCGATGAGCTATCAAAGAGGTATGATTTGAAGTTATTTCAATTTTTTTAAAACATAATGGAAATTTTGTGCTTGGTATTGGAAGCATGAACATGCTTGGTTGGGTGGTTGAAATCAGTTGCAAGAATTAGCAGCAACAATGACAAAAGAAACTGGAACATGCAATAATATGTTGGTAAATTATTCAGGAGTAGGGTCATTTTGGGATACTGGTACCCAATAGTATCCATTGATTGCCATGAGCATGCTATGACTATTATGATGGTTTTGAGGCATGGATATGTCTTGGTTTGGTATCTTCCGATGTGAGGAAGCCTTTCCAAGGGACGGATTTCCCGGGATAGGGGATGCTGGGGAACTTGGAAGGCAAGTGGTTGCATGGAAGGGGGTGACCGGATTTCTCGAGGGACTGCATAGCAAAGAATGGAAGGTTGCAAATATATTTGTTTTGTTCATCAGCATTGCCAAATGGAATCAAATACACATTGGGAGTGCGCCCTGTAACAATGAGTTGGTAACTGTTCACTAAGAGGACAAGTGGCACAGGATTATAACGTTGGACATTGGATGTAGCTTTGACTGTGGCAATGGATTCTGGACTTCCTGGGAAGGAGGTGAATCCTGGTATTACTTTGAGGGTGGAGGTGTGATCCTCTGGACTCCCTTGTTGATTGATACAGGCATTGTATCCTTTTATTTGTTGGTTTAGAAAATGTGCATATGTGTATATGTGGTCATTGTAAATATCGTAATGAGTTGTGTTATAAAGCTCTAGTATGCGGTATGTTGTCATGTTGTCAAGATGTTTTTGTTTTGAGAAGGTCATTCATTATAAATACTACAACAAGCTAAGTTATAAAGCTCCATGATCAATATGTTTTCTTTTCAGTGATTTTGTTGAGATATTGGTGCGATTTAAGACGAAGGACGATGTTTCCTAAGGGGGAGGGTTTTGTAACAGCCCCAGTGAAAGTTTCATGCAATAAAAGTTAATAAAGGAAAAAATAAGACCACTGGCAAGGAACACTTATTCCAAGTTGAACATTGGGTAGGACATCCTAGTGTGGGTGTTCATTCAGTTTATTATGGCAAAGGAAACTGGCAAAGGAAAAGGCAAATGAATTAAAAGGAAAAAAGGCATTTTTGGCACATTTATTTAAGAAAATAGAGGAACTTAGGAGAAAAGTAAGATGAAAGGTCACAGGTTGCATGTGAGGAGGAAATTGAAGGAAAATAATGGAAAATGAAGAAAATAGAAGCCTCATTCATAAAAAGACTTCTAAGGATCAGTTGGCAGGCTTGGTTAGTGTAACCTTTTGTCAGTTAAATTTTGGAGCTCTCTCATTGTTCTCTCTCTCTCTCTCTCTCTCTCTCTCTCTCACACTGTTGATAACTTATATTTTTCTTGGAGCACTCTAGCTTTGGATCAAGTAAGGAAAAGAAAGAAAAGGGAAGGGAAAATCAAGCAAGGATCAAGGAATAAGAGCAGGATCGTGTAGCTTCAGCAAGAAGACTTGCAGGTACATATTGCATGTGTGATTTCCTATCTCGTTTTGGCATGCATGGCTTTTCATGTTGGTGTATGATTCTCTTGTTGTCGGTGGTATGGTTTTGCTTGGTTATGGCAATGGTTTTCAACCTAGACTTGCCTTTTCCTGCATGCCATGGTGTGTTGGGATGTTTATTTTGGTTTTGATGTTTGGTTTGTCGGATGGATTTCAGAATCTACGGCCAGGGAAAATTTTAGGGGCTAATATTCGCAAGTGGGTTAATTTTCCATGCTTTTTCTGAAAAAAAAAAAATTCGTTAATTTTCATTTTTTTCTAAAAATTGTTCGCCCAAATTTTATAGTATAAAATTGTTTTACCTTAAAAATCGCCGAAATTTTATATATAAACTATATAAAATTATTAGAAATTTGAATACTTTTACAAAAACATTGCCAAACATTTTACAAATTGCATATTATGTACTAGTGAGATTCGCCAATGTTTTTAAACTTTAAAATAAATTTCAATCCTTAAAATTTTTCCTGTCTGGGGCGAAGGTGGTCTCAAGTTTCATTCCCAAAGGCCTAGGAATCCCTTGACTGGTTTTGGAAGGATACATGGTAAATCCTGAGGAAGGAGTTTCGGTTTAGGACCTAGTGATCTAGGTTTGGATTGCGGTAAAGCCTAAGAAACTAGTATCGGTTTAGGGCCTAGTGGTCCAGGATTGGATTGTGGTAAAGCCTGAGAGATAAGGAGATGGAAAATTCCTCAAGGATAGTGATGGATTTTGGATGACATTCCAAGTTCGATCCAGTTGTGATCGGAGCATTGATTTTGGTGTGATCATGGTTTGATGAGGGTGGAGGTGGTTTAACCTTTGGATTCATTTGGTTGTATTTGGATTGGTTTTTCCATGAGATCCCACATTCATGCTTGGAATATGGCACAGGGTTGACTGGCTGAAAGAAATATTTGGTTAAGCCATGTCTACGGTTGGGTGGTACATGGAAGTCCTGAACCTAGTCAAAATTTCCTTGTAATTGTTAAAAGGATGGATGCAAGACCTAATTGATGTTATAACAGTTCAAGGGAGAAGGTTTCGATCCTTATTTTTATGTTTCATAAGTGTTTTCAGTCAATCATGATTTGTCTTGTATCCTGGACCTGTAGGCTGCATTTATGCCAAGTGTTTCATAGAATGTCAGTTCTGGTTGGGGATGCTTAGGCCTAGTTCTAAAGTTTATTTTTTATTTTTTAGTATTTTCATCATGTATTTGATGGATTCTGGAATTTGTAACAAGTTATGAGCAATAGCCAAAATTCTAGACTATAAAAGTTCCTTGAATTCTGCAGACGTTGGCACAAGTTTATTGGAAAAAGTCCCTAGACGCTAGCACACAACTCTATGAGAGCGACTAGAGGCCTCTAGATGCTATCATTCCTATAGCATGAGAGTGACCATGGCTCAAGAGGCTTAAAACATCAGTATGACTTAGGGACAGGTTGTCTGAGTGGCTGACATGTCTCCTAGGGGTGTTTTTGCTGATGTGGAAGGTTGGTTGTTGTGTTTCATCGATTCCATTTCCTTAAGGAAACCAAGGAGGTTGAATCCCTTATTGTGGCCTCTCTAGTTGCATGTTTACCCCGGTTGGTTGGTTACTTGGGTAGATGTGGGAGGATGGGGTGTTACAGTTTCGGTGGGGTGGAAATACCTCCGCAACTAGAATACACCTTACGAGAGATTTATTTCTAGACTAACTTCAACTAAAATAACCGAGCAACCAATTTAATAGGCACAAATAATACATGACAAAGAACCAACTGACTTTACCTAATCCTACCTATGGTCTCCTTTCGAAGATGTATCAATTTGGAGTGGAATTGTTTAATCCCTCGAAGGGTTTCAGGGATGCACCATTCACTCATCCTGTCAATAAGACATCATCTAGTTGCGCAATATTTACAACTCCTGATTCCTTCACTTCAGCACTAATAAAAGGTCCCAACCAATGCATCTACATCTTTGGGAAACTTCAATACTTTTCTATCATATATAGTAACATGTTCTCCCACTGTAAATTATTTCCACTTAATATGGTTGTCATGCCATGCCTTCTACCTCTTCGTTTCGTCCATTTGATGGAAATATGCCATGAGCCTAGCCTCATCCAATTCATAAAGTTCCTTCAACAGCCTTAGAATTGAATATTCCTCCATCATATGAGTGGCATATGCAATGAAAAGGCTGGGAATAATGAACTCAGTGGGTACTACAGCCTCTCATCCATATACTAGCTAGAAAGGTGTATTCTTGTGTAAGTGTTTAACAGTGTTGTGATAGGCCCATAGAGTATTTGCTACCCACTCATCCCAATTGTCCTTGTTTTTTGAGAATATCTTGTTCAGTCCCCTTTCTAAGATCTTATTGAAATCCTCCACTGTACCATTTGCTTGAGGGTGATATCATGAAAATTTGGAGTAATGAGGCAATTGTTTTATTAATGAAATGGGCCCCCTGATCACTAGTGAGGCTCCCAGGGCACCCAAATCGAGTGATGATGTTCTCAAAAATAAATATGGAGGCGGTATCTGCAGTACAATATTTAACTAGTGCGGCCTTCGCCCATCTGGTAAGGTACTCTATGGTGGTGATGATATATCCGGTGTGGGGGTGGCATGCCAACGGATTAATAATTCCTATAAATTTGATTGCCCATTTCTAAAAAACCTATAATGCTTGTACTAGTTGCACAATGCAAAGGCAGTTGATCTCGGCGTGATGGCCTTCCAACCCCTTGGAAAACATCACACCCTGTGGCATATTCCTTCGCATCTCTAAAAATTATCGGCCACCAGAGCCCCGCCTGTAGTACTTTTCTTGTGGTGGACTTTCCTCCAACATGACCACCCGCAACCCCTAAATGACACTCCCATAATACATCCTGACTCTTGTGATTGAGGATGCATCTATGCAATACTTTATCAAGGCCCAATTTGTACATTTTCCCTGTAATTAACTGACAATCTGCAGCATGGACGACCATGTGTCTTCATTCTATTTTTGTGTATTCCTCTGAGCATTTCCCTATAGCTAGAAAGGCTTTTATATCCTCCAAGTAATTTGGTACAACTTCAACTCGAAACAGATCAGCATCCAGCAGTTGATCATCAACGAATCCTCCACCTTCACCTGACTCTAGCCGAGAGAGGTGATTGGGCCCCACATTTAGTCGGTCTAGATTGAAAATTACTTAAAATGTGAATTCATGGAATAATAGAAGCCATATTCAAATCCTACCTTCAAGTATGGGTTTGTTCACTAAATACTTTAGAGCAGAATGATGAGCGAAAAACTTGAACAGACCTTTTAGAAAGTAATGTGGGAACTTTTGAAGTGAATACACCATCATAAGCACCTCACGCTTGGTTGTGGTATAATTTTTCTCTGCCTTTGATAAGTTTTTACTAGCAAATTAAATTGGGTGATTGAGGTTTCCCTCCCCGGGCTGAGCCATGACAACTCCCAAGGCAATACCTAAGGCGTCAATGTGAACATGAAATTGTTTTCTCCAATTTGGATAAAGTAGGATTGGTGCACGTGCCAATTTATCCTTCTGTATATTAATATCAGTGTCACATTATTCTGACCGTGTGAATAGTTCATATTTATTTAACAAATTCTCCATTGTTGTAGTAATCGAAGCATAGTTTCGGATGAACCTCCTGTAATACCCTGTGTGGCCCAAGGAGGACCCGAGCTGGTTAATACTTGTTGGCGGGTCCAGTTCACGATCTCTACAACCTTATCGGTATCTACACATACACCTTCCTTTCATATGATATGGCCCAAAAGTGTTCCAAAGGGGACAACAAATATGCACTTCTTCAAGTTTAATGAGATCTATAACTATCTACATCGGTCAAACATGATTCTAAGAAAACTGGAGTGTTTCTTCAGTAAACTATAAACGGTCCAATCATCCATGTAGACCTCTAGGAACCTATGGATATAATCTCTAAAAGTAGTAATCACAATCCTTGAAAACACCGCTGGCGCATTCTTGAGTCCAAATGGCATAACATGGTATGCATAAGACCCCCATTCTATGGTAAATGTGGTTTTCTTCTTATCCTCCTCTGCAATCCTGACTTGATGATAACCAGAGAATCCATTTGTAAAAGAATAAGCTTCATTCCCTGCCACATTGTCTAAAACTTCATCACTGAAAGGGGTGGGAAAAGGATCGTGAACACAAGAATTTTTCATACTGTGGTAGTCCACATAGACTCATATTTCAATAACATCCTTCTTATTTTGTATAACAATTGTAATGCCCACTCTGCTTCATCAACTGGGAATATAAGCCCCGCTTCCAACATCTTATCCATTTATTTCTTCACCTTCTCCTTAACCATCGAGTTCAGTCGGTACGGTTGATGCTTCACAGGATTTGCATCTAGATTGATTATGATCTTCTTCTCCCCTAACTCCCCCTTAATCACCTTCAGTTCTGCAACAAATGATGGGAACAAGTATTCATATTCTTTTAAGAGATCAAATATCTCTTTAGTAGTTTGTTCATCCCAGTAGTCTCCAATCAAGGCTAACTTTGTCTTTTCATCAGTATCGATGTCATGTTTCCATAAATTAAAGGGAAGTATATGTGGAGCATTAATCACAGGCCCATCCTTAATGTCACATTCTCCCCCAGTTTCATTGAATCCCATATGTCGTAATTCCTCCATATCATAAGTTATTTGTCTACCCTTCCATAGGCTACAGCCTCATGATATTCGGATTCATATATATGCTCTATAGTGCTCTGATCTATGCATACTTCCATTATCTATCCATTTTTAAGTAGAACTCGCTTAACAACCTGCAAATAATTGGTCAGCCTTTCATCGTTGTATGAGAAAGAAAATTTATTGAAAGATTGACCTTCTAGGAAATCCCAATCACCAATTTATCTTCTTTTTTCTTCCTTTACATGCCATGCCTTCCAAGATGTCCCCAGGGTGTGTATAAATTTGTACATGAAAAACTCCTTTGAAATTCCTTTCATGTTCCATCTGGCCTCACATTCTTGAAATCATTGTTGAGGGTCAGAGTCCCCCCTGTACTTAAAAAAATCCTACGAGTACTCCCCTGAATGTCGAAATATATTTTTAATCGATGTCTTGATCTCCTCCCATTCCCTAAGATGGTTGCGGTGAAATCCCCACCAACTTGTTGGTGTCTCTTGTAAGGCAACGTTCAGTAGGGGAACTTTGTGTTCTTCAAGAACAGTTACATCAAATCTATTAATAAAAGTATTAACTAAATCATTGCCATTGAAAATAGGGAATTATTGTACCTCAGTGCTGATTCAATTGATCTAAAGTATTGTGGCACAATTCTCGGTGTTGATTTCATATCCATCCTACTTCCAATCATCCCAAGCAGCCTTCGAGCCGACCTCCAAACTCTGAATACTTTTCTAGCTGATAGACCCATCTGCAATTGGGTTGATATAGTCCTCCCTTATTTTGGTTGTGAGTCAATATAGTTGATCCAACAATTCTGGTTCTTCCCTGTCATTTTTTGGCTCTGTAAACCTTGGCCCTTGACATGGGTCTAGGGGTTGGATCACTCTAACCCCTTCTATTTCAAATGTAATTATCTCCTTCTTTAAATAAACTATCGCGTAGTTATCAAAATCCCAGTCTATCCCAAGAAGTTATAGGTAGGGATCCTTGTCCTCCATAATGTCTATCACTTCAAAGTTTGCATAAGTCTTCAGCCCCGCTATATCAACTTATACATCCTCCAGTTGTATGACCGGTAGGATGCAATATTAATTTTATGTATGCAGCTGAATTGGAGAAAATGTCATCTTAGGCCTTCCTAAGTCTTTCTCGAAAAAATGTTGACATCTGAGCCTAATTCCAACAACATATCCTTAATTTGGAAACCCACAATCTGAGTGTCAATTGAGGACTCCCTTCTCATTCTCTTCTTGTTTCTCCACACCCTCTTGGAGTATCTTTCAGGTAGGTTGGATGAAATTATTCCTCCCACAGCTACTCCATCCTTGAAAGCAGATTTTAGACTTTCCCACAATTGTCCAAGCATTTGATCATCATACAAAATTTATAGGAATAGTCTTAACCACTCTTTTATGGGTTGAGCATTGGATTGTGGTGGGTCCAAACCCTTGTATTTTAGGTATCCTAGTTGTTCTTCTTGCACCCCCCTGCCCCCGCCTAGTGTTAATTTGTTAAAAGTTTATACAACTTCCTTGTAGTACCACTTCTGTTGTCCAAGGTCATATGAGCACTTTGGTGAAGCTGACCTTATAATATTGTTCTGTTTAGTGGCTCACATGCCATTTCCATTATTTTTCCCTCCATGAGTGACTATGTTAATTTTTGAGAGGGGGGTTGTGTCTGGAAACCTTGGCTCTGCATTGATTAATTTTTCTCCCCTTTTGCAGTTGCATTCTTCCCATATAGCAATCAAATTTGGGTAGTCCTTTGTTTCATGTCTGTTAATCCTGCATTGAGAGTACCATGGTCTTCTGGGTAGTGGGAAATCTCGTGCAACGTGCCCTTCCTTATCAAAGTTATAACAACGAACTAGGCCTCTTCCTCATATCCTACCACCCCTTGTTCCGCCTCCTCCTCATCCACTAGGAGCCTCATTAATTTGGTAGGCCGATTAGTCCAATCGATAAGCTAGGGCATCCAATGCTCTACATTAACAAGTATGATGAGTTGGTGGAGCACAAAATTCACAAAAGGTGTTACTTGGAATGTTGGAATACTTCTATATAATTGGACAGATATAAGGGAGATTTCCATATCCTCTACATATCTTATAGTACTCGGTTGGTGCTGAATTTTGTTGACTTGGAATTGCATGAAATTGGTTGCACCCTATTTATAATCCTTGCATCCTTATCTGCGCAACTCCTATAGTGGGTGTAGATCTAGATGGTCTCACTCATGTAGGTGTAGTGTTTAGGGCCCACAACCTTGGGTACTCTGTAGCAACATGACCTTCTACCATAAACTTAGTACAACATACATTTGGTCACGTTGGCCTTTCCGGTTGCAGATCCTTCAACTTCTCTGGTAGGTTCACAATTTGATGTTGTAGAACCAATATGGACAAGTCATGAGGCATTTCTCCCCACAGTACTCATGTGGATATCTCGCCATAACCTCAATCTAATTCACCTACTCCAAAGTGTCTTGCAGCATATCAAGTTTTTGTTGAGTCAACGTGTGCAGGCAAGGGGAAATAATGCTTTAATGAACCATTCTCGTTCATTATTTGGGTCTATTGGGTAGCTCAACCTTCCAATTGAATCCTTGAATCTTTGCATTAGCTCCTAGTAAGTCTCTCCTTCCTGCTGCTTGATTTCTCATAGCTCATACATCCCACGCGGGTTGGTTTGAGGAATCTTAAATTCCTACATAAATTCTCACTTTAAATCATCTACCATGGGATTTTTGTGTAGTTTCAACCACTTAATGAACCATCTCAACACTCTTTCTTTGAGAGTGGCAGGCCCTCTAGATGGCTTCACACATATACTAATGTTGATCTACATCATCATTCCCTTTACTAGAGAAATTTTGATACCTGGTGAATGATCCCACCATATTTGATTGGTTCACACTAATATTGCTAGTTCTACTGCCACCAAAACCATATTTGTAGGTAGCATGAACACTATGAACACTTATGGTTTTGATTAAATTAGACAAAAAGTTATCAATATTATGATAGAGTACTAGGGAAAGGTTGGGGGAAATACTACCTAAGCTATGGGAAGGTGAGTCATTAGTTACATTGGACGCATCATTTTCTGCAAATGGTATCCTTATGGAAAAGTACATGTGATCATCCACACCTTCCTTGGAGCCTATGTCACCCATTCCATATGACGTTTACATTCCACTGGCGGGGATGGGTCCTTGTCACCCTCCTGACCCACAGTCATTACAACTATATTTGCTCTTCTCGATGGACCAAATTCCTCTCTTTCTTCCCCTTCTGGACCTCTTAACACCACTCATACTTGGTGTAAACTCTTATGTCACGTATTAATTTATCATAGAGCCCTCTCCCATCATTTCTCAACTATTTGTGCCCTTCTTTGTATCCTCAGATCTCTGGCCTTTCAAAAATCATCTGTGTCCATTTCTTCGATATTATCATAGTTCCTTGTTTGGTAACATCCCTCCCTTTAATTCCTTCCCCCTGTACTAAGTAGTTAAGCTGCCATGTTTGGGTTTTGGAACACCAAAAAATTATCCTCCACCATTAAAACCTTAACCCACAATGAAATTTCCTTCAGTAGTCTTCCTGTCCATCCTTACCTGAACACAACCTCAACTTTAGAAAAGGATTGATGACTCTCTACTGCAAACTCAATAATGTATCCCTTTAGTGTGGTTTGCACCGAGAAATCCACAAATCGCGTCAGATCTATGTCAAGTTGATGTAGCTTGACAAGTTCCACTTGATTCTAGGCACGACAACATCAGTTTTGTCCATTGGTATTTCCTTTTATTTTCAATGTTCGCAACTAGTTGTAAAGCTCCTCTAGGAATTCACACCCGAAAATCTTGTATTGATCGCTAGATAGTTCCGCGTATAGGATCTCTTCCTTCAATTTTCCCACACCTTTTCGATGGAGTTGATATTGTTGAGAGAGGAATGGGTCCACTTATTTGTGCCACCAGTCTTGTAGCTCATTCTTAAATATCCTCGATACCATATTCCAAACCCATTTTTGAAATTTTGGGTCCCGGAAATGGAACCATTTGTTGGTGCAAAAATATTAATAGGGTTGAGACCCCAGGTTTGGGAACAATTGCCAACAAAGCTATGCTATAGTCTAGCAAAACACTAAAATGTTTACCTTATGCATGGTGGATAATGAGTCTCATCCGAGGCGTGTCATGACCTTAGTCATATGGGGGATGGAAGTCCAGTATTGTCGTGGCATCACATGAAGAATGTAGAAGTCAAAGAGTCCCAGACTAAATCAATCTGACATCTAATCACAATAGATCATGAACATACATAAGATAAATACAATACATATATGATCATATTAAAAAAATTAAGAAACCATGTAACCATCCATACATTATACAATTAACCCAACAAACTCCCTTTTCTATTAATCCATGTAGCAGTACAATATTACATTCGACTCAAGAGCCTCATATCAACATCACAAAACCACCCTGAGAGATCAGTACATAACCACATTAAAAAATACAATACGTCTCGAACATCTCCGCAACAACATTTCAGTACTATCCTCCTCCTCATTTTCTGCGCCTCCTATGTGTTTATATTTCTACACCTACTTGGACTACTAGTTATTTCTTGGATACTTCACCTTCTTCCTCGTTCAACTACTTTTACTGCTCGGATGTCATTATTCTTCTTCACTCGTTTGTGGCTGTTTTCTTCTGCCATTCCTCTGCAACTGATAGCTCTTGGCAGGTTCCTTCCTTCTTTCTGATTGTGTCCCTCACAACTTCCCGACAACTATCTCTGCAAAATGTCATCAACCTTACATCTTTTCATTTATGTTCTTTAGTACCCCAAAAACAAAGGACCCAAAAATAATATTCATGTTCAATGTAAATAAAAATAAAAATATCTATAACTCGTAAGCCATGTATTTACTTTGCTTACAAAACAAACATTACTTATGAAAATAATAACATCACAAACTATTGGTATGAGTTTAAGCTATTTCCAAGTCATGATTCTTCATTGGGTCTTTGTTTTGAAGTGTATTCATTTATGCGGACCTTCCAATTCATGATTCTTCATTGGGTCTTCGCCTTGAAGTGTATTCATTTATGTTGACCTTCATAACCATTGGACATTAATGCCAACACTACTAACATTCTCCCCCTTTGGCATTGAAACACTCATTTTTTCATCCCCCTTTTTTCTTGATAACCATTTCTCCTTATTTATCCTTACCTCCTGCTTTTACATCAATGGAAAGGGGTTCAATTTGTAATGAAACTCAACAAAATTCAACACTTTCCTTCATGAACTAGTTTGAAAGGTTTGGATAGAACAATTTGATATTTATGTTGATTGTCCCAAGATTCCTCACAAGTGCTCAGATATATAAATAGGTACAGTGAATGAGATAACTCTATTAATAATCTCTAAGATGGTGTCCCACATGTATGCAAGATGTTCATTCTTCACCAAAATGGTAACATTGTAACAACGTTTCCTATAACATGAGGATCATAACCTTCATATCAATGTTCACCACCAACAAAG
Source organism: Pinus tabuliformis (assembly GCA_031772625.1). Lineage (NCBI taxonomy): Eukaryota > Viridiplantae > Streptophyta > Pinopsida > Pinales > Pinaceae > Pinus > Pinus tabuliformis. The sequence goes on from CM062816.1 coordinate 770,397,763, forward strand.
CTATCAAGAATAATCACACTCCATATTGGTTTCATGAGACTGAAATGTCTATATCAAGAAATTGATTCTTTCGAAAGACCCTCCTTGTTATTATTAATGAATAGTTATGTGAGACACTCGAAGCTATGGAGAACTTGACCTTTGATTCCTTTTCTTCATTTATTTTTTTAGCATATTCTTGTCATTTATTTGGGCAGTTGCTTGACTTCCTTCAGCAATGGCCCAAACAACAAGTGATTTTCTACGTCTATAGTTATCAACAACAAAAACACCTTCAAAACTCGTTGCAAAATCAACATGACTAGATTTTAAAGTTGACCTATTATCCCTTTCCATATCAATATTCTCTACAAAATTTTGTTCTGGTCCAAGAAATCCAATTGCTTAGAAAACAAGTTTTTCTTATATATTCTCCTTTGTGACAGAAGGATGACATTTTTATTTCTATTGTTGCACCAATAGAAAAGAAATTTCTTTTTGTCCTAGATCAAAACTATCTTTAATAATATCACATATTTTAGTGTTCATAACCTCTCTAGTACACCACCCTTATCATCTTGGTGAGTTCCTCTATCAACAACCTCAACAATTGTTGGTGTAGGCTTTGTCCCTCCCCTAACATCTTTCTTTTGATCACTCAAAGTGCACAACAAAGTAGTCATTTCTAAGATTTTCTTAATCAAAGTGTCCAATGTTGCTAACTTGTTCTTTGTTTGGACAACACTATGTTGAGTACTTGAGCTTCTTCTTCTCAAAGCGATATTATTGTTACTATGCATTGATGCAAGGCATGTTCAAAATCTCTTCCATATACAATCCAATTCACCTAATCAATATTTCCCAACTCAAGTCTGCATATTCTCTGCTTCAGCATTCTTTGACTTGGAACTTGTTCATTTGGCATCCTTTGACATCCTTTGCTCTATAATTTTATGTTTATTCCTTGGCAAAGGGTCTATATGATCACATATAGCTATGTTGAAGTTCATGTAGAGTTCACTAAATTGTAGCGCATATAGAATGTGGCTTATAACTGCTCAGTATTTTGGATTTGTAACTAATGATACAAGTTGTGTTGAAGCATATCGCAAACTATGTAATGTAGGTATTCATATGTGTAATTATTTTGGCATATTTGTAACATATACCTCAGGCCTTTAGACTTGCAACATTCCAGACCATATCTTGTTAGTGTATAATGTAACTATTGTAGCATCTAATAATTTAGAAAACTATGTAATTTTTGGGTATGTGTTATATTTTTTCCATGACTAGCCCAAAGTGTTGTACATTGTGTCGTGCATAGTAGTTGGGTCATAGGGGGGCAGTAGCCCCCCTTGTACGAGATCCAAGGTATAACCCCGAGAATTATTTTTTATGTGGACCCAATAATAGTTGGGTGAACCTAAGGATGGGGGGCAGACCCAAAGATGGTGGGCGGACCTACCCATGATTTTGCACATGTTTTTGCACATGGTTATGGGAATGATGGTTTTTTCCCATTGTATTTTGTAGATCCATTCAATGGAACTACAATTATGTTCTAATCTAGGGTTAATGGATTGGGGTCTATGAATGCTTTGACATGCATATATATGTATTGTAACATTGAAAGGAATATAATGAAAAATCAATATGGTTTTCCCGGTTTAGGTTCCAAGAGAAAATATATGTGTATATTGTATGTTCTTGCAAATGTTTATTTTCTATTTTAAGAATTTGTTTGCAGGTAATTTATGTATAGGGTTAAAATGTATAGTAACATGTGTTCCCACACTCCAGACTTGTACTGAATAGGTTATGTAAATGGAAATCATGACATCGACTCATAATTCTACCATGAGCATTGTGTTAATCCTCTCAATCCTTTTTAAGTCTACTTCAGGCTATTTAATAGAAAGAAGTTAATTGCTATTCAATTTTTTCCATGCTCAGCGCACCATTTTCACTTGATTCCTTGACTATGTAATGCTACTTACTTCTAACAAATACAATTTACTCTTACTCCTAAAATATTCATTCTACATATCCGCAATCGTTCAAACTAGCATTATCTTTCAGATTGGATGTATTCCTCTGAGTAGGGTGGTTGCATTCCTTTGGATCTTGATTTCTTCCTCCTTGTGTGGGTTGTTGGATTTTTTATTTTTGTTGGCTTAGAAGTTATGCTCTTTCATACTAGATAAGTGTATGGATGTGGGGGAGCTAGTTGATGAGTATTTCTATGCGTGAACCTTCAAATATGTCTTCAGATTATATATTTTTCCTGTAAACTCTATTTGTAATCTAGTTAGCTCCATTTATTCTTTTCAGCTATCAATAAGACAAGTGCTCTCCAAGAAAATTCCACGTCATGTCCATTGTATATTAATAGATGTTATGGTTGTCAACCTAGTGATGTTGTGGCTCCCCCTATGACTAATGTATCTCTTAGGCAATGCCATATTCCCTGCTGATCATTTATCTCTCTATATGAATATATGGATGGCACTATTAATAGCTCTCTCTGCATATATATAGTGGTTTTTGTTGCAATTTTCATGACTTTTCATGTTGGATTCATCAAGTGACCATACATGAATGATGGATAAATTTAATATTTTCCAAAGGACCAGTGAATCTCTAGTGATTAGAAACTTTTTCTGAGCATATACTTTAGAATAGCTTGGTCAAAGCATGAGGTTGATGATGTGTTGTTGCTGCTACACCACCCTCCAAAATTTTACAACATTTGAATTTTGGAGCCTACCTCCTATTATATTATCTGCCTCTTTGGTCACTAAGTATCATTATTATATATGATTCAAGTATCCTTGTTATTTCTTAAGTGTCATTAAGTCATCAATAACATCTATAGTGCACTTCACAATTGTAGTAAATTTACTAGTTACAAAACAAAACTTTTGGTTGCAATCACACATACCCTATATATCATACTTGGAGAGTGTTTGTAAACTGTTGTTTCAATTTATACTTCTTAGTATTGAGTCCTGTCTAATTTTTACTAATGATTTGGTATGTGTCACACCTTATTTTATTCCAAACGTATTGAGCTTTCCCATGTTCTATCTCCCAAACTTAGACAAATTTTTAACCTGCAATCCTATCCATTAGGCAAGGGAAAGCGCACAACACACTCCCAAGGATCAGCCAAACCCTCTCCCTTGTTTATACTATTCCTTTTGCCCTTTTTGGTGCATATTTCACTCTCAAGCAATAATCCCTCCTTTTCTTCCTGAATTATGCCCTCCTTTAAGCCTCTCTCCCAGCAGAGTACATACCGCACCAATAGTGAACATAAAGCCTTCCTTGAGCCTTGACATGGTGCCATACACACTCCTTGTGACTCAAACCTCCTCAGTTGAGCATGTGGCACACCAAAAATATACATTGAGTCTTCCTTGCCCTTTGAGATTTTGCCCTACACCCTTCATCAAACCTCCACTTCCCATTTACACACACAACGCACCTTGAATGAACAACACACAACCCTTGCCCCTTGACAGTGTGCCCTGCACCCAAAAATTTCCTACTTTATTCCCGAGTTCACTGTTGAACCATATTCAGAAATTTTTCATGAAACATGTTAGAATAGGAGATTTTTGGGTTCATGTTTGCTTGCCATGAGTGATATTACTTGCATGAGTTTCCATAACAACATGGAAAGAATGCAAGAGGAGATTTGTTCGAGGAAGCAGTCCAAGGGAAACATCTAAAGACAAAGAACAGATGATTGTGACAAATCGAATAACATTGGATTCATATAATCAAAGTGATCCATAAAGACTCCATATGATCTCGAGACCCTTTGGAGGGTAGAATACAACAACAACATGAAATCTGCATCCAATAATAAAGACATAGGTGGCAACATTGTCACCTCTCAAGAAATTCCATGTTACAAGTCCTTATGGGTCCAAGTCATCAATTCTAGTATCTTGTCATGTTATTTCCACATGATGATATGAAAATAATGATTTAACTATGTAGTTATTGTAAATATAGATATGTGGAAGTCCAAGAGTCATATTTGGAAAAAATATCCACAAGGATAAGTCCAAAGGTCATGTGGAAGTGCAAAAATTATTTGAAAGTCCAAAGGTGTTATAGAAGTCTAAAGGTCATTAGAGGTTTAAAATTCATGTGTGAAGTTCAAGAGCCATGAGGAGATGAAGAGTCGTGCCTCTAGTTATAAAAGAAGCATCATTTCTCAAAGAAGGGACTTTTCACCTTGGATTCTCCCACAAGGCATTAGAGAGATAGGGATATTTCTTTTAGAGAGCAAGTAGTGGCTCTAACGCTCCACTATTGGAGCTAGTGGTGTTCATTTTACTCATGCATGTATTGTGAATGTATTAAGACTATTCTTTATATGTTTGTGGTATGTGTTTTGTTCACTTGTACTAAGGAAATTTAACTACTTGATTGGCTTTAGTACTTATCTTGCTGAATGTGTCTATGTGAACTATTTTTCTAGATGACTAATGAATATTTCCTTGCTCTCATGTGTCTCTTCTAGGATAGTAATATTACTTTCCTCCTAGAGACTCATTTTTGTCTCCCCTCGTGAAGGTCTCCTTTCACAGATTGTAATTTGTGCTTTGCAATGTCAACTAGATAATTTCAAAAGTTGTGTGTGTAATCTCTTATGTTATACAATGCAGCCAAAGTGAACCTTAAAGTTATGGTGGCGGGCCAATACTTTGGATGGATATCCTACTCCAAATGGTGTGAATTCTAATTAGTACTGCACCTCAGGAAGACCCCCTATATGTTGGTGGTATCCAACACTGTCAACATGATGTTATGGCTTGTTTCTAGAGCTAGGCCTACTTCTAGTGACTACATCTCAACCATTTTATTAGTATCTATGCCTTTGAAGTATGATGCCTATTGAGATAAATTTTCCCTTGGAGGCATCATTGAGGAAACATCATTAGGATTAATCATATGTAGTTTAAGCATATTTGTGTATGGATTTTTCATGCTCTTCATGTGATTTCAATGTTTCCTTTGTATATACACGTAGAAGTTATTATTTTTGTTACTAATATGCCTCTATTTGTAAATATGTAGAAATGACCATTGTTGTTTTTGTGATTGTATAATCTCCCCCTAATATTTTTATTTCATTTTCTATTATTTAAAATTTCTTAGATGCTCCTCTTTGATGTTAAACTAATGAGAAGAAGGAAAAGATTATATTCCCAACTTTTTCCTTATATTCAAAGGGATCCCTGGCCAAAGGCTTAGTGAATATATCATTTATTTGTTGTATAGTTGATATATACTCCAACTTTACTATATGCTCAACAACATTCTCTATGAGGAAATTATACTTTATGGGAATGTGTTTAGTTTTAGAGTGAAGGAATGGATTCTTTGATATGCTTATTTCACTTGTATTATCACATTTGATAGATATTGGTTCATTGTATCTTACCTTCATGTATTGAAGAGTTTTCTTCATCCAAAGTACTTGTGTGAAAGAAGTAGCTACTGCAATGTATTCAGCTTTGGAAGTAGATTGTGAGACTGAGGTTTGCTTCTTGTTCAGTGAAGCAACCAATAATTCCCCTAAGAAAAATGCATCACCACTTGTACTTTTTCTATCATCTATGCAACTAGCCCAATCTACATCTGTGTACACATTTAATAAAAATTATTTTCCTTTTAGATACCATAGTCCATAATCTATTGTGCCTTTTAAATATATAGAGATTATTTTTGTTGCTAAGAGATAACTTTCCTTTGGAGCTTATTGATATCTTGCTACTAACCCAAATACTAGCATTATGTGTGATATTGAACTTGTTAGGTATAATAGGATACCAATCATAGATCTATACAAATTTTGATCAATTTCCAATGATTCATCATCATTTCTTAGCTTGAATCCAACAACCATGGGAGTGGTGACAAGGGAACAATCCTCCATTCTAAACTTTTCAACATTTATTTTAAATATTTCCCTTGAGAGATGAACATCCCTCCTGAGTTTTGTATGACTTGCAGACCAAGGAAAAAAGTAAGTTCTACAATCATTGGCATTTAAAAATCTAACTTCATTTCATTAGCAAACCATTGGACTAGAGAGTTTTTGTTTCTTTCAAATATTATGTCATCAATATATACAACGACAATAAAAATTTATTTATTATCAAATTTTATATATAAGTTTTTGTCAGTTGTACCTTTATTGAAACCTTTCTTTTGAAGATGTTTGTGCAAATGAGAGTACCATTCTTGGTGCTTGTTTGATACCATAGAGTTCCTTCTTTAATCTACAAACATCATTAGGATTTGCTCATATTTGGATGCCCTCAAATTGTTCTATGTATACTTATTCTTCAAGTTCTCCATTAAGAAAGGTAGACTTCACATCCATTTTCTATACTTTGAAGTCTTTGTGACAGGAAAAAGCAAGAAGCATTATGATTTATTCTAAACTTGCCACTAGAGCACAAGTTTCTTCAAATTCTAATCCTTCTACCTGTTCATATTCCTTGCATAGCAACCTTTCTTTATGTTTGGTAATTTAATTAACTTTAAATTACTTGCATAAATTATCGATCAGAGCTAGTAAGATGATGAAGTGTAAGTGCACTATATGTGTTAGAAGTACTTGATTATTCACATCTCTAAATCAAACTGATTTATTGAAATATAGATTCTAAATTAAGTTATTGGAATGCACATGAGTAGAGCGATTTCTCATAGAAAATAAAATGATCACACTCTTTTATCAATTGCTTCAAAAGAAACTTTCACAACTTTGCATAAAAGTAAATTAATCCCACACTTATGAAACTTAATTCTAATTATGAAATCCACGCCTTATGAAAATCTCATAATTATAAATCAATCTCACACTTGTAAAATGAAATTTAACTCGGAAAATAACACACACACACTCTCTGTTGTATGTCTGAATTATGCTTTGAAAGAAACTCAATCCTCTAAAAGAATCAAGTCATCTATCATACTAACACACTCTTGCATGGAAATCCAAAATGAATTGAAAATATATTCTCACTTTCTCAAAATCATAAATCATTCTTGCTTGAAATAAAACCTTCATTCAAATCCTCTATTTTTAAGAATTATAGTTTTAATCTAAATATAAACTCTCCTTTTTTTATCATTACTCATTAAAATCAATTCATGTGCTCTTGAATCAATAAATAAAATTAGTTAACAAAACAATCACACTACTACTTTTTAACTCATAAATCAACAAAGGAAAACGATAAGGAAATTCTACAGGATGCATCCAGAAAATAAACTTACGAAATGATATAAGGAAATTCACTTAAAAACATAAAATAAACTTACTACTTGAGAGGGCCCTCCACAAGTAGATGGTCATGAGATCCAATTGACCAATCAACCACGCATCGAGATAAAAAGGATTCCTTACAAGTTAATTGAAAACGGAGTTTTAATTCTCACTGTCGCATAATAAAATCATTATGTTTTTTCTTGCTTATGAAGTCTTTTTATAAGTCTCATATCATTAAATGTTCAAATATTCATGCATAGATTCACTTTAAAAAATACTAAAAATATCTATAAAAGATATCGTAATGAAATTCCCTAAATATTTTCTATTTGAAAAAGAAAAGCGTATATATCGTTCCTTGCTCACCTGCATATCTAACAGAGTTGACTTTTGTCTTTGGCCACGTAACTGGAATATTCCTTGATCGATATGGTTCATGAAGGTAGGAAGGAATCATGGAGTGCATTGATTGTTATATTCCCATATATTTCTCGCTCCAGCTGGCACCTTAGAACCTATGAAACAATGGACTTAGCTACAGAATTAGACATTAGCTGCAAAATCATCCCAATTTGGTAGCTAAAATAAATATTAGACTAATAATAAAGAACATTATTAACTTATGAAATACAAGACTTTCATATACATTCCATGTGATGGATTCTATGATTTGTTTCACATTGAATAATTATGATGATCAAAAAGGAGTAAAATAGGTGGAAAAAGGGTGTTAAAAAGAAGAAAATATCAGGCTCAACATTCCCACACATGGAGGTCATTGCATGTCCTCGTGCAAAAATTCAAAAACTGATAGTCTTTCTTTTTCACTGCACTCCTTCATAAGCTTGAGATAAAACATCCAAGTTTGTTTCTTTACCTTCTTCTTATCAATTTCCATCTTGGGCTTCTTCATCAAAATTTTGTATTTCAAACTTATGACCTTTCTCTTGAGAGACTTGTTATTCTCCTTTAAATTTTTGTTCTTTTCATACCATAAGCCTGGATGCAACATAATGTTATCATTTTTGGTTCTTTGAATTTAATTTTTCACCTTTAATGTCTCATGTTCCTCCTTTAGATGTTTTTTCATTGTCTCTAATTCAAAAATTTCTTGCTTCAAAGTATTCACAATTAGAGGTTCTTGTGGATTGTCAGACTGAATTTATTTTCCTTGAATTGAAGAAGAAGATACCTTTCTTGTAGCCTTTTTCTCTAGAGACTCAATATAGTCATATATCTCATGTTGTACTAGATCAATTTCCGGTGTTCTTCTCATTGGATTATCAAGTTGTGATGACACTGGTGATAAAGTTGGTGATTGAACTTTTGGTTCCTCTTCCTCTTCTAGATTACTAAACTCTGAATTTTTGAGATGACTCCTTTACCATTTTGTTAAGTCTTGCACTTCTCCTTATGGTAGATAAGGGAGGAGTTTGTTTTTTAGTTTTCTTCTATTCTGTAGTGGCCTTCTTTGTTTCCTCTATTTTATCCTTGGGTGTATTTTCTTCTTTTTCACTGACTTTCTTTCTTCTAACAATTTTCTTCTTTAGATTTTCTAAAACATTTGCAAGAGGAATTTCATCTTCTGAATGCTACTCTGGTTGAGGTGGGTTATTAGTAGGGTTTTCAGACAATTTTCTTCTACTTCTCCTTATCTTATTGCTACTTGGTTCTCCTTGCTCAAATTCTTTAAAATGATTTATAATTAAGAAATTATCCCAGCTATCTCCTAGATTCTCAAAATGGGCTTCAATGAGCATATTTACAAGACCATGATGATGTAGAGTGTTTTTAATGGACTGAATTTTTCTTTGTGTATTTCCAGACATCTTTCTTAAGCTATTAAGTAGAAAATAGGGTAAATTGATTTCATTTCCTTCAATAAATTTCATCATTAAACGAACATGGTAGAAAAACATGCTACCAAATCTAACCTCACAAGTAATGAACTTTTGAATTACTAATAGTAAATTCTTCCATTTACCCTTTAGAGTTGTTCTCAGAATACCATTTTTAAAAATAGTAGTATCCATACCTGGATTCTTTATAAATGCCTTCCATTCATTCCCTTCAATACCTCTGTTTTTGAAACACATTTTTCCAATTTTTGATAGTCTAGTCACTTTGGCCATTAAGGACTTTGTCATGACAATTTTGATGTCCCCAATTTCTGCTTCAGTTCCATCAAAGGCCTGAGAAAAATATTGTGTTACCTATCTGTCACGGCCATCAAATTTTTCTATTAAACCTAGCCATTGTGCTTGTTGTATCATTTATTTCACCTGTGGGTAGCCTTCCTGTTGAGGCCTCAAAAATCATTGCCACAACATTGGGGATAACCACCCAGTCCGAACCTTAAAACAACTCCTTTTTTGTTTAGGATAGTGGCTCTAATTGGTTCAATTAGGTCTAGTTACCTTCTCCCAACCACTATCAGCTTTAAATATGTCTTTAATTGCTAATGTCTAGGGACATCAGATTAATTCTTTGAGATGATCAAGCAAGAAGAATGATCCTTAAGTTGTTTTTATGGAACACTCAAACCAATCTAAATTTTTTCCTCAAAAGAGGACTTCTAGGAATGTAGATTTAATCTAAATGAAAACTAATTCTAAAATGCAAGAAAAAGGAACTAAATCCTAATCCTATCTCAATTAGGCAAATATAGATCTAACCCAATTGAGAGTAAGATATTTAAATGAATTGGGATTTAAATATGTTTGGCTTATAATGAATATCAAGCTAACGAAAAAATTCAGTTAACTGACATTATGAATACCAAAACATATTCTATTAAGAGACCTCTTAACTGAAATAATCAACCAATAACATTTAGGAAGTAGTTCACAAAATGATATTGATTGTTAAATCAATAATTCGAATAATTAAACAAGAATATGAGGAAATAGTTCAAACAATATCGTTATTTGTTAAATCAGTATTAAAAGAGAGATTTATGAGTAAATAGTTACTCATAAATCAAAATTTAACACATAAGAGCAGAGATAAATAATAGCATATGATTGAGACAAATTACTCATACCGACAATAGTGCACAAATATGAATAAAATGATGCATTCTTGCCATTATAAAATGAAACTAGTATTTAAAACAATAGTATTAAAAATACCAGTTTATTGAATGTATTTCTCTGGCTCTGGTCTTCAATGGTCCTTTACAATATTTGAAACTTTTTTATTACAACAAGAGCTGTAATAGTGCAAACTCTTCTTGTCACACACAATTCAGAATCCTAAATGAAAAATCCTCAAAATCTCTCAAATATGAGTTTTCTCTCCGCTAACCTACAACTCTAAATCCTATATACAATATTGCCTTCAAGAATTTGTGAAGTGCAGAGAAGAGGAGTGTTGGGTGCGGGATTCCCCAAGGAAAATTTTGGGGCTTAAAGCCCAGATCTTGGCTAAAAATTGTAAATCTGATGTAAAGACTCCGCATTTTGTGGGTGCAGAGCACGAAGTTTCAAATGAATCATAGGGTTGTCCACCCTCAATTTTGTAATGTAATGTCGGCTTTAGATATTTATCCATGGTCCGCGGACCATGCACTTATATAAATAGAGCGAGGCTCTAAGTAGTTGAGACATCTAATGTAAGTAATGATCATGGAATAGAAGCATAGCAGAAGGTCTAAGTGTAAGGTTGATTCTTTGGGTTGTAGAGTAGGAGAAGGCTCTACAGCTGAGTGTGCAGAGGCCTAGTAGTCTACAGCTGAGTGCACGGACCCCTGCAGCTGAGTGCACAGGGCGAGTCGAGTCTGTAACCAGTGGAGCATTAATAAAGAGAAGTTTTCATATCAATTATGTGTAATTATTTCATGTTTTTTGCATTGAATATATTGGGTATAAATTGCATTTTTGTTGTTTATATGATGCGTGAACATACATAACTGTGTAGATTAAGGGAACATGAGATAAAGTATCTATTTATGTGAAGTTAACTAACATTTGTAAGAAGATAAGTAAGATATGCGGCGTAACTTGGGGAAATAGTGTAGATCGCTGCCTTAGTAGCTTGAAAGCATCTTAGCACTGGTTAGGGCTGCGCGAAAGACGATCATAATGTTGGAAATAATAGTGAGAGGGGGGTTGAATCAGTATTATCAAGTCAAATATTCTTTTGACAAAATCAAATGATATAGGCTACTTCAGTTAATTAAACCTGCGTATATACGCAACTATGCAGAAGGAAACCAGCGTATACAATGCAAACTTTTAATTTACTTTATCTTTCTGATGTTGATTGTTAATCTGTGTTTGAGAATCAAATAACCAGTAACCAGAAACAGTAAAGCAGAGAAAAAAGATAATCGCACACAAGAACACAAGATATAAGGTGGAAACCCAATGTGGGTGAAAACCACTTGCTGCAATTCATCTCTATCTTCTCTTTAATTAGAAACTTCTTTTTACAATTGTACTAGTGCAGTCCTTTACCAGTACGCAGGTTGCAACCTGCAGAGAGCTACAACCCTATCTCGTTTTCCAGCTTCTCCTGGAAGGGAGCTACAACCCCCTTAGCTCTTGCACTAGCCAAGATACTAGTACGTAGGTGTTGGCCTATAGAAGACAACAACCTTCTCTTTCTTTCAGGGACCACGTTTCATCAATTTTCAGACTGGATCCACTAATAACATCAATCAAACATCAAGAATTTTTGCATCAACCAATCACCTTTTCACCAATCAAAACTGAATCAAAATAAACACTTCTCTGACGACTGTACCCTGATCACAGTTACAGTAACCACACACCAAATTTGAACCCAGAACACTGCAGTAATAACAAAAACAACTAGATCACAACTCAAAAGATATACGCTTCTTTAATAACCTGAAACCTGCGTACATACGCTTCTGTTGTTGGAACAACCTGCGTATACACACCTTTGCGTCACTGAACCAGCGTGTATATGCGCCTTCACTTCACTGAACCTGCGTACAGATCTATCAAGGATAATTCTCTCTTTCAGATATTCAAACACTAATTAACCCAAATTATCAGACTTATAGATCAAGCAAGCGCCACATATAGTAGATCAAAATCATACAAAGATACTATCATTCAAGCTTAAAGATTATGACCCATCAATAGAACTTATCCTTCTCTTTGCGCTAAGGTTCCTCCTTCATTTAGATCCAGATCTGCACCATAACCCAAATACCAGTATTCCAGATCTAGCACTTTATCAGATATTCAATAATAATTCAGATGATCTTTTGCCACATGATCTCCTTCCTCTTTTATAGTTTTAGGCCTTCCACAATACCACGGTCCAAAACCATAATAAACCAATACCACGGACCCAATACTTGGGATCAACACTTCTGACGAGGTACCATGGTCCAAAACCATAGGTTCAAATACCAAGGACTAACTACCACGGACCAAAGGTAAGTTCTCCAACATATACGCGCTTTTCCTTGCATGAAAGTGCGTGTATACGCATACGCGCCTTTGAAACATCTAACCCGAGTGTATACATGTCTTCATCTAGATGAACCTGCGTATATGTCTTTTCCTTCATTCTGAAAGCCTGAACTGAGATATGTTACCAAAGAGAGTTGCCATCAAGGACAACACCTGTGCCATAGCTCCAAACATGTGCCATAATGCCAACAATCTCCCCATTTGGACTTGATGGCAACCCAAAATCCTCAAATTCATTCTCCCCCTTTGTCATCAATGGCAAAGGGTTGTGCTCCCCTTGAGTACATGCTGAAATTTCTGCCCTGCTATGCTGACCATGCTCCCCCTGACTGTAGGCAAGATCTGCAAAAGATTTTCTTCAAGAAGAACCATGACTTATACATCATAAAAGACCTTCCTATCACCAAAAGACTCAATGCATACATCCATCACCCAACCAAGTGGGGATACATCATAAATTTACATATGACAACCAAGTTCATTACATGTTCATCCCAGGCATAGTGAGGAAATCAAAATAGGCCGTTACATTACCTTGACACCATAAAAGAGATAGAGACAAAATATCTAGAACAAGACTTATGAAAGTCACCAATAACTGATAGCAGTAGCATCTGTCCATCATCATTCAGATCATTGACCAAGATTTCCTTATGTTCTCCCTTTGCCTCTATTCCACCTGAAATCAACAACAGCTGTGATCTAGAACCAAAAACTTCTAAGATAATGCCAACAATGCATTATTAGAATATTATTTTCTCCCCCTGAACCTGTGCCGGAAGGTCTCAGTCAGACCCATATCAGAATATCTTCAACCAGAGCCTTTCCCTACTGATATCCATCAAACCTCCATATACACGATTGTCTCTGCACAAACCAGCATATGTATGCGGATACTCCTCATGAAACTCACGTACATCCATTTTCCTTTGAAACAGACAAGTTTTAACAGCAAGATGATGCATCAACTACTCCCAACTTTTGTCTGAGGTATTCAAATGTCTCCCTGGGTAGTGGTTTGGTGAGAAGATCAGCAACTTGTTCCTTAGAAGGAACATGCTCCAATTTGACCTTTTGTTCCAACACTTGTTCCTGGAGAAAGTGATACTTGATCGGTATGTTCTTGGTCTTTGAATGCATGACTGGGTTCTTTGAAACGCTGATTGCACTTGTATTATCACATAAGATGGAGATAGGTGGTGTACAAGTGATTTGAAAGTCCTGCAAGGTTTGCATCATCCAAAGAAGTTGAGTGCAACAAGATGCAGCAGCTACATATTCCGCTTCAGCTGTAGATAAAGCAATCAAACTCTGCTTCTTGTTGAACCAAGATACTAATCTGGAACCCATAAAGAATGCACCACCACTTGTGCTCTTCCTGTCATCCACGCTTCCAGCCCAATCTGCATCTGTATAAGCATGAAGTGTGAGATCTGTATCTCTAGGATACCATAAGCCATAGTTTTGAGTTCCTTGAAGGTACTTGAAGATTCTCTTCACTGCCTGAAGATGAGTTTCCTTTGGATTTGCCTGAAATCTCCCAACTATTCCCACTGCATGCATGATGTTTGGTCGAGTCCCTGTCAAATAAAGTAGACTTCCAATCATAGATCTGTAGGTTGGTTGATGCACTGCTGTTGATTCATCATTTGCACTGAGGCTGCATCCTGTGACCATGGGGGTACATACTGGTTTTGCATTTTCCATGCCATATTTCTTCAAAATCTGCTTGAGATACTTGGTTTGAGACAAGAAGATCCTGCCTTCATTTTGTTGGATTTGCAATCCAAGGAAATATGTCAGTTCTCCAAGAAAAGACATTTCGAATTCTTTCTGCATCACCAAGGCAAAGCTTTGACTCATAGCTTCTTCATTGCTGCCAAAGATAATATCATCTACATACACAACAAGTATTAGCAATTTGTCATTTTCAATTTTTATATAAAGATTTATATCTGGTGATCCCTTTGAAAAACCTTGTTGATGAAGATATTTGTCCAAACGGTAGTACCAAGCCCTTGGAGCCTGTTTAAGACCATAGAGAGCCTTTTTTAGTCTGCATACAAGATTTGGATCATTCCCAAGGATGAAACCATCTGGTTGCTCAATGTACACTTCTTCTTCTATGTCTCCATTCAGAAAGGTTGATTTCATGTCCATTTGAAATACTTTGAACTTCTAAAAGCTTGAGAGAGTAAGGAACATTCGGATGGCCTCAAGTCTAGCAACAGGAGCAAAAGTTTCTTCAAAGTCTATTCCTTCTTGTTGAGCATACCCTTTACAAACAAGTCTGGCCTTGTTTCTAATTACTTCCCCATTTTCATTCAACTTATTTTTGAAGATCCATTTTGTCCCTATGACATTCTTATCTTTTAGTCTAGGAACCAACTCCCACGTGTTGTTCTTTTTGATCTGCTCAAGTTCTTCATCCATTGCCTTGACCCAACATTCATCTTTGCATGCCTCTCTTACATTTTGTGGTTAAGTGGAGGAAAGCAATGCCAAATAGCTTGAGGCTTCTACAATTGTTCTTCTTGTCTGTACACCTGCCCCTTTCTGCCCCAAAATCTGAGATTCTGGATGATTCTTCTGAACGTAATTGGATGGAGTCTTTTCTTCTATCCTTATCTGTTCCTCTGGTGCCTCTTGAGGTTCTTCTTCATCATCAGTCTGATTTGGAGAGTAGTCTTCATCCTCTTCGATATTTTCATAATTTACTTGCCTAGGAATGTATCCCTTTTCATCAACCACTACATCAATGCTGTCAACAATTCTTCTAAGTCTTTTATTGTAATACTTATATGCTTTGCTATGAGGAGAATAACCAAGGAGAATGCCTTCATCTGCTATAGGTTCAAGTTTGCCAAGCTATTCATCATTATTCTTAATATAGCATTTGCTTCCGAAAATTTTGAAATGCTTTACCGAAGGAGTCTCACCATACCAGAGCTCATGAGGAGTTTGAGTTTTGTTCACTCGGACATTTGTTTTGTTGAGAATAACAACTGTAGCAAATGCAGCTTCACCCCAGAAGGTTGCGAGAGTTCCAGACTCATCAAGCATAGCACGAGCCATATGTTGGACCGTTCTGTTCATCCTTTCCACCACTCCATTTTGCTGAGGAGTCCTAGCTGTAGAGAATTTCCTTCTTATTCCATGTTCACATAAATTTAGAAATTCATTTGAGGTAAACTCTCCACCTCTGTCAGACTTGAGGCACTTAATTTTGTGATCTAATTCATTTTTGGCCAAGGCTTTGAAGGATTTGAATTTTTCGAATGCTTCATCTTTGTGCTTCATAAGTCCTAACCAAACCATCCTGGAGAATCATCAATGAATAATATAAAGTATTCCTCTCCTCGAGGTGACCTTGTCCTAAATGGACCACATACATCTGTATGGACTAGTTCAAGAGGCCTGCTGGCTGATCCTTCCCTCTCAGGGAAGTTAGTTCTGGTTTGCTTACCAAACTGACATGATTTGCATATGGTGTTGTCTGGAATTTTGATATCTGGAAGACCACGAACTGCCTGATATTTGCATTCTTTCCTTATTTGTGAAAAGCTTAGATGCCCCAACCTCCGGTGCCATAACCAGTGTTCATCATCCTTGCTCAAATAGCATTGTTGTTGTCCTTCTTCAAATATGTATAGATTATTTGGAGTTCTTCTGCCTTTGATCACTATTTTTCCTGTATCAAGATCACGAACACTACATCCATTTGATTGAAATATTACCTCGGTTCCTTGATTGCACATTTGACTAACATTCAGTAGATTATGCTTCAAGCCATCAACATACAAAACATTTCCAGCTTTGACATTTTCTTTCAACTGAGCAGTGCCTTTTCCTTTTATGGCTGCAGGAGTATCATTTCCAAAAGAACCTTTCTTTCCCTTTTCTAAAACACTATATGATTCAAGTTTTTCTTTATCATCTGTCATATGCTTCGAACATCCACTGTCACTGTACCATAGATTTTCCTGTCCTTCCGCATAAAAAGCTATCCCACATCTTTCTGGTTGCGGTTCCTTCATTCTCCATGTTCTAGCACTTGAGGTTTGTTCCTTCTGAGTTGTCTTCCAAAACCTGCTCCTGCATTTAGAATCTTCATGACCGAAGTTATTACAAATAGAACATTCAATTTCATTTTCAAGGGCCGAAAATTTGTTATAGGTTCTTTTCATGATTCTAATCATACTTCTTTATTTTTGAGCTTCTCTAGTCATGATTGTCTTATAGGCAACACATTGAGCTGCTTTGTGGCCAAAGTTATGGCAAGAGAAACATTGGCCATTGAAGAAACTCCTCCGATTATCAAATCTACCTGCCAAATGATTGTAGTTTCTATTTTCATCCATTCTTGAGGTAAATTGAGAATATTTTACCTGTGGCTGGTTGTAGCTTCTGTTCATCCTTAAGGTGGATTGCCCCTGATTTACCTGGTAGTCTTTGTTTATTCTTGATTTAGTTCATCCCTGATTTACCTGGTGATCTCCATTGGGATTTTTCTCATTCCTCCCTGCTGCATCGAGATAACTCTTTGAGGTGGATGCTTGAGATGCTTCTCCATTATACCCCAGACCAGTCTTGATTAGTGGAGAATGTTGTATATTGATAATCTCATCCAGAGTTTAAGATCCTTTAACAAATTTAAGATTAAGAGCCTTTTTTTCTCAATTTCTTTTCTAAGGCCAACAATTTCACATTCTAACTTCTCAAGAAATTTTTCTTTTTCATCAAGTTGGAATTGCAGAGTATCAATGATCACATTCTTTTCTTTTAAACATGTTTTGAGTCTAGAAATCTCTTCATAAAATCCATCCACATCTATAACATCCATGTAATCATCATCTTCAAAGGCAATTAAAAGTTTATAGATAATACCTCGTTCATCTTCATCACTATTTGAAAGACCATCACTATCTTCATGAGTGTAGTAACTTTTCTTAGTTGCATTTTGTTTCTTGTTCCATCTAACAGGTTCCTTCCCTTTTTCAATTTTATCCTTATGAGGAAATTTGGCAGCATAGTGACCAACTCTCCCACAAGCAAAGCATTTGAAAGGTAACTTACCTCGGAATCGTCCAGCACCCCATTGAAGATTTCTAACAAAATTTGATTCTTCTTCTTCTTCTGACACGTGTCCTGACTCATAGTACTCTCCTTTGCCTAAAGCCTTGAAGGCAGCTTCTCTCCTGTCTGATGGACCTCCTTTTCTCATTTCATAAGCAGTTAGAATTCCATGCAGCTGTGACATTTTAAGGTTTTGTAGATTCTCTTTTTCTTCTATTGCAGAAACTTTAGATTCAAACCTAGGGGACAAAGATCTTAAAACTTTTCAGCCACAACAGCCTCTTTTATTTCTTCACCCAAATTTTTCATACAATTAACAATCTCATCTACATGAAGAAAATAGTTAGCCACACTTTCATCATTGTACATTCTGAGATTTTCATACTGAATTCTGAGGGTTTGAATTTTTGCTCGTTTTACCTGATCATCTCCTTCATAGCTCAGTACAATCTTGTCCCATATTTCTTTTGCGGATTTAAACTGCATAACCTTGACAAATTCCGACTGAGATAGGCATCCTAATAGAGTATTGACCACCTTTGCATTTGTTTCATATTTCTTCTTCTCAACCGGATCTGTAGGAGTTGCTGATGGAAAAGTATACCCTGTTTCTATGATATCCCAGACTTTTGTACCAAGAGATTGAAGATAGGCAGTAACTCGTACCATCCAATATATGAAGTTTGTCCCATAAAAAATCAGTGGCCTGATTGATTCTTCCCTGTCGTAGTTGCTCATGATGACAGATCTTCCTTCAAGCGATCAAGCTTCTTCTGAAGGACCTGCTCTGATACCAATTGTTGGAAATAATACTGAGAGGGGGGGTGAATCGGTATTATCAAGTCAAATATTCCTTTGACAAAATCAAATGATATACGCTACTTCAGCTAATTAAACCCGCGTATATACGCAACTATGCAGAAGGAAACCCGCGTATACAATGCAAACTTTTAATTTACTTTATATTTCTGATGTGATTGTTAATCTGTGTTTGAGAATCAAATAACCAGTAACCAAAAACAGTAAAGCAGAGCAGAAAGATAATCGCACACAAGAACACAAGATATAAGGTGGAAACCCAATGTGGGTGAAAACCACCTGTTGCAATTTGTCTCTATCTTCTCTTTAATTAGAAACTTCTTTTTACAATTTTACTGGTGCAGTTCTTTACCAGTATGCAAGTTGCAACCTGCAGAGAGCTACAACCCTCTCTCATTTTCCAACTTCTCCTGGAAGGGAGCTACAACCCCCTTATCTCTTGCACTAGCCAAGATACTAGTACGTAGGTGCTGGCCTACAGAAGGAAACAACCTTCTCTTTCTTTCAGGGACCACGTTTCATCAATTTTCAGACTGGATCCACAAATAACATCAAGAATTTCTGCATCAACCAATCACCTTTTCACCAATCAAAACTGAATCAAAATAAACACTTCTCTGACGACTGTACCCTAATCACAGTAACAGTAACCACACACCAAATCTGAACCCAAAACACTGCAGTAATAAACAAAAGCAGCTAGATCACAACTCAAAAGATATACGTTGCTTTAATAACCTGAAACCTGCGTACATACGCTTCTGTTGTTGGAACAACCTGTGTATACGCACCTTCGCTTCACTGAACCAGCGTGTATACGTGCCTTCGCTTCACTGAACCTGCGTACAGATCTATAAAGGATAATTCGCTCTTTCAGATATTCAAACACTAATTAACCCAGATTATCAGACTTATAGATCAAGCAAGCGCCACATATAGCAGATCAAAATCATACAAAGATACTATCATTCAAGCTTAAAGATTATGACCCATCAATAGAACTTATCCTTCTCTTTGCGCTAAGGTTCCTCCTTCATTCAGATCCAGATCTGCACCATAACCCAAATACCAGTATTCCAGATCTAGCACTTTATCAGATATTCAATAATAATTCAGATGATCTTTTGCCACATGATCTCCTTCCTCTTTTATAGTTTTAGGCCTTCCACAATACCACGGTCCAAAACCATAATAAACCAATACCACGGACCCAATACTTGGTATCAACACTTTTGACGAGGTACCATGGTCCAAAACCATAGGTTCAAATACCAAGGACTAACTATCACGAACTAAAGGTAAGTTCTCCAACATATATGCGCTTTTCCTTGCATGAAAGTGCGTGTATACGCATACGTGCCTTTGAAACATCTAACCCGCTTATATACGCGTCTCCGTCTAGATGAACCTACGTATATGTCTTTTCCTTCATTCTGAAAGCCTGAACTAAGATCTGTTACCAAAGAGAGTTGCCATCAAGGACAACACCTGTGCCATAGCTCCAAACCTGTGCCATAATGCCAACACATAACAGATCACAAGGGTATCGCACGTAAGAACAATGGGCAAAGTGACCTGCCCGAAGGTAGGCACAGTTGGACTAAATCGACACATGGGACATCTCAAGGGTGTGGAAACTTGGTTCCAGCATCCCCTATACTGCTATGGGTGAGACTTCAGTCCGCGCACCATGGGCTGATGCCGAAAGGGCCAGTAGTGTAGAGATTTGTTTGGGTAATTAACTCTGAACCTAGGTCAGGCCCCATCAAGCCAACAAATGGTTCTGTTGTCGGGACCGGAATCTGCATAGAGATGTCTGATGTCGTATCATTAGAATCCAACTAAGAAGGAAATTAAAGGCTGGGTGGACAGGAGAATTCACGAATTCACAGTGCAAGAGAACAGGAATCTGTGACTGACAAAACAAGAGTGGTTAGATTGGTACATGTACATAGAGATCCACGAAATCTTCTTCTCATCTTTCCCTACTGATCTGTATGAGTGGATCACGAAGCTAGTGGATAGCCAAGGAAGGTGGAAGCTCGACGGTCCTATTGTGTGGACCCCAAAGTTGGTGCACAGATTGGAAGCATCGGAGGATAAGATCGCATGTGTTGTTGATCACTGGCTCGATCAGATTATAGGAGGATTCATTACTGAGTTCGCGTAGACACTCCAGTCAGCTATAGCGAGGCAAAGCCATGCTTTCTCAAAGGACCACGAGGTAAGTATGTAAATTCTCTCAATACTTGGATTAAAATGCTATTGTGCGAAAAGCGGATTATGCAGTTACATTGATGTTTGGGGCTATGCGAAGTGGAAAAACTTACAGAACCGAAGGGAGTAAGGGACCAGAGAATAGCCCCTTTATTTCACCTCCACGAGGGGGCGAGGAATAACTCGCTAAGGTCTCTCCGTGAAGTGTGATCCATTTGATAAGGAAAATAATTCCGCGAATACCAGCCCCACCTACACCACCACCAGCTTCACCACCATCACCTCCATCTTCACCCATACCACCTCCGCCACCACCGCGATTCAACATGGAAAGCACAATAAAGTTTTATGTGTTTAAGGGATTGGGAAATGAAGATCCGGACCAATTTTGGTTTGTGGTAAGAGCCATATGGGAAGCACAGGGAGTTACAGATGATAATATACAAAAAGCGACGTTGGTTAGCGCTCTGCAGGATCGTGCACTGACTTGGTATATTAAGCACTCAAATGATAATCTGAATGTAGGAATCGTGAATATCCAAATTGCACTAAATAAGGAATTTAGTAGGCCAAACTCTTAAATACAGTCGATCATTGGATTCAAAGAGATCACGATGCTACTAGGTGAGACTCCTTGGGAGATGGATCAAAGGCTGAAGTGTATGATTTGCGAAGCTAACATGAATCTGACAGATGGACAACACCGTGAATGGTTTGTAGCATCACTGATGCCACATTTGAGGAGTGCACTATCATAGCAGAAGCTAATGACTCAGGCAGAGGCCTTAGAGATCGTAATGTGGCTACATGAAACCCCAATGTAGGATCCCAACTTAGGAGTTCAGCAGATCCATGCCCAAATGAAAAACTTATGCCTTGAGATGCAAAGTCTGAAACATGATAGGATAGCTCGACCAGAAGTGTGTGAAGAGGTGTGGTGCGTAAAATGCAAGGGTTAGGGTCATGATAAGGACCACTGCCTGGTGTTCACAAATTACCTCACGGGAAGAGGATTGATGTCGTTAAGGCCAAAAGCACAAGCAAGACCTAGCGTGTCACCTGATTTATGGTGCGCAATTTGTCAAATAGGTGGAAAGCATGCTACAGACAACTGCCATTTGTTACAGAAGTACATGCAAAATTCGTAATAGTTGTTATGTGACTTTTGTAGGTTGGTGGGACACGATGAGCGCACCTGTAGACCAGAATGCATGAGTAGCGCGAATAGGATTCTAAGGGTGTGGACGAGGCCAAGGTGGAGGAGGACCTGGAAGAGGTTGCGAATAGTTGATATGCTACAATTGCAGAGGGCCAGGACATTATTCCCACGACTGTATGAACCCAACGCGTTCGTTGTGTTTGTATTGTACCTTGTTTGATCATGAGACGGAAGATTGTCCTACACTGATAGCTAGGATTCGCGATAAAGGAGCGCTACCGCCTCCCCTGACTCAGAACTTGCAGATGATGAGGTCTGAGCCGTGCGAGGAAGATCCAAATGTGAACATTATACTCCGAAGTAGAATCGCGATAGGAGATGACAAAGGAAAATATCCAGAAGATAGTACCTGGTTCACAAGGCTTCGGCAAAAGAAGCGGAGTTTGATTTAGAGCGTTCTCGGGAAACCTTCATGGAAGCTAAGAAGAGCTTCGCTGATGCCTCCACTTCAGGAAGCAAAGATAGATCGGAGCCAGAGATGGACCCATCTATGCTCACAACATTCCTGGAAACATGCATGAAGTTACTGTGCGATAGTAAGGCTGTAAAAGGATTACAGGAACTCATTAACAAATGCGCTGGGACCGTTCTAGGAGAACCACGCGTAGTCTGGAATATTGGAAAGCATAAGACAAGAAATGGAAGAGTGCTATGGGGTAAAATGCACGGTGTATGGAGAATGAAAACTACCCTCAAAGGTCTTCCTAGGACCTTCGACGGACTGTAAGATTATTTGTAGAAACTACCAAGTTATGCACATGTTCACCTATCAAACATAAATTGACAAGGTATGGAAAGAGGATCACCTTTAGTTCCTTCTAGATTTGTTTGGAGATCTTTATACGGCAAGAAGAACTCCTTCAAGGCCGGCTCCAAGATAATTCCTGCACAAAGGACAAGGCAAACCAATCATAGCATACGTTCTTTAAAATTAATGTAAGAATGCACAATAAACATATATTAGTGTATAACTTAACTACTCATCTCGAAAAGCATCAGAATGAACAAATCAATGAACAACATTACCGACGCTATGGAGTAGGGAACACAACTGCAGTTCTGTATTTATAATGGAAGAGTGACTACAACCATCCGTTGTATCAGCCTTCCCTTGCCCCTTCTTCCTCTCTCTCTCTCTCCCTCTTTCATCTCACTTCTTCAAGTATATGACAATTCACAATAGCTTAATGGGCTATCCTTCCAAATGATATGACCCCTTTCACAATGGCCCTTTCATTGCTTATGTAGCAATCGAATTAAGGCTGCCAAGCTCCTCCTAGAGTTCATTAGGGAAAAAGCCATGAACCTGCCCTGTTTTCAAGCTTTTTCTCATTTGCCTTCATTCTCAGATTGAAATTTCTCCAAATATCTTAATTTTTGGAGTTCCCTTGCTTTTCTTGAGCAAATTTAGGGATAAATATCTAGATATATATATAAAGCAGGTTAGCAGTGTACTATAACAGATGCCCCTCAGTGCTTCAATCATGTTGTCTTTCACCTCTGAGTTGATTAGGAGGTCATTTTGTCCTATAACAAATGCCCCTTAAAGTATGAGATCAAAGGAAGAGATGATGGCCGAAATACTTTACTAAAACTATAATTTTCTATCAAAATTTTGTAGAGAGAGAAAGAGAAGTTTCGGGCGGTAAGGAAAACCTGATACAACACATATACATATATATAAACTGCTAAAATCATGTCCTGAGTCGGGAATTCCCATGCTCAGTAGCTATGTCAGAGTAATTTTCTCTTCTGAGATATAAGAATGCTGGCCGCCGATAAGCACAGAGCAGATCCGGTGTCATAATAGATCATCCTAAAATAACTGTTTCCAAAGAACAATATCCGCAGCTTGGGAGAGGAAACAAGGCTGAATGATGCAAGCCTCTACCCAAGGTCTTGATTTCCACTTCACCAAACAGCATAGATCAGTACATGTGATAAGATGTGTTGATGTCGAACATGCACAGAATCATCTGATTACCAGTCAATAATGGAGACCGTTAACATATGCGAGGATGGCCACCGATAATGGTGATGGTCTTCAAGATGCACAGTACAAACTAGTGAGTGTGAAATATTTCTTTGTCGTCGAACACTCGTAGAAATTCTTAACCAGGAGCCAATAATGAAAACCTGTGATCAAACACAAGGTAACGTGCCACTAATGTCTGCAAGTACCAAGGCACTAAATGTGTTTCTGGGTTATCTTCCTAGATAGAGTGTTGAAGTCGATAAGAAGAAACCTGTAGAAAGGTAGGCAAAGACGTGTCCTACATTAGTCGACACGAAACTGGACAAGAATGATTTTGT
This sequence comes from Pinus tabuliformis, assembly GCA_031772625.1. Taxonomy (NCBI): domain Eukaryota; kingdom Viridiplantae; phylum Streptophyta; class Pinopsida; order Pinales; family Pinaceae; genus Pinus; species Pinus tabuliformis. Next base: position 770,422,139 of record CM062816.1, read on the forward strand.
TTTTTGAGGAATCTTTTGAGCATTTGGATCTAAAATATGGAGGGCATGATGAAAGGATATGTATGATCAGTTGATAGAGGAAACAAATGGGGACCCTTGAACAATAGAAGGCACGACAATGGTTTTAACTAGACAGCACTAGACTCATGAACACTACAGAGTGATAGGATACGAAGATGCAACTACATCAGGGTATATAGGCTAAAACTCATAGGTTGGTAGGGTTCATATTGAGAGGCCATCAAAATGAAGGTTTATCTGAGGGAGTGCCATGTTCAAGGGAACGATTGTTGCCAAACCATGCTTTCAAATACATAATACAGTTGTATTGTCCACTTTCCCCGTCTGATTAATTTAATGAGTCTAGATAAGTAAACTCATCGATATTTTCATGTTTAAAGAGTCTAAAAAGGATCACAAAAAGAACAACTCTTTTCCCTATTTGATTAGTTTAATGAGTCCAAACAGGCAAACTCATCAATTTTTCATGTTTTAAGAGTCTGAAAAGTATCATAAAAAGAATGACTCTATATCTTGTCTGTGTAATTTAAAGAGTCCAGACTAGACAACTCGGTGGTCTTTTCATCTTTATAGAGTCTGAAAAGATTGTAAAGAGAGACTCCATGGTGGTCCCTTTGTCATAGTTGTTAACTGAGTGCGACAAAAGGTTAATAGTATACCCAGATCGGTTACTTTTCCATATTTTAATCTATTGAACCCAGAAAAAGAGAAACCTTTGTCCAATAGATGTCGAACTCATTTTGTTATGAGTACAAGGTGATGGATTAAACTCGTGTTTCATCGTGAATTTTTAATGAGTCACGCGACGACAAACTCAATACCTCCATCAAAAATTTTAATGAGTTAGATGAAGAAAACTTAGGGTATATTTTTCAATTTAATGAGTGAGAAAAAGAGGGAAAAGAATGGCTTATCCCTTCTTCATAGTTTTACGAGCTCGAAGGAGGGGAAAAGCTCGGGATTTTTCGATTTAAGAGCAAGAAACTGACCCAAAAAAGAAAGTGCTCTTGCTCCTGCCGTCTATTTTTAACGAGCCCAGTAACAAAAACTCGGGATTTTTTAGTTTTAACGAGCAAGAAAAGTACTTAAAAGAATGCTCGGGTCATCTTTATCAAGTTTAACAATCAGCAAGACATAGCTCAAGATTTTTTCAGTTTAAAGAGTGAGAAAAAAGTGTCTAAAAAGAATGCTCCTTTGGTCTTTTTCATTTTATGAGTTGGAAAAAGATCAAAAAAGAGTTTCTCAAAGCATTGTTGCATGTATTTAACGAGTGTAATGATGAAAACTCGAAGATGTTTATATTTTTTAAAGAGCAATAAAATATCACAAAAAGTGCTCTGACCATCGTCGCAAAGATTTAACGAGCTTAACGATGAAAACTTGGAGATGTTTATATTTTTTAAAGAGCAATAAAATATCTCTAAAAGTGCTTTATCCATCGTTGTACATATTTAACGAGCGCAACAATGAAAACTCGGGGATGTTATATTTTTTAAAGAGCAATAAAATATCCCTAAAAGTGCTCTATCTATCGTTGCATAGATTTAACGAGCGCAACAATGAAAACTCGGGGATGTTTATATTTTTTAAAGAGCAATAAAATATCCCTAAAAGTGTTCTAATGAGAATTATATAAAATTACACAACATATGCCTAGTGCAATACTAGGCATAATACTTCTTTAGGTAGAGCCCATTCCTGGGCTCCTTGAGCGGGACTCCTTCCTAGTCCTGTAATTCATATGCCCCTTTTGAGAGGACATTCTTGATGATATAGGGACCTAGCCATAACGGTTGGAGTGTGCCTGCCCCCAAGAGATTGTGTTTTTGATCATAGACTAACACGAGGTCGCCCTCTTGGTAAGAATGAAGCTTAAATTTTTTGTCGTATTTGGATTTGACCCGGCGCTTGTGGGCTTCGAGTGCCATTTTGGCATCTAGATGAGTTTCATCCAACTGAGCAAGGTATAGTAAGCATTCTTCTTCGGTAGTAGTGTCAGGTAGGAGTTCAACGGCTAGTTTTAGGGAAGGGATCTGACACTCAATGGGTAGAACTGCTTCTATGTTGTACACCAATTGAAAAGGTGTAAAGCCTGTGGCAGTGTTTACTAAAGTTCGGTATGCCCATAATGATCCGGATTTAAACAGGAACGCAATAGATTACAGAGATAACCATAAATACAGAGATGCGATAACCATAAATACAGAGATGCAGCGGAAATAATACTTCATTTCATTACTGTAAAATACTGAAATATGCTTACAAACAGAAATGGAAAGAAACCAGCTAGGGCGATGGTAGCTTATCTCTGAGAAGAGATGTGGCGGCTACATGCCTCTGAACTGTTCCGAACTGTATTACAATGAGGCTTGAAGGCCTATTTATTGTTGAGAAACAATGGAAAACCCTTCACATTCCGAAACCTAACCCTAGAAGATGAAACGCCAAATTGTGGGCCCCGTTTGGGTAAATTGGTACATCAATTTCCCGGGGTCGTAACTTTGGCATACGATCTCCGTTTGACGCGTACGATAGCTCGTTAGAAAGATCTATCCGAGTACTACCACTTTGGGAGGCAACATGGGTCCATGGACCCATGTTGCCCCAGAATCCCAAAAAAACGTCGTTTAGGGCCTCAAAATGGCTCCGGAAGTTCAGGACCCGAAAAACTGCTAAAAATAGTAAACTGTGCTGTAATTTAGGAAACTGAAAAGACTGAAAGAGACAGTTGTGGGGGTCCAAATGGGTTGGTGGGTGGCCACCAACATCCATCTGGATCATTCCTCCCCCCTTAGGAAGCAATGGTCCCCATTGCGTTGAGTTCCTCCATCTGCTGAACTTGTCCTGCAATCTCTGATGTGTCCAGTGATGGTGGGAAGCATGGTCGACGATGGTCCACATTGAACACTCGGTGCAAGCGAAGGAATGGAGGAACGTTGTGCTTGAAAGCATTGTTTCCCGTAGCCTTGGTACCAGTGTAAGGACCATGTCGGAGTGGTCTGAGTTTCTGATGGGTTCTGGTAAGGCGTTCTCTCTGCATATGCAACCAGACTTTGTCGCCCACTTGAAGCTTGTGTGGTACCCCTGTGCGTGAGGAGAAGTTGTTCCTGTGTTCTGTCATGACCGTATCCCCTGGCTGCTGCTGCTGCGTGGAGGAACCCTTTGCAGGGGTCATGGATGTAGCAACGATCTTCCCCTTACTTTGGGAGTGAACCAGACAAATGAATTTCCTGGTCTGTGATATGAGCTTGCTGCCTTTCTTGGTAGTAATCAAAGATGTGGCGGTAGGTGGGGCTACCTCCGGTATCCTGTATAATGAATTATTCAACGAAATAATGACAGCACGAGGCCTGGACTCATACACAGCATGTCGCCTCCACAAGTATGGCTGGCCTAATAATACATCACAAACATCCAGAGGTGTAACATCACATAATACCTCGTCGGTGAAGGGCTTGATGTTGTAGGGAAGGCGGCACTGCTGGCGAACTTTGAGATCTCGTCCTTCATGAAGCCACCCGATACTGTATGGCTGCGGGTGTGGTGTAGTCGGTAGGCCCAACCGCTTCACGACCTCTGCTGAAACCAGGTTCTTTTGGCTACCACTGTCGACAATGAATCGCAGCGGTGAACCCTTCACCCACATCTGTGAGTGGAAAAGACGCTCTCCCTCCTCTGGATCTTCGGGCTCATTTTTCTTGATCTTGGCGGTGGCAACAGTGGCACTGGGATCCGCATCAATGATCTGCTTCCCTTTGCCATTCCCCTTTTCGGGTTCTGGCTCAGGGTCAGAACATGCATCTGATTCGGAAGCCTTCAACTCGGCCACCAATGACTGCTTGGTCCGACACTCACTTGTGTTATGAGTGGGACTCTTGTGGAACTCACACCACTTTCCCGTGTCCTTCTTCGGCTTCGTGGTGTTGTTCTTTTCTTGTGGCTTCGACGGGTTGTCTTGGGTCACCCCGCCTTGGCTTTGTCCTTTGGGCTTCGGATTTGTAGATCCAAAGTCTCGCTTCTTCTGTTTGAACTTTTGCTCGATTTTGACAGCGTATCGGTATGCTGTGCCGAGTGAGGGGATGTTCAAGAATCCCATCTCTTCCTGGATGTATCTGTGCAGGCAGCCGTGGTATTTGAGTACCAGATGAAACTCAGAATCTTTGATACCCAACTGTGTGCGAAGGGTATGAAAAATGTTTGTGAACTCCGGCACATCTTGGTCTCGTCCCTGCCGCAGTGTGGTCCATTTGATGTATTTGTCCTCATAGCTCCCGACAGGGTAGTACTGCTCCTTGATGGCATCATGGAAGTCATTCCAAGTGGGTGCGGCTGAAAATAGTGAGCCTGTACTTTCATCCTTCTGCTCGCAGTAGGTTTCCCACCAGTCCTTGACGTGGGGGGCTGCTTTGAGAAGAGCAAAAACAATCTTTTCCCGACTTGAAAATTCGTGAACAGAAAAATACCCATCTAGCAGATTTAACCATTTATCTACTGCATCTGCGTCTATTTGACCATCGAAGATGGGGATTTCAAAATTAACTTGTACCTTGAAGGGCGTGGCGTTTCCAGAGTTGCTGCTGGAAGCCGATGCGTCGCTTTTGGGTAGTCGCTGAAGGATCTGCGCAAAGCTATCCATCATCGCGTTCCTTTGCCGCTCGAGCGCTTCTTCGAGCAAGATTTTGATAGGATCTCCTGCTCCCTCGTCTTTCTTCTCATCCGCCATGGGAGGCCGTCGGGATTTGCGAGGCTGGTCTTGCAAAGGTTCGACCAGTTCAAGCCCTAACTCCTTATATCCCGACCTCGTTGGGGACATGCAAAGAAAAACAGAGAAAAAGCAGACCGCTCTGATACCACTGATCCGGATTTAAACAGGAACGCAATAGATTACAGAGATAACCATAAATACAGAGATGCGATAACCATAAATACAGAGATGCAGCGGAAATAATACTTCATTTCATTACTGTAAAATACTGAAATATGCTTACAAACAGAAATGGAAAGAAACCAGCTAGGGCGATGGTAGCTTATCTCTGAGAAGAGATGTGGCGGCTACATGCCTCTGAACTGTTCCGAACTGTATTACAATGAGGCTCGAAGGCCTATTTATTGTTGAGAAACAATGGAAAACCCTTCACATTCCGAAACCTAACCCTAGAAGATGAAACGCCAAATTGTGGGCCCCGTTTGGGTAAATTGGTACATCAATTTCCCGGGGTCGTAACTTTGGCATACGATCTCCGTTTGACGCGTACGATAGCTCGTTAGAAAGATCTATCCGAGTACTACCACTTTGGGAGGCAACATGGGTCCATGGACCCATGTTGCCCCAGAATCCCAAAAAAACGTCGTTTAGGGCCTCAAAACGGCTCCGGAAGTTCAGGACCCGAAAAACTGCTAAAAATAGTAAACTGTGCTGTAATTTAGGAAACTGAAAAGACTGAAAGAGACAGTTGTGGGGGTCCAAATGGGTTGGTGGGTGGCCACCAACATCCATCTGGATCACATAACGCCAAATATAACATTCAGTTCCAATTGGTTTTATGGTTTCCTACCAACCTTCAGATCATGGTTTTCAAGATGCCATTTACGGCCTCTACTTGAGTATTAACTTGGGGGTAGTAGGAGGAAGATTGATCCTGACGGAAACCAAGCAGGGACGTTAAATCACACATCATATGGTTATGGAAATGAGATCCATGGTATGTAACAATTGTACTAGGTATACCAAAATGATAGATAACCTGATTGAACAGGAATAGCGTTGTAGTTTCTCCATCAGTGCTATAGGTAGGAAAGGCTTCGGCCCATTTCGTAAAATAGTCCACATCTACTATGATATAGTTGTGTCCAGCAAAGGAAATGGGATTACATGTGATGAAGTCTATCCCCCATTTGGCAAAAGGGCCAATTGAGACTACCGGGTGTAGTAGGGTTGGAGGGGCACGCATTTTCTTTGTGAATATTTGACAAGGATGGAATTGTCGGATGGCCTTGACACAATCTTTGAATAATGTTAGCCAATAATAGCCTGCGCATAAGATTTTTTGTGCAGTGGATATGCCAGAAATATGACAACCACATGCCCAACATGGCAGTCATTTAAAACGTGCTCCACCTCTTCATGTGTTAAAATTGGCAACCAGGGAAAAACTTCATGTGGGTCATCTTATTAATGGCTAATAATATTTTTATTAGATTCCTCTCGTAGAGAGGTGTAGGATTGATATAAAGATCATCCAATTCCGATAAGTATTCATGGAGATATGAATTTATTTTGATTATGGAATTATTATCAATCCAACCTACAACTCATGTAGGCTCAGAAGCCCAACAGTCGCATCTATTCACCCACCAACGTTGTGTATAAATATAAGAGGACTTTTCCTCATTTAGACTCACTCATCTCATCACATCTCTCTCTCTCTACTGTGCAGATATGAGTCTCTTCTCTACTGCGCTGAAATGGGTCTCTCTCTCTCACACATGTGAAGCCGGAAGCTGTTGAATTTGAAGCTGCAACTGCAGAAGTAAAGATTGACTTGCGTGGCCTAGAATATCTCCACTTTGGAACTGCACTGTAGGTTCATATGAACCTCCTTAGAAAGCCGCAACTTTTGGTGGTGGAATGAAGTCAATCCGACGAACGGTTTGCAAGATATCGACTACCCTAGTTTGAAGCCGGACACTGCTGAAACTGAAGCTACAACTGTAGAAGTAAATATTGACTTGCGTGGCCTAGAAGATCTCCTATTTGGAACTGCGTTGTAGGTTCATCTAAACCTCCTTTGAAAGCCTCAACTTTTGGTGGTGGAATGAAGTAAATACGACGAACGGTTTGCAAGATATTGACTGCCCTAGTTTGAAGCCGGAAACTGCTGAAACTGAAGCTGCAACTGCAGAAGTAAAGATTGAATTGCGTGGCCTAGAAGATCTCCTCATATGAACTGCGCTGTAGGTTCAGCTGAACCTCCTCTGGAAGCCAAAACTTTTGGTGGTGGAATGAAGTCAATCCGACTGTCGGTTTGTGAGATATGGTCTGCCCTAGTTTGATAATGAAGCCACTAATGCTGATGCTACTGATCTAGGGTTTGCTACTGCTGATATGAATCATATTTATTGTACTATTTCTCTCTGCTTAATTATTGAAGATAAAAGAAGATTTGATCAAAAGGTTTCCCCACACATTGTGGGGTTTGTCCCTGGCTAGCCGCCACATCTTGTGTCTCTTGTCTTGGCTTGTTTTCTGTCGATCGTTTAATATTCTATCTGCACTTTACTTTATGTACATGTGATTGCTAATCGGTGGAATATAATAAGAAAAAGAAGTAAATTGTTATAAGCATAGAACATACCATAACTTAACATGGTATCAGAGCTGAGGTGAAGACAAAGGCCGAGCAAGAGCAAGAGCAATCATTGAAGAGAATATTGGCAAGGCTATCCTAAAAGAACTATGGGGTCCTCAACACTCTTTCCTGCTGAAGACAAGCTCCGTCAGAAAACTGACTATCACGGATGAATGATGTCTATCGACCTAACCCTTGAAGATCAAGGAGTGCTGGACCATGTAAGAGGCAATATTGTTGAACCTTCATCAAATGCATCTGTTGCTGCCTGGAACAAATGGAAAAATGGAGAAGTCAAAACAAGAATATCATACGGGACTCTATCGACAAGCGCTTGGTGGCCTACATCTCTGATCTAGAAACCTCTAAGGAAATCTACGACAAACTGGTGAGTTTATTTAAAGTTAATGATGCAAATCAAGTTTTGTTTCTTAGAAATAAGCTGAGGGAAATCAAGAAGGGTAAAGATGAAAGTATGCAAGCATACTTCTTAAGAATCACCGAGATCAAGAACGATCTCCTATCTATTGGGGAAATTACTACTGACAGAGAAATGGCACTCACAACTCTTGAAGGATTACCATCTGAATGGTATGTGCTCGGGACTACTCTTCTGAACTATAATGTAATTCCTGGTTTCGAGGAATTAATGGCTAGGTGCATTCAAGAAGAAACAAGGGAAGAAGTGTAAGAAATGCCCATGCCTAAAGGTCCTCCTGCTACCTTTTCTTTTCATGCAAAGAAAAGAAATAATTCGGGGACTAAATCAAAAGGAAAGGCTGGACCTAAGGCTAGAAGAAAATGACGATGTTACATTTGCGATAAAGCAAGTCACTATGCAAGGGAGTGCCCTGATAGAAAGGACTCACTCTAGGACGATGATCAAAATCCCTCTGGTGGCAATCAAAGGAATGACAAATTCAACAGCAAAGGTAAGAGGAGAGCTGGGAATCAAGGAAGAGGACAAGCATTCAAGAAGGCCAGAAATTCCAGGATGTATTAAATGCACCTGACCTCAAAAAGAACCTAGTGTCCATCTTGGGAACGGAAGACAAAGGCTACAAGGTAACCTTCAGCGATGGCAAGGCATACCTGAGGTTGGCATTAAGAGGGAGACTACTACACCACATACTCCTGAGCAGAATGGTGTGGTGGGAAGGAAGAACAGCACGATGATGGAAGTTGTCTGGGCCATGCTACATGATCAAAGACTTCTGATGTTTCTATGGGCTGAAACTACAATCACCGTCGTATATGTACAAAATTGATGCCCTCATCAAGCATTGGGTTCCAAGACTCCTAAAGAAAAGTTCACCACAAGGTGAACAATATTTTGACTTTGAGGAGCTCTCAAGAAGCCAAAACCAGGGAAGCGAAAGAAAAGGATGATGAATCAATGCCTGATGTAGAAGAACCCATGGATCTGATAGATTCTCATCCACATGAGCCTTCCTCTTCTAGGAAGAGGCCTTCATGGCTTAGGGGGATACTTGATGATGCTAAAGGACATGCTGCACCCTGAGGAACCTTCCGTGAAAGTAAGAAACTTAATAGGTATCAAGGATACCTGACCATCATGAGCACAATCATATAAAATGAGCCTTCGTCATTCTCAGATGCCGTTAAGCATCAAGTATGGAAGGATGATATGACCATAGAATATGAGTCTATTATGGAGAATGATGTCTGGGAAGTAATTCCCAGACCCTGGACAAGACAATTGTTACTTCAAAATGGATTTACAAGATAAAGCATGTAGCAGATGGAAGCACGGAAAAGTATAAGGCTCGTTTTGTTGCTCGAGGTTTCTCCCAAAAGGAAGGTATAGACTATGATGAGATATTTGCACCTGTTGCCAGATATACGACCATCCGCTCGATCATAGCCCTTGCCGCTTCACAAGGATGGAACCTACATCAGATGGATGTCAAGACTGCGTTCTTGCATAGCTCGATCAAAGAAGAGGTCTACGTGGAGCAACCCGAAGGATTTGAGATTTATGATCGAAAATATCATGTATGCAGGTTGAAGAAAGCTCTCTATGGGCTGAAGCAAGCACCCCGAGCATGGTATGAGAGGATCGATAGCTACTTGATGAAGTTGGGATTCACTAGGAGTGAAGCCGATCCTAACCTTTACTTTAAGGTTGAAGATGACAAGCCTCTCATACTGGCATTGTATGTGGATGACCTCTTTCTAACAGGTGCAGACCCTCTCATTCACAAATGTAAGAGGGAGCTGGCCTCTGAATTTGAAATGAAAGACCTAGGACTGATGCACTACTTCCTAGGACTTGAAGTATGGCCGAAGCCAAGGGAAATTTTCCTATCTCAAGGGAAATATGTGGTAAAGATATTGGAAAGATTTGGTATGATGGACTGCAAGCCTGTGACTACCTCGAGGATCTTAAATTATAGAAGTTATATGGTAGTGATGTCGGACCAGATTTGGGAAATGCCTCTGAGTTTCATAAACTCATTCGCATTGATGTTCTTGGTGAACCTCCGTCCGAACATATTTTTTTGCAGTTAGCACTGTGATCTCATATTTGGTTGAGCCTCACTGGATTGATGCAAGTAATCTTCTAAGATGTCTTCAGGACACAATCTCTCATGGATTAAGATACACTGCCGGAGATGTGAGACTACTTGGATATACTGATGTTGATTTGGGCAGGCACTGTGGTGGACCGTAAGAGCACGTCCGGGTGTTGTTTCACCTTGGGATCTGCTTCGATATCCTGGATGAGCAGGAAGCAGAAGTCGGTGTCTTTGAGCACCACCGAAGCAGGATATATTGTTGCTAGCATAACCTCGTGGGAGGTAGTCTGGTTGCGAAAGCTCTTCAGTGAGCTGTTTGGATTTACATTGGATACCACTGTGATTATCTATAACAACCAGAGGTGGGATTCGATTATTGAGGAATCCCGTATTCGTCGATTGCTCCAGCAGATAGACATCATCTTGGATATGGTAAGTTGATGAGCAAGGAGGCTCCATCGCATTAAGATGATGTACAGGGTGATACACCTTGTCAAAGCCCCGAGGAAAGATCTAATCTATGATTTTCCCAAACGACTTGGAGTCGGTAAGAAACCCTTGTACAAGGGTCCTGCATGTTGCATACATTGAGCTCTGGGAGCTCTGAGGGCTTGCGGTTATTACTGGAGCAACATACGACCACAGGGTGACTCACCCTCCCCTGGTGGTGCACACTGGAACAAGATGATTCGCTCTCTTGTGGGACAAGATGATTCGCTCTCTTGTGGAACAGGATGATTCGCTCTCCTGTGTAGCAGGATGATTAGTTCTCCTGTGAGAAATGGATTGAAGTGTTCTCCATGGCAATTGTAGCAGGATTGGTGTGTTCTCCTGTGAAGCTTGGATTGATGTGTTCTCCATGGCGGCCTAGATTGATGTGTTCTCCATGGCAATTGTAGCAGGATTGATGTGTTCTCCTGTGAGGCCTGGATTGATGTGTTCTCCATGGCGGCCTGGATTGATGTGTTCTCCATGGCAATTGTAGCAGGATTGATGTGTTCTCCTGTGAGGCCTGGATTGATGTGTTCTCCATGGCGGCCTGGATTGATGTGTTATCCATGGCAATTGTAGCAGGATTGATGTGTTCTCCTGTGAGGCCTGGATTGATGTGTTCTCCATGGCAATTGTAGCAGGATTGATGTGTTCTCCTATGAGGACATGATTGATTAGTTCTCCTGTCGAGGCATCCTACCCATGCAGTCTGGGACTCATGGGAAGTACCTCTCATCTGATCAATGAGCAGGGAAATGAAGTTAGGGACCATAGTAGTACCGATGGACGCATCGTTGTAACTACCGTACTCCCTACGCTAGGATGACCTCCATTGATTTGGGATCAATGATACTGGTCTGGGACCAGTGGTAGGAGTTGTACCATACTATGACGCTGACTTCGGGTCGGTTGAGACTGGTCATGTGGGTAATCTTATTCATGGCTAGTAATATTTTTATTAGATTCCTCTCGTCGAGAGGTGTAGGATTGATATAAATATCATCCAATTCCGATAAGTATTCATTGATATATGAATTTATTTTGATTATGGAATTATTATCAAGCCGACCTACAACTCATGTAGGCTCAGAAGCCCAACAGTCGCATCTATTCACCCACCAACGTTGTGTATAAATATAAGAGGAATTTTCCTCATTTAGACTCACTCATCTCATCACATCTCTCTCTCTCTACTGTGCAGATATGAGTCTCTTCTCTACTGCGCTGAAATGGGTCTCTCTCTCTCACACATGTGAAGCCGGAAGCTGTTGAATTTGAAGCTGCAACTGCAGAAGTAAAGATTGACTTGCGTGGCCTAGAAGATCTCCTCTTTGGAACTATGTTGTAGGTTCATCTGAACCTCCTTTGAAAGCCGCAACTTTTGGTGGTGGAATGAAGTCAATCCAACGAACGGTTTGCAAGATATCGACTGCCCTAGTTTGAAGCCAGAAACTGCTGAAACTGAAGCTGCAACTGCAGAAGTAAAGATTGAATTGCGTGGCCTAGAAGATCTCCTCTTTGGAACTACGCTGTAGGTTCATCTGAACCTCCTTTGAAATCCGCAACTTTTGGTGGTGGAATGAAGTCAATCCGATGAACGGTTTGCAAGATATCGACTGCCCTAGTTTGAAGCTGGAAACTGCTGAAACTGAAGCTGCAACTGCAAAAGTAAAGATTGACTTGCGTGGCCTAGAATATCTCCTCATCTGAACTGCACTGTAGGTTCATCTAAACCTCCTCTGGAAGCCGAAACTTTTGGTGGTGGAATGAAGTCAATCCGACTGTCGATTTGTGAGATATGGTCTGCCCTAGTTTGATAATGAAGCCGCTAATGCTGATGCTACTGATCTAGGGTTTGCTACTGCTGATATGAATCAGATTTATTGTACTATTTCTCTCTGCTGAATTATTGAAGATAAAAGAAGATTTGATCAAAGGGTTTCCCCACACATTGTGGGGTTTGTCCCTGGCTAGCTGCCACATCTTGTGTCTCTTGTCTTGGCTTGTTTTCTGTCAATCGTTTAATGTTCTATCTGCACTTTACTTTATGTACATGTGATTGCTAATCGGTGGAATATAATAAGAAAAAGAAGTAAACTGTTATAAGCATAGAACATACCATAACTTAACATCATGAGTGAGGAAACATCAAAGAATTATATTTGCACCATGCCGATATATCGTATCGTTAAGCACTAGATAGTGCCGTGCTTGGTGATGGATGTGATGATGGTCACCAGTCGTGAGTTCGGGGCGGAACCGTTGTGCTTGGAGGTAGACAAGAATGTCTCCGTACCAAGGATTGGTGGTGTCGATAAGATAGATAGCTTCATCCGGTAGAGGATTGTGGGCTATCTCGTTCAGATCGATGATGGGAAGGTCCAACAAATGTTCGGTGAAGACTAATGAGTTCTTTGCCTTGGCAGATGTGAAAACCAAATCAAATTGTTGGAGGATGACAATCCATTTTGAATATTTTCCTCCAATTACTTGACAAGACAAAATATGTCTCATGGGATTCTCCAAGGCAATGATAGTAGTCTGTCGTAACATGATATAGTGTCGGAAATGGTTGACAGCAAAGACGACTGATGTGAATATCTGAGCTCAGGTCCAGCCAGGCCTTTGGACAAATAATAAATCACATGTTCACTCCGGTCATTGTGTGTTTGAACCAAGACCATTCCAAGGGAGGATGGCAAGGCTGCTAGGTAAAGACGAAATTCGCGACTATAGTCGGGAGCGCTGAGGAGTGGAGCGGATATAAGTGCCTTTTTCAAGGCATCAAATGATCGTTGAGCTTGCTCGTCCCACATATATGACACTCCTTTCTTAAGTAGGCACATGAAGCCTTTCATCAATTCGCATAATTTATGATGAATCGTCGTAAAAATTTTGCTTTCCCTTGCAAACGTTGGAGCTGAAGGATGGATTGTGGTTCTGGAAATTGAACAATTTCTTTTACCTTATCGGGATCAACCCTAATCCCGTACTTGGAGACAATGAATCCAAGTAAGTGTCCAAATTCAACGAAGAAAATGCATTTATGCAGATTCAGGTGGATGTTGTAAAACCAGCACCTTAGAAAGATTGCTCTTAAATGATTGAGGTGTTGCATTCGTAACTTGGAATGGGCTGGGAGGTCATCCAAGTAAGCTTGAACGATATGCCTGATATCGTGAAATGTGTAATCCATGGCTCTTTGAAAATTTTCTCCCGCATTCTTTAAACCGAATGGGAGTTTTCTATAGGCAAAGACACCCCAAGGGCACATGAAGGTAGTTTTATGCTGGTCGTTGGGTTTTATAGCAATCTGGTTATAACCTGAGAATCCATCCATAAATGAAAATGATTCACAACCTGCGCAGTCGTCGATGATTTGGTCGATGAACGGTGTCAGATAATTATCCTTTAGACACATGGCGATCAAGTCTTGGTAATCAACACATACTCGGATGGATCCTTGTTTTTTTATCTACAGGAACCAGATTGGAAACCCATTCTGTTAAAGGAATAGGATAAACGAAACCAGTATGTACCAATTTTTCCGCTTCGATTTTTATGGTTGTCGTTTTTCGGGGATGGACCGGTCGAAGTCTTTGACGAACAGGTTTTACATTGTCGTAAAGCTTGATCTCATGCTCAATGATAGAAGGATCTATGTCGGGCATTTCCTCATAAGACCAGGCGAACACATCGCAAGATTCCTTAAATAGGCAGGTGAAGCTTGCCATTTCCTCAGGATTGCAATCAGCTTCGACCTGGATGTTTTCCACGATGCCTGTCTTGATAGAAATATCGATGAGCAATGTCTTTGAAATATTTCCCATGTTTCCTTCCGCATCCAAAATTTGGATGGTGGTATAGGGAGAGGAAACGATTTCTGGTATGTTAGGAGACAGGATTTGAAGAGGCATCGTGTTCAAATCAGATATCGAAACACGATGATGCCAATCCTCCCAAGGTCGATCTTCTAAACTCATGACTTCTTAAATAGCTTCATCTGTTACATGTAGGACTTGATCAAGGAGGTCGAAAGAAGGCACAGTTATAGAAGGCGCGGTGGTACCATCGGCAGTAACCGACATGACCAGAGGTTTGGATGCGGATTGAATGGCTTGGTAGGCCAACTCAGCTGGTGACAGCGGCATCTAGTCTCCGAATGTGTCAAGGTCCGAAGGAGCTAGCAGGATCCATGGATCGGTCGGTTCATGAGGAATAGATGAAAGCATGTTGACCAATTGTGGAACCTGGGGCAACTGTAGAGGAAAACAACCCATCAGGGAGGAAGCCTTCAACAGACTGGTACCTAAACTGACATAGCAGTCAGTTCCACCTCCTACTAGGGGTACAGAGCCACTTGGTAATGGGGAATAATCAGGGGTGTGAAAGACAACTGATCCACTGTAATGACATTTCCATCCAATGGAAATTAGATGATGCGAAAGATAGTAGATACGACGGCTGTCATGGCATATGTCCAACTGTGACCCAGCAACATATTATAGTTGAGTTTCTTGTCCATGACTTCTACATCCACTGTTACTGTTTTCCCAGCCAAAGTGATGAGAAAACTGGCTAGGTATCCTTTTGGGATAAAGGTGTGGCCATCGAAAGCTTTAAGGGAGTTCGACGGTGGGGATAGGGTTGGGGAACCCAGGGTGAGCCAACATGAAGCTGACATGACGCAGGTTGAAGCACCTTCATCAATGACAGTTCTGTGTATACCTTTACCTTTCGAAGTGATATGCACCTGAAATGCAAGCTAGTGGGAAAGGGGAGGTTTACACTTGTCCATGTCGAAAATAGCAAGCATGGAATCCGTAGGGTCAATACCTCCGATAACCGAAAGAAAAGCTTTTCGTTGGCTGGGGCATGTTTGTAATACTTCAAGCGCCGACATAGCTGACGGCGCTTGCGCCAAATCCTCTACGATGTTGTACTATTGGGCGGCACATGCAGATGTATTATGCATTGTGCGTCGAAGTTCCCCCTTGGGGGGTTGAATTACAAAGTCCTCAACCGGCCTTTCGATATGTAGATCATCGGGCAGCGATGGGTTTTGACCTGAGGATGGTTCTGCTGCCGGAGCGACAGGAGCTCCATAAGATTTGGCTCTTGTGGCGAGTTCTATCGTTCCAAATGTGTAAACAGTAGAAGATCCTTCACCGGCTGAAGGATGTTGTGAACCATCTTTTCCCCCCTCGCGTGGGTTGCGGTTGGTTGGCAATGAGATTTTGCTGCTGTTGAGTAGGAAAATGATTTCTGAGGACAGCAGGTGCCTTACCAGAATCCCTTCTGGCAAGGTAATCTGTGCATTCCTGAAGACGCGGACAACGCCAGCTTACGTGGTCTTCAACACAGAGTTTGCATGGGTATCTGGTGCCTTTATCCTTTTCCTCATCAGTAGGTGCAGCAGCCTTCTATTTCGGGTTGGGCTGCTTGGATGACTGCTCTTCAGAATGAGTGGTCTTGTTCTTATTCTTCTTGTTCTTGCCACTAGATTTTTGTGTAGACTGCACAGGGTTTATCGCAGTGGCAAGAAGAGCAATCGCTTTGGTAGAGGGGTCCACTTCCAGCTTGGCAATGGAACCACTAAGTTGTTTTACAGCAACCCCAGAGGTTGCGCCGAAAATCCCGTCAGTGTGCACTCTAGGGTGCTGAGTGGCGGAAGCATTGGGGTTACCAGGAGCATTAGGGATGATGTCGTAAAGAGTGCTAGACTGTGAATAAATAAAATCTAAGTGTTGGGCACAACGTATGGATTGGTATTCTGTGATCGCAGTACCTAGAGCGACATCTCTAGCGATTTGTGGGATTAAGGACTTACAGAACTAGTCTGTTAAGAGAAATCCAGGGATGGGAGCTTTGACCAACCTTCGCCTACGTCTCCATTCATGAATATGATCGGAGATGTGGGTGGTGGTATCTTGACGAAATGAAGTAAGGAGCTCTGTCCTAGTCTCATAGCGGATAGGTAACCGAAAGTGCTTTAGGAACTCCATCGCTAAAGTGTCAAAGGTATTTACTGACGCGCGTGGTAACTCAATATACCATTTCGCGACATTGCCAGTGAGGGTGCGGGGAAAAAGACGCAACCAAACACTATCATCCACCGTAGAGTTAGAAACACACCAGAGATGGTAGGTGGTGATATGGGTGCCTGGATCCTCCCCTTATTTTCCATCAAACATTGGAATGTTCGTTGGTATTTTATGTGGGATCGGCGGCCATTGTAAGTTGTGGTAAATGGGGTCATTTTTCAGCTTGTATAAGTTGGGAATATCCAACGTTGCCAAAAAAGGTAGAGAGTTAGGTGCCCTCGACTCGGACCATGGTGATGATGGATGACCTGAGGAGCTCTGTGCTCCTCCCATCATTTGGTTCCCCATAGTGTACATGGGTTGTGTGGTGTAGCAGTTTCTTTGCGGTATGGTGTTGTAGAGTGGATTTCCATGAGGATTTTGATACTGGGGTATGAAATTTCCCCCAGTATAAGCGGTGCCCCCTTAACTCGTTTGAGTCTGTGAGTAGGGTGCCCCCATGGATTGGTTGGGAACCCCTTGTGGATTCCCAACCAACACAAAACTAACCATTTGGCTTTGATTGATAGAGGGAAAACTCATGTCAATCAGCGACTATCCATGCATGCATGAGAATGGAGGGGGAACTGTGACATTCCCTACCGACATGTGCATATTGGGAACCCCCCCAGATATTTGAATCTGGGGGTTGGAACTGTACATTGGCGGCCAACCTTGTTGTTGGTAAACGGGAACCGCGCCCATAGTGCCACATTGAGTGTTATATGGAGCACTGTATGTGGCACTTGTTGAAGGTATGCATTGTGGCACCATAGGAGTGGAACCTGGCATTTGTTGGGTTCCACTTATAGAGGGTGTTATGTGAGTTGTCATACCTGGGACAAACAGGATAGTGGGATTCCACATCACTGGTGTTGTGATCACTGTCGACTGGGGAAGTGGTAGAGGACCAGAAGTGTCTCTAAAATTCCAAAACCCATGAGTCGTCGACTGGATAGATGGGAAAGTTCCACCTACTAAAGAAGGAAGTACAGGTACTATGGGAACCATGATAGGGTCCGACAGATTTGTGAGTAGAGTGTTAAAGTGAGGAAGAAATCCTTCCATGAAGAAATCCTCTGGTAAACTGGACTCGTCGGTCATCCACACAGATCCCGTGTGAGATTTAGGAGACTAATTCCTTGAAGATGAGGAATCCGAGTCAGTGGAACTTGGTGGATCTTCCATAATGAGTGGAGGAAATCCTAACCATCATCTGGAGTGATGACAAGGGCCGGATGTAGCTCAGGGAAAGTACATCGTTTGATAAGCACCGATCACTGGAGATGAAACCCAATATCTCAATGAATAATAGAGAAGGATGGCCAAATGTACAGTTACGGTTACTTTAGAGCTTCACCTGAACCTCAGATTAAGGGGCCAAGTACTCTCGTGAAGATGAGCACCCTCGTAAAAACTAAAGACAAAGTAGATTTGTCTGTGTTAGGTACTAGGACAACCCATCCCAGTCACCTTGTGTAAGTACCTAGAAGTTTTGGCCACTAGAGATACCTCAAACTACAGACATTACCAAGGAGGAAATAGTTGTAGACAGCGCACTGTGTGGGCAGGATACCTAAGTCCCGGACTCAGTTCCAAAATCCCCAAAGGGAACCCCAATACACAGAATGCCCAAAGGATTTGTAAGAGAAGGCAGGCTACCTTCAATTACAGTCCGATGTTGTCTTGTATTTTGCTCCGTTGTTAGTGGAGTGGTCCTGGTAATATGAGTGCAGAAGGATTTTTCACTCGTTAACAACACTAGTTTTGGTTTTCAACCTTGGGCAGTTCACTCACATGCTTATCCCAAGATCCTACCCTAGCTAATGTTGGTTTTCTCAAAAGAGTAACTAATTGATTTTAATGTAAATTTTAAGTGTACTTGATTATTTGTCTTCGATAGGGGTGTTGACGTATGAATATGGTGAGACTCTTGACTCAATAAATCATGCAGAACAATGCTCTGCAAAAATAAAATAAATAAATAAATAAATAATTTCAATTTCTTATGCAAACAAGTCTTATTCTACATATTCATGGATTCGTCTGTGCATCTAAAGCCATTCAACACTTGCATAACCAAAATATTCTTTTCCCAATATTTCCTAACAACTACTAAAAACCAAAATGAAGCAGCTTACAACTATTTCGACAGAAGGATGAATACAATTTATCAGTCTTTCCTTGAAAAAAAATGTATTTTAAGAGAGAAAAACTAAAACGTTTTCCTAAAAATAAATTTTCATGACACCAAATTTGTTAACATAATATAGTTGCAGATCTTACTTTAGCCCATGAGAAAATCCCCCCCCCCTTTTGGTCCACAAAATCTACTGGAAATCATGGAAATGGGAGACTAACGCTCTATTTCAGTGTAAACAGAGAGTTAGTTGGTCCACTAACACTCCCTGTACACAGGCACAATGCTTTATAAAGCTCTGTTTAGCCTGGAAACCTGCGTTAGTGAGGGAAATAGCTCAAACAAAGGGCCTTTAGGATCAGTTTCTGAGGAGAATGCAAACTAGTAGGATGTAACAAGATAGTTGGTGGATCAGAAAAGGATTTGAAGAAGTAGGGAGCTCTTAGAAGAAAGAGAAGAACTGAGAGGAGTCTGGGTAAACCAGGAACTAGATGTATAGTCCCCAGTGGAATCACCAATTCTTCTATGGGGTAAAATGTACGGTGTATGGAGAATGAAAGCTACCCTCAAAGGTCTTCCCGGGACCTTCGACAGACTGTAATATTATCTACAGAAGCTACCAAGTTATGCACATGTTCATCTATCAAACATAAATTGACAAGGTATGGAAAGAGGATCACCTTTAGTTCCTTCTAGATTTGTTTGGAGATCTCTATGCAGCAAGAAGAAATCCTTCAAGGCCAGCTCCAAGACAATTCCTGCACAAAGGACAAGGCAAACCAATCACAACATATGCTCTTGAAAAATAATGTAAGAATGCACAATAAACATATATTAGTGTATAATTTAACTACTCATCTCTACAAGCATTAGAATGAACAAATCAATGAACAACATTACCGACACTATGGAGTAGGGAACACAACTGTAGTTCTGTATTTATAATGGAAGATTGATTACAACCATCCGTTGTATCAGCCTTCCCTTGCCCCTTCTTCCTCTCTCTCTCTCCCTCTTTCAGCTCACTTCTTCAAGTATATGACAATTCACAACATCTTAATGGGCTATCCTTCCAAATGCTCTGACCCCTTTCACAATGGCCCTCTCATTGCTTATGTAGCAACTGAATTAGGGTTTCCAAGCTCCTCCTAGAGTTCATTAGGGCAAAAGCCATGAACCTGCCCTGTTTTCAAGCTTTTTCCCATTTGCCTTCATTCTCAAATTGGAATTTCTCCAAATATCTTGATTTTTGGAGTTTCCTTGCTTTTCTTGAGCAAATTTAGGGATAAATATCTAGATATTTGTGAGTAGATTCATTGGCTTGACCCATTGAACTTCCCTTAGTTTCACTAACGCTCCCCCTGGTCTAACAACTTGAGTTAGCAGGGTGACTAACGCTCCTCTATGCTTGGTAACAAGCTTTATAAAGTAGGTTAGCAGTGTGCAGAGAGCGTTAGTGTGGAATCAAGGCCTGCAATTGTGGTCTTTGCTTCAGTCATGCTATCTTTCACCTCTGAGTTGATGAGGAGGTCATTTTTTCCTATAACAAAGAGAAATGAGGCTAACCACGCAGATTGGAGAATATGAGATGGACCATGTAATTCTAGATTTAGGATCGGATGTGAACATTCTGCCAAAGCAGACATGGGAGCGAATTGGGAGACCTATGCTACAGTGGTCTCCTATTCAGCTACAAATCGTGAACCAACAGAAAATAATACCCATGGGGCGATTGCAGGGAATCACCGTGAATATTGAGGGAGCAAGGATGCTAGCAGACTTTGAAGTAATAGAGATTGTTGATAACAGCAATCCCTGCCCCACGCTATTAGGAATTGATTGGGCCATTGACATGAACGAGGTGATTAATCTGAAGAAGCGCAAGATAATTTTTGAGAAGAAGTCTCTACGCGCAGTTATACCCTTAGACCCTGCTAAAGGATCGAGCTATACAGAGTCGGTACGTGACTATGAAAGCGATGATGACTTTGACTGCATCTACAAGATAACCGCATGAGAGCAAGACTGAGTAAATCCCACTGTGGATGGTCAGATTTCATGGGAGTGTGAAAGCTCTTATATGTCAAATTCTGGTGAGGAGAGAGAGTGATGGCAGAACCGATTACACGAGGTAACCACGCTTAATTGTAATATGATGACATGGTCACTACACCGCATGTCGACAAAAGTGAGATATCTACCTACTTATGATGGGTTAAGTGAGGTAGATGCCTTCTTGGACAAATTTGGAAGGGAAGTGCCAGAAAAGAAATGCTTCCAGGCCTCGAACTGGGTACTGCGTGCTATGCCTACAAGGTGGTGGGGTACGCACAAAGGAAGCTTTGACAACTGGCGCAAATGTAGAAGAATGATGCGCACATGATTTGGGAAGCCTGGAGTGCGATTGACAGATAAATACAATGGGAAAGATGATCCATGCATGCATTTGGCTAAATGGACATAGGGCTATGGGGAAAAGCCACAACTCAAGTGGGTGCACCTGTTCTGCCACACCTTGGATGTTATACCAATGAATTGGTATATAGAAACAGAGCTCCGCCATGAGATAGGTGAATGGGATGTTCTGCGCGAAGGGTTCGTGATGACCTTCAATTTTGAGGATGGGTGGGATAGTATTGATGAAGCACTACAAGAAGTAAAAGCAGCCATCTTTAGGATGCCACAAGAGCTAGCAGAGTTGATTCAGCCTGAATGGGCTGCTCAGTTAAGTTGCGCACTAGAGTGTTATAATGTAACTGCTGAGGAAGAGGATGAAGATCCGCAGAAAATTAATATTCCTGAGACAGAAGGCCAGCGTGAGGTTCAAGGACCACAAATCGAGAATCTTGACATCACCACGCCAATAAAGACTAAGCAAGTGAATATTGGTACAGAGGTGGAACCTAAATTCGCAAAAATTGTATACTACTGGGATGATGCGACGGTTGGCAAGGTTTTCGAACTACTCCGCAAATATTAGGACTTATTCCCGACCAAGTTTACGGACTTAAAGGGAATAATCAGAGACTTAGGGTTAATGAAGATCACGTTAAAACCTGACGCGAAGCCAGTAAAGCAGAGACCGTATCGCTTAAATCTGAAATACAAGGCGAAGGTATGTGTAGAATTAGACAAGATGATCACAGTAGGCATCATCGAGCCTGTGGAGGAATCTGATTAGGTAAGTCCGACGGTGGTACAAGAGAAGAAGAATAAGGACGAAATAAGAATATGCGTGGATCTCAAAAAGTTGAATGATGCATGTGTACATGATCCATTCCCAACTCCATTCACAAATGAGGTGTTGGACAACATAGGCAGTCAGGAAGCATATTCTTTCACTAACGGGTTCTCAGGGTACCACCAGATCAGAATCGCACCGGAGGAGAGGAGCAAGACAACCTTTGTGACTGAGTGGGGTTGCTTTCAATACACTATCATGCCGTTTGGACTGAAGAATGCGCCACCCATTTTTTCGTGTATAGTTGTTGCGGCATTCAAGGAATATATTCATAAGTTCTTAGAGGTCTATTTTGATGTCTAGAGTGTAGTTGGGCTGGTTAGGTGCCATGTAGGGAACCTGTGCTTGATGATGGATACATGCCAAAGATACCAAATCGTGCTCAACCTCAAGAAATGTATGTTCCTCTTTCCTTTTGGGAACCTTTTGAGGCATGTGGTTTGTAAACAAGGGTTGATGGTAGACCCCATGAAAATCACAGTGATTTTGAATTTGGAAGCACCGCGCAGTGTGAAACAGTTGCACACTACCTTGGGACATACAGGGTACTACAGAAAGTTTATCAAAAGTTACACCCAGATCACTGTGCCGATGGAAAATCTATTGAAGAAGGATGTCACGTTGTGCTGGGATGATGACTATAAGAAAATACTAGATATACTAAAGGAGAAGATGGTTATTGCATCGATTCTTATCTTCCCGAACTAGAAGAAAGAATTTCATGTTCATGTTGACGCGTCGTGTATAGTGCTAGGGGCAGTACTCACATAGGATGGCGGAGAGGGCTTGGATCACCCTATCACGTTCACGAGTCGCAGATTATCTAAAACAGAGAAGAACTATTCCACCACTGAATGCGAGGGATTGGCTATGGTGTATGCACTCCAGAAATATCAACACTACTTGCTAGGGGGACACTTCAAGATGTATACAGATCATTCCACGCTGAAATACTTGGTCAATAAGCTTGTGTTGGGGGTGTGCATATGTAGGTGGCTTTCATTGTTCCAAGAATATGATTTTGAAGTTGTTGTGAAGCCTAGAAGACTGAACACAGGACCTGATCACCTATCACGCATTGAGACAGGGGAGAAACCTACTAGTTTGGAGGAAGGACTACCTGACGTGCAGCTTTTTGTTGTGCACATAGAGGATGGACATTTTGAAGATATAATTCAATTTATAACAATTGGAACTATGTTAGAAGGTTACTTTGTCTAGTAGAAGAAGGAACTAGTGGTGCGCATGGCAGATTTGTCTATCATTGTGGGGAATCTATACAAGATGGGGAATGATGAGATACTACAAAGGTATGTACCTAAGTTTGAACAAAGTAGCATCCTCACGGATGCTCATGGGGGCCCCGTTGGAGTTCATTATGTAGGGAGAGCAACCATGCAAAATATTCTTCGTGTAGGGTTATGGTGGCCAACCCTTCATCAGGATTTAAAAGCACATTACAAGGCATGTGATGTATGCCAAAGAATGGGTAAGCCATCATGAAGGGATGAGATGCCTTTGAATCCGCAAATGAAATCCTGGTCAAAGAGGAGGAGGATGAAGAAATGGAGATGGAAACCCAGGGTACAACCCTCGGACCAGGTTGCCCGCGTATGTTCCTCTGTGGAAGGGGAAAGCAAGTGTGCCCAAGGACCTAGATGAGAGCAAGAGCTCTCTACAGACTTCGCTGCTCCCTGATGACATCATTTTTATAGAGAGCACTTGGGATGGGTGCCGGTCCTAAAATTTGAAGACTGGGATCTCACGGACCACGAGAAATTCCCACATTTGGAAACCACGTAGCTAATGCACCAGAAGAAAAACACACAAGCGGGAGTCATAGAGTTGGAGCCCCACAAGTGGCTACGAGGGGTAGAGAAAGCAAGGTTGTTAAACCTGCTCTGGGTGCCGCATTACCATCGCGCCCCAGTGATTATTTTTGTCATCAAGCAATTGCTCTACCTAGTGCATGATGGGTGCTTATGGCTGGAGGAGCCCATCCCCATCAAGGACCACCAAATTCATAGAATTACCTAACTCCCTTGCAAGGGGGAGGACCCATCGAATATCTCAGAGGTTAAAAGTGACGATTTGGCCATCACGGAGGTCGTGAAGAAGAAATTCAAGCTGGAGAAGAAGAAGAGAGGATACATGATCTCCAACATAAACAACATTGTGGTCAAATTCATGACACAGATACTAGGTGGGAAGGTTATGCACAAGTGTCGCGCAGATGAGGTGCCCGCGCTGGTGGTTGTACTTGCCACTCAATGTGCAAATGGGGTCTAGTTTAACTAGGTGTATTACTTGTGCAGAGAGTTCCTGGAAAACTACCGCGAGGCACAGGAGCAGGGGAAGACTTTCCACTATGCATGGCTTCTACTGTCCATAATGCTGGTGGCTTGGGAATTGCCCAAGGACAGCTAGTTCCCAAAGATTGTGCAGGATCTTCCAGAGGCAGCGAAGTACTCTTCCCTGTGGGCCACTAAAGATGCACAGAGGATCAGAGACAGCAAAATATTATGGGTGTTCATGGAGATGAACATCAAAATGGCGATTAACGGCAAGCCACGGTTATCATCCACTGTCTATAACAGTCTACAGAGCTTCGTGGAGTTCAAGACAGACTTTCATCATGTGTATATCAGGGTGCGCAAGGACCCCCATGAATAAATGAAATGAGATACCCTACCTGGCGATGGACGATGTCATATTCGTTGTTCTTGATTCGTGGCCTCTGGAGTGGCACACTCTAGCCAGCTCCATGGTGGAAGCAGAGAATTCCGTCGTGCAGAGGAAGAAGGAGGATGAAAAATTGTGGATGGCGCAATTGGCAGAAAAGTGACGGAATGAAGCAGTAGCAGTGAAGGCACAGGAGGCGCAAGACGCTGAAAAGGTAGTAGAAGAACAACAAAAGGCATCAAAGAAGGAGCGCAAGGGCCAAAAGTAGCCTTCACCTGAATAGGAGACAGAAACAGAGGAAGGTGGTGTGGACCCACAGACAGCATCCACATAGTTGAAGCAACAGCGTCCGAGGGAGCAGGTGGGGTAGCAGAAGAAGTTGAAGGCCTCCAAAACTTCTTTTGACCTGATCACCCTCACTAAGGGGGGATCTCCATGACATAGTGGAGACGGTACGAGACGTCACCATGGAGGCCCTCCAGTAGTTCAAGAAGGAAAACCAGATAGTGTTGGGGGTCCTCCGAGCAAAGATACAGGAGTTTTAGGTGCGCACTCCTTAGGCTAGTACTTTATCAACCAGCCTCGCAGTAAGCACGTCTGCGGCAAAGGAAATGTTGCGCACCCGCATAACCAACACTATAGTGCTGCCAAAGGGAGCACTGGTTACAGAAAATGAAGCCAACAGGCCTATGGTCAGTGCATTGAAGGGAGTTAGAATAAACATGGTTGTGCTCCCTCGGTAGATGCTCTATGTTCTACAGGACGGAGTGACTGCAGAACTGCAAACCAGGGAGGGTCGCGTGCTCCAGGTGATGAGCGAGCAGCGAATTAATATTGAAAAATTAAGCCTGTAGTGTAATGAGGTCATGACACAGAACAGAAATCTAGTGCAGGTGGTCGATGAAGCTACCAAATGGTCCCGAAGCTGACCATCCAAGTAGAGGAACCATCAGAGGCATGCATCCAGAAACTAGCAGCAGGGGTGCGTGAGGCGAAGGAAGGGATGGAAAAGGTTTAGCTGGAGCTGAACCTTCAGATAGTTGAGCTGCAATTGAAGGCACAACCTTCAATCCACCAAAGGTGAAGGAACACTGTGCCAGCGCCATTACAGCAGGAATAACGGAGATCAACATTACAGTGAAGGATTGTACCAAGCTATTTGAAGATTCGTTCAAGGTCCTCACTACTCTACAGGAGGACCCGAATATACAACACCTAGAGACAGAGGCACGCGAGCTATAGCATCAGTATGACGAAATAAAAGGGACCGCATAGACGGTGGCCCTTACACAGAGGCTCACGCAGATGCAGCAGCTGAAAGCACTCAAGGAGCAGGTGGACGCTACTTGACACAAAGAAGTTGTCTTGAAGGCACGCGTACAACCATGGACCGATGAGGCCTTCATAATTACAACCTCCATCGAAGCAAAGCTTGCGCAGATGCAAGGTACAAAGGAACAGGTTCCGAACAGGAGTTCAGCTATCGAGGTCTCTGAACAGTGCATCCAGGAAGTGCAGCAGGTAGCCGCTCAGTGCGGTGTCGATTTTACAGCAGGACAGGTAGAGTTGGGAGGTCTCTGTGCGAAGATCTCCGCACTGACAGAGTGACTCGAGGGTGAGTCACGATGTTTGTGCTAGGTGCATGTTGGGCGCGGGATCCCCAAGGAAAGTTTTGGGGCTTAAAGCCCAGATCTTGGCTAAAAATTGTAAATCTGATGTAAAGACTCCACCCTCAATTTTGTAATGTAATTTCAGGTTTAGAGATCTACCCATGGTCCGCGGACCATGAAATTGTATAAATAGAGCAAGGCTCTAAGTAGTTGAGACATCTAATGGAAGTAATGATCATGGAATAGAAGCATAGCAGAAGGTCTAAGTGTAAGGTTGAGTCTTTGGGTCGTAGAGTAGGAGAAGGCTCTACAGCTGAGTATGCGGAGGCCTAGTAGTCTGCAACTAAGTGTGCAGACCCCTGCAGTTGAGTGCGTAGGATGAGTCAAGTCTGTAACCAGTGGAGAATTAATAAAGATAAGTTTTTGTATCAATTTTGTGTAATTATTTCCTGTTTTCTGCATTGAATATATTGGGTATAAATTGCATTTATGTTGTTTATATGATGCATGAACATACATAACTGTGTAGATTAAGGGAATGTGAGATAAAGTATCTGTTTACGTGAAGTTAACTAACATTTGTAAGAATATAAGTAAGATATGCGGTGTAACTTGGGGAAATAGCATAGATCACTGCCTTAGTAGCGCGAAAGCATCTCAGCCCTAGTTAGCGCTACACGAAAGATTATCATAACAGATCGTGAGGGTCTCGCAGGTTAGAACAGTGTGCGAAGTGACCTGCACAAAGGTAGGCATAGTTGGACTAAATCGACACATCAGACATCTCAAGGGTGCGGAAACTTGGTTCCAGCATCCCCCCATACTGCTTCAGGTGAGACTTCAGTCCACGCACCGCGGGCTAATGCCAAAAGGGCCAGTAGTGTAGGGATTTTTTTGGTTAATTAACTCTGAACTTGGGTCAGGCCCCATTAAGCCAACAAGGAGCATGCCTAGCCTTCATATTAAGTTAGACCTTGAGAGTACAATAGTGCAAGCTCCACTGGCTTTCTCTCTAAGGTTTCCCTCTCTTTAATTTAATGACAACAGCGTGTTTAAATAGTCGCTACTAAAAACAAATTCTTTTGCTTCAAGCATTAAGGGAGTTGAAAAATTCCTTCTTTTTTTTCACACATCTGAAAAACAGAATTTCATACAAATCTATGATTGCTCTATTCTGTCAAACCGAACTTCTTTTTCTAAACTGAACAACCACTAATCTGCAACGTTGTCCTCTTATCTTACTATTCTATCTTTTCGGCCTTCTTTTTCTAAACTGAACAGCCACTTATTTTCACAGCTGTCCTCTTATGTCATAAACCTGAACACAGAAAACAGGGATCGATAAGATAAAAATAAATGAGACGTATAAGAGAATTTCATTTGAAACAAATCACTTTTGCAGGAAATCAGGAAAAATGTAAAACGTAATAAATCTCGCACATAACCATCGTGGAGAGGAATGCGGAGTGAGGTCTGTGACAAGACAAGTCAGACTTTACGGTCTTATCACAAAATCACAATCGCTTTTAAACTAGACTAGGGGTATAACTTTGAATAATCACAATCATTTTAAGACCTGGGGTACTCTAAACAAAATCCAAAGGGGGCTTTCTTAAAACATATCGCAATCGGAACATTGGAAAGGTGGATGGCTTGTTATAAACCATGTACCTTTAAAACTTGTCATTGCGAAGTCCTACAGTGACATGGAAGTTTCACTACGAATGATGTCATGATGGTGACATCACTATGACGTGGCAGATCCATGTGGCAGATTACATGGCATATGGCATGGAAATGGAAAGGGTCTTATCGCATATCACAATCGGCATGAGCAGGAGTCTTTGGAACAAGTGGCATGGCTTAACGGTTTTTTCCGGAGGTGGTTCGAAGTGGTAAGCGGTTTGTGAAGAGGGGGCTCTGAAAGAATAGAGGAGTGACACGTGGATATAGGGCTTGGACGAAAAACTTATTTTCAGACCTCCCCCCTTTGAGAAACTTAAAATGAGCAGAGGGGGGTCCAAAGTCTTCTTCGTCATTGATCCGGGCAGATATGAGCCATTTATTAAATCAAGGAAAGTCAAGCTTTTATATCGCAATCAGTGCTCAGAGCAGAGGCAAAGGTACAGGCAGGATTATGAAAGTTGCGATAAGCCCGGATGTGAAATCATTCATATCCATTTAAATATCTTGTTGGGTCCGGGTGGCCTAATCGCAATCAGAAATCAGTTGGGGTGAAAGATTCGTTATAATCTGTGTCCCTTTGAAACTTGTGATTGCGAAGTCCAGGGTGATTCCAGTGACATCACGAATGACGTCATGATGTGACGTGGAGGATGACATGGCAATGACATGGTAGCTGATGTGGAGTATGACATCATGGATGATGTGGGAGATTATGTGGATATGACATCATTGATGATGTCATATTGCAACCAACATGAGGAAGGATATCACAATCGCAATTCAGTTGGCCTAATCACAATCGTAAATCGGCAAAGGTAGGAGGCATGACCCTTTGGTAACTACAATAGTTCCGGTTGCATGGAATTTTATGAATTGCAGTGCATAATCACATGCTAGGTCTGGTCTAATCTCATTTCGCAATTCATTTAAGGCATGAGACTTAAGTTCTGTGGTTTATTGCAATAGCCACATACGTGGGGGATAGATATAACTTTATTAACTTTGTCCTTGGGTCTAGGGTCTTATCGCAATCACAATGGAGTTGGCAGGGAAGTATTTACCTTATGAACTTTTTATTATTTGCGATGCGGGGAAGCTGAGAGTCGAAATTTATAAATAATAAAACCTATGGGAATTAAAACTCCAATTATTTTTCTTTTTAATTAAATAACCCATATTTTTTCTTAAATACTTGAGGTTTTTTAAAGCCTAAGTATAATCTTAGTCTCACGGGCTATATAAAATTTGGTTTTTGGATAATTAAGGTTTAATACTTGGGTTTTAATTAAAAAGCCTAAGTATTAAACTTTGGTTATGGGACTTTATTAACAGTTTTTGTATTTTTTAAAATTTTAATAGAGGGTCCCCATATTTTATGTGACAAAATGATGGGGGGTTGTGGACAACAACAATGGCGACTCACTGTGAAGAAGTAGTTATCTCTAGTTTAAAGATATGAAACCTGTAAAAATAAGAAATTATAGCTAGATGATTTCAAAATTCCAAAATTAGATATCCTAGCAGTTTAGTCCTTGTCATACACCATTAAGAGACAAAAATCATATCCATCATTGTTTATAAACTTATAAAAATTTACTCCATGAATTTAATATTTTTCAGCAAATTGTATGTACAACAGTGAACTTCGTTAGCAAATAGTTTTCAAGTAAATAAGATAATCAAGTAAAACATAGTGTTAATTTAACTTCCATAACATAGGCATAGCCACTACTGCCAGTAGGCGTCCATATCCTCGATAAGGATACCTTTTAACCCGTTTAGGTTCCAGTGTCCCATCTATTAGGAATAAATGAATATTTCCAAAAGATCATATTAAACTTATTCAGATGTCAACAAAAAGTCATTGTCCTGGCTTGGTAACCAGCTAACAACAATGTCATTCACGGGATCTAACACAGTGAACAAGTCGGCTCGTGATGAGACCTCCTATCCTTTAATTGACCATTTCTATTTTTTATATTTAACAATGGTTATTGTTCATCTCATAGAGATCACTTAATAGATGAGGTGGCAGATTACTCCTTAAGAGCAAAGGGATGGCATAAAAAGTTTTAAGTTAACTAATATTTACTTAATTAACCTTACTCCTTAAGAAATTATAACCTTAAGTAAATATTGATAAATGTGTTTTTACTTTCTTGAAAAATGGGGTTAAAAAGATAGTTCATTATAAAACGATGGAAAGACTTAAATGCAAAAAAAATTGAAACCAGGGACTTTACTAGTTAGGAAAGGTAAAAATGGGCATAAAAAAATCATCTTCATTGAAGTATTCCTTAAAGATAAGGTTTTCTTAATAGATAATAGAGAATAAAACCACTTTCCCAAAGATTGCCAATTTGAATGGAATAAAAATATTTCCTCATTTTATTAAAAAATGAAATGAAAACAAAGTCAAACCAAATTGAAACAAATGCTAGCAAACTAGCAGGAAAGCAATCTATAGAATAAGCCATTACAAGATAACATAAAGGTAATTATGTTCAAAGCAAAAATTTTATCTTGTAAGTGGTTTAAGGCTCTTATTAAAGCATTGATGTGATTTAAAGTTATGTATTTATATTTGCCATCAGCATGCTTTACAAGGAATTTTCTTTTCTTTGCAAATCTGGCTTAAAAACTAATTTGCGAGTCTTTACATATTTATTTATTTATTTTATGAAGTAAAACAAGAAACAAAATTTGAAAAACAAAAAAGGAAACTCCCTGAATGAATTATGTTGATTGTTCTTTCTTAGCTGCTTTTGCCCGCAAAACCAAGTCTTCAAATCAAATCTATGAAATCCTGCAAAAGAGACAAAAAAATAAGAAATAATGATAAAAAGAAAAACTAACAATAGACAAAAATGAGCTTGTGAAATGCATACGTGGGATAATTTTGACTGTAATTTACCACATGGATTTTCAAGTTCTTCCCTGTATTTCTCAACTTCCCTTTGTTCAATATCATCTATTTATTAAATCTAAAATGTTAAGTAATGGATTTTAAGATTTCATTCATCTCAATTTCACATAGGATAACAATAGTGATGACTATGACCTTTTCAAAAGTACTTGTAAATCAAAGATTGCCAAAACATAGTAATTCTCCACACATGTTTTTTAAAAGCGCTATTGTCAGTGTGATGGAGTTTTACAAAAGAAAGACAATCATATGATTTAAAAGTCTCTAATATGCTTTAAATCACTTTATTATAAAATGAAAAATAGATGTTGTAAATATTAAATTCATTACTTGCTTATTGAAATCTACAATGAAAACAAAAAAGAATCTAATCTAAATTAATCTACTCCTAATTACTAACTGAATCAAGGGAACATGACTAGGTATAGTCATACTTCCAATGTAACCATTCTCTTGTTTTATTACCTACTAGTATGTACAAATCAAACGTTAGTAACCATATATCGAAAACAATCAAAATGAAACAAAATTTATATTTTACATCTAATGTAAAATTATGTACAAAGACAAGTTTATTTACAGTTAACCTGTTAGTAAACCACCTTTTTTGGAAAGCATTCTCTAAACAAATATGAATGGGATCATCAAAGAATGGATGAATACTTGTTAGAGAATGAAAAGTTTCGAAAGGAGATGGTGGCAAAGCATGTTGTGAAGGAAGAACACTCTCAAGATTTAAATTTGACTGATGATGAAATGATTGGAATGAATTTCTGAATGTCGAATTAAATTGGAAATGGCTTAATTTTTTATATTCAGGATTATGAGAAACCAATTCATCATTTTCACTTAATAAATCTCGATGATATTCAATATTCAAATATTTAACATGTTTGAAAAAAGAAAAGAAAATAAAATAAAAGGATGAAAAAACAATTAAATTGTTATGAAAACTAAAATAACAAAATAATTTTATAAGGCAATTCTGGAACCTATCATGGATTTCAGTCAATGAATTGCCACTAAAAGGACATTCCCTGAAAACTTTAAAAATGTGAATTTCTAAAAGAGAATCAGAATGAAATACATTAGAAACTCGCATGGTTAACTCATCAAAGTTCTTAAAACTAAGTTTGTGTTCAGGAGACAAAATTAAAGCATGTGAATCTTCACGAAATAAATCAATTTTCAAAATTGGCGCAGTTTGTACAAGATGTGATTCTTTGTCATCATTGTCATGATAATCGTCATAAATTACCTTCTTCTTATGAAAATCAAATGACTAATCTGAATCATTATCATTCAAATGATAAATAGATGTGGAATTTTCATAACAAGAACTAGGAAAATTATCACCTGAAAGATTAGTGTGATCATCATTAACTATACCCTGATTTGAAAAGACATCAGGATAAAGAAAATAATGCATTTCAGAATATATTGATGGCTGAAATGAATTGTTTATAAAAACTTTTTGTATTATAATCTAGGTTTAAGGAAATTCTTTCAATTACAGTTACATGTTCTGAATTTTCTAAATTTTCCTTCAAAGAAGATAAACTGATGTGTTCATTATTCAAGTCTTGTAGATTGGATTTTATTGGACCTATTGATTGGTAACATGCATTATTAAAATCTGTTTGAGTTGCATCTTGAAAGAGAAAATAAGAATTTAAACTTTCTAAAGAAGAACATTGTGATTCAATTACAGTTTCAGGTTTGGGTTCCATAAAATCGTTTGGTGATTCAAGACTATCTAATGAGTTAAATGTGTCTTGTTATTCATTAATTGATTCATTATCTTGAGAATGGGATGAAACAAGAGAAGTGAAACGTTCAACTAAATCCTCAGTTGAAGGAAAATCATCTAAATGAAATCTATAACAAAATGACCAAAATCTATTATAAAAACCATCTAAAGATTCACTATCATATATGTAAAGATTATCTAATTCTAAACACAAATTATTGTAACTGTAATTTTGATGTGCTTTGAGAAATGCCTGACAAAAATATTTCCATGAATGAATCGACTTCTCGAGAAGCACCAAGAACCATTTGTGGATTCGTCCTCTAAATGTGAGAGAGAAAATCCTGTAGATCTCATTATCAATCATTATATTAAAATATTTACATTTATTAACAAAACCAGAAATATGATTTAATGCAGAAATATTATTCGCACCATCAAACTTTAACTGTGACAAGGACTCAATCCACTTCTTAGGCATGCCTCGTGTAGGCTTAGGTGAACCGAATGCATGACCAAGTGTAGGAATGCATATGGGAGCCATGATTAGTTTAAAATGATAGAAAAATTTAATAAAATAACTAATTCAATCCCTCCTTCTAGTGCCAAAAATGTTGAGGCCTCGAAAATCGCTACCACAACATTGGGGATAATGACCTGATCCGGACCTTAAAACAACTCATTTTCCATTTGGGATAGTGGCTCCAACTGGTTCAATTAGGTCCAGTTACCTTATCCCAGCTTCTATCAGCTTTAAATATGTATTTAATTGCTAATAACTAGGGACATCAGAACAATTATTCCAGTTGATCAGACAAGAAGAATTGATCCTTAAGTTGTTTTTGTGGAACAACCAAACCAATCTAAAGTTTTTCCTTAAAAGAGGACTTCTAGTAATGTAGAATTAATCTAAATGCAAACTAATTCTAAATGCAAGAAAAAGGAACTAAATCCTAATCCTATCTCAAGTAGGCAGATATAGATCTAACCCAACCAAGAGAAATATATTTAAATGATTTGGGATTTAAATATGTTTGGCTTATAATGAATATCAAGCCAACGAAATAATTCAATTAGCTAACATTATGAATACCAAAACATATTCTATTCGGAGGCCTCTTAACTGAAATAATCAACCAATAACATTTACGAAGTATTTCACAAAATGATACTGATTGTTAAATCAATAATTCGAATAATTTAACAAGAATATGAGGAAATAGTTCACAACATATCATTATTTGTTAAATCAGTATTAAAAGACAGATTTCTGAGTAAATAGTTACTCAAAAATCAAAATTTAACACATAAGAGAAGAGATAAATAATAACATATGATTAAGACGAGAGACTGATACCGACAATAGTGCACAAATATGAATAAAATGACACATTCCTACCATTATAAAAATGAAACTAGTATTTAAAACAATTATATTAAAAATACCAATTTATTGAATGTATTTCTCTAGCTCTGGTCTCCAACAGTCCTTTACAATCTTTGAACTTTTTTTGTTACAACAAGAGTTGCAATAGTGCAAACTCTGCCCATCACCCATCATTCAGAATGCTAAAGGAAAAATCCTTAGTAATCTCTCAGATCTGTTTTCTCTCCTCTAACCTACAACTCTAAATCCTCTATTAAATAGTCCTTCAAGAATTCGTGAATTGTAGAGAAGAGAAGCTTGCCCAGTCTTCCTATTAAGTTAGACTTCGAGAGTACAATAGTGCGAATTCCCCTGGCTTTCTCTCTAAGATTTCCTGCTCTTTAATTTAATGCCAACAACGTGTTTAAATAGTCGCTACTAAAAACATATTATTTTTCTTCAAGTGTTAAGGGAGTTGAACAATTACTTTTTTTTCACGCATCTGAAAAACAGAATTTCATACAAATCTCTGATTGCTCTATTCTGTCAAATCGACCTTCTTTTTCTGAACTGAACAACCACTTATCTGCATAGTTGTCCTCTTCTATCATAAACCTGAACACGGAAAATAGGGATCGATAAGATAAAAATAAATGATACTTATAAGAGAATTTCATTTGAAACAAATCACTTTTGTAGGAAATCAGGAAAAATGTAAAGCTAATAAATCTCACACATAACCATCATGGAGAGGAATGCGGAGTTAGATCTATGACAAGATAAGTTGAACTTTACAGCCTTATCTTAAAATCACAATTGCTTTTAGACTATAACGGGGGTAGAAATTTGAATTATCGCAATCATTTTAAGAACTCGAGTACTCTAAACAAAATTAAAAGGGGGATTTCTTAAAATGTATCGCAATCAAAATATCGAAAAGGTGGATGGCTTGTTATAAATCTTGTCCCTTTAAAACTTGTGATTGCGAAGTCCTGCGGTGACGTGGTAGTGTCGTTGTGAATGATGTCATGATGGTGACATCACTAAGACGTGGCAGATCCATGTGACAAATGATGTGGCGATGGAAAGGGTCTTATCGCATATTGGAATCTGCATGAGCAAGAGTCTTTGGAACAAGCGGCATGGTTTAGCAGTTTTTTCCAGAGGGGGTTCAAAGTGGTAAGAGGTTTGTGAAGAGGGGGGTCTAAATGAACAGAGGAGTGATACGTAGATATAGGGCTTGGACAAAAAGCTTATTTTTGGACCCCCCTTTGAGAAACTTAAGATGAGCACAAGGGGGTCCAAAGTCTTCTCCATCATTGATCCAGGAAAATCTGAGGCGTTTATTAAATCAAGGTAAGTTGGGATTCTATATCGCAATTAGTTTTAGGAGCGGAGGCAAAGGTATGGACGGGATTATGAAAGTTTCCATAAGCCTAGATGTGAAATAATTTATATCCATTTAAATATTGTGTCGGGTTCAGGTGGCCTAATCCAAAATGGAAAAGTAGTTGTTTTAAGGTCCGGACCGAGTGGTTATCCCCATTGTTGTGGCAACGATTTTTGAGGCCTCAACACTTTCATAAATTTCTTATCCAATTAAGAATATTATTTTGTTGTTCTAAGATTCTCATTGTATTAGAAACAAAATGTTATTCTTGTGCTTAAGGATTCATGAGTTTTGCAAGTGAAAAATGAGTTTTTGTGTTAATTTTATGAGCAATTTTAACATAAATAATAAATTGAACAACATCATATAAATGTACAAAACATCACCAAAAAAACATCACAATAGGAACATGATGAAGTAGTTCACCCCTCCTAGGCTACGTTTCCTTGGTCCAGGTTCCAATGGCTTGGGCCTCTCTATTATGCTCAAATGTGTAAAAAAATGTGTTTACAATGCTCAAATGGTTCTAAAACTTGTTCCAATGAATCCAACATGTCCAAAAATGGCTACCTAGCCTCTTTCTGCATCCAATTTCGTCAAAACTTGGAGAAGTTATGACCTCTCCTAGTTTTCCCACTATTCACTCTACATTTTGCCCAAAATTCAGTAACAAACCTGCATTTTTGCTCGAAACTCCACTATCTGAGCGATAAATCCCCCAAATTTCAAGCAGATTTGTCAGACTAGTAATTGACCCACTAAAACCCTCCGGCAGTTAAATTAAATGTTACATGAGCATTCACATGCGGGCGGTTACCCCAACGGTCAAGCTCCCCTGACGGTTACGGTAAATGCTAGTGGTTAAAATTAGGAGCGTTCACATGTGGGTAGTTACCTCGGCGGTGAGGCTCCCCTAACGGTTACAGTAAATGATGGTCGTTAATATTAGAAGCATTCACATGGGGCGATTACGTTTGTGCCCACCTTCTAAAATCTTCAGCATTAACATTTAAATATTGGGCGCAAACCATATGGTTAAGACCCACATGTATGGTGCGATGGTGAAGCCTTTACATGAGTGTTTGGGAGGTTGCAGATTTGACCCCTGCTGCCTCCGGTGGGACCCTTGCACCATTTTTGTGGTCCTCAGGCTGCCACGTGGTGGCTTGAGATTGGCCACCACAAAAACACGTGGACCACACAAAACTTTCCACTTGGACCACTAACAAAGTGCCACTTAGCATCACCTAATTCACCGAAGATGTACAGTTAGCTTTCTAACTCAGCCTAGTCACCTACACAATCATCTGTATGGATGCACAGTCAGCAGCCCAATCAGCACTCTGCAATTGTTTTTTGTTGTTTGAGAAAATGGATAGAACGCGTTTCTGGGAGCATACAGTGTCATGTGAAACGAGTTGCGCCAGATTCAGGACGACGATAACTATGAATTCTTTCAAGTTCCACACTATTCTGATGATTTTTATTTTTTAGCATAATTATGAGCACCTAATCATTCCTCCCCACTAGAAGCCTTTTGGACCCCAAAATATTACTTTCAGTTGTCTAGCAAGTTAGGGTACAATTCCCTCACCTTTCTAATCTCTATCCATTTTGCCTTTGAAGGATTTGTTCCCTTGAGCCCCACTAGAAGATAGTCGACACTTCCTCTTTTTCATGTCCTTGTTCTTCTGTCAAGTATAGTGTCTTGCTAAAGCTCATCAAGGAATTTTGGAGAAAAATCTTCAATAGATGGAATTTGAACATTCTCTCATTGATCTTCAATCAAAGAAGGTTCATACAACCTTAAGTTCTCAACATTAACAACAACATAAATTTGCATATATGAAGGCAAATCTAACCTGAAGGCATTGTTACCAATCTTTTCCAAAATTCTGAATGGAACATATCTAATTGGTTTTAGCTTTTTACCTTCTCCTTGGAGTCTCTCTTTACTAATGTGAAGCCAAACTTCATCACCGACTTGGAACTTGTGATCTACATTATGCTTGTCATGCCTTTCTTTGTACTTTCTTTGGCTCTTTTCAAGTTGTTCTTGAACTCTTTGGTGTACCAATTGAATTTGTTCAATGAACCTTCTTGCTTTGTCTATGTCACTATGACCATCAATAGAAACATCTTTTCCAAAAATGAAATCCAAAGGAGACTTAGGCAAGTATCCTGAACACGCCTCAAATGGCGATGTTTGAGTTGAAGAGTGCTTGGCCCGGTTATAAGCATGTTGAATATAGTGCAAATGTTCATCCCTCAACTTAGGATTCTTGCTGCAATACCCACAAAGAGGATGTATCACTGTCCTATTCACCACCTCTATTTGACCATCTATTTGAGGATGAAAATTTTCTTTTTTTCAATTTGGTGTCCATGAATCCCCACAAGCTTGACCGAAAATTCCCAACAAAGCGAGAATCTTGATCACTAACAATAGATGTGGGAAATCCAAAATGCACCCATACCATTAGGGGAATTCTGAGGTCTAAAATGGGCCTCCTAAGGAAATTATAAAATAATAGTGGAAATAATAAAATAAGATTAGATTACATCATCAAATTTTAGAGGGAAAAAAGAAAAAAACTACATTTTAAACTCGTATTTTCAACTTATCTCCCTATGGTTTACTCAAATTTTGACTAGGAACACTTATTGGATGCATAATTTGATTCCTCATCCAAGTAGTACCCATGTTGCATACTTTCGATGGACCCTTCTACACAAAAAATGAGAAATACATGAAAAACGTGATTTCAATCACATTTTTCATGTATTTCTCATTTTCATGTAGCAGGGTCCATCGAAAGTATGCAACATGGGTACTCCTTGGATGAGGAATTAAATTTTTCATCCAACGAGTACTCACACTTGAAATTTGAGTAAAACCTTAGGGATATAAGTTGAAAATACAAGTTGAAAAAGTAGTTTTATTATTTTATTATTTTTTTAATATTTTTACTTTTTTACCCCCAAAATGGTGAATCATCCCCCATGGTTGACATCGTCATCTTGAATCCTATTGGTTATTTTAAAGTTTATTTTGGTTGTACATTTTTCTTAGGAGGCCCATTTTAGACCTCAAAAGTTCTCTAATGATTCTGAAAGAATAATTGAGTAGTTTGATCAGCTGTAACTTTCTTTTTACATGTCATCAAAATACACACTTTGTTGAACCTATCCACAACTACATACAAATAATCATAACCTCTTTTTGACAATGGCAGACCTCCTACAAAATCTATAGAAACACTCTCCCACGGTCGTGAAGGAACCGGAAGTGGTTTGTACAATCCTAACTTCCTATTGCTAGGCTTACTGACTGCACATAATGAACAGCCTTTAATAAAATTTGAAACATTTCAAGCATACATGGCCAATAACAATACCTCTGTAGATGTGCCACCATCTTACTTACACTGAAATGACTAGCAATAAGGTAAGTATGTGCCTCTCTTATTATGTTGACTCTTTCTCCTTGTGGAATACAAATCTTTCCAAGATGGTACAACAAGTTATCATGCAAATGATAATCCAATTCTTCTACTTGGTTACCTTGACTCAAGCTTGCATAAATATATTGAAAGTCATTGTCTAATGCATATTGCTCAATATAAATTTCATGCAAAACATAATTATGCTTGAGTAAAATAGTTGCACTAGCAATAGGCCTAGAAAGCATATCAGCAACTTTATTGTAGATACCTTTCTTATACCTAATTACCAAGTGGAATTGTTGAAGAAAACCCATCCATCGGAAGTGCCTTGATTGCTGCAACTTTTATTGAGGTTGCAAGTATTGCAATGGTTGATGATCAGTGTGAATGATTGTTTCCTTACCCATCAAGTAGTGTTTCCACTTTTTCACGCTTTGCACCAATGCATGCAGTTCCTTGTCATATGTAGGATAGTTAATCACTCCACCATTTAAAGTTTCTAAATGAAAACAAATATGCTTACCATGTTGCATGAGGAATGCACCCGTGGTGTAGTCACTAGCATCAGCCTGAGTCTCAAATGAATGTCTCAAGTCTGGAAGTGCAAGTACTAGAGCTGAACTATTCTTTTCCTTCAATGCATCAAAGGCCTTTTGTTGTTTTCCTCCCCACTAAAACTTTTTTCGCACTTGTCAATGCATGCAAAGGATTTGCTATAGAAGAAAAGTTAGTAATTAATTTCCTCCAATATTGTGTTTCTCCCAAAAAACTTCTTACCTCAGTAACTGTCTTGGGCCTTGGCCAATTCAAAGTGACATCAACCTTTTAGGGATCTATTTTCAACACACCTCCTCCAAAAATATGACCCAAGTAACCTAAAGAAGTTTTTCCAAACTCACATTTTGACATCTTAAGATACAATTGTTCTTTATTCAAGACATCAAGTACCTTTCTTACATGCATGACATGTTCATCACAAGATTTACTGAAAATTAAGATTCCATCTAAGCAGACTATAACAAACTCATCAAGCCATGGCCTCAACACATCATTCATCACACGCATGAATGTAGCAGGATCATTACATAAACCAAAAGGAATAACTAGCCATTAAAACAAACCTTGTTTTGTTTTGAATGTTGTCTTCCAAATGTCTCCTTCAGCTATTCTAATTTGATGGTATCCACTCCTTAAGTCCAACTTAGTAAAATAATTTTCATATTTCAATTGATCAAGTAAATCATCTATTCTAGGTAGTGGGTAATGATTCTTTACCATAATTTTGTTTAATGCACGGAAGTCCGCACACATGCACCATGTTCCATCCTTCTTTAGCACCAAGACAATAGGTGAACCACATGGAGAGGAAGATGGCCTGTTGATCCCTTTATCCAACAACTCTTGAATTTGCTTCTTAATTTTTGCACTTTCCATCACTAACATCTTGTACATGCCAATGTTAGGAAGAGGACAATCCTACTACAACTATATCTCATGTTGGATTCCTCTCTTGGGAGGTAATCCTTTTGGTTCCTGAAACATCTCATCATATTGGTTAACTACATCAACCAATTCAGATTTCAATTTTGAATCACAACCTTTAAAAGCTTCATTATCAACATCATTCTTGGGTTTGATCATTAGAAGCACAAAATTCTTGCTTGAATTCACTAGTATTTTCATCTACCCTGCATTAACAAGTGAAAGATTTAGTTTCTTGCTATGAGCTCTCGCAATATATTCTACTCCATCTTTGAACAAATGGTATTTGTTTTAATGTCTATGGAAGATATATTTTTTGTCGTAGAGGTACGGGTTGCCCAAAACTACACCACATATGTCTAATGGCATAACATCGAGCTCCACTTCATCTATGAAATTTGCAGTAATGGCAAATTTTAGTTTACACTTTCTAGTAACCTGCAATTGTGCATTGTCACACACCCATCCAAGTGGATATGGTTTAAGATGTGGAATGGTTTCCAAATTTAAACTTTTGATTTTTTGAGAGAAAATATTGGCTTGAGAGCCACTATCAAAAATTGTATCAATTTTGCTATGTTTTGATATCACCCTTATGTGAAAGAGTTCTATCTTCTTCTTTTCATTTGGAGTTTCATTATGTGAATTTGAAGTACTAGTGCTAGCAATGGATTCTTTTCCTTTTATACCCATGGTTGTAATTTTTGTTTCATCACCCGAATCAGATACCAAATCCTGTTGAGTGGTTTCAATTGTCTTATGTTTTCCCTTGTTGTTGAATTTCTTTAGTTTCATTTCGGGATGAAGCTTCCAACAATGAGCTTCATCATGACAC
This sequence comes from Pinus tabuliformis, assembly GCA_031772625.1. Lineage (NCBI taxonomy): Eukaryota > Viridiplantae > Streptophyta > Pinopsida > Pinales > Pinaceae > Pinus > Pinus tabuliformis. The sequence goes on from CM062816.1 coordinate 770,463,178, forward strand.
TATTTGGAACAATGTTTTCATGTTAATTTCTCTCCTTCCTTCTTGATAGATGCATTTTTCATTCCCTTCCCTTTGAAACCTTTTTTTTTTCCTTTACTCTTAAATGGATTTTTACTACTTTCTTCTGGAGTGTTTTTCCCTCTTGCCTCAATATGAGTGGATTGCACACACACATCATCTATATTATTGGGATTAAACATTAAGATAGTATGCCTAAGGTAAGTGTGTAAACCCCCTATGTACTTCAGCAATGTGTCTTGTGATTGCAAATCTACACCTAACATTAGAGACCTTTTTTTGAATTCTTGGTTGTAATCTTGCACATTTTGACCTTTAAGTTGTCTAAAGTTCTGCCAATTCATGATGGATTTTTGCACATAAGCTAGAGGGTATAATTGTCTTTTAATTTCAGCAATGAAATCAGACCAAGAAATTGAGATCTTACCATGTTTTTTTATCTCCTCTTGTGTCTTTGATTCCCACCATACTAGTGTTGCACCCTCCATTCTCAAGGAAGCTAACTAAATATTTATGTCATCCTCTTGAAGGTTTTGAATTTTGAAATAGACCTCCAACTGACGAATCCAATTATCAAGCTTTTTTGTATTCACTTCACCATTATACATGGCCAACTCAAATTTAACATCAAGTTTTAGTAAGGGTGATTTACCAGTTCCTTTTGAGGTATGTTAATGAGTATGAGTAAGGGTTGTGTTAGTGGAAGAGGGTGAAGATGCCTGTGAAGAAGAAGATGAAGAATATGGTGGAGAGGGTGGATATTTACCTCCTTTTCCATTGCCTCTATTTCCATTACCTCCTCCTGAAAAAAATTCTCCTTTGGGAGGTTTGCAGCTTTCAGCCTCCAGCCTGGTATTCCTCTCTTCATAGAGGACCTTCACCATCTTCATAATATCAAAGAAAGCCTTCTTAGAGACCTTCTCATCTTCTGTCATGTTTGTAGGTTCTCCTTCATGAGATATATTCACTGGAGTCTCAACCGCAACCTGAGGATGAACTAGTGTTGGAGATTGTGGCAACCTTTCACTCCTTCCCCTTGACCCAACTTTAGGGCTTCCAACTAGCTTCCATTCTCCTCTTTTGAGTTTTAACCTTGTAAGCATGACATAAACTTCCAAACAATTAAATCCTTCTTACACAAAGCAAACCTAGTGCTCTGATATCAAAATGATCTGATTAAGAATATTAGTTTGTTGTGCTAAGATCCTCCTCAGATTAGAAACAAAATGTTATTCTTATGCTTAAGGATTCATGAGTTTTGCAAGTGAAAAATGAGTTTTTTTGTTAATTTTATGAGAAATTTAACATAAATAAGAAACTGAATAATAACATATAAATGTACAAAACATCACCAAAAACATGTCACAACAGGAACATGATGAAGGAGTTCACCCCTCTTGGGCTACGTCTCCTTGGTCCAACTTCCAATGACTTGGGCCTCTCTATTATGCTCAAATGTGTAAAAATATGTGTTTACAATGCTTAAATTCTTCTAAAAATTATTCCAATGAGTCCAACATGTCCAAAAATGGTTACCTAGCCTCTTTCTGCACCCAATTTGGCCGAAAACTAGAGAAGTTATGACCTCTCCTAGTTTTCCCACTATTCACTCTACATTTTGCCCAAAATCCGGTAACAAACCCGCATTTTTGCCCGAAATTCTACTATCTGAGCGACAAATCCCCCAAATTTCGGGCAGATTTTTCAGACCGTTAACTGGCCCACTAAACCCCACCAGTGGTTAAATTAAATGTTACATGAGCGTTCACATGTAAGCGATTACACCGGTGGTCAGGCTCCCCTAACAGTTACGGTAATGTTGTCGGTTAAGATTAGGAGCATTCACATGTGGGCGGTTACCCCGACAGTCAAGCTCCCCTGATAATTATGGTAAATGCTATCAATTAAGCTTAGGAGCGTTCACATGGGGCAGTTAAGTTCGCACCCACCTCGCAAACTCTACAGCATTAACATTTAAATATTAGGCACAAACCATATGGTTAAGACCCACATGTGTGGTGGAATGGTGAAGCCTTTGCATTAGTGTTTGGGAGGTTGCGGGTTCAATCCTCGCTGCTTCCAGCAGAACCTTTGCACCATTTTGGTGGCCCTCGAGCTACCACATGGCGGCCTGAGGTTGGCCACCACAAAAACACGTGGACCACACAAAACGTGCCACCTGGTACCACCCAAATCTTCAGAGATGTAAATTCATCTTGCCAAATCAGCCTAGTCACCTGCATAGTCAGTTGTACGAATGCACAATCAACAGGCCAATCAACACTCTGCAATTTTTTTTTGCCTATTTGAGAAAACGAACAGAACATGTTTCTGGGAGCATACTGTGTATGTTTCATGCGAAACAAGTTGCACTGGATTCAGGACGATGAGCACTACACGCTCGTTTAGGTTCCACACCATTCTGATGATTTTTATTTTTAAGCATAATTCTGAGTACCTGGACAATTTCTTCATGTTTGGCTCTACTCTAACAATGACTCCCATGTTGACAAAGTCTCACTTCACAATTGATTCTTCGACAGGGTTTTAGAATGGTATTAGGTTTATAAATATGAGCATGGACGGGAGACTAAAATGGAAAATGGAGTTGAGTGAGATGGCTTAGGGAAATGAGTGAAATAGCTCCTAAGAAATCGAGTATAATGGAAAGTAACAAGTGGAATTATCAATGAATCAGGGTTTCAAAAATGATGTGTTTGTGTGATGACGATGAATAGAAAATGGGATTTTCGGACTAACTTCATTGTTATGACATGATATTTATAACTCAGTCTGAATTTAGAATAGTAATCATTATTTCGAATGGCGGTACAATGTCTATATTATTTCATAATGTAATGTTTTTACCTTTATTATTAAATCCAATATTTTCATACCTTCAACTTGTGATTCTAATACTTGATTGTTCTTATGAAATTGTCTTCAGGTGCTTCCACTGTGGACTTGATCATTTCCTTCTACTACAATCTTCAATCATTCCAGTCGGTGATTCCTATCAATATTAGCTGCAGAATTTCATCAAAGTTGCAGATTCTCAGCAATTCTGTAGCTACTTATTCTGAAAAGAAAAAGAGGGACATAAAGAAAATGGGAATTAGAATAGGATTGAAAAAGAAAATTTAGGGTGCCAAAATTACTTGGTTTTCACCCTAGATTTTTTGTATAAACATGCCAACAGAGTTGGTTTTCATGTTTATACAATTTTATTATTTTGTAATAAATTATATATATATATATATATATATATATATTATTTTATTTTTATTTTTAAGAAAAACAAAAAGTTTTACAAATCAAGTTTGAGAGGAAGGAAAATCCTTCCTAATCATCTTCAAATCAATATTGTCTTGCAGGTTTTTAACAAATTCCTCCTTTGTAAATGGCTTGTGATAAATTCTCAATTGATGACCATTTACAAGGAAGGTCACTCTTTCTTCATGTTTTGATCCTGGATGCACCATTATCAAAGACAGTTTCAATATCATATGACCCAAGCCAATGACTTTGAAATTTTCCTTGAAAATCTTTAAACTTTGAGTCAAAAAGTAATGCCCAGTCTCCTGGTTAAAGTTTCCTTTCCTTTGTGTACTTGTCATGCCACCTGTATCTTTGTTGTTGAACTATGTTGGTTCTTTGAATAGCATCATGTCTTATCTCATCTAGTTCATTCAACTGCTCTATTATTTGTTTCTGTGCTTCAGATAGATCAAGACCTAATTTGACTGTTGTCTTGAAGGTCTTTACCTGGAACTCAATAGGAAATAATACTTGCTTTCCATAAAAAATTCCATAGGGAGTATGTCCTATAGTGTTTCTACATGTGGTACGGTATGCCCATAAAGCTTCTAGAAGCTTTTCTACCTAGTCTCTTCTATGCAGATGCACAGTCTTGGTAAGAATTGCTTCAATTACTTTATTGGTGGATTCCACCTGCCCATTTGCCTATGGATAATATGGAGTGGACTTCCAATGTTTGATTTTATATTCCTCCATTATATTTTGTACCAACTTGGATGTAAATTCAGTTCCTTGATCTGTCACAATCTCCCTTGGGACACAAAAAAGAGTAAAAATATCCTCGAAAAGAAATGAAACTGCAACACTTTAAGTTTCAAAATAAAGTGATTTATCTTCTACCAATTTTGTAACATAATCAGTGAAAACAAGAATATACCTTTTTTGTCTAGATGGTGGATTAGTTGGGACCAAAAAATCTAGAGCCCATTTTTCAAAATTTTCAATAAGTACCCGAGCTTTTAGAGGCATTTCATTTGAAGGGATAGGTTTCCCCATTCTCTGACAACTATCACATCCCTTTACATATTCTTTGGCACCTTGAAAAGGGAAGGCCAATAATATCCTAAGAGAAGGACTTTGTAAGCACTTCTTTTGCCAGTGAAGTGTCCTCCACATGGCTCATCATGACAAGTTTTTAGTATTTCTAGTACTTCATCTTCTCTGACACATCTTCGAATAATCGGATCTGGCCCTGTTTTGTACAATTCTCCATTTTTTCATGAATAAGATGCACTAATTTGAGTTACCTTTATTTTTTCTCAAGGAGACAAATATAATGGTAACTTCCATGTAGCCAAATAGTTAGAAATATCTACAAACCAAGGAGATTTAGTAGATACTACAAATAAATATTTGTTGAGAAATGGCAACAAGAAATTCCAGTTTAATTATTCCTTGAATTAAACTGTGAATTAAGTTCGAATTCTATTCTCATAGCAACTTAAAATAGTTAAATTAAGTTTATTAAACTTGCTTAACTTAGGAAATTTGAGTTGGAAGTCTTTTGGAAGTCATGTATATGTTCTCCCTACTTTGTAGGAGTCGAGTATCAGTTAATTGTGAGTTGTAAAATAGAAGACTCAGTTTCATGAGTCAGTTCAGTTAAATTAGTTCTCAAATTGATTGAGAGAACTAATAGTGAGTTAATAGTCAATGGTGACACTAATGAACTCCACCAGTGCTACTCTAGTTAACTGAATATTTACTCATCAGAAACTCATGCATGTTGATTCTGAGAAAGACCCAGTTGAGACTAGAGTGCAGGGACAGTGTGCTATTTGTTTTAGATTTTTCTGAGTTGCACTGATAGTGCATGCATTCAAGAACTAATCCTTAAGGGATTGTTTTATTTTTATAGGCTTTATTTCCCTTTAAATACAAGTTATTCTCCATAGGATTACACAATGGAATAGAGACTTGGAGAGCTTGTGAATTGGCTAATCTTTGGCCTTGATCTTTCTTATGAGTTGGAGATTGAATTTGCTGAGTGTTGGGATTGTTCTAAAGAGAACAAGCATTGTAATTTCATGTTGATTTTCCAAATTAATACAAAACAGATAGTGGGGTTTTGAGTTGTGGCTTTCCCTAGATATTTATTGTGTTATGTGCCTTTGATTCTCTTCCTCTATTGATTATTGTTTGCTCAATGTTTATGGGCTTCCGCTTTAAAGAGTAGAAGTAGATTCTTGTCTCTTGCTTTAGCAAATTGCATTGGTTTGTGAATATATGGGATTTCCTACAATATTCATAGGGAAAATTGTCTTCTACAGGTACATCATTATTATCATTTTGAATTCTCCATAGAAAGTTAGCAATTGTATTTTGTTTTCCAAGTCTATCCAAAATAGTAATATTAAATTCATGTAACAACAATAACCATCAGGTAATTCTGCCATTAGTAATTGGTTTATTCATTAAGTACCTAATTGCAGAATGATCAGTATGTACAAAGGTTTCATAGACAGTGATGTAATGTCTAAATTTGTTGATGGCATGGACAACAACTAAAAACTCCTTTTTTGTTACGGTATAGTTTAACTATGCAAGAGTCAATTTTTACTAGTATAATAAATGGCATAATGAGTTAAATCTTTATTTCATAGTACAGCTCCTAATGTTGTATCTGAAGCATCTGTTGAAATGTGAAAAGGTAATTTCCAATTTGGCCCTCTTAGAATAGGTGCTTCATAAATCTTTTCTTTCAATGTTTCAAAGGCTTTTTGGCAATCAGAACTCCATTTGAATTCACAATCTTTTGTGAGAAATTTGAAAAGTGGAGATGAAATTTTTGTAAATTTTTCTATGAATCTTCTATAGTAACCAGTAAAACCAAGAAAACTTCTAACGTCATGTTGACAAGTTTGAATTAACAATTTAGAAATAACTTCTCCTTTAGATGTGTCCACTCTAATTCCATTTCCTGAAATATGGTGTGCTAAAACAATCCCCTTAGTAAACATCATAAAACATTTTTGATGGCTTAATGAGATATCTTCTTCCTCACATCTAATGAGAAATTTTTCCAAATTTTTAAGAGCTTATTCAAAAGAATTTCCATAAACCGTAAAATCATCCATGTAAACTTCCACACAATTAATCGTGAATTAGATCAAAAAAAGTTCCTAAAACTTCCCTTTGGAATGTTGCAAATGCATTACAAAACCCAAAAGGAAGTACTCGATAATCATAGATTCCCCATGGGCAGGTAAAAGTGGTTTTATCTTGATATTCTGGAGCTACTTGGATCTGGTTATATCCACTAAAACCATCTAGAAATGAGAAATATTTCTTTCTTGCCAGTGTGTCTAAAACTTGATCTATGAAAGGAAGTGAAAAATGATCTTTTAAGGTAGCTTTATTCAATTCCCTATAGTCAATGCATACTATAATTTTCCATTAGTTTTAGGAGCAATTTCCAATGGTGAAACCCACTACCTATCTCATATTGGATAAATGAAATTCCCATTTAAAATTTTTTGTAATTCCTCTTTAACAATTTCTCTCAAATTTAGATTCATTCTTCTATGAGGTTGTTGAATTGGTTTAGCATTTTCTTCAATGTAAATATGAGGTATACAAGTATTAGGATCAATTCTTTTCATGTTAGTGTATTCCCATGCATAAGCAGAGGAATGTTCTTGTAACATCTTTATTAAATCTTTCTTTTGAAATTCTTCCATATTATTATTGATATTCAAAGTTTTTTCTGAGAAGATTTCTATTGAAGAGTTGCCAAATTTTTCCATAGAATGTAAAGATAGTTGACGAGATGATAAATATTCAATATTGCATTGTTCTTGAAAACTTCGATTAGATTCACAATATGAGGAAGACTCATTATTTTCCATTAAATTCAAAATCTTTTCTTCTTCATCTATTTGTGAAGTAATAAAGATTGGTCATCTATCAATATCATCATCTATCCATTCTTCACTTTCTACTTCTATTGTTGTTTTTTTAGGAGGATATAATGTGAATTTCTTTGTTGAACATCTATCAAAAATAAACATATCGCCGGCTCTACAACTTGTTAGTGTCAGTTTTTTTGCTTGCCACCAGTGATCAAATGTTCTCTTTCAGCATTTCCATTAGGGTCTAGGGTCAAGTTTTTTTCATTTTACTAGGTCCTTCATTCAAAAACTTTGGTCACTAGTTAGTATATCTAGGTTTATTGTCACTTTCTCAAGAATTTTTACATGTCGGACACTTTCATCATTCAGCTAAGTGTATCATCATTAAGAGAATATCATCATCATGTAAGTCATCACCATCATGATTTCACTCAATCTAGTGTCTCCATTAGGTCATTAGGCTTTCAAGGTCACCAACACTTTCATTTCATGCATAAAATCTAGCATAGGATGAGTTGTGATAAGCAAGTCTTTTGAATAAATTCTGATTTCAAATATAATTTCATGTTTCTATATGCAATAAGTACTTCATAGCTACATTTTCAAAATTCCAAAAAGAAGGTACATTGTTCAAAAGAAGATACAAGGTCCAGGTTACAAATGTCTAAGGCTGTCAAGTTCAAAAGAATGAAATACATGTTTAAAAAAGACATGTGGGGCCCATTATCACTCAAAATAGTATTACGCTATGTCTATAAAAGTCAAAAGGGATTCATACACATTCCATTTACATTCTTATCTTACCTTGTCATCGAGCTAATTCCTCTTTAGGTGAGAAAACACGGCTATTTTCAGCCAAAATTGAAAATTTTGCTTGGTGTTGCGCTTACAGACAAGGCGTTGCATTTCTAGAGGTTGCACTGCGCACCGATGAACTACACTACGCATAGGACAAGGTCTCCTATAATTGCAACAAATCACTCAAGTTCAAGTTTTCAAGCCTCTAAATCCAGTTTTTTTATCCTCTAATCTTCATAATAGGTAAGTACACTCCTTTGCATCCCCTCTTCCTTTGGAAAAACGAAAAAAATGTTATGAGTTTAGTCCTCTAGGGTTTTCTATGAGTTTGATGTTTTGAGCTTGCAAATGATCAGTGGGAGCTTTGAAACCCTAAAATCACTATCCCTATACCTCTATTTGCATGCAACTCATCATCCCCATTCACTAACAAACCACTTCCCTTCATTCCACTTCACCTCCCTACAAACCCTAGCCCTAATCTATCAAATTGGGAAATTTCCCTAGCTAGGATTGTGTTTAAATTTCCTAACTCATATCCCTCATTCATTTCCCTTCATTCCACTTCACCTCCTTACAAACCCTAGCCCTAATCTATCAAACTGGGTAGTTTCCCTAGCTAAGACTGTGTTTAAATTTCCTAGCTCATATCCCTCATTCATTTCCCTTCATTTAACTTCCTAAGTATTCCTAAAACCCCTTTCCATCTCCCAAAATTTCCTTACTCCCATCTCCCTTCCCTAACTCCCCCATTTCACCAATTCAATCACTTTTCACTATTTTTTTCCCTTTCCTATCATCTAGGGTTTCAAAAATGGAAGGAGACTCTTCACCATCAGAGAAAAGAAAACATCATAAAGGGGGGAAGATTCTGAGGTATGATCCCACAAATTGCAATGAGATCAATTCTTCACCATTCATAAGACAATGCTTTGAAGATGTCAACTACCTAGGGTTTTGTCAAAGAGTGGGAGAGGTAAGCTTTCATGAGCAAATCACTAATTTGATTGCCAACAATCTGAAAGGAGAAAAGGCCACCATTGTAGGGATTGATTTTGTTGGAAATAATACTGAGAGGGGGGGTGAATCAGTATTATCAAATCAATTATTTTTCATTTCACAATCAGATTTGTATACGCTACTTCAGCTATGGGAAACTGCATATATATGCCACTGTGTCTAAGGCAACCGGCATATATTAGTAAACTTATGATTCATTAAATGTTTATCTTTAATCAGTGCATTAGAACTTCATTAACCATAAGAACAGTAAATAGGTGCAGTAAAACAGAATAGATCATCACACACATGGACACAAGATATAAGGTGGAAACCCAATGTGGGTGAAAACCACCTGCTACAATTTGTCTCTATCTTATTTTTAATAAGAAAATTATTTTTAAAATATTTTTGTACTAGTGCAGTCTTATAACAGTATGCAAGCTTCTACCTATAGAAGGCTACAACCTTCTCTCCTTCTCCAGCTTCTCCTGGAAGGGAGCTACAACCCCCTTAGCTCTTGTATTAGCTGATGTACTAGTAGGTAGGTTCTGACCTATAGAAGGCTACAACCTTCTCATTTCTTCCAAGGACCACGTTTCATAAATTTTCAGACTAGATCCATCAATAACATCAATCAAACATCAAATGTATCTATATCAACCAATTTCCTTTGCACCAAACAAAACTGAATCAAATATTCACTTCTCTTAATGTTGTACCCAGAAAATAGTAACAGTAACCAGACACCAATTCTGAACCCAGAACACTGCAGCAATAAACAGAACTAGCTAAAACATATTTTGTGAAACGTACGCTACTTCAATATGTGAAACCTGCATGCATACGCATCTGTATTAAGGCAAACCAGTGTATACGTTGTTTTGAATTATTGAACCAGCTTGTATACATGCCTCTGTTGTGCCTAACCTGCATACAGATCTATAAAAGATAATTTACCCTTTTCACTTATTCAGATATCAGTTATACCCAGATTATCAGATTTATAGATCAAGTCATGCGCCAAATATAACAGATCAAAATCACACAAATATATTACTATTCAAGCCTTAATATCTTGACCCAACAATAGAACTTATTCTTCTTCTAGCACTTAGGTTCCTCCCTTGTTCAGATCCAGCTATGCACCATAACCCAATTCTAGATCTTGCTCTACATAAGATATTCAATACTTGAGTGAATGCCTTTGCCTAATGATCTCTTCCCCCTTTTATAGTCTTAGGCCTTACTCAATACCATGGTCCACAACCATAGAGAATCAATACCATGGACCCAATACCTGGGTTCAACACTTCGAACGAGATACCATGGTCCAAAACCATAGGTCCAAATACCAAGGACTAAATACCATGGACCAAAAATAAGTTTTCCCACATGTACGCGCTTTTCCTTGCATGAAAGTGCGTGCATATGTATACGAACCTTTTGATCGTCGAACCCATGTGTATACCTGACTTGGTTAAGAGGAACTTACGTATATCTCCTTTTCTTTAATTCTGAGAGCCTGAACTATGATCTGTCATTTGAGTGAGTTGCCATCAAGGACAACACCTGTGTCATAGCACCAAACCTGTGTCATAATGCCAACAATCTCCCCCTTTGGACTTGATGGCAACCCCAAGTCACTCAAAGTCATTCTCCCCCTTTGACATCAAGGGCAAAGGGTTATGCTCCCCCTGAATAGATGCTGGAATCTCTGCTCTCCTGTGCTGTCCATGCTTCCCCTAACTGTAGGCAAGGTCTGCCAAAAGATGTTCTACAAGAAATAGCATGACTCTATACATTATAAATGACCTTCCTATCACCATACATCCATCTCCCAACCAAGTGGGGATATACCAATATTGACTCATCCACCAACTAAGTGGGAATACACCAAAAGTTTACACAAGAACATTACATCATCCATCCCAGGCATAGTGGGGAAACCAAAATAGGTCGTTACATGACCTTGATAATAAAATAAATACATGACATAGAGACAAAATATCTACAACAAGAGTATGATAGTGATCAACAAGCAGCATCTGTCAATCATCATTCAGACCAGCAACCATGTTCTTCCTCAACACTTGTTCCACCTAAAACCAAAAACAATTGTGAAATTGAACCAAGATCTTCTAAGATAATGCCAACAATGCATTATTAGAAGTATATGCTCCCCCTGAACTTGTGCCAGATGGTCTCTGTCAGACCCATGTCAGACTCTTTTCATCCTAAGTCTGGCCCATTGTTTCTCTTCAAATCATCATATACGCGACTGTATCCACAGGAACCGGCATATGTATGCGGATGATCCTCATGAAACTCGCGTGCAACCACTTTTCTCTTAAACAGATAAGTTTCAACAGCAAGATGATTCATCAACTACTCCCAGCTTCTGTCTGAGGTATTCAAATGTCTCCCTGGGCAGTGGTTTGGTGAATATATTAGCAACCTGTTCCTTGGAGGGAACATACTCCAATTTGACCTTTTGTTCAAGCACTTGCCCCCAGAGAAAATGATATTTGATAGGTATGTGCTTGGTCTTTGAATGCATGACTAAATTCTTTGAAATACTAATTGCACTTGTATTATCACAAAAAATGGAGATAGGTGGATTACAATTGATTTGAATATCTTGCAATGTTTGCATCATGAAAATGAGTTGTGTGTAGCAAGATGCAACAACCACATATTCTGCTTCAGCTGTAGATAATGCAATTGAGCTTTGTTTATTGTTGAACCAAGATACTAGTCTGGAACCCATAAAGAATGCACCACCACTATTGCTTTTTCTGTCATCCACGCTTTCCGCCCAATCTGCATCTGTATATGCATGAAGTGTGATATTTGTATATCTAGGATACCATAACCCATAATTTTGTGTTCCTTGAAGATATTTGAAAATCCTCTTAACTGCTTGAAGGTGTGCTTCCTTTGGATTTGCCTGGAATCTTCCAACTATTCCCACTGCATGCATGATGTTTGGTCGGGTACCTGTCAGATAGAGCATACTACCAATCATGGATCTATAGGTTGGTTGATGTACTACTGTTGATTCATCATTTGCACTGAGACTGCATCCTATTACCATAGGGGTACATACTGGTTACGAATCCTCCATCCCGTATTTCTTCAAGATCTGCTTGAGGTACTTGGTTTGTGATACAAAAATATCGTCTTTGTTTTGTTGGACTTGTAAACCAAGAAAATATGTGAGCCCACCAAGTAAGGACATTTCAAATTCTTTCTGCATCACCAAAGCAAAGTTTTGACTCATGGTTTCTTCATTGCTACCAAAGATGATATCATCAACATACACAACAATTATTAGCAATTTATCATTGTTAATTTTTATATATAGATTTCTAACTGTTGATCCTTTTAAAAAGCCTTGTTGATGGAGATATTTGTCCAACCGAAAATACCAAGCCCTTGGAGCCTGTTTAAGACTATAGAGAGCCTTTTTGTGCTTGTATACAAGTTTTGGATCATTCCCAAGGATGAATCCATCTGGTTGCTCAATGTACACTTCTTCTTCTAAGTCTCCATTTAGAAAAGCATATTTCACATCCATTTGATATACTTTGAACTCTTGAAATCTTGAAAGAGCAAGGAACATTCTTATGGCATCAAGTCTAGCAACTGGTGCAAAAGTTTCTTCAAAGTCTATGCCTTCTTGTTAAGCATACCCTTTACAAACAAGTCTGGCCATGTTTCTAATAACATCTCCATTTTCATTCAACTTGTTTTTGAAGATCCATTTTGTCCCTATGACATTCTTATCATTTGGTCTAGGAACCAACTCCCAAGTTTTATTCTTTTCAATCTGCTCAAGTTCTTCATTCATGGCCTTGATCCAACATTCAGCTTTGCATGTTTCACTTACATTTTGTGGTTCAGTGGAGGAGAGAAATGCTAGATAGCTTGAAGCTTCTGAATTAGTTCTTCTTGTTTGTACACCTGCCTCTTTCTGTCCCAAAATTGGAGTTTCTAGATGATTCTTTTGAACGTACCTGTATGGAGTCTTTTCTTCTACCCTTATCTGTTCTTCTGGTGCCTCATAGGTTTCTTCTTCATCCTAAGTCTGATTTGATGTTGAAGGATAGTCCTCATCATCTTCGAAATCTTTGGATTTTACCTGCCTTGGATTTTCTCCTTCTTCATCAACCACTACATCAATACTTTCAACTATTTTTCCAAGTCTTTTATTGTAACACTTATATCCTTTGCTTTGGGAAGAGTAACCAAGGAGAATGCCTTCATCTGCTCTAGGTTCAAACTTGCCAGGGTTTTCATCAGTCCTTTTGATGTAACATTTGCTTCCAAAAATTTTGAAGTATTTTACAGTAGCAGTCTTACCATACCAAAGTTCATGAGGAGTTTGAGTGTTGTTCACCTGGACGTTTGTCTTGTTGAGAATAGTAACTGCAGTAAATGCAGCTTCACCCTAGAAGGTTGCGGGAGTTCTAGACTCATCAAGCATAGCACGAGCCATTTGTTGAACCGTTATGTTCATCCTTTCCACTACTCCATTTTGCTGAGGAGTCCTTGCAATAGAGAATTCCCTTCTTATTCCATGTTCTTCACAAAAATCGAAAAATTCATCCGAGGTAAATTCCCCTCCTCGATCAGACCTGAGGAATTTGATTCTGCGATCTGATTCGTTTTCAACCAAGGCTTTGAATGCTTTGAACTTTTCGAAATATTTGTTTTTATGCTTCAGAATTCCTATCCAACACATCCTTGAAAATTCATCAATGAACAATATGAAGTATTCTTCTCCTCGAGGTGACATTTTCCTAGATGGACCACATACATCAGTATGGACAAGTTCAAGTGGCTTACTAGTTGATCCTTCCTTCTCGGGGAAATTAGTTATGGTTTGCTTGCCAAAATGACATGATTTGCATATTGTATTGTCTGCAATTCTGATGTTAGGGAGATCATGAACTGCCTGATATTTGCATGCTTTCCTTATCTGAGAGAAGCTTAGATGCCCCAATCTTCTGTGCCATAGCCAGTGTTCATCATTCTTGCTTAGATAGCATTGTTGTTGTCCTCCCTTGAGTATGTATAAATTATTTGGAGTTCTTATGCCTTTGATCATTGTTTCTCCTGTATCAAGCTCACTAACAATACATCCATTTAATCGAAATATTACCTCATTTCCTTGATCACACATTTGATTGACACTCAATAGATTATGCTTTAAGCCATCAACATACATAACATTTCCATCTTTGACCTTTTCTTTCAAAAGAACAGAAACTTTACCTTTTATGAGTGCAGGGGTGTCATTTCCAAATGAGACCTTCCTTTCCTTTTCTAAGGTACTATATGACTGAAGTTTTTATTTATCACCTGTCACATGTTTCGAGCATCCACTATTGATGTACCACTGATTTTCTTGTCCTTCCGCATATAAGGCTATACCACATCTTTCTGGTTGTGGTTCTTTCTTTATCCATGTTTTGGGACTCAATGGAGCTTGCTCCTTTTGAGTTGTTTGCTGAAACCTACTCCTGCATTAAGAATCTTCATGACCGAAGTTGTTACAAATAGAACATTCTATTTTATTTTCAAGAGCAGAAAATTATTGTAGGTCCTTTTCATGATCCTAGTCACACTCCTTTGATTTTGTGCTTCTCTAATCATGATGGTCTTGTAGGCAACACATTGAGAAGCTTTGTGTCCAAAGTTATGACAAGAGAAACATTGGCCATTGAAGAAATTTTTGCAATTATCAAACCTACCGTCCAGTTGATTGTAGTTTCCATAGGAAAATTGAGAATGATTTACCTGCGGTTGGTTGTAACTTTTGTTCACCTTTGAAGTAGATTTCCCCCAATTTACTTGTTGATCTCTGTTCATCCTTGAAGTAGATTGACCCTGATTTACCTGGTGATCTGCTTTATGCCTTTGCTGTCAATTATCAACATGTTCACTTCTCCTTGCTGCATCTAGATAACTTTTGGAGGTGCATGGCTTCTGTGCTTGAGATACTTCTTCAGAATATCCAAGACTTGTCTTGATTAGAGGAGAACGCTGCACTTTGATAATCTCATCTAAAGTTTCAAATCCTTTAGCAAATCTAAGATTAAGAGCTTTTGTTTTCTCAATATCTTTTCTAAGTCCCGCAATTTCACATTCTAACTTTTCATTGTGTTTTTCCCTTTCAGCAAGTTGGAATGTCAAAGTATCTATGATCATACTCTTTTCTTCTAAACAGATTTTAAGTTTAGAAATTTCTTCATAGAGATCATCTTCATCTATAGCATTCAAGAAATCATCATCTTCAAAAGCCATCAAAATTCTATAATCATTACATTGTTCATCTTCATCACTAATTGAAAATCCATCACTGTCTTCATGTGTATAATAGCTATTCTTACTTACATTCTGTTTTTTGTTCCATCTAACTGGTTCCTTACCTTTTTCAAGCTTATCTTTATGAGGACACTTGGCTGCATAGTGACCGACTCTTCCACAAGCAAAACATTTGAAAGGTAGCTTACGTCTGAATCTTCCAGAACCTCATTGAAGGTTCTTGACAAAGTTTGATTCTTCCTCTCCTTCTGACATATGTCCTGACTCATTGTAATCTCCTTTTCCTAAAGCTTTGAATGCGGCTTCTCTCCTATCTGATGGTCCCCCTTTTCTCATTTCGAAAGCAGTTAGGATTTTGTGCAGCTATGACATGGTAATGCTCTGTAGATTCTGCTTTTCTTCTATGGCAGAAACTTTTGATTCAAACTTAGAAGACAAAGATCTTAGAACCTTTTCAACCAAAGTAACTTATTTTATCTCTTCACCCAAGTTTTTCATACGATTAACAATCTCATCTATACGTAAGAAATAATTAGCCACACTTTCATCATTGTGCATTCTGAGATTTTCATATTGAATTCTGAGAGATTGTAGTTTTTCACGTTTTACCTGATCGTCTCCTTCATAGCTTAGAAATATCTTGTCCCATATTTCTTTTGTAGTTTTGAGCTGCATAACCTTGATGAATTCTGATTGAGATAAACTCCCTAATAGAGTATTGACAGCCTTTGCATTTGTTTCACACTACTTCTTACCAACCATATCTGTAGGAGTTGCTCATGGAAATGTGTATCCTGCTTCCACGATATCCCAAACTTCTGTACCAAGAGATTGAAGATAGGATGTGATTCTTACCTTCCAATAGACGAAGTTGCTCCCATAAAATATTGGTGGCCTGATAGATGCCTCTTTTTCGTAGTTGCTCATGATGATAGATCTTCCTTCAAGCGATCAAGCTTCTTCTGAAGGACCTGCTCTGATACCAATTGTTGGAAATAATACTGAGAGGGGGGGTGAATCAGTATTATCAAATCAATTATTTTTCATTTCACAATCATATTTGTATACGCTACTTCAATTATGGGAAACTACGTATATATGCTACTGTGTCTAAGGCAACCAGCGTATATCAGTAAACTTATGACTCATTAAATGTTTATCTTTAATCAGTGCATCAGAACTTCATTAACCATAAGAGCAGTAAATAGGTGCAGTAAAATAGAACAGATCATCACACACATGGACACAAGATATAAGGTGGAAACCCAATGTGGGTGAAAACCACCTGCTGCAATTCGTCTCTATCTTCTTTTTAATAAGAAAATTATTTTTACAATATTTATATACTGGTGCAGTCTTATACCAGTACACAGGCTTCTACCTGTAGAAGGCTACAACCTTCTCTCGTTCTCCAGCTTCTCCTGGAAGGGAGCTACAACCCCCTTAGCTCTTGTACTAGCTGATGTACTAGTACGTAGGTGCTAACCTACAAAAGGCTAAAACCTTCTCTTTTCTTCCAGGGACCACGTTTCATAAATTTTCAGACTGGATCCATCAATAACATCAATCAAACATCAAATGTATCTACATCAACCAATTTCCTTTGCACCAAACAAAACTGAATCAAATAATCACTTCTCTGAATGTTGTACCCAGAAAACAGTAACAGTAACCAGACACCAATTCTAAACCTAGAACACTGCAGCAATAAACAGAAGTAGCTAAAACATATTTTGTGAGATGTACGCTACTTCAATATGTGAAACCTGCATGAATACGCATCTGTATTAAGGCAAATCAGCATATACGTTGTTTTGAATTATTGAACCAGCATGTATACGTGCCTCTGTTGTGCCGAACCTGCATACAGATCTATAAAAGATAATATACCCTTTTCACTTATTCAGATATCAGTTATACCCAGATTATTAGATTTATAGATCAAGTCATGCACCAAATATAACAGATCAAAATCACACAAAGATACTACTATTCAAGTCTTAAGATCTTGACCCAACAATAGAACTTATTCTTCTTCTAGCACTCAGGTTCCTCCTTGGTTCAAATGCAACTATTCACCATAACCCAATTCTAGATCTTGCTCTACATAATATATTCAATACTTGAGTGAATGAATTTGCCTAATGATATCTTCCCCCTTTTATAGTCTTATGCCTTACTCAATACCATGGTCCAAAACCATAGAGAATCAATACCATGGACCCAATACCTGGGTTCAACACTTTGGCCGAGATACCATAGGTCCAAATACCAAGGACTAAATACCATGGACCAAAAATAAGTTTTCCCACATGTACACACTTTTCCTTGCATGAAAGTGTGTGCATACGTATACGCGCCTTTTGATCGTCGAACCCGCGTGTATACGCGACTTGGTTAAGAGGAACCTGCGTATATCTCTTTTTCTTTCATTCTGAGAGCCTGAACTGTGATCTATCATTTGAGTGAGTTGCCATCAAGGACAACACCTGTGTCATAGAGCCAAACCTATGTCATAATGCCAACAGATTTCACATTCTCAGTTGATGCCATCTCGCTTGCCACAGGGATACCAAATCATGGGGAGTATTGGTTCAAAGGCATGAACCTAGATCTTGAGAAATATAAACCCTTCTTGAAATCACCCTACAAAGTGGCTCATTCACACATCATTCCATTAAGATACTTGTTGGAAAAGTATGCACCACTAATGAAGGTTGTGATGAAGTTTTCCACTTGTGAGGGAAGGTTTTCCAGGTTATATCAATATCACATTAGGTTGCTCATGCACTTCACAGATACGAAACCTCTTAACTTGTGTAACTACTTGTGTAGAAGTGTCATTAAAATGTCTGAAAAGGTGAAAATGAAAAACAAACAGAATTACCCTATATTTTTACATCACACTTTGATAAAGGTTGTAGTCCTCCATCAGTTGGCAGAAAATAGCATACCATGGGATACCTTTATTGAAGCAGCCTTGTAGAGGCATGAGACTACTTCACCAAGCCATCACCAGGCCACATCAGCACAGCCTATGGAGGTAGGGTCATCAAAAAAATCAGAGGAGGTTCCCAAGGAATCTAGACCTAAGGTGACCAAAACATACCAAAGAGGAAAAAGACTTGTATTTGCTCCTTAAGGTGAGAAAAGGGCCAAGCTTTGTACATCAACACAACTAGGATCACATTTGTAGGATGAGGAGCTAATCGAGCATGATTTTGACCTAGCTGACTTGGAGGCAGCAGATGAGCATTCAAACTTGCAACAAGCTATCAAAGAGAAGGATTCCCAGATCATGGAGATCCAGGACAATTTTGCAAGGGCCAAATTTATCATTTCTTTCCTTGAGCAAGAAAGTAGTCAACTCAAGGTCAAACAACTAATGATGGAAAAAGATAAATTCAGAATGTTGAGGCAAGAGGTCAAAATTAAATCACTTCTAGAGCATGATAAGCTTGATGACTAGGAGAATCATTTTGGAAGGAAGAGGCCTAGGACAATGGGTTTCAAAAAGGCATTGCCGAAAGAAAGAGATGAAAACCTACTAGTAAAGGATTTGAGCAGTGAAAACAAAATTGCAATGGAAATCAATGAAGACAGGGAATATTGGCTAGACAAAGACAATATCCATCTATAGAAGCTTCTTGACAAGGCTAAAAGGCATAACCAGATGTTGAGGCACATGGCCCACCACTACCAAACCAGAAACAAGATTTGCAACATCAAGGTCAAACAAATGCAAAACAAGCTGAAGGAAACCATAAAGGGAAAAGATGAGAAGAAAAACTTGGATATTCTTGTTGAGGCATCCATGATAGAATAATACACCTCATTTTTCACTTTTGGACCAATTTTGGGAGTGTTTTGAGCATTTTTGGTTTTTGGTGAAATTTGGTGCAAATTCAGGAAAATGCACTAGTTTCAGAAATGCATCGCCTTGGCGCTGCGCTTTTTCCTTACAGCTCAAAATTAAAAATGTTTTGGAAATATTATGGCCTCCTCTCAAAACCCATTTCCTCATATTTTTTAAACGGGGCTCAAATTTTGAGAAAAATGAGAAAAAATGGGGTCAAAAATCAACATTCTGCCCCTCTTTTTGACAGGTGTTGTGCTTCTGGAGACACCTTGGGAGAATGAGTTTTTGGAGGCTTTCCCATGGGTCCATTTCACAAATTAAATATTTTTTGGAAACTAGAAAGATAGGGCTAGTTGATCGTTCTTTCATATTTCAATTTTGAATTCAGGAAGGCACCTAAAAATGGCCTCAAACTTGGCACTGTGCTTCTGGCATTTGCTGAGATTTTAATTTCTCAGAGTTTCTAGTTCAATTTGGGTAAAGGTCAAATTGGTGAATTAAATGAATGATAGAGTGAAATGAAATGTAAATATGATGTATTAATGTATGGATAGTCTTTGTTTTGATGTAAATTGAGCTTCATTTATGAGGGAAGTTGTAGTCAAAGCTAATTGTAGAATTTGTTTCAACCTCCCTAGACATTAGGGTTTGGTTAAAACCACTCATGTAACCACTCCTAGAGTCATGGATTCGACCCTTGAGCCTAAGGAGAAGTTGTTTTTTGTATTTATGTATCATTTTCTCAGTCATTGGACTGGTTGGACATCTGAGGAGAGAACCATTGTAGCCTGAATTTGACATTTTTGGAAATCAAAGGACACAGTTTGCAACTATTATTTAAGAATTCTTGTGCAGTAAATTTATGATGTTTTTTTTCCTATATTATTACTTTATATGAATGATATTGAGATTCCTTTTCGATTCATCATCTCTTCAATAGTTTTCCTTGCAGTTTATAAACATAATTCTTTTCACTGAGCTCTGTTTTGATGGAAAATTATTATATGTTATTTCCACCCCTGCTTAATGAATTCATCTCTTATGCTCATTAAGACCTTTATGTTTCTTATGAACACCATACTACACCGAAAAAACCTAAAATCCATCATAAAAGTATTGCTACCTTTCTCCATCATATCTTTTCTATTGCAACCCTTTGACCCTCTCACCTAGCTACCTGGTTTTTCTCCCTTATCTAGCATAAAAAAAAAAAAAGAGCCCTCTCTGGTTTGGTAGGGCTAACTACCAAACTGAAAGCTTGGTTTGTGGTTACCTCCGTCAATTCCTTTCAGCCTGGGACATTGTGGAGGATAATGTTTTGGCGTCATTTTCGAGGAGAAAAGAATTTCATATTCCCTGGGAAATATCATCAAAGTGTAGGTCTGATTTGTTGATGGTGGACAGTGTTCGGACACATATGAAGGCTGAAACATTCACCTAGTGACTCCAACTTGATTCAAAGACTCCATTGGCAGCAGGATCTAAAAATCAAAATGAGTTCTCAATCCATAAGGTATGCTCCCATGCATCGAGATCATGTTCCAGGCTTTCCAAATCATATGCCTCGGGTAGATTGGAAAATATACTTGTCAAAATTCAGAGATGGAAAAGGTGATGATGCTACACTTAATTTAATAAGATTTCATATGCATGTGTGTAAGCTGAGGATTAATTTTCATGAAGATTGTTTAATGAATATGTTCATGATCACATTAGAAGAAAGAGCATGGTTTTGGTATGAAAGCTTGCCTCCTTCTTGTATTTATTCTCTCAAATATTTTCACTCAGTATTTTTTATAAGTATAGAGAAGCCTATCCTTCTTTTCTTTTGATTGAGGATTGTTGTGATCACTTTGAGAATTTTATTCAAGAGCTGGAAAGTGCTTATGGAAATGAAGAGTTTATGGATGATGAACTCTTGGATGCTTTGAATGAAAACCATTTTCACCACCATGATAAGATCATGGATTCTACCTTAGATGACAACGAACTTGAGCATAATTCTTCAAAAGATGACAGTGATCTTCCATCATACGAAGTTGATAATAATTTGCAGCAGTCTTGCCAATCTTCAAGCAATCAAGATATATATAAAGATGTTATTTCCAACTGCCCTTCATTCCTTTCCTCTTCTGAGTTTTTAATTCAGGAAGAAATATGTGCATATTACAATTTTGAGTTTGCTTGTATAGAAACTCTAGAGAGTCATGATTTATTTGTTGAGGTAAAAAACGGTGTACAACAGGTTTGTTGTCTTGAGTTTGATGAACATGTTCAACAACCTTCAAATGATCAAGATATAGAATTTTTTCAAAGCCTAGACAATTCTTTTTCTAATATACATGAAAAGCCACTTGTAGATATTTGTGTTGATGTTGATTTGGCTACCTCAATTGAAGATCTACAAGAACATACAAATATTGTCTCTGATCTGGATGGTATGGAAGATGACATTGTTGCATTTCCATTTAAGAAGGATCACCCAAGTGAAGAATAACAATTGGCCATTATATTCGAAAGCATCTTCCTTCTTTTGTTGATCAACAAGAGGTAATGTTTCATGATTTTCAAGACCCCATGTGTATTCTTTTGCAAGAATCAGAAAAAGTGGAGTCTGTTTATTCACCAAAACAGGTTTTGGACTCAGGTATCATTTTGAGTTTCCATTTTCTAAATCTTTCTTTATGCTTGGTGGAGCTTAATATAAGCATTAGTTAAGTAGTCACGTACTTGTTTGGTTACACTGGATCTTCAACTTCACTTGATCAGATCGTTTATGGAACACTTAGAGTAGGTAAGGTGTCATATATAAGCTCAACATTTCAAGCATCATTTTCAGTGTCAACATCTAGTAGGGTTTGCAGTTGATGGTACAATTCAGTTTTCAGTTTAATTTGAGTCAGTTTGAAGATTGTAGCTGCAATGACTCCATGCCCATGCATAAGGCTACAAGGTCTACGGTGTTCTTGACACCTTCTAAAGGAGTTTCCATCCCTAATGGAGCCAATGTTAGTCTAAGTTTTTTTTGCCTGCCACTAGTGATCAAATGTTCTCTTTCAGCATTTCCATTAGGGTTTAGGGTCAAGTTTTTGTCATTTTACTAGGTCCCCCATTAAAAAACTTTGGTCACTGGTTAGTATGTCTAGGGTTATTTTCACTTTCTCAAGAATTATTACATGTCGGCCACTTTCATCATTCAGCTAAGTGTATCATCATTAAGTTAATATCATCATCATTTCAGTGATCACCATCATGGTTTCACTCAGTCTAGTGTCTCCAGTAGGTCATTAGGCTTTCAAGGTCACTAACACTTTCATTTCATGCATAAAATATGGCATAGGATGAGTTGTGATAAGCAAGTCTTTTCAATAAATTTTGATTTCAGATGTAATTGCATGTTTCTATATGTAATAAGTACTTCATAGCTGCAGTTTCAAAATTCCAAAAATAAGGTACACTGTTCAAAAGAAGATACAAAGTCTGAGTTACAAATGTCCAAGGCTGCCAGGTTCAAAATAATGAAAGTCATGTTTAAAAAAGACACGTGGGGCCCATTATGTTAGGTCCCTATAGTACTAGTGTAACCCCTTATTGTTATTAGTACAACCCCCTTATTATATTTTTTTTCCCATTTAGTCCCCATATTTTTATTATTTCGCCCCATAGAAGTCTACTATTGTTATTATTGTGTCCTTACATTATTATTGTTATGTTGGCTCTGATTATATTATGACCCCTTAGACTCCTATATATAGAAAGGAGGTCTTGTCATTTGTATCATCCAAGAATTGTTCATTTGTGTAACGTAAAGGAGGTTTCCACCTCTAAGAGGCTTATTTCTAAGGTGTTTATCTATATTTTCTACCTTTTTGTAAGCTGATTTCATAACATTTGGTGTCAAAGCTTTGGATTCTAGGGTTTTGTTGCTCCAAACAGGGCATCATGGCATTTTAGCTATAACTTTTTTTCTAAAAAGTTTCAGAAGCTAAAAACAAAATTCATTTTAGAAGCGATTGGTCTGAACCTTGGGTCCAAATTTCAGATCTTGTCTCCCTATATTTTCGGAGATATGATTTGAGGAAGTTAGGGTTTTTGCAAGCTCTAGAATTTCATCTCAAACAGGTCATCGTGGAATTTTCACTATACTATTTTTTCTACAAAGGTTCAGACTCTAAACTTAAAACCCATTTTAGCTGAAATCTTGGTGAAGATTGGGTCCGAATCGCAAATCTTTTCTGACTATATTTTGGGAGATATCATTTGAATAATTTAAGGTTTTTGCATACTCCTGAATTACATTCTAAACAGGTGACCTTGGGAAAATCGTCATAACTTTCTCTCTGAGAAACAAATTGAAATTTCACAAGAAGTTATAGAAATAGGACAGACTATAGTTTTTTGTGTATATTTTTCAGCTATGAAGGTCGAAGAAGTGACACGTGGCACATCGTACAAGTTCGCTCTATTGAAACATTATATAATCAGGTCATCTTAGGAGATTGGGCATAACTCTTTCTTGGAGAATCAAATTCTGATCAGACTTGTGGGGTTAGAAAGAGGACTCATAGGGCTACTGTAGGATGAAATTTCAAAACTCGGAGATCTGAAATTATCGAGGTATAGTCATTTCAAGATCAAGCTCCTAAAATTAAGAAAAGGCGACATGAGGAAGTTTGATGGCAAGGATCTGTTAAATTGGATACTACAGATGAAGCAATATTTTGATCTACATTAGGTTCAATTGTTACAAAAGGTACATATTGCATCTTTATATATAGAACCAAATCAATTTTTATGGTATAAAGGTCTTTGTTCCCATAAATCACTTGTCACTTGGTCAATTTTCACAGAAGAAATGATAGCACATTATGAGGATACAAAGAGTAACACCTTTAGCCAATTGATAAATCTCGAAAAAAAAGGTTCAATGGTAGAGCACATTGAGAACTTTCAAAAATTGAATATAAGGGTAAATGATATTCCAGAGAAGCAAAGGATTGATGTATTCATAGGGACTTTAAAGGATAACATTCAACAGGAAGTTCGTCTTTGGGAACCTAATTCATTGGAGAAGGCATTCAGGTTGGCAAGAAAAATTGAAAGCGAAATTATGGAAACAAGGAATCCCACCACTCACGACTATAATTATGGAAGGTTTTTTTCTCCTAGCCTTCCACAACCTACAAGGTTTACATGACAACAATTGGAAGAAAAAAAAGAAAAAGGGCTTTGTTACAATTGTGATAGCAAATACACTAAAGGTCATAAGTTTGTTGAGAAGAAATTATTTTACATAGATTATGAAGAGGAGGAAGAAAAGGTTCAAGAAACATCAAAAGAAGAGGATATACGCTAGGAACCAACCCCAGAGAAAGAAGAAATGAATCCAACCATATCTTGTAAAGCATTGAAAAGAATTACCACTCCTCAAACTCACAATATAGAAGGACATATCAAGAAGAAAAAGGTTCAAGAAATGAAAGATCACATCGAGAAAGAAGAAATGAATCTGACCATATCTTGTAATGCATTGGCTGGAATTACCACTCCTCAAACTACCAAGATAAAAGGACATATCAAGAAGAAAAATGTTCAAGAAGTGAAAGATCACATTGAGTATCAAGAAATGAATCCAACCATATCTTGTAACGCATTGGAAGAAATTACGACTCCTCAAACTCTCAAGACAGAAGGACATATCAAGAAGAAAAAGATTCAAGCAATGAAAGATCACATTGAGCATCAACAACAAGCTCTCCAAATTTTAAAGGATAACGCTACTTTGGTGCAGAATCGAATGAAACAACGGGCTTATCAACATCGTAGTGAAAGAAGTTTTGATGTAGGTGATTGGGTATTTTTACGGCTACATCTCAAGCAAGCTATTTATGAGAAGGAAATGTTGGCAATACTACATGCACTTAAGAAATGGTGACCTTACCTAATGGAAAGACACTTCAAGGTAAAAATGGATCATGATAGCCTTAAATACTTTTTAGAACAAAGATTATCTTTAGAAGAACAGAATAAATGGGTCACAAATATGTTGGGTAATGACTTTGAAATCATCTACAAAAAAGGGAAGCAAAATGTTGTTGCAGATGCACTCTCAAGAAAGGATGAGGATGTGGAAGCATTGTTTTTTTTTATTTCTATTATCCAACCAGATTGGATAAATGAAGCAAGGGATGAATGGAAGAAGGACGAAGAAGTGTGGCCACTCATTCAAAAGTTGCAGAAGATCCCAGTTCAAACAATATTTCCAGAACTTGACGAGGAAGGAAAAGTCACATTGGAGCCTAGAGAAGTCATAGAAACAAGAACCTGACAGCTATGAAATCGACCAATTTCAGAGTATCTCATCAAGTGGAAGAACTTACTCGCTAAAGATTCCACATGGGAGGGCAAGAATTTTATACAGAAGCATCAAGAACTACTCAAGCATTGAGGACAACACTTTTTGAAGGAGAGGGGCATGTTAGGTCCCTATAATATTAGTGTAACCCCTTATTTTTATTAGTACAACCCCCTTATTATATTGTTGTGCCCATGCCGTCCCCATATTGTTATTATTGTGCCCCATAGAAGCACACTATTGTTATTATTGTGCCCTCACATTATTATTGTTATGTCGGCTCTGATTATATTATGACCCCTTAGACTCATACATATAGAAAGGAGGTCTTGTCATTTGTATTATCCAAGAATTGTTCATTTGTGTAATGTAAAGGAGTTTTCCCCCTCGAAGAGGCTTATTTCTAAGGTGTTTATCTATCTTTTCTATCTTTTTGTGAGCCGGTTTCATAATACATTATCGCTCAAAAGAGTATTATGTTATGTATATAAAAGCCCAAAGAGATTCATACACATTCCATTTACATTCTTATCTTACCTTGTCGTCGAGCTAATCCCTCCTTAGGTGAGAAAACACATGTTTTTTTAGCCAAATTTAAAAATTTTGCTTGGCTTTGCGCTTACAGACAAGGCGTTACATTTCTGGAGGTGGTGTTGCGCAGTGAACTGCGTAGTGCACGGGACAGGGTCTCCCATAATTGCAACAAATCACTCAAATTCAAGTTTTCAAGCCTCTAAATCCAGTTTTTTTTTTCCTCTAAGCTTCATAATAGGTAAGTACACTCCTTTTCATCCCCTCTTCCTTTGGCAAAACAAAAAAAATGATTGTGAGTTTAGTCCTCTAGGGTTTTCTATGAGTTTCATGTTTTGAGCTTGAAAATGATCAGTTGGAGCTTTGAAACCATAAAATCACTATCCCTATACCTCTATTTGCATGTAACTCATCATCCCCATTCACCAACAAACCCTTTCCCTTCATTCCACTTCACCTCCCTACAAATCCTAGCCCTAATCTATCAAATTGGGCAGTTTCCCTATCTAGGACTATGTTTAAATTTACTAGCTCATCTCCCTCATTCATTTCCCTTCATTTAACTTCCTAAGGATTCCTAAAACCCCTGTCCATCTCCCAAAATTTCCCTACTCCCATATCCCTTCCGTAACTCCCTCATTTCACCACTTCAATCACTTTTCATTGTTTTTTTCCCCTTTCCTATCATCTAGGGTATCAAAAATGGAAGGAGACTCTTCACCATCAGAGAAAAGAAAACATAACAAAGGGGGGAAGATTCTGAGGTATGAGCCCACAGATTGCAATGAGATCAATTATTCACCATTCATAAGACAATGCTTTGAAGATTTCAACTGCCTATGGTTTTGTCAAAGAGAGGGAGAAGTAAGTTTTCATGAGCAGCTCACTGATTTGATTTCCACCAATATGAAAGGAGAAAAGGCCACCATTTTAGGGATTGATTTCACATTCTCAGTTGATGCCATCTCTCTTGCCACAGGGATACCAAATCATGGGGAGTATTCGTTCAAAGGCATGAGCCTAGATCTTGAGCAATACAAATCTCTTAACTTGTGTAACTACTTGTGTAGAAGTGTCATTAAAATGTCTGAAAAGGTGAAAATGAAAAACAAAGAGAATTACCCTAGCCTTTTCCACCACAGGTTGATAAAGATTTTAGTCCTTCATCAGTTGGCAGAAAAGAACATAGCATGGGATACCTTTACTAAAGCAGCCTTGCAGAGGCATGAGACTATTTCACCAAGCCAGAACCAAGACAGATCAGCACAGCCTATGGAGGTAGGGTCATCAAACAAATTAGAGGAGGTTCCCAAGGCACCTAGACCTGAGGTGACCAAAACATACCAGAGAGGAAAAAGACTTGTGTTTTCTCCTCAAGTTGAGGAAAGGGCCAAGCTTTCTACATCAGCACAACAGGGATCACATTTGCAGGATAAGGAGCTAACTGAGCATGATTTTGACCTAGTTGACTTGGAAGTAGTATATGAGCATTCAACCTTGCAACAAGCTATCAAAGAGAAGGATTCCCAAATCATGGAGCTCCGGTACAATTTTGCAAGGGCCAAATTTATCATTTCTTTCGTTGAGTAAGAAAATAGTCAACTCAAGGTCAAACAGCTAATGATGGAAAAAGAGAAATTTAGGATGTTGAGGAAAGAGGTCAAAGGTAAAGCAGTGCTAGAGAATGATAAGCATGATGAACAGGAGAAGAAGGTTGGAAGGAAGAGGCCTAGGACAATTGGTCTCAAAAAGGCATTGCAAAAAGAAAGAGATGAAAACCTACTAGTAAAGGATTTGAGCGGTGAAGACAAAATTTCTATGGAAATCAATGAAGATGGGGAATATTGGCTAGAAAAATTCAATGGCCATATAGAGAAGCTTCTTGAAAAGTCTAACAGGGATAACCAAATGTTGAGACACATGGCCCATTACTACCAAACCAGAGACAAGATTTGCAACATCAAGGTCAAACAAATGCAAAACAAGTTGAAGGAAACCCTAAAAGGAAAAGATGAGAATTAAAACTTGGAGATGCTTGCTTAGGCATTCATGATAGCATAGTACACCTGATTCGGCACTTCGGTATGAATTTTGGGAGTTTTTTAGCATTTTTGGTTTTTGGTGAAATTTGGTGTAAATTCAGGAAAATGCACTAGTTTCAAGCACTGCACTTTTTCCTTAGAGCTCTAAATGACAAATGGTTTGCACTTTTTGAAATATTATGGCCTCCTCTCAAAACCCATTTCCACAATTTTTTCAAACATGGCTCAAATTTTGATAAAAATGAGAAAAAGGGGTCAAAAATCAACATTTTGCCCCTCTTTTTGACAGGCGTTGCGCTTTTGGAGACACCTTGGGAGAATGAGGTTTTGGAGGCTTTCCCATGGGTAATCCTCAAAAATTCAAGATGTTATGGAAACTAGATAGACAGGTCTAATTTACCATTCTTTCATATTTCAATTTTGACTTCAAGAAGGCACCTAAAACTAGCCTCAAACTTGGCATTGCACTTCTGCAATTTTCTGAGATTTTAATTTTTCAGAGTTTCTAGTTTGATTTGGGTAAAGTTCAAACTAGTGAAGTAAATGAATGATAGAGTGAAAGGAAATTTAAATATGATGTATTAATGTATGTAAGTCTTTTTTTAATGGAAATTGAGCTTCATTTATGAGGTAAGTTGCAGCCAAAGTTAATTGTAGAATTTGTTTCAACCTCCCTAGACATTAGGGTTTGGTTAAAACCATTATGTAACCACTCCTAGAGTCATGGATTCGACCCATGAACGTAAGGAGAAGTTGTTTTTGGTCTTTATGTATCATTTTCTCAGTTATTGGACTGGTTGGATACATGAGGAGAGAACCATTGTAGCCTGAATTTAACATTTTTGGAAATCAAACGACACAGTTGGTAGCTATTATTTAGGAATTCATGTGCAGTAAGTTTATGATGTTGTTTTTCCTATGTTATTACTTTATATGAATGATACTTAGCTTCCTTTTCCATTCATTATCTCTTTAATATTTTTTCTTGCAGTTTATAAACAGAATTCTTTTCACTAAGCTTTGTTTTGATGGAAAATTATTATATGTTATTTTCACTCTTGCTTAATGAATCCATGTCTTATGCTCATTAAGACCTTCATGTTTCTTTTGAACACCATACTATGCCAAAAAAACATAAAATCCATCACAAAAGTACTACTACCTTGCTCCTTCATACATTTGTTGTTGTAACCCTTTGACCCTCTCACCTAGCTACCTAGTTTTTCTCCCTTATACAGCATCAAAAACCCTAAATTTCCCAAAACTCATTTCAACCTAGATATCTAGCCTAAAATCCTTTACATCTCAGTCATCTGTTGGTTATGATTTCATAGAAAGAGCCCTCTCTGGTTTGGTAGGGCTAGCTACCAAACTAAAATCTTAGTCTGTGGTTACCTCTGTCGATTCCTTTTAGCCTGGGACATTGTGGAGGATAACACAACTTATAAATGCATCAGTTGTAGCTAACCATGGTCATCCTAGAATCAATGGATGTCCTCCTAAATTTCTCTTGGTTGTTAGAATCATAAAATCAATAGGATACTCCCAAGAATATAAGCATACAAATATGTCTTCTAATACACCATCGGGTTTAATAACAGATCTATCTACTAATTGCAACAATGTAGGTTTATATTGAAGATTAGGAAGTTTCAATTGATTCATAGTTTGTTTACTCATGATGTTTATATCTGCTCCTAAATCAATCAATGTATTTGGAATTTCAATACCATTGATATGTGTTTTCACAATGGGACTTCCTGGATCAAGGTATTTCTGAATTGTTGTTTTGCCCATCATGATATCTGCAATTTTTCCAACTAACTGAAATCTTTTGATTTCTTTTCTCTTTTTCCTTGGTCTTTTAATACTCAACTCCCTAATTGTATTTGCAAAAATTGGTATTTCCTTAATGGCTTGTAGCAAAGGAATTTTTATACAAACATTCTTTAGTTCATCTAACGTATCATAATTAAGCAATAAAATTTGTTCTTCTACCCCTTCATCGATTTTTAATATTTCAAGAAAAGCTAGTTTTGAAACAGATGCTAAAGGTTGTTCCATAATAGGAGTTGGAATGTCATCATAATGTGTAGGGGTGACTTGTTTTTGAAGTTTTTCTTTTTCATTAAGACACTTCTCTTTTTCAGGGGCATTTTCTTTTTCAGATTCCTGAGTAACAACTGTCGAGGACTTCTTTTCCAATACTCTATCATATCTAAGTTGGACATTGTTTAGATCTAGTGGAGTTATCATGTAAGTTTGGAAATTTTGTCCTTCCATATTGTAAACAGGTTGTGAAGTTTTATTATTATTCGAATTTGGAAGTGGTTGAGAAGGAAATTGATTTGGTCTTTGCGGAAATGGTAATGAAATTTGTGGATTTGGATTTTGAGGTTGAGTTGGTTGAACATTTTGGGTAAAATATTGTGGTGGAAAAACAGGATAACGTTGTTGAAATTGAGGATATTTTCCATAAGGATTTTTCCATCCCTGTTCCCAAGGTTGAGGCCAAGATTGCCAAGGCCTGGGTGTAGTCCAATTGTTTTGTGATGGTTATGCAAATACTTGAGTGTTAAATCCCTGGGTCATATTTGGTTGTGAATTTTGCCATGGTCTCTTAGCAATAAAACAGAGGGGATCTATCTGATTTGGTATCATTTCCTCTTGATAAACTGCTTTAAGACCTGGTATTGAAGGACATTCTTTTGTATCATGATTTTCTGCACATATAACACAGGTTTCTACACTTTTTAAATCAAGAGGGCATTCTCTCAAAGCATGTTTCTTTCTACATTTGGGACAAAAGATTGACAATGCAACATTTTCAACATTTTGCTTGTTTTGCACTTTAAGGGTATCTATTTGTTCACTAAGACTTCCCAAAATGTATGTTTTAAATTTGTCAAGCAAATTACCTAATTCATCCCTACTTACAGTCCCAGCTACAAATTTATTAATCTTAGACATGAGAGGATCTCTTAGATTTTTCCCAGTTCTTGCCTTACCTCTTGAAATGTGTATGCACAACTCACAAATGTCTCCAAATGATAACCAAGAAATATCTCCCTTACCCATCAAATTGATGAGATCAATCCACTCATCTCTTATGTATTTTAATAAGAGAGATTTCAAATTTTCTTCATCTAGTTCGTGCATTTTAGCCCTTTTAGCATTATAAGAAATTCTTTCAATGAAATATTCAAGATTTTCATCTTCTTTTTGCATCATTTTAAAGACTTCATCCTTAAGATTATGGGGCATACAATAATCCTTATATTTATCTAAGAATGTAATTTAATTTCTTCCCATGTTCTTATAGAGTGTGCTCCTAAGCCCATGAACCATTTTAATGTTGCATCCATAAGAGTTGCTAGAAACAATTTCAACTTTTGAGGGTCAAGTAGATAATCATAAGATCTACACAAGACTTTAAACTCAAAGAGAAATGTTTCAGGATCCTCACTTCTTAATCCATGAAATTTTGGAAGGATGGAGGGTGATATGTTTTTCATTGTAGTTGTTGTATGTTCATCAAGGATAGGAAATCCAAAGGGTTTTGGATCTCCCCTACCTCCTCCTCTCCCTCTTCCTCCTCCAATCCTAGCTTGTTCACCATTAACATTATGTACCTCCCCTTCCCCTTCTCCAGCCATTGTAGATTCTTCAAAAATAATATAAGGTTCCAAAATTGGGTTTTCTGGTTCTTCTTCTAGCTCTTCTAGTTTTGGTTCTTCTATCAATGGTAAGTTAAAATAAGTTTCTTCCTCCTCTTCTTCACTAGGGATCTCTGGCTCTTGTACTATAATTCTTTCTCCAGTTGAAAATAGGAAAACTACTCCTTGTGTTGAGGATGTGGGATCTTCTTCTTCTATTACTTCTTCGGTTGATGAAGTTGGTGAATCTCTAGGTTGGATTTCAGATCTAAGTACCTCAAGAAGTTTATGTTTGACTGCAAATGATGGAATCTGAATTTGAGTGGGTGGTGTGGCACTACAAGGTTATGGTGGGGTGACTGATGTTGTTGGAATTAAAGTTTTACCTCTACCTACAAATCTACATCTAGAATCTCTTTCCCTATGCATATCATTTTTGTTTTGTTTTTATAAAAAGAAAGGACTATTATTTACACTTCCCCGCAAAAGGCGCCAAAATGTTTGGTAATTTAATTAACTTTAAATTACTTGCATAAATTATCGACCAGAGCTAGTAAGATGATGAAGTGTAAGTTCATTGTATGTGCTAGAAGTCTTTGATTATTCACACCTCTAAATCAAATTGAGTTATTGAAATATAGATTCTAAATTAAGTTATTGGAATGCACATGAGTAGAGAAATTTCTCCTAGAAAATAAAATGATCACACTCTTTTATCAACTGCTTCAAAAGAAACTTTCACAACTCTACATAAAAGTAAATCAATCCCACACTTATGAAAATTAATTCTAATTATGAAATCCACACAACTTATGAAAATCTCATAATTATAAATCAATCTCACACTTGTAAAATGAAATTTAACTCAGAAAATCACACACGCACTCTCTCTATTGTATGTCTGAATTATGCTTTGAAAGAAGCTCAATCCTCTAAGGGAATCAAGTCATCTATCATACTAACACACTTTTGCATGAAAATCGAAAATGAATTGAAAATATATTCTCACTTGCTCAAAATCATAAATCATTCGTGCTTAAAATAAAACCTGCAATCAAATCCTTTGTTTTTAAGAATTACAATTTTAATTTAAATCTAAACTCTCATTGTTGTTATCATTACTCATTAAACTCAACTCATGTGCTCCTAAATCAATAAAGAAAATCAGTTAACAATACAATCACATTGTTGTTATTTAACTCAGAAATCAACAAAGCAAAACGATAAGGAAATTCTACAGGATGCATCTAGAAAATAAACTTACGAAATGATATAAGGAAATTCATTTAAAAACATAAAATAACCTTACTACTTGAGGGGGCCCTCCACAAGCAGATGGTCACGAGATCCAATTGAAAAATCAACCATGCATCAAAATAAGAAGGATTCCTTATAACTGAATTGAAAACAAAGTTTTAATTCTCACTGTCGCATAATAAAATCATTGTGTTTTTTTTTTCTTACAAAGTCTTTTTATAAAGCCCGTATCTTTTGATGTTCATATCTTCATGCCTATATTCACTTAACAAAATACTAAAATTAACTATAAAAGATATTGTAATGAAATTCGCTAGCGATTTTCTATTTAACAAAGCAAATCGTTAAGCGTATATATCATTCCTTGCTTGCTTGTATAGCTGACAGAGTTAACTTTTTCCTTTGACCACGTAATTGGAAGCTTCCTTTATCGATCTGGTTCATGAAGGTAGGAAGGAATCATGGAGTTCATTGATTTCTATATTCCCATATATTTATCGCTCCAACTGGCACCTTAGAACCTATGAAACAATGGACTTAGCCGCAGAATTAGACATTAGCTACAGAATCATCCCAATCCAGTAGTTAAAACAAATATTAGACGAATAATAAAGAGCATTATTAACTTATGAAATACAAGACTTTCATATACCTACCATGCCATGGAGTCTGTGATTTTTTTCCCATTGAATGATTATGATGATCAAAAAGGAGTAAAATAGGTGGGAAAAGGGTGTCAAAAAGAAACAATTATGAGGCTCAACATTGTTTCTAATAATTTTCCCTTGTTCATTATGTTTATTTTTGAAGACCCACTATAGGCTTATGATGATTTTATCTACTAGTCTTTGTGTCAACTCCTAAGTCTCATTCTTTTCTATTTGGTCCAGTTACGCATTCTTGGCATCTATATAGTATTCATTTTTGTTTTCTTCATAAAATCTCTTGGTTTCAATCACGGATAGCATGGGAATATGAGCTTGATCTAATGTTTCAACAAGTTTTCTTCTTGTTTGCACCACTACATTCTTATCACTAATGATTTGATTTTTAGGATGGTTCTTTGGTACATATCTCAAAGGTGATTTTGAATGGGTTTCTACTAATTTCTCAACATCTTCAAACTGTTCTTCCTCTTCTTCAATAATTGACTGATCAGGGGGATTGACAAATCATGTCTATTTGTTTTAGGGGGATAGTTATTCAACAAATTTCACATATATATATATTCAAAAATCTTATGCAGTATTTTATTTTAGCACTTATATCCTTTTCTTTACATTGAGTACCCCAGTAATATTCCTTCATCTACCTTAATATCAAATTTTCCCAAGTTCTCATCATTATTTTTAATATAACATTTATTTTCGAACACTTTGAAGTGTTTGATTGATGTTGGTTTACCATGCCATAACTCACAGGGTGTCTTCTAAGTGAATATGTTTTTCCCAAGAGGTATATGGTATGTTCCTTTCATGCATCATAGCCTCTAGGCATTTATTATACTAATTTATTCTACCTTTACAACTCCATTCTACTAGGGGTGTCTGAAATGGTATATTGTCTCTTTATTCCATGTTCATCAAAGAACCTTCAAATTCATTTGATCTAAGCTCTCCTCTTCTATTTGATCATATGCACTTTATCTTACAACATGTTTGGTTCTTCACCAATGCTTTGAATACCTTGAATTTCTCAAATGCATCTGATTTATCTCTCAACAAAGCTACCCAAGTTAGTCTGGAAAAATCATCAATCACTAACATGAAGTAACACTCACATCCAAGTGCTTATGTTCTAGAAGTTCCACACAGGTCCATGTGTACTTCTTGTAGTGGCTTGCTAGTTGATAACTGATATTTAGCCTTGAAAGGTAAACAAGCTTGTTTCCCCATTTTACAAGACTTGCAAATAGGAATTTTTGGCTTGATAATTTTGAGCAAGTCTCTTACAAATCCCTTTTTGTTGAGTCTAATTATACGATCAAAGTTTAGATTCCCTTGCCTTCTATTACACAACCAACACTCATCTTGTTTTCCCAAATAATGTTCTTCATTGTCTTCCTTTAGAACATATACATTGTTTGTTGTTTAGATTCCCTTGGCCAATATATTTCCTATTGTAGTTTACCTTATTTCACATTCTTGAGCCCTAAATATGACATCATATCCTATGTTGCAGATTTGGTTCACACTCATCATATTATGTTTCATTCGATCCACAAAAAATACATCATGTGCTTTGCCTCAGCCATTATTCAAGCTTATTATACCTTTTCTCATTATTTTCTCTATTGCATCATTGCGAAAGGTGGCATTTCTAGATTTATTTTAATTTTTTGATAATAACTTGCTCTTATCTTCAGACATATGACTAGAGCAACCACTGTCAATGTACCACTCATTGTTTTGGTTCTGAGCACAAAGAACAACACCACACTTACTAATTTGATTTTCTTCCTACGCCATGGGTTCCTTTGTCCTATGATTACATTTTTACTTGGGTTTGAATTTTTTGAGTTGAAATTCATGATATTTATGTCTAAATTTATGGCAATAGAAGGGTTCAGTGACATCAAAAAGTGGGGAACATGATTATCGTTCTTGCTTATGCTTTTTCTTGCATTTACAAATCTAGTGTTGACTTCATTTCTTTTTTGACTTCTTATTTCAGTATTTCTTATATATTATTTGTAATACACTACTTTGAGACCAATTTTTTTGCACAAATAACTTAGAACATCCATAGAAGAAATTTTCATACATAGGGAAAGATGGTGCTTGTGAATATGATCTCCTTAACATCTGATAGTTTTGTCATTTGAAGAAATAAGGCTTCTGGTAACTTATTGTTTGCTTGTCAAATCTTCTTGTTTGTTGTTGTTGAGCAAGATTAGTCCTTTTTTGCTTCTTATTGGGATTGTTGTTTCTTTGTTGTTGTTGAGATGTGTTGTTGACATCCTTATTCTCTAGCTATGATTTTTGTCATCATCTCCTTTGATAATTTTGACGAAGTTGATGGTATTTTTATCCTCTGTGTTATGCTTATTGGTATCTCCTTCATAGCCTAAACCAACTTTCATAATCATATATCTCTTAGCATTTAGTATCTCATCTAACTTTTCATACCCTTAAATGTGTTTAAGGTTCATATTTAACTCAACTTGTGCTTTCTCTAGATTTTTTCTCAAAGCAACTACTTCTTCTTCCAAATTCTCAAATTATTTCCCTTTCTCTTTTACCTATTGCAAAAGGATGTCTTCAACCTTTTTGGCTTCTTCTAATTCAACTTTTAACTGGAGAAACTCTTTGGAATTAGGCTCTTCTTTAACGAACATCAAAATTTCCTTTTGTTTTTGTTCTTTTGTTTGAGTCTTTCAATTTCTTCTAAAGCATTAACTAGTTCTCCTTCAATATCAACTTCACCCTCACCCTCATTAAGTTTTTCATATTGAGACTCTAGGGCCATGAGCATGAATTCACTAATTCCCTCTTCATCAAAAGATTCATTTCTATCATAAGAGGAGATGTTATCTTCTTGCATATAAAAGTTTTTCCTTTTAAATCTTTTCTCATTCTTCATTCTATTATATTTGTTCTTTTCTTTACCTTTTGATTTATTTTCTTCCATCTTAAAAGGACATTTTGAGGCATAATGGCCTACTCTTCCATAATTAAAGCACTTAAAAGGAATTTTTTATTTATACTTATCAGTCCCTTTCTTCAGTCTTCTCACAAATTTTGCTTCTTCTTCATCTAAGTCTAAACATGAGCACTCTTGGTCTTCTGTATATTTCTTATATGCTTTTAATGTTGCATCCCTTGTGGCTGAATTTCTTTTTGTAATCCTCATTTATTAGGCTATTATAAAGTCAAACAATTAATCCATTGTTCGGGTTTCAATGTTAGACATTTCTTCAATCACTAATACTTTGGGATTAAACTTGGTGGGGAGTGATCTCAAGACTTTTTAGACTATTTTAGACTCAATGTTTTCATCTAGACCCTTAATAACATTAACAATTTCATAAACTCTAAGAAAGAATTTATCTCTGTCTTCATCATCATTCATTCTCAAGGTCTCAAACCGCATTTTGTAAGCTTGTAATATGGTCAATTTCACTTTACCATCTCCTTCATGAATATTATTTATCTTATCTCACATTTCCTTTGCATTAATATAATGTATTAATTTTACAAAATTTGATTCAGTTATCCCACTAAGGATAGCATTCAGGTTTTCTCCCTTGAATGAAAATTCAATCTTGTATTTTTTGTTACCTATTATTAGTGGCTCTTCACAACCATTCTCCATTTCACCCCAAACATTTGCACCAAGGGACATTAGATATGTCCTCATTCTTACGTTTCAAAAGGTATAATTAGTAACATTAAACAAATTATCTTTATTTGTAGAACACCCTTTCTGACTGGCCATTTCTATGAGTTAGATCTTCCTTCCAACTATTAGGTTGATATAGAAGGAACTTGGCTCTAATACAATTGTTGAAAACTAGGCAATTACTAAGGGGGGGTGGGAGGGGGTGAATTAGACATTGTGTCTTTTAAATGTCAAATTTCAAATTATTTTAACAGTATTTTAACCTTTTTTTTACAATTAGCATAGTTATATAGTTGTTTAAAATTTAACCATGAATTCAAAATCAAACACATAAGCAACACATTCAACACATGTAAACACAAAATATAAGTGGAAACCCATGAAGGAAGAAAACCACAAATTTTTGTTGTGATGTAAAAGCAAGCCCCCATTCCCTTCAATTTTCATAGGCTTCTACCTATGGGAGGCTTCAACCTCTCTTTTCTTCTGCAAGCTACAACTTTTTGGGAACACTCACTCCTTCTTCTTACAAGCTCCAACCTATTATTTTTTTGGATACTACCTAAAAGGAGACTTTAATCCCTTTACAAGGCTACAAATTTACTTTTCTAGTTTACCTTGTCTTGGAATTCTGAGTTCTTATTTTTCTTTGCCTTTGTTCTGTACTCTGTCTCTGTGACCTTTTCAACTTTTTATCTCCTCTGCTCCTCTTCCTCAACTATGCTTCATTTCTACTCCTATTACTCTTAATCTCTTTGCCATGTAATTCATGAATTAGTTCTCACATAATTCAATTCACTTGAAACTCTTTCATCCAAAAATACATCTTTTTATATGCATCATTAACTGTCTATTTGTATTTCAACGTAGGGATTTGTAGTGTTCGCTTTTTCTTTCCAACTTCACATGGACCATTTGTTTCAAATTCTTTTAAATTTCAAAGGAAAATACAAGAAAAATGGACCTCAAAACATTCAAAAAAATGGTGTAATATAAGTCAAATGAACCCGCTTGCTTGACGTTAGGAGGGCAAGGGTGAGCCTGTCGAACTCTCGACCTCTGGGAGAGGTAATGTGGGAGGTCCGTCAGGGGCTCGACTGATAAGGAGAGGAGACGAGCAACTCTCTGGGGAAGGGGCCCCAAAAGAGAGAAACTAAAAGGAGAGGTCCGGTAGATAAGTCTCACCCAGAAAGCCCGCTATAGTCAATAGCCTTAGTTCAATAGTTCAAAAGGAACTTCCCTCATCCGGTTATTCAGGGAAGCGGTAAGAGGTGGTATGATGAAGGGAAGCGATAAGGTGCGGTAAGAATCCCCAAAAGTGAAGCCAACAACAATGATTGCATTAGTTGAGACCTAGAATTTTCTTTATCCATACTACAGGACATGGACGTTGATTACCCATTGGTAATATGGGCTACAAATGTTAGTTTCCCACTAGAAATTTTGGCTACAAATGCATATACCTAAGCTTTAATCTACATCCATTCCTAAATTAGGGAAAATTCAAAGTTATTTTCACAAATATGCAACCATATGCATCACAACAACTTCAAGCCCCATTACAGCACCTTTAGCACCAACAACATGATTATGTGAATTTGATTGCAAGTTGTGTATTAATCACAGAATTCATGGCTTGAATATAAGATAGGAGAGATTACTTCTTGGAAATGTTACCTCAACATATAAAATAATGTAAGTTGATAATAATATTCATGTTCAATGGAAATAAAAATTAAAAAAAAAGTATCCAGACCTTGTATGCTATGTATTTATTTTGCTTATGAAACAAACAATGTCACAACTTGCTGGTCAAAGTTCAAGTTGTTGTCAAGGCATGATTCTTCATTGAGTTTTTGTTTTGAAGTGTATTAATTTATGTTTGCCTTCCATGTCATAATTCTTCTTTGGGTCTTCATCTCAAAGTGTATTCATTTGTGATGAACTTCATAACCATTTGACATCAATGCCAACACTACTAACATAGATGTCTCATAAGAACAAATATCATAATGTGAAAGGCAAAGGTCCACAAAATCAAACTAATGCACCAAAATAAGATTAGAATCATCAATAAAGTATAGTAGGTAGATCCTACAAGCCTATGAATTGGAATTGTATCAATGGAGTTGAAAAGAGTCTCCAATTGCAAAAAAATGACCACAAGTTTGATAGAGATGCTACAAATCACCATATGAGTATATGTCATATCACTAACTTCAATATCCAATATAAAAGTACCAACCCCTAGAATATGGAAAATTTCTACGAATAAGATCGAGTTGATACTAAGGATTACATCCTCTAATTTTAGTACAACTCGATTTGTAAAGTGCATCTCCATGTGTGCAAGAATAGATGTGTCCATCTATTCCATAAAGAGACAATGCCTTCATGAAAACATTAAAAGAAACTTTAAAAATAAATTAAAAAAGCTTAGAGTGAAAGTGATAAAAAAAACCCTAGATGTTCACTGACTATTATGGTAATTGCAACTAGGAAATAGTCTTGTAGACCAACAAGGTTCCTAAAAATTATTTTACCAAAGAGAGTCTTTCAGAGGAATGATAGGTTGTTAAGGAAGCCCTGAATAAAAAAATCATGAAATCACTAGTTTTTGCAATCGATTATGCCACTAGAAACATAATATTACAAAAAATAGTGAAAAAAATTCCAGATGTTAAAGACCTTGAAAGAGTACTAGAACCCCACTTTTAGGTTTGTAACAACCT
Organism: Pinus tabuliformis; assembly: GCA_031772625.1. NCBI lineage: Eukaryota > Viridiplantae > Streptophyta > Pinopsida > Pinales > Pinaceae > Pinus > Pinus tabuliformis. Next base: position 770,503,268 of record CM062816.1, read on the forward strand.
TGAAAAAGCTATGAAACACTAATTTCAAGTCTTTAATAGCCTTTAAAATGCCTTGAAACATTGATTTTTGTTCTATAATAACCTTGAAAATTGGTTGAAACCATTTGTTTGGCTTGATAACCACCTTATAAAGTGTTATCCCTAACTTGAGCTTGTAATGGCCTTGAAAAAGTGTTGAGACCCTAATTTTGAGCCTATAACAACATTGAAAATGTGTTGAAACCTTAATTCCAAATCGATAAAAATCTTAAAGGAGGTTGGATCAAGAGGAGGAGGTTTACGCCCACTCTATTTCCATCTTGAGATCGCATTCTAGAACACAAGGATTTAATGGAACCAAGCAACAAGCCCTGATTCAACAAAATATAAGCATAAGAGATCACGGAATTGAACGAAAAGAAAACACAAGGGATAGGTGCCTATAGTATAAAGAATTATCACACTATATTGAATGAGATGATATAAATAACCCTTGAGAGATGTATACATACACAACTCAAGGGGTTGGGGCATCTTCCCCAAGAAGTAGGTTATGAGCCCACATAAATTTCCAAGTCAACCTTAGCCACTTAGATAAAACAAAAATAGTGGGTAACTACCTAATAGTTGACCCAATACCCCAAATAAAGGGTGGGCATGTTGCTACAAGTGAAATTACACCACATATTGACAATATGAGAAAAAAGGCATGTATGGCACAACTTCGTGAACAAATTTTGCAACATCAAACTCAATGCAAGGAACACACAACTCATATTCCTTGCATTCATTCATGTGCACAATAGAGAGGGGAGTGGAATGAAGGCATAGTAGAAAGAGTGTCTTGGATGGCATGCAACATAAGTAGATAGTTCATAGGGTGCATGCATGCACCACCTTTCAAAATTTCCAATTTTAGTTATTTCCATAACTAAAAAGTTTTTTTTCTATCTTTAGTTAAGTATTAGTTCTTAATTGGGAAAGCACATGAGTTAGAGGTTTTCTAGATTTAGAGCAAGACATAGATCCCCAGGAGAGAGGCACTTTCTTTCATGCACACATTATCTCATAGTTTGCATTTTATTATATGAGATTTATTCATGCAAGTTGGGTAATCTATTCTAGAGAAGATCAAACATAGAGCAAACCTAAGTGCTTTACTTAGTATGTCTACATTCATTGTAAACACCTGAGCTATGCTATTCTATAAAGGAGAGATGGAGCAGACTATTAAGAATGTCTTATGTCTTAAGAGAGAAATTGATAGTAAGTAGAGGGATTCTACTCAAAAGTGGACTAGGGTAGTATGGTGGCTCTATTAGAGAGTGAATCAAGATAGTAGAGTGACTTTGTTACTAGGTGTTAGTATGGTGTTTTAGATTAAGAGAGAAATTGGTAGTTAGTAGAGGGATATTTTTAGAGAGTGAACAAGGGTAGTAGAGTGACTTTGCTAGAGAATGAACTAGGATAGACGTCTAGTGGCTCATACCACTATGTGATACTATCGATATGTGTGTGATATGAATATGTGTAATTTCTCTTTTACATAGCTAATAGCAAGGAAAGTCATCATTGCTTTATATTTCCAATGTTGCCTTGAATTTCAAGATTACTACTTATGTATATCTAACCATTAGTTTTCATTGGTTTGATCGAATCTTGTGATATCTAGTGTCTACACTATTGAGTTTTCATACAATGATTTATCTAAGATTTTATGTTTTGATAGGTGTTTCCTAATATTTAATTATTAGTCATAGGAATTAACTCTTCAGTTTGAATCTAATTATAAAAAATTGAACAAATCAACTTCTACACTCATTGATTGTTTTGATGGTTTGCATTTGAATTTTGATTTTCGACATAATGTATAATAGTGCATTACATGTTAAATTATTTGAAGAAACCTATAACAATATCTGCAAAGTTTATAAATGTTATGAATTTTGGTAGAAATGACATTTTGTTGGTAAATGGTTGTCCATGACATTGATGTTATCAAAGCTATTTCCAAACAACTCACATAAACCTCCTAAGCCAAGGAAAGTGTGTGCTTATCAAGCTTTGAGTTGCATTTAAGCTTAAACATCACCAAATCAAAATGAAAAATTCTATAGGTTAAAGCTACCTCCCATTTATGAAATGAGAAAGGAAATGGGAACTGTTAGCGCTTGAAATTTCACCTCAGGCTGAGAAAGGTAAACCTCAAGGCAACATCAAACCACTTAGCCTCGTAGCTAGCCCTACGGGGCAGGAGAGGGCTCTCTCCGGTCTATCTCGACAAATATCTTCAATGGGCGAGATAACCAATAGGGTAACACTAATTTTAGGCTAGTAAACTGATCAAAAGGGTTGATTTGGGACTTTTAGGGTTTTTGGTGGCAAATTGAGGAAATGGCAATTTTGGGTGCGGGGATTGGACACAGTTTCTGCAGGGGGTTCTTTGGGGCGAGATAGGAGACAGTATTTATGCCTTAGATTGAGGTGAATGGATGAGAAAGACAGGTGAGGAGCTAAGGAGAGCAAACAATAACTTTGAATTCTCCTTAAACAGTAGAAAACATTGAAATTAAACAAACTTAAAAGCAGAGCATGACAGTCATGAGTTCTACTTTAACACTTCATTTGCTTAATGTGCAGAAGGAAAAGAAAGGAAATGATTCACATAACACATTTACAAGTACATAGAGAAACACACCATCAATACATGTCACCACAAGAATCCCAAAAAGGACTGCAAAACCCTGGTCTTCCTTAGCCAAAAATTGCAGAGATACAGTGAATAATACAATGATAGCTTCTCCCTCAAGAGTCCAACCTTCCAACCCCTGAAAATGACTAAGAAAATACATAATATAGGCAAGCTAACACCTTTCCTTGCCTCTAGGGGTCGAGCTCATCCTTCTAGGAGCTGTTTCAACCAATTCTAAACTGAGCACTAAAAACTAGGCAGTCAAAACAACTTGCCTCTATAAACTAGGAAACCAATTCATTCATTAAATACAAGCTATTTCATGAATGAATCTTCTAGAATAGGTAAATAAGAGTCACATCAACATGAAAATACATAAATTACATCAAAGAGGGTGAAAAACCCCATCAAAAATCAAAACTAGTAATAGCTGGCGAATCCATGAGCTGTAAGTGAAAAATTATGAAATTTGCCTGATGCGTCGCGCGCCAAATCCTGACGGGTCACGCGCCTTTGAGAGCACTTTTGGGGCACTTCCAGGTGTCCAAATATGGCAAGAGTAGGCTTGTTGGAAAGATCTGTGAGTCTACTTTCCAACCCAACTGGAATTTCTGAATTTGGTGGTCATTTGCCCCTCCAAAATTGCAATCTCCCAAGACTACTTTCTGTGTGTCAAAAATGTGGCAGAAAGTCATTTTTTGCTTGTTTTTTTACTTTTAGGAGGCCCAAAACTTCATAAAATCTCTTGGCAATGGATGAGCATGTGTAACTTTTCATGAAAAATCTGGAAATGCTGAGTTTTTGCAAAATGGAGTTGCCAAGTGAAAGGGTCGCGCGGGGGGTGAGACCCGTCAAGCGAAAAAACCTGTTTTTTGCCTTAAAAACCAAAAATCACCCAAAATGCTCAAAATTTCTTGGAATTTGTGCTGGGGCTGAACTATTTAGTGTCTTGCTCCTTCAAGGAAGCCTCGGCCAAGATGTGGAGGGGATCGGGCCTTTTTCTCTGTTTTTGTGCTTTGACCAACCGCCTTTGGAGCACCTTCATCTTTGCCTTGTACATGTGCATTCGTGCCCAATAATGATTCTTCATGTTTCTAAGCAATTCCTTATCTTGGTTGGCCTTGGCCAACAGCCTCACCAAATGAGCATTGAGCTGGATAAGCATGGACTCTTTCTCAGCGGGCAATAGATCACCGGGTCTTCTTCGATTCAAGTTGCGGTCACTACGAATCCTCCACAACTCATCAAGAGTTTTCTCATCCTCCAACTGCTTGTTGCACTGTTCTAGATATGAGATTTTCCATTGTGCCCCTTCTAATCTCTTCTGCAATGCATCATTTTCAGCTCTAAGGTGTTGAATGATCTCCTTCGACTCTAGGCTAGGAGAACTGACATCAAGATCAATAAGCTCTATATCTGGAACACCTGATGGCCCCTCATCAATCTTGGGTTGCTTGCCCCTCTGTGCTGCTGAAGAAAGCGAGGCCCCTTCCACCTGCTGTGGAGATAACACTCGCTGAGCTGATGAAGAAGGCGAGACCCCTTCCACCTGATGTGGAGAAAATACTCGCCGAGCTGCTGCAAATAAGGCCCTTTGGCCTCTCTGATAAGTGACAAGCGAAGGAGAGCTGACATGGCTAGTCCCAGGGATATCATGCTGTTGTGATGGTCCTCCCTCCTCATGAACAATCTCCGGATGTGGTGGTGGTGGTGCTGTGAAAAGCTCACGAGAGATGAACTCCTCCCATGAGATGCCCTACTGAGCCAACTGATGTAACACCACAAGCTGAATCAAACCATAATGGTAAAGGCTCTTATACTGCTGTGTCGGGCTCTACCTCTGCATCATGGACACCATCCTCTCAATGTTCTGATAGAAGAAAACAGGGATGTTCATCATCCGTACTCGTGTGAAGTGCATCAATAGGTGAATATGGTACGAATATACCTATGAAAATCTGCCCTCACAGGTAAAATAGAGCATGATGAGCCTCATCATGGGAGCATACTCACTCCTGAGAAATCTGAAGGGAAACACTCCCGTCAAGTGTCTCATGAGTGCTGGTCTAACGAAAGGCTCAAAATGAACATTGTCCAACACCTTGCGCTTATTCCATACCTCTCTGACATTAGGTATCCCTGTGGCATGTGCAATCATCTCGGGTGTCAATGTAAAGTCCACCCCGGCAAGGTTGACATGTCCATCATGCAAGTGTAAAACAAATAGGCGAGCCAACTCTCTGTGGTGCTAAATCCGAGAGATCCTCTCGCAAATCTCATAGCAAGACATGTACTGGAAACATGAGACTGCCATAGGACAAGCTTGTAAATCTGTCAAAGAGGTGGGCTCTTCTCGCCTATGATGACCGCCCTTTCCACCCTTATGAGGCCTCCTCTGTACCTCAAACTCTGAAGCTGATGCCTGGTCATCACTCTGCTCATAGGTTTCGGTTTCTGACATTGTTTAAGGAGCAGAGTGGCCAAAATGTACTGTTGTTTCTACCTTGTAAAATGCTGATTTATATGTTGTTTCAAGGGGACAAGGAGCACGAGGGGAATGTTAGGGGAGGGGCACTTTAAAGGGAAAATGGGAATAAATATATAAAACAGGGATTTAAGGGAAAAAACATTGCAAAAATCATTGCATATGCATCATTATATACATTGTTTACATGGGTATAATGAGAGGTAGGGTTAGGGCTTGATTTTTCATTTTTTAGGGAAAAGGGGTAGGGTTTAGGTTTTCTTTACAAATTTAAAAGGGAAATTTATATAGAAAGACAAGGAAAATGACATGGGAAATGGGAAAAATTATTTAGAAGGGAAAAACCTTAAAACAGCATAAAACCCTAGGCATATTTTACAATTTTAAACCACAGCCATATAGAGCTTTTTCTCTTGCACAATGAGATCTTTAAAACATGTATTCATGATGTCTTTAACCATAACAGGCAGCAATTTGTAAGTTGGAGGGCCTACCTTAGGCAATTTAGCAATTTTGTTGGCTCCTTGGATGAATTTGCAGGTGATTTGGTAAGGAGGGCGCTGACGGGTCGCGCGCCTCACCCAACGGGTCGCGCGCCACTGACGGGTCGCGCCCGTTAGAAAATAACACTGCTGGAAGGCGCTTGACGGGTCGCGCGCCTGGTCTGCTCACAATTTCGCTCCAACCCTCGCCCAATCTCTCTTGCAAGTGAGTTAGATGCACAATGAGGGTAAATGGAGGGAGATTGGGCTTTTATAACTTTGATTTGAAATAATTTCATGCCCAAACCCACTTTATAATGTTTTTCTTTGACACTTCATAAAATTGACCATTTTGGTTTCCTTTGTCCTGAAATTGACTCATTTAATGATTTTGCTCGATACTTTTTGCAGGGATATCATCTGAGGGATCTTGGCAAGGGAGCCAGGGTTACATGCTGTCCTTGGAAGCTTTTTGAAATTTCATCACTTTTTACAAAAATTTGAAAAATGACCTTGGCTTTAAAAACAGGGTTTTTAAATCCAAGGTGAAAATTAACTGTACAAGATAGAAATTTGCGAAGAAACATTTTGAAAATCATCCCTCTGTCTTGTTGAGCACTTATTGACCTTCAGAGACATGACCTTGTAAACAAACTTGACCAAAACCCTAGACCTAGGAATTTGACCTCAAGACAAGACAAGACAAGCCTGAAAGAGATTAAGGACTGAAATGACTTTGATCCAGCAATGCCAAGAGGGGGACAAAGACACCAGCTCCTCCATCAGGGTTATGGCATGCCTAATGGGATGCAAAATTTGACACTGATGAGACACCTACTTATGCAAATGCAAAGAGTTTTGATCCCTGATGGAGGGCTACTAGACCGACTCTAACAGGAACTAAGGCTCAAATATTAGTTGTACCTCAATTCTTGAAATTTGAGTCATATTGAAGCTCAAATACCATTAAGTGCCATGTGCTTGTGAACTTAGTATCATATTCCTTATACCACCTATATTTAAATGATACCATATATTTTTTAGTTTTAAATATTGTCATTTCATGATTTATGTTAACATACTGAAAATATATTATTGCTTGAAATATATCGAGAATGTTAGAAAATCAGAAAAGAGAGATTTTCTTATAATTGATAATTACTTGTGATGTTCTTGACTTCTTATTAGGTTTATTTATATCTTCTTTATTTTAGTTCATCAAGCAATTACCAAAGCAATAGCACATAAAACAATGGACACGAAATGTAGGCTCACAGCGAGGGAAAAACCCCACTATAGGGGAAAACCCAGTTAGGAATTTTTCTTTGAATAGTTTTCTGGAGATATTCCAAGACTCTTGACCTTAACACAAACTTTCCTCTACACCAAGTCAATCTTCCTCAGATGATCATACTTGACCTGGCAACAACAGCAGTGATGTCAACACTTTCTTTGACCCAACAACTTCTATCTTGCCTTGGAGACTTCAATTTTCACTGGAATACTTTGATCTTTTCTTAGAAACTTCGATCTAGGCCCAATACAACTTCTATAGGCAACAACATCCAACGATAGCAACTTCGACCTATACTTTGATCTAGCAGCAACAACATATGGAAATTGGCTATGACATCAACAAGAGAACTTCGATCTTCCAAACTAGGGAACAAGAGAGAGAGGTAGAAGCACCAAAATTTCGATTTTCTTCTTTGCCTTCTCCTAGAACAAACTCTCACTTCCTTTTCCTCTTCCTTCTATTTCGCACTTTTCCCAACTTCAAGAGATATCAAACTTGCTTTTTGAGAGTGAATGCTTCAAATGGAATTCGAATGGCTTCTTTTATAATCCTTTGGTGAGGTCCAATAACCTTCTTTGAGGCTGACTTGATCATCTTAAGGCCAACTTGGTGTGGATACAACATAATTCATATTTGACTCAATACTTAATCTTGTTACATGATTCAAAAGCCCAAGAAGGGTCTCTTTAAAAGTATAATGACTCTGTTGATTCAAAATAAATCCTAGAATTCCTAAATGTGGACTTTCACCTAAAACATGATGACAAAGCATGAGACCCATGCTTTAATAAGTCATAATAATAATAATAATAATAATAATTCTTGTCTTTATTCTTTTGACAAGTACATTAAATGATGACTCAAATACATTAACGAAGATCAGCCCTAGTTACATTTTTCAACACTCCCTCTTAACTACAAGTACGAGGAAGATCTCAACTATATGAACCATGAAGAAATTTAGGCACCACAACGCCATGGACTAGATTCCTGACTAGGGAAATCTATCCAAGTGGGACTAAGATGGACTCAAGCTTTCATCCTCTCTAGGTACCATCAGGCTTACTTACTAACCATCAACCTAAGGATCTAGGTGTGTATCCAAAACAAAGCTCTATAACCAACACCACCTTTCCAAGTTCAGTACCTAGACATCAACCCAAAGTGTTAGCCAAATGTCCTCCTAGACAATGCTTCACTTAAAAAGCCTCAACACTCCTTGATTCAGTAGATCAAGGATAACCAATCTCTCCCGATCAAACTGATTGGTAACCAGCATGTTATCAAAACCTTCGAGAGATTCACCTGTACAAACACAACCCCAATCAATAATATACTTTCACATGTATATAAATAAAAAACTTTAGAGTCTTCCAAACAACTGATGTTGCTCCTCATCATAGTAGGACTATCAACTGAATATTTAACAGATGGTTCATTTTCCTTTCCTACTTTTTATTTAGCAACATATCTTCCAAAATGCATTCTCCAATGAAAACTATGTTATGTCCTCCTTCTCAATCAAGGAGCTTCCCTTTATCCAGGCTCCCTCTTAATCTAGGGAGATCTACTTATTTTCTTTGACATCAGAGAATATTTTGTGGCTTCCAATCATTTCAGTAGAGTTATTATCATCCACATCATGCTTATCACATCAACAAATATTTTCACCATATCGAAGATTGTGCACCTGCATAACTTAGATAGCAAGTACAACCAAATCTATATAAGCATGAAGATACCCATATCATAATCTTATAATAACGGAAGCATTTAAACCTTATATATCAGATACCCAAACTTACTTATAAACAAGAGACACATACTCTTTAACAGTTTGGTAGGGACTTTGTCATAAACCCTAGACTGCTTCATAACAACTTTCATTACATCTATGGTTTCAATGTTTCTTCCAAGGGTATGACATACCCATATAGAAAACCCTAGAAAAAATTCAAACAAATATAGATCTACAAGGCATCTAACAAATTTCAAAATTCATATGTTATACTTCTCACTAGGGTTTCATACAAATCCTAGATTTCATACAAGAGGGTTAATCAATAAAAAACAATCACAACTTAGTCATCAACATGACCAACTTCCACTAGGGTTAGTTGCAAACCCTAGAAACATCGATCACAACGAAAACTCAATTTACACAATTCTCAAATTATCACATTGTCATCATACATCGAAGATTTTCACTTCTACTAAGGTTTAACTCCAAAACCCTAGAATTTCACTATCATCCTAGAGAAACAAACTTTGACTAGCGCTTAGTTCCAAACCCTAGGATTCATGATCACTAATAAATAGGTCAACTCATACATCTAGGACTTCATCATCATGCATAGGCATTTCATATCGTGTGTTAGTCAAACCCAACTTCACAAATATCAATAAAAGTTAGACATACAACAAACTTGATTAGACTAGGGTTTGATCACACACCCCAAGGAAATCATTTTTAAGACATTATAAGGGTTTTTCTTACACATTCCAACAAACCCTAATAAGTTAAGGTTTCAACATAAGAATATAGCAAAACCAAAATTACCAATACTTCAAAGGTTTGGGATTTTAGACTTTATCATTCAACCCTAACTAGTTTGATCATACCAAAACCCCAAACATGACATCATCAATAAAAACTTCAAATAGCATTTCTCAATATCCCTAAGCAGTTTAGGGTTTCAGACATTCACATTAGCATACCCTTAGGTTAGGGTTTTCCAGAGAACCTGTCTAGGGTTCTATAAAATCAGTTAAGAATAGTAGTGGGGTAGATTTATCAAGTGATGAATCACCCAAAATAAGAATCAATATGATACAATATAGCTGGACATAACAATGTTAGCAATAAATTGTCAAATGAATAAACATTTATTATAAAGAAATCATTGTTTTGTAGTTTAAGACATACCTTTGTTTCTTGACAAACCTTATCTTGGGTGGATTTCTTTCATACACCTTGAGGATATAGCAGATGTTTTCCTAATAGAGGTAGAATGGTGATTAGTATTAATATAATATAATCAAAACTTAAATAAGTACATGAAACCAAAAACTGAAAGGAAATGGGATACTTATATTTGGGAGATGTTGGGGGCTCCCTCCAAAGCTTGAGGGATACCTATAAACTTATAAAAATCAAAAGAAAAAATGTCTGTTCCAAAAGCATGTTAAAAACCTATAAATTCTAAAACGTCAAAAATATAAAATAAGATATTTAAGACTGCAAGTAAAGGACTTAGTAGTGTAAGTCCCTTACGTCAGATACTTTGGGTTTGGCTTTGGCTTTCTTTGGATATTTTTCTTTAGCAATGTTAGCATGATTTCTATATCTCTTCTTATTCTTTGGATTGTCGGGACAGTCACTCCTGTAGTGACCCTTCTTATGACATTGATAGTATTCTACCTTGGACATGACTACTTTCTTCCTTGGTCCTTTCGATTTCTTACCTTTGTGTTGAGAAGTGTAGGCATTTGACACTCCTTTAGGATTAGCAACTAGTGAGATCCTTAATTCTTCTTGACTGCAGGCAGTCCATAGTTCTTCAAAAGTGGGAGCTTCCTTCCAACAATTAAGTCCTGCAGCAAATGCACCCCAAGTATGTGGCAATCCTAATAGAGCAGTGATCACGAGTTATTTGTTTAAAACAATTTTATCAATGGCCAAAAGATCATCTCAGATTCTTGCTATCTTCACAAAGAAGGAGGCCATTGTATCTTCTTTAGTCATCTTTGTGGTCCTTAGTTCATTCTTTAGGTTTGCCACTTGACCAATGTTCTTAATAGTGAATAACTTTGACAAGGCTTCATACATTTTTTGAGCATGATTGATGTTGGATATAATGGGACAAGGTTGTCCTTTATTCCTTCTACCATTAGAGTCATGGCCACCAATTCTAATACTCTGAACTTTACTTTGTCAGCATCATTGGAGTCATTTGTAGGCTTCTTTACTTTTCCTTTTACCAAGTCCAGTACCTTGTTCTTTCAAGGATGAGGTCAATCCTCTTCTTCCAGGACCTATAATTTGAGGCTCTTTCAAGTTTGTTCTCTCCCTTGATTGTGTTACATTGTCTTTGAAGATAATAGATTTCTTTGCTTGAATAATCCTTTTGAATAATTCCTTGATCAAGTGCTTGAGACTGCTTTTTTCTTCTTTGTTCACCAAAGTTTTGATACCATGTTAGAAAATCAGAAAGACAGAAAGATTTTCTTATACTTTATAATGATGTTTTTGACTTCTTATTAGGCTTCTTTATATCTTCTTTATTTTAGTTCATCAAGCAATTACCAAAGCAATATCACATAAAACAATGGACACCGAATGTAGGCTCACAACCAGAGAAAACCTCCTCTTTAGGGGAAAACCCAATCAGTGATTCTTCCTTCAATAGTTTTCCAAATATATTCCAAGACTCTTGACTTTGACAAAAATTTCCTCCACACAAAGTCATCCTTCCTATTTTCTTGCAAATGATCCTACTTGACCTGGCAGCAACAGCGACAGTGGCAACACTTTCTTCGACCCAACAACTTCTATATTGCCTTGGAGACTTCAATTTTCACTGGAATACTTCGATATTTTCTTTGAAACTTTGATTTAGGCCCAATACAACTTCTAGAGGTAGCATCATCCAACAACATCAACTTCGACCTATACTTTGATCTGCCAGCAGCAACATACGGCAACTAGCTACGACATCAACCAGAGAACTTCGATCTTCCAAACCAAGGCACGAGAGAGAGATAGAAGCACCAAAATTTTGATTTTCTTCTTTGCCTTCTCTTAGACCAATCTCGCACTTCCTTTTTATCTTCCTTCTATTTCACACTTTTCCCAACTTCAAGAGGTATCGAACTTGCTTGTTGAGAGTGAGTGCTTCAAATGGAATTTGAACTGCTTCTTTTATAGTCCTTTGGTGAGGTCAAATAGCCTTCTTTGAGGCCGACTTGATTATCTTGAGGCCAACTTAGTGTGGAGACAACATAATTCATATTTGACTCAATACTTAATCTTTTTACATGATTCAAAAGCCCAAGAAGGGTCTCTTTAAAAGTACAATGATTCTATTGGCTCAGAATAAATCCTAGAAGTCCTCAATGGGGACTTTGACCTAAAACATGATGACCCAAGCATGAAACCCATGCTTTAATAAGTCATAATAATAATAATTCTTTTCTTTATTCTTTTGACAAGTATATTACATGATGACTCAAATACACTAATGAAGACCAAACCTAGTTACATTTTCCAACAGAGAATACATGTTTAAACATATTTCATATCATTTTTAAGTGGAAATAACACAAACCATAGTAGACTTGAAGGACATTTAGGGGATTTGACATTACTTTGACATAGGCCAGTTGTCTAATATGGTACATGTGGGCATATATGGAGTTAAATGTATATCATAAGACCCCATGGGGGACATATTTGGGGTTTAAGTATAATCGAGTAAATATAAATGTAGTAGTGGTCAAAATAATGGAGGGTCCATGTGTGTGAATATGTATGTATAGATATCATATAGTCATGTTGAGGGGTGGGCTAGGGGGCAAGGGGTGTGATTTGGATATATGAATGTTTTTGGTTATTTAGAGAAGGTCTCTTAACTATCTTAGATTTGTGTTCCATACTCGCATTTGGTGTGCATGGTGTGTATTTTGGTCTATTGTACTATCTTGAGTATTTTTCAAATAACATTTGATATCAGATAATGTGATCCTTAAGTTTGACTCCTTCAAATGAGCCATCTTAACATTTTCTCTTCGGTTTTTTCTTTTTTGAAATTCAAATGGTGAAAATTTTGGGAGTTAAAGATGACATAATTAAGTACCAATGGTAAAAAATTCAAATTTTGGTTCACAATAATTTTCAAGTTACATGTTATGGAATTTAGGGTTTTTGACTAGTCATAACACTAGTCTCAAACATGTAATCTCAATTAGACAATAATATCTCATTCTAGAAATATCTGAATTGAGTTCCACTAATTGTATTGAATAGAGTATGGACCATATATTTCAGGTTAGAATTTAGTAGGTTTGAAAGTTGGACATGTGGCAATCCACACAAACTCGTTCTCTTTAAAGGGCCAATATAATAAGTTCAAAGAAAACTACTAAAACTTTCTCTTGGCACATCCAAATTTGGTCAAACTTGTGGAATTGCAAAGAAGACAAATAAGCTACAATAAGCCAAAGTTTCAAACATATATGTGAAGAGTTCAAAATTATCTGAAGTGGAAGACTAGTCAATAAGACAATGTCCAAATTAGAGTTTGAAAAGGTGCTTTAATTTGAAAGTAGCATAACTTTTGACTGGAATATCAAATTGAGGTGACTCAAAAGATGTTAAAAAGAGGAAACACAAGAGAATATGTTGGAAAAAGACATAATAACTAATTGATATCATCATTGCTAAAATATTAGGGCTATGAGTTGAGGGGTTTGTATTAGACCCCAATTAATAAATAATGACAATACTTCAATTTAGAGGAGATGAAGATGAGAATTATCTTATGAGATATTTTAAGCCTTGGTTAGAATATTAAGATAAGAAAAGGAGTCACCGAAAGAATTGAAAAAAGAAAAATGAAGAAATCAGAAAATTGTATATGCATAATCAATACCTTCTTAACAATCTTAAGAATGTGAAAACATGTTTACAAGAGTTTGAATCAAAGAAGAAGGGTAAAGATATTATCATAAAAGTTGAAGAGAACACTACCAAAAGGCTTGCAAAAGAAATTTGCAATAAATTCGAAGAAGCTATATATTTAGATGAGGTAAATTAAAAAAATGCAATCTAAGAATTGAAGAAGAAAAAATAAATTGACAAAAGATATCATCATTCAGCGTTAACAAAGAGAAGGAATACAAGATTCAAGAAGGTCAATAGAAAATACTTAAAAAGGAGCTTCAACTTGATAATGTCAAAGTCAAATACGATGGAAAGGGGGTACTAAAAACCAAGCACAATGGATGGAGGCGACCATTGTCTATGAAAAGAACGCTAATGATACAAGTGTGCCAAATGAAGAAAAAACATCAAATGTGGAATCATGTTGACACTCTCATTACCAAAAAAAAGTCTCAAGGAAGACAAGACCGATATTAGCATTATCGCAAGAAAAAATGAAATAATTATTAATATTATGGACCATAGCATCATGAAATCATTATTCAATGGGATATAGCAAAGACGGACAACAAAAACAAATTGGAGAAGTTACAACAACAATACATGGAATCAAAGGAAAGAAAATCATTCAACAACCTACTCTTATTATTTAAGACCAAAAGGAATTGAATTTGGATCAATGGATTATCATCAATGGATATAAGCATAAACATAAGAAAATATTATTAGATGGTTTCATAGAGTTTAAAACCTTTAATTGCAAATCTCTTTAGAGAAACCATTTTGAAGGAGGGTACTAAGATATGGCCCACTGGGGGGAATAAATGGGGCTAAATGTATATGACAAAAACCTAAAAGGGACATATTTGGAATTAAATGTATATGTAATAGTGATAATCTTAATGAAGGGTGCACAAGTGAAATGAGTGAATATATATATATATATATATATATATATAGAGAGAGAGAGAGAGAGAAAGAGAGAGAATTATATTTATGTCCAACTAATGATCACAAAGTAGGTCAAAGGGACTGTTGAGTACAATGATGTCCATAAAATGCAGGAGAACCAAATGGTCTCCTATAAAAAAACAATGCATGAATATAAAAGGTACAATGCAGGAACATAAAAGATACAATGTATGGAATGCCCTAACGAAGAGGAAAAAGCCCATCTCTCCTAACATTTGAGACTAACTGAAGAGCACTGGAAAAAAATCCACAAAGTTTGTAGGCCTGATGAAGGGTCAATGGGAGGTACAGACTGTCCACTAACTCGTCTAGGGGAGTTTGTGCATTGTTGCGGCTTGGAGGACCTAGTCCATCTCCTAGGGACAAATTTGAGATGGTTTAAATGTTGAGGTCTTGTGTGGCGGGGTGAGGTCCCATGGATCCTCACTGGTCTAGAGTCTGGATATGAAACGGTATCAATCGTTCTCTTTGTGCCCCTATCTGAAGGTAGTACCCTAAAAAATGTTGTGATCCTTTGCGTGGCGTCTGGCCTGATGGGAGACTGAAGAATATGCGCTCGGAACCTAAGAGCTTCATGCATATATATGGCCAAACATCTATGCTCGGGATACCTAAAAACGTCTATGAGGGTCTGAGAGTCTTTGAACAAGCAATGGAACCTTCCTATAATCTCATAGTGGATAGGGCATCCAAAAATGAAGTGCACCTCGGTCTCTACTTCCTATAAATGACATACCTGACAGATTCTATTTGGCCTATCAATCTGGCGGCCCGTCTCTACCCAAAGTCTATGAGAACATACTTTGAACTAACCTAGAGGAATGCGAAAAGCATGCATCTAGTGGTGAAGCGTATATTGGGTCGAATAATGAGCCCGTCTCTCAACTCCAAGAAGTGCTTAGCGTAGAAGGCCATCTTTGGGCGCAACCCTCCCAGAGAATTGACCCAGGTGCCTTGGACGAACTGCTTGTAGATGTCCTTCCTGATGATCTTGTTCAACTCTTGTCTAGTAGGTAGAAGGTGGCCAGGAGCATCCAAGGAATATCAGAAAGGAGGGAGATGATCCAATTGAATGCTCATTGACTCTAAGAGATCTTAAACTCCTGTAAACCAACATCTAGCCCGACCCGAGGGGGTAGAACGAGCAATATTCTCAGAAGAGAAAATATGCCAAGTAAGGGTAATGGTCCCTACTCTTTATCAACTATGCAAATCCCCGGATACAATGCAAGAAAGAGACCAAACTAAAGACTGTCTCAAGCCGAAAGGGTTGAGCTCCAAACTCTGCAAGGATGATGTGCTAAGGTATTGTTTGTTTGCATCTAATGATGTGGCGGAGAAGAAGAGTTTGGACTCTCTCAACTGAACCCCAAGCCGACTCAAGTAAAGACAGCCCCCAAATCTTTGAGCCATATAGAACAGTGGGATGAATCAAGGTGTCTATGAGGCTCATCTTGGACGAGATGTCCTGAAAGTGATGTCGAAAGCACTATCTCTCAAGAAGGGCTAAGAATCCATATCCTTTGTTGATCTGAGGTTGAAGAGTTGGCCGCAAACTAAAGCGAGGACCTGAGAATTGCACCCCCAAGTACATATACGTGTTGGTGATCTCAACCTCCTCCCCTCTAAATAGGAAGTGAAAGTCTAAAGTTTTCTTCACCCCATTTGGAGATCATAACCTTGGTTTTACCTCAGTTGACCGTAACTGTCAAAGATCGCAAAACAAAGCTAAGGCATCCAACTACCTCTATAATCCTTCTAGAGATGAGGAGAGGAGGACCACGTCGTCAACAAAGAGTAGAATAGATATCATGACCTAGTGAAGAAGGCAACCATCAGTTTCGTGGATATGCTCATGTAGAAAAGCCTCCAACTCATCAATATAGATCCCAAACAAGGTAGGGAACAATGGACAACCCTGTTCAACCTCAATAGTGCTTCGGATGAAATCAGACATCCCATGAACCATGCGAAGACGACCAAGGACGGACTCATATGGGCGTGTAATCGTTGTTAATAGGGTCGTCGAGATGCCAATATCTCCGAGTCTCTAGAGTAAGGAGTCCCTCGGAACATAGTCAAAATCTTTCCAAAAATCTACGAAACAATAGTAGACTTTCAAAGAGCGATGTCATGCCTCCTCAATCACGGTGCGAAGGGTGAAGATGTGGTCAATGGTCTGATGCGTTGGTCGAAACCCTGCATGTCCCCTAGCTCTAAATTGTCTCTACTCAAGGTCACTGGAGAGCTTCCTATGTAGAACAGTGGCATACAACTTCGAGAACGTGTGGCCCACCATGATCATTTTATAGTTATTAGGATTTGAGATGGAGCCTGATTTGTGGATTAGATGGATGATGTGGTGTGACCATGTCGGTGGAAAACCTTCACGGACTACATGGTTGAAGAGATGAGCGAAGTAACTAACCAAAGCACGGAAATCGTGTTTAAAGAACTCTGCTTGGTAGTCGTCCTCATCGGCTGCTTTGTTGTTGTTCATCACCCAAATGACCTCTCTAACATCTTTGTCTGAGAATAGGTAATAGGAAGGGGGTGGGGAGGTAACACGAACTTGGCCTTGCCCCAGAATATCATAAAGGTTGGAAGTGTGAGAGAACATGGATGTAGGGTCAAGGTCAGATGGAAGAGAGGAGCGTCGGGGAAGGATGGTATGCCATAATTGTTTAGGGGAGTGGGCAAGGAGAGCAGAAAGTTCTTGGCTTCTATGAGAGACAAAGAGTCGTTTCTTGCGACGAAGGAGATGATGGTAAGAAGCTTTCATGTCAGGGTAGAAGGGTTGAGAGTGGGTGAAAGCATATCAAAGTTCTCAATGTAGAGTCTTGCATTCGTCATCATACCATTTGTTCATGGGGCAAGATCCAACTTTTCAAGAGGTGAAAGTGGAACGAGTGGAGTGAAGGAAGGATTTGAGTGTTGCTTCCCAAATGGCAGATGAAAGACGAGCGTATTTAGTGGAAACAGAATCAAGCAAGGAGAACTGGGTCTCTCATGGGAGCATCTTGCATAGAGTAGAGGAGAAGACGTCAAGGTGGCCTTCGTCAAATCAAAAGGTGGTTCGGGGTGGGCCCCGAGGGGAAGGATGGGGTGGAAGGGGAGGGTCAAACCGGAGAGAGGAGGAAATAATTGCATGATCAACAAGGGGGATGGGGGAGACTGAGAGATGGTGAATAAAAGGGAGCAATATCTGGCTAGCGAGGACATAATCAACTACACTCGCACCTCCACCATATGGTCGACACGTGAAAAACTGAGAATCTAGGAAACAGGGAAGACCATTTAGAATTAACAACTCCTGTGATTCCCCCAACTGTAATAGATGCTTACCATAAACTGTTGTAGTCCCCAATGCATCATCTGACATCCGGTGAAGCCCAACTGAATTTGGATCTATCCCCTGGATACAAAACACGTCCTCTGATCAATCGTGGAGAGGGATCTAGAGATCTCTAGTACGAGCATTGAAGTCACCTAGGAGGATGACTTCCCCAACAGCAGAGTATTGGGTGATGCCAGTGTACAAGTCTATAAAAGCCCAACTGAATCTAGATCTATCCCCTAGATAGAAAACACGTCCTCTGATCGATCGTGGAGATGGATCTGGAGATCTCTAGTATGAGCATTGAAGTAACCTAAGAGGATGACTTCCCCAACAGCAGAGTATTGGGTGATGCTAGTGTACAAGTCTATAAAGGGGTCCCCATTTGAGCCATTATGGATGGAAAATGGTGAAGAGATTGGCGAAAAGTAACAAAGTGCAATGTACATGTCCCTCACACGCGAGACTCCAACGCTAATCCGAATCCACATAAACCTGGCAAACTCATCTTCAACTACCACAAATACTATGTTCCGAAGTGAGTCACTAGCCAAACAAGCAACTCCACCTGATCCTCTAACCCCTCCCGAGCTCCTCGTCTCCTGCCTGCAAACTGAGAACCAATGGTAACCTATGATATTTGGGAGAAGTCAAATAGGGCTTGCATGATTCTCGGTCACAAAGAGGATGTCTACTAATTTGAGAGCGCCAGACAAAAGTCCCGGCGATGACCAGAAAGATCCATTGCCATTCCAATAGTGGATAGATATGCATGTACCCTGTTGTCTCCCCAAGCAGGCACCCTGTTGTCTCCCCAAGCAGGCCCATCATTTGGAACCTCTAGTTCGAGGTTCACACCAAGGTGGGAAGGAGTCCCGAATGACTGCCTGAAGATTCCTGATAACTGCCCATTTCCCTACCTGTCGCGCTGCCATAACATGTTTTCTGGATTGTTTAAGTTCCGCAATCTGTGCTCGAGTGAGGTCCTCATCCAAGAAAATCCTGTTGGGGAGAGAAAACAACTTCTGCTTAGCCCTGAGGGTGCGGAGTCGATCGGATGCAGTCCAAAACCTAAGGAAGAGAGTGGAGTCATAGCCCAACCAAGCTCTGTCCAGAGCTATATCGGGGAGGCTAAGGGTATCCTGAAGGAACCTAGCCCCCACTTCCATAGGATCCGAAGAGGAGTGAGGTAAGGGGAGACCTCTCACCTTGAGATTCAATTCTCTCACTCGTCTAGTGCATTCTTCCACAAGTTTTGCTTGCACCACCTCCTCAACTGCTGCAAGAGGGGTAGGAGTTTTATCCTTTGCCCGAACCACCTGTGCCCAAGAATTGATGTGTGTCTCAGTTTCTTGTTTGAAGGTGGCCTGTTGGGATTGGATTTCTTCCTGCTTGCTTTTAAGGTCGAGAATTTTTGCATGCAATGTATCATTTGGAGGATGGAGATTTTCCTGCTCTTTGCTTTCATGTAATATCTTCTTAAGGGATAAATTATCCCCTTCCACCTCCGAAACTCTGGTAGAGAGGGTGTGTATTTCAGAACGGAGCTTGTTGTTTTCAATTTTCAGAAATTTCATTTTCTGCAAAATCTGTTTTACTTGGGCTGTCCAAAATGAAAAATTCGACTCCACGGTTTTTTTATGGACCCAATTTCAAGTCTTACCCCTTGACCTTCAACCATTGTTACTTCAGGCGAAGATGGAGGCTCTGACAAGATTTCAAGGAATTGGTTAACGTCCATGTATAGGTCCATCAGAAGTCTTGTAAAAATACTGCACAAACAGGGACTGTAAATTTAGTTGTTATACAGTGGATTCGTCAAACACTTAGTGCGCATTCTCTCTTCCTTTTCTGGTTTGCGCCTCTGAGCAGCACTGGAGTATTTTCTTAAGTTTGCAATGGATGTCTTGAGAAGTCTGCCACTGTAAATCTGTTATAAAGTTTTCAATGAGCCTTCAAAAATTCGAGCTCTTCACAGAGAAAATTGCATTCGCATTCTAAGGTTTCAGAGGTGCAAACTTCCCTGACCATAAAAATAAAAAATAAAAATAAAAAGGTTATCCTACTCTTAAGGAGTTATGGTATAGCTTGTTTCTCTTATCTTGAAGTTGTGCTCCATGCTCACATTTAGTGTAAATGGTGCGTACTTTGATTTGTTGTCCTATAGTCTTTTTTACATATTATGGTCTAATGGCAAAGTTATAAAATTACAAAATGTACATCAATACAACCATTGTTTAGATCTAGCACTTAGGGCAATTAGTCAGTGTCCAAGCTACTTATTTAGATTTAAAATAACTAGTTTAACCCCTATGTTCTCTTTTGTTTCTAGATGGACTGACGTTTGATATTTCCCTCAGTTTAACTAAGCAAAAAAACACAAGAACACAAGTCTCACAGGAAATTCCTATCTAGGACCTTCTCATAACCTCAGCTCTCGGCTATTAGACAAAGCCTAGCTGTTACAACAGAACAATATCCATTTACGATCTTTTAGACAAATATTAAGACATCTTTCAACAAAAACATTTAAAACTGTACACTACTTGCCTAACTACAACTACGTCAGTCTTGCCTTTAACAAAATCAACCAAAAGACTAAACCATAAACCATAAACATAAAACTATCAAAATTCTAATATTGCATTATAACATTATAAGTTCCTTGGTTGAACAAAGGCTTCCTTCAAAAATCTCTCAATCCGATTGAGATCTCCATATATATCTGCTTAGCCAAATTATAAGATGGATTTGCATCGAAAGAAAATATCCTTGTCCAGTCATCTTGAACATAGTCAACATATGTAAATTCCTTTCACAGTTTATATAGTTGCCATGAACTAATATGAAGACCTCACCTATGTACTACTCTCTTTATCTCTGTGTCCAAACTTTCAATCCGGTCCATTGTGAATAGCCAGTTGCTTTGCTGAGTCTTTTGACAAGCTATTCCATGAGCACCCATAATCCACGTTCAATGCAGTCCAATTGAAATCAACTACCTGCTGGAGCTTTAATAAGTTTAAAAAAATGATTACCAACCGATTGTCTCTCCATCTCCATCAAACAGGCTCAGCAATCAAGGACTCCATCCATATAGAAGGTCTCCCCATAAATTTATTATTATATCTGCCATGAGAAGCTTCCCGTAGTGACTTAACATACAATTAACACTAACAGTAGTTCTGATTTTCCATCCCCACAGCATAGATTGGCAATAGATATAAGGGCACTCTGTATGACATCCATCCTTGAGTGATATCTTGAGTAATTGAAACGGTTCCATGGGAGTAGTTTTGTAGGAGTCAGGTAATCACTTAGGTTGCTTCATATATGAACAGCCAATAAAGTTGATGCTTTATTGACAACTCCCATGCCTAAGCATTGACTCGACAAATGAATGCATCCAATCATTAGAGTCTGAGGTCGATGCTTGCCAACGTTTTCCACTAGATAGTTGATGATAGCTCCAAAAACCAAAGGGATGTTAATGCACTCACCTCGCCCTGCCACATGGCCCTGTAAGACCCTCTGAGGGGCCAAGCAAAATTAACATGCTGAATCCATAAACAGCACATTTAGCTCAAATAATGTATTCAAGCACTCACATGCAATCAGCAAAAGGGAGAGATTTCAGTAAGAAATGTGCAAGTAAACACCCATTTCCTAGAATTCAGGCATGGCCAAATTTCTAACTCCGTCCTGCTGCAGGAACTTAAAAGATGTTTGCAAATAATAAAAGCACTTTGTCCGATGACTCTTAAAATCCCAGATGGGCAAAGTTAAGCCTCTTAACCAATCTGTGCTTACATCTAGTCTCACATAACCTCACCAATAATCCCCGCAAGAACACTTTCCATCTTTGAAATGATGGAAACGATTAGCATCTCTCACAATGATTTCACGTCCAACAATTCTGGAGATGAACTTGATGGCACAATGGCAATCACCACATACTCGAAGGTTCTTGATGACTCGAATAGTTGTTCCAGGGGATGTGTTTATAAGCCCAAATGCAATTGCTAACTTCTCACTATGGTAACCAAGAATTTCTGCTTTCTGTTCCTCATCTACATCATTCAACACAAATTGCATGTCAGGAACATACCCTGCTGCCTTCATTTGCTTCGATAATTCTGCCAGCTTAGAGTAAATTTCTTGAGTTTGTGGATATGATCTGTCTCCACAAATGCATATAGTCGTTTTCCCACCTCAATCCAACAACATCCAGGTTTCTTTTTTACCTTCCTATCTTTCATCATTTTCCTTACATTTTGAATATCATCCCACCTGCCAGCTGCTGCGTAGATATTCGACAGTAGCACGTAATGTGCAGCATTTCTAGGGTCCAACTCAAAAAGACGTTCTGCCACACGTTTTCCAAGGTCTACATTTCTATGGATTCTACAGGCACCAAGTAGGGATCCCAACACATTGGCATTAGCTTTTATTGGCATTTTGTTGATAAAGTCATGTGCCTTATCTAGGCGCCCCGCTCGGCCAAGGAGGTCAACCATACAGCCATAGTGCTCCATGGAAGGTTTGATACGATGGCATTGGCTCATGTCACGAAAGTATTGCCAACCCTTATCAACTAGGCCTGCATGACAGCATGCAGACAAGACGCCAAGGAAGGTGATATTGTCTGGATTTGTTCCACTGCACTGCATTTGGTCAAAGAGTTTGATGGCCTCGTTGCCAGAGCCGTGCATAGCATATCCTACAATCATCACATTCCATGATATCACATTTCTCTCAGACATGTTGTCAAATATATTGCGTGCATCCTCTATGCTACCACACTTTGCGTACATGTCCACAAGAGCACTTGCCACAATAACGTTAGATTGCAATCCACTTCTAACTATTTCTTTATGGATTTCCATGCCCTGTCCCAGAGCAGCCAAGTTGGCACATGCCGGGAGAACACTGGCAAGGGTATTCGAGTTTGCTTTCACACCTTCAAGTTGCATTTGCTGAAAATGCTTCAAAGCTTCCTCACCCTCCCCATTTTGTGCATATCCTGCAATCATTGCTGTCCAAGAGATAACACCCCGTTGACCCATTCTGTCAAACGCATTTCGCGCATTCTCTATGCTACCACATTTTGCATACATGTCTACAAGAGCATTCCCCACAAAAGAATGAGACTCTAGTCCGTTCCTCTTTATATCTTCATGGATCTCTATGCCCTGCTCCAAGGATGCCAGATTGGCACATGCCGGAAGTACACTAGTAAAAGTTTTTGCGTTTGGCTTCACACCTGCCCGTCGCATTCGCCAGAAAAGTTCAAGCGCTTCTACCCCATACCCATTCTGCGCATATCCTGCTATCATTGCCGTCCATGAGACCACATTCCGACTGGGCATTTTTTGAAAGAGCTTACATGCCTCCTCAATGAATCCATTCTGTACATATCCCGATATCATTGCATTCCATGTAACCACATTTACTTTGGCCATTTTGTCGAACACTTCTCGTGCATCCTCTGTACTCCCACATTTGGCATACATATCTACAAGCGCATTCCCCACAACGACGTCAGACTGCAATCCACTCTCAAGTATTTCTTCATGGATCTTTTTGCCCTGCTCCAGAGCTGCCATGTTGGCACACGCCGGCAGAACGCAGGCAAAAGTCTTCGAGTTTGGCCTCACGCCTGCTTGCTTCATCTGCCGATACAACTCCACTGATATGTCGCTGCACCCATTCTGCCCCCACCCCGCAATCATAGTTGTCCACGAGACCACATCCCGCTTGGGCATTCTCCAGAACAACTCCATAGCCTCGTCAACATCCCCATTCTGCACATACCCCGATATCATAGCATTCCATGAGACCAGATTCCGTTTAGACATTTTGTCAAACACTTGGCGTGCATCTGCCATCTTACCACATTTTGCATATATTTCAACAAGCAAATTGCTCACAAAGGCATCAGACTGCCACCCATTCTTAAAAATATGATCTTGAACTTCCATCCAGCGATCCAGAGATCCCACTTTCGCGCATGCCGGGAGAACGCTAGCGATGAGGAAGCGATCAGGTTCGATTCCTGTGTGCCGCATTTCGTCAAACAATTCCAATGCCTCTTCGGCAGGACCCCGCTTGGCGTAAGCTGCGATCATTACCGTCCACGAGACCGCATCCCTCTCAAACATTTGATCGAAGACTCTGCGAGCCTCAGCCACGCTACCACATTTTGCATACATGTTGACGAGCGCGTTTTCGAGGATTCGGCCCGGCCGAAAACCCCTCTTGGTCATGTGGGCATGTATGAGTTTGCCTTCTGATACGGATTTCTTGGCAACACAGCCCTGCAAAATACGTAGATATTGAGAAGAGCTGTTCTGCTCACTGTCGTCATTGCTCACGGAATTTGTGGTAGAGTTTCTGTGGTGTAGCCAAGGCATTAGCCCAGCTAACGATATTGTTTTCTTCTCTAGATTCTTTAGTGAATGTGACATTGCCACAGTCGTTTATTTGCAGGAAGATAATTACACCAATATGTTCTTGGCATCGTGGCCAGTGACACATGGAGGTCTTGTGTTCAGCTCATTGTGGTTTTGGCTTGTTTTTAGTTGTTTTCAGAATCACCTGGGGTACAATGCAGCCTGCTTACATTCTCTGTACCTGTACGTGCATTAGATTTCATTTCAGAAATCCATTTACAAATGGGAATGAATCAGATTTATATGTATAATTACACTTGCAGTGGCAGTGTATCCAACAATAGGTTTGCCAATTTCATTGTCCAATTTCCCGCACTTGATTCACATTCTTCCATGACTGACCCCTTTGGATCCGATAGATATCCAATCCGCAACTGCACAAGCAGCCACACTTTCATTCTGCCAACATGTTCACGCCAAATTTGAGTACTTCCCACCCCATACCTTTAATGAACATCAATGGATTGGTGGAAGCAGATGAAAATACGCAGTCAACCCTAGTGATGAAGATGAAGTATTTTTAACTGAATGGGTTTAAGTCAGGTTTAACTATCAGACATGTAATTAGCTTGTTTAGGGTATATATGAAATAGTTGGTTTATAGCATTTATGAAAAAAATGAAATAGTTGGTTTATTAGTATTTATGAAAAAAAAAAATGATATTTTAATGTTTACCAGACTAAAAATAGTTTATGAGATTATTAGTTTTTTTTTGTCTTAAAAATAGTTTATGGGACCATTAGTTCCTTTTTCGTCTTACAATCCCTTCGTTGAAAAGACAATGCCAAGAAATCGATGCTAACATATTCTCATAACTTTCTCTAATGTCTTTGAACGCATCACATTCTAAAATGAAATGTTTTTCCGATTCCATTGCCCCAGACGTGCAAAATGTACACACTTGTTCTTCCCAAGCTTTTTTAGGCATTTTCCATTGTCTTGTTTCAATCCGAAGCTAATGCGAGTTAGTTATTAATTGAGTAGTAGGAACCTTTACCCTCCACGGAATGCTAGCTCCAATGTACTCTTTTTGTTGGAGATCACACGTAGGGTTGAATTCCTCAATGTAGTGCTTCTTCTTTCTACCCAACTCTTTTCCCCATACCCGTTTACAAAACTTCTCCATAACAAAACTCTTTAGCTCCTTGTTATTTGTGGGACAGGGATTGAGGTAGGTATTCCTCTTTTGCATCAATGTGTAGTTTTGTCTCTTCCATGTTTTCTTTCTTTCATTCATGCCTCCATTGAAGATAACATTAGGCCATCTACCTACTCCCATTTGCTCAATTCCTTTTAGATATCTTATGAGCCGCACCATAGTAATTGCTTCGATGGGAGTTGCTCCTGTTTCATTCAACATTATCTCCTAAGGTACTGAAATTTTTATTTTGAACTTGGTCATGATCAAGCGTTTTTGGATTTTCTCAATTTGTTTCCATTTTGAGACAAGGGTGTTGCTAGCCCACAGTTCACACCCATATAGCATCACTGGACAAACTAGGAGTCCAAAAACACTTTAATTGTTTTCCAATCTCATAACTCTACCTCTCCACTTTTGTTCTAAAGAGCATATAATGTTTTCCACCCTCCTAAAATTCTCTTCTTTTTGCAGTCTCTCCCAATTTTCAAGAGATTACATCATGATAAAATGGACAAGCAAAATGTGCTCGGTCTCATTCCTACTAGATTTATTGGCTAGGAGGTAATAGCAAAAGCAGAAAGACAACATTAAGAGAGAGCTAAATTATTTCATGCAGATTATCCACATTAACCAGAAGAGTCCCAAAAGCAAAAAAAATAAACAACCACCATCTCTAATCAGTAACATTACTCGGACTAGGAGGGCCCATCTCATTCCCAAGTAACTGAGGCAGATGAAAGGCCTCATATACATGTGCTTCCATATGCGCCAAACTTCCTCCCAAACAATCTTGTATGTTAATGGTTTGAAGATTTTTGTGGTATGGTTTTTTAAGAGACTAAATTCGGATATTCCACAATATTCATCTTTTATTTGTCGATGTTTCGAGTTTAGACCAAGAATCATCATCAGGACTGATTTACAAAGAAGTGAAAAGAGGGTTATAAATATGGTATAGGTGGGTTATCAAATAGGTAAGCCGACCATCTGAATATTAATAATTTTATTTTTATTTTTATTATAATGAAATTTTTAATTAATTCTTGTATTATATTAGATTATATTTATTATTATATGTATTAATTCCTATGTGTTCTTAATTTATTAAAGAGATTCTTTATAATTTATTTAACTATAATTATTTTTGTTTTTAAATTGTTATTTTTAATTTTCAATTAATGCTTAACTAAATTAATTAATTTTTTAAGTTAATGTTTGTTGATTTTAAGATTGTGCAATGTTTAATTAGGATTGATTATTATATATGTAATAAGTTTTTTATAGTTTAATTATGCTATTATTCTAAATGTAATTACAAAGTTATGAATTGTTTAATTTAATTTTGAATAAATGTTTAACCTAATTTAATTATTGTTAATGTTCATTGGTTATAAGCTTATGTTTTCTTTAACCCTTTTCTATGTTAATTAGGTTTTATTATTATTGATGCCATAAGTTAGTGTTTGTTTTTTTGTTTATTGACTAAAAATGAAAAATTAGTTTTATATTGTTTTATTTGATTAATATAATTAATTTTAAAACTATATATAGTTTTTAAACTAGATTAAAAACCTTAAGTGTTTGAGCTAATGGATTATTGTTAATGTATTATGAGTAGAGCATTATTTCTATTTAAAGTGAAGTCTAGATATATTAAGATGCAAATGCAATATTTCTTGTAGATCTTTATGATGTTTTAGGTTATGTGAGGGATTTGTTTTGACTTATAGAGGGTGGGTAAGATGAGGGGGGGAAGGGGTATGTGAAAGGGAGGGATAATTTATTCATTGGGCGTAAACAGAGAGGTCCAATTTTTACTAAATTTTCAATCCTCCATCTCTATTAAGGTTGTGTGGGTGTTTCATGATTTCAATAGCCTCGCGAACTTTCCGCTTGAAATGGTGTTTTTCGTTAGCGATGACTTTAGTGTCCTCAAGGCATATATGATGGTTTTTTTACTTGCATGCTCGGCTAAAGCTGAAGAGCGTGTTCTTTCTTTACGGATATCTGCACTGTGTTCTTTGAGCCTAATCCTGACTGACCTGCCTATTTCCCCTATATATTGTTCTCCACACGAGCAGTTGATGATATAAACACCTTTTTGTTGTAGTTGTTCTTGGTTGTCCATTATCGACTTCATTTTTTGTTTGATAGTTGTCAAGGTTTTGAACGAAGTTTTGATATTTTTCTTTCTAAGAATTTTGGCTAGTTTGTCAGTGACACCTTGAATATATGGAAGGTAGGCATTAGTAGTCTTGGGGTTGTTTGATTTGTTTATATTGTTTCCAGATTTGGCCTTTTGAATGGCCTTGAAGATGCTTTTATTGTTGTATCCTAGGTTGGCAAATGTTCTTTTTAAGTATGTAATCTCCTCTTCAGTGTGGTTCTCATCTGAAATTATATATGCTCTAGTGAAGAGGGTTTGAAGTACACCCATTTTCTAAGCTGGGTGGTGATGTGAATTAGCGTGGATGTAGTTATCAATATGAGCCTTTTTTCTAAACACTTCATGACCTATGGAACCATCTTTGTTTCTTATGAGGAGGATGTCCAGGAATGGTATGCAATTGTTCTCTTCTATCTCCATTGTAAACTTGATGTCATCAGATATGCTATTGAGATGGTTCAAAAAGTTTTTAAGTTCATCTTCCCCATGAGGCCAATCAACACTGGTGTCATCCACAAACCTGACCCAAAACTTAGGTTTTAATGGGTATGTATCAAGAGCCTTCTTTTCAAATTTTTCCATGAAGAGATTGGCTACAATAGGAGAAAGAGGTGATCCCATAGCTACACCTGAAGTTTGTTCAAAGATTTCACCTTGGAAGGAGAAGAAAGTGGATCGTAGACAAATTTCAGCTAACTTTGCAGTTTGGGGGTCCGCCACTTCTTTAACCACTTGTATTGCTTCATCTAAGGGGATCTTGGTGAAGAGTTAGACCACGTCAAAACTGACAATTTTATCTCCCAGATCTAATTTAGTATGTTTAATGAATTCGACATATTGGTTGGAATCTTTTATGTAAGAGCTGGTTTTGCCAACTAGAGGTGCTAAATTGCTTGCGACATATTTTGCTAATTCGTAAGTGGGTGATCCTATAGTGTTGACTATAGGTCTTAAGGGTACCTCTTTTTTATGTATTTTGGGGGCTCCATAAATACGAGGAGTAATTTCACTATCAGGGGTAAGGTGCTTTTTTAGTTTTTCGTCTAGATTGGCTTCTTTAATGGCTTTCTTTACCAGCCTTGTAATTTTGGAGATGGGGTTTTTCTCTAGTTTTTTGTAGCTTGCCACTGTTATATAAGTGGTCTTTCATTTTGTTTATGTAATCCTCATGATTCATTATTACAGTAGCGCCTCCTTTGTCAGCTTTTAGAATGACAATGTCATTATTATTTCTTAGACTTTTTAGGGCTTTAAGTTGTTCAAGGTTTAGATTTCTTCTAGGTGGTTTGGCTTTCCTTAGGATGACAGCGCATTCTTGCCTAATGAGTTCTTTATCTTCATCGTTGAGAGTCTTGATTCCATCTTCTAAACTGCAGATAATTTCTTCATTAGGGATTCTTTTAGGGGCTAAGGCAAAATTGAGACCTTTGTCAAGGACTTCAGCTTCTTCCTTTTTTAGTTCATAAGAGGAGATATTTATAACTTTTTTGTTGATAGAGTTATTGTGAGGATTGGTTGTTCTAATATCTATGTTTTCAACTTCTATTTTATTGTTATCTATCGTGTTATTCTTTTTTCTATGTTCAGTCTTATTTAGTGTATAATTGTTATCATCATTCTTATCTACAATTATGGTTTTATTATTTGAATTATTATCTATTTTAATATTCTTATTAACTATGTTATTAACATCTAGATTATTACTCCTAGACATCCTCCTCATAAGAAACAAACATGGCTCCATAGGTCATAAAGTGTTCAGAAAAAAGGCTCATACCGATAACTACCTCCATGTTGATTCACATCACCGCCCAGCTCAGAAAATGGGTGTACTTCAAACCCTCTTCACTAGAGCATATAGAATTTCAGATGAGAACCACACTGAAGAGGAGATTACATACTTAAAAAGAACATTTGCCAACCTAGGATACAACAATAAAAGCATCTTCAAGGCCATTTAGAAGGCTAAATCTGGAAACAATATAAACAAATCAAACAACCCTGTTATGAAACCAGCTCACAAAAAGATAGAAAAGATAGATCAACACCTTAGAATTCAGCCTCTTCGAGGGGGCAACCTCCTTTACATTACACAAATGAATGATTCCTTTATGATTTAAATGACAAAACCTCCTTTCTATAGATAGGAGTCTAAGGAGTCACAATATAACCCAGCCGACCTAACAATAATAATATAAAGCCACAAAAATAACAATAGAGGGATTCTATGGGGCACAGTAATAACAATATGGGGACAATAGGGGCACAACAATATTAATAAGGGATACAACTACAATAGTAATGGGGTAATCAGTAGTATTGTAGGGACCTAACATGCCCCTCTCCTTCAAAAAAGTGTTGTCCTCAACGCTTGAGTAGTTTTGGATGCTTGTGTATAAAATTCTCATCCTCCCATATGGAATCTTCAGCGGATAAGTTCTTCCACTTGATGAGATACTCCGAAATTGATCGATTTCGTAGCTGTCGAGTTCTTGTTTCTATGACTGCTTCTGGTTCCAATATAATTTTTCCTTCCTCGTCAAGTTCTGGCAATATTGTTTGAACTGGGAGCTTGTCGCCTATAACCTTCTTTAAACATGAAACATTGGAAACTGGGTGCACTCGAGAAGCTACAGGAAGCTCCAATTTGTATGCCATAGTACCAATCTTTTGCAACACCTTGTACAGACCATAATACTTTGGTGATAATTTATTATCCTTCTTAGCTTGCTTGAGGGACATTTGTTTATATGGTTGTAGTCGTAGGAATACCCAATCACCTACATCAAAACTTCTTTCGCTACGATGTTGATATGCCTGTTGTTTCATTCTATTCTACGCCAACACGAGGTTATCCTTTAAGAGTTGGAGGACTTGTTGTTGATGCTCGATGTGATGTTCCACTACTTGAACCTTAGAATTTTCTCTTAAATATGATTTGATGGATGGTGGCTGATATCCATAAAGTGCCATAAATGGGGTCATTTTTGTTGTTGTATGGAAGGAAGTGTTATACCACCATTCAGCTAGAGGTAACCATTTGACCCATTGTGTCTGTTTATCAAATACAAAGCAACGAAGATATCCTTCCAAACATTTGTTTACTATCTCAGTTTTCCATCAGATTGAGGATGATAAGATGAGCTATGAGCTAACTGAGTGCCAAGACAAGAAAATAATTCTGTCCAAAAAATTCCAGTGAAAATGGGGTCTCTTTCACTTACAATAATCTTTGGATTTCCATGTAGCTTTTGAATTGTTTCCATAAATGCAGTGGAAACTGTACTGGCTTTAAATGGATGTGATAATACACAAAAGTGTGCATACTTGGTAAGTCTGTCAACTACCACCATGATGACACTCTTTCCCTCAGACTTGGGTAAACCTATGATAAAATCCATTGAAACCTCCTCCCAATGTTGGCTTGGAATGGATAAAGGTTGTAATAGACCTGGGGGCTTAATTGTTTCAACTTTATTTTGTTGGCAAACCAAACATTCTGCCACAAACTTTTGAATATCCGATTTAAGGCCATCCCAAAAAAATTCCTTCTTAACCCTGTGATAAGTTTTTAAAAATCCTGAGTGCCCTCCTAAGGGAGAAGTGTGCAATTCCATAAGAATCTTTTGTTTGAGTTGGGAATTCTTACAGAGGTATAAGCGATCTTTGTACCATAACGAATCATTTTGCCATCTAAATGTATCAGATGTACTGGAATCTTGTTGTAACTTTCGAATAAGTGCCCACACTTCTTCATCATTCTTACATTCCTCTCTTGCTTCGTTTATCCAATCTGGTTGGATAATAGAAATGGCGCACAACAATGCTTCCACATCCTCATCCTTTCTTGAGAGTGCATCTGCCACCACATTTTTCTTCCCCTTTTGTAGATGATTTCAAAGTCATAACCCAACATCTTTGTGACCCACTTTTGTTTCTCTTCAGAGGATAATCTTTGTTCTAAGTATTTAAGGCTATCATGATCTGTTTTTACCTTGAAGTGTATTCCCATTAGGTAGGGTCGCCATTTCTTAAGTGCATGTAGTATTTCCAACATTTCCTTCTCATAAATAGCTTTGTGTTAAAACTTTCCCTTTATTGGACGACTTTCAAAAGCAATGGGTCGTTCATCTTGCATTAAAATAGCACCAATTCCATTTCCTAAAGCATCACATTCCATAATAAAGGTTTTTGTGAAGTCCGGTGTAGCTAAGACCGGTGCTTGGCACATTGCCTCTTTAAGATGTTCAAAGGCCTTTGTTGCTTCTGGAGTCCATGAAAATGCATCTTTCTTCAATAATGTTGTTATAGGTGCTGCTATTCTCCCATAATCCTCAAAAAACTTGCGATAATACCCTGTCAACCCGAGAAATCCTCACAGATGCTTTATGGATGTGGGGATTTTCCATTCCTTAATGGATTTAATTTTGCTAGGGTCTACCTTAACTCCTTCATGAGATACAATATGACCCAGATATTCCACCTCTTATACTCCAAAGAAACATTTGGATCTTTTTGCATATAATTGTTTCTCCTCCAATAGTTGTAGCACCCTGTCAACATGTCCAACATGATCCTTCCAAGACTTGCTGTAGATTAGTATATCATCAAAAAATACTAACACAAATTTTCTAAGGAAGGGTTTGAAAATGGAATTCATCAAACCTTGAAATGTAAAAGGTGCATTGGTAAGGCCAAAAGGCATGACCAAAAATTCATAATGACCCTCATGAGTTCTAAATGTTGTTTTCGGAATGTCTTCAATCTTCATTCTGATTTGATGATATCCTGAACGAAGATCCAACTTGGTGAAGTAAATTGATCCATGCAATTCATCCAGTAATTCATCAATGACAAGAATGAGAAACTTATCTTTAATAGTGAGCTTTTTGAGCTCCCTATAATCCAAACACATGCGCCATGATCCATCCTTCTTGTGCACCAATACTACTGGAGTAGAGAAAGAACATTGACTAGGTTGAATTATACCAGCCTCTAGCATTTCTGCAACCATACGTTCAATTTCACTCTTTTGGGCATAGGGATATCTGTACGGCCTGATGTTTGGAGGAAAACTTCCTGGAATCAGATGAATAGCATGATCATAATCACGAATAGGTGGGAGACCTTTGGGAGTCTCAAATACCTTGTAATGATTGTCCAAGACTTTTTGGAGATCTAGAGAAATAGATGATTTCGATGTGGAAACATCTAGTGAACATAATTGTGCAATTACACCTCTTTGTTCCTTTTTTAGAAGCTTTGTCATACCGTTAGAGCTGATTATGTTTCCCGGTTTCCCTGCAATACCCCTTAATTCAACTTCCTTTCCTTCCGCAGAAAATTTCATGAAAAGTTCTTGAAAATTAAAAGCTATTGTACCCAAGGATTGTAGCCATTGGACTCCTAGTACAACATTAGCACCTCCCATTGGAATGGAAAGCATTGGGCTAGTCAATACATATTCTCCCATGGATAGCTTGATATTATGGCACTTTCCAGAGAAATTTATTGTTCCTCCATTTGCAACCATCACTTGACACTCTGGTGCTAGATATAGGAAGCAATTCAATTCTTTTGCTACCTTACAATGAATAAAATTGTGGGTACTTCCTGAATCAATCAACACTATTACCTTTTTCTTCTTGATTTATCCTTCTATCTTGAAGGTTTGAGGAGTGGTAATTCCTACTAATGCATTACAAGATATGGTCGGATTCATTTCTTCTTTATCTAGGCTTTGTTCCTGGAGTATATCCTCTTCTTTTGACCTTTCTTGCTCCTCTTCTTCTTCCTCTTCACAATCTATGTAGAATAATTTATTCTCAACACACTTATGACCTTTAGTGTATTTGCTATCACAATTGTAACAAAGCCCTTTTACTCTTTTTTCTTCCAATTGTTGTGGTGTCAACCTTATAGGTTGTGGAAGACTAGGGGCAACAACACTTCCATCTTTATAGTTGTGAGTGGTATGCTTCCTGGTTGCCATAATTTTGCTTTCCATTTTTCTTGCTAACCTGAATGCCTTCTCTAATGAATCAAGTTCCCAAAGGCGAACATCATGTTGGATATTATCCTTTAAATTCCTTATGAACACATCAATCCTATGCTCCTCTGGAATATTTTTTACCCTTATGTTCAATTTTTGGAACTCCTCAATGTGCTCCATTATTGAACCCCCTTGTTTGAGACTTATCAATTGGCTAAAAAAAGTGTTGCTTTTTGTATCCTCATAATGTGCTATCAATTCTTCCGTAAAAATTGCCCAAGTGATAATTTGTTTACGAGAGCAAAGCCATTGATACCATACAAACTGATTTGGTTCCAAATATAAAGTTGCAATACGTGCCTTTTGTGTGTTTTGCACATTATTGAGATCGAAAAATTGCTCCATCTGTAATATCCATGTTGCGGGATCCTTGCCATCAAACTTCCTCATATCAATTTTTGGAATATGGTGGGTCTTCGATCCAACATTAGAGTCTATGAAATCATGATTAACGTTTATTTTGTTTGCATCATGAGTTTCCTTTACTACACTTTCACCCTTAGTAAGTATTTCTTGTAGAAAATTTGTCAAATCTGTCTTCAAATCTACCATGTCTGTCTTCAAATCTACCATGTCTGTCTTCAAATCTTGCTTCAAATCTATCTTCAAATCGTTCATCTTAGCTTCCACATCATTAATCTTAGCTTCCACGCCCTTTATCTTAGATTCCACGCCATTTATCTTAGCTTCTGTTAGCTTTTGTGAGAGTGACATTTGTTGCACTTGGTCTTGTAATTTTGATATATCATGTAGTATTTATTCCTCTTCTTCATGAGTCGTGCTAGATATTTCAGGTTGCTTACTAGGTGTTTGCATTTTCTTTCCTCGGGGCATCAGTTACCGATAATAATGCTCTACTATGCCCTTTGAATTCCTTCAAAATAATTTTTCAAACCAAGCTTAAGCAAAAATTTAAAAAATCTACACACATTTTTTCACTTTGTAGGAGCTCGATATTGCCTCTGATGTATCTCTGTAATTTCGGATCATCCAGTTCTGAAATTGTGACCTGCAATAACCCTCTGTGTCCTCTTTCCAATGCCACCAGTTTGATCCAAATTGGATTCTCCAAGGAAGAGTTATACCAAATCTCCCACAGTGACCTGATTATAGACTAGTTCAGTAGAGCGAACTTGTATGACATGCCACGTGTCCCTGTTTTGACCTTTGGCTCTGAAAATATATATACAAGAAACTACAGTCCATCCTCTTTCTGTACCTTCTTACGAAATTTCAATCCAATGCTCAGAGAGAAAGTTATGACAATTTTTCCCAGGTCACCTGTTTGGAATGTAATTTAGGAGTCTGCAAAAAGACCAACTTCCTCACATCATATCTCCGCAAATGTAGCGCGAAAATCTCTGAAATTCGGACCCGAGGTTCAGTGCGATTTTGTCTCAAATGGTTTTTTTTTTTTGCTTTTGAAACGTCGTAGAAAAAAAGTTATAGCGAAAATGCCACGATGACCTATTTGGAGCAGCGAAACCCTAGAATCCAAATCTCTGATACCAAATGTTATGAAACCAGCTCACAAAAAGATAGAAAAGATAGATCAACACCTTAGAATTCAGCCTCTTCGAGGGGGCAACCTCCTTTACATTACACAAATGAATGATTCCTTGATGATTTAAATGACAAAACCTCCTTTCTATATATAGGAGTCTAAGGAGTCACAATATAACCCAGTCGACCTAACAATAATAATGTAAAGCCACAAAAATAACAATAGAGGGATTCTATGGGGCATAGTAATAACAATATGGGGACAATAGGGGAAAAACAATATTAATAAGGGATACAACTACAATAGTAATGGGGTAATCAGTAGTATTGTAGGGACCTAACAAACCCCAAGACTACTAATGCCCGCCTTTCGTATATTCAAGGTGTCACTGACAAACTAGACAAAATTCTCAAAAAGAAAAATAGCAAAACTTCGTTCAAAACCTTGAAAACTATCAAACAAAAAATGAAGTCGGTAATGGACAGCCAAGAACAACTACAACAAAAAGGTGTTTATATCATCAACTGCTCGTGTGGAGAACAATATATAGGGGAAACAGGCAAGTCGGTCAGGATTAGGCTCAAAGAACACTGTGCAGATATCCGTAAAGAAAGAACACGCTCTTCAGCTTTAGCCGAGCACGTATGTAAAACAAACCATCATATATGTCTTGAGGACACTAAAGTCATTGCTAATGAAAAACACCATTTCAAGCGGAAAGTTCGCGA
Source organism: Pinus tabuliformis (assembly GCA_031772625.1). Classification (NCBI taxonomy): domain Eukaryota; kingdom Viridiplantae; phylum Streptophyta; class Pinopsida; order Pinales; family Pinaceae; genus Pinus; species Pinus tabuliformis. The sequence continues at coordinate 770,539,218 of CM062816.1, forward strand.
GGCTATTGAAATCATGAAACACCCACGCAACCTTAATAGAGATGGAGGCTTGGAAATTAGTAAAAATTGGACCTCTTTGCTTACCCCCAATGAATAAATTATCCCCCCCTTTCACATACCCCTTCCTCCCCTCATCTTACCCACCCTCTATAAGTCAAAACAAATCCCTCACATAACCTAAAACATCATAAAGATCTACAAGAAATATTGCTTTTGCATCTTAGTAGATCTAGACTTCACTTTAAATAGAAATAATTCTCTACTCATAATACATTAACAATAATCCATTAGCTCAAACACTTAAGGTTTTTAATCTAGTTTAAAAAAAATATATAGTTTTAAAATTAATTATATTAATCAAATAAAACAATATAAAACTAATTTTGCATTTTAAGTCAATAGTGTTAAAAAAAAAAACACTAACTTATGGCATTAATAATAATAAAACCTAATTAACATAGAAAAGGGTTAAAGAGAACATACGCTTATAACCAATGAACATTAACAATAATTAAATTAGGTTAAACATTTATTCAAAATTAAATTAAACAATTCATAACTTTGTAATTACATTTAGAATAATAGCATTATTAGACTATAAAAAACTTATTAGATGTATAATAATCAATCCTAATTAAACATTGCAATCTTAAAATCAACAAACATTAACTTAAAAAATTAATTAATTTAGTTAAGCATTAATTGAAAATTAAAAATAAAAATTTAAAAACAAAATAATTATATTTAAATAAATTATAAAGAATCTCTTTAATAAATTAAGAACACATAGGAATTAATACATATAATAATAAATATAATCTAATATAATACAAGAATTAATTAAAAATTTCATTATAACAAAAATAAAAATAAAATTATTAATATTCAGATGGTCGGCTTACCTACTTGATAACCCACCTATACCATATTTATAACACTCTTTTCACTTCTCTGTAAATTAGTCCTGATGATGAGTCTTGGTCTACACTCGAAACGTTGACAAATAAAAGATGAATACTGTGGAATATCCGAATTCAGTCTCTCAAAAATCTTGTATGTCCTGAATCCGCTTTTATCCACGTTGGAGAGAGACTTGTTTGTCCATCATATGTCATTAGTTATGTTGTAAATCATTCATAAAGGCTACAAGCTTGTTGCGGTCATCGTGTCAATCCCAAGCTAATTGCTCCACCATCAATGTGACCTGATGCAACTAAGCATCAATAGAGTCAAATAGAGGGGGTAGGTCGACTCTTCTTGGAGAATAAGCCTATTGTTGGTCAAACTCCTCCCCATATCCTGTTGGTCCACTAGATGCCTCTCTCCTTCCCTCTAAGGGCCAACACCCCTGTGCACATGTCCCCTTTGGCGTTGTGTCACACCCTTATCTCTCTGCTTGCCCTGAATTGACAGGGACTCACACCACACAGGCCCCCAACTGAGAACTTCCTTGTGTGATCGACACTAAGACCGATAGAACAAAATTGCCAATTAGCAACGAAACCACTCCAACCCCAAGCACAATACATGCACTACCACCTTACACACTGTGAATTGTTGAGACCCAACAACCTGCAACCACCACCCTGGGTCGCTTGCCCAACCACTGCACATAAGCCCCAGGGAAAAAATATCCTCAAGCTGACTACCCAAATCTATAGAATGCTTGCAATAGTGCCTACGAAAGGGCAAAAACCAAATAATGCATAGCACCATTCACAAAAGCTATTCAAGAATTGACCATGAAAATGTACCTACAAGGAAGCAAAGTGGGTTGGCCCAAGAACCAAGCTGAGGACATTCCTCACTATAGAAGCCACTTCACATTCAAACTGCACTGAATTATCCCTTACCACAGTCACACAACGCATCCCAGGGTCCCAAATAGTTATACTCTGAGTCACACCAGAGTCGTCGTTGCACCACACTACCCCCATACATAGCAAAGCTTAACCATCTTCAGCCAAGGAGTGGGGAATGGCTTGAATGGTAAGCCACCCTTCACACCTGGAGAATTTTCTCCCACTACAATCTTATCCCTCATCACCTGAAACCTGCAAATGAGCTCTGTGACCAAGCCAAGGCCAATTAAACATAAGAGCCTCTCTAGAACCTTCACCAGTGGAGCACCAGATGAAGAGTTCCCAACACGAATTTCTATCATTTATGATGAGTGGGAAGTGAGTTATATCCCATGTCCTAGGCCTTCGATCGACCACTTGCCACCCCTATCGGGGAACAATTTTATGACATCACACAATACTCATTTTCTTATCTTTGAATAAATATTTTATTAACAAGTTGTGGTTTGATTGTTTGCAAGTGATTATTTCTCTAAAATTTGAAGGTGTAGCAAAGGAAGGATCCTTAAGAGTGATATACCTAGAAAAGTTGTTAATTTTAGTTAACAATTGTATGTTTTAAGCTTTACACAATTACTTCAATGTCCTTTTACCATCCCAATGATAATTTTCAATTTAGTTTCCAATAACAATCACATTAACCATTAATCACATTAACTGTAACTGTAGATAGAACATGAACAACAAAATGTAGAAGACATGCTGATCTAAGGGATAAAAAAAATGCTCAAAATTGAAAGTGTGCGACAGAGCTTGAAACATGTATGATTGGATAGATCTCGGCGATCTAAATCCAACGCAACTTGTTTCACTCAAATCTGACATCAGATGCTCCCAGAATCGCATTCTAGTCATTTTGGGAAATAGTGAAAAAAATTGGATTTGGGTTGCAGGGATGCCTAGTCAACAGTCCATACTACTAACCAGACCATGACATGGCAAGCTGACTAGACCATGACATGGCAAGCTGATTGGACCATCATGAGCCAATGGTTGGTCGACAAGTGACAGAATCTTAGTGGTTCAAATTTGGTTGAATTTCATTGGTTGATGGTTTTGGTGAAGTGGCCCAATGAGGAAGTGTCGCGTAGGCCAACCAGTCGCTGCCATGTGGCCTCCTCATGGCAGTCAAACAACAGTCTCGGGGTTTGAAACCAAGACCTCAATCATATCAACCAAGTCCAATACCACCGTGTCATGTTATGTTGCTTGTTAAAACATGGTATGTGAAATATATTTAATGTTGGTTAATGCGCATTTGGGGGGAAGGGGTTGGGCTAAGCCTTAGCCCTTGGCCACAAGATCACAAGCAGGTGGCCAAGTGCTAGGGCCTAGCCCAGCCCTCGCAACCATTAACACAACCATATGCCCACAATGCAGAATCGAGAGTGTAAAAAGGAGGGGGCTAGCCCTAGGGTCATATGACCCCCATAAAACCAACAACGCACATAGGAGGAGGGGGGCCAGACCACGATTGTATGTGTAGTATGGAACCAAGGGTGCACCAAAGTGGGGGCTAGACAATAGCCCTAGAATATCATCCCCTTATGTGGTCACATGGCGCCATGTGACCAGGAATTTCAGGACTGGGGGCTTAATTACACATTTAATGGTCCTACAATTTCGCCCATCAAGTGAGAATTGTGCCAGGTTTTGTGCATTGGTTCTGTGTTTGGGGCGCTCAAGCCAGGTTGAGGCTGAATTGTAGGATGATTAGCTGCAAAATTTGGGAAAATGAAGGAAACAAGCATAACTTTCTCTTTTTTGGCCAAATGAGGTGCAGAAAGAACCAAAATAAGGGTTTTTGATAGTGTTGGATCCATTGGAGACATCATTTCTGCTATTTTATCAGTGTAAAGCATGTAAACAAACTTTTGATCATTTTTAATGAAAGAGGCCCTGCATTGGAAGTTGGACCAAGAGATGTAGCCCAAGAGAGGGGTGAACTCCTTTATCGTGCTTGTGTTATGTGTTTTAGATATGCTTGTTTTGTCTTTGTTTGGTTGTAAACTTTGGTTTAAATTTACTTGTTTATGTGTTTGGTGATTTGATCCTCTACCCAAAACACATATAAATTTCACTTGCAAATTGTTAAAAATCTTCAATTTTACACATTCAGATCATTTTTTGTATCAAAGCAACAAGTTTTTCAGGGTTTTTGTTGTTGTGAAAATTTGATTCGTTTACAAGTGTGTTTCTGATGCTTACAAGGTTGAAGCTCAAGAGAGGAGAAGGAAAATTGGTGGAGCCAAGATCTAAAATTGTTTCAAGAAGAACAAACACTCCTCAAGCTTCAATAGTCATGGCACATGAAGAAGGTCCTGAAGGTATGTCTGGAGATGAGAAGACTTCTAGAAAAACATTCTTTGAGATGTCAGAGATGGTTAAGGTTCTGTATGAGGAGAGGAATTCCATACTATATGGAGAGAGCTCAAAATCTCATGGAGAAAAAGGAGACAAACCTCCAAAAGGGAATGGAGGAAATGGTGACAAGCCACCACCTTCACCTCCATCCTCACCTTCATCTTCAACCTCATCTTCTTCTACTGCTACTACCCTTTCAAAAACACCTCCAAGTTCCCCAAAGATTCATGGTAAAAATCCTTTAATTAAGCTTGACATTAAGTTTGAATTGCCTATGTACAATGGAGAGGTAAATGCAGAGAGATTAGATAATTGGATTCGTTAGATTGAAGTGTATTGAAGGATACAAAGAATCAAATATGATGAAACCAAGATTCAACGTGCTTCTCTTAGATTGGAAGGTGCAACACTAATTTGGTGGGAAGCCAAAAATCAAGAGGACATGAAGAAACATGGTAAGGTTTTATCCTCTTGGAATGATTTTGTTGTTGCAATAAGAAGGCAATTTTTTCCATTAGCATACATGCAAAAATATATTATGGATTGGCAGAACTTTAGGCAAGCTAAGGGGAAAAATGTGCAATTTATACTCAAGATTTTAGGAAAAAATCTTTGATTTTGGGTATAGATTTTCCTCACGATATACTTTGCTCAAATATATTGGAGGATTGCATAGTTATTTGATATATACCATTCTCGTGTTTAACCCTACAAAACTAGATGAAGTTTGTGTTCAGGCAACTGATTTAGAGGCAAGAGGGAAAAATATTTCTGAAGAAACTAGTGAGAGTTCCTTTAAGTCTGGAGAAAAAGGAAAAGGTAGTTTCAAAGGAAAAGGGAAGAAGAATGATGCCATCGAGATGGAGAAAGAGAAACTTACATGTAAACATTGTTCCAAAGATGGTCATGATGAATATCATTGTCGGAAACTTCATCTAGAAATGAGACCCAAAAAGTTTAAGAACAAGGAGAAGGAGAAGACAAATACAACTACACAACATGATTTAGGTTTAGATTTTGGAGATGAAACAAAGATGACAGCTATGGGTTTGAAAGGTAAGGACATTGCAAGTACTAGTTCTTCAAATTGTCTCAATGAAACTCAAGATGAAAAAACAAGAATAAATATTTTCCACATTAGAGTTATTTCAAAACATACCAAGATAGATACACTATTTGATAGTGGTTCACAAGCAAATCTTATCTCAAAATACATTGTCAAGAAGTTGAATTTAGAAACCATTCCTCATCCTAAACCATATCCTTTAGGTTGGATATGTGACAATGCAAAATTGCATGTGACAAAAAGATGTAAATTGAAATTTGCAATCACTGCAAACTTTCTAGATGAGGTAGAACTTGATTTAATTCCAATTGATATATGTGGTATTGTTTTGGGAAGCCCATATCGATATGATAGGAGAGCTATTTTTCATCTCCATGAGAACAAATATCATTTGTTCAAGAAAGGGATTAAGTACATTGTTAGAGCACATAACAAGAATTTGAATGCATATCTTGTAAATGCGGGACAAATGAAGAATATTGTTAATGTTAGTCAGAACTTTGCATTGTTAGTTATTAAACATGAAGGTGTTGAGGAATCTAAAGCCTTTCAAGGATATGATTCAAGTTTGAAATTATGATTTCATTGATGTTTCTAATTCATGTGATTAGATGTTTCAGGAGTCTAACATGTTGCCTCCTAAAATAAGTAAACAAAATGAAGTAAATTTGCAATAGCATGCATCATTGTTGAACATTGGTGTGAACAACATGTCAGTGTTAGAGAGTGTAGAGGTCAAAGAGAAAATGAAAAATCAAATTGACAAAGAGGACATTGGTTCCAAAACTTCTTCTTGTGGGTTTCATAACGTGTTGACTTTGAAAAAATATGGTGCATGGCGATGGAAATCACATTTGGTCAAGAGTCGAGCCAAGTACAAGGCTATACATAATAAGCATCATCATGACGACAGTGTTCAAGGTGAGAAAAAATTGAGATTATTTAAACCTCCTTTGATTGATGATCAAGGATAACATGTTCATATTCCTTCAATAGAAGATTTCTCTCTAGAATTTCTTGAATAATTGCAATAGGATACCATCCTTGATATAAGGACAAGAACTTCAAAATGAGGGAATGTGGAGTACCTTCGTGTTGGTCTCAAAGGCACAAATCTAAGCAAATCTAAGTGGATTGAGAAAGGAAGGGTGAGGGAATTGTACCCTCATCTATTTGTTGACTGAAAATGTGCTTTTGGAGGTCCAAAAGCTTCCAATGGGGAGGAGTGATATAAGGGATCAAAAAAAATCTCAAAATTGAAAGTGTGTGACAGAGATTGAAACATGTATGATTGTATAGATCTCGGCAATATGAATCCAATGCAACTCGTTTCACTCAAATCCGACATCAGATGCTCCCAGAATCGCGTTCTGATCATTTTGGGAAACAACTAAAGAAAGTTGGATTTGGGTTGCAGGGATACCCAGTGAGGAGTCCATACTGCTGATTGGACCATCATTGGCCAATGGTTGGTTGACAAGTGATAGAATCTTAGTGGTTTGAATTTGGTTGAATTTCATTGGTTGATGGGTTTGGTGAAGTGGCCTGATGAGGGAATGTCACGTGGGCCAACCAGTGGCTATCACATGGCCTCCTCATGGTGGCCAAAATTTGTTTGGAGGTTGGAAAAAATTGTCAGGGTTTGAAACTGGGACCTCAGGCATATCAACCAAGTCCAATACCATCGTGCCACGCTATGTTGCTTGTTAAAACATGGTATGCGAAATATATTTAACGTTGGTTAATGCGCATTTGGGGGGAAGGAGCCAGGCTAAGCCCTAGCCCCTGGCCACCCCTATGCCATAGGACCGTGAGCGAGGGTCCAAGGGCTAGGGCCTAGTCCATCCCTCGTGGCCATTAACACAGTCATACACCCACAATGAAGAACCGAGAGTGCAAAAGGGAGGGGGCTAGCCCTAGGGTCATATGACCCCGCTTAAAACCAGTAGTGTGTGCAAGAGGAGGGGGGTCAACCCACAATCATATGTGAAACATGGAACCAAGGGCATGCTAGAGTGGGCGCTAGATAATCGCCCTGGAATATCGGCCCACTATGTGGTCGCATGGCGCCACATGACCAGGATTTTCGGGACTAGGGGCTTGATTGGGCCCTTAAGGGTCCTAAAATTTTGCCCACTGAGCAGGAATTGTGCCATGTTTTGTGCATCGGTTCTCTGTTTGGGGCACTCGAGCCAAGTTGATGCCAAATTGTAGGATGGTTAGCTGCAAAATTTGGGAAAAGGAAGGAAACAAGCATAACTTTCTCATCTTTTGGCCAAACGAGGTGCAAAAAGAACAAAAATAGGGATTTTTTATAGTGTTGGATCCATTGGAGACATCAGTTTTGCTATTTGAGTAGTGTAAAGCATGTAAACACACTTTTGAGAATTTTTAATGAAAGAGGCCCTGCATTGGAAGCTGGACCAGGAGATGTAGCCCAAGAGAGGGGTGAACTCCTTTATCATGCTTATGTTATGTGTTTTAAATATGATGGTTTTGTCTCGATTTGACTATAAAATTTGGTTTAAGTTTACTTGTTTATGTGTTTAGTAAGTTGATCCTCAAACCAAAACACATATAAATATTCACTTGCAAATTGTTAAAAATCTTCAAGTTTACACATTTAGATCACAAGCCAAGACAAGAGAACACCAGATTTGGCGAATGTTAGGGGAAATCCCTTGATCAATTATTCTTATTATTATATTAAATGTTCAGCAAAGAGAGAGAGTACAAAAGTCAAAATTGACTTTCCAAATCACAGTCAAAACAACCCTATCTATAACACCCTCCTCCGACACTTACCCAAGATTATCAGTCCACCAGGATAAATACTTGATGAAGGGTTAGTATGACATGGCTCAATGTCCTATATCACCTTAAGGAAATGGATTCGACAAACCATGACTTTACTTACTTCCCTTAGGTGCTATAGGACCCCCAAGAGCTAAACCACCCTTCCAAGTGCCCAAACCCTGAGTTAACTTTCTTTTTCGTTGATCTAGACTCCCAAACGTTGGTATAACACTACCTGAATTTGACTATAATGCTCCAGTCACATGCATAAAACTATAAGGGAGCGACTGCAATCTTTTTTTCCTAGTTTTGTGTCAGTGATCGCGAGATCTAAGCCACTTTTTCAGGGCTAGTCTCGAGACCATTGCTCAAAACTTGATGAAACTTTCCAGAATAGTAAATGACACATGAACAAAGGCTCTAACAAAAAAATTGATCAAGGACTTGACATAACCAAGCCCAACCATGACAAACATTTCGTTAAACATATGGCCAAAATGTCATCTACAGGTCATGAATGCATATATGATCATAGGATTATGAAATTATCTGAGAATCATCAAGAAGGTTTGATGCTTTATCATAATAGTTGCAATAACATTTGTTAGTCCATGCATTCATCAACCATTCATATATTCATCAAACATGTCAAGAGCCATAGACAATATACATCGTATAATTAACATATAACCAACATATAAACAAATAATGACGAACATATAAACTATGGAAACTTAGCCATAATATCACCATCATAATCAATACATATTCTCATAGATCATAATAGAAAATACCTCTTATTAACATATGAAAATGTCAACCAAGTGGGGGACTTCCATGTACCACTCGACCATAGACTGGGTTGAACCAAATATTTCTTTTAGCCTCATGGAATAACCAACACAAAACCAAACCAAGGCTTCCAGAGGCCAAACCACCTCAACCCTCAACCGGTGATTCCACCTCATGGTCAAACATCACTAACCATCACCAGATCTGTCTCTACCAAAGTTGTTCAGGGCTCTAGAGCGTTTGTTCCAACTTGGCTCCAGGACTAGTAACTCAACCCACAATTGTCGCATGGCTCCAAAGTGTTTGTCCAACCAAGGCTCCAAGACTAGTAACTTTACCCACCAAGGGCTTATAGCATTTGTCCAACAAAGGTTTCCAGGACTAGTAACTCAACCCAAGTTGTTCTAGGGCTTCCAAAGTATTTGTCCAACCAAGGCTCCATGAAATAATAACTCAACCCATAGCCATAAGGAACATGAGCACCAATCATAAACAAAAGGTAAAACGCCCAACACCATGGCTATCTAGGAAATGGCAAGGTTAGGCAAAACCACTGCTAATCCAGGAAATCCTCCATGCCAACAATAGATCATAACCAAATAACCACATGCATATGTCATGTATTCCAAAACTATCAAGGAAAATATACATGCAACTTGATACCTAAAAGAAATCCAGTTGTAGTTGTTGATCTCGTTATTCCTTTGTGCGTTCCTGCTTGTCCTTGCCTTCTTTCTCCAAATCCAAGTGAATACTAGAATGCTCCAAGAATTCTCTAAGTGTGCAAGAGTATGAGATAAGAGAGTGTCAAAGACTAAATTGGAAAAATCTAACACTAACAAAAATCCATGAACTGATCCTCAGAAGCCTTTTTATCATTGAGGCCTCTATTTTCTTCATTTTCCTTCATTTTTCCTTCAATTTCCCTCTCATGAAATTTTGTGACATTTCACCTTCCTTTTCTCCCATTTTCCTTTATTTTCATAAATGAAATGCCATTTAATGCTTCTTTTACTTTGTCAATTTTCTTAGCCATAATAAACCTAAATGGACACCCACTAGGATGTTTTTCCCAACATTGAGCTTGGAATATGTGTCCCATGACCTTGGTCTTATTATGTATTTATTAACTTTATTACATGGATTTTTAATCGAGGTTGTTACACTGTCAAATCTGCAATTAACAACGGTCAAATTTTTCCCTAACCAGAAAGCCAATGTTGGTCAACGCAACAACAAATAATCCTCAATGTAGCTTGGTAAAACCTAGTCAAACTCAGCTTGCTTTGCTGGTCAAAATCAGCTCAAAATAGTCAATGAAAGAATAGTCAAACTTGGTCAAATTATGAACTTTTGTTTTGCGGTCAAGTCTATGGTCAACCCTACAATCAGCCCTAGTCAACATGCCTAGAATACCTCGATTTCTATGCCAATAGGTGCGGCCTCCAAAGATCGAAACTCTAGCATAATATCGTAGTCAAATGTGGTCAAAACATCCCTAGTCAACGTTGGTCAAACCTGTAATAGACTCTCAAATTTTTGGCCATACAATTTGTCCTCCTTTTTGCCACATGTGTGAGAGAATTTGGCTACCCAATAGTTGTGTGAACCAACCAGATGAGGAGAGAGAGGAATATGTTGAGTTAATGAAGTACCAAATGAGGATGGAGGTCTCTCTTATCTATACAAGTCGTTGGTGCTCAAGAGACATGTCCATTGGGCTTCATGAGCCTACATGATGATGTGGCTGACCTTGACAATTTGCACATGTGTGGGCTTAACCTCAAAAACATATTTTTCCTTGTCCAACTTTGATGATCTATAGGCCGATTTTGGTCCTCTCAAAAATAAGAATTCAATGCAATAATTATCTCCATCAAATGAGTTGTCTAAAGTGGAATTTGGCCCTAGTTGCCAATTTTAACACTCCCTCTCAACTAAGGATAATTCCACTTATCAATCCATCCACCATCATGCCATCCTTTCATCATGTACCGTGTTTGCATCTCATCTCTACTCTATCGAACACTGATATAGATAATGAAGAAGAATTGTTGTAGATCTACACAAGAATATATGATAATAGAAATAAACCCAAGAAAGAACAAGATCAAAATAGATAGAAATGATTCTCTTATTGATCAAACCCTTAAGGTAGGGCAACACCATACATTCACTCCTTAAGGAAGGAGAACACTCCAGAAGCCATATGCATGTTCATACAATAATCCTTCTCTTCATCTTCCTATGTGGAGTCTCTAGCCTTTATATAGGCCTCATACATACAATACCATGCATCATTACCATGGTTTCCTCATACCATCAACTAATACCATGGGCCCATTACATTATTATTAACTACTTATGGTCCCTTACATGACATGGGTTAACCACCTTATTTATTACTATGGCCCATCCCATTATTACATTATTACCTTGGGTACCTCCCTTGGTACCCCATATTATCCCCCCTAGGTATATAACATTCCACCCCCCTAAGCATGTTTCGTCCCCGAAACATGGGAAGAACACAAATAATAAGATCTACTCAAAAGAATAGTCCACTGATACCATGCACGTGCATCTAGCCATCCAAGAGAAAGGTGAACCCTTGATCTCGCTGGTGCCTCGCTCGCTTGAGATGGAAGTTGACCGTGGCAGCTCTTCTGTGTTGATGTGCAGTGGGTGGATCTTCTCTCCTCGCGATCCGTCATGTGACGACTTGGTTTCCATCTTGATGGTTGTCTCGCTGGGTGATGTGGGTGATGATATGTTGAAGTTTTAACCCACGATGGCTTTTGCTTGACTTCACCCTGCTGTGGTGCCTGTTGTGGTGTCTTCTTTGTCAATATGACTTCAACCACTGAGCCCTCCTCTGATGTATCATCACCTGTAACCTTTTCTTCTGCAGCCTCTGTTTGTGTTTGATTGTCGGTCATCAAAGGCTCATCATCTGATATGTCGGTCCCTTGAACATCTTCTGCTTCAGCCTCCATGTGCTCTACCTGTTTATGGATGGAAATATCTTGTAATGTAATTTTCTTCTTTTTATACCATAGCTTCAGGAATTTCTTCTGCACATTAATATTGATAGTACCCACGGATTCCATCCAAGGATATCCCAAAACAACATCCATATTATCCATCTCTGAAGCATAAAAATCACCATGTAACACATATTTATCCATAGAAATCTTCAAATCCTTGTACACTTGAACATCCTCATTATCAACCTGTGTATGTTCAATTTGTTTTGCTGGGACTTGCAATTTTTTTGCCAAATTAACACTGATAAAATTATGTTTACAACTAGGATTGATAGAAACAATGATCTTCTCTTTCTGAAGCAATCCATGAATCTGCAATAAGGATATACCAGTAGGAATTAACCCCTTATGTGTCTCATTGTCCTTTTTCCTAGCCCGAGACCATTTGTCTAAAAGGACTTTTTCAAATTCTGCATCTGAAAGTTTGATCAATTGCTGGTAGTCAAGTGATGAATGCCATTTTAGAGCCTCGTCTCTCAAATTAAACCGTACTACAGTTTTCCAACATATCCCATATTCGGACTTTATTCTTTGTATAAATTCTTCAATAGTAGGACCATCATCTGTTCCTGTAAAATATAGAACCTTGCTAGAAGCCATGAAGAGGGTTTTGAAAAAACTTGGCGAAAATTTGAAATGGCCACAAATCCGTCAATATTGCTCAGAATCTCTATTATAACCTATTTTTGGAAATGGAACAATCATTCTGCATCTGCCCATATGATAAAAATCCTGATCCAGGCACTAGAATTCTAGATCTGCGCTGCTACGCTCCCAGCGTCACCCAAAATTTCTGCAAAAAGAGCTGATTTTAAATCAGCGATATCTCCCTCATCCGGACTCCGATTCGACTGATTTTTTTTTTGAAATCATGTGTTTTTTCCCAAATATTCAGATCTACAATTAGATCTTGCAGATCTGGCACCAGGACTTCTAGATCTGCGCCGCAAAACTCGTTGCCCTGAAAATTGTCTGCAACCCCACTGATTTTTAGATCAACGATATCTCCTTCATCCGGACTCCGATTCAACTGATTTTTTTTTTGAATTTGGGTATTTTTTCACAAGGAATACAGATATGCAATTAGATTCTATAGATATTTCACCAAAACATATAGATCTGACCTGCAACTCGCCGCCCCAGAAACCCTGCAAAAATGAAAAAAAAAAAATCTCCACGGTTTGCCCAAGAAAGTGCTCTGATACCACTTGTTGTAGATCTAACCCAAGAATATTATAGCTCTGATACCAATTGTTGTAGCTCTGATACAACTTGTTGTAGATCTACACAAGAATATATGATAACAGAAATAAACCCAAGAAAGAACAAGATCAAAATAGATAGAAATGATTCTCTTTATTGATCAAACCCTTAAGGTAGGGCAACACCATACATTCACTCCTTAAGGAAGGAGAACACTCCACAAGCCATATGCCTGTTCATACAATAATCCTTCTCTTCATCTTCCTATGTGGAGTCTCTAGCCTTTATATAGGCCTCATACATACAATACCATGCATCATTACCATGGTTTCCTCATACCATCGACTAATACCATGGGCCCATTACATTATTATTAACTACTTGTGGTCCCTTACATGACATGGGTTAACCACCTTATTTATTACTATGGCCCATCCCATTATTACATTATTACCTTGGGTACCTCCCTTGGTACCCCATATTATCCCCCCTAGGTATATAACAAGAATTGATCGAGAGTGAGTCACAAGACCTTGCCACTCTCCACTGAGAAAAGTTTGTCCACATAACTAGGGATAGAACCCTAATTGGACTTGATCCTAGATCAAGTTGTTGAACACCATGCATCCTAGACCTAGGGAGTATGATAGTACAAGATGCATCTATCTATAGTTCTATGGTCCTTATCCAATTTTCTTGACTCATTGGCTAGATGAGAGGTACTTCCCATGAGTCCTAGACTACATGGGTAGGATGAATGCTAGGGCATCCATAGGATAAGGTGAACCACTTACCCTGCTCATATTCCATAGGAGAAGGTGAACCACTCATCATATGCATATATCATCAATCGTAGGGGAAGGTGAACCATTCACCCTACACACATGTGTCATCGATCGTAGGGGAAGGTGAACCACTCACCCTATACACATGTCAACCATCATGGAGTATCATAGGGGAAGGTGAACCACTCACCTTGTACATAGTTCACATATAGGGGAAGGGGAACCACTCACCCTATGGTCGCTCATAGCTCCAAGAAGTACCCCAAGCCCCTAGGAGATCCCAGAGCTCAATGTCCAACTCAAGCGGGACCCCCCATGGGAGGGTCATTCCATGACTCCAAGTCTCTCTTGGAAGGATAATAATTTGATCTTTCCTAAGGGCTTCATGAGGATGTCAGTCACCCACTCATTGGTCCTGATGTGTTAGAGTCTTATTGCTCCTTGGTGTACCATATCCCAGATGAAGTGGTACTGATATCAATGTGCTTGGAGCAGTCATGGAACATGGGATTCTCTTAAAGGTGAATCCCACTTTGATTTTTGTAGTAGATCACGGTGGTGTCTAGTAGGTGCTCAAACAACTCACTGAAGAGCTTCCTCAACTATATAGCTTCACAAAAAGGCATAATAGCTACAATATATTCAGCCTCAACAATGCTTAGAGGAACTGATTTATGTTTCCTACTCATCCAAGAAATCAAAGCAAGCTACAATGAGAAGCAACATCCTGACATGCTCTTTCTATCCACCACACTGCCAGCCTAGTCAACATCAGAATATGCATGTAGCCTCAAAATCCCAGTAGTGTATCTCAACCCATAGTGGATTGTGCCATGGAGATATCTCAAGAGATTCTTAACAACAATCCAATGTATGTGATGAGGCTTAATCATATTGTAACAACCCTAGTGAAAATTCCATGTAATAAAAGTTAAAAAAATAACCATGATTGATGGGAACTTATTCCAACCTGAATGTTGGGAAAAATCCTAGTAATGGGGATCACTTGTGATTGTTTATGGCTAAGTAAATTGGCAAAGGTAATGGCTAAGGCTTTGGAAAGGGAAAATGGAATTTTTGGCACATTTATTTATGAAAATAATGGAAATTAGGAGGAAAAGGAGGTGAAAGGTCAGAGGTTGCATGTGAGGAGGAAAATGAAGGAAAATAATGGAAAAAGAAGAAAATAGAGGCCTCATTCATAAAAAGGATTTTGAGGATCAGTTGGTAACCTTTTTCAGTTCAATTTTGGATCTCTCTCATTATTCTCTCTCTCACATACTCTTGGATACTTAGAGTTTTCTTGGAGCACTCTTGGAGGGTGTGGCATACTTAGATTCTTGGAGCAAGACGGTAAAGGAAAGGTAGGAAAGTGCAAGGAGGCATCAAGATCAACAACTACATCATATTTTCTTGTAGGTACCAAGTTTCATGTATGATTTCTTCCCTAGTTTTGGCATGCATGACACATGCATGTGGCTTCTTGGTTGTGATCTGTCATTGGCATGGATGATTGCCTGGATTGATAGTGGATTGCCTAGTCTTTCCATTTCCTAGATAGCCATCACGATTGTGGGTTTACTTGCCTTGTTTTTTTTATTGGTTCTAATGTTCATTAGCTTGGGTTGATTTATTAGTTCCTGGAAGCCTTGGTTGGACAAACGCACTAGAGCCTTGCATCATCTTGGGTTGAGTTACTAGTCCTAGAGCGTTGGTTGGACAAATGCTTTGGATCCCTATATCAACTTGAGTTATTAGTCTTGGAGCCTTGGTTGGACAAACTCTCTAAAGCCCTTGGTGGGTTGAGTTACTAGTCCTGGAGCCTTGGTTGGACAAATGCTTTGGAATCCGGTAAAAGATGTGGGTTGAGTTACTAGTCCTGGAGCCTTGGTTGGAAAAATGCTCTGGAGCCCTGGATGGTTTGGATAGAGACTGATCTAATGATGGTTTGGTGATGTCCAGCCATGAGGTGGAATCATTGTTTGATGGGTTGAGGTGGATGGCCTCTGGAAGCCCTGGACGAGTTTTGATTGATGTTTTCATGAGATCCCACATTCATGCTTGGAATATGGCACGAGGATGAATGGATGAAGAGAGATTTGGCTAAGCCATTCTATGGTTGGGTGGAATGTGGAAGTCCCATCCCGGGTTTGGATTTTGCATCATTAATGAAAGGTTATTTCTCCTTGTATTTATATGAGAATTTTGATGGATTATATGTGGTCTATATGACTATACTTTCATGCGTATTTTCTACTGTTGTTATGCTAGTTATGTATGTGTTTTATGACAATATCCATGTGTGGCTCTCATCATGTTTTTACTTGTAGTTGAATGATCAATGTATCTATGACCTAATGGATGGAATGGCAGTTGATGCATTGAGGCATTAATGGTTCTTAGTGATTCTCAGTGAAGTATGAGACTCCTATGCCTAGAATTGTGAATTACACCTGTAGGTTACACATTTGCAATATGTTTGATGAAATGTCTGTCATGGCTAGTACGGGTCCAGTCAAGGTCTTGAACAAGTATTTGTTTCAGTACTGCCATTTCCATGTTATCTTACTGATTTTAAGAGATGGATCAATTTTGGGTAGTGACTTGGGTTTTGAGCCTGAAAAAGTGGCTTAGGTCCACAATCACTGGCACAACACTGACAATTCTGGTCCACAATCACTGGCAGGCAGGCCTGTGAGAGCAACTTTAGGTTGTTGGATGCTCCCTTGCCCATAGCATGAGAGTGAATATGGCCCAAGAGACATTAAATAGTAGTGGGACCCAGGGACAGGCTGTCTGAGTGGCTGACTTGTCCTCTGAGGACTATGTTGATGATGTTCGATGTCTGTAAGGTGTGTTTCCATCGGTTCCATTTCCTTAATGTGAATTAGGAGGTCAAATCATATCATAGTGGCCTCTCGTTACATGTTCACCCCCGGTAGCCGGTTTTTTGGGTAGATGTGGGGGGAGGGTGTTACACATATTGACTCAAATTATTTACAACGAAGCATATGTCTAGATGGGATTTTACCAAGAACATCAAGCCCCCCATAAGTTGCCAATACTTGGAAGGGTTTGCCAATTCATGACCAACAACACTTTAACATAGCTTCTTGAAATTGAGTTCCGTCAGAGTAGACATAGACTTGCAATCCACCATCCCACATCTCTATATCAACTTCACAATGTATTTTACTTCAGAAAGGAAAATCTCACCTAGCTTTTGCCAAACCTCCAAGCCTAGTAAGTAGTGCATCAATCTTGGGTCCTACATCTAAAACTTGGAATTCAACTCCCTCTTGCATTGATAAACAAGAGGGTATGCACTAGTTAGAAAAAGATCATCAACATAAAGCACCAAAATAAGAGGCATGTCCTTTTCAACCTTGAAGTATAGGTTTGGATTAATATAGCTCCTTTTTAACACCCTCCTCCCACACTTACCCAAGATTACCGATCCACTAGGGTAAACATGTGATGAAGAGTTACTATGATGTGATTCAACTACCCATGTACAATTAAGGAAGTGAAATCGACACACAAAAACCAAACTAACCTTCCTTGGGATCTACAAGACCCCCAGGGGATAACCAACCACTCCAGGTGCCAAACCCCTTAGTTAAATTGCTTTTTAACTGGATCAGACCCCTAGTCTCTCCCATGAAAATCCCTCCACGCGATTGGAACCCTCCAATCACTCCCACAACAAGGCATCCATGCGACTACGGTCTTTTTTAGGCATTTTTGTCCTAGCGACCCTGAAATCTGAGCCACTTTTTCAGAGCTGGGACTCAGGCCTCTACCTTGAACTTGATGAAACTCACAAAGATGACAAATAACATGAAGATAAGGCCTCTAATGAAAAACTTAAACAAGGACCTGAATTGACTCATCCTAACCACGACAGACATTTCGTCAAATACATTATGAACATGTAATTTACAGGTAATAAAAACACATTTGAACATAGGGGCCTCATACTTATCTGAGATTCTTCAATAAGGTTGGATGACCTCTCACAATAGTTGCATTATCATCTATTAGGTCATACATTCATTAAGCATTCATTTATCAATCAAAACATGAGGAGAGCCACAACCAAAGTCTGTCATAAAACCATGCTTATAACTAGCAAAATAACAATGATAGAATAACCATTAAAGACACATAATAACAAGTATAAATACTCATGAAATACAAGAGATAAAGAGTTTTTATTAACATATGAAAAATCCAACCAATTCAGGGACTTCCACATACCACCCAACCATAGATTGGCTTGAACCAACTCTTTCTTTTAGCCAATCACCGCTTTGCCATTTTCCAAGCATGAATGTGGGACTCACAAAAAAACCAACCGGGGCTTCTTAGGATTTAACATGTATCACAACATTACCAGTCAAGGGATCCCTGGGCCCAAAACCCTCATCTATACAACCAACCATTATTGTGTATCCCACCATTATCATTCAAGGGATTCCTAGGCCCAAACAATAAACATATACTATATGATTTACCGCAATCCCACCATATACTGGTCAAGGGATCACTAGGCCCTAAACAAGCATGGATGCCTATGTATCTCTCCACATAAACCGTGAGGAATTTTCCCGTCTCCACCCTCAGGCTTTACCGTGTATCCAACCGCTATCGGTCAAGGGATTCCTAGGCCCTTGGTATTTTCTGAGACCACCCCACTTAGTTTTGAAACCATATGGCAATCCAACTCAACCAAGTAAAAGAACCACATCACACCATGATTATCCAAAAATGGCAATTCAAGGATGAAACCACTGTCACACCTGGAAAAACCCATGCCAATGAAAACAAGAGAACCAAATACACACATGCATGCCAAAACTAGCAAGGAAATCATACATGCATCTCGATACCTATGAGTAATCCCATTGTAGTCACTTGATCCAACTCTTCCTTGCTTGATCTTTGCTTCCCTTTGCTTTCTTTCCCTTCTTGTGCATTACTTTCTCCAAAGATAGAGTGCTTTAAGAATACTCTAAGTGTGCAAGAGTATGAGAGAGTAGAGAGAATAGAGAGAGATCTCCACAACTTAACTAACAAAAGGTTGTGAACTAATTCTCAGAAGCATTTTTTATCAATGAGGCCTCTATTTTCTTCAATTTCCATTAGTTTTCCTTCATTTTCCTCATCACATGAAACCTGTGACCTTTCACCTTCAATTTCTCCTAATTTCCATTATTTTCATAAATAAAATGCCAATTGAAGCCTCTTTCCTTTTCAAATCTTTTGTCATTGCCTTTGCCAACTTCCCTCTAGCCATAATAAACCAAATGAAAATGCACTAGGATGTTTTTCCCAACCTTCAGCTTGGAATAAGTATCCCATGACCTTGGTCTTATTTTTCCTTTATTAACTTTATTACATTGACTTTTAACCCAGGGTTGTTACAAACCCATCCCCCTTAGGGGAGCACCATCCTTAGTGTTCAATTACACCTACGACTAGCAAGGTCACTGAAAAGAAAAACATACTACTTGTGGAGCTTTATAGCTTAGCTCAATGCAATATTTACAATGATCAACCAACTGAAAAGAAAACCAACATGACAAACATAACAACATGACACCCATACCACTTATTGGAGCTTTCTAACACAACTCATTATGGTATTTACATCCATATACCTATATACATATACCAAAATTGCTTTGCCTCAATTGACAAATAGTGAAGAATACATAGCCCGCATTTGATCAACCATATCCCATATAGCTTCATGAGGACCAAATTGCTTCCACTGCACTTTAACCTACTCAGTTGCTCGGTTTCAGAGCATGAGCACATTTCTCTACAAAATGCACTGTGGTTTTAACTGGAATTCTCCTTCTAGCTCCACTTGCAATACATACCAATCAATAACATTATAAACATCATTTTTAAGCAATGGAACATGGAAAACATCATGGATTTTCACTATCAAAGGCAGTTCAAGTTTGCAGGTCACTAGTCCAATCCTCTCAAGGATCTCAAAAGGCCCACAATACCTAGGTACTAGCTTTGCACATGATCCAATCCTCAAGGAGCTCTTCTTGGGCTTGATGCAAAAGTACACATGTTCTCCAACCTGAAGCTCCTTACATGCCATGTGTTGATTTGCATAACTCTTATATCTATCCTATGCCATCTTTAGATTCCTCTTTATAACCTGCATTTCTTATTCCATGTTAGCAAACATGTCTGGTCATATACCCACCTTGTTCATTGGATCAATCCAATTGATAGGAGTATTACAACTCCACCCATAGAGTGCCTCAAACATACTCATCATTAGTGACTCCTGATACCCATTGTTGTAAGAAAACTCAACTAGTGGAAGATACTCTTCCCACTTTCATTGCTGATGCATAACATACATTCTCAACATGTCCTCTAGAATCATGTTGACCCTCTCTATTTGTCCCTCTGTCTGTGGAAGATAAGTTGTGCTGAAGACCAATGTTGTACCCAAAACTTTAAATAACTCCTTCCAAAACCTGGAAGTGAACTTAAGATATATGCCTGACATAATATTCTTTGGAACACCATGTAATCTCACTATATATCTGATGAAGACCTGTGCTACATCACTATTTGAATATGTAGACTTTACCAGAATGAAGTGTGCTATATTTTTCAATATTTCCACCACAACCATGATGGGATAAAGTTGTCTAGATGTCCTCGGAAAACCTGTAATGAAATCTATGAAAATGACTTCCAATTTCACTCTGGAATTGAAATCGGTTGTAGTAAACCACTTGGATGCTTACACTCTACTTTTACCTGTTGAAATCCAAACATCTAGCCACAAACTTTGTCACTTCCTTGTTCATATTCAGCCAATAGTAGAACTTCTTCACCGTTGTCAATGTATTATGATATCCCAGATGACCTAAATATGGCTTAACATGAAATTCCCTCAAGATAAGCTTCGTGAGTTCACTGTTGTTCAGCACATAGATCCTGTCCCTAAATTTGACCATACCATCTGATGCAAGACGATAGTCCACATCCTGATCACCTATACCTTGTTGTAACCTATGCCTAAGCTCCCTATACCTGTCATCCTATTGTCTTGCCTATAAGGTCTGATTCTATAAATCCATCCCATAAGAAGTCATAGATGTTATATGATTCACCTGCACTCTTCTACTAAGAGCATCTGCAACCTTGTTCTCCTTTCCTTTAATGTACTTGATCTTGAAGTCAAACTCACTGATTGTGCCCAACCATCTAGCTTTCTTGGCATTCAGATTTTATTAATCAAACAAGTATCTCAATCCACGGTGATCACTCATCAATACAAATCTCTTGCCAAGATAATGTCTCGACATCTTCAATGCATGGACAATCCAACTCAAGATCACGTGTCACATAATTATGCCCATGCTCATGCTCATTTAATTTCCTTGATTCATAACATACCACCTATACCTCTTGCATAAATACCCCACCAAGTCCTCTCTTATGTACACACCACAAACTCTTTGTTCGGATCCACAATATTTAGGACTAGAGCATTTGTCAACAATTGTTTTAACTGCTCAAAAGCCACTACACATTCCTCTATCCATTCAAATTTCTTCCCTTTTAACTACAATGATGTGATAGGATATGCAATCCACGAGAAGTTCCTAATGAACCTCATGTAGTAACTTGCTAACCCATAAATGGCTTTACCTCATCCACATTATTAGGAGCTACCCATTTCATGATAGCCCTGATCTTTTCCAGATACACTACTATGACTTCCTTGGAAACCACATGTCCCAAGTAATGTATCTCTATATGAAATAAACTACATTTGCTAAGTTTGGCATACAATTGATGCTCTCTTAGAAATCTCAATACTGTTGCTAAGTGTTTTTCATGCTCTTCCTCATTCTTAGAATATATCAAGATGTCATCAATGAATATGATAACAAACTTGTTCAGATAAGGACACAACACACTATTCATCAAGCATATGAAAGTAGATGGAGAATTAGTTAGACCCAAAGGAACTACAATAAACTCATAATTCCCATACATGATTTGGAAAGTAGTCGTGTATATGTCCTCTTCTTTAATACATACCTAATGGTATCCTGATCTCAAATCAATCTTCGAGAACATCGCTGCTCCCTTCAATTGGTTAAACAAGTCATTGATCCTCAAAAATAGATACATTTTCTTGATGGTTACCTTGTTCAACTTCTTGTAGTCAATTCACAGTTTAAGAGTACCATCCTTCTTCTTCACAAACAATATTGGTGCACCCCAAGGTGACACACTTGGCCTAATGTATCCCTTGTCAAGCATTTCCTTCAACTGCAATTTCAATTCCACAAACTCTGGAGTGCTCATCCTGTAACGTGCCTTTGACATTGGTGCTACCCTAGTACCAACTCAATAGAAAAGTCCACTTCCCCCTGAGGCGACAACTCTGAAATCTCTGCTGGGAACACATCCTAAAATTGCTGTAAGATCGGGTACCTTCTCAATACCTCTACATACTCAACATCCATACCTTTATCCCTAGAAATATGCACTGCAAATAACGCACACCCTTTCCTGCAACTATGCTTCACCTACCTAGATGTAACCATTCTAACTAATGTTGCCTTCTTCTTAACTAGCAAAACTTTTTTTTATCCATTGTCATCCAAGCACTCAATAGCCTTGTCATAGCAATCTACTTTGGTTATGTGAAGATACAAATAATCCATGCCCAACAACACATTGTATGATCCCAACGGAAGCACATTCAAATGCGTTGATGTAGGCATGTCATTCAATTCAAATGCGCAAGCTCTTACCCAATGACGAACTATTTTCTTTGTACCTATAGCCAATTGAACTAACCAAGATTCTACATGTACTTCTTTATTCAAGCGACACTTATCCACTAGGTCAGGATTAACATAACTATAATTAGATCTAGGGTCAATCAAAATAGAAACAACTTGATCACAAAGCTTACCATCCATCTTGATAATACTTGTCTGGTGATTCGCTTGCCTATTATCCAACATCCCCAACTGTCTGTGATTATTTTGCACTGTATAGCTAAGGCATACCACCCCGATATGATGGAAAATCCTTCTTGAGATGCTCCTTGCAATATATCCAGCACTACAACTATCCCTTACCCTCACCTTTATTCTGCTTCCCTCCGGGTTGTGACCCATGTCTTTGTCCAAGTACATTAAACTTCTGGTAAGGAACAACATTCTCTTTCTCACTTGCATCTTGAGGTCTTGTTCACTTCAGTGCCCACTTTCCCTTAGCTTTTTCTTTCCCTTTCCAACCTTTTTGAGACTCTGTCTTACGCTTCGATTACTCATAACAATGTTTCAACTTCCTGATGGATTCCTCCAATGATCTAGGCTCATCAAACTCAATCTGATCTTTGAAAGCTATTGGATCCCACTGATGAATATCTCAATATTCACTTTCTCATCCTTCAAATAAGGCACATACCAGAACAACTCCAATAATATGATAGTATACTCCTCATATGCCCTGATTCCATCTTTAGCTCATAGAACTCCTTCGCTCTGTCATCATATTATCTCTCAGATATATACTTCTTCTTGAAAAGTCTTTCAAACTCCCTCTAAGTCAACTCTTCTTCCTGAATTCCTTTGACATTCTTCATGTCTTCCCACCAAATGTCTGCTTTACCTTTGAGATTGAATGTAGTTATTATGGCCTTCATGTTCTTTGAGTAATCATGCAATCTAAAGAAATTATTAATTCCAAGCAACCAAGCTTATGTGTCCTGTGACTTATTCATTTCTCCATCAAATGTAGGTGGATTGGCTTTCTTGAACTCATCCAACAAATATCCCCTACCACTCCTCCTGTAAGGATGATAGTGATTATGACCATGGTACCTGTCTAAACCAGAACTCGAATAATTTCCATGTCCACCGCATCTCCCATCAGGTGTGTCCAAGAATCTTCCATCACTAACGGTATCATCCTGTCTAACCTGTGTCCATCCTGAGATCTGCTACCATAGGCTCCATTATTCCTATCTTCCTTTCCATGACTGATCTTAAGAAGTCCCTACCTCTACAAGTCTAATAAGCTCTGAAGAATCATTGCATTAACCTCTGCTTGTTTCCCTTGTGCCCTGGAAAGTCTCTCTTATGATTGAATTATCATGTTATTATATACTTCGCAACTTCTTATTTCTTCCTTCAAACTTCTCAAGGTATCTGCTACGTGAGGGGAGTACTCATCACCATGCTTCTCATCTGATCTATAGGGAGAATTTTGTGAACTGTAGTCTACCATCTTGCTAGTCATCTTGGATCTTCTTCCTTCAAGTATATCATGTCAGCTAAACCAAAATATAAACATCATCAACATACCTTAGTATAGTTTAGGGGAGGATATCTCATCTGCAAATTCAACTAGACTAGCACAATACATGTATAATCATAATCATAAAAATATATCAACATCATCTCAGCCATTATCCAGTTACCATGCATGTCAATACCAACTGCATACTATGATCTCATGCATGACAACTATAACCATGACAATGCATGCATACATACACATTGACTACATACATACACAATAAATGCATATTCAACCTACATGCATTCATGGCAAACACATCCCAAGAACAACAGCTTCAACTTCTACATGACAACACAAATGCAACAATGGACATCAACATACATACACATCAAGAACATATACAACCTACATGCATGCATGGAAACTCATTTCACCCATCCAGTCCAAGGGGTGAACCATGCTCTGATACCACTCTGTGGTATTAGATATCAACCAAATAGAACAAAAACCATACATCACCCAAAGAGAACAAAATCCACTTTGATACCACTCTGTAACACCCTCCTCCCACAATTACCCAAGCTTACTGGTCCACTGGGATAGACATGTGACAAAGAGTTACTATGATATGATTCAACTCCCCATGTACAGTTAAGGAAGTGGAGTTGACACACTAAAACCAAATTGACCTTCCTCGGGAGCTACAGGACCCCCAGGGGCTAACCAACCTCTCCAGGTGCCCAACCCCTGAGTTAAATTTCTTTTTAACTAGACTAGACCCCCATTCATTCCCATGCCAAACCCTCCATGTGACTGGAACTCTCCAGTCACTCCCACAACAAGGCATCCATGCGACTACAGTCCTATTCAGGTAGTTATGTGCTAGAGACCCCAAAATCTAAGCCACTTTTCAGGGATAGGACTTAGGCATATGCCCAGAACTTGATGAAACTCATAGAGATGATAAATAACAAGAATACAAGTCCTCTAATTCAAAACTTGAATAAGGGCCTGACCTGAATAATCCTAACCATGACAGGCATTTCGTCAAACACATTATGAACATGTAATGTACATGTCATAAAAACACATATGAACATAGGGGCCTCATACTTATCTTATTTTCATTAAGAAGGTTGGATGCCCTCTCACAATAGCTGCATTATCATCTATTAGATCATATATTCATTAAGCATTGATTTACTAATCAAAAAATGATGAGAGCCATAACCAAAGTATGTCATAAAACCATGCTTATAACCAACATATAACCAAAAGAATAACAATTAGAGAACAACCATTAAAGACACATAATAACAAGTATAAATACTTGTTAAATACAAGAGAGAAAGGGATCTTATTAACATTGAAAAATCCAACCAAGTCAGGGACTTCCAAGAACCATCCGACCATAGATTGGGCTAAAACAACTCTTTCTTTCAGCCAATCACCCCCGTGCAATATTCCAAGCATGAATTTGGGACTCACAATAAAACCAACCAGGGCTTCTCAGGCTTTACCATGTATCTCGCCATTACTGGTCGAGGGATTACTAGGCCCAAATAATAAACATACACTACAGGCTTTACCGTAATCCCACCATATACCAGTCAAGGGATCACTAGGCCCTAAATAAGCATGGATGCCTCTAGATCTCTACACCTAAACCGTGAGGAATTTTCCCATCTCCACCCTTAGGCTTTACCGTGTATCCCACCATTACTGGTCAAGGGATTCCTAGGCCCTTGGGAATTTTCCTGAGACCACCCCACTCTGTTTCGAAACCATCCAACAATCTAGCTCGACCAAGTAAAAGAACCCCATCACATCATGGATATCAGGAAATGGAAAGGCAAGGTTGAAACCATTGCCACACCTAGAAAAACCTATGTTAATCATATAAAGAGAACCAAATACACACATGCATGTACCATGCATGCCAAAACTAGCAAGCAAATCATACATGAAACTCGATACTTGCAAGTAATCCCACGGTAGCTTCTTGATCCAACTCTTCCTTGCTTGATCTTTGCTTCCCTTTTATTTCTTGTCCTTTCTTTACCTTCCTTTCTCCAAAGCTATAGTGCTTCAAGAATAATCTAAGTGTGCAAGATTATGAGAGAGTAGAGGGAATAAAGAGAGAGAACCACAACTAAGCTGACAAAAGGTTGTGAATTGATCCTCATAAGACTTTTTATTAATGAGGCCTCTATTTTCTTCAATTTCCATTATTTTTCCTTAATTTTCCTCCTCACATGCAACTTATGAAGTTTCACCTTCCTTTTCTCCTAATTTCCATTATTTTCATAAATAAAATGTCAATTAATGTCTCTTTTCTTTTCAAAGCCCCTGCCATTGCCTTTTCCAATTTCCATTTAACTAGAATAAACCAATTGAACACTCGTTAGGATGTTTTACCCAACATTAATCTTGGAATAAGTGTCCCATGACCTTGGTCTTATTTTGCTTTTATTAACTTCATTACATGGACTTTTAAGTTGGGGTTGTTACATCCTCATAAATCCTAGCTTCATAAGATGATTGTCAATCCTCTTGTACCAAGCCCTAGGGGCTTGCTTCAACCCATAGAGGGATTTCTTCAACGTGTATACATGTGTCCTTTGATCTTATACTTCGAACCCCTGAGTTTTTTCCAAGTAGAATTTCTCCTTAAGAGAGCTATGCAAGAAAGCAGTCTTAACGTCCATTTGATGTAGGCTCCATCATTTATTGGAAACAAGAGAAATAATGGATCAGATAGTGGTATATCAGGAAACTGGTGCAAATATATCATCATAGTCCACTCCCTTCTGATAGATGCCTTGAGAAATGAACCTGACCTTATATATTTTAGCACTTCCATGAGCTTCATGTTTATTTTTGTAAAGCCATTTTGAGGTGATCACAAAAATTTCCTTGGGTCTAGGCATGACGTACCAGACATCATTCTTCATGACAGATTCATATTACTCATTCATCGCATCCTTCCATACTTGGTTCTTTACAACTTCTTCGAATATGAATAGTTCAACTTGAATGATAGTACTCATAGCAGCCAAGTACCCTTGATACCTATTCAACTTTTTACTTTCAAGAAATGTCCCTTTTGGAGCAATATGTATTTCAACATGTTAGAGAGTATCTTTGAACTATAGTGGATGTTTCCTTTGAGGTAGAGGTATCACTAGGATGTGGATCAATAAGATCCATTGGGCCTTCAACATCAGACAAAGACTCATATGTCGGAGGTTCATCTTGTTTTTTGGCAATATCATCATCATCCTTCCTTAGAAGAGGGAGATCTTTAGCTTTCCCAAGGGAAATATCTTCATCAAAGGTGAAATCATGACTTACTTCCACATCTCTTTGACCAAACACATAGATTCTATATTCTTTTGAATTTTCATTGTAGCCAATGAATATACCTTTCTTTCTAGAAGCTTCTTGTAGCACCTGCTTCCCACATTTACCCAATTTCACCCATCTGTCAGGGTAAACATAAAAGAGAGAGCCACTATGAAATGACTCAACCTCCTAATTACAATTAAGGAAGTGGAATCGACAAACTAAAACTAACCAAACACAAAATGACATCCTATGGGATTTACGAGACAATCAGAGGCAAAACACCCACTCTATGAGCCCAAACCCTAAGCCAAACTAAATTTTTAGTGACTTGGCACCCCAATCGCTCCCACAACAAGGCATGAAAGTGGTTAAGGGCCCACAACTACTCCCATAATCCTACTTTCCATCGGTTGTAACCGAAAATCTCTAGTTTAATGCATGCGGTCCCAGATTCTGAGCCTAAATTCCAAGTCAACCTCTAGACCACTATGCTGAACTCAGTGAGACTTTCTAGAATGATAAATCACATCAAGAAAAATACATTCATACAAAATTTGCTCAAATACTTGACCAAACTAGGCCTAACCATGATAATCATTTCATCAAATATATTGAGAACATGTAATCTACAGGTCATGAATGCATATCTAAACATAGGGGTCTAATACTTATTTGAGAATCATCAAGAAGGTGTAATGCCCTCTCATAATAGATGCAATAACATCGATTAGGTCATGGATTCAATAACCATTCATTTACCAATCAAAATATGTCAAGAGTCATATATAGAACCCGTTATGAAATCATGCTTATAACCAACATATAACTAGAATAATAACAATGATAGAACAACCATCAAAGCTGCATAATAACAAGTACATTTACTCATGAAAATACAAGAGGAAAAGAGCTATTATTAACATATGAAAAATACAACCAAGTCAGGGACTTCCACATACCACCCGACCATAGATTGGGATGAACCAAATATTTCTTTCAGCCAATCATCCTAGTGCCATATTCCATGCATGAATGTGGCACCCATAACAAAACAACTAGGGCTTCCTCAAGCTTTATCACAATCCTGCCAAAACCAGTCAAGGGACTCCTAGGCCCAAAAAAAACACTTACATAACCAGGCTTTACTGCAATCCCACCAAACCTGGTTAAGGGATCACTAGGCCCAAAACAAGAACATACACTACCAGGATTTACCGCAATCTCACCAACACCATTCAAGGGATTACTAGGCCCAAAAAATCTTAGATGCGTCCAAATTTCTTCACCAATAACTTGAGGAATTTTCCTGTCTCCACTCTTATTCTT
Organism: Pinus tabuliformis; assembly: GCA_031772625.1. NCBI lineage: Eukaryota > Viridiplantae > Streptophyta > Pinopsida > Pinales > Pinaceae > Pinus > Pinus tabuliformis. The sequence continues at coordinate 770,568,124 of CM062816.1, forward strand.
TACCACAATCCTGCCTGTTAGCGCTTGAATTTGGCCTCAGGCTGAAAAAGACAAAATCCAAGGCAACATCAAACCACTTAGCCTCGTAGCTAGCCCTACGGGGCAGGAGAGGGCTCTCTCCGGGTCTATCTCGGAAAAAGGTCTTCAAAGGGCGGAGATGACCAATAAGGAACACTGATTTTAGGCTAGTAAACTGATAGGGAAAGTTTGATTTTAAATTTTTAGAGTTTTGGTGGAAAACTGAGCACAACAATTTTGGGTGCGGGGATGAGACACAGTTTTTGCAGAGGTCTTTTTGGGGCAAGGTAGGAGATTTTCTTGATGCCTTTGATTTAAGTGAATGGATAGGAATGACCGGTGAGGAGCTAAAGAGAGCAAGAAACCATCGAGAGTTCTCTTTAGACAGAGGAAAACATAGATATTAAGCAAACTTAAAGGCAGAGCATATAAATTATGAATTCTACCTTAACACTTCATTTACTTAATGTGTAGAAAAGAGAAGTAGGAAAATGATACACATAACACACTTACAATTACATAAGAGAAGCACACCATCAACACAAATAACCACAGGAATCCCAAATAGTGCTGCAAAACCCTGGTCTTTCCTTTGCCAAAATTGCAGAGATACAAAGAGTAATACAGTCTAAGCTTATCCCTCAAGAGTCCAACCTCTCCAACCTCTGAAAATGACTAAGAAAATACATAATATAGGCAAGCTAACACATTCCCTTGCCTCTAGGGGTCGAGCTCATCATCCTAGGAGCTGTTTCAACCAATTCTAAATAAAGCACTACAATCTAGGTAGTCAAAACAACTTGCCTCTATAAGCTAGGAAACCAATTCATTCATTAAATGTTTGCTATTTTATGAATGAATCTTCTAGAATAGGTAAAAAGTGTCATGTCAATCATGAAATTACATCAAATACATCAAGGAGGATGAAAAATCCCACCAAAAAGTCAAGACTAGTCAAATGCTACGTTTTCCTGAGCTGGAGGTGCAAAATTGGCAAATTTTCCCAACGCGTAGCGCGCCATTTCTCAACGCGTAGCGCGCCTTTCAGCCCACTTTTGGGGCACTTCCCGGCATCCAAATGAGGCACAAGTGGGCTTGTTGGAAAGGTCTGGATGTCTACTCTCCAACCCAAGTAGAATTTCTCAATTTGGTGGCCGTTTGCCCCTCCAAAATTGCAATCTCCCAAGACTGCTTCCTGTGTGTCCAAAAAGTGGCAGAAGGTCATTTTTTGCTTTTTTTTGACCTTTTGGGGGCTCAAATCTCCATGAAATGTCTTGGAAGTGGCTGAGAAAGTGTATTTTGTCATGAAAAATCCAAAAATGCTGAGTTTTCGTGCAATGGACCACCCCAACTTAAGGGTAGCGCGTGGCGCGCTACGCGTTGAGGGCAAAAACCTGTTTTTGGCACAAAAAATTCAAAATTGACCAAAATTGCTCCAAATTTCCTGAATTTTGAGCTGGAGGTGTATCATTGAGCACCATGCTCCCTCAAGGTGGCTTCGGCCAAAATATGAAGCGGATCGGGCCTTTTCCTCCGTTTTAGTGCCTTGGCCAAGCGTGCTTTGAGTACTTTCATTTTTGCTTTGCACACATGCATGCGGGCCCAATAATGATTCTTCATGTGGCGGAGCATGTCTTTGTCCATGTTTGCCTTGGCTATCAACCTCTCTAAATGAGAGTTCACCCGAATGAGCATAGACCCTTGCTCAATAGGTGTCAAATCACCGGGTCTCTTGCGAGCCAAGTTCCGGTCTTCTCGGATCCTTCGCAACTCATCAAGAGTGTGTTCATCCTCTAATTGCTTGTTGCGCTGCTCTAAATATGTAATTGTCCAATTTTCCATTTCCAACTTTTGCTGCAACAAGTCATTTTCAGCCCTTAGTTGCTGGATGATCTCCTTTGACTCTAGGCTAGGAGAAATGATATCAAGGTCAACAACATCTATGCCTGGATCACCTGATGACCCCTCATCAATCTTGGGTTGCTTTCCTCTCTCTTGTACCTGTGCTGCTGTCGAAAGCGAGGCCCCTTCCACCTGATGTGGAGATAACACTCGTTGTGCTGATGAAGAAGGCGAGACCCCTTCCACCTGATGTGGAGATAATACTCGCCGGGAATATGCAAATAAGACCCTGTGGCCTCTCCGATATGTAACATATGCTGGAGGAGTGCTAACATGCTCTGGCTCAGGAATATCAAACTGTTGTGAAGGCCCTCCCTCATCGCGGACAACCTCGGGAGGTGGCTGTGGCACCATGAAGGAATCACGAGAAATGAAATCCTCCCAAGCAATACCCTGTTGTGCCAACTGATGCATCACTATGATCTCGATCAGTGCATAATGATATATACTTTTGAGATGCTGTGCGGGATTCTTCCTTTGCACTACGGGCACCATCTTCTCTATATTTTGGCACATGAAAAATGGAATGTTCATCATTCGTACCCGGGTGAAATGCATCAACAAACAGATATGGTACGAATATAAACGTGAAAATCTGCCCTCACAAGTGAAATAGCGCATAATGAGCCTCATCAAGGGTGCATACTCATCCCTTAGGAATCTGAAAGGAAAAACAGCAGTAAGGTGCCTCATGCATCCGGGTTTGATGTATGGTTCATAATGAAATTTATCTAGCAGCTTGCGCTTGGTCCACTCTTCCCCAACATTTGGTATCCCGGTGGCTTGAGCAATCATTTCTGGTGATAAGGTGAAATCTACTCCTGCACTTTGCCTGAAAGAAAAATCGTTTGAATGACTTGCTGGCAATTTTTTGAGTTGAATCCCCAACGCATAGCGCGCCCTGCCGAACGCGTAGCGCGCCTCTGACGCGTAGTGCACTTGTAAATTAGCACTGGAAAAGTCTGCCTGACGCGTAGCGCGCCTCTCCTGACGCATAGCGCGCCCCTGAAACTGCTCGACTTGCTCAAGAACTCCTAAAATCGCCTTTGCAAGGTTACACTTAGCTTGTGAGAGGCAAATGAGTTTGCAAATGAGGAATGACATGCTTTTATAGCCTTCCTTTTAATTTTTACTTGCCCAAAACCCACTTTGTAATGTTTTGAATGTTGACACTTTTTGATTTAATTGGCTCTGACCTTTAATTTCATTTCTTTGAAAAATTGGCTGAAATGATGATTTCTTCTGAAAAGTTTTGCAGGGATAGCTTCTAAGATGCTTTGGCAAAGGACACCAAGTCTGCACTTCGACATTTGAAGAATTTGAAATTTTGAGAATTTTTTACAAAAATGAGATAATGACCTCTGTTTTCAAAAACAAAGTTTTTGAGAACAAAGTGAAAATTTAGCTGTACAATGATGAGAATCTTTGAAAAAATATTTAAGGAAGAACATCCCTCTGGCCTACTGGTCCTTTATGACCTCTCAAGACAAAAATGGACTCAACCCTAGACCTACGACCTTAAAACTTAAAGCAAGAGATGACCCTTTGAGGACTTTATTTACTTGAACAAACCTGAACCAGCAACGCCAAATAAGAGGGGAATAAAGACACAAACTCCCTCCACCAAGATTATGGCATGCCTAACGGAATGCAACATGATCACACTGATGGGACACCTAATCATGAAATGCAAAGAGCTTTGATCTCTGGTGGAGGGCTACTAGACCGACTCTAACACTGCCAAAACTAGTCAAGGGATTACTAGGCCCTTGGGAATTTTCCAAAGACCACTTCTCCTGGTTCCAAAACCATCTAGTAATCCAAATCTCAACCAAATAAAAGAACCCCATCACACCATAGATATCTAGAAATGGCAAGGCAAGGTTGAAACCATTGTCACACCTGGAAAAACCCATGCTAATGATGACAAGAGAACCAAATACACACATGCATGTACCATGCATACCAAAACTAGCAAGGAAACCATACATTCAACTCGATACTTGCAAAGAAATCCCATTGTATCTACTTGATCCAACTTTTCCTTGCTTTCCTTTCTCCAAATCCAATGTATGCCAAAATGCTCCAAAATACTGCAAGTGTGCAAGAGTATGAGGGAGTGAGAAATAAAAGAGAGATCGAAGATAAATATAACAAAATTCTGTGAAATGATCCTCAAAAGAATTTTTATTATTGAGGCCTCTATTTTCTTCAATTTCCTCTATTTTTCCTTTAATTTCCTTTTCATGTCATGTGACTGTTCATCTCCCTTTTCTCTTATTTTCCTTTATTTTCATAAACAAAATGCCAAATAATGTCTCTTTGCCTTTCAAAGCCTTTTCCAATTTCCCCTTAGCCATAATAAAACAAAATCAACAACCACTAGGATGTTTTTCCCGCCATTCTACTTGGAATACGTGTCCCATGACATTGGTCTTAGTTTTCCTTTATTAACTTTATTACAGGAAATTTTAAACCAAGGTTGTTACACTTCCAACTTATTCCTTTTCTCTTTAGGCACATGAAAATACACATACAACCAAATATTCTAAAATGAGAAACATCGGGTTTCTTACCAGTGAAGACTTCCTTAGGAGACTTGAAATCCAAGGCTTGATGCAGGGTCCTATTTGAATGTATACGATAATGTTGGCAGCTTCTCCCCAAAAACAAATTGGTAGACTTTGATCTTGGAGCATAGCACGGGTGGCTTCCATGATTTTTTGATTCTTCCTTTCAACAATGCCATTTTTCTTAGGAGTGTATGGAACAACTGTCTCCCTCTTGATTCCAACCTCTCTACAAAAGTCATTGAATTCATTTGATTCATATTCTGTAGGAATTTACAGGGTAAGTTCCACAGAAGAATACCAAAAGGACACCGCTCACAACCAGATCTCAAATCAATACACCAGTATTTTTGACGTGGTTAAAACCCTCAGAGTGCAAGGAGGGAAACAGTCCACGGCCTGTCCCAACGTGGGTACAGACAATTTATTAATCAAAGAATGAAAATTTACATAAGCTTCTCTCATGCACGGATTACCCGAACACTGACCCTCCATGCGCTTTAAATAGAACTCATGGACCAATCGGGTGTCAAGCCACGGATCAAGTGTCGGTAATACCGAGGTGAGAGTGAACCGTCGGATCACTACATATCGTGACCGTCGGATTGTAAGTTACAAAATGTACAACGGTAAAGAAACACACTTTACCTAACTCTAACCTAACTCTATACTAGACCAAGTTGAACTTAACTATATCCTATGTGTCGGAATATCCTAACATCCCCCCTTAAGAACAACTTGGGATAGGATTGAAGGATTTACAAATATGACACAATAGGAGAAGGAAGGAGGCACTAGAGCCTATCCCCCCTTAGTGACAACTTCCTGAACTCCAAGCATATATCGAAGTTTAGTGAACTTCGCCTCTGTGAGAGCCTTTGTGAAGATGTCTGCAACCTGATCATCCGTTGGACAATATTGCACTTCAAGAACATGGTCAAGAATGAGCTTTCTGATGAAGTGCATGTGTAGTTCAATGTGTTTGCTGCGCTGATGCTGGACTGGATCTTTGCATAGCTGAATGGCACTTTGATTATCACACCAAAGTGTGGTTGGATGCTGCTGCTCAAAGCCAAACTCTGATAGGATCTGACGAAGCCACAAGGCTTCCTTACTAGCTTCCACGGCACCACGATACTCTGCTTCTGCTGACGAAAGAGAAATGGCAGCCTGTTTCTTACAAGCCCATGTAATAGGTCCTGAACCAAGAGTGAAGACATAACCGGCAGTAGACTTCCGATCATCAAGGTCACCAGCCCAATCAGAATCAGTGAAACCAACTAACAGAGGAGCTGCTTTGGCACTGTAATGAATCCCAAACTGTATTGTACCTCGAACATAACGAAGTATTCTTTTAGCTGCTTTCCAATGACTTTCACGGGGGTTTTGCATAAAACGAGCAACAAGGCCAACAGCAAAGGAAAGATCAGGACGAGTATGGGTTAAATACAAGAGTTTTCCGACAAGTTGACGGTATAAGGTAGCATCAACTTCAGGAGAAGTACAAGAGACTGAAAGTTTGACTCCAGACTGAAAGGGAGAAGGGGCTGGCTTACAGTCTTCCATGTGAAAATGACGAAGAATATCACAAGCATACTTGGACTGGGAAAGGAAAATACCCTCTTGGGATTGCAAGACTTGAAGACCGAGAAAATAGTGTAAGTGTCCTAAGTCTGTCATTTCAAATTTCTTTTTAAGGCTGGACTTCACATGGTTTATAAGGTTGGGATCACTACCAGTAAGAATAAGATCATCAACATAAAGAACAAGGATGATGAGAGAGTTGCCCACTTTCTTGGTGTAGACAGTATTGTCAGAATGACACCTAGAAAAGCCAGATTCTAAAAGAAAGCTATCCATTTTGGCATACCAAGCTCGAGGAGCTTGCTTGAGGCCATAAAGGGATTTCTTAAGGCGACAAACGAGGCTGGAGTCTGTTTGTATGAAGCCAATGGGTTGTTCCATATAGATTTCTTCCTGCAAGTCCCCATGCAAGAAGGCAGATTTAACATCCATTTGATGTACTTCCCATTTTAAAGAGGCAGCAAGGGAAAGAACAAGGCGGATAGAGTTCATTTTGGCAACTGGAGAGAAGGTTTCAGTGTAGTCAATGCCTTCAACCTGTGAAAAGCCCTTAGCAACTAGACGAGCTTTATGTTTGTTAACTTTCCCATCTGGTCCATACTTGGTTCTGTAAACCCATTTGCATCTAACAAGTTTGCGTCCCTTTGGTAGAGGAACAAGATCCCATGTATCATTTGTCATCAATGAATGATATTCTTCATTCATAGCTGTTTCCCAATGTGGATGGCCTGAAGCTTCTGCAAAAGTGTCAGGATCATGATTCACTGGAGCTTGAGCCAGTAAAGAAGAGGCTCTTTCAAACTGAGAACGTGTACGTCGCTGATCTGTAGGATCACCGGCAAGATCACCTGCTGCATCCCGAGTAGCACGGACCCATCTTGGAAGTTGAGGATCCTGAGAAGGTGGGGAAGGATTATCATCCTCGCTTTCATCATCAGAAGAAGAAATGTTCTCAAAGATAGAAGAGATAGGAAGAGGTGGCACATCCGCCGGACTAGGCTCGCAGGCCGATTTATTTTCATCAAATTTTACATCTCTTCTAATGATAACATTTTTGGACTTAAATGGAATAAGTCTATAGCCTTTTACATCTTCAGAATATCCAACAAAAGTACATTTCTCACTCTTAGGTTCTAAGGCTTTATGCTTTTCATCTGGAATATGGGCCCATGCTTCACTTCCAAACACACGAAAGTGACTTACATCTGGTTTAATGGAACTCCAAGCTTCTTCTGGAGTGATATTCTCTAGAACCTTAGTAGGAGTGCGATTGATTATATAATTTGCACAATTAATTGCTTCGGCCCAAAAACTAAGACTGAGTCCTTTAGATTGCAGCATACAATTAGCCATTTCCTTTAAAGTGCGATTTTTCCTTTCAGCTACACCATTTTGTTGTGGAGTGTATGGAACAGTATGTTGCATTTGAATTCCATTTTCGGTGCAAAAGTGATGAATGCATTTTTAACATATTCTCCACCATTATCAGTTCTTAGCTTAAGAATTTGATGTCCAGATTGTTTTTCAACGAATGCTTTGAAGGCCAAAAAGGTGGTAAATACTTCGCTCTTGAGTTTTAAGAAGTATACCCAAGTGCGTCTAGAGAAATCATCAATGAAAGTTAAGAAGTACTTGCAGCCAGAGAATGAAGCAACAGGAAGAGGACCACATAAATCACTGTGCACAAGCTGTAAAGGGGCTGAGGCGTGCCAAGAGGCACGTTTGTCAAAACTGTCCCGATGATGTTTTCCGAGTACACATCCGGAACAAACACCATCTTTGCAAGATACCATAGGAAGACCTGTCACCATGTTTTCTTTACATAGATGCTGAAGGGAGCGATAGTTTAAGTGACCATACCGCTCATGCCAAAGTTTGCTCACTTCATCATTATGAGCAACAAATACTGAGGGAAGATGGGATGACCCAAAGTTGTGAAACTTATACAACCTTTTGGAATCATCAGCAAGACCAGTAGCTAGAATCTGTTTAGGATCTTTTAGATCCTTGATTACAACATCATGAGGTGAAAATTCAACGATTTTACCTTCACCTGAATGAGTTATCTGATAGACAGATAGAAGGTTGCAGGATAAGTTTGGAACACATAATACATCATTGAACTGACCATTGTCTAGATGAACAGTTCCAGTCCCTACAACATTAAGAGATCTATCATCACCAACATATATATTTTTGGTGTTACAATCATTTAAAGAAGAAAACATGGCTTGGTTTTTGGCCATGTGACAAGAGGCTCCAGAATCAATGAGCCACTCATGAGAATGAGAAGAAGAAGAAGATACATTTAATGCATAACCAGACTGAGATGATTGACGATGACATGCAGAAAATGCCGTTCCGGAAGTTGAAGTTGAAGTAGGCTCCAGATGGATGTTATGTTTCTTCATTGCGGCTTCCAAGGCTTCCATCTTCTTAAAGCATTTAGATTCTAAGTGGCCATCTCGATTACAAAAGTTACAATGTCTTTCAGTCTTCTTCCATTTGTTTTTATTGGGCTTATCATATTGCTGAAATGATCTTTCATCTTGAGGCTGAGTTGGTTTAGGACCATTCCTTTGAGGATAAGACTTCTTAGGATTCTTTGAATTTGGATGCTGCTGGGCGGCTAACGCTTTTGTGGAAGAGTTTCCAAGATTAAGAAGACCAAGGTGTAAGAGTTTTTCTTGTTCTCTTATTAAGGAATCACAAAAGGAGTCAAAGGAAGGGGGCTTGTAGTCTTTGCCTTGACAAATGAAAGCTTCCCTGGTAGAATGGAAAGTGGAAACAAATACAGAGTAGGCTGGCCCAACTTAGTAAGGATGGAATAAATAAGGTTACCATCATCTTTCTTAACTTTAACACCTTCCAAGAGATATCTAAGGTTCTTGAATTTTGACAAGAAATCTTCAATGCAAGAAAAATTATTAGGATCCAAAGTAAGCAGCTCATTTTCAAGTTGATGGGATCTAATTTCATTTTTAATCCCAAAAACTTTAGCAAGTTTTTCTAATGCTTCATGAGGAGTTTCAATTTCTGCAATGTGGAATCTAAGATCAGGAGAAACAGACATTCCTATCAAGCCACGTGCTTGATCTTGTCGATTTTCCCATTTTTCGGCCTTGTCTTCATCTTTGGGTTTCTTCTCTTGGTCTGTGGCTATTCTGAAGAGACCTTTACTTCTAAGTAAATCTCCCATGTAGGCTACCCATTGGAAGTAGTTAGTGCTGTCAAGAATGACTTGGCATGGACTTTCCATTTTTGAAAAACAACTGAAGCTGAAGATGCTGAAAGTAAGTGGTCCAATGGATAGATCTCGAAAAAATAGGCGGTTTTAAAAAAAACGGCTCTGAAAAAGGCTTCCGGATGAAGAAGTTATGGCTTTTTGAAAAAAAAATTGTTGACGTTGCCGGCAAAGTGCGCGAATGTGCGGGAATGAAAAAATCCGCCCCCACAAAATGGAGACTTGAACCCAAGACCTCTACTCTCTTAAAAGGTCTTTGAACCAATTGATCTATACAAAAGATTTGAGAGAGAGAGAGAGAGAGAGAGAGAGAGAGAGAGAGAGAGAGAGAGGGGGGGGGGGGGGGGGGGGGGCCGCGATTTGCGTGCTTGCCTTGGGAAGACTCTTTTCCCCTACAAAACACAAAACACAAAACCCAACACGAATATCCAAAGAAAAACGAACCTTACGGCTCGAAGTTAGCTTTAGCCAAAAAACTAGAAATTTTAAAAAAAATCTCAAAGTTAGCTTTTAGCCGAAAAACTAAATATTTTTCTCAATGTTTCTGATTTTCCGAGATCACACTAAGGTGCAGGGAAAAGAGCATACGCATGAGAAAAATCCTTTCTTTCTGTTTCTGATTTGCCCAGATCGCACAGAGTCGCAGGGCAAAGAGCATACGCAGAAATGAAAGGTATAGATCCGGGAAAAAAAAAGGCTAAATAAACCGAAACCGAAATAAGCAGAGAGAAAATGACAGTAAACTGCAAAAAAAACACTGTATACCTCCCGATCTGAAAAATGACGCAGCTAGGGCTACCGGAAACCTTTTCGCGTGAAACGAAAGGGGTTCCTCACTGAAACAGATGCTCCGAATGCAACAGAGCAGTCCTCTCGGCCCGAAAGCAGTCAGAAACAGCAGATCTAGGAAACGACAGCCGCATGCAGTTCTACCGGCTTCAGATTTGGATCACCAACGGACGCGGCCCTCAAATAGCTCTGATACCATGTAGGAATTTACAGGGTAAGTTCCACAGAAGAATACCAAAAGGACACCGCTCACAACCAGATCTCAAATCAATACACCAGTATTTTTGACGTGGTTAAAACCCTCAGAGTGCAAGGAGGGAAACAGTCCACGGCCTGTCCCAACGTGGGTACAGACAATTTATTAATCAAAGAATGAAAATTTACATAAGCTTCTCTCATGCACGGATTACCCGAACAATGACCCTCCATGCGCTTTAAATAGAACTCATGGACCAATCGGGTGTCAAGCCACGGATCAAGTGTCGGTAATACCGAGGTGAGAGTGAACCGTCGGATCACTACATATCGTGACCGTCGGATTGTAAGTTACAAAATGTACAACGGTAAAGAAACACACTTTACCTAACTCTAACCTAACTCTATACTAGACCAAGTTGAACTTAACTATATCCTATGTGTCGGAATATCCTAACATATTCGATTCCATTTTCAGTCCTCAATATCTTGATCTTATTCCCTGTTTGATCCCCCCCCAATGCTTTGAAAGAATGGAACCATTTGAACACTTCATCCTTCCTCTTCAAGAAATGGATTCATGTTTTGCGAGAGTAGTCATCCACGAAGATTGCATAATATGAGTATCCTACCAACAATGTTACGGGAAACATACCAGGAAGGTCATAATGGACCAATTGAAGAATATTGATTGTCTTGGTTTCACTAGAAGGAAATGGTTCATTTTTATGTTTCATAGATGCACAACCCTAACATACTCCTTCATGGTTCATATTAAACTCGGGCATACCTTTGACCATCTTCCTTACCCTAGGTGAGGCTTTGTAATTTAGGTGGGAAAATCTCTGGTGTGATAGCTTAGATTGAAGAGAAGTATCACTTGCCAAGGCTTCCAAAGGACTTCCTCCAACTTGATGTTTAGGGTTTCTTTGCCAAATATGTATCTTTCCATGAATAAATTGAAGCCTTTATCTTCCATTGCAGAAATAGACATTGGTTTCTTCTTCAAATCAGGGACATACAACACTTCTTGTAGATGAATGGTTTTACCTTGATTCAAGTGAGGAATGACAATACTATCCATTTGATGGGGTAGGTGGCATTATCTCCAAGTATGATGTTCAAATTAGTCTTCTTTTCAACCAAATTTGAGAGCACCTCCTTGTACCCGGTGAAGTTCCTTGAGGCTCCACTATCAATCAACCAATGATCCAAAGTATCCGGAGGAGAAGAGAAAGTAGATAGAGTGGAAATAAGATCAAACTTATCTTGTTTTTCTACAATGTTACTTTTATCATACTTGGAATTTCTTATCCTTTTGGGAGGTCAATCATTTCTATTTCAAGTAGCGGGAGCATTCCTCTTTCCTTTGTTGTTGAACTTGTTGTTCCTTTGTTTTCCATTACCATTGAAATTGTTGTGGTTGTTGTTGTCATCATCCCTTGGAGAATTATTCTTGTGAGGACATTCTCTAGCATAGTGGCTGAACCTGTTGCAATTGTAGCACATTAGTTTTCTTTCTTATTTGAATCCTTTACCTTGTCTCCTCGGACCAACATTATTCTTCCTCTTTGCATGAGCGAAGAAAGCAGTAGGTTCGTTTCCATTCGAGGGCTTGTCTCTTTCCATCATCCTAGACTCCTCTTAAGTGTTATTTTTGCAACTAGGGTCAAATTCCACATTAGACAACTTAGATAACCAATATGATGATTGCATTAAATTCCTCTTTTTGAGAGGATCAAAATCAACCCAAATATCACCTAATTTGGTTAAGCGGAAGTTAAGTTTTGAATTATTTAATTCATTCATTCATTATGGAGTAGGTCAGCCCTAACCACTTGCGTAACTGCTGGGGTCAATATCAACCCCAAGTAAACCCTCAAGAAAGCCTATAAAAGGAATCAACCTCAAGTTCATTTGGACACACTTGATCAAGACATGTTTCTATTCTTCTATTTTGTTTTGGCTTGCACAGGTTCATCGAAATTAGTTCGCACAAGGTCCAAAATTATAGGCGAAAGGTTCACTCTAGGTTAGGGTTTTCTTAATCTCAGTGGTTGACATAGAAAAAAAGCTTTTCATCCATGGTTGCAAGCATAAAATAGGCAAGAGAGTGACTTTGGCTCTCTGATCACTAAGGGACAGTTTAGTGAGAGCGACTCTGGGTTCAAAGTCATATCAGAAGGTTTTGATCACCGGTCGCTTGGACAAGGTAGCCCTGGGAATGGCCCTTCCATCTTAGTCACTCGCACAACATCAGTAAGGGATAAAACCTACCGTCTCGGTCGTTCACACAACAATGGTAAGGGAGTGACTTTGGGTCTTAGTTGTTCAATGCCACAGTCGCTCACATCATGACCTCCTGAGAGCGACCCTATAACCGCAGTCGCTCACATGCAGTGAAAGAGAGAGCGACTAAGGAGTTTAATTCGTACACAGTCAGCCATTATGAGGGCGACCATAGTTCATCACTGAGATTTTACATATTGGATTCAATTGAATTTATTGATCTAGTAGATTTGGGTTTCTCTCTATTGTTATAACAAATCTGTAGATCTGTAAATCAGTTTCATTATTATCTACTGCAAATCATATGTATTGGGTTTATTGTACTCATTGTTGAAATATTTTTATGACGATCTACTAAAGAAGAATATTTGAAAGGGTTTCCCCCTTGTGGGTTTTTTCCCTGGTCTTGGACCAATCTGCTGTCTCTTATGGTTGTGTTTTTGTCTTCTCTATCATTTCATATATTGTTCTTTCTTCAGTTACGTTTATGATTGATTATACTGCTAATAATTGGATGCATTGTTAATGAAAAGATAAATTGGGCTAAAGTAACTGATACATCATAAAACAATCAGAAAATTTAACATGGTTTCAGAGCCATGGTGAAAGACAAGCCCAAGAGAAGACAAGATTTGAAGCCTTCTCCTCCAGAAAGTATATTTCCTATTCAAGGTCAATATGTCATCTTCTACCTTCAAGAAGCATGAAAAGTTGGGTGATGCATCAAATTTTGGTGCATGGAAAGTTAGATTGGAAATCATAGCGGACAATAATGATGTGTTAGAATAAATTCAAGGAAGGATGCCCGAGCCTCCAGATAAAGCCTCCGTTTCTCTCAAGAAAAGGTACAAGAAAGGTGAGTCTAAAGCAAAGAAAATTATAGCTGATGGTTTACAAGTTCATTTACTTGCTTATGTTGGGAATTTAATAAAGTATAAAGATATGTATGAAAATATAATCGACATGTATGAAGTCAACAACCTGAATGAGATCATCACCTTGAAAGATCAAGTCAAGGAAGTTAAGATGAACAAAGGAGAATCTATCCAATCCTACATTATGAGGATATCTCGTCTTAGAGATCAATTGAAAAGGGTTGGAGAAAATGTACCTAACAGGGTGCTAGTAGTTGTGACTCTTAGAGGTATCCCTCCTATTTGGGAAACCTTCATCACTACTATCAGCAACAATAATGTCCTTCTGTCATATGATGAGATCGTTGGAAAACTCACTCAAGAAGAATATAGGATGATATAAAGAGGAAGGATTCAAAAGCATGATGAGGGAGAGCCTGTTGCATACATCACTCATGGTAAAATGAAGAAGAATAGAAGAGGTTCATCAAGGAAGCCTCCTTCTCAAAATAAAAAAAGAAGGAATGACATATTGACATCTCATATTGAATGCTTCAATTGTCACAAAAGGGTCATTATGCATGATATTGTCCTGAGATTGGAAAGAGGCCACGCTACAACACTAGTCGAAACTACAATAACAAAAGAAGAAAAGACTATCGAGGGAATAACCGTAACAAAAAATATGACAAAATAAAGGGAGACTCCTCAAGTGACCATGAAGAAGATCATCATCCTCAAAATAAGTCAAGGGCTCCTAGGTATGAAAGTAATGTTGTAAATAAATCTGAATTCATTCTCATTTATGCTCTTACTAGTTTTTATCCACCGGATTCGTGGTATAGTTGGCTGGTTGATAGTGGGGCCACTAATCATTTCTCTAGTTATAAGGATTTCCTCTCTAATCTGGTAGAGAGGGAGACTAAGCTAAAAATAATTATTGGAGAAAAATCTACTCATCTTGTGAAAGGCTTAGGGTCCATCAAATTTTAGTTGAATTATGGGAAATCAATTCTGCTGCATGATGTCATGTATGTACCAGGATTAATGAAGAATTTGGTATTTATATTCGCTCCGGAAGATTAAGGCATGAGGGTTTCCTTCATCAAAGGTAAAGTTATAACTTGACCTTCCGATTCACTTATGAGGGATGCCTTCACACTAGGATCGATATTTGAAGGAATATATAAGGTCACTGGAATACCTCTCCTGGAATTGGTCCATAATACCAATCATTTGAGTGAATTATGGCACCGCGGGCTGACACATCTTCACTATGATGCACTTCTGAAATTGAAGAAATTGGTCTTTAGTATTCCTGATGTTCAAGCTGATCATGATAGAGTTTGCCTAGGTTGTGCAAGTGGAAAGAAAACAAGGGGACCATTTCCTTCTAGTAAGAACAAAACTCTTGACATCCTCCATCTCATTCATTCTGATATATGTGGTCTAATGCTTGTACATTCTGTTGGTGGTCATGTATACTACATTACCTTTATTGATGACTTCTCAAGAAAAACATGAATATAATATCTTAAGCACAAAGATGAAGCCTTTGAAACATTCAAGGAATTCAAAGCCTTGATTGAAAATCAATTAGGAAAGAGAATCAAAGTATTTAGGTTCAACAATGCAGGTGAATACATGTTAAAAGAATTTATAGCATTTTGCAAGAAATACAAAATCAAGAAGGAAATGATTGTGCCATATACTCCTGAATAGAATGGTCTAGCCGAAAGAAAGAACATGTCTATATTAGAAGCTATCTGTGCTATGCTCCATGATCAAAAGGTGCCAAAGTTCCTTTGGGACATAGCTACATCTACTGCTATATACATTCATAATAGGGTGCCTTATCAAGCATTATAAAACAAGACTCATGAAGAAATATTCACAGGAATTAAGCCTGATATCAACCATATTCGTGTATTTGGATGACCAATGCATTTTCATGTGCTGAAAGACAAAAGGAACAAATTGGAAGCTAATAGTAGAAAAGGTACATTTGTGGGTTATTGTGAAAATTATAAAGCATATAGAATTTATATTCCTAGTCAAAGGAAGGTCGAAATTAGTAGGGATGTAACATAGCTCTTGAAAAATCAAGAGATCTTCCTCCACCTCCTCCTCCCAAGCGAGAGAATGATGACTGGGATATTCTGGATGGTCCTCCTATACCTGAGTCCTATATGATTGATGATCCCATAGAACCTATGGTTCCGTTAGATCCTCCTCCAAGTGATACTCCCTCTAGGAAGATACCACTTTGGCTTCATGATTATTTATAGGATTATGAAAGAAAAGTCTGTGTTTGTAGATCATTCAGAGATAGGAAACAACCACATAGGTATTAGGGATATGTCACTTCTATGAGTACTATGATTCATGCCAAACTATCCACATTCAAAGAATTAGTAAAAGAACAAGTTTGGAAGGATGCGATGGCTGAAGAATATGAATCAACTATGAAAAATAATGTATGGGATATTGTACCTAGACTGAAGGGGAAGTCTGTTGTAACATCAAAATGGCTATTCAAAATCAAACATGGAATTGATGGCAACATTGAGAAATATAAAACAAGGTTTGTAGCTCGAGGCTTCTATTAGAAAGAGGGATAAGATTATGATGACATAGTTTCTCATATAGCTCGATATACAACCATTCGTTCTATAGTTTCCCTTGTTGCAAGTCAGGGATGGACTCTTCATCAGATGGATGTAGAGATTGCATTCCTTCATGGCATGTTACAAGAAGAGGTATATATTGAACAACCACATGGATTCGAAGTAGAAGATCGAAGAAAAAATGTTTGCAGATTGAAGAATGCATTCTATGTATTGAAGCAATATCCCCAAGCTTGGTATGCTCGTATTGACTGTTACTTAGTGAAGTTGGGATTCACAAGAAGTAATGTCAATCCCAACCTCTAGTTCAAGGTAGTCCACGATATGCCACTGAGTTTGGTTTTATATGTAGGCGATCTATTTTTGAAAGGTAGTGATTACCTGATGATCTAATGTAAGAGGAAGCTAGCCTCTAAGTTTGAGATAAAAAAAATTGGTCTCATGCACTACTTTTTGGGCCTTGAAGTATGGAAAGATCTAGGTGAGATTTTCCTTTCACAAGGAAAATACGTAGTAAATTTGGTGGAAATATTTGGAAGGAATTAATCTAAATCCATGGTTACACCAATGGAAATGAACTTAGAGAAGTTATGTGGAGATCTTGCAGGACTAGACTTAGAAAATCCATCCCAGTATAGACAACTAATTGGGGCTCTGATGTTCCTTGCGAACACTCGTCCAGACATATGCTATGCAGTAAGCGCATTGAGTCAATTCATGACCGAGCCCTGCCACTCACATTGGATAGCTGTCGGACACATATTGAGATATTTGCATGGGCTAATCACACTTGGCCTGAGATATTCTGTAGGAAATGTTCAACTTCATGGATACTCTGATGCTGATTGGTTCATAAATGTTATCGATAGGAAAAGTACATTTGGATTTTGTTTTAGCCTTGGATCTACCATGATATCCTGGATGAGTAGGAAATAAAAGTATGTAATATTGAGCACAACCGAAGCATAACATATTTCTACTAGCATGGATAGTTGCGAGGCAGTCTGGTTAAGAAAACTCTTTGGATAGCTATTTGAGCAGGTCCTAGATACAACAATGATATATTGTGATAACAAGAGTGGAATCTGTTTGGTAGAAAATCTTGTGTTTCATGACAAGGCCAAGCATATTGAGATTCGATATCACTTCATTCGAGAGATGGTGCAGAGAGGACTTTTCAAGCTCCATCACATATTGAAAAATGAACAGATTACAGATATTCTCACCAAGGCATCACCAAAGAGAAAGTTCTTTATTTTTATAGAAAAACTTAGACTAATGGATGTAGCCCCTCCGGATAAGGGGCAGCGTTGATCGAGGACACTGAGCATACTCTTCCCACCCTCCTTGAGCTCCCAGGGTGAGGAATTAAGAGAAAGGGTTGTTGGGGTTGAGGGAACTTTGGACAATAGGGTGCTACCCTATATGTTACCTAGGGTAGAAGAATGTTTCTCCCTTATATTTATAGGGTCGGATAGTGTTTCTCCCCTCTTGGTATTTGCAGAGTATACCTTAGTTGGCATCATACCCTCAAGCATGCCAGCTTGATGGGAATACCACTCCTCTTTTTTGCCAATGAGTTGATAGTGTACTTGGGGTGTACAACCCAAGTTGATTATAATGTAGGTGTTCTACCACAAGACTACTAAGGGTCATCGTTGGGAAGATCAGTAAGCAATAGGATTGGGTTGGAGATGTTCTCCCCTGTATGATATATAATCCTATTGATTGGTATGGGTGGAAGATATTTCTCCCTGATTCTTCTTTTCTAGATCTAAGAAAGTTTCAACAAATAGAGTTGAGCAGAGACAGTCAAATCATTACAAGATGATGCGAAGATCAACTGACAGAAATTGGTAGGTGGAATTCTTCCTTGTAAAGAGGGAGTGTTAATTTTTGAAACTAGGGTCAAATTCCACATTGAACAACTTATATGACCAAGATTATGATTGAATTAAATTCCTATTTTTGAGAGGACCAAAATTGACCCAAAGATCACCTAATTTGGTTAAGCGGAGGTTAATTTTTGAATTCTTTTATTCATTCATTCATTATGGAGCAGGTCAACCCTAACCACTTGGGTAACCGTTGGGGTCAATCTCAACTCCAAGTAAACCCTCAAGAAAGCCTATAAGAGGAAGTGACCTCAAGTTCATGTAGACACATCTGATCAAGACATGTTTTTATTCTTCTATTTTGTTTTGGCTCGCACAGGTTCATCGGAAGGAGTTTGCACAAGGTCCGAAATAAAAGAGGAAAGGTTTGCTCTGGGTTAGGGTTTTCTAGATCTAGGTCACTGTCACAGGACATAAGTTTTTCATCCATGACCGCATGCACAGAATAGCCAAGAGATCAACTCTGGCTCTCTGGTCACCTAGAGAGTTTAGTGAGAGTGACTCTGGGTTTAGAGGCAGATCAAAAGGTTTCAATCACTGGTCACTCACACAAGGTAGCCCTATGAGCAATCCTGCCATCTCAGTCACTTGCACGACATTATTAAGGGGGTGACCCTGCCGTCCCGTTGCTCACATAACAATGGTAAGGGAGTGACTTTGGGTCTTAGTCGTTCAGTGCCACAGTCACTCGCATCATGACCTCCTAAGAGCGACCTTGTAGTCATAGTCGCTCGCATGTAGTGATAGAGAGAACGACCAAGGAGTTCCAGTCTTACATAGTTAGTTGTTATGAGGGCGACCAAAGTTCAGATTTGAGATTTGAAATATTGGATTCAATTAAACTTAGTGATCTGGTAGATTTGGGTTTCTCTCTGCTGTTATAACATATCTGTAGATATGTAGATATGTTTCATTATTATCCGCTGCAAATCATATGTATTGGGCTCATTGTACTCAACGCTTAAATATTTTTATGAAGATCTATTAAAGAAGAATATTTGAAATGGTTTCCCCCTTGTGGGGTTTTCCCCTGGTCTTGGACCAATCTTTTGTCTCTTATGGGTTTTTTGTTGTCTTATTTATCACGACATATATTATTCTTTCTTTAGCTACGTTTATGATTGATTATATTGCTAATAATTGGATGCATTGTTAATGAGAAGATAAATTGGGCTAAAGTAACTGATACAACATAGAACAATCAAATTTTTTAACATTAAGTGCATCTAGCCAATAACTCATTGAAGCCAGGTATCCTATCATTATTGATAATAGTGGTGATAAATACATCCCAAGGTCTTGAAATACCTCCAATCGCAATGACAGTGAGCTCCCTATCAGCAATAACTTATCCAATAGGTAGAAGGTCATTCTTAATCTGTGTTATTCTCATTAAGTAATGTTAAAATTATGAAAATGTGGTCAAAATCCACTTTGTATAACTCATATGATGAAGATGATAATTGGAATAGATTCCTCTTTTAGAGAGGACAAAAATTGTCCTAAAGATCACCTCATTTGGAAAAGAATAAGTTGGTTTTTTAATTTATGTTCCCACTAATGTATATTGGATCAGGTCGGCCCTATGCATATGTACAATTGGACAGGCTGACCTCAACATCAATTGGACCTGTTAGCGCTTGAAATTTCACCTCAGGCTGAGAAAGGTAAACCTCAAGGCAACATCAAACCACTTAGCCTCGTAGCTAGCCCTACGGGGCTGGAGAGGGCTCTCTCCGGTCTATCTCGATGAGATCTTCAATGGATGAGATGACCAATAGGGTAACACTGATTTTAGGCTAGTAAACTGATCAAAAGGTTGATTTGGGGTTTTTAGGGTTTTTGGTGGCAAATTGAGGGGATGGCAATTTTGGGTGCGGGGATTGGACACAGTTTCTGCAGGGGGTTCTTTGGGGCGAGGTAGGAGACAGTATTGATGCTTTTGAATGAGGTGGATGGTCCGGAATGACAGGTGAGGAGCTAAGGAGAGAAAACAATAACTTTGAATTCTCCTTAAACAGTAGAAAACATTGAAATTAAACAAACTTAAAAGCAGAGCATGACAGTCATGAATTCTTACTTTAACACTTCGTTTTTTTAATGTGCAGAAGGAAAAGAAAGGAAATGATTCACATAACACACTTACAGGTACATAGAGAAACACACCATCAATACATGTAACCACAAGAATCCCAAAAAGGACTGCAAAACCCTGGTCTTCCTTAGCCAAAAATTGCAGAGATACAATGAATAATACAATGATAGCTTATCCCTCAAGAGTCCAACCTTCCAACCCCTGAAAATGACTAAGAAAATACATAATATAGGCAAGCTAACACCTTTCCCTGCCTCTAGGGGTCTAGCTCATCCTTCTAGGAGCTGTTTCAACCAATTCTAAACTAAGCACTGAAAACTAGGCAGTCAAAACAACTTGCCTCTATAAGCTAGGAAACCAATTCATTCATTTAATTTTCACCTATTTCATGAATGAATCTTCTAGAAGAGGTACATAAGTGTAAAAGTGTCATAAAAGTACATTAATTACATCAAAGAGGATAATAATCCACCCCAAAAAGTCAAACAGGGTCAAACTGCGTTTTTCTGAGCTGTACAGTGAAATTTGGAAAAGTTTGCCTGACGGGTCGCACGCCTCTGCCTGACGGGTTGCGCGCCTTTGGGACCACATTTGGGGCACTTCCAGGTGTCCACATTGAGCAAGCGTAGGCTTGTTGGAAAGGTCTATGAGTCTACTTTCCAACCCAACTGGAATTTCTGAATTTGGTGGTCATTTGCCCCTCCAAAATTGCAATCTCCCAAGACTGCTTTCTGCAACTCAAAAATGTGGCAGAAAGTCAATTTTTGCTTGTTTTTTGACTTTCTGGAGGCCCAAAACTTCATAAATCTCAAGTCCATTGATGAGCATATGTAACTTCTCATGAAAAATCTGGAAATTCTGAATTTTTGCAAAATGGAGTTGCCAAGATGAAGGGTCGCGCGGGGGGTGAGACCCGTTAATGGAGAAAACCTGTAAATGGCACAAAAAATTCACAAATGACAAAATTTTCTCCAAATTTCTTGAAATTTGGGCTGGGAGTCCCCAATCAAGTACCATGCTCATTCAAAGAGGGTTTGACCAAAATTTGGAGTGGATCGGGCCTTTTCCGTCGTTTTAGTGCCTTGGCCAACCTCCATGGATCCGACGATTGTAATTTTGACATTTCTCTAAAACCATGACACCTGTGCAAAAAGTGAAGGAGGTTTTTCTTCTTTGGCATGTTGTGGACAAAAACCTCTCTCAGTTTTGCAAAATTCATCTTTGATTTCTCTGAAACATCATTTGAGTGCGACTTGTCCCGATGTGTGAAACAAGGAATTTTGTCGAAATGAAGCGAAATGAAGGGGATAAGAGGCTTCTAAATTCTTGGGGAAATTTTTGGGAGTAGGGAGGCATGTTAGGAAGCAGGGGAAAGTGGAATCTCAGAGATTGAGCGAGGGGAAGGGGTCCAAAAGGGCAAAACACAGGCCAAACCTAGAAAATTGCCAGGTTGTAGCTAGAAACTAGGGTTTGTGCAAAAATGAGGAATTTGGCGGATCTAAGGGATGGGAAGCATTTGGTAAGGTACTTTAAGGATAGGGGAAGGTGTATGAACATCTGGAAACAAGTTTTGCCGATGATTTGACCGTCCAAGAGAAATTGCCTTCAAAACCCTAGGAGAGGGAAATGACCTTGCCTGGGCGCAACCGAAGCATGAACAAGGTGTCAAATAACTCATTAGACACTGACATGATAATGAAAACCCTATGAATGATGATAGACTCAGCTGAATGATGACATGGACCGACATTTGGACAACTTTAGAAGGAGTGAAAGCAAACCCTAGACCTAATGCCTAGTGACCAAATTTTGCTTGAAGACTCACTGAAATGACAAAATTTGACCTTGACACTTCAAAATCACTTTGTAAGAGCATATTTGATCACTGGAGGAAGGCTGGAAAGACTGACACTAACATTGGCTCCAATGGGGATGGTAGCTCATTGGAGGTGCCAAGAACCGCAGACCTCTGGGAGAGCAGACCAGTGCTTTCAACCATTGGGCAATGGAGTCATTATTTACACCTTTGACACAAAACTTTGACACATTTATTGAATGAAAACTTGACTGAAAACTGACTGAAACTTAACTGAAGCTTGACTCAAACCGACTCGATGGCAAACTGAAATATCTTGAAAAAACTCACTCAATAGACCAAACACAAATGACTCATGACTGATTTAACTAAAACAAGAACTTACAAAGCTTATGGAAGGGCAGCAGTCCATCAAGATTTGAAATCATGATGACAACCACCTGTGTTTCTTACAAAACAATATACCATCAAACTATATCAAAATGCCAATGCAACCAATCAAGCAGATGCCTTCTTGATTGATTCTCCTGATCAGATCTTCTGGTCAACAATACAAACTGATAACTAAGCATCCCAAAACATAGTTGACCATGATATCCTTCATCACTGAACACCGCAATAAACACTATCACTGCTGACTGCAACAGGGCTGCCATTGGATCTTGAAAAACATGAAGTTTTGCCACTGCCACCTCCTGCTGAAAGAACAAGGTGTCTTTTGTTTCAAATTCTGATCTGCCTTCATCATGTGCTTCGGTAAAAGTATGCTCATGGGTTTCAAAAAATTCTGAACAAGTAGGTGAGCAGATCTCCTCTTGAAAAGGCATTTCAGCACATGAAACATATGAAGAATATGAAAGGTAATCCTGTATGCTATGATCTTCTGTAGTCTGACAATATGTTAGGTCATCTTCATATGATATGACAGCCGGATTATCATCTTTGTGAAGGAAAACATTATCTGTTTGCTGATCTACAAGACAATCATCTTCTTCAACAGAGGAAGAAGTTTCCCCAACACTTTCCTGACTATGTGTGCATTGAAAATCTGCTGTAGCTTGGGCTGTAACAAAATCTTTCAAGAGCTGATCTATCTCCTCTTCAGACAAAGGAGACAATGCCTTTTGTTCTCTTCTGCTTAAACAATAATTATCTTCATACGATAGGGCACTCAAACTATCATTTATTACTGAGCTATTGAAAGGAGATTCATCACTTACTTGCACAAAGATCTCACCTTGCTGTTCATGAACATCTGAATCCAAAACTCTGTCTATGATCTCAACAATAGAGCTCTCTTTGATGGGCTTCAGCACAAGATATTCCTGGTCATCATAATCTAAATGTTGTTCTGAAGTAGTTGTCCTAACATTATCACATTTTGCAATCTGGTCTTCTTCTGTGGGCAGATCTGAAACAAGCTCTTCTCTTTCATCATCTTCCACTATATGACCATCTTCAGCCTGCTGATCTTGATTCTGCTGCAAAAATTCCTAATCCTCTTGATGAGTATCCACTGGGTTCTCTTCATGTTGCTGAAATGGATTCTCATACAGAGCCTCCATAATCTCAACGTCCATAAAATTATCATCTTCATAATATTTCTCAAGGCTTTCAATAAAAGTTGAAGCATGCTTGCAACAGTCATGAACCAAATTTAATGATGGATAAGAGTCCTTATATCGTTCAATGAACAAGGCATGAAAATCCTTTAAACAGTAAATACAAGCAGGCGGCAAACTTTCATACCAAGATTGAGCTGCACCTTCCAGAGTGGCCAAGAATATCTTCATCAAGCAATCTTCAGGAAAATCCACCTTCAACTTGCAAATATGCATATGAAATCTAACTAGATGTAAAGCAGCATCCTTCTTACCATCATCATTAAATATAGGCAGATTCCTTGACCAATCTACCTTTGGAATTTTATTTGGAAAACCAGGGATGTGATCTCGGCTCAAGGGAGCATATCTTCTTGCAATCCGATCCATCTTGAAAAGCTCAAAGCTACTGATCTCTCTGCAGTGAAGTCACCATGAAGCATTGATCTCTGGAGTTTTCAGTGAAGGAGTCGCCAGTGAATGATTTCAGCCTTGTCAGTGTCTGATCGTTGTCCACTATCAACAATCAGATCTGAACTTGATACATGTACTGGGGTAAAATACGAATGAAGTGCTGTATTCACAAGCTCACGGAGATTGACTGAAGCAGCGTTTATCTACTTCCGCTTATGCAAAGCAAAAGCGTTTCGAAGGCTACCTGACATAACTTCAGGCTCCGTCTAAGACTTATGAAACACACACATCAATCCAAAAACAAGTTTTTTCTCCCCAGTATGGTCGCCAATATGTTAGCGCTTAAAATTTCACCTCAGGCTGAGAAAGGTAAACCTCAAGGCAACATCAAACCACTTAGCCTCGTAGCTAGCCCTACGGGGTTGGAGAGGGCTCTCTCCGGTCTATCTCGGTGAGATCTTCAATGGATGAGATGACCAATAGGGTAACACTGATTTTAGGCTAGTAAACTGATCAAAAGGTTGATTTGGGGTTTTTAGGGTTTTTGGTGGCAAATTGAGGGGATGGCAATTTTGGGTGCGGGGATTGGACACAGTTTCTGCAGGGGGTTCTTTGGGGCGAGGTAGGAGACAGTATTGATGCTTTTGATTGAGGTGGATGGTATGGAATGACAGGTGAGGAGCTAAGGAGAGCAAACAATAACTTTGAATTCTCCTTAAACAATAGAAAACATTGAAATTAAACAAACTTAAAAGCAGAGCATGACAGTCATGAATTCTTACTTTAACACTTCGTTTGTTTAATGTGCAGAAGGAAAAGAAAGGAAATGATTCACATAACACACTTACAGGTACATAGAGAAACACACCATCAATACATGTAACCACAAGAATCCCAAAAAGGACTGCAAAACCCTGGTCTTCCTTAGCCAAAAATTGCAGAGATACATTGAATAATACAATGATAGCTTATCCCTCAAGAGTCCAACCTTCCAACCCCTGAAAATGACTAAGAAAATACATAATATAGGCAAGCTAACACCTTTCCCTGCCTCTAGGGGTCGAGCTCATCCTTCTAGGAGCTGTTTCAACCAATTCTAAACTAAGCACTGAAAAGTAGGCAGTCAAAACAACTTGCCTCTATAAGCTAGGAAACCAATTCATTCATTTAATTTTCACCTATTTCATGAATGAATCTTCTAGAAGAGGTACATAAGTGTAAAATTGTCATAAAAGTACATTAATTACATCAAAGAGGATAATAATCCACCCCAAAAAGTCAAACAGGGTCAAACTGTGTTTTTCTGAGCTGTACAGTGAAATTTGGAAAAGTTTGCCTGACGGGTCGCGCGCCTCTGCCTGACGGGTCGCGCGCCTTTGGGACCACATTTGGGGCACTTCCAGGTGTCCAAATTGAGCACGAGTAGGCTTGTTGGAAAGGTATGTGAGTCTAATTTCAAACCCAACTGGAATTTCTGAATTTGGTGGTCATTTGCCCCTCCAAAATTGCAATCTCCCAAGACTGCTTTCTGCAACTCAAAAATGTGGCTGAAAGTCAATTTTTGCTTGTTTTTTGACTTTCTGGAGGCCCAAAACTTCATAAAATCTCAAGTCGATTGATTAGCATATGTAACTTCTCATGAAAAATCTGGAAATGCTGAGTTTTTGCAAAATGGAGTTGCCAAGATGAAGGGTTGCGCGGGGGGTGAGACCCGTTAATGGAGAAAACCTGTAAATGGCACAAAAAATTCACAAATGACAAAATTTTCTCCAAATTTCTTGAAATTTGGGCTGGGAGTCCCTAATCAAGTACCATGCTCAGTCAAAGAGGCTTTGACCAAAATTTGGAGTGGATCGGGCCTTTTCCGCCGTTTTAGTGCCTTGGCCAACCTCCTTGGATCTGGCGATTGTAATTTTGACATTTCTCTAAAACCATGACACCTGTGAAAAAAGTGAAGGAGGTTTTTCTTCTTTGGCATGTTGTGGACAAAAAACTCTCTTAGTTTTGCAAAATTCATCTTTGATTTCTCTGAAACATCATTTGAGTGCGACTTGTCCTGATGTGTGAAACAAGGAATTTTGTCGAAATGAAGTGAAATGAAGGGGATAAGAGGCTTCTAAATTCTTGGGGAAATTTTTGGGAGTAGGGAGGGATGTTAGGAAGCAGGGGAAAGTGGAATCTCAGAGATTGAGCGAGGGGAAGGGGTCCAAAAGGGCAAAACACAGGCCAAACCTAGAAAATTGCCAGGTTGTAGCTAGAAACTAGGGTTTGTGCAAAAATGAGGAATTTGGCAGATCTAAGGGATGGGAAGCATTTTGTAAGGTACTTTAAGGATAGGGGAAGGTGTATGAACATCTGGAAACAAGTTTTGCCGATGATTTGACCGTCCAAGAGAAATTGCCTTCAAAACCCTAGGAGAGGGAAATGACCTTGCCTGGGCGCAACCGAAGCATGAACAAGGTGTCAAATAACTCATTAGACACTGACATGATAATGAAAACCCTATGAATGATGATAGACTTAGCTGAATGATGACATCGACCGACATTTGGACAACTTTAGAAGGAGTGAAACAAACCCTAGACCTAATGCCTAGTGAGCAAATTTTGCTTGAAGACTCACTGAAATGACAAAATTTGACCTTGACACTTCAAAATCACTTTGTAAGAGCATATTTGATCACTGGAGGAAGGCTGGAAAGACTGACACTAACAGGACCCTCATGGAATCCTATAAATAAAAGAGACCTCAAGCTCATTTGGATACAATGATCAAGACATATTCTCTTCTCTTCTATTATCTTGGTTAGCACATGTCTGACAGAGAAAGTTTGCACAAGGGTACGAAACTAGAGGGTTGAAGCTTGCACAGATCTATGGTTTCTTCTTCTTGCTTGCACACACGTAACTAAGTATTTTTGACCTTGGATGCATACACAGAGTGGTCAAGGGTGCGTCTAGGAAGTCTCAGACGCTCACACATAAGCCTGGAGGGAGAATCTAAGGTTTTTGAAGCAGATCAGAGAGTTTGGTCCCTAGACGCACCCACAAAGTGGTCAAGGGTGCATCTAGGCAGCCTCAATCACTTGTAAAATAGCCTGAAGAGTGTGTCTAAGGGTTCGAGGAATATCTGAGTGTATTATTCCCCAGTTGTATGCATACAATTCACTAAGGAGCGACCAAGACTGCCATAGTCACTTGCACAACTCCTCTTCCATGCGACTAGGACTAAAAGATGAAATTTAAATATTTTAAAGACTCTAATGAGTGAAAACAATGTTCAACAGTTGAATATAGACAATGAAAGTACATTACAGTCCTCAGAATTAGGGTTTTGAGTATAAGCATGATTGTTTCATTTCATGGATGTCATAGCTATTTTACTGGTTAGTTGCATAGACATGGATCATTGTACTGTCTTTCGCTGAATCATTTGATGATGGTCCAAGAAGGATAAGAATATGCAAGGGTTTCCCCCGTAGTGGGTTTTTCCATGATCTCGGACCAATCCTGGTGTCTCTATGTGTGCATACTTTTCTTCTATTGTTCCTTTATGTTCCACTTCATTGATGATAATGATGTTGTTCTTTCTACATAGTTGCATATGATGATGAATAATGATGTAAATATGAATAATATAATGATGATATGGGTTGAACTTAATGTGTTAATGAAGAAATGCAATTGTCTAAGAAAATAACAATGTAGCTATGGAGATCACTCTGATGATGACACCATTGATGGAAGCAAGAAGATGATGGTGGATACCTAAAAGAATTCTAGGGTTTGAAGAAAACATTAGACAATTCGTGTATTAGTGTGTGATGGATATTATGAGGATAAGGTTTGAGATAAACCATGGATTATGGAAAAATATGAGATATGAAACCTAGTATGGTCAATGTGAAGATGCTCAAGCACTTGTGAAAGATTTGATGAAGCCCTGGATGGGATAGTCCCCAGTAGGCTTGGTTGATTGATTAGAGGTAACATTTTGATGTGGACTAGATGGTGATGGTTCGTTCAAGAGGGAGAGGATCACCTCTCATTGAAGATAAGTATTTATTTTCTTATGATGCCTCTTACTTTAGTTTAGACTTATAGATCTAATTATTATGTTTATTATTTATAATTCCTGCATATGTATTTGAGTATATGGATGTTTCTAACCTCCTTGATGAGATGTGATGAGTGGATCCTTCTTGAGGATCATTTGAAATGCAAGAAATATGGCTAGAACTGGAAAAGGTAAAGAGGCACTATATGAACAGGTGACACAAGTTGCCTATGTCTAATGAGAAGGTGCACTGGTATTTGAACTCTACAATGTATTTTTTCAATGTTAAGTTTCAGTTATTAAGCCCATAAGGTATGATGAGAATGTGTCCTTCTCAAATGGTCCATGCATATGAAAGTGACTTGGATTTATGTTTCCTATGATGAAATGGTGCACCTAGTGTTGAACATTTTGATCTTCTTGAATTCTATGAGGCTACCTAATGTTGTTACATTTATATACTTGATGTTTGGCTAACATATATATGTTGGATATATTGATCCAATAAATAAGGATAACACCTTGACTCTAATAAATGATACTCTTAACACTTGACATGCATAAGACACGATGGATCTCATATAGAAGGTTACCTCATCGATTTCTATATACAATGGTATTGATAATGCTTGTGATGAGCATGATGAATGTATGGAAAAAGGGTTGAAACCCTTAATGTTTTGGTAAATTTTTATTAAATGACCTGTCTTAATCCTATTGATCATTATAAGCATGGTAAACCTAATTATAGAGGTATAATTATGAGGTTGATATTCTAGACCATGTCTTGATATGATGATTAACTATGAAATTGAATGTCCTAACTTGATGGACTGACTTGATATAAGTGATATTGTGTTCATGGTCTTTGAAGTGTGATGTCACACCTGTCAGTTGCCCTTATCATGTGAATCTAATCCTTGATGAAATATTTATGTCATGATGTGATGATGTAGTAGTTGATGTGAGCATGTTATGACCATGATGGGTATATGTTTGACTTTATGATCTAACATACCTGCTGATGCATTTCATATGGGTTGATGGCATGAACGAAGATGATTGAAGTGGATTCCCATTCATATCCCTTATCCTACTATCATTTGCATTATATGTATATTCTGTACTATTAAAATATGGTTTATGGGCATGAATGAACAAATATCTGACATTGATGATCTGCATCAAATTTCTTATATGTGGAAAGAGAATTTTCCCTTGCTCTAAGCCTCATTCACACGTAAGCAGGCTTACAGGTGCGACTATAGCCTCCTAGTCATACGAATACAAGATCAAGGTTGTGTCCAAGGCCCTAAGATAAGTTCTGGGCTGATTCGACCACAATCTATTGCATAACATCTTGAAGCGTGTGACTATGGGTCCTAGTCACACTGAGGAAGGCCTATGGGTGTGACTATGCCTATAGAACACAAAAAATTGAAGTCTTGTGCATGAAATTAGATGTTCACCTGGAGGATGCCAGTACTACATATGTGTTACAGATAATAGAAAGATATGAAAGCAATAAAAGCTTGAATGTTTTCCATAATATGAACATGAAGACTGAACTTGTGTTTGTAGGTAATTGGGACATACATATAGATACGTCATTATGTTTGAAGTTTGTGCTACAAGAGTTTGGTATGATTTGGTTGATTGATATAGATGAGCAGTGTTTGGATTTTTGACATGATGTTTGACAATGACTTATAAATTTGACTTGATGATTGAGATATGTTTTGGACTATAGATCTCTATATGATAACAAATTTGGATTTGAACTGATGACTAATGCTTTGATTTTACGATTGTTGATTTTCCCTGATGTCAATGATATATGAGAATAATGACTTCCAATGACTTATATGGGTATTCAAAAATGGTTTGGTATTGGCCTCCTTGTTCCTTGCACAATTAACAGTTGTGATTGAATATGAAGATGGAACTTGCATACGCCTTTGTATCTAGTGAAATAAATGACTTGTATTATGATTATGAGAATGACTTGATGTAGTGATTGGTATTACATGATAGATGAAAAAATTGTTAGCTTGATAAGAAATGAATTCAAGATTTGAAATGAGCTCTACCTGTCACCTAGTTGAAAGAATGGATAATGTGATAGTGATGACTTTGATATTAGTTTTGATCTAGCTTCTAAACTTTGATGAGAAGAATTTGCTGATGTGATGGTACAACATTGATTTATGTAAGGATGATTATGTTGGCTTAACAAGGCCTTATTTTTACAAAGAGAATTTCATGTAGCAAGCTCCCCAATCTATATATGTCCATATTTGACAATTATCTGATGAAATCAGGATCATAAGTTCCATGATATGGTTTTTATTTTGATTATGGTTTTGGTTTCATATACTATTGGCTTATGGAGGCCTGACCCAGGTTCAGAGCTATTTAGCCAAACAAATCCCTACACTACTGGCCCTTTAGGCATTAGCTTGTAGAGCACAGACTGAAGTCTCACCCAAAGTAGTATGGGGGGATGCTGGAACCAAGTTTTCGCACCCTTGATATATTTGTGATGTCGTTTTAGTCCAACTATGTCTGCCTTTGCGCAGGTTGTTTCATGTACTATTCTACCCTTCAATACCTTCGCGATCTGTTATAATCGTCTTTCGTGAAGCCCTAACCAGGGGCTGAGATGATTTCGCGCTGCTATGGCAGCGACCTACACTATTTCCCTAAACTACACTGCGTACCTTACTTATATTCTTAACAGATCTTACTTATCCTCGCGTAAATAGTTATTCTACATGCGTTCACTTAATCAACATAGTTATACACATTCATGCATCATATAAGCATTAAAAGTGCAATTTATATCCAATGCAACATATGCATAAAACAGGTAATAAATACACAGAAATGATAAGAAACTTCTCTTTATTAATACTTCCAACTGTTACAGATTCGAATCACCCTGCGCACTCAATTGCAGACTACTATGCGTCTACGCATTCAGCTGCAGAGCCTTCTTGGTGGGTTGGTTGCAGGTGTTAAGGATAATCGTTCAAAACCAGAAACCATTTCCTCAAGTTTGGGTGGAACTTCCTCTTGGATTTCCTTTGGAGTATCAATCATCAACCTCAAAATTTAGTTATTATGCTATAATGGCTGAACTAGTTAATTTATTTGAAATATGGCAAACCTTCAGGACTTTCCAAGGAATCAAAAAGGAAATAAAACTTCAATTTAAAAATTTATCGCGTCTGTCATTCCATAAACCTTTATCATGTTAGACCTCCACTGTCGATCTCAACACTCAATCCGATGGTTATCGTTTCCCCACTCGCAAACTAGTCGGATGATCTTCACCATTGATCAATCCCACTTGATCCAATGGTTGATGCGTAATATCGTGTGGAATTATTGCCCATGTATAACAAGTCGATGGCATGTGAGAAAAGTAGTTTCCCTGTGCTACGTGTTGGTTGCTAAGTGGAATTGCGTGAATTTTCAAAATACAGCTATCCGCCTGGAGATCATGCGAGAAACAATTTTCATCTACGAAGACCGCCTTTCTATTTTGTTTAAGTATTGTGCTTGTAAGTAAGCAATGACTGTTAGATCTATCAAATCTATCGATTGGATGGTTCAGGTCTTTTCCTGGGTTTCTTGTGAATTTATCAAGTTTTCTTCATTCTGCCAAGGTTTTAACGCTTCTTCCAAGTTTAGTCCTCAACTATCAGATTCAGGGTATCGCTAAATAAACCCTGTGGTTTCGAAATATGTAAAGTTATTTCAATACAACAATTGTTGTGCTTGTCAACAACCCCCCATTTATTAATGTTAGTAGTAAAATATTACTTTAATAAATGGGGACCCTTTCAAAAAATGTATATACCCAAAAAATCAATCCTAGCATGTAGGTATTTCTTTTATTTTTAGAATAAATCAAGATATCAAACAAAACCTATAAAACCATTAAAATGCTACTTTTTCATATTTAGCATGAAATGCATCACAAATGATACCTTTCTAACCCACCATGATCTACGATGAAACAATCGAAAAAGAAAATTTATATTTGAAAAATGGTCATAATGTTAGAAATTCCTTAAAGCTTCTTTAAAAAGCTAAAGTCTCGCATCGCAACATCACTGTTTATAAAAGACTTCTCTTAAGAGGTTACCCCGAAGTATTGCGATCTGCGAGATTGCGATCTGCAAAATTGCGATGGTATAATAGCCTTCTTGCATCGCATTTCAATCATACAACACAAGCCTCAACCTATTATATGCCGATATTGCGAAATGTGATCTCTACCTGGAACCACCTCTTAATCTTTCCACCAACACATGCAGAGGTCCATTATTCGTTAAAAAAGAAGCTTGATAAGTAATGACATTTGTTTCTCACATCTCGCATCTCGCACAAACTTAAAAAATGGTAAGTTAAACAAAAACGAATTATGCGATATAGCGATCTGCGATATTGCTTTGCAAATCGCAAAATCACTATTATCGCAGTTTGAAGGCTCACCACCCTAGGAGATTGTTTCCCAATTTACGATGTGAATATTTGTGGACATTCAAGGTAAAGGATAACAGATCATTAGTGGGAATTTATGAAGAAATAATTGCATTTGTGTGTGAAAGGTCATGTAGAGTAACTTGATATCTTCTTACGTGATTTCAAATAAAACACCTTTATCACCCTTACTGGTTTTCTTCATCTATTCATTCCTACATTCAGTATCATTTTATCTGATAAATTGTTCCTCTTGAAACTTTTAGGATTCTAGAGACAACGATTACAGTTGATGGGCGCGACTCCTCTGATGCTTCCATAATTGAGCTTGCGTGCTCATTTTTGCACCAAATAGCAACACGACCAAAAAGAATCCCCTATACTGACATGGTTAAGTGGATCATTAATGATGCTAATATATCTGACAGAGAATTTAAAACAGGAGGCCAAGAAGTTATATGATCTTTCACTCCAAATAACCTAAGACTTACGTACCACCTACCGGAGCCACAGGTTACCTGCAACAGGAAATTTGTTGAGAAGTTAGTCAAAGAAAATGAAGACCCGACGGATTGCACAAAAAATTGGTCAAATAATGAAGAAAGAATCAAGAAAGACAAAAATGATACGTACGCCACCGCATCTGTTTGTTCCCCTTTCTGTTTTGCTGCGGCTATGTTATGTAGACTATTTGGAAAACTCGACAGTAACAAATTCTCCTCAGAATGGTTGCCCTTAATAGATGCAGCTGTTAATGCAACAATAATAGATTGGGCACAAATCCTGTCTGATAATTTAGCTAAAGCAATTATAGAGTATAGAAGGAAAAGAAGTATTGCTTCGAGGGTTTACCCTCCATTTTTCATGTGTGCTTATGTAATGGATGCTATTTGTTTTGGTTCTAAATTCCCTCTTATGGGATGGAAGTGGACTATTCAAGATCCACTTCCTATTCACATCCACCACAAAGACATGTGGGAATCCAATTTTGAACCACATTTTTTCAAGATTTGTCATGGGGTTATGCTTCCCATCCATAAACGAATTTATAACTGAGATGCCCCTAGATTCTCCCAAGAAGCCAAGATAGACATCCTCCCAGTAGCCCAATGGTTCGGGGAAGAGACATTTACATATATCAGAGTATTTGGCAGCATCGCCTCTCCCCATGTTCTCCCTTTCTATGTTCCAAATAAATTAATGGCTAGAGAGATAGCCTATCAGACATGCAGTGAAGGAGGGATAAGCAAAGCATTGAAGGAGTCAAAGAAGGCCATTCAACCTCAATTTCATGTGTCATGTGGAGTTTTTGCATTACATGACCTTGGACATGCATTCAGGAAAGTAGATAATATGTTGTCTCTACGATTACCTAAGTTCCCCGGAAGACAATACGACCCATTCGATATTGTCAAGGATTTTACCACTATGGTCAAAGTAAAAATATTCAGCCATGAGAAAGACCCATTTGATGATGTTTTCTTATAGAAGAATACCTTCAGAGAAGTGAAGCATATGGCATAGATACTTTTTTATCAAGAGGGTCTTGAAACATTTTATAGCTAAAAAGAAAAGAGATTATCAAAGGTCCCATTGGACCAATTGTTAATTGAACCAATAAGGGAGCCCACTCCCAATGTAAGAATAGATGGTGACTCTAAGGAAAAATCTAAAACCAATTCTGAAAAGGGATCCGAGAAGTCTTCAGAAAATAAGAAAAGCAGGAGCAGGGAATCAATCTAGGATACAACCCAGTCTGCAGCAAAGACAATTGAACAGACTTCGACCATCAAGCAGACTGAAAGCCATACTCCCTCTATACAACTAATAAATCCCAGGGTAATTAATTTGGAAGAGGAGTGGGATAATTTCAACAAAAAACTCAACACAGAGGAACAAGCACCAGAGATGCAAATGACACATCAGGAAACAACTCCGGAAATTATAATAGGGGGAACTGTGAATACTCAAGAAATAGAACACATTCCTGTTACCCCCACCTCTGAGATTGTTTTAAGAATAGAAGAAATTCCCCCTCTTGATGTATTTTACAGCTCACAGCACAATGCCGTTGTTAAGAGATAGAGAAAGAAAAGAAAATTGGAATCCATAACTGCTACCACTCCAGATAATGAGCCGATTGATGTCCTCTAGAAAGACTCATCCACCGACCCATCGGCCAACCTCACCAGGCTCTTGCAGTTCGTAGGTGCATACACTATGGAAACCATTGACAAAGTAACAGAGGTACAACTGTTGCTTAAAGAAAAATAAGACAAATTTTTGTCACTCGAACAATAGTTACAACAAGCCAAAACCAACCAACAAGAAGAAATACAATTGGCTAAGCTGCAATAGGAGTTCCAACAAATGAAAATAGAACATCAAAGTAGCTTGGAAAGTAAGGAGGCATAGATACATAGCATAACAAATCTACATAAGGACGACCCAAAGATTGATCAGTTTGTCACCGAAACACTCACTGCGAAACAAGCAACAAATTAACAAGCCAAGTTTTAGAAATGCAACTTGAGTATGATGAAATTCTTAAAAAGGTTTCAAAATTCATAACTGGGCAAAATTCTGAAAATGGGAGAAGAGTCGACATGCCCAAACTAGATGAATCACATAAGGAGATATTATTTTCAAGTTGGGGTTCTCAGTTCAAAGAGGTAGAACATGCAATAGAGGATGCGGAAACAGAGACAAACATCGTCATTGAAAGTATAAATGAAAATTTGCATAGTGCTAATATTGTGGCAAAAACCACCCCGGGTTTCCTTCCAAATGCAAAACAACTTGAATTACAGTGGAAATAGGCAGCAGAAGAAAGAACAAAAGCAATTAGGCAAGTAACCAGGTTAAACTGGGAGGCATATTGGCAATAACTAGTAAAACCACACAACCATTGTATGACACTGAAATGCCTAATTGTTTCTACTGAGAAAATGGTGCCAACACTCATCAATGTTGTGTTTACAGGACAACTGAATGCCGAAGTTGGCCAACCTACACTCCTCAAGACCATGCTAGATATTCATGATCTGAAAGATCGAATGCAAGATTAGTCATTATGCACATCTCTATTTTTGTTTTATTTTGCTTAAATTGAGGCATGTCGTTTAAACCTCCTCAAATTTTTTTGTAATAATCTATTTTTAGTTTCATAAGTTAGTATTTAAACCCCTCTCATGCATTTAGAGAGGGGTCCAGAAATTTTATCAGAAACATTCTTCAGAACATGCAGTTATGTCCCTTTGAGGAAATTTTGGTGAAATTAGTGGAACAAGATTTGTGTTCTACTTGAATTTGACATCTTCTACTGAAATTGCACTTCTTTACTCTTAGATGATGTTGGATGATTTGAAAGTAGATCAATATTGTTGGAGCAAATGAGTAGAACGTATTATAAATGGTACTTTTATCTCTTAATTATTTTTACTTATGCATCAAGCAATACATTATCTTCAAGTTATTTATGTATGAAAGTTTGAATTCTTGATTGCCATTATTGCACTATTGTATGATGATGATTTATAGTTTATGCTAAATAAATGAATGATTTTTATGCGATATATCTCTCATATCGTTTCGACTAACTTTTTATACGAAACGATCATTGTTAAACATATTCATTTCTTATCGTAATTGAATGATCTTTATTATCAATTGCTTTCAGACATCATTTTAGATCGCATATATCATGTTACTCACGGGATAGTTATATTTAGATAAATATTTTTGATTAGGACAAACTGCACATGATTATTAGTTAAATTAGATTAGTGAGGCTAGGTATTACTCCAAAAATCTCAAAACATCATCCTGTTAGCACAAGCATAAAAATAGATTTGGAATATGGTCCCATCATCCCCAATCGGAGCCACTATTTCAATTTGATGCTTAGAGAGAAAGTTATGATGATTTTTCCAAGGTCACATGTTTAAGATGTAATTCAGGAGTCTGCAAAAACCCTAAATTCCTCATATCATATATCCGAAAATATAGCGAGACAAGATTTGAAATTCAAACCCAAGATTTAGACCAATTTCTTCTCAAATGGGTTTTTGTTTTAGCTTTTGAAACTTTGTAGCGAAAACGTTATAGCGAAAATTCCACGATGACCTGTTTTAGATGAAAATTTGGAGCTTGCACAAACTATAACTTCATTAGATCTTATCTCCGAAAATATAGCGAGACAAGCTCTGAAATTCAGAACTGAGGTTCAGCAAGATTTCGTCTCAAACGGGTGTTATTTTTAGTTTCTAAAACGTCGCAAAATAAAGTTATAGCGAAAATTCCATGATGGCTTGTTTGGAGCAGCGAAAACCCTAGAATCCAAAGCTCTGATACCAAATGTTATGAAACTAGCTCACAAAAAGATAGAAAAGATAGATCAAAACCTTAGAAATAAGTCTCTTCAAGGGGGAAACCTCCTTTATATTACATAAATGAATAATTCTTAGATGATACAAATGACAAGACCTCCTTTCTATATACAGGAGTCTAAGGGGTCATAATATAATCAGAGTCGACCTAACAATATTAATGTAAGGGCACAATAATAACAATATGGGGACTACATGGGCACAAAAATATAATAAGGGGGTTGTACTAATAACAATAAGGGGTTACACTAGTAGTATAGGGACCTAACAAAGTCCTCAAGACCATGTGTAACGAAATGGTGGACATAAAAAAACAAGTAGCAGAATCTTCTTCCAAGAAACCTTTTGAACCATATAAAAGGAATGCCTTAACCGATCCTCAACATCCAAATGCTATATCGAAGGCTGAATCCGATGGAGATGAGGAAGAAGCCTCCAGTGAATAACAAACCGACAATGAAGAAATAATGGAATTATAAGGAATGATGGATTTTATACTTCCAAATGAAGAAGATTAGGAAGCACTACCTGTTGCCACTAGAAGCAGAAATCAGCTTGATCCACCTTAATTAAGTTCAAAATGGAAAATTTCAATGCAACCTCCCAGAGATAAAGTCGTAGGTAAGAAATCTTCACCGAAATCTACTCAAACAAACCCTACCCAATAAGATTCTTCACCTTCATCCAAAAATCTGATATTTCCTGACGAAATGGAATACAATATTATTGAGGATATGAAGAAAAATAGGGCAAACATCACCTTTCATGAGCTTAGTAAATTAAAACGACAACAAAAGCTACTTTTGAAAGAACTCAAAGCAGTTCCCACTACCCCGCTTCCTGTTGCAGTAATATCATAGGCCGCTCAGGAAATGGGAAGACCCCCTAGTATTTCTACAAACAAAATTGATCCAATCGACATCGCTCTTATTGGCGGAATATCTAAATCTCATACTACACCATTTCTCCTTACTTTTGAAGTCTTCAATAAAAACTTGCACAACTGTTTAGTTGATTCTGGTGCTTCATCTAACATTTTTCCTAGAACAGTTTGCACTAAGTTAAACGTCCAACCTCAGAAATATGTAGTATGAATAGTACAATTAGATCGGTCTCAAGTCAAATTTGTCGGAGAACTTAATCAAGTAACCATTAGACTTTCATCAAACCCAAAAGTTTGTCAAGTCATTGATATACTTGTAGCTAATATTCTTGAACTCTATGGCTTAATCCTCAGTAGGGATTGGTTAGAAAAGCTCCATGGTTACTTTGCAACCGACTAGTCTCACATGTGGCTTCCCTATAACGACAAGCCAAATCAGATAAGGGTTGATCGAGAGAAACATCAAAAATATATAGTGACAGAACTGGAAGGAGAAAATGAGCTAGTAGCATATAGCAATAATATAATCAGAAACTATTCTGTTGAGTCATTCCTAGGGAATTGCAATGCTCATACTTCAACTTTCTTAGAAAAATCTGTTGTATCCGAAATTGAAAATTATTCCCAAACAAACACCTCTAAATGTGTGAATTTTGTAGATAAACCTGTACATAAATCTTTATTTTGGAAATTATTTTTTGATGGATCTAGATCCAATGATGGAGTAGGGGCAAGATGCATATTAGTTAGCCCAGAAGGGGAAAAGACTATGCTAGCATGTAGACTTGAATTTGATTGCACAAACAATATTGCTGAATATGAAGCGTTGGTTCAAGGTTTGTACAAAGCAATTTGTCTTAATATCAAATAACTCCAAGTGTTTAGAGATTCTGAAATTGTTGTTAGACAAGTAAGAAATACTATTCACTGTCTGTCAGGAACTTTGAAACACTATCAATCATTAGTTCAAGATTTGACCTCACATTTTACAACGTTTAATATTTCCTCTATCCCAAGACTCCAAAATGCTAGCGCTGATCTCCTAGCTAATGTAGCTTCCAAGCTTATTCCACCAGAAGATTACAACCCAGATCGATTCTCCATTGAATTAATTTTTAGGCCATCTATTCCTGATAATATCACCAACTAGAGATTCTTTAACAACAATCCCAATATCGTAAGCTTCCTCACTTTAGAAGGCTCTTATGATGACTAGATAGTTGATGAAGACTAGCATGACAACCAACTGAAGCAAGAAACCCACAACAACGCTATACCAAAATCTGTAGTTAAATTGGAAGATTTATACGACCTCAAAGATAGATTCAAATGATCTACTAATTCAAAACTTCAGAGTTCAACTCTGAGGTATGAATTGATCAATCTTGGAACTGACATGAAACCGCAAAACATCAATCTAGGTCTCAGACTCACATCGAAAGAAAAATCATCTTTTATACATCTGTTGAAACAATATAAGAATGTCTTTTCTTGGAATTACGATGATATTAAAACCTATGATACTTCTATTATTCAACATACTATTCCTATGACCTCTGATGAAAAACCTGTTTAGCAAAAATTGAGGAAAATTCATCCTAATTTAGAAAGCTAGATTAAATCTGAGTTAAATAAACTACTAAAAGCCAAAATTATTTTTCCTGTTAGGCATTCCAGGTGGGTCTCCAATCTCATCCCAGTCAGAAAGAAAAATGGTGATATTCAGATTTGTATAGACTTTCGTAATCTCAATAAAGCTTGCCAAAAGGACAATTTTCCGTTGCCTCATATGGAACATATATTCAATCAGTTGTAGGCTTAGAACTAATATGCTTTCTAGATGGTTTCTCAGGTTACAATCAAATCTTAGTCCATCCATATGATCAACTGAAAACTACATTCAGAACTAAATGGGGCACTTACGCCTACCAAAAGATGTCGTTCAAACTAATTAATGCTGGTGCCACTTTCGAAAGACCCATGGACATTGCCTTCAAGGGTTTAGTAAACAGGTCAGTGGTAACCTACTTAGATGATAACTATATATTTAAAAAAATGTAGTAATCATTTGAGAGATCTAAAACAAATCTTTGAACGTTGTCAAAAGTATGGGATTTCCCTTAACCCCAAGAAGTATTTTTTTTTGCGTTAAGTGAAGGATAACTCCTTGGATTTATTGTGTCCAAAACAAGGATTCATATTGACCCAAACAGGATTAAAGAAATTTCTGAAATACCTTTACCCCATAACAAAATATCGATGCAATCTCTCCTTGGTCAAATAAATTTTGTCAAACGATTTGTCCCTGACTTCTCAAGAATTGTATTACCCCTTCAAGCCATGATAAAGAAAAAATTTCTATTTAAATGGGGTCATTTGGAACATGAAGATTTTAACTTAACAAAACAAGAAATCATAAACGCCCCGTCTTTAGCAACGACAAATTTTTCCAATCATTTCACTTTGTACACTTTCACTTCCAAGAAATCAAACGCAACCATATTGACATAAGAAAATCAAGACAAAGCCAAAGCCCCAATTTCTTTCTTTATCTCTAATTTACAGGGAGCTGAATTGAATTACTCAGATGTTGAAAAACAAGCTTACACTATTTTCAAATCAATAAAACACTTCAGACCTTTTCTTCTCAAAACCCACACCAAGGTGATAGTACCATTCCCAGCAGTAAGAAATCTTCTAGTACAAAGGGATGTGGGTGAAAAAAGAGCAAATTGGGTTATGGCTCTGCAAGAATATGACATTGAAATCAAACCAACAAACATTGTGAAAGGTCAAGGTTTTTGTAGGATGTTGGTAGGAGCATCGAATATGTCAGAATCACAACATTCAGGTGACAAGGTACAAATCTATGAGGTAAGCCTTAACAACACTGAGTCAACATATGCTGATATAATATTCTATTTAAAAAATGGATATGCACCTCCACATCTGAATTACACAAAGAAAAGAGCCTTGAGGTTGAAAGCTAAACAATATCAAATTGTCAACAATGTGTTGTTTAGAATGAATTATGATTCTATTTTTCTTAGATGTCTCAAGAAATCTGAAGCAGAGAAAGTATTGCAGGAACTTCACGATGGACCAGCTAGTGGACACTTTACAGGAGATGCTACAGCACATAAAATCCTACGTGGAGGCTATTACTGGCCAACCCTATTAAAAGATGCACATAGTTATGTAAGGAAATGTAAGATAGGTCAAATAGATGCTGGAAGACATAAGAAACCAACATTATCGTTACAACCAATCAACATTGATCAACGATTTGAATAGTGGGGATTAGACATAATAGGTGAGATCATTCCTCATTCTTCTAAGCAACGTAAATATATCCTTATAGCCACTGATTACTTCACCAAATGGGTTGAAGCAATTTCACTCAAGGTAGGCAACTCTGAGAACGTTATCAAATTTATAAATCAATTTATCATCACCAGGTTTGGTTTACCTTCTACCTTAATGTTCGATAATTCATCTTACTTTTTAGGCAATGCTATGAAAGAGTTTGATCTTAAAAGAGGCTTTAAACTTAAATATTTTTCTAATTATTACCCACAAGGAAATGGGTTAGCCGAATCCACAAATAAGAACCTTATCATTATTATCAAACGAACTGTTGATCAAAGTCAAAAGAACTGACATAAATCTTTAGCGTTTGCTCTATGGGTAGATCAAATAACTTAGAAAACCTCCATCGACACTTCTCCTTTTAATCTGGTTTATGGGAAAGAAGTTGTCTTACCAACAAACATAGCTATTCCCTCATTTGCCTTAGTTCAATTCATCGAAGAAACTCCTTCCTCGTCTATGCAACTTAGACAATTACAAATCCTTAAACTTGAAGAGGAACGAGAAAAGGCTAGAATTACCCATGCACATCATCAACAGTTAGTGAAAGTGTCCTTTGATTCAAAT
The DNA here is from genome assembly GCA_031772625.1 of Pinus tabuliformis. NCBI lineage: Eukaryota > Viridiplantae > Streptophyta > Pinopsida > Pinales > Pinaceae > Pinus > Pinus tabuliformis. The sequence continues at coordinate 770,609,771 of CM062816.1, forward strand.
TCTATATCTTTAAGAAATTTCCAACTCGGAGACTTAGTGTTAAAATGGGATAAAGCCCATGAAGAGAAAGGAAAGCATACTAAGTTCCAACGAATGTGGCTTGGCCCATTCCAGATTGTCGAGCTAATAGGCCCATCAACTTTTCTGTTACAAGATTTAGCAGGTAAGAGAGAACCTCTACCTGTTAATGGGTAGGTCCTAAAGAAATATTTTCCATAGAAGATGATCTCTTCTGATCACTATATAGTATATTCTTTAGTTAATTTTCTTTTGAAATAATAATACAAGTTGAAAACATTTACGTTTGGTTTTATTGAAGGATAGTTTCTCTTTTTAATTTTGTTTTTCGCTTGTATAAGTAGAAATGGTTATGAAAATTAATCTTCATTCATGAAATAATTAGTTGAGTGCTACAACGCCAAAACTGCTTGTTGTTTTTTCTGCTAAATTATCCGATCTTTGATAAAACTTAACTTTAGAAATAAATTTTCTTTACATCAGTCAGGAAAATTATCACTAACAATGCAGCATTTCTATGTGGAAAAGCATCTTTAAACTCTACGATTGTCATCCAAAAACTCTTAAGGAGCCAATAATTCCCCCCACTTAAGTAGCTTTCAATTTTAGAGTGTAATTCTAAAATATACTTTAAACTTAAAGGATAAGAGGTCTCATCAAGAGCCGACTTACCATGATCATAAGATTATAATTAACTGACATTACCAATACTGAATATCAAAACAGGGTAATGGCTTGAGATTGATCAATCAAAAGACAAGGAATCTCATCAAGAGCCAACTTGTTTAGTTCAGTTACAAATCAAATGATTGAAATTGTCAATTTTGGTCACCAAACCAAGACATTGTCCTTTAAGAAATAAAAGAAGAATGAATTACTTCAATAAAATAAAGAAAGCATCAAGTATACAGAAGAATTTATCTTTAAAAATTTCATTTTTACTTCAGTGGGATACCAAATCATTGCTGGGTAACAGGTAACCCTGTCGAGGCTATGAACACCTGTTGGCAGCAGAGGCTCTACCTACGACAAATGAGTATACCAAAACTTGTCTAACGTGATTATTTTGCTTTTATCTTTATAACCAAGTAATGAATGATGTAGGTAAAAGGACTATCTGTGGGAAAAGGGCAATCAAAAGAAAGATAGTTAGAGCAGATGTTGTTTATTGATAAATGAGCAGTACTACTTACCTTATATTCCATGCAATTTAGTTTTATTTTCAAAACTATCTTTATTTTAGAAGTTTTAGAAATTTCAAAAAACTCTCAGAGATAACTAGTTCTTCCAAGTGAATTGCCAATTGTTGTGCTTGTCAACAACCCCCCATTTATTAACGTTAGTAGTAAAATATTACTTTAATAAATGGGGACCCTTTCAAAAAATGTATATACCAAAAAAAAAGTTCAATCCTAGCATGTAGATATTTCTTTTATTTTTAGAATAAATCAAGATCTCAAACAAAACCTATAAAACCATTAAAATGCTAGTTTTTCATATTTAGCATGAAATGCATCACAAACGATACCTTTCTAACCCACCACGATCTACGATGAAACAATCGAAAAAGAAAATCTATATTCAAAAAATGGTCATAATGTTAGAAAGTCCTTAAAGCTTCTTTAAAAAGCTAAAGTCTCGCATCGCAACATCACTATTTATAAAAGACTTCTCTTAAGAGGTTACCCCGAAGTATTGTGATCTGCGAGATTGCGATGTGCAAAATTGCGATGGTATAATAGCCTTCTCGCATTGCATTCAGTCATACAACACAAGCCTCAACCTATTATATGTTGATACTACGAAATGTGATCTCAACCTGGACCCACCTCTTAATCTTTCCACCAACACATGCGGAGGTCCATTATTTGTTAAAAAAGAAGCCTGATAAGTAATGACGTTTGTTTCTTGCATCTCGCATCTCACACAAATTTAAAAAATGGTAAGTTAAACAAAAATGAATTATGCGATATAGCGATCTGCGATATTGCTTTGCAAATCGCAAAACCACTATTACCGCAGTTTGATTGCTCACCACCCTAGGAGATTGTTTCCCGATTTATGATGTGAATATTTATGGACATTCAAGTTAAAGGATAACGGATCATTAGTGGGAATTTATGAAGAAGTAATTGCATTTGTGTGAGAAAGGCCATTTAGAGTGATTTGATATCTTCTTACGTGATTTCAAATAAAACACATTTATCACCCTTACTAGTTTTCTTCATTGATTCATTCCTATGTTCAGTATCACTTTATCTCATAAACTGTTCCTCTTGAAACTTTAAGGAAAAAGCCGAAGAACAGGACACCGAAAGCAATGGTGAAGAAATGGAAAGCAGTCACCTCTGAGAAGTCAGAAATGACTCCTCTGTTCATGGATACTACATGTAATAAGGAAGTAGGGACATCTACATGGGAGACTATGTATCAGTTACTGGAGGAAGAACAACCAAGGATTCTAGAGACAATGATTACAGTTGATGGGCACGATTCCTCTGATGCTTCCATAACTGAGCTTGCATGCTCATTTCTGCATCGAATAGACGCACAACAAAAAATAATCCCCTATACCAACATGGTTAAGTGGATCATTGATGACGCTGATATATCTGACAGAGAATTCAAAACGGGAGGCCAAGAAGTTATAGGATCTTTCACTCTAGATAACCTAACGCTTATGTACCACCTATTGGAGACACAGGTTACCTACAACAGGTAATTTGTTGAGAAATTCGTCAAAGAAAATGAAGACTCGACGGACTCCACAAAAAATTGGTCAAATAATGAAGAAATAATCAAGAAATACAAAAACGGTATGTATGCCACCGCATATGTTTGTTCCCCTTTATGTTTTACTGCGGCTATGTTATGTAGAATATTTGGAAAACCTGACAGTAACAAATTCTCCTCAGAATGGTTGCCCTTAATAGATGTAGCCATTAATGCAACAATAATAGATTGGGCACAAATACTGTCTGATAATTTTGCTAAAGCAACTATAGAGTATAGAAGGAAAAGAAGTATTGCTTCGAGGGTTTACCCTCCATTTTTCATGTGTGCTTATGTAATGGACGCTATTTTTTTGGCTCTAAATTCCTTCTTATGGGATGGAAGTGGACTATTCAAGATCCACTTCCTATTCACATCCACCACAAAGACATTTAGGAATCCAATTTTGAACCACATTTTTTCAAGATTTGTCACGGGGTTATGCTTCCTATCTATAAACGAACTTATAACCAAGATGCCCCCAGATTCTCCCAAGAAGTCGAGATATAAATCCTCCTAGTAGCCTGATGGTTCAGGGAAGAGACATTTACATACATCAGAGTATTTTGCAGCATCGCCTCTCCCCATGTTCTCCATTTCTATGTTCCAGATAAATTAATGGTTAGAGAGATAGCCTATCAGACATGCAATGAAGGAGGGATGAGCGAAGCATTGAAGGAGTCAAAGAAGGCCATTTGGCCTCACTTTATTGTGTCATGTGGAGTGTTTGCGTTGCATGACCTTGGACATGCATTCAAGGAAGTAGATAATATGTTGTCTCTACGATTACCTAAGTTCCCCAGAAGACAATACAACCCATTCAGTATTGTCAAGGATTTTACCACTATGGTCAAAGTAAAAATATTCAGCCATGAGAAGGACCCATTTGATGATGTTTTCTTACAAAATAATACCTTCAGAGAAGTGAAGCATATGGCACAAATACTTTTTGATCGAGGGTCTTGAAACATTTTATAGCTACAGAGAAAAGAGATTATCAAAGGTCCCATTGGACCAATTGTTAATTGAACCAATAAGGGAGCCCACTCCCAGTGTAAGCATAGATGGTGACTCTAAGGAAAAATCTAAAACCAATTCTGGAAAGGGATCCGAGAAGTCTTCAGAAAATAAGAAAAGCAGGAGCAGGGAATCAATCTAGGATACAGCCCAGTCTGCAGCAAAGACAGATGAACAGACTTCGACCATCAAGCAGACTGAAACCCATACTCCCTCTATACAGCTGATAAAGCCTCAGGTAATTAATTTGGAAGAGGAGTGGGATAATTTCAACAAAAAACTCAACACAGAGGAACAAGCATCGGAGACACAAATGACACATCAGGAAACAACTCCAGAAATTATAATAGGGGGAACTGTGAATACTCAAGAAATAGAACACATTCCTGTTACCCCCACCTCTGAGATTGTTTTAAGAATAGAAGAAATTCTCCCTCTTGATGTATTTTGTAGCCCACAGCACAAGGTCATTGTTAAGAGATAGAGAAATAAAAGAAAATTGGAATCCACAACTACTACCACTACAGACAATGATCCGATTGATGTCCTCTAGAAAGACTCATCCACTAACCCATCGGCCAACCTCACCAGGCCCTCGCAGTTCGTAGGTGCATATGCTATGACAATCATTGACAATGAAATAGAGGTACAACTGTTGCTTAAAGAAAAAGAAAACAAAATTTTGTCACTCGAACAGTAGTTATAGCAAGCCAAAACGAACTAACAAGCAGAAATACAGTTGGCTAAGCTACATCAATAGTTCCAACAAATGCAAATAGAACATCAAAGCAGCTTGGCAGGTAGGGAGGCATAGATACAGAGCATAACAGATCTACATAAAGACGACCCAAAGATCGATCAGGTTGTCACCGAAGCACTCAACCTCAACTCCCAGCTCATACACCAGAAAGAATTACTATGCCAAAAGATCTCACAGTGGAACTCTCACTGCGAAACAAGTGACAAATTAACAAGCCAAGTTGTGGAAATGTGACTTGATGTTGGCATTATGACACAGATCTAGCTCTGTGACATAGGTGTTGTCCTTGATGACAACTCAGTCAGATGACAGATCACAGTTTATACTCACAGAATGAATAAAAAGAGGTATACACAGGTTCTCCATTGACCAAGCCGTGTGTACACGCGGGTTCGCAGACCAAAAGGCGTGTATAGCGTACACATGCACTTTCACGAGGAAAGGTGCGTACATGTTGGAAAACATAGTTTTGGTCCGTGGTATTTGGTCCATGGTATTTTGATCCATGGTATTGGTCCAAGGTATCCTGTTCGAAGTGTTGATCCTAGGTATTTGGTCCAAGGTATTGGTTCTAAGTGGTTTTGGTCCATGGTATTGAGTAAGGCCTAAGACTATAAAAGGAGGAGAAGATCATTAGGCAAAGGCACTCATGAATTGAATATCTAATGAAGAGCAAGATCTAGAATATAGGTTATTGGGTTATGGTGCATAGCTAGATCTGAATCAAGGATGAACCTTAGCGCTTGATGAAGGATAAGATCTAATAATGGGTCAAGATCTTAAGGCTTGAAGAGAAGTAACTTTGTGTGGTTTTGATCTTTTATTTGAATAACTGGCGCATTTTGTAATATGTAAATATGATGATCTGGGTATAACTAATTTCTGGAATTGTTGTAAAGTTTAAATCATCATTTACAGATCTATACGCAGGTTCGCCTTGAGAAAACAACGTATGTACGTAGGTTCAACACAGTGAAGTGGCGTATACCTCATAAAATATGCTTTAGCTACTTCTATTTTCTGTTGCAGTGTTCTGGGTTCTGGCTTGGGTTCTAGTTACTGTTACTGTATTCTGGTTACAACATTCTAAGAGGTGATTGATTGATTCAGTTTTGGTTGGTGCAAAGGAGATTGGTTGATGCAGATATATTTGATGTTATTGATGGATCTAGTATGAAAATTTATGAAACATGGTCCCTGGAAGAAAAGAGAAGGTTGTAGCCTTTTGTAGGCCAGCACCTACGTACTAGTAAACACATCAGCTAGTACAAGAGCTAGGGGGTTGTAGCTCCCTTCCAGGAAAAGCTGGAGAACAAGAGAAGGTTGTAACCTTCTGCAGGTAGAATCCTGCATACTGGTATAAGACTGCACCAGTACAAAAATTGTAAGAAGAAGTTTCTTATTAAAAGAAGATAGAGACGATTGCAACAGATGGTTTTCACCCACATTGGGTTTCCACCTTATATCTTGTGTTCATGTGTGTGATTATCTGTTCTGTTTTTACTGCACCTGGTTATTGTTTATATGGTTCTTATGCAAAGATTAAAGATCAACATATGATGAATTAATTAAGTTATAAGTTTGCAGGGTATACGCTAGTTGCCTTAAATACAGTTGCGTTTGCACACAAGTTTCATTAACTGAAGTAGCATATATAAATCTGGTTATGGAAATGAAATATTATTGACTTGCTAATACTGATTCAACCCCCCACCCCCCCTCTTAGTATTATTTCCAACAATTGGTTTCATAGTAGGTAGTTCAGAAGAAGCTTGATCACTTGAAGGAAGATCTATCATCATGAGTAACTACGTAAGAGAGGGATCCATTAGACCACCAATCTTTGATGGGAACAACTTCATTTATTGGAAGGTAAGAACCACAACCTATCTTCAATCTCTTGGAACAGATGTCTGGGAAATTGTGGAAGGAGGATATACATTTCCACCAGCAATTGCTACAGATATGACAGGTAAAAAGCAATATGAAACCAATGCCAAGGCTGTCAATACATTATTGGGGAGTCTGTCCCAATCAGAATTTGTCAAAGTTATGCAGCTCAAAACCGCCAAAGAAATGTGGGACAAGATCGTTCTAAGCTATGAAGGAGACAATCAGGGAAAACGTGCAAAACTGCAATCTCTCAGAATTCAATATGAAACTCTCAAAATGCACAATCATAAAAGTATAACTAGTTACTTCTTACGTATAGATGAGATTGTTAATTGCATGAAGAACTTGGGTGAAGAGATAAAAGAAGTTACTTTAGTTGAAAAGGTTTTAAGATCCTTGTCTACTAAGTTTGAATCAAAAGTTTTTGCCATAGAAGAAAAGCAGGATCTTTAGAGTATCACTATGACACAGCTGCACGAAATATTAATTGCTTTCGAAATGAGAAAATGAGGTCCATCAGATATGAGAGAAGCCGCAGGAAGAGAAGAAATCAATGAATTAGGACATATTTTAGAAGGAGAGGAAGAAGCAAACTTTGTCAAGAACCTTCAACGAGGTTCTGGAAGATTTAGAGGTAAACAACCTTTCAAATGTTTTTCTTGTGGAAGAGTCGGTCATTATGCGACCAAATGTCCTCATAAAGATAAGCTTGATAAAGGTAAGGAATCAGCAAAATGGAACAGAAAACAAAGTGTAAGTAAGAAGAGTTATTATACGCATGAAGATAGCGATGGTTTATCAAATAGCGATGAAGATGAAAATAGTAATGACTATAGACTTCTCATGGATTTTGAAGATGATGATTTCTTGGATGATTTAGATGAAGATGACCTTTATGAAGAAATCTCTAAACTCAAAATTTGTTTAGAATAAAAGAACATGATTATAGATACTCTGACATTCCAACTTGCTGAAAGAGAAAACACAATGAAAAACTAGAATATGAAATTGTGCGTTTAAGAAAGGATATTGAGAAAACAAAAGCTCTCAATCTTAGATTTGCTAAAGGATCAAAAACCCTAAATGAAATTATCAAAGTGCAGCGTTCTCCTCTGATAAAGACAAGTCTTGGATATACTGAAGAATCATCCCAAGCACAGAAGCTGTCAACCTCCACTAAAAGCTATCTTGATGGAGCAAAGAGTGGTGAACAGTTTGACAATTGACAACAAAGGCATAAAGCAGATCACCAGGTAAATTGGACTCAAGTTACTTCAAGGATAAACAGAAGCTACAACCAACCTCAGGTAAATCATACTCAATATGTTTCAATAATGAATAACAACTACAATCACCAGGTCAGTGGATTCGATAATCGCAGGAACTTCTTCAAAGGCCAATGTTTTTCATGTCATAACTTTGGACACAAAGCTGCTCAATGTGTTGCTTACAAGACCATCATGACTAGAGAAGCATGAAACCAAAGGAATGTAACGGGGATCATGAAGCAGACCTACAATAAATTTTCTCTTATTGAAAATGAAATAGAATGCTCTATCTGTAACAACTTTGGTCACGAAGAATCTGAATGCAGAAGTAAATTTCAGCAAACATCTCAGAAGGAGCAAATTTCATTAAATCCAAAAATATGGAGAAAGAAAGAACCGCAAACAGAAATATGTGGTATAACCCTGTATGCAGAAGGACAAGAAAATCAGTGGTACATCGACAGTGGATGCTCGAAACACATGACGGGTGATAAAGAAAAACTTTAGTCATATAATTCCTTAGAAAAGGAAGAGAAGGTCTCATTTGGAAATGAAACTCCTGCTGTCATAAAAGGTAAAGGTTCTGTTCTTTTAAAAGAAAAAGTTAAAGCTAGGAACTTTATGTATGTTGATGGTCTAAAGCATAACCTATTGAGTGTCAGTCAAATGTGTGATCAAGGAAATGAAGTTGCATTTCGATCAAATGGATGTGTTGTTCATGAGCTTGATACATGAGAAATCGTGATCAAAGGCATAAGAACTCCAAAAAACTAATACATACTCAAGGGAGGACAAAAACAATGCTATCTAAGCAAAAATGATGAACACTGGCTATGGCACAGAAGATTTGGGCATCTAAGCTTCTCTCAAATAAGAAAAGCAAGCAAATTCTAGGCTGGTCGTGATCTTCCTGATATCAGCATTCCAGAAAATACAATATGTAAATCATGTCAAGTTGGTAAGCAAACCAAGTCGCAATTCCCTAAGAAGGAAGGAACAGCTAGTAAGCCTCTTGAACTTGTTCATACTGATTTATGTGGACCATCAAGAAAAAAGTCACCTCGTGGAGAAGAATATATTATATTGTTCATTGATGATTTTTCTAGAATGTGTTGGATAGGACTTCTAAAGCATAAAGATGAAGCTTTTGAAAAATTCAAAGCCTTCAAAGCATTGGTTGAGAATGAATCAGATTGCAAAATCACATGCCTCGGGTCTGATCGAGGAGGGGAATTTACCTCGGATGAATTTTTTGACTTTTGTGAAGAACATGGAATATAAAGGCAATTCTCCATTGCAAGGACTCCTCAGCAAAATGGAGTAGTAGAAAGGATGAACAGAACTGTTCAACAAATGGCTCAGGCTATGCTAGATGAATCTGGAACTCCTGCAACCTTTTGGGGTGAAGCTACATTCGCTGCCATCACTATTCTCAACAAAGAAAATGTGCAGGTAAACAACACTCAAACTCCACATGAACTTTGGTATGGTAAGACTCCTACTGTAAAATACTTCAAAGTTTTTGGAAGAAAATGTTACATCAAATTGATGAAAAACTTGGCAAGTTTGAACCCAGAGTAGATGAAGGCATTCTCCTTAGTTACTCTTCACGAAGTAAAGGATATAAGTGTTATAATAAAATACTTGGGAAAATTACTGAAAGTATTGATGTTGTGGTTGATGAAACATGCAAAAATCCAAAGTAGGTAAAAATTGAAGATTGTGGAGAAGATGAGGATTATCCTTCCACATCAAATCAGACTAATTCTGAAGAAGAAACCAATGAAGCACCGGAAGAACAGATAATGATAGAAGAAAAGACTCCATCGAGGTATGTTTAGAAAAATCATCCAGAGACTCAAATTTTGGGACAGAAAGAGGCAAGTTTGCAGACAAGAAGAACTATTATAGAAGCTTCAAGCTATCTAGCATTGCTTCCCTCCATCGAACCTCAAAATGTAAATGAAGCATGCAAAGATGAATGTTGGGTCAAGGCCATGAATGAAGAACTTGAGCAAATTGAAAATAATAATACTTGGGAATTAGTTCCTAGACCTCATGATAAGAATATCATAGGAACCAAATGGATATTAAAAAACAAGCTGAATGAAAATGGTGAAGTTATTAGAAACAAGGCCAAACTTGTTTGTAAAGGATATTCTCAACAAGAAGGTATAGATTTTGAAGAAACTTTTGCACCTGTTTCTCGACTTGAAGCCATAAGAATGTTTCTTTCTCTTTCTAGATTTTAGAAATTCAAAGTATACCAAATGGATATAAAATCTGCCTTTCTTATTGGTGACTTAGAAGAAGAAGTATATATTGAGCAACTAGACGGATTCATCCTTTGAAATGATCCAAAACTTGTATGTAGACTCAGAAAGGTTCTCTATGGTCTAAAACAAGCTCCAAGGGCATGGTATTACTGTCTTGACAAATACCTCCATCAACAAGGTTTTTAAAAAGGATCAACTGATAGCAATCCATATACAAAGATTGACAATAATAAATTGCTAATACTTGTTTTGTATGTTGATGATATAATTTTTGGTAGGAATGAAGAAGCCATGAGTCAAAACTTTGCTTTGGTAATGCAACAAGAATTTGAAATGTCCCTGCTTGGTGAGCTCACATATTTTCTTGGTCTACAAGTTCAACAAAATAAAGACGGTATTTTTCTATCACAAACCAAGTATCTCAAGCATATCTTGAAAAAATATGGCATGGGAAATTCTAAACCAGTATGTACCCCTATGATAACAGGATGTAGTCTCAGCTCAAATGATGAATCAACAGCAGTACACCAACCAACCTACAGATCCATGATTGGCAGTCTACTTTATCTAACAAGTACCCGACCAGACATCATGCATGCAGTGGGAATAGTTGGAAGATTCCAAGCCAATCCAAAGGAATCACACCTTCAGGCAGTCAAAATGATTTTCAAATATCTTCAAGGAACACAGAATTTTGGTTTATGGTATCCTAGAGATACAATTCTTACACTTCATGCATATAAAGATGCAGATTGGGCAGGAAGCATTGATGACAGAAAAACCACTAGTGGTGGTGCATTCTATATGGGTCCCAGATTAGTGTCTTGGTTCAACAAGAAACAAAGTTCAATTGCATTATCTACAGCTGAAGCAGAATATGTGGCTGCGACATCTTGTTGTGTTAGTGTCAGTCTTTGAAGCCTTCCACTAGTGATCAAACATGCTCTTACAAAGTGGTCTTAGGGTGTCAAAGTCAAATTTTGTCATTTCAGTGAGTCTTCAAGTAAAATTTGGTCACTAGGTATTAGGTCTAGGCTTTGTTTTCACTCCTTTCAAAGTTTTCCAAGTGCCGGTCCATGTCACCATTCGACTGAGTGTACCATCATTAAAAGAGTTTTCATTAGCATTTCAGGTTCAAATGGGTCATTTTACACCTTGTTCGTGCTTCAGTTGTACTTGGGTAAGGCTCATTTCCCTCTCCTAGGGTTTTGAAGGTAATTTTTCTTGGATGGTAAAATCATCAACAAAAATTGTATTCTGATGCTCATACACCTTCCCCTATCCTTAATGTACCTTCTTAAGCACTTCCCATCACTGATATCCCTCAAATTCATCATTTTCCCACAAACCCTAGCTTATTGCTACAATTTGACAATTTTCTAGGCTAGGCCTGTGTTTTTCCCTTTTGGATCCCTTCCCCTCACTCAATATTTGAAATTCCACTTTCCCCTGCTTCCTAACATCCCTCCCTATTTTCAAAAATTTCCTCAAAGATTTAGAATCCCCTTATCCCCTTCATTTCCCTTCATTTCTACCAATCCCCTGTTCCACATATCGGGATAGGTTTTATTCAAATGATGTTTATGAGAAATAGAAGATAAATTTGAAAAAACTGAGAGTGTTTTTTGTCCATAATTGACCTAAGAACAAAAGCCTCTTTCATTTTTTACACAGGTTTCATGGTTTGGGAGAAATGTCTAAAGCATAATTTTCCTCAGGAGGATTGTTGCACCTCTAGAGTGACCTCGGTAAATCAATTTTTCTCCTAAATGGAATGACCAAATGACTTTCTTGATGAGTCAAATGATAAGTAGACACAAAGATATTTCCAATGAGCTATCATGAGCTCAATTTGGAGTTTAGGAAGACCTTCAAAAGTTGACTGCAACATCACTTTGCATTTAGGCAACCTCGTTCTGCACATTTTGACCAGTCTTGGGAGATTGGACGTTTGATAGGGAAAATGAACTCCAAATTGGAAAATTCAAGATTTTCTGGAAAGTAGACTCGATAAGATTTACAACAAGCTATCACACACTCAATTTGGACACTGGGAAGTCCTCCAAAAGGGGTCTGCAAAATGTCACTACACACCAAAGACTGGTGCTACGCACCTGGGAAATTTTTGTAGTGTAAAAATGAACGGGCGCTACGCACCAAACCAGCACTATGCACCTAGGTGAGTGCGCTACGCACTTGGCAGCCAAGCCCCAAATCGTTTCAAATCACTCCAATTTTCCTCAAATTTTCCATGTTACCTCTTTGCAAGTAAGTACATTGATCTTTCTTGTTGAAAAGGGTTTTTGCATCAATCTTTGGTGACTCTTTCACTCATGAAGTCAAAACCCTAGTTTTCACTAAACTATCTCATAAATTTAAAAGCTTACTCATTTATTGATGTTTCCTTATCCCTTTGTTGTTCCCTCATCCATTTGCTGCTCCCTTATCCATTTGTTGTTCCCTCATTTATTTGTTGTTCCCTTATCCATTTGTTGTTCCCTCAATCATTTGTTGTTCCCTAAATCCCATTCTCACATACAAATTTCCCAAACCCTATACATTCTCCCCAAACCCTACAAGCCCTACTCACATCACCAAACCCTACCCACTCTCCCTAAAACCTTACTCATCCCTAAACTCTGTTCAACATACATTTTCACACTCCCTCTTTCATACCCTCTGCCCATTTCATTCCTTCACCTTATTTCCACACTATTATCCATAAAGCATCCATATACAACCACATTTTGTAAAACCAAAGGAGAACAATGGAAAGAGACACTAAGTGATAGTTCCATGGAGAGACATAAGCAGCAAAGAAAGGGAAAGAAAAAGGTGCAAGAGAACAAACAGTTGGAGGATAAGCAAAGCCTAATGGAGCTTGAAATGTTGAAATTGAAGAGGCAAAATGACAAGAGGACTAGGTCACTTTGACTTCCATTGAGCAAGAGATTGAACATGACCGGGAAACATGGCTTGAGAGGGTAAATATGCACCTTGAGAGGCTGCTTGAGAAGGCCAATAGAGATAATAAAATGCTTCGCCACATGGCCTATCACTATATGACCTGGAACAAAATATGCAATATAAGGATGAGGAAACTTAAGGCAAGGTTGAGGAAGACCTTAAGGAGCAAAAAGGAGCATGAAAAGTTAAAAATATTGGCTAAGGCCTCACTAGCCCATCAAAGCAATTAATGAGAATGCCTTGTGCCAAATCTAGGCAAGTTTTAGTGAGTTTTTTTCATTTTGAAAATTTGAAATTTTCCAACATAGAAAATTGCATTAGGTGTGTAGTGCCACCGGCACTACGCTTTTTATTGGAGCACTTTTTGGAGAAATGGTTTGCATATTTGGATTTATCATGATGAGAACATCAATCCCTGTAATTTTTAGCAATTTTGGAGCAAGTCTTGGTCACCTACAGGTAAAAAAACATCAAAAAATGACCTCTCTGCCTCTTTTTGGGCACACAAGAAGCAGCTTTGGGAGATTCCACTTTTGAGGGGGAAAATGACCTCCAAATGCAAAAATTCAAGATGTTTGAAACACTAGATAGGAGGACCTTTCCAAATAGCTATCTTGGGCTCAATTTGGCTCAGGAGAAGACCTCCAAAATCAGCTAAGAAGTGGCGCTATACACAGGACAGGTGGCGCTACGCATAGAACCAGTTTGCTCAAAAATCCAAATTTCGCCTAGCTTTTCTACAAGTTGACTTTTTCTGTCATCTTGGATGAATTTATGATTGTAAATGATTCTATGCTATGTAAATGTAATTGTAAAATGACCTAAAAGGGTAGATTCATCATTTTGAGGTGGTTTGGGGGTGAATGAATCAATTTCCATGGTTTTAGAGGCAAGTTGTTCCACTGCCTATATTCCTATTCCTAGTTTAGATATGGTTGAAACAGTCCCTTATCTCTTGGATTCGACCCCTGATGGCTAGCATAGGTGGTTTTCATGTATATATTATGTATTTTCTTCCTCATTGGTAAAGGTTGGACTCTCTTGGATGCTCTGAGCTACATTGTACATCTCTACAGCAGTTTGGTAAGGAAATAAACTAGGATTTGCAACTATTTTTGTGGGATTCTTGTGGTAATGTGTTTTTGCATTGTTTCTCCTTTTGTCATTAGTACATATCATGTGTTATATGTGCCAAAATATATTTCATTCTTCTTAACTAAATGAAATCAAGATAGATAGGTGGAATACATTGGTAACGGTGCTCTGCCTTGGGCATACATTTAGTTTTTGATGTTTTCAGCTATCTGAGGAGGACTCATGATCCTTGCATGCCCTCCTTAGCTCCTCACTAGTCTTAGACCTACCATCTCACTCAATTCCAAGTGCCAAAACACCTACCTACCTTGCCCCACAGAACACCCTGCAATTCTGACTTGATTTCTTGGACCCAACGCTGCCTACTCCTTTTGATCCAGCAACAAAACCTTCAAAATCAACGAAAAACCATAGATCTACTATACCTAGCCTAAAATCCATATTTAATTCAGTCATCTCAACTGAGATTGACAAGGAGAGACCCCTCTCCTGAATTTGTAGGGCTAGCTACCGGGTTAAGCTTGGTTTGTGGTTACCCTAAAATTGCCTCCCTTCAGCCTGAGGTCGATCTAGTCTCTAACATAGTGGCGACCAAACTGGGGAAACATAGTTTTATGTTCCTCAGTAAAATGTATCAAGTTTAGATTTGATTGTTGATGGTGGACAACGATCAGACACCGGAAGGCTGAAATCATTCACCTGGCGACTTTAAATGAGTTTCGAGATCAGATCCAAGGACTCCGCTGGAGGATGAACCTGACCAGCCGAAACATGAAAGGACAATATGGAAAGATTAGGTATTCAAGTTGGAATTTCATCCAAGACATTATGTTCTTTGTTATAAATTATTTCTTCTCTTTTCCCGAGAATGTCAAGAAGGCTTTGCAAAGTATATTGTATTTGAGAAAAGATCCTAGACCAACATTTGATTCTATCCCTTTGAAGATTGTGAATACAAAATGTTCGCATGCCTTTGATCTTGATCAAGACCTTTCTTCTGAATCTTATGATGACCGTCTTCAAACTGATGAACCTCAAGAGACCAAGACTGATTCTACACCTTATGTACATACCCCTATACCTTGTAAAATTCCAGATAGATACAAGCCTCTGATTTTACCTCCTATATCCCATGATTTCCCTAAAAATCGTTACCTAGATCTACCAAGATTTGATGGTGAATGTGACAACATCATTGTTGAGAGACATGTACTGAATTTTGGGTCTTTTCTTGACCTTTTTGAAGTTGATGAAGAGGATGTCAGTATTAGGATTTTTGCTCTTTCTTTACAAGGCAAAGTTAAGAGTTGGTTCAAAACCCTACTGTGGAGCACTTGAAAGGTATGTTTTTGACAAACAATTTAGTGACTTTTCAGTAACATTTGTAACCTTTTCTGCATCATGAACTCAAAGAAATAAAGAATTCTAATAAAACGAGTGAGAACCAACATGGAAAGCTTAATCGCTAATAATTGTCATTTTTCTATGCAGGGAAAGGTGGAAACGAAGAGCTGTCGTTCAAAAGGGAAAGAGAAAGGAGGAATGACTGCTGTCCCTCTAGAAGGGAATCGGATGCAAACGAGATCAAGCAGATTGAAGCAGAATGACCCAGGAAAGGAAGAAGGGATACCAATTCGGCGGAAAAGGAAAAGAAAAGTAAAGGATTAACAGCTTGGCGAATCCCTCAGGATCTTTGATCCTGA
This sequence comes from Pinus tabuliformis, assembly GCA_031772625.1. Taxonomy (NCBI): domain Eukaryota; kingdom Viridiplantae; phylum Streptophyta; class Pinopsida; order Pinales; family Pinaceae; genus Pinus; species Pinus tabuliformis. Next base: position 770,625,540 of record CM062816.1, read on the forward strand.
GGGATCGCTGTTTTACTTATTTTGTTACCTAGATATCTCCGCCGTTACTTTTATAAAAAGGAACAACATCATTAAGCAAAGGGACTTTTATGTAACTTTCAGTTTTAGACTAAACTTTGATCATCGAGTCTCACTAAGACCTGGTTCACTGTACGTTTGTTGATGCGTTAATATAAAAGACTTGGTGTTTATTTCATCTTTGCGTCTGGAGTAATCTAAGGCGGTGTACCATTGGAAGCTAAGGGCCCGGCTCTGAAGGACACTTGCTTTTGTATCATTATAACTTGATTTCTGCGTGGTTTGCTTATCTTTATTGCTCGGTAATCTGATATGCTTTTCATGTGCTGTTCCATGCTCTGCTACGATTAATTCATTAATGGTTCTTTCAGGAAATCCATGTAGTGACTCTGCATTGCATGATTGAATCTTTTCAGAGTTGATTGCTAAACCAGCTATTTCTGTTACAGAGCATTTGTACTGAATATTACTGTTATTGGATTCATTTGAAATCCCGATTATTGGAATCCGAAAGTAATGTTATTCTATTTGGAAACATAGTCGTATTCTCCTTAATCGTCAGATTACTATATTAGCGTGTTGTGTGTATATATGATTGATTCCTGTTGTTCCATAATTCATCAATGAGTGCTGTTCCATAAAGTACATTCCATCCAATTTGCCTTAAGAGAGAAGATTGTTATTTTATTGCAGAGTGTGAGTTTGGTTCAATAGAGCAAGTTTGGTTCTGACTCGCGAGACTTAGTTCATTTGATTGCTGTTCCATTTACTGTTGTTCCATTTTAGACTTGCTGTTCCATTTCCTATTTGTTGTTCCATTTTACTTTCTGCTGTTCCATTTACTTGCATTTGTTGCTTTGGTGTGAGAGAAGGTCTAAGGCTGTAGTGAGCCTCAGCAGTCGATGCCTAGCTCCTTGACCTATGGTCCATGCTCTAATTTCCTTTCCATCAGTTTCTAGAGGGATGGGTTATCGTTTCCGCACCCTTGACTGATAAGCTGTCTTGTGTGATTTTATCCTTTTGAAGTAATTTAGTCATAGTTTAGCATCCGTTTACTCTTGTATTTTCTGAACGCTGTACTACTAAGCATTGCTCTGACGAATAGCCTTGGATTGAGATACTCTTTGCAATAACAAAACGTTCCCGGATTGACTTGTTAATGTGGGATAATTAGAGGTGAAAGAGACCCTTGTTACAGCTCCACATTTTGGCGCCGTTGCCGGGGAAAGAGTATAGCCATTTGTCTTTTACAGAGTAGTGTACGAATCTGTTAGGGGAGAGTTGGTTTTTAAAAACAAAAGGTAAGAACCTGCGTACGGAGCATGTAAAAGCCCTGCTCCACCATCTGCTTTCCTAGCAGAATTGTTAGTTGAATAGGATTTAGTAGTTTGTTAGAGTGCATGACTAAGCAGAAAAAGCCAGAAAAGAATATCAAACCTCCATTCAAACCCGAAAAAGCCAAAGGGCCGGTGACCCTTGGCCGAACAACCTTCATAGACGAAATCTATAAGAAAACTGAATCTCAGCCATCAATAGGCCCCAGGAAAACCAATTCTAAACAGCCTACTAGCTCCCTTCAGGCCACAGGATCACCATATGTAGCCTTCGCTGAGGTGCATAGTCAGACTGATGAACAGGACTTTCAAGAAATTGAAAATTCTATTCCAGAACGACTGCAGGAAGGGAATCTAAGCAATCTTTGTGAAGGAGAAGGGGAAACAGGGGAAGTTGGGGAGCCAAGATCTCCTCCTAGGATAATTCAGCCATTAAATAGCCTAGATAAGGGGAGCGCGGTAAAAATTATTATTGAAGACACCCCATTTCCTCAGACAGAAATTCCAGATAGGGGAAGTGCTATTAAAACTGTTCCTGTTAAAAATATTCCTCCTCAACCTAGGAATACCCTCTTAGATCTTCCGGAAGGTTATTGGCATATATTTGACCTAATGGCTCAAAATCCGCCAAACACCCAAACTTCTACATTACAATATCCCATAGTGGATTCCGCAGCAAATGCTCCTATGAAAGCAATCCCCCTTCAACACATTCCTACATTTCACGGACTTACATCAGAGGACCCCGATGCATTCTTATTTGAATTTGATGTGCTATGCAGGGGATATGATTACACCACTGACCCCCAGAAATTAAAATTGTTCCCCTCCACTTTGAAAGGGGCGGCTTTAAGATGGTTTATGGGTTTAGGTGGTGGAGTTATAAATAACTGGGAACAAATGAAAGAATCTTTCCTAAAGAAATATCAAGATTACTGTAGGTCTAGAGAACTGAAAGATGAAATATTTCAGATGATAGCTAGACCAAATGAAACATTAGAAGAATACATAGAACGTTTTCAGTATAATTTAAAAAGATCTCCCTATGCATCACTACCTCTGCCTGATAATGTGTTAAAAACTGCATTGATCAGAGGCATGAAGGAACAATGGATTGAAACATTAAATATCATGGGAAAAGGGGATATTTATCAAGAGAATTTTGCTGACATCATTGATTTATGTATCAGGAGTTCGAGAGGTAGCACAAGGATAAAACCAGCAGAATATGGTCGGTTTGTCAGAGATAACAAAATATCAACAGAAGGAGTAACACGTGTAGAACTTGGAAATTTATTAGAAAATTTTAAAACTGATATTCTGGGGACATTAACTACACAACTTGATATTGTGCAGGCTAAACAGAAGCAGATGGAGGCAGAACAGAATTTGGCGATCTTCTGCCCCCGATGTAGAAGAAAACATAGCCACAAGGAATGTCCACTGGATGCAGTTCAAACATGTGCTATCTGTACAAAAGATCACCTTACTGAGAGCTGCCCCTCACTTCCTGGATTGAAGGCAGTATATAAGGAAGTGGAAGAAGAGCCAGAATCAGCATACTTCATTAACCAACGTCGCCAATGGCAACCAAGGCAATCTGGTATGTTTACAGACCCAACTTATTCTTTCCAGCCTCCGCAGTATAATGCTCAACAATATAGTATGTGGCAAAACCAATCTCAACCCCCATTTTCGAACTGGTCACCACAGTCATTTCCTTCTCCAAATCCATGGATGAATCAGACAAGCCAATTTGGTTGGCCGAATTTTCCTTACGCCTCACCATATTGGCAGAATAACCCATATCCTCCACAATGGACTCCCCCTACTTCACAAGGTTCACCCTGTCAGACAAACTGGCCAAAATCGACATATCAGCCAGCAAGAACTATTCCGCTCCCTCAACCGACTCTGCCAGCTTTACAACAAAACCCCCAGTCTAATCTGAGACCACAACTCCCAGCCCAACCCAATCCCAATCCAAATAATAGACCGGTCCAATCCTTCCAAATCATGGAAACATCAGAAATCGGACCTGACCTGAGGGAGTGCAATGATCTTCAGATAAGATCTGGACGTATAATAGAAACAGAGGGAGACAAAACAGTTCACATTGAAGATCAGTTACCAATAGAACAGTCGTTACAACAAGAGGGTGTAAATAAGGAGCAGACCCATCATCAAGCAAGTACATCCTCTCCTCCCTTCCCAGAACGATTAGTCATACCACGACCTATACAATATCCAGACTTTGACATTCTGGGAGAGTTACAAAACTTGTACATAAGAATTCCATTCCTCCAAGCCATTCAAGACATCCCTATATACGCAAAAACTATAAAAGAATTGTGCATAAAGAAATCAAGGAGGAATGCAACCACTAACCCAAGAGTCCAAGTAGTCGATACTTTATCTGACCTGTTATCAGGAAAAGAGACACCCATTAAATATGAAGATCCGGGAAATCCAATCGTAACTGTTCAAATCTATGGTCAGACCCTGACTAATGCTTTAGTTGATCTAGGAGCTGCAATTAATATTTTGACAACCTCTACTTGCCAAAGGCTCGGCATTACATCGATAGAACCTGCCTCTACTTTGTTAGAATTGGCCGACCGATCTGTAGTTCGACCAGAAGGTACTCTATACGATGTCATGGTCTCTGTAGATTCCTGGGAATACCCAACCGATTTCCTGATAATTAATCCAAAAACCCGACTGGATGGACACCCGCTAATTTTAGGTAGACCTTGGCTTGCTACCGCCGATGCTTACATTGGTTGCCGGCAGGGAAATATGACTATAACCAGAGGACCAGATATTAAAAATCTAGTTCTATACCCTCCAGCACAGCCAAGTCTTACAATGATAAAAACTAACCAGCGCCCTGTGTCATACCTTACTGACAATATCAGATCCCCATTGACTGTACAGAAGGCTCTAGACTTTAAAGACCAAACAGAAGACGATGCCATCAATAATTTCATTAGTCAAACTGAATCTAGATCTCACACACAGTGTTTCATGATAGAAGCAACATTCGATAGTGAACTAGAAGAAGATCCTTTGAAAGATGCGCATGACCAAACAATACCTGTGACTTCTGTTGCCAACAGTAAGGTAGTGGAAATTGAACCGGGAAAGACTCTAAATATCAATGCCAACCTTACACCGGACCAAGAAATAAAACTCATCCATCTGTTACGAAAGTATCAAGAAGCATTTGCGTGGGATTACCCTGATATGAAAGGGATTGATCCCCAATTGTGCACCCACCATATTTATATAGAAAAAGATGCAAGACCCATTCGTAAACCACAAAGAAGACTCAACCCTCATCTAAAAGATGTTGTAAAAGCTGAACTTCAGAAACTTTTAGATGTTAATTTTATCTATCCTATTTCTGATAGTAAATGGGTCTCTTCGCTTGTGGTGGTACCCAAGAAGAATGGGAAATGGAGGATTTGTGTGGATTACAGGGAGTTAAACAAAGCCACACAAAAAGATCACTTCCCTCTCCCATTCATAGACCAAGTATTGGACACTTTAGCAGGAAAGAAATTCTTTTCTTTCCTGGATGGCTTCAGTGGATACAATCAGATTCAGATTGCCCCTGAAGACCAGGATAAAACTACTTTTACTTGTCCTTGGGGAACGTTTGCCTATCGAGTTCTACCCTTTGGCCTATGTAATGCTCCTGCCACATTCCAAAGGGCTGTCCTTAGCATCTTTGCAGATTTAATAAATGATGGACTTGAAGTGTACATGGATGACTTTACACCATATGGAGATGATTTTGATCCAGCTTTAGACACTCTAGAAAAAGTCCTACAACGTTGCATTGCTACCAGGCTTTGCTTAAGCCACGAAAAATGTTATATGATGATGACTGAAGGGCTCATTCTAGGACACTATGTTTCAGCAGTTGGCATTCAGGTAGACCCGGCCAAAATTCAGATACTTTTGCTTATCCCCACCCCCACTACTCAAACAGAGGTACGCAACTTTCTTGGATTTTCTGGGTATTATAGACGATTTATAGAACATTATTCACACACTGCCGCACCTCTATATGCACTAACTGGTAATTTTGATTTCTTGTGGACATGAAAATGCGACCGTGCTTTCAAGGAATTAAAGAAACTTGTATCAACAGCTCCAGTCCTTCGAGGACCAAACTGGAATTTACCATTCCAAATCTCATCTGATGCCTCAGATACAACAATCGGTGCAGTCCTTGGGCAGGAAGAGGATAAAAAACCATATGCTATCTATTATATCAGCAAAAATTTATCCCCTGCTGAATTAAATTACACTGTCACTGAAAAAGAATTCCTGGCTGTAATACATGCTGTCAATAAGTTTAGACATTATATCACAGGCTATCTCGTTATTTTATATACAGATCATTCTGCTATCAAATATTTAGCAAATAAGCCTGTCACAAATGCTAGAATAACTAGATGGTTGATTTTATTGCAGGAGTTCGATATCACAATCAAGGATCGACCTGGCAAGGAAAACCCTGTAGCTGATTTTCTCTCACGAATACCAAAATCAATTGAAGCAGCAGCAGTGGAAGATCAATTTCCTGATGAGCACCTGTTTGTTGTTGCTGTTCAAACACCCTGGTATGCTGATGTTGCCAATTACCTTGCAGTAGGTAAGCTACCAAAACACTTAACCCCTAATGAACGTAAGCAGATTGTTCAGAAGAGTACTCGATTTTCGTGGATTGGGGGCTATTTGTTCCACACAGGGGCAGACATGCAAATTAGGAGATGTATTCGAGAAGATGAAATTTTCGACATCTTAAAAGCCTGTCATGACGGACCATGTGGGGGACACTTTGCTGAATGAAGAACAACACATAAAGTATTGCAGACAGGATACTACTGGCCTACAATTTTCAAAGATGCGAAGAAATTTGTCCAAGCCTGTGACAGCTGCCAGCGAGCAGGACGACCTGGTCAAGCCGACGAAATGCCTCTGAGGCCACAATTAGTCATTGAACCATTTGAACGATGGGCTCTTGATTTCGTTGGACCCATCAACCCATCATCAAATCAGAGAACATATATCTTGGTGGCGACAGAATATGTCACCAAATGGGTTGAGGCCGAAGCGTTGCCTAGAGCTACAGAAGATTCTGTAATACAGTTCCTGTTCCATTTGTTTGTACGTTATGGCCTTCCGAGAGAAATAATTACAGATGGAGGACCACAATTTGTTGGAAACAAATTAGCTGCAACACTTAACAATTATCACGTCCAGCATAAAATTACTACCCCATATCACCCGCAGGCGAATGGGCAAGTAGAAAGTAGCAATAAGGTAATAGAATCAATTTTAACAAAAACCATTGCGTCACATAGGCGTGATTGGGCCGCCCGATTACCCGAAGCACTGTGGGCTTATAGAACCACATGGAGAAGTACCACTGGTTATTCACCCTATCAATTAGTGTTTGGAAAACAACCTATTTTCCCCATAGAATTCGAAATCCAAACGTTACGAACTGCACAGGAAGTTGGCCTAGATCTAAGTGAGGCACAAATTAATCGATTACAGCAGATTAATGAATTGGACGAAATCAGGCTCTCTGCATTACAGAATACAACACTTATTCAACAACAGCGAGCTAAATGGCATGATGCACTCATCAAGAACAAAGTCTTTCACGAAGGAGACTGGGCTCTGTTATATGACTCTCAGTTTCAGGACTTCCCGGGGAAACTTCAGACCCATTGGTTGGGACCATACGAAATCCAGAAAGTACATGATAATGGGACCCTCACTCTGATCACAATCGACGGTTCTGGATATGCATTCAAGGTAAATGGCCACCGAGTTCGTCTCTATCGCAAGCCACTCACTCGGGAATCCTTCTGTCATCAGCTACGTCGAGACACTGATATGGAAATTTTAGGAGAGGAAGTAAAATCTTCCTCACCTATAATTCAGTAAGGAATTCATTTTTTTCTATAACTTGTACATAAGTTTTTTTTGTATATACGTTTTCTTAACATTTTCATTGATCTTTCTCTTTTTTTCAAAATTTTGATTTTTGCATTCTACGTGTCTTTGCTGTTCCTTTTCCAAAAGGAACAACATTTGCGTGTTTCTGCTGTTCCTTTTCAAAAGGAACAACATTGTTGTGTTTCTGTTGTTCCTTTTCAAAAGGAACATCATTTGTGATTTTCTGCTGTTCCTTTTCAAAAGGAACAACATTTGTGATTTTCTGCTGTTCCTTTTCAAAAGGAACAACATTCGTGATTTTCTGCTGTTCCTTTTCAAAAGGAACAGCATTTGTGATTTTCTGCTGTTCCTTTTCAAAAGGAACAACATTCGTGATTTTCTGCTGTTCCTTTTCAAAAGGAACAGCATTCATGATTTTCTGCCGTTCCTTTTCAAAAGGAACAACATTTGTGATTTTCTGCTGTTCCTTTTCAAAAGGAACAACATTTGTGATTTTCTGCTGTTCCTTTTCAAAAGGAACAACATTTGTGATTTTCTGCTGTTCCTTTTCAAAAGGAACACCATTTGTGATTTTCTGCTGTTCCTTTTCAAAAGGAACAACATTTGTGATTTTCTGCTGTTCCTTTTCAAAAGGAACAACATTTGTGATTTTCTGCTGTTCCTTTTCAAAAGGAACAACATTTGTGATTTTCTGCTGTTCCTTTTCAAAAGGAACAACATTCGTGATTTTCTGCTGTTCCTTTTCAAAAGGAACAACATTCGTGATTTTCTGCTGTTCCCTTTCAAAAGGAACAACATTTTTGCTCTTCTACTGTTCCTTTTCCAAAGGAACAACATTCTTTTTGTTGATTATTTTTGCTGTTCCTTTTAAAGAAACGACATCTCAAGTATTTATTTGCATGGATTCTTCTCTACTGTTCCTTTTTCAAAAGGAACACCATCGGCATGTTTTTGCTCTCTTTAATGATTTATATTGAGGATGCTTTTCGCCCATGTTCTCTCCAGTCTTTAAGATACAGCTATGCACTTATGCAATGAACATAAATCATGACATACCGAAGTCAGCGGATCAGAGATCGCTATCTTTATAAGGCCTAGTATTGATAAGAGGACAAGAGGAGGGACACACTTACTTCTCATCTTTGTTGTCATTGTCTTATTACCGTTGCTCTGGTTGGTTATCTTTATCATGACGATTTCCCTAATTTTTTTTTATTTTTTTATTTTTATTATTACTTAGGAATAAGAGCAGAGGATTTATATCTTCCTGTTGGGATGATAAGACTTCTTCCACCATTCCCACTCTTAAGGGGTGTTGAACCACCCTTATGTGTAAATAAATAAGAAAAAGTGCTTTGCAAAAAGAAAAAAAAAAGAAAAAAAAAGAGAGAGTAAATATGGATTATCAATTGTCAAATGCAGGATAGGGGGTCTCATCAAGAGCCAGCCTACCATGATCATAAGGATGGAAGCGAAGTGGCATTCCCATTATGGCCACCACACCAGGGATATGGTCCAAAAGGTACACTAAATAAACAGACCTTGGAACAGGGGGTCTCATCACGAGCCGGCCTGCCCACGTTTCGCACCTTCCTTGTGAATGGCATTATGGCTACCTGGTTACCAAGCCAACATAATGGCCTACATTTTGACAAAATACTCTTCAAAATACACACAAAGGATCATGGTTCCGGGGGTGAAATAAAAAACTCTGCCAAGGTTATGAACACCTGTCGGCAGCAGAGCTCTGTTAATGGTATCGAAGTCGTAATGGTTACACCAATAGGTATGATATTAATACTTCTTTGTCTCTTATATCCTATGAATAAATCATATTTTATGTCCCGATGTATACATCGCATGAACACTCATTACCACCAATCATGGCAAAGGAACTGACAATGACCTCTGGAGATTTTGTACGATTGACAGACGTCCCATCCCCCGGCCTCGCATCATATCACGCAGACTCTTATGTAAAACGCGATCCACCTTTTTGCCTCGATTTCGGTATTTCGTTGTCCATCTAAAACATGGCATAATTTCATATGCTGTTCCTTTATGACTTGGTTACAGAATGGCTGCTGCTCCTCTATTTGACGGCTGGGACAACCTATCATATTGCGGGGGGAAGGTAACCTCATTACTCCACGAATTACGTGTCAGCACACCATTCGGGGAAGATAGTGTACGAAGGTATGGCATGGTTTAACGGTATGATAATTCTATTTTTACGAAAGTTGCCATCCACAATCCATTTTTGTTGCATACTCTGTGTTTTTTTCCAAAACCTTGCGACGATCACCCTCTCTGCGTCTCAAACAGCACAGGTAGTTGCTGTTCCATTGGGAATTCTTAGTGGAACCATGGGGGGAAAGGCAATCCGAAGCGAACCTCAGGAGTTGACAGTCTCCGCTACTGCCCGGGAGATCCTGGAAAAGGCAGGGTGGCTGAATTATTTCAGTCGCCTACAAGAATCGAATGAAACAGTGGCGTTGGAGTTTCTGCAAAACCTGCAGGAGAACTACTCCATAGTAAGAGGGAGGCGGATAGCGGTCACTGATGATATAATTGCAGAAGTCTCGGGACTACCAGCCGCCGGACCTGTATGGACACTGAAGAAAGAAAGATTACAAAAGATTATGGAGATTTTCCAGGATGAAGGCCAAAGCTGGACAGTTAAGGGAAGGGAGTTCTGCCAGCAACGTTAGGAGAACCCTGGACCGAATTAGCAAAGATAGTGCAGAGCTACATCACTTGCGAAGGAAGGAAAGACGTGGTAAGACCACGTCATCTTAAACTCTTAGCTGTTTTGAAAGAAAAATGTTCTGTAAATCTGCCTGCACTTTTAAATTCATTATTGCATGATGCGGCCCGAAGCCTGAAAAAGGCACAACACGTAGAAACAGTTGTTAGCCACCATGGATTGATTCGATTGATAGTGAGCCATAGTCTCACTCAACAGCAGAGCAGCTGGGAGGAGCTCATTGCAATGATCGAGGGGGGATTGGCTGCACCATCCCCAAAACCTAAACATTCCTCTAGCACACCAGAACGATCAGAAAAACGCAGAGAATTGGCAGCAGAAAAACATGTTGCTCCAAAACGAAAACATTCTTCAAGTACACCGGAACGACCAGAAAAACACAGAGAATTGGTAGCAGAAAAACATGTTGCTAGTACACCCGAACAACCTGAGAGACCAAGGAAATCAGCCCGGCTAGCCCGGATACGAGGGAGGCTGGAAAAGATCCAGGAGAGCACCAGCCAGCCAATCGAGATTACGGACGAACCTCCAGAACCAGAAGGAGGACCTTCCGAAGAAAATGCTGAACAATCTGGGGGCGAGGCTGAGCAGCCCGGAGAAGGAGTCGAGGAGGGAAACGAGCACTCCGAAACAGAAACAGAAGCTGAACACTCCAAGGCAGTCACTGAGCAGTCCAATCAAGAGGAGGAAGTAGTACAGCCGGAGGGCAGCCCGCCGCGGGACCCTGTGGGTGAAGACGAATTGGCCGCAATCCTAGCCAATATGGGGGAGTATGGCCAACCCTCCAGCCCAGCAGGCCTCCCTGACGGACCTCCGGAGGAAGACACACCTGAGAAATCACATGCAGAAAAGGCAGGAGAAGAAAACCTGCCCGTTCATGATGAGGAAATAAGAGACACCAATCGGGAACAATCTGTTCCCAAGACACCAGAAGAAATTCTAGACGGAGTAGGAGCAGATTTAAGGGCCAGTCATGAGCCCTCTGCTGAGGCAATAGAAATCAAGAAATTAAGGAGGAAACAACAGAGGTTGCTGAACACTATAGCCCAGCTCCGACAGCAAATTCAGATTCTGAAAGCCAACCTGAGGATACGAAGGACCACAAGGAAAAGAAAAAGGGCCACTGCAGCGAAATCCCGTAGGACAAGAAGACGAAGGACTTATAGCCGCCCTGTTGGTCAAAACCCCGCTGGAAGACCTACTGCCATTCCAAATGACATTGAAGAACAGACTGCTGTTCCAAATGACATTGAAGAATAGACTTCTGTTCCAAATGACATTGAAGAACAGACTGCTGTTCCAAATGACGTTGAAGAACAGACTACTGTTCCAAATGACACTGAAGAACGAACTGCCGTTCCAATTGAGGCAGAGGAACAGGATGATGTTCCATTAACAGGGGGACCACAACAACCTTTCATTCGTGTTAAGAAAGAAAAGGAGAGTAAGGAGATCCAAACAGAGGCACCACCCTCAGGGGTAATTCGGGTTCTGAACTCCAAACAGCATAACAAAAAGGTTCAGGTAAAACTCCCGGCCTCTACGGCTCTATGGAAAAAGGATCCGAAAACAAGAACCTTGCACAAGATGATGAAGCAAGCTCAGCAAGAAGCTGAACAGCTGAGAGAACAAACAGTCCCCCGAGAGAAATATGAAGAGTTACAACAGCAACTTCGGGATATTAGTCAGTCCGAGAGCCAGGCCTTCGAAGGATGGCAAAAGGAGCAAGAAAAGGTTGCCAAGGTAACTCGTCGATTAGATATTGTTATTAGGCAGATGGACACTGTGTTTTCTTTGTATAATGACGTTCTGACCTGTAGGGCCCCTGCTAAAAACTATGCTTTATTTTTGCTTGAACGATATTTATGATTAAAGATAAAAGCTGTTAGGGTGGGTGCCCCTATACAAATCAATACTGTTAATGATTTCATAGATTGTTGCAAGCATTATGGAATTAAGGTTCAAAGATTATTGTGTGAATTTTACTTGCACAACCTCGTGCTAGACCAGGAAACTGACTTAAATCCTGGCCCTTTTGTTGGGGACATACAATTGCAAGCCTTCGTTTCATTTGGGGTTAATCAGCTGAAATGGCTCAAAGCTTATAACACTTTTCAGAGACAGGAAAATAGCTTAGACTTGTGGGTGAGAGCCGAGCCTAGAGACCCAGTGCTGTTATGGAGAGCACATAGGAACCTTATGAGAACCCCGGGTGTCATGGAGACATTAGGACCCATGCACGAGGACCTAATCTGACACAGTCTGGAATATTTTCTGACTATTAAAGACCTCGCCATCGATGCTGCAAAATTCCGATACCGGATTTCTAACCCAAACATCCAGCTCAGGGAACCATTCAAATACGAAAATTTTGAGCTGGCTGCCAGCCGATTGAACCTTTATGGCGAGCGTATTTTGCAAGCAGGGCCATCCTGGTTAGGGTATCGATTTCGTAGTCCAATCATTTGGCACCCTGCACCCGAATATCAGGCCTTGTATGAAATGCCTGAAGGTCAAACAAATCAGTTCTTTGATGATTTAGTTGCTCATCACGGTTGTAGGCCTCCACACGAGGTTCCCTCTCTGGCCTATTCTCTTACCGCCTTGCATGTCAACTATAATGTTTTCATGAGGGCATGAAACAGGGTAAGCAGGGGGGTGTGTGGAGCACTTGAAAGGTATGTTTTTGACAAACAATTTAGTGACTTTTCAGTAACATTTGTAACCTTTTCTGCATCATGAACTCAAAGAAATAAAGAATTCTAATAAAACGAGTGAGAACTAACATGGAAAGCTTAATCGCTAATAATTGTCATTTTTCTATGCAGGGAAAGGTGGAAACGAAGAGCTGTCGTTCAAAAGGGAAAGACAAAGGAGGAATAACTGTTGTCCCTCTAGAAGGGAACCAGATGCAAACGAGATCGAGCAGATCGAAGCAGAACGACCCAGGAAAGGAAGAAGGGATACCAATTCGACGGAAAAGGGAAAGAAAAGTAAAGGATTAACAACTTGGCGAATCCCTCAGGATCTTTGATCCCGAGGGATCGCTGTTTTACTTATTTTGTTACCTAGATATCTCCGCCGTTACTTTTATAAAAAGGAACAACATCGTTAAGCAAAGGGACTTTTATGTAACTTTCAGTTTCAGACTAAACTTTGATCATCGAGTCTCACTGAGACCTGGTTTATTATACGTTTGTTGATGCGTTAATATAAAAGACTTGGTGTTTATTTCATCTTTGCATCTGGAGTAATCTAAGGCGGTGTACCATTGGAAGCTAAGGGCCCGGCTCCGAAGGACACTTGCTTTTGTATCATTATAACTTGATTTCTGCGTGGTTTGCTTATCTTTATTGCTCGGTAATCTGATATGCTTTTCATGTGCTGTTCCATGCTCTGCTACGATTAATTCATTAATGGTTCTTTCAGGAAATCCATGTAGTGACTCTGCATTGCATGATTGAATATTTTCAGAGTTGATTGCTAAACCAGCTATTTCTGTTACAGAGCATTTGTATTGAATATTACTGTTATTGGATTCATTTGAAATCCTGATTATTGGAATCCGAAAGTAATGTTATTCTATTTGGAAACATAGTCGTATTCTCCTTAATCATTAGATTACTATATTAGCGTGTTGTGTGTATATATGATTGATTCCTGCTGTTCCATAATTCATCAATGAGTGCTGTTCCATAAAGTATATTCCATCCAATTTGCCTTAAGAGAGAAGATTGTTATTTTATTGCAGAGTGTGAGTTTGGTTCAATACAGCAAGTTTGGTTCTGACTCGTGAGACTTAGTTCATTTGATTGCTGTTCAATTTACTGCTGTTCCATTTTAGACTTGTTGTTCCATTTCCTATTTGCTGTTCCATTTTACTTTCTGCCATTCCATTTACTTGCATTTGCTGCTTTGGTGTGAGAGAAGGTCTAAGGCTGTAGTGAGCCTCAGCAGTCGCTGCCTAGCTCCCAGACCTATGGTCCATGCTCTAATTTCCTTTCCATCAGTTTCTAGAGGGATGGGTTATCGTTTCCGCACCCTTGACTGATAAGCTGTCTTATGTGATTTTATCATTTTGAAGTAATTTAGTCATAGTTTAGCATCCGTTTACTCTTGTATTTTCTGAACGCTGTACTACTAAGCATTACTTTGACGAATAGCCTCAGATTGAGATACTCTTTGCAATAACAAAACGTTCCCGGATTGACTTGTTAATGTGGGATAATTAGAGGTGAAAGAGACCCTTGTTACAGCTCCACACCTACCTAATGCAAGCATATCAGATTTCCAGCAGTTCGTCAAAGTTTTCCTCGACAAGTGGGTGGTTAAACAAAACCCTTTCTTGATTCTAGAAGAGTATAACCAGCTGAAAAGATTGCCAGGGGAGACAATACAACAGTTTTCTGCCATATTTAACCAAGTTTATGGTTCGATGCCTGTTAATATAAGACCTCCTCCTGGATCCGCTCTCTTGCACTACCCAGATGCCTTTGATCTGGAAATGGAATTTCAGCTGAGGGAAAGGAACCTTGCAACACTTGAAGAGATGCAGAATAGTGCAGTAGATGTAGAGGCTAATTTGTTGATTAGAAGGGAAAAGTTGAAGGAAGAAGAGATGAAGGGAATATATCTAGAGGAATCGACATCTTTAGAAGTAAAGCTCGACATTTTGGTAAGTGTAGTGGAAGAGAAGATACAAAAGATCACTACAAGGAAAGAGTATGATGATCAAGACCATGGTTCGCTGATTGAAGAAAAACAAGTGGCTGATCCAAAACATTTCCTTTCTTATCCCAGTTGTCATAGATCTAATAATGGTTGTTTTATAGATCATCTTGGAGAAGAGAGATCTGTTGATATGACATGTATGCTTGATGATGTCTTTTATACTGATGATTTCCCTAATTTGATCAATATGAAGATGATTATGTTCTCCAAACAGAAGCTAGTTTTACAGACAAATCAGCAGCTAGTTTGTGGAAGGAGGAAGTTCACTTTCAGCAGCTCGAATACAGTGATCAGCCGTTGCATATCAGCTATGGAAGTGAGGAGGAAAGTGTAGAAAATTTTGAAGTAAGTGAAGGATCTTTGCCTTTTTGTTTTACTTCGTTTCAATTCATCAGAGACAACTTTTGTGCAATCAGAAATCAACCGTCGATAAGTTTTGATCTTGACCATCTAGAGGGCAATGAAATCCTTGTTCAAGACTTCTCATATCTAGATTTGCAGCCTCTGAATGCCATTGGATGTCAGGTTGCAAATGAAGACTTGGAAGCTGGAACATATGATCAAATGATGCAAGATGATTCCATACAATCATTCTACTTTGAATCATTTCAGTTTTTGAAGGGAAATTTGCATAGTATATCTTCAAATGAGTAGCCTGTAGAAAATCATGCAATCTCATTAGAACCAACAAAAAATGGGTTGCAGTAGTCTTTTCAAGTTTTTCATGATCCAATAGATGATGTGTTGGATGATGTTTATAGACAAAGTCCTTCTCCATTAGCTACCTATGAGCTTGAAAAAAGTATTGATACAAATTTGGTTCGGTAGCTGGTTTCTTTGTCATTTTTAGTAGGAGTCCCGTCAAAAAGCTTAGATGAAAGTTTGCATTCATGGTATGAGGAGAAGCAAAGTAATCAATTGGATGAGCTAAGTCCCAGTGCACATGAATTTCAAAATACTTACGTAGTATTTTTGGAGTCAGATAGAGAATCCATATTATTCAACGGATCTGTTTACAAGTTTTCATGGGAGTTGCCTTTTAGTATTTCTCTCTTATGGTTCATAAGAAAGCACTTGTGGAGAATTCAAATAACAACTAGAATTCTTACTTGGTTGCATTGGTTGTTTCAGTTCACTTGATCAGGTGATGAATGGAACAGTTAGAGTAGGTTTTATTGAATAAGTTCCACTTTGAGCATATTTTCCAGTTTGTTAGTTGTGTTTTAATATTGAGTCAGTTTCAATTCAGTTTGTGTCTTTAAGTCATCAATATTCAGTCATGTAATTTTAGTTTGAGTTTTTGACTTCAAGCCCAATGGATAAGACTACTAGGTCAATGGTGTTCTTGGCACCTCCAGGGAGCTACCATCACCAATGGAGCCAATGTTAGTGTCAGTCTTTGAAGCCTTCCACCACCGATCAAACATGCTCTTACAAAGTGGTCTTAAGGTGTCAAAGTCAAATTTTGTCATTTCAGTGAGTCTTCAAGTAAAATTTGGTCACTAGCTATTAGGTCTAGGATTTTTTTCACTCCTTTCAAAGTTTTCCAAGTGTTGGTCCATGTCACCATTCAGTTGAGTGTACCATCATTCAAAGAGTTGTCATCATCATTTCAGGTTCAAATGGGTCATTTTACACCTTATTCATGCTTTAGTTGTACTTGGATAAGGCTCATTTCCCTCTCCTAGGGTTTTGAAGGTAATTTTTCTTAGATGGTCAAATCATCAACAAAACTTGTATCCTAATGCTCATACACCTTCCCCTATCCTTAATGTACCTTCTTAAGCACTTCCCATCACTCATATCCCTCAAATTCGTCATTTTCCCACAAACCCTAGCTTATTGCTACAATTTGACAATTTTCTAGGCTAGGCCTGTGTTTTTCCCTTTTGGACCCCTTCCCCTCACTCAATATTTGAAATTCCACTTTCCCCTGCTTCTTAACATCCCTCCCTATTTTCCAAAATTTCCTCAAGGATATAGAAGCCCCTTATCCCCTTCATTTCCCTTCATTTCTACCAATCCCCTGTTCCACATATTGGGATAGGTTTTATTCAAATGATGTTTATGAGAAATAGAAGATGAATTTGACAAAATTGAGCGAGGGTTTTTCCCATACTTGACCCAAGAAGAAAAATCTGTTTCATTTTTTACATAGGTTTCATGGTTTGCGAGAGATGCCTAAAGCATCATTTTCCTCAGGAGGGTTGCTACACCTCTGGAGTGACCTCGGTAAAATAATTTTTTCTCCTAGATGGAATGACCAAATGACTTTCTTGATGAGTTAAATGATAAGTATACACAAATATCTTTCCAATGATCTATCATGAGCTCAATTTAGAGTTGAGGAAAACCTTCAAAAGTTGACTGCAACAACACTCTGCATTTAGGCAACCTCATTCTGCACATTTTGACCAGTCTTGGGAGATTGGACCTTTGATAGGGAAATTGAATTCCAAATCAGAAAATTCAAGATCTTCTGGAAAGTAGACTTGATAAGATTTCCAACGAGCTATCACACACTCAATTTTGGGAAGGCTTACAAAAGTGGTCTGAAAAACACCGCTACGCACCAAATATCGACGCTACTCACCTGGGAAATTTTTGTGGTGTAAAAATGAACAAGTGCTATGCACCAAACCGGCACTATGCACCTAGGTGAGTGCACTACGCACCTGGAAGGCAAGCCACAAATCATTTCAAATCACTCCAATTTGCCTCAAATTTTCCATGTTACCTCTTTGCAAGTAAGTACATTGATCTTTCTTGTTGAAAAGGATTTTTGCATCAATCTTTGGTGACTCTTTCACTCATGAAGTCAAAACCCTAGTTTTCACTAAACTGTCTCATAAATTTAAAAGCTCACTCATTTATTGGTGTTCCCTTATCCATTTGTTGTTCCCTCATCCATTTTTTGTTCCCTCATCCATTTGCTGCTCCCTTATCCATTTGTTGTTCCCTCATTCATTTGCTATTCCCTCAATCATTTGTTGTTCCCTAAATCCCATTCTCACATACAAATTTCCCAAACCACACAAGCCCTAATCACATCACCAAACCCTACCCTCTCTCCCTAAAACCTTACTCATCCCTAAACTCTGTTCAACATACATTTTCACACTCCCTCTTTCATACCCTCTGCCCATTTCATTCCTTCACCTTATTTCCACACTATTATCCATAAAACATCCATATACAACCACATTTTGTAAAACCAAAGGATAACTATGAGGAACAGACACTCAGTGATAGTTCCATGGAGAGACATAAGCAACAAAGAAAAGGAAAGCAAAAGGTGCAAGAGAACAAACAGTTGGAGGATAAGCAAAGCCTAATGGAGCTTGAAATGTTGAAACTGAAGAGGCAAAATGACAAGAGGACCATGTCACTTTGACTTCCATTGAGCAAGAGATTGAACATGACCCGGAAACATAGCTTGAGAGGGTAAATATACACCTTGAGGGGCTTCTTGAGAAGGCCAATAGAGATAAGAAGATGCTTCGCCACATGGCCTATCACTATATGACCCGGAACAAAATATGAAATATAAGGATGAGGAAACTTAAGGAAAGGTTGAGGAAGGCCTTAAGGAGAAAAAAGGAGCATGAAAAGCTAAAAATCTTGTTCAAGGACTCACTAGCCCATCAAAGCAATTAATGAGAATGCCTTGTGCCAAATCTGGGCAAGTTTTGGTGAGTTTTTGTCATTTTGAAATTTTGAAAATTTCTAACACAGAAAATTGCATTAGATGTGACTGGAGTACTTTTTGGACAAATGGTTTGCATATTTGGATTTAGCATGATGAGAAAATCAATCCTTGAAAGTTTCAGTAATTTTGGAGCAAATATTGGTCACCTAAAGGTAAAAAAACCATCAAAAAATGACCTCTCTGCCTCTTTTTGGGCACACAGGAAGCAACCTTGGGAGATTCCACTTTTGAGGGGGAAAATGACCTCCAAATACAAAAATTCAAGATGCTCTAAAAACTAGACAGGAATACATTTCCAATAAGCTATCTTGGGCTCAATATGGATGAGAGGAAGGCCTCCAAAATCAGCTGAGAAGTGGCGCTACGCACAAGACAGGTGGCCCTACGCCTAGAACCAGTTTGCTTAAAAATCCAAATTTCGCCTAGTTTTTCTACAAGTTGGCTTTTTCTATCATCTTGGATGTATCTATTATTGTAAATGATGCTATGCTATGTAAATGTAATTGTAAAATGACCTGAAAGGGTAGATTCATCATTTTGAGCTGGTTTGGGGGTGAATGAATAAGTTTCCATGGTTTTGGAGGCAAGCTGTTCCACTGCCTATATTCCTGTTCCTAGTTTAGATATGGTTGAAACAACCTCTTATCTCTTGGATTCGACCCTTGATGGCTAGCATAGGTGGTTTTCATGTCTATGTTATGTATTTTCTTCCTCATTGGTAAAGGTTGGACTCTCTTGGATGCTCTGAGCTACATTGTACATCTCTACAACAGTTTGGCAAGGAAATAAACTAGGATTTGCAGCTATTTTTGTGGGATTCTTGTGGTAATGTGTTTTTTCATTGTTTCTCCTTCTGCCATTAGTTTATATCATGTATTATATGTGCCAAAATCTATTTCATTCTTCTTAATTAAATGAAATCAAGATAGATAGGTGGAATACATTGGTAACAATGCTCTAACTTGGGAATGCATTTAGTTTTTGATGTTTTCAGTTGTCTGAAGAGGACTCATGATCCTTGCATGCCCTCCTTAGCTCCTCACCAATATTAGACCTACCATCTCACTCAATTCCAGGTGCTAAAATACCTACCTACCTTGCCTAGAGTAACACCCTGCAATTTTGACTTGATTTCCTGGACCCAAAGTTGTCTGCTCCATTTGATCCAGCAACAAAACCTTCAAAATCAACCAAAAACCATAGAGCTACTATACCTAGCCTAAAATCCATATTTATTTCAGTCATCTCAACTGAGATTGACAAGGAGAGAGCCCTCTCCCGACCTGGTAGGGCTAGCTACCAGGTTAAGCTTGGTTTGTGGTTATCCTAAGATTGCCTCCCTTCAGCCTGAGGTTGATCTAGGCTCTAACATGCTGCACATAATTCCTTTGGATGATGCAAAAATTGTAAGACATTCAGATCACATGTACTCCACCCATCTCCATTCTATGTGATAATACAAGTGCAATCAGTATTTCAAAGAATCCAGTCACGCATTCCAAGACCAAGAACATACCCATGAAATATCATTTTCTACGTGAACAAGTGCTTAAACAAAAGGTCAAATTGGAGTATGTTCCCTCCAAAGAACAGGTTGCTGATATATTCACCAAACCATTGCCCAAAGAGACATTTGAATATCTCAAACAGAAGCTGGGAGTATTTGATGCATCATCTTGCTGTTGAAACTTATCTATTTAAGGGAAAAGTGGTTATACGCGAGTTTCATGAAGCGTATCCATGTACTTATGCAGGTTGTTGTGATATGTTGGTTTGAAGAAAAATAGTGGGCTAGGCTCAGGATGAAAGGAGTCTGATATGGGTCTGACAGTGATCATATGGCACAGGTTCAGGGGGAGCATATACTTCTAATAATGCATTGTTGACATTATCTTAGTTGTTTTTTAATTTATTTAGGTGGAATAGGTTCAGGGGGAGATCATGGTTGCTGGTCTGGATGGTGATTGATAGATGCTGCTGATGCTAGTTGCTGATAACTATCATAGTCTTGTTTCAGATATTTGGTCTCTATGTCATGTATATCTTTTAATGTTAAGGTCATGAAACGACCTATTTTGTTTCCCCACTATGCATGGGATGGATGATGTAATTCTCTTGTTTTGACATGTATAAACATTTGGTATATACCCACTTGGTTGGGTGGATGAGTCAAACTTGGTATATCCCCACTTGGTTGGGAGATGGATGTATGTATGAGTCATTGGTGATAGGAAGGTCATTTATGATGTATGTATAGAGTCATGTTTTTGTAGACCTTGCGCATATTTAGGGGGGAGCATGGAGCTCAATCAACACACTTCAGAATATCAAAGAATTCAGCATGTACTCAGGGGGAGCATAACCCTTTGCCCTTGATGACAAAGCGGGAGAGTGACTTGGGGTTGCCATCAAGTCCAAAGGGGGAGATTGTTGGCATTATGACACAGATCTAGCTCTATGACACAGGTGTTGTCCTTAATGGCAACTCACTCAGATGACAGATCACAGTTCAGATTCACAGAATGAAGAAAAAGAGGTATATGCAGGTTCTCCATTGACCAAGCCGCGTGTACACGTGGGTTCACAGACCAAAAGGTGCGTATAGCATACACACGCACTTTCACGGAAGGAAAGGTGCGTACATGTTGGAAAACTTAGTTTTGGTCCATGGTATTGGTCCAAGGTATCTTGTCTGAAGTGTTGACCCCAGGTATTTGGTCCAGGGTATTGGTTCTAAGTGGTTTTGGTCCATGGTATTGAGTAAGGACTAGGACTATAAAAGGAGGAGAAGATCATTAGGCAAAGGCACTCATGAATTGAATATCTAATGAAGAACAAGATCTAGAATACAGGTTATTGGGTTATGGTGCACAACTAGATCTGAATCAAGGATGAACCTTAGCGCTTGATGAAGGATAAGATCTAATAACGGGTCAAGATCTTAAGGCTTGAAGAGAAGTATCTTTGTGTGGTTTTGATCTTTTATCTGAATAATTGGCGCATGTTGTAATATGTAAATATGATGATCTGGGTATAACTGATATCTGGAATTGTTTTAAAGTTTAAATCATCATTTACAGATCTATACGCAGGCTAACCTTAGCAAAGGCATGGATACGCGCTGGTTCTGCATATAAAAACAACAGATACATCTTAAATTTAATTTGCAGATCTGTACGCAGGTTCGCCTTAAGAAAACAACATATGTACGCAGGTTCGACACAGTGAAGTAGTGTATACCTCATAAAATATGCTTTAGCTATTTCTATTTGTTGTTGCAGTGTTCTGGGTTCTGGCTTGGTTCTGGTTACTGTTACTATATTCTGGTTACAACATTTTGAGAAGTGATTTATTGATTCAGTTTTGGTTGGTGCAAAGGAGATTGGTTGATGCAGATATATTTGATGTTATTGATGGATCCAGTCTGAAAATTTATGAAATGTGGTCCCTGGAAGAAAAGAGAAGGTTGTAGCCTTCTATAGGCCAACACCTACGTACTAGTCAACACATCAGCTAGTACAAGAGCTAGGGGGTTGTAGCTACCTTCCAGGAGAAGTTGGAGAATGGGAGAAGGTTGTAGCCTTCTGCAGGCAGAATCTTGCGTACTGGTATAAGACTGCACCAGTACAAAAATTGTAAGAAGAAGTTTCTTATTAAAAGAAGATAGAGACGATTGCAGTAGGTGATTTTCACCCACATTGGGTTTCCACCTTATATCTTTTGTTCATGTGTGTGATTATCTATTCTGTTTTTACTGCACATGGTTACTGTTTATATGGTTATGATGCACAGATTAAAGATCAACATATGATGAATTAAATAAGTTATAAGTTTGCAGGGTATACTCTAGTTGCCTTAAATATAGTTGCGTATACACGCAAGTTTCATTAACTGAAGTAGCGTATATAAATCTAGTTATGGAAATGAAATATTATTGACTTGCTAATACTGATTCACCCCCCCTCCTCTCAGTATTATTTCAAACACTTGATTATGATGAAATTCTTAAAAAGGTTTCAGATTTCATAAATTGGAAAAATTTTGAAAATGGGAGAAGAGCCAACATGCACAAACTGGATGAATCACATAAAGAGATCTTATTTGCAAGTTGGGGTTCTCGGCTTAAAGAGGAAAAACATGCAACAGAGGATGTGACAACAGCGAAAACCAACGTCATTGAAAGTATAAATGAAAATTTGCATAGTGCTAATCTTGTGGCAGAAACCACCTCGGTTTTCCTTCCGAATGAAAAACAACTTGAATTACAATGGAAACAGGTAGTAGAAGAAAGAACAGATGCAATTAGGCAAGTAACCAGGTTAAATTGGGAGGCATATTGGCAATATCTGGTAAAACCACACAACCAGTGTATGACACTGAAATGCCTAATTGTTTCTACTGAGAAAATGGTGCCAGCGCTCATCAATGTCGTGTTTACAGGACAACTGAAAGTCGAAGTCAGCCAACCTACACTCCTCAAGACCATGCTAGATATTTGCGATCTGAAAGATCGAATGCAAGATTAGTCATTATGCACATCTCTATTTTTGTTTTATTTTGCTTAAATTGAGGCAGGTCGTTTAAACCTCCTCAACCTTTTTTGTAATAATCTATTTTTAGTTTCATAAGTTAGTATTTAAACCCCTCTCATGCATTTAGAGAGGGGTCCAGAAATTTTATCAGAAACATTCTTTAGAACATGCACTTCTGTCCCTTTGAGGAAGTTCTGGTGAAATTAATGGAACATGATTTATTTTCTACTTGAATTTGACATCTTCTACTGAAATTTCACTTCTGTACTCTTAGATGATGTTGGATGATTTGAAAGTAGATCAATATTGCTGGAGCACATGAGTAGAACATATTATAAATGGTACTTTTATCTCTTAATTCCTTTTACTTATGTGTCAAGCAATACATTATCTTCAAGTTATTTATGTATGAAAGTGAATTCTTGATTTCCATTATTGCACTATTGTATGATGATGATTTATAGTTTATGCTAAATACATGAATAATTTTTATGCAATATATCTCTCATATCGTTTCGGATAACTTTTTATACAAAACGATCATTGTTAAACGGATTCATTTCTTATCGTAATTGAAGAATATTTATTATCAATTTCTTTCAGACATCATTTTAGATCGCATATATCATGTTATTCACGGGATAGTTATAGTTAGATAAATATTTTTGATTAGGACAAACTGCACATGATTATTAGTTAAATTAGAATAGTTTGAGGCTAGGTATTACTCCAAAAATCTCAAAACATCATCCTGTTAGCACAAGCATAAAAATAGATTGGGAAACTGGTCCCATCATCCCCAGTCAGAGCCACTATTCCAAACGAAAAGGAGTTGTCCCAAGGTCTGGACCAGGTGGTTATCCCCCTTGTTGAGGCAACAATTTTCAAGCCTTCAACAACAGTGAATGAAGTTTTAAATGCGATAACACAAGATTATACAAAACTCTAATTCTACAGAGGCAAAACTGGAAATCAACAACACTCAAAGATATTTCGAAGGAAATACAAACCTCGGGATTTAACTATTCATGCGTAGAATACACAGAGACATGGAGATATTTCAAATTTTATAGTCTAATCCTCCACAACCAAATCCCTTTACATTAATTCAAAACTTACATAAATACATGTACATACAACAACCAGATCCTAAATCAATGGATCGAAACTGTCTAATCCTATCTAATCTGCATGATATTCTCCTCGAGAATCTCAACTAAGCCTAACTACTTGAATTTATTACATGATAATTCAATCCCTGAATTCTAGCTCTAATCCTATCTAGAAAGCTTTATAAAGTGACAACTAAAGGATCCCACTCCTTTGCTTGTAAACCTTTTTTTTGTGTTTTTGGAATAAATTTGAAGCCTTTTGTCTTCAAGCCTCATGCTCCTACATCAGACCCCTGAGGAAAAAACTCTTCATGGGCTCCTATCCATGAGCTCTTCTACAGAACTTCCCAACTTCTATAGCATGGTATTTGTCATCCAGGTAGCATCAACAATTGGTTTATCCTTCCATTTGACCAAATACTGAAAACACTCCTATCCCATTATCTTCTTAAACACTCTCTTGTCTAAAATCTGTTCTGGCTACAATGCCTTTGCTATTGGTAACTGTTATACCCAATCAACCTCTTGTTCTTCCTTATCTTCTATTGTATCATCCACATTTCCACTTTCATACCTGTATAAATCAGCAACATTGAAAATTGGAGATATTCCAATATCAGGGTTAATTCAATTTCATATGCATTTGCAGAAAATTTCCTCAAGACTCTGCATGGTCCAATTTTCTTAAATTTTAACTTTTTATACTCCATTTTTGGAAATCTTTCCTTCCTCAGGTGTGCTAAAACCAAATCTCCAACCTCAAAATTATCTTCCCTTTTCTTCAAATCTGCTCTGCTCTTGTACTTTATGTTGCTATCCTGTAATTGTTGTTTTACCTGGTCATGTATTGCTTGAATCTTTGAAGCAGAATCTTCTCTTTCAACACTTCTCATTTAAGCTTTTTCGAAGTCTCTTAATTCAGACACTCCTCTTAGGTGCATTCCATAAACTATATGGAATGGACTCTGCCTTGTACTCCTGTTAGGAGAATCATTATAAGCATATTCAGTCTGTGCCAAAATTTGATCCCACTGTTTTGGATGTTCACTTGCAAGACTCCTCAGAAGATTACCCAAAATTATGTTTACAACTTTAGTCTGTCCATTAGTCTGAGGATGATAAGCTGAACTGAAACTCAGTTTAGTACCAATTTTCTTTTCCAATGTCCTCCAGAAATGACCAACAAATCTGGTGTCCCTATTTGAAACAATGCTCTTAGGTAATCCATGCAACCTTACAATCTCCTAAATAACAAATTAGCAATTTGAGTAGCATCACTGATTTTGTAACATGGATAAAATGTGCCATTTCAGAAAATCTGTCAACCACAACATAAATTGAATCATTTCCTCTTTGAGTTTTTGGTAAATCGAAAACAAAATCCATACTTACCATATCCCAAGGTCTATCTGGAATAGGTAATGGAACATACAAACCTGTGTTTTGGCTCCTTCCCTTCGCATACTAACAGACTTTACAATTTTTTACATACTTCTCCACTTCAGATTTCATCTTCGGCCAGAAATAAAACCGATTCAGCTACTCATAAGTCTTGTCTACACCAAAATGTCCTCCAAGTCCACCACTATGTTTCTCCTTGATTAAATTTTCTCTCATAGAACAATTTGGTATGCACAACTGATTTCTTTTAAACAACAATCCTTCTTACAAGAAAAAATCCAACCACTTACTTCTGTCTAACAAAATAGGATTTATACAAGCTTCAAATGCCTCTTTAAAATCTAAATCTTTCTCATATAATTACTTAAAAAAATCAAAACCCAACACTTGAATTTGACTTTCCTGAACTAAAATACTTTTTCTTCTTAAGGCATCTACTACCTTGTTTGATTGACCATTTATATGTTTTAATACAAAATTAAAACTTTGAAGATATTCTACCCATTTTGCATGTTTCTGACTAAGATTTGGCTGTTGCATAATGTACTGCAATGCATGATTTTCTGAATAAAGTATAAACTCCTTAGACATCAAGTAATATCTCCATCTCTTCAATGACTGCACAACTGCATAAAATTCCTTATCATAAGAAGAATATTTCTCTTTGATTCATTTAGTTTTTCACTGAAATAAGCTACAGGTCTATCTTCTTGACTTAAAACACCACCAATAACTTCTCCACTAGCATCACATTTCACTTGAAAAGGTTTATTAAAATCAGGCAAAATTAAAATAGGTTTCTTAGTGATCTTTCTTTTCAACAACTGGAAGTTCTTCTCTGCTTCAGTAGTCCATTTAAATGGCCATTTATCCTTCTTTATAGTGTCAATAATAGAAGCATTGATATTACTAAAATTATTTATGATTTTTCTATTAAAACTAGAAAGACCATGAAAACTTCTTACCTCAAAAACACTTTTCGGTGAAGGCCACTCTATGATTGCCTTTATCTTCTCTGTATCCATCTTTAATCCATCAGCAGAAACAACAAAGCCCAAATATACTAACTCTTCCTTCATGAATGAACATTTCTTTAAATTTAGCAGTAACTTTTCTTGTTGCAGCTTCTGTAAGACATAATTCAGATGTCTCATATGTTCCTCTTTAGATCTGATGTAAACTAATATATCATCCAGATATACTTTTACAAATTTACCAATAAATTCTTTCAGAATTTCATTCATAAGTCTCATAAATGTACTAGGAGCATTTTATAACCCAAAAGGCATTACCATCCATTCATACAATCCTTCATTTGTTTTAAAAGTAGTTTTCCTTTCATCTCCTTCTCTAATCCTTATTTGATGATAACCAATTTTTAAATCCAGCTTTGTAAAATATCTTTCTCCACTTAAAAAATCCATCATAAATTCAATTCTAGGTAAAGGAAATATGTACCTAATTTTTATTTTGTTGATTGCTCTTGAATTAGTGCACATTCTCCAGACTCCATCTTTCTTTGGACTCACAACCGTTGGCACTGCATAATGACTCAAGCTCTCTCTAATCAGTGCTTTATCTAATAGTTCTTGAATCTGTTTCCTGATTTCTTCATTTTCTATGGGAGTCATCCTGTAAGCTACTTTATTTGATAGATTTTCCCCTGGAATCAAATCTATATGATGACTGATTTTTCTAATGGGTGGTAACTCATTAGGCAAATCATCTACAATGATATCACAATAATTCGCCAGCATCTCTTGAATTTCAATTGGCAAATCATAATTTTTTTTCGAAGTCATTATTACCTTGGGTTTGCAAACCAATGCAAAACTTACCTCATCCTCTTCAATCTGCTGCAAGTATTGTTTTCCACTAAGCAATAGAGTCTTTGGATAAGATTTTCTTGATGCATCCTCCTCTTCCATAGGCAGCAATGTATGATTAATACCATCTTTACTAAATTTGTATGTGTTCTTTTTCTCATCATGCATATCGCCTTTGTCATACTGCCAAGGTCTTCCCAACAATATGTGACACACATCCATAGGCATCACATCACACAGAATTTTGTCTTTGTATTTTCCCAACTCCAACTCCAAACACTTTGTATTTGGGCTTGTATTTTGTCTTTGTTTTGATTTCTCCGGCTATCCAAACACTTTCTGGGGCTTCCACTTCCGTAATGGCATGCGCGGCTTCTTCAAAGGTCATTACTATGGTATCCATGGCTTCTTTAGGTGCTGCCATAGTGCGATTCCACAATTCTCTCAACGTCTCGGGCAATTTCTCAAGCAATGAATTCTCCTTTAGAAGATCGAACAAGTCTCGGTTCATGAATGTTTGTGCATGCAATAACTCAGTCCTCAAATTGCCAAGTGTTGTTTGTTGAACAACCCTTTGTAATTTATAGTGCCTTTTGAATTTGAATTTGACCATTCCCCCCACATTTGGTCCACTAATTCTCAATTGGCAGAAAATTTTCAAGAATCTAGCCCATAAAGTTCGCCTCAAATGCCTGTCGCCTGCTCCGTTTGGTCTCAAACCAAGCATCACATCATGAATAGTGACTGTAAGAGTCACTTTCTAGCCGACCCGTGTGAAAATGCAGCTACCTTTGCGTTGTCGTGGACCCTGTGACACCTCAGTACTGTGCACAGTCCTGAAATCACACAACTCCCAAGCAGAGTAGTTTATAGTCCCGCACCTCCTTTTAGCTACCTGGAGTGCTAAGACTATGCTTCTGTCAGCTAGTCAAATGGGCGAGCCCCCTGTGTATGGATTCAAATGATTTCCATTGACTTTTCCTGGGAAGAGTTCTCCATTTAACTTTACCAACTGCACCGCACCACCATCTAAGATCTCCTTAATAACATACAGTCCCAGTGAATGCATTCTGAGCTTCCCTAGGAATTTATCAAACTTACTATCATACAAAAATACCAAATCATTCACCTTGAATGTGCACAACTTAATATGTCAATTGTGCCATGCCTTTTCATGCTGCTTTTGTACCTACTGTTGAAATCCAGCGAAAATTTGTTCTTCTTCGAGCTCCTTCAATTGCGTGAGTTTCTCCTCTAGGGCTTCGTGATCCATCATACCTGTGAGCACTGCTATGCACAGACTAGGCACGATGTATTCCATGGTAATTATGGCTTCCACTCCATAGACAAGCCTAAAATGTGTTTGTCCCATCAGTTTCTTGCATGTCGTCCTATAAGCCCATAATACTACAGGAACGCGCATGTCCCAATCACTTCATTGCGCATTGCATACCTTATTCAGCGCATTGCACCCCTTATTGAGTGCCTCTGCATGTAGAATATTTTGTGTGATAGCTCCTCCTGTATAATGTCTTCCCAACATTAAGAGCCATTTGCACCTTTGCCCCCCCAACACACGCTTATTGACTAGGTCTTTCAGTGTGGAGTACATGTGCATTCGCGCAGGTTGGGGCTCTTTTCCATAGGCCTACATCCTCCTAGCTAGATGCGTGTGCGGACCATCCTGTCCATTGTACTTATTTGTTAGTCTCACCATAGGCTTCCCAAATAATGTGCGCATCATTCTCCTACATTCGCACCAGTTGTCAAAGCTTCCCTTGTGCGTACCCCACCATCTCGAGGGCGTAGCGCACAGTACCCAGTCCAAGGCCTGGAATTGTTGCTTTTCCGACACTTCTCTTTCAAATTTATCCAAGAAGGTATCTACCTCACTTAAATCATCATAAGTAGGTAGATCTCTTACTTCTGTCGATACACAGCGCAACAAGCTTGTCATCATATTACAATTCAATGTAGTTACCTCATGTAACCAATTCTTCCATCACTCTATTTCCTCATTTGAACCTGAAGTACAGGAGCTTTCACGCTCCCATGCAATCCACCCATCCATGGTGGGATTCACCCAGTCCTGGTCTCACGCTATTATCTTATAGATGTAGTCCAAATCATCATCCCTTTCATAGTCATGCACCAGCTCCGTATAGCATGAACCTTCAGCAAGGTCTAGGGGGACAACTACGCTTAGTGACTTCTTTTCAAAAATCATTTTGTGCTTTTTCAAATTGATTACCTAGTTCATGTCAGTGGCTCAGTCAATTCTTAAGAGCGCAGGGTAGGGATTGCCATCATCAACAATCTCTATCACTTCAAAATCACCGGTGCGCTCACTCCCTCAATATCCACAGTTATTCCCTGCAATCGCCCCATGGGTATTATTTTCTACTGGTTCGCCATCCTCAGCTGAATTGGAGACCACTGTAGGGTAGGTCACCCCATTCGCTCCCATGTCTGCTTCGGTAGAACATTTGCAACTGATCCCAAATCCAGAATTACTTGGTCCATCTCATATTCTCTAATCTGCGCGGTTAGTCTCATCTCTCTTCTCGTTCTTGTCTCATGCTTTCTGATCTTCCAGAATATACGCGGTTCTCCTAGCGCGGTCCCAACGCATCTGTTAATGAGTTCCTGTAAGAATTTTACAGCCTTACTGTCGCACAGTAACTTCATACATGTTTCCAGGAATGTTGTGAGCATAGATGGGTCCATCTCTGGCTCTGGTCTATCTTTTCTTCCTGAAGTGGAGGCATTAGTGAAGCTCTTCTTAGCTTTCGAAGGTTTCCCGAGTGTGCTCCAAATCAAACTCCGCTTCTTTCGCTGGAGCTTTGTGAACCCAAGTATTGTCTTCTGGCTGTTTGCCCTTTTCATCTCCTGTCGTGATTCCACTTCAGAGCACAATGTTCACATTCGGATCTTCCTCACGCAGTTTAGAACTCATCATCTGCAGGTTTTGAGTCGGGAGAGGTGGTAGCACTCCTTTGTTGCGTATCCTAGCTATCAGTGTAGGACAATTTTCTATCTCATGATCTAACAAGGTGCAATAGAAATATGATGGGCACGTTGGATTTGTGCAATCGCTAGCATAATGTCCTGGCCCTCCACAATTATAGCATATCAACTGTTTGCGACCTCTTCCAGGTCCTCCTCGGCCTCGGCCTCATCCGTGCCCTTGAAATATTATTCGTGCCATTCCTACATTTTGGTCAAGGGGCCGCGTTTCAGCCTGAACTCTGTAGGTGGGAGTTCTATCCATCATCAACTCATAGCTTTTGCAAGTGCACTCATCATGTCCCACTGACCTACAAAAGTTGTAGAACAAATGTTGTGAATTTTGCGTATACTTCTGTAACAAGTGACAATTGTCCGTGGCATGTTTTCCTACTATTTGACAAATCACACACCACAAATCAGGCGCTGTGCTAGGTCTTTCTTGCACTTCCAGACTTAAGGGCATTTGTCCTCCTGTGAGGTAATTTTTGAAAACTGGGTACTGTTCCTTGTCATGACCTTGACCCTTGCATTTTAGGCACCATACTCTTCGCGCACTTTTGGTCGAGTTGTTCTATCCTGTTTCAAACTCTGCATCTCAAGGCATAAATTCTTCAGCTGCGCATGGATCTGCTGAACTCCTAAGTTAGGATCCTACATCGGGGTCTCATGCAACCTCATAGCAATCTCTAGGGCTTCTGCCTGAGTTGTTATCTTCTGCTGTGATATAACACTCCTTAAATGTGGCATTAGCGAAGCTACAAACCATTCACGATGTTTTCCATCCATCAGATTCATATTAGCTTCGTGAATCATACATTTCAGCCTTTGATCTAGCTCCCAAGGAGTCTCACCTGGTAGCATCGTGATCTCTTTGAATCCAATGATCGATTGTGCTTCAAAATTTGGTATGCTAAATTGTCTATTCAGTGCTGCATGGATATCCACGATTCCCGCATTTGGATTATCATTGGAGTACTCAATATACCAGGTCAGCATGCGATCCTGCAGGGTGATAACTAGTGTTTCCTTCTTTATATGGTCATTTATAATACCTTGCGCTTCCCATACAACCCTTACAATGAACCAGAATTGGTTCGGATCCTCATTTTCCAAACCTTTGAACATAGACAACTTCACTGTGATTTCCATATTGAATCGCGGTTGTGGTGGAGGTGGTACGGGTGATGATGGAGGTGATGGTGGTGAAGCTGGTGGCAGTGTGGGTGGAGGTGGTATTCACGGAATTATTTTCCTTATCATGTGGATCAAACTTTGCGGTGAGACCTTCACAAGCTCTTCCTCGCCCCCTTGTGGAGGTGAAATCAAGGGGCTAGTTTGTGGTCCCTTATTTCCTTCGTTCCTGTAAGATTTTCCACTTCGCGTAGACCTGAACATTAAGGTAACTGCATAACCCTCTTTTCTCACAATAGAATTTTAATCCAATTATTCAAAGACTTTACGTACTTACCTCGTGGTCCTTTGAGAAAGCGTCGCTCTTCCTCACTGTAGCTAACTTAGGTGTCAACCATGAACTCAGTAACAAATCCTCCTATAATACGATTGAGCCAATGATCAATGACACAGGTGATCTTATCTTTCGATGCTTCCAACCTTCGCACTAACTCTAGGGTCCACACAATAGGACTGTCAAGCTTCCACCTTCCTTGGCTATCTACTAGCTTTGCGATCTACTCGTACAACTTAGTAGGGAAGGATGCGAAGAAGATTTCATGGATCTTCGTGTACAGGTAGCAGTCTAACCACTCTTCTTTTGATAGTCGTGGGTTCCTATTCTCTTGCATCGCATACTCATGAATTCTTCTATCCAACCAACCTTCAATTTCTTTCTTAGTTGGATTCCAATGATAGACCTCAGTCATCTCTATGTAGATTCTGGTCCCGGCAACAGAACCATTTATTAGCTTATGGGGGCCGGACCCAAGTTCAGAGTTATTTAGCTAAACAAATCCCTACACTACTGTCCCTTTCGGCATCAGCCCGCGGAGCGTGAACTGAAGTCTCACCCAGAGCGGTATGGGGGGATGCTGGAACCAATTTTCCACACCCTTGAGATGTCTGTGATATCGGTTTAGTCCAATTATGTCTGCCTTCGCGTAGGTCATTTCACACACTGTTCTAACCTTCAATACCTTCGCGATCTGTTATAATCGTCTTTCGCGCAAACCTAACCAGGGGATGAGATGCTTTCGCGCTGCTATGGCAGCGACCTGTGCTATTTCCCCAAACTACACCATGTACCTTACTTATCTTCCTAACAGATCTTACTTATCCTCGCGTAAATAGTTATTCTACTTGCGTTCACTTGATCAACATAGTTATACACATTCACGCATCATATAAGCATTAAAAGCGCAATTTTTATCCAATGTAACAGATGCATAAAATAGGTAATAAATATGCAGAAATGATAAGAAACTTCTTTTTATTAATAGTTCCAACTGTTACAGATTCGACTCACCCTGCGCACTTAGCTGCAGGGGTCTGCGGACTACTAGGCCTCTGCACATTCAGCTACAGAGCCTTCTCCTACTCTACGACCCAAAAATAGACTTTACACTTCAGATTTGACTCAGTTCTTCATCCTTATCGTGATTATATGTCTTAACTACTTAGAGCCTCACTCTATTTATACAATCCCATGGTCCGTGGACAATGGGTAGATATCTACAACTTAAATTACAATAAGAAAATTAAGGGCGAACAACCCTATGACTCTTTTACAAACCATGTGCTCCGTGCCCACAAAATGCGGAGTCTTTACATCAAAATTACAATCTTTGACCAAAATTTGGGCTCTAAGCCCCAAAACTTCCCTTGGGGGATCCCGCGCCCAACATATACTGATGGTATAATCTTGACAAGTGACGAGCCTCTTATAATATAATTAAGATGAAGATGGCTTCTAAAGCTCAAAATGATGTATCATGGCATGATGAATCAATTTATGGAATATCGGAAATAAATTCTATATTGCAAAGCTATTGAAAAACTATTTTTGAATAATGGAAATGCAAATACTTGGACACTCTAATTTGAAGTTCAAGATGTTGTTGAACTTGACATGGCATTTGACAATTGATTGAAGCATTTATGTTCTATTTTTGAACATCCATCCATATATATGATGTGCATAGAACCTTAATGAGTTCATGATTTTTGATTTTTCACCAAGAATCCTTTGAGATATCTGCATAAGATGATCAATTATTGATCTAAGATATTATTTTTATGATATGTGACTGCATGTATGCATTGTTGACATTTGAGATTATTGTTGATGAGCACATTTGGATGCTACTTTAGTATGAGATCTAGCATGATATCTTGGATGAGAGGTCCATAACATGACCGAGGTTGAGTACGATGTTGCTAGCATGGCTATCTATGAGGCAGGATGAAGAAGCTCCTTAGAGAGTTGTTTGAGCATGATCCAGATATGACATGGATACATTGCAATGAAAAAGGGTGGGTTCCGGTTGGTAGAAAATCCCATATATTTTGGACTGAGATACTTTCATTTATCGAGTTAGTGCAGTTGTTCGAAACAAGCTTAGGCTTGTGATTGACACCTCCTTAAGAGGGAGGATGATTATGGTATCCTTTGGTGATTTATATGATTATTTATGATCTAACATGATATTTGATTTGGTGTCTTATATGAACAGGAAAAAACTCCTATTGAGGTAATCATATGCTAAATTTGAGTATGATGAGAGTAGCACTGATCAAGGACACTAAGCCAACTATTCCTCCCTATCTAAGCTCCCGGGGTGAGTAATTGAGATAGAGGGCTCCTGGGGTTGAGAGAACTCTTGACAGTAGGGTATGACCCCTATCTGTTACTGATAGGGTTGGATATTTTTCTCCCCTATCTTCATAGGGTCGAGTAATGCTTCTCCCATGTCTGGTCTTTGAAGAGTATACCCCAGTTGGCATCATACCCATAAGTAGGGCATGTTAGGAATACCACTCCTCGTTTGGCCAATGGGTTGAGCGTGTACTTAGGGTGTACAACCCAAGTTGATTATGATGCATGTGTTCTACCACATGAATATCTAGAGTCATTGATGGGAAGATTAGTAGGCAATAATATGGGTTAAGATAACTATATGTGGTTTGGAGTTGATATTGAGCTCCCCGATGTGATCCTAGGGTCAAGATATGCTCCCATGTTTGTTTGGATATCCTATTTCTCAACATGGGGTGAAAGTGTTATGTAGGACCTTCCCCACTATCATGGATATGAGGTAAGAATGTCCATTAGGACTTTCCTCATTATCATTGGTTTACAGGTGGAGATGCGCTCCCTGATGATATGCTCTCTGAAGATGATTGATGATGAGATTTTGGGTAGTAGCCCACTAACAGAGATTCCAAACCATAGTCCGCTGAACAATTCTTCTTCTTTTAAATTCGATAATGTTCAACATATGAGCAAGAACAATCAAGATATAAGAAGGAATAAGCAAGGGATAGATTGCGATTTACATTGATGATTTATGATGATGAGATACTCGAGATCATCATGGCATAACGACTTCATGACATAGATGTTTAGTGACGATACATGATGACACTTGAATGGCATATTGATGGATGGACATATATTGGCAACTGGAATTCTCCCCAGTTGAGAGGGAGTGTTAAAATTATGCAACTGCGGTCAAATTCCACTTTGGATAACTCATATGATGAAGATAATAATTGGAATAGATTCATTTTTTCGAGAGGACCAAAATCATCCTAAAGATCACCTCATTTGGACAATCAAAATTTGTTTGAATTTATGTTCCCACTCATGTATATTGGATCAGTTTGACCCTATGCATATGTACAATTGGATAGGTCGACCTCAACATCAAGTGGACCCTCATGGAAGCCTATAAATAGAAGATATCTCCATCTCATTTGGACACATTGACCAAGCCATATTCTCTTCTCTTCTACTATCTTGGTTCACACATGTATGATATAGAAAGTTTGCACAAGGGTTTGAAACTATAGGGTTGAATCTCACATGAATCTAAGGTTTCTGTTTCTCTGTTGCACACATGTAACTGAGTATTTTTTACCCTAGACACATGCAGAGAGTGGTCAAGTGTGTGTCTAAGAATTCTCAGATGCTCACACATAAGAATGAAGGAAGCGTCTAGGGTTTCTGAAGCAGTTCGGGGAGTTTGGCGTCTAGACACATGGATAGAGTGGTTAAGGGTGAATCTAAGATGTCTCAAATGTTCTCACATAAGCCTAAAGGAAGATTCTAGGGTTTTTGAAGAATATCAGGAGTTTTTGTTTCCATATGCATGCATAGAGTTGTCAAGGGTGTGTCTGGGCAGCCTCAGTCGCTCACACAATAGCCTGAATGGTGCATCTTGGGGTTTGAGGTAGATCTGAGTGTATTTGTTCCTAGTCGCACACATATAGTTCACCAGGGAGGGACCAAGGTTACCATGGTCACTCGCATAGCTCCTCCTCTGTGCGACCGAGACTAAAAGATGAAATTTTAGTACTATGAAGACTCTGCTCAGCAATAACAGTGTTCAACAGTTGACTACAGACAATGGTAGTACATTACAATCCTGAGAATCAGGGTTTTGAGTATAGGTATGATTAGGTTCATTTCATGGATGTCATAGTTGTTTTACTGGTTAGTTTCATAGACATGGATCATTTTACTCTCTTTTGCAGAGTCATTTGATGAATATCTAAGAAGAAGAGTAATTTTCAATGGTTTTCCCCATAGTGGGTTTTCCCTGGTCTCAGACCAATCCTGGTGCCTCTACGTGTGCATGATTTTCTTCTATTGTTCCTTTATGTTCCGCTGCATTGATGATAATGATGTTGTTCTTTCTACATAGTTGCATATGCTGATGAATAATGATGTAAATATGAATAATGTCATGATGATATGGGGTGTACTTAATGTGTTAATGAAGAAATGCAATTTCTAAGAAAAGAACAATGTAGCCCTAAGAAAAATTAACAAGTAGGATTGGATAAACTCCCCTCTATCCATATTGATATCCTTCAAGTTGTTTTTGAGAAAAAAGGATTTGATTTGCATTGTTCACTTTGAGCATCCCAACCAGCTTATCATATATCTCCTTATAAGTTCCCAAATAAAAAATATAGGAAACCAATTGCTTTTGAATAGAGCCAATCAAATTTTTCTTTGCCTTGACCTAACCTTTTCTATACTTCATCTTAGTAGCACCTGGTGCATTTGAAGAAGGCTCCACCACTTTTCCCTACACATAGTCCAATATTGCATGCTCCTCCAAATTTAGGTCCAAAGTCATCTTCCATGCATGATATTCATATTTATCATTGAGCTTTTCCTCAACCTTGAAGTAATATGTAGAAGCCATTGATACTTTTCCTTGTCCAACATATCTCTCTTAGTGATTGATTTTCTCTCTCTTTTTGGGCTTTGTCTTCACCTGGACTTTGATACAATGTTAATTTTAGTTAACAATAGTATGTTCTATGCTTTTACAATTACTTCAATGTCCTTTTAGTAGCCCAATGACAATTTCCAATTTAGTTTCCAATAGAAATCACATTAACCATTAATCACATTGACAGTAACTGTAGATAGAACATGAATAAAAAATGCAGAAGACAAGCCAAGATAAGAGAACACTAGATTTGGCAAATTCCATAGAAAAAACCCAAGATGGGGAAAACCATTTATCAATTCTTCTTATTATTATATCAAATGTTCAATAGAGAAAGAGTACAAAAGTCAAAATTGACTTGCCAAATCACAGTAAAAAACCCTATCAAATCTACAGTCAACAACAGTCAAATTTTTCCCTAACTAGAAAGTCAATGCTAGTCAATGCAACAACAAACAATCCTCGATGTAGCTTAGTCAAACCCAATCAAACTCAGACTACTTTTCTGGTCAAATTCAGCCCAAAATAGTCAATGGAACAACAATCAAACTTGGTCAATTTCTTCACTTTTGTTCTATGGTTAAGTCTGCGATCAACCCTATGGTCAACCTTGGCCAACATGCCCAAAATACCTCAATTTCTTTTCCAATAGGTGTGGCCTCCAAAGATAAAAATGTTGGTAGAAATCATAGTCAAATGTGGTCAAAACATCCTTGGTCACCCCTTGTTATCGGGAAAAGTTTCTATCTAGATCTGCTCTATCCCACTAAGGTGTGACAGCAACCTTAGAAACAAACAGAGAAAACTACTTTTGTATTCTTCTTTATGAACTATAAACGAAGAGGAATAGGATGAACCAACCCGTGTCTTGCGCTAGTCCTTTGATCCAATCTCTCTCCTCTTTGACAGCTTCCAGCTACATGCTCCTTTGCTTGCCCAACTTCACCAAGTACCTGCAAGATCACAGAAGGAAGAAACTATACAAAGACATGGGTTTATATTCATAAATAACTTAGGATCAGATTTAAGTTAACCATACAAATGTAACAAACATCAATGAAACACAAGCATGGAGAAGAAACTAAAATAGTTTTATTGATATACAAGAAGATCCAGGAGGAGTTACAACCGATGATTCCTGACCCAGCATCAACCTCCCAGCAAAGAAGTCCCTTCTTCAACCCCAACAAAGCATAGATCACCCAATTCTCTGATATGTATCTCAAAACCAACAGCAATTCCTTACAATGTGCAAAATTCCAGCCTCTGGATCTCTAGGATGAGGGATCCATATATAGATGTATGCAAGGAGGATGAGTCAGCTCATGAATTGATTAGTGGCTTCTCTCTATCAGTTCTTGCTTCCACTTGGAGACTGAGAGCCTCTTACTCATCTTTGGTCGAATTCAGTGAGGCAAGTGTCATTGGAGAAGATTCTGGAAGCTTCCATTGTCTCTCCACCTCGTGGAATGACTCTGCCACTTGTCATTTCCCGCTCAATGCACCCTGGTAGTGCATTTAGGTGCGTTGCAACGCACCTAGCTAGTGGACTTAGGTGCTATGCAATGCACTTGGCTAGTGGAGCAGCTGAAATGATCCTGATTTGACTAGTTCTGAGCAGTTTCTGGTGGAGAACTTCTGGGAGAAGCTGTATTTTGTTGACCTTGTTCCTTTAGGAGTTAGAACAACACTTTTAGGGACTTAGGAGCCCTTGGTTTATGGACATTTCATGCTTAGAGCTGTAAGGCACAAAAATGTCTATAACAGTTGCCCCCTAAAGTATGAGGCCGTTTATTGAGTGAAATGATTTATTAGGAGGATCCGAAGTTCTTTCAATGTTGGGAGGAGACCTGTAATAGGATACAATACAATACATTATCTTCATACTGTTTTCATGATCTAGCTGAGGCGGGCATTCCCATGCTCAACTTTATAAATTCATTTTCATGTACATAGGACAGACAATCGTCTGATGGTAGACTGATGATTCTGATAGAGCCATCATCCTTTTGGTAGGATGATTATCTGTGCTGCAATGCTGTACATTTCAATGTCTTTATTTTCCTGAATATATATCGCAGCTCGGATGGATGAAACTGGATCCGGGGTCTTCAATCTCGTCCGATCTTCACTCGAAGTACAAGTCGATCCATGTGAGAAATGTTTTGAAGTCGAACATGGAAAGACATCGCTTGATTACCAGTCAATGATGTAAACTGTTAACAAGCGCGAGAGGAATCACCGATAATGATAATGACCCTCAAGGTACGGCAGTACAATCCACATGGTGTGAATAAAGGAATTGGCATCGAACACCATGCAGAATCTTTCGGTCGAAGGTCATTGATGTATACCTGTCGTCGGAAGTGAGAAACTTGCCATTGAGGCATGCAAGCTTCAAAGTACTGAATGGGGTGTTCCTAGATCAAATTCTTGGATAATGAGCTGATGTCGACAAGAAGTGATCCGTCATAGGAGGGCCTTAATGAATCCAAATGACACGGAACGGAGCAAATGATTTTGATGGAGGTGAAAACAATCTGGTGATATATGGTTCAGGGTGGCGGTCATGAAAGAATGGAGTATAATGTATGGTAGTGGGCGGGACACAGGTGGCCTTTCTGGATGACTTCTCTTGAACATGTTGGCGACACTTATGTGATGGATTGGTAGCATTAACCCCAAATGTGGATGGTATGGCGAGACCATGGCGATGTGACCGGTGAATGAAACAACCCAACCCGACTTAGGCACGGAGTGGAAGTGTCATGTTCAAGAGCGACTTGCTACCAATAAAGTTTCTTTGAGTTTTCTTCCCAATTTTTCCCCAGTCATTGTTGACCAGTACCTCTTTATTTTTGTCAAGCTTGAGGAGGATAACATATGCTTGTTCTATAATTTGCCCTTCCGGGCAAACCCATCGCTATGTTTTAACGAGCCTAGCGATAGTGAAACTCGTTCTCGTCTAAAGACAAGTTTGTCGCTATTAATCTTTTTAACGAGTCTAACGACAAAGAAAACTCGGTCCTTTTCATTTTTAGAGAGTCTAAAAAGGTACGTAAAGGTAACTCCAAGATTCCTTTTTCATCATCTAATCCCTTAAGTCCGAAAAAGTATAAAACAATACAAAGGGATGAATTTTCGATTAGCTTTAACGAGCCGAACAAAACAAGCGCTCGATCTTTTTGTGCAATAATCCCTCAGGTCCAAAAAGATTAAAATCTAGAGGAGGGATAGCACTTCTGGTTGCTTTAACGAGCTGGAAGGCCAAAACTCGACAATCTTTTCATATTTTACGAGTCAGTTGAAAAGAGCTTAAAGAAGACTCGTCTTTTGAGGAACGAGTGATAAAATGGGTAGCCGCTGATTCCAGGTAAGGTTTGGAATTTTCCAATCACGGCAGCGTCACAAGGATGGCTAGTGAAATCACTCTCCACAGCTATTCCTCAAAATGGGTAAACAATCAAATGGAGGTGAATGATCGGCCAAATGAAAAGTGGAGGTGACGGTGCAGACACGGCCAAGGCTTTAATGGCTGAAATGTTTCATTCACGGTGGTTATTTACTGGGGGATAGTTCATTTTTTAACGAGCTTAAACGTGGGTGGAAACATTTGCTCATGTCTTATATTTATTTTTTAACGAGCTTGAACTATGTGCTAAAACTGCTCGATTAATCCAGTCATATGATAAGAATGTCTCATATAAAAACGACAACTTTTAGATTTTTGCCCCACATCCTTTCTTTATGCAAGTTTGGTGACGACTAATCCTACGAGTTTAAAGGGTTAGAGGTTCTAAAAATTTAAAAAATAAATAGCCACCCCTCGCTTGCATGCCAAAAGGTTTGCATGCCCCCAAGTGTAAAACAGAGTTTCAAAGTTACCCCTCAATTTGCAGACAAAACATTTGTTCTATCAGGAGAGGCCTACCTCTTACAGGTTACCCAAATATTGTTCTATTCACACAACAAACAAAACACTTCTTCAGCGATGTCTACCGAGATAAACAAAGGTGAGTGACGACGACCGCCAACTCACATAACTTTGACAAGAGAATCTTATTCTAGAATAACCCCTCTTCCACCGACGGACGGGGTACAGACTAGTCATATTCTCCCGCGGAAACCTACCCTATACCCGAAGTTTTCCTGCCGAAGCAGACCAGGACGCATGCCCCCTGGGTTTCAGTCATATCCCTTCGAATTACTCGTGCTCATCGGGAGGACAGACTGGGGATCGAGACATTTCTTGCGTGAAGAGACCATTTAGGGACGGTATATGACTATTTGCTATGCGTGATCTTGGAAATGAAAGCTGGTCCACGAGCTTGACCACTCTTCCTTCGTGCGAAAAACACATTACTCTAAAGAGTGAGGAGACGATGGCTCCCATGCAATAAATATACTCTCGTCCAAGGAGTAGGTTATAATCCAAGGGTCCTTGAACTACCATGACGTTCATGCGA
Organism: Pinus tabuliformis; assembly: GCA_031772625.1. NCBI lineage: Eukaryota > Viridiplantae > Streptophyta > Pinopsida > Pinales > Pinaceae > Pinus > Pinus tabuliformis. The sequence goes on from CM062816.1 coordinate 770,666,846, forward strand.
ACTGTCTTCCTTCTCAATGTTATGGGCACATCGGGAAGGATCCCTAAAGGTCGACTGGTTCCTTTATCAAAGCCTGTCAGATTTCTCATCTCAGGCAAAAGCGATGGCGAACCAAGCGCTTTCCAAGCAATAGAGGAAAGGATACTCACAGAAGCCCCCTCATCTATGATGGTACCAGCCATGACCATTTTGTATATTTGAACGATAATTCGGAATGGTACACTCGCTGGTAGGCGGGGTCTGCCTAGTTGATTCCAGTCGAAGGAGACAACTAGGTTGCTTGGAGGTGGGACCGAATAGACGGCTGGGTATGGCTCTGACGAACTTCCTTCCTGCGGTAAAGGAACGAGTGGATTGCCCCCATGTTCGTTGGAGTCTGTGTTGATGAAGAGAATTTGGATGGTGTCATCCTTGTTCTCTTCAGTGACTGTATCATCCGAAGATAAAACCTCTGAAGGCAAGACTGAGTCAACTGCCGCCTCGACCTTTTGACTTTCGTCTGGTATGGATTCAGTTGGTTTATCTTCAATGATAGACGCTTCAGCCGACCACCTGAGCGGGCCAGCTGGATTCTCAACTAGTGACGGACTCGGCAAGAGTTTTTTATATCCAGGAGGGAGTCGTAATAGTGAAACCAGACGATCATCGAAAACTCTTTTAGCTTCATCTAAGAAGGGACAACAGTGGAGGGCATGGTCGCCTTCGCACAGTTTACAAGGAAATCTAGCTTTCCCTTTTTGTCCTGGGGCTTCACTTTCACTAGTTGACGGTGTGATTTCAACATGATCACCAGAGGTTGATGACACCAGATTGTGCAAACGAGGAGACCAGTCCCTTAGTATCCGGGGGATGCAAGGACAATCTCTGTGAAAGTGGTCTCCTTTGCAAATGACACATGGCGATTTAGGCCTGATCGGTGCAGTGTGTGGATTTTCGTTAGACGACACTCGTTTTCCCCCATTCGCCTTTGGCTCCTTCTTCTTCTTCTCTTTTTTCTTCTTTTCCTTCTTCTCCTTAGGAACATGACTTTTAGCTTTACCAGTTCTGCCAAGCGAAGAGGAAGGAGGAGAGGAAGAATTATAGGAAGTAGAAGGCTGGTGGGAAACTCTGGACTCGTCTAATTGCTGATTCGATTGCTCAGGAATAGTGGTGTTCTGAATGACATTGGTTGAGAAGAGCCATACTGGCAAGCCAATTGTCAGTCCTGGAAGCGAAAATGTGGCCATATGGGGCGCACCAACATCTCCCCAAGAGGAGAAGGGACTAGGATTTCCACCAAGGGGAATTCCTTGGTTGGTAGGCTCCATTTTCTCAACCCAAAGATCAACGTAGGAAAAGGGTATGAATATTCCGTTTAAAATAAATTTTAACACGCTTTGACACAACTTGTTTTTTCAGTTTTTAAGAGTCGAGAAAAAACAAAAGATGACTCTAGTCTCCTTTGATTTTTAATGAGCCTGAAGTGACAAGTGCTCAGATGGACCTTTTCCGTTAAGGAGTCTGAAAAGGAACGAAAGGGACTGCTCTGGAGGTCTAGGTAGAGGGAGTACCAAACCAATCGCAAAACTGCAGAAAACTTTTTACGGTACGGCAGTCAATCTTCCCGAATGTTGTGTTTGGTGCATTGCGATCAGTAGGGCGGCCGACACGGCTTCCTATGGATAAAGGTTTTAAGCCTGTAGGGGTCTCCCAATATATACTCGACGGTACGTGGGAGCACAAGTCCGTACTGGCACTTATCGTCTCAAAGTGGAGGAATCACCCAACCATCAGTGTGGACAACAGTTACCAGGCTTTACGATGCCGGAATACGTCTCTAGCCTAGACCTCTAAATGTTGTGCGTTAAGTTACAAAGCGTTGTTAAGTTCATTGAATTTATTTTAGGTTGATCTTTCTTATGAAGTTTTCCTTTTGGGATCACCATGAGATGTATATGTAATTCCTAAAATACAATCTAAAGATGATAAACAAGCTTTTATCTCTTTTTAGCAATGAAAATCCTAGCTACTAAGGGAAAAGAAAGACACAATATTTTCGCAAAGAGCAAAGAGCACACTGTAAATGCACTTTTCCTAAATCAAGCCAAACAGACTGCCAATATGCAAATGCACATGCATGTGTTTTGTTTTTCACTTTCTTAATATTGATGCCTAAAAAGAAAGTTGTTGTACAAATCTGAATTTGCTTTCAAGTGACAAACACAAACAAGCTTCTTTTCGAAATCAAAAGGTAGAGACGATTACGACACTTTATGATTTTGAAAGAAATACTCGTTTCGACACTAGAAAGTGACAAATTCAAGCCAAAGGCAAAATTAAAAGCATAATCGACTATCAACAGCAAATAAACTTTCTCCTATGATCAAAATCGACACTTGCGACAGATCTAAATCAAAGGATGACGGTACGACTATTCTACTTTCGCAATGGAAAACTGTAAATGACGTAACAAACACACAAAAAACATCTACAGTTTCTTTTTTACAACTAAGGCGGAATATCAGTAAGAAAAAGGGGTTTGAAACAGTGAAATACTGATCACAGGCTGCAAAAAACAGAGACAAAACTGGAAAAATGAAGCAAAGAACCTCAGCTGCACAAGGTTAGGCTGATCAGCGCACCTGTTACACAGATAAACTGCATTTCAGCGCAGGTAGCCCTCTCGGGAAATGCGTTGAAATGCAAAACCTCTTCACAGAGCCTGCGCTGGGGCAGAAACGAGAGTTCTATCCGAGTTCTGGGTCACGGTTTGCAGTTTAATCTATGGTTTTTGGCCGAGTAAAAGCAATCAGTAATACACAATCAGAAGTAGATCTAAGAGGGGTTCTAAGAGCTATCACAAGGGTGATTAGTTAGTTTATGAATCAGCTGTTCAAATCATAAACAGATCCAGTGAGTGGATTGAAGTAGCAGATGTCTACTTTGCATTTGTCAATGGCAAATGCAGTTCGATGGCTACTTCTAAGTTTATGAAACAAACAACAAGAGAAACACAAACAAACTAACTAGACACGATCCCCAGCGGAGTCGCCATTTTGTTATCGGGAAAAGTGTCTATCTAGATCTACTCTATCCCACTAAGGTGTGACAGCAACCTTAGAAACAAACAGAGAAAACTACTTTTGTATTCTTCTTTATGAACTATAAATGAAGAGGAATAGAATGAACCAACCTGTGTCTTGCGCTAGTCCTTTGATCCAATCTCTCTCCTCTTTGACAGCTTCCAGCTACCTGCTCCTTTGCTTGCCCAGCTTCACCAAGTACCTGCAAGATCACAGAAGGAAGAAACTATACAAAGACATGGGTTTATATTCATAAATAACTTAGGATCAGATTTAAGTTAACCATACAAATGTAACAAACATCAATGAAACACAAGCATGGAGAAGAAACTCAAATAGTTTTATTGATATACAAGAAGATCCAGGAGGAGTTACAATTGATGATTCCTGACCCAGCATCAACCTCCCAGCAAAGAAGTCCCTTCTTCAACCCCAACAAAGCATAGATCACCCAATTATCTGATATGTATCTCAAAACCAACAGCAATTCCTTACAATGTGCAAAATTCCAATCTTTGGATCTCTGGGATGAGGGATCCATATATAGATGTATGCAAGGAGGATGAGTCAGCTCATGAATTGATTAGTGGATTCTCTCTGTCAGTTCTTTCTTCCACTTGGAGACTGAGAGCCTCTTACTCATCCTTGGTCGAATTCAGTGAGGCAAGTGTCATTGGAGAAGATTCTGGAAGCTTCCATTGTCTCTCCACCTCATGGAATGACTCTGCCACTTGTCATTTCCCACTACGCACCCTGGTAGTGCATTTAGGTGCGTTGCAACGCACCTAGCTAGTGGACTTAGGTGCTATGCAACGCACTTGGCTAGTGGAGCAGCTGAAATGATCCAGATTTGACTAGTTCTGAGCAGTTTCTGGTGGAGAACTTCTGGGAGAAGCTGTATTTTGTTGACCTTGTTCCTCTAGGAGTTAGAAAAACACTTTTAGGGACTTAGGAGCCCTTGGTTTATGGACATTTCATGCTTAGAGCTGTAAGGCACAAAAATGTCTATAACACCCCTAGTCAAACCTACAACAGACTCTGAAATTTTCGGACGTGCAATTTGTCCTCCTTCTTTCCACATGTGTGGAAGAACTTTGTTTCCTAATAGTTATACGAACAAATTAGATGTGGTGAGAGAGGAATAAGTTGAGTAGATGAAGTTCCAAATGAGGATGGAGGTCTCTCTTATTTATACAAGTTGTTGGGGCTCAAGATACATGTTCATTGGGCTTCATGAACCTACATGATGATGTGGTTGACCTTAAAATTTTTAACATGTGTGGGCTTGACCTCAAAAACATACTTTCCCTTGTCGAAATTTTATGATATTTAGGTCGATTTTCATCCTCTCAAAAAGAGGAATTCAATGCATGACTATCTCCATAAAATTAGTTGTCCAAAGTGGAATTTGGCCCTAGTTTCCAATTTAAACAAAATCAGTTTCATTAATTTTGACAATCCCAACTCTAGAAAAAAATAAGGGTTTTCAAGTGGTGGATCGAGGAAAAATAAGTCCTTGATAAAGTGGTTCTATTTTTAAAAAAACACCAAGAAAAATATAGTTATGAGTTCTTAATACTCTCCTATTTTCGCCAAATTAGAGTTATGACTTCCATCTACTACATAGTACTGTGATAAGAGGAACTAGAATAGTTATCCATTTGGAATTCAAGGATGGAAGAACATGAGAGAAAGAAAAACCTAAAAAATATCAAGGACTAAGTATTTGAAAATGAAAAGACTTCAAGTGCGAAGGCAAAGTATCCAAGCATCCAAGACAAGAGAAAGGGTTGAGGAAAGTCTAAAGTAAATGGAGGGGAGACTCAACTAAGGTTTAGTGGTTGTCATTGGAAAAAAAGAGATGATGATCATTACATCTCAAGGCATGCCATCGAAAGAGAATAAATCAATCTTGTTCAATAATGATGATATATTCCTCCAAGTCAATGATTTGTAAATAGTAGCCCTATGGCTTGTCCATTTCACCAACATGGATTCATGTGTCTCTTATTGAATCACTATAAGTTTGAAAGAAAACTTGGGTGATGTATTCAATTTGGCCTAAAGAAATGTTCATAATTCATTCACATGGAAAATATTATTTTCAACCTACTCATATGTAAGTAACTCAATACTCATCAAATGGATAGAGGAACCAATTTATTTTTACTATAAATATATATGGAGGACACTCAACCAAACTAAGGATGAGTCACCCTTCACGAATCAAGTTGACCATCTTGAATGTAAGATTAGATAGGAGGTTCTTTACCTAGTGATGGATGAGTCACCCAAATAAAAAAGGGTAGTACTTAGATAGATGTAAATGCCCAACCAAATAAAAGTTTACAACATTGGGCCCTCCCTTGCCAAAAAATGATGGTACAACCAAAAGAGAGAGAGAACTCTCAAATACATGGGTAATTTAATCAATAGGTAAAAAACTTTTACCAACATGTGAGTAGAGGTATCTGGCTAAAATTAAAACATCCCAACCATGAGTATAATTTCCCAGGCATAAAGGAAGTTGTCCAGTTATGTCATGTACAAATGCCTCGCTAAAAGGAGAATGACCCAACAAGTTTTAGAATGTTGTAAACAACCCGTGGATAATGGAAATTCTTCCAACCAACATTAAAACATTATGTTTGTAGGCCAATATTGTTGTTTCTATCATACAACAATCCAAAATTTAATAATCATACATAGCACATAAAGAAATACAACACCCATAGCACAAAGTGCTTGAGCACACTAGAAACTAATGAACCCATACTAGCATGAAACTGAAAAAATCACACAGATATTTCAACACTTAATGGGAAATTTATTAACTTAGGATATAATTATAAAAGGGTGAGTTATACATAAAGTTGTGTATTGTTACTTGTTGACAATACAAAATTGCGGGTGGCCATGGCTTAAAGACACCTTTTCTTATCATGGATAGGATCCCTAACTCCTTCATCCATCAATCTTCAAGCAAGTTGTCCTCTTTGAGCTCTCATTTCTTCTATTTCCTTCATGAATTCTCCTTGCATATACCTTATTCCTCACTATAAGCTTCATTTATTTTATTTTAATGGCTACATTTAAAATGACAACCATCACAATGGTTCATTTCCACTACCAAGTTTTCCAAAAAGGAAAAAAGTAAAATTTCAAAATAATTATAAAAATATACAAGATGTTTGACAAGGATCCTATTTTGATCACACCTACCCATTTGGAATATTTTGGTTTGCAAACTCTTCAACTCCCTTCAATATTATTTTTATTTGCATTTTCATGTGTATCTCCTCTACTACCATCAAACAAACTCTTGCAAATCTCCAAGAAAGGGTGCCTCCACCATAGGATGGAAGATACAAGATGAATATGATTTGACATTGGTATAAGTATATCATCCATCTCATGGCTAGAGATGGAATTTATCACTACAATAGGTAATTTTTCAATTGTGTTTCCCTATGCTACAAGTGAAAAAACTCCTATTTACCTTTGACCTTAACTCTCTAAGCTTTCTTCTTGGCTATTTAGTTCCTGGGATAGAGTTTTGAGTGAAGCCTCCAACATTTGGCCTCCCAATGTATAGTTGATATGTAGTAGTAACAATAGTTCCTACATGGATACTTAGCCTTATAGAGTGCCTACAATTGCTAACCTTATTACCCTTTTTCTTATAATAGAAACAAATTATGCCATAACTTTTTAATTTTTTTATGATGCTTGCTAGATTGGTTCCTGGGTCTCCCAAGAGTTGGACTAGATCTAGATGGCATAATCATATATTTGTTGTTCTCTTCCAAGAATCTACACCATATTTGAGTGGCTTGTTGCATACTCATTTTCTTGCTACCTTTTCCCCCATGGGAATGGCTTCTTTTTTGGTTCCTTTTGCTTTTATGAAAGTGGTTTGAGTAAAACTTGTGTTGGCTTCTTGTCCACAAAATCTTAGGCCTCCATGCTTGGCCCTTTTTTGAAATATAATTGGGATTAGAATCCTTTATCCTTCCTTTCCTAGCCCTCGGCCATAATTTCCCATTTTCTTCACGAGCTTGGAACTAATGCATCTAGTGTGATTTTCAAAGTCAACAAAGGTCTCTTAATGAAGGATCTTGGAAGGTGAATTTACTAGGCTTTACCCTATCATGGTTTGTTGTAGTGGCTACAACCACCCTTCAAAATTTTTCCTTAGCTTCGTTTTGGAGCCTCCCTACCAACCATCCTCAACAGCAGGTCTTGCATTGTCAAGTACACGAGCTTCAGTGGTTTTCTAGCAGATTTCCAGCCTGTGCATGATAGTTTGTTGCATCTCCCTCATAGGTTGTTTCTCTGGACTTGGTGTTGTTGTAGGCTGACCATCTCCCTCAAGAAATTGCGCAATTATGGAGGGGAACCAGCCTTCCCTCTAGAAATTGTGCAATCCTGATTAGCAGCCTGCTGGGCTCCAGAATTACGCAATTTTGTTTGTCAAGCTTCACTGCAAAAACTACGCAATCTGTCCAAGTAGGACTGCTCAGCCCAAAAATTGCGCAATTTTGGGCAGTATTTAGCTGCTCAGCCCAGAAATTGTGCAATCCCTCTGGGCAGCCAACGAGGCTCCCTCCCAGAAATGCATAAATTTTCCCATCAGTCGAGTAGGCTATTGCATGTGCCTTCAGGTTGACCGATTCCCTCTGGGATCGAGCAAAACTAATTTGCATGCATGAACTACTTCTCCCAAGGTAGCATGCAAAGTCATCCCTTGATTCAGGGTTCTATTTTAAAAGCTGGAGGTTACATGAAAGGATCATTTCAGAAACATCCCGCCAAGTGTCGCTTTTCCTAGATTTGTGGCATGCAGTCACAACCTTGATTTTATCGAAACTCATCAACGGACGCTGCATAGCTCATTCCTCACATCAACCTTGTAGCTCTGACATCCCACATTAAATCTAGGGGTTGTCAGCACATTCAACTCAGTTGTTTTGGGGTAAGCCCGCTTTTCATGTCTCACACTACGTTTCTATCTCTTTTTGTGTTTCACCTTGTGTGAGTGTTGTATTATTGATTTCAGCGAGTGCTTGCTGTCGTTTTAATGTATTTTAGCTTGTAGAAGCACATTTTTGGTTTTCGTTCACATCTCACTGTTGTTGCATGCATGACATTATTTTTGCACGAACAATCATTGTTGTGATGACTCATTTCACACACATGCATGCTTTCCCATTTCTTGAATCCTGCACTTGATGTTTGCATGTATGATCACTCACTCTTGTTTTCACTCATTTCATCATGCATTCAGACTTCTAATCTTTGTAGTTTCTCATTGGCCGGTCTGGGTTGCCTTGGCCCAGGCTGCACACCTTTCCCAGCTAGCACTGTGCATTTCCAAAAGCAAAGGCTCTGACTTCCCTCCAACAATTGTGCAAGTTTGACCCAACATTGACCTCCAGGCTTGCATTATACAATTCTTGGAGGCAATGTTCTACTGGCCCCAAAAACTACGCAATGTAGTTTGTTGGTTGCATGTCACTGCTGACTGAAATTGCATATTGCACCGTTTCAATCCTTAGTAGGCCATGCTAGAATGTGCATTATGCAGTTCTAGTAGTCTGTCAGCCTCCTAACAGCCCAGACTATGCCTTGCGTAGTTTTGGCAGTCAGTCTCTCGACCTACTGACGGAAATTCCGCAACCTTCATGATCAATCACACAGGTATGTTGCAAGTCATTCCTCAAGTTTGTTTTGGTTTTTGACTGACAGATTTCTTTCCATGAGTATTTCTATGTCTCCAGGCATCACAGGTGTTCGTCTATCTCTCAACAACAAAAGTATAATGGCCTTCAAGAGAGTAGAGTCAAAAGACACCGTTGAGAGCCCAACGGGTTTGCAGCCAAGCAAGTGTCTATGAACTCGCCTACCTATGAAGACATCAATTTGTTCGAAGAAAAGGACATCAAGATAATATGGTAGCAATATTACAACAAGCAACACCATCAACAACATCAGAAGGCAACACACCTACACGCAATGAATGTAAGAGGAAGGTTGTTGACAACACAGAGGTAGAACAAGGTTGCAAGCTTAAGGAGGTCAACTTGTGATGAAAGAAACTTTGGGGACTGAGGCTATGAGGTGACGACGCGACATGAAGGTTGCACAAAGGCAGAGAACGGAACAGAGAAGGAGTTGCATGTGCTGAAGCAGCAACTCAAGGAAGAATAGGAGCTGCATAAATGAGAGAATGAGTTGCAGTAGGAACATGTACAATAGGGGGCAGAACATGCACAAATGGATTAAACTATGCTCGTACAAGTTATAGATCCATCCCAGTAGCTGGCACAGAGAATACAAGGTGAGAAGTGTTGTTGATCGCATGCAAGGGAATTTAGTAGCATGCATGTCATTGTGCACATGCATGTGATCCCACCAATTTTGCACACTCACCGAGGCAAAGACAAGAAGCAAGTCCAAATGGAGCTGAACATGTATTTTGACAAGTTTATGCACAAGGCCACCAACACATGCTTGGAGAGTAGCGTAGACACTATGCATCAACATGTTCCTAGTCCAGTCGCACCTAGGATGACCATGCGCATGCTATCAAACAAGGTGGACAGAGAAGCCATATCAGTGCACTGGATGCAACGAAGGCAAGAGTTCACTTTAGCAAGATGTCACCATTGAGCGCACGTTCACCATCATCGATGACCAAGCTTGGCATCAAATCACCACCTTTGACCATCACAAGGATGTCAAAGAGTTGGTCTCACCACAGTGGTTCGAGTGTCAGTGATGTCTTGCATGGCTTGCTCAAGCCATTTTGTGTCACATGGGCACATGTGCATTGTAATGTAATGTCTTGTCAAGTGGAATTTCAAGTGTCGATAGTTGAATGTAATAGTCATAGAGTAGCTGAAGAGTCATGAGGAAAAATGAATGGTCTCAAAGGGGAATGTCAAGGGTCACCCCACCCTTTGCTATAAATAGTCCCTCATAACTCATTGTATAGGCTTTTGGTCAGCCAAGATTCCAATAGGAGTATCTTAGAGAAATCTTGGACAGTATTGTAGCGAGCCTTGGCTTCTCCACTGTGCAGAGCTAGTATATCTCTTTGGAGGGACAAGAAGTTGTGGCTATAACGTTCTGCTGTCGGAACTAGTGGTTGGACATGGATGTCTTGTATGACTGGAACTTACACTTCTTAATATAATAGAGCCAACACTTTTCATGCATATGTTGATTGTATTTCAGCTATCTTGAGTACTCTAAATGATATATGTATCTGTTTACTTATGCATGCATGTGTAGTTATTTCTGTATATGTATACATGAATCTTTCTAAAATGTGTTGTTGATCCGAATCTTGGGAGGAGGCCCCCAAGATCTAAAAGATTGAAATGGATCTTGGGGGGAGAGACCCCCAAGATCTGAAAACTTGAATTTCCAGAAGAAAAATAGGAGAATGCCCAATAAACAAAACCACAAAGAAACTTTTTATGAAAACCCACTGATCTGGATTTAAACATGAATGCAACAAAATACAGAGGTAGCCATAAAGATAGTTATGCAGCGGAAATAATACTTCATTTCATTAATGGAAAATACTGAAATATGCTTACAACCAGAAATCGAAATAAACCAGCTAGGGCGATGGTAGCTTATCTCTGAGAAGAGATGTGGAGGCTACATGCCTCTAAACTGTAAAGGCTACATTGTGGCGGACAATCTATCCTTTTACAAAATGTGACTTGTTACTTATAGTATTTTTTAGTTACAATACCACAGGTCAATTCCATGGGTGAATGAATACCATGGGTGGATTTTACAATACCACGGGCGGATGCCATTTACAATACCATGGGTAAATTCCATGGGTCAATGAATAATATGGGTGGATGAGTACCATGGGTTGATGCCATTTTCCATTTGGATAATTCCTCCCTCCTTAAGAAGCAATGGTCCCCATTGCGTAAAGTTCCCTCCTGCGAAGCCTTTGTTGAATATGAAGAGCCACTGAAGATAAGGGTTTTATGTGGTTAACCCAAAACCATGATAAACGAAGATCCGAGGATAGAGATACCCTGTAATGCTTGTGACCAACTGTGATTCTGACAGTGTGCAGCCTAGCAAATGGACTTCATTGACAAGGATTTTATGCGGTTGACCCATAACCATGATGTTGGTTGCTGATGAAGTAGCAGGTGCCTACATAGCCTGGGGTGGGAGGGCACGTCTCCAAATAACCCAAGCCGAATGCTGCTATGTTGAAACTGATGAATGTGGAGCAGGTGCCTACTAGAGTGGGGTGGGAGGGCACATCTCCAATGGAACCCGCTCTGAATGCTGCTCCATAATTAAAATGGACATAACTCGGCCAATATAACTCAGAATATTTATTATAACCTGTTTTTGGAAGCAGAAGGATCATTTTGCATCTTCCCATGAGTTGGGAATCCTTATCTGGACAATCTGAGATCTCAGATTCGCACTGCAACAGTTCCGACGTCACAAAAATTCTGATAAAATAGCTGATTTTAAATCAGCGATATATCCCACATCCAAACTCCAATTCGACCCATTTGTTTTTTGAAATTGGGTGATTTTTCGAGAGGAATCTAGATCTGGTATTTTTTTTTGGTAAATTTTGTACCAAATGTTTCAGATCTGATCTGCAAAGTCGCCGCCCAAGAAAATTCCTGCAAAAAATTGAGAAAAGAAAAATTCTTCCTGCTTGACCCAAGAAAGTGCTTTGTGGAGGTTGTAGCACATGCCTGAAGTTTGTTGAATATTGCTGCAAAATTTGAAACTGAAATATGCATCAAACCCTCATTCCCATGGAATCATAACCTGCTCTGATACCACTGATCCGAATCTTGGGAGGAGGCCCCCAAGATCTAAAAGATTGAAATGGATCTTGGGGGGAGAGACCCCCAAGATCTGAAAACTTGAATTGCCAGAAGAAAAATAGGAGAATGCACAATAAACAAAACCACAAAGAAACTTTTTATGAAAACCCACTGATCTGGATTTAAACATGAATGCAACAAAATACAGAGGTAGCCATAAAGATAGTTATGCAGCGGAAATAATACTTCATTTCATTAATGGAAAATACTGAAATATGCTTACAACCAGAAATCGAAATAAACCAGCTAGGGTGATGGTAGCTTATCTCCGAGAAGAGATGTGGAGGCTACATGCCTCTGAACTGTAAAGGCTACATTGTGGCAGACAATCTATCCTTTTACAAAATGTGACTTGTTACTTATAATATTTTTCAGTTACAATACCACGGGTCAATTCCATGGGTGAATGAATACCATGGGTGGATTTTACAATACCACGGGCGGATGCCATTACAATACCATGGGTAAATTCCATGGGTCAATGAATAATATGGGTGGATGAGTACCATGGGTTGATGCCATTTTCCATTCGGATCAGTTGTTGGTTTAACCATCAATTTGGATTGCTAGCTAACTTTCCTTCCATGTTGTGATGCATCTTTGCTCATGTGTTCCCTTCTTAACTCCATGCTATCACAGGTTTCCAAGGGGCACACTCACCTCATCCTCCGTATGTTAGAACCTCTCATGCACCTTCCTTGACTTACTGCATATGTCACACCCTTGCTACCAATAGGGACATCTTACTTGCCTCTGTGCAAAACCGTGATCAAGGCATTACCATACGACCCACCGCTAGGACTCCTACACCAAATGTTCTGAGGTCTAATTGGGACTTTTTACTAGGGAGATCCCATGACATGTTGGTGGGTCCAGAATCGTCAATATTTTGGCACTATAAGGAGGGTGAGATGACAAGCTGTGTCCTCACATCTGTTTTGAATCTCTACATATATAGTATGGATAACTAGAGAGTTGTTCTTTCGGAGTATGTCTTATGGAAATGACTTCATTATCTTGGAATATCTCTCAGATAACTTGTCACATAAAACATATGATGGTGGAGGCCATGTAGCCTTAATTAGGCATGTGGTCAGTGTTGTAGGCTCATGAGAAAGACATGGAAGCTTTGAAGAGTACATGAGCTATGCATTTTTCATCTACACGCTTCAATGGCACCCAATGCACTAGCGTGCCACACTGCCTTAAAAATATATTCATTCTCTTGCTTATCTAGTCGTAGAGATAGAATATGCTTTCAATCAATTTAACTATAAAGCACTCGATAAAGAAATTTTGGAATTACGAAAAGCAGCCGATGAATCTGTTGAACATTTTTACACACGCTTTTGTAATCTTACATACCAATTTCCTAAAGATGAAATTGATTGGGACTTTCTCGATGGACGATTTGATTATCTTCTTTACATATCTGAAAATATGCAATTTTTGAAATCATTTAGATCCTGCTCAACACACTCTAGTGATGGAGCTGCGCAATCACAAGTAGACACAATTATTGTCACAAGTGACTATCCGCCTTCACCTCATCAGACAACTCCACCACTATAGAGTGATGTGGGAGATTATGCACACAAATGTGTTGAAATTTCACATCCTCACACCCCACCGGCTCTTGATATCTATGTAGATTTGGTGTGCAAACTGGTTGGTTGTCATGTGTATTCATTCCCTCAACCTCCATCCCACGTTCTTTTGATCCTTCGGATTGTACTGTCTTGTGTTCTTCCATTATGGACTCCTCACCTACTGTGAATGAGGATCAAGTTTTCGACAAAGTTGGTGTTATGCATCCAACTTGCACCATTATTTATGATGAGTGTGTGTGGGAATCTAAATAAGAACAAATGGTGAAGGATGACTCCCTTCCAGCCGCACCTCATCCACTTTATCTTGACATCCCTTTTGATTCTTCCACTGCTAATTTCCCCCGTGAAAACTCATTTCCGGATGTTTCTACTTTTGATCATTCATAGGACACATTGGATGCCAATCTGTCATTACATTGCGGAGAGGACTTGTCTTCCTCTTAAAATATGTCCAATCCGTCATCTTTCATTTCTAAAAACATAGAGGGTGAAAATCCTTGCTTCTCATCTACCCCTCTGTATGATTCAACAAATCATGAGGATGTCGACAAACATCCTGAATTTTTTTGATCTTGGTTGTCGTGATCTCTCTACTTATTCATTCGATCACGATGTTGATTCAATCGTTGTTAATCTGTATAAGGCACTGGTCTACGATGATCTATCTGTCGACAAAGTCAAAACCCCACAGAATGTCGAGGCACTTCAGCCCAAGCTGATGGTTATGTCAGGCCCTCACTGTTTTGAGGATGGTTTAACTTCCAATCAGGAAATTGTTGAAACGTGTAAGACTCCTCATCACTCTTTGCTTTGCATTGAAAATCAATCAAAAACCCAGATTTTGCTTCCTCCACTCGAACTACACGATCCCATCGCTCATGCACTGGAGGAATCTTACACAGCAAGCACACTTTCACAACGTAAGTGGTCTACCTTTCTCATGTTTGCTTGCATGTCATAGTCAAGAGAATGCATACACTTGACATCTGCACGCAGTGTAACACAACACCATAGAAAGTCAACAGAGTGCATGTCATGTGCTTTAACTCATTTTTGTTCTGTGGATGCCCATAAGCTATAAGTGTGTTTGTCTTCATCGTTATATCTTTCATGTTTGCTAGTTTTCACAGCTGTGTTATTCGCAAACACAACGCTTGCATGCTAACTAGTATCAACTACTCTAGTCGGTTGTTTTTGGGTTAATCCTTGTCAGCTCAGTCAAGTAGAGTAAGGTGAGGGGGAAAACCTTAATAAGCACGTAAGAGGTATACATAAACTACTTCTCTGAAGGAAAAACCTATTCTACTCTCAATAAGTCAGGATCCCTCTTCTGCCTCTGAAATGAATAAGTACTATGCACAATTATGAAAATGAAAAATGAAAAAGTGAAAAATTTCAAAAAAAAATGAAAAATGAATCAGGAAAAAGAAGACAAAGGCTTCCTGTGCAAAGAGGTGATGCAAGTAACTCCACCGGGGTACTGACCAGGCTCGTTGGCAGCGGAGCGATGCTTGTGTTCTTGTGTGACTCTGTTGGGGTACTGTCCAGGCTTATTGGTAGTAGAGAAACACCAGAGATGAAACTAAAACTCTGAAAACTATACTGATTGTGCACTAATATACCCCTCATCCCCCATAGAAACAACTGTGTTGGATTGGATTCGAATGTGTGTCGACCGACCAAGGGCTTGCAGATGCTACATCTTACAACCAAGAAAGTGTGGAAACCAAGACGAACTAAGAATTGAACAATACTTCTGGAGGTGATAGACTTTCTTTTCATGAACAAGGTCCATTTAGAGAGTTGGAGTTCTACTAGTGTGTCACCAAGTGTTGTAGCGGCTACAACCACCCTCCAAAGTTTTTCCTTAGCTTCGTTTTGGAGCCTCCCTACTAACCATCCCTAGCAGCATGTATTGCACTGTTAAGTACACGAGCTTCAATGGTTTTATAATAGATCACCAACTTGTGCATGATAGCTTGTTGCATCCCCCTCACAAGTTGTTTCTCTAGACTTGGTTAAGCTACAGGCTGAGCAGTTCCCTCAAGAAATTGTGCAATTCTAGAGGGGAACCAACCTTCCCTCTAGAAATTGCGCAATCCTGACTGGTAGCCTGCCGGGCTCAAAAATTGCGCAATTTTGCCTGTCAAGCTTCACTGGAAAAAATGCGCAATTTGTCCTAGCAGACTGCTCAGCCCACAAATTGTGTAATTTTTGGCAGTAGTCATCTACTCAACCCATAAATTGTGCAATCCCTCTGGGAAGCCAGCCAAGCTCCCTCTAAAAAATGTGTAAATTTTCCCATCAGTCAAGCAGATTGACTGGTTCCCTCCGAGACCGAGAAAAACTGATTTGCATGCACGAACTGCTTCTCCCAAGGCAGTATGCAAAGGTATCCCTTGATTCATGGATCTATTTTTAGCAGCTAGAGGTTACATGCAAGGATCATTTCAGAAACCTCCCGCTAAGTGTCGCTTTTCCTAGATTTGCAGCATGTGCATCACAACCTCAATTTTATCAAAGCTCATCAACTAGATGCTACAGAGCTCATTCCTCACATCGACCTTGCAACTTTGACATCCCACACTACATATAGGGGTTGTCGGCATATTCAGCTTCGCTGTTTTGGGGTAAGCCCGCTTTTCATGTCTCACGCTGCGTTTCTGTCGCTTTTTGTGTCTCACCTTGTGTGAGTGTTGTCTTCTTTATTTTAGTGATTGCTTGCTATCGTTTTAATGTATGTTATCTTGTAGAAGCACCGTTTCAGTTTTTGTTCGCATCTCACTGTTGTCGCATGCATGACACTATTTTTGCATGAACGGTTGTCGTTGTGGTGACTCACTTCACACACATGCATGATTTCCCATTTCCTGAATCCTGCACTTGTTTTTTTCATGTATGATCACTCACTCTTGTTTACACTCATCTCATCATGCATTCAGACTTCTCATCTTTTCAGTCGCCCGTTGGCTAGTCTAAGCTACATTGGCCTAGACCGTGCCTTGCCTGGTTGGCATTGCACATTTTTGGAAGTGAAGGTTCTGCCTTCCATCAATAAATTGTGCAAGTCTACCCTAGCACTGACCTCTAGGCTTTCATTGCACAATTCTTGGAGGCAATGTCCTGCTGGCCCTAGAAACCACGCAATGCAGTTTTCTAGTTGCATGTCAACGCTGACTAAAATTGTGCATTACATAGTTTCAGTCCTCAATATGCTAGGTTTCACTGTGCATTGCATATTTCTAACAGTCAGTCAAACTCCAGATAGCCTGGACTGTGCTCACGCAATTTTGGTAGTCAGTCTCCCGACCTCCTGTTAGAAATTGCGTAACCTTCACGATCAATCACACAGGTATGTTGCAAGTCAATCCTCAAGTTTGTTTTGGTTTTAAACTGACTGATTACTTGTCATGAGTGTTTCTATGTCTCTAGGCATCACAAGTGTTTGTATGTGTCTCAACAACATAAGTACAATGGACTTTAGGAGAGTAGAGTCAAAAGACATCGTTGAGAGCCCATCGGGTTTGAAGCGAAGAAACTTTCTATGAGCTTGCCTACCTATGAAGACATCAAGTTGTTCAAAGACAAGGACATCAAGATAATATGGAAGCAACATTACAACAAGAAGGACCATCAACAGCAGCAGAAGGTGGAACACTTGCATGCAATGATTGCAAGAGGAAGGTTGTTGACAACACAGAGCAGAACAAAGTTGCAAGCTCAAGCAGATCCACTTGTGATGAAAGCAACTTTGGGGACTGAGGCTATGAGGTGACAACGTGACGTGAAGATCACACGAAGGCAGAGAACTGAACAAAGAAGGAGTTTCATGTGCTAAAGCAACAACTCAAGGAAGAAAAGGAGCTTCATAGACGAGAGAATGAGTTGCAGTAGGAATAGGTACAGTAGGGGGTGCAACATGCACAAATGGATGAAACTACGCCCGTACAAGTTATAGATCCATCCCAGTAGTTGGCACGGAGCAGACAAGGTGAGAAGTGTTTTTGATCGCATGAAAGGGAATTCAACAGCATGCATTTCATTGTGCGCATGCATGCGATCCCACCCATTTGGCACACTCACTGAGGCGAAGAAAAGAAGCAAATCCAACTGGAGTTGAACATGCATTTTGACAAGTTGATGTGCACAACCACCAACACATGCTTTGGAAGCAGCGTAGACACTATGCATTAACATGTTGCCGGTTCGGTCGCACTCTGGATGACCATGTGCATGCTATCAGATGAGGTGGATAGAGGAGCCATATCAGTGCACCAGATGCAACGAAGGTAAGAGTTTTCTTTAGCAAGATGTCACCACTAAGCGCATGGACACCATCATGGATGACCAAGCTTGGCATCAGCTCACCACCTTCGACCATCACAAGGATGTCAAAGAGTTGGTCTCACCACAACGGTCTGAGTGTTAGTGATGTCTTGCATGGCTTGCTCAAGCCATTTTGTCTCACATGGGCACATGTGCATTGTAATGTAATGTCTTGTCAAGTGGAAGTTCAAGTGTCGATAGTTGAATGTAACAGTCATAGAGTAGTTGAAGAGTCATGAGGAAAAATGAAAGGTCTGAAAGGGGAATGTCAAGGGTCACCCCAACCTTTGCTATAAATGGTCCCTCATAACTCATTGTATAGGCTTTTGGCCAGCCAAGCTTTCGATAGGAGTATCTTAGAGAAATCTTTGATAGTATTGTAACGAGTCTTGGCTTCTCCACTGCACAGAGCTAGTATATCTCTTTGGAGGAGTAGGCGGTTGTGGTTGTAACGTTCCGTTGTTAGAACTAGTGGTTGGACATGGATGTATTATATGACTAGAACTTACACTTCTTAATATAATAGAGCCAACACGTTTCATGCATATGTTGTATTGTATTTCAACTATCTTGAGTACTCTAAATGATATATGTATATGTTTTCTTATGCATGAATGTGTAGCTATTTCTGTATATGTATGTATGAATACTTCTAAAATGTGCTATTGGTTTAACCATCACTTTGGATTGATATCTAACTTTCCTTCCATGTTGTGATGCATATTTTCTCGTGTGTTCCCTTCTTAACTCCGTGATATCACAAGTTTCCAAGGGGCGCACTCACCTCACCCTCCATGTGTTAGAACCTCTCATGCACCTTCCTTGACTTACTGCATATGTCACACCCTTGCTACCAACAAGGGAATCTTACTTGCCTCTATGTGAAACCGCGGTCAAGGCATTACCGTATGACCCACTGCTGGGACTTCTACACCAAACGGTCTGAGGTCTAATTAGGACTTCTTACCTGGGAGATCCCCTGACATGTTGGCAGGTCCATCATTTTCAACATGGTGTTAACTTATACAATGAAAATAGAAGGGTCTTGTTTAGTCTCTTCGATATCCACTTATAGTTCCTTCAAGGTCTCTTCCTTCACTTCCAAATATCGATATAGCTAAGGAATCATTTCAGTAAACCTCTCCTCTAGCCAATAATCTATTTGAATGAATTAATTATGAGAATTGTAATCTACTCTTTCATAATTCTTTCCTCATGGTGGTGAAGAAGTCTTGGAAATTGGTAAGCTCCTTTTCCAGGTCATGTAAATGGAAATAGAAAGGTTTTGTTTAGTCTCTTGGATAATCTTCTTCAAGGCCTCTTCCTTCATTGTCAAATATTAATATAGATAAGAAATCAATTACGTGAACCTTTCTCTAGCTAATTATCCATTTGAATATGTTCTCCCATGATTGTAAGAATTGAAATATAATTTTGTTTAATTCTTTCCTCATGGTGGTGAAGGAGTCTTGGAATTTCTTTTCCTAGGAGATACATTTTATGTATCCAATATCGAATTTCCTCTTATATTTTTCTCATGATTTTTTTCAACACTTCAGGCTTCTACCTGCTTCAATGCTTTGCCTATGGAAGTTGCTTCAAGGTCCCAAAAAAACTTATACTAATATTAAATTATTCCTAAAAGTTAGGCCTATGGCCTATGTATTTGAACAACATGCATTTTTATGTCTCTCGTCACACTGTTGTATAAGTCTAAAAGGTAACCTTGGGTGGTGAACTTCATTTGGCTTCAAGAAATTCTCATAAATCATTCACACAAAAGAGCTTCTTCTATGCAACTAGCTCATGCATAAGTAACTCATCACTCAATAAATGGATATAGGAACCACTTTATTTTCACCACAACAATGCATGGAGGACCTAAGGACAAATCATCCTTCTGGAATCCAGTGGACGAGCTTGAATGTAATATTATATACGAGGTAATCAACCTAGCCATGAATGACTCAATTAAATTAAAAAGGTAATTCTTAGCTAGAAAGGGAAACAACCATCCAAAAAAAATCTTAAAACACTAGGCTCTCCCTCTCTAAAAAATGATTGAATAGCCCAATGAGAGACCTAAAATGTGCAAATACAAGTGCAAGTTAGTTAGTAGGTAAAAGTAATTTATGAGTAGGTCAATGGAGACATCCACCTAAAATGGAAATTTTCCCAACCATGAGTAGAATCACTTGGACATAAAGGAAATCATTCCACTATTGTTTTGTAAACTACCATGGATATTCCATTGGATAGTTTGTCATGATGAGCTTGACAAAAGAAATATATTGAAATATGAAATCTATGCTATTAGAGTTAATGTTCATTAAATTTCTAAATTTTTGAATTTATTGTTTTCTCTACTTATGCATGCAATAGATAAAATATAGAAAATAGAAAATAATGAGAAAAAAAACACACCAATCACAATAAACACCAAGTATGTCATGGGAAACCCTTATGAGAGAAATTACATAGTTGGAAGGTGAGGTTTATTTGTTGTCTCTTCCTCTAAATGGAAATAATGCCAATATAAAGAAGTTAAACCTATGGTCCATGGGCTACTACAAAACACAAACCATCTTTGTTCTTCACTCTTTGTATCCACTCTTAGCTACTATACTCTACTATGGAAAAAATGCATTTGAATATAATGGAACCTATTTTTCTCCCAGTGACTTGATTATAACATAACACAATAGCCAACTTGGAAATTATTGGCTAAATTTGACCCATTCAACCCTCAATATAAGTTAAAAATAGAACATTATAGTGTTAATTTGGATGCTCAGTGAAAAATTCCAACCATGGGACTAGATTCCTCTTTTCAAGAGGACCAATTTTGACTATTGAAGCACTCAATTTGGATAAGGGAAAGTGTATTTTTGAATTATAATCCCACATGTGCATATTTGATCAGGTCGTCCCTAAAGAAAATTGGACACTCTTGGAGGGATATAAATACAAGTGACCTCAACCTCATCTGGACAATCATCTTGGATCATTATTCTATTTTTATCTCTTGTTTTTAGTTCACACAGATATGAGGTAGATTTGTGGAGGAATAGGTTTGCATGAAGGTGAGATTACAGGGTCTGAAGCTCACATCCTTGTTTTCAAGGTTTTGGGTCTCAACCACGGGCATGTCATGGAGAAATTTTGATTGCAATTGCAGACATGTCATGGAGAAATTTCAACTGAAACCTTTCAGCTGCATGCATGAAACATTCCTTGTGACTAGAACTTAAAGGTTGAATTTCCAGTTGACCGGATTTTTCTCCCAATGACTGTAGTGCTCGATAGTTGGCCTCAGACAATGACAGTTCATCACAAGATTCTGAATCAATTTTTTGAGTATGAGAATTGTTGGGTTCATTTCATGGATGTTGTTTAGTTTATTTTGTTGGATAATTTTATGATTGAAGATATGGATCATTTTACTCTCTTTTGTTGAATCATTTGACAATCCAATAAGAAGAAAAATTTGAAAGGGTTTTCCCCACAATGGGTTTTTCCCTGGTCTCCAACCAATCTTGGTGTCTCTAGGTGTGAATGATTTTTTTCTATTGTTCCTTTATGTTCCACTGCATTGATGATGATATTGTTCTTTCTATATAGTTGCATATGTTGTTGAATAATGATGTAAATTTGAGTAATTTTATGATGTTATGGGGTGAATTTAATGTGTAAATGAAGAAATTAAATTATCAAAGAAAATAACAATATAACCCTAAGAAAAATTTAACATCTAGAGTCTTCTTCACAATGCCCACATTGTTATCCCCTTTCCATGAGTAATGAGGTCTGACATGGCATCCTCTCAAATTATGGTGGTCAATCACAATAGGGCAACTTATAGGAAGCATAACTTTTGCATCTGAACTTTGATTGATGCAATTCTTGCACCATTGGGAAGAAACTTGAGTGTAGAATAGTGTTAGGGGGTGAAAACCTTAAAAAAAAGTTTTAACGCCCCAAAAAACATCTTTTAAGGCCTCAAAATGACCTAGAAATGTGTCTGACCCTAATTCTCCAAACAAGTTCCCACTACTATAACTACTCTGGTAAGTTGATTTCTTTAATTTTTCCACCATGAAAGCATCAAGATGGATGAAAAAAATATAGTGATCTAATTTGGATCAACTATGTGTGGAAGCACCTATCTAAAAATAATACAATATGACAAATTTTAGAGTGTTGTGAATGTCTTATGGGCAGAGGAAAGTTGCTTGAACAACATTAAAATATGTTAGATCGTAGACTTTTGTGATCCATATTGTAAATGAGAATGTATTTCAGATTAATCATGTCATTAGGATTTGGTTGACATTTCAAACCTTATAATGTGGTTCATCATGAGGATGAACCACATTAGTTGGTTTTAAAAGTCGACCAAATCCTAATGATGTGATTAATCTGAAAGTCATTCTCATTTACAACATTAAAACATTGCATTTACAAGCTAAGATTTTTGTTAATATCATGAAATAATCCACCATTTAATAATTATATAAAACACATCAATAAATTCAAGACCCATAAAATAAAGTGTCGATGAACACAAAAATTAGTGAACCCATGCTGGAGCCACAAAATTAGAAGAATTACATAGATTTCAACATATAATGGGAATTTTGTTAAGCTTAGGAGATAATTACAAGGGGGTAATTTATACAAGGAGTTTCATATTGTTACTCATTGACAAATAAAAAATTGCAAATGGCCATGGCTTAAATACACCTCCACTTATTATGGAAAAACTCCTTGACTCCTTCCTTCATTGATCTTTAAGAAAATTGTCCTATTTGAGATTTTATTTCAACTACCACCCTCCCAACTTCTACTTGCATCTTCTTTGTTCCTTGCTATAACTTTCTTTTTTTTAATGGGTTATCTTTGGAAGGAAAATAGTCACAATGGTTCATTTCCACTTCCAACTTTGCCAAAAGGTACAAAATATAAAAAAATGAAACATATCAAAAGGGGACTTTGAAACTCAACAATATAGTGTGGAAATAACTTTAGACTTTCAACCTATAAAAGGCACTAGGAACACAACACCTATAATAGAGGAAAAGTAGATCCAAGGGATAAAGAAATCCAAATCAACGAGGTATGTCAAAAGCATAAATAAAGAGATGTTGTTAGATGTGAAAGGGGCTAGTAATAGAGAATGTGCTAAAACATTTCCAAGAGGGCTTCATATCTTATTTTATTGGAAGAAGTTTTGAAAAATAACTGAGGATGATTTGTACCTTTTCAAGGGAAGGCTCTTGTGTATGTTCCAAATTTTCATATGGGTTCAAGGGGCTTTAATATTTTTTGTTTCAAGAACCCAAGGTATGAAAATAGGATCAAAGCAAGAGGGTCGTCTTTTCACCACTTGTCCTTTCTCTATATCAAACACTAGGAACCAAAATTTAACCCAATTTGAGAACAAATCTCCTAACTAGTGGTTTAGATCAAATTCCCACATCTTCCCCATGAATTTTGGAGCTCAATGATTTTTAAGATGAGAGGGGAAACATTGGGAATATCCTTGAAGATAGATTAAAAATCTTTAGGAATTGGGAAAATAAATCATAACTATATTTGTGTGGTAGTTAACCTAAATGATGGACTTCCAAAGAAATATGCATGAAAGTTGGAGAAAGTGCTCCCTAGTTGGCTTTGGACTATGTCAACATTCCTTTTAGATGTTGAATCTATGGGAATATCATCATCTAATATGCATTTTCCCATGCACGCTAATAAAAGGTTTCATGTAGGAAGAATTTGAGTATAAGGATTTCTCAGAGAAAGGTGATAAGTATAATACTATCAACATATGTCAACCCCTTCCGCTTCTCGTAGATCAGGTCAAGGAAGTATCCATTCCTAAGAAACCCTCTGGTTCAATTGGAGGGTTAAGGATATCTAAAATTTGGATTTGGGGATGCTATAAAGGAATTAAGTGGATTCCTAAAAAATCTAAACAAGATTCAAAGTTTAATGTCATTATAGAGGAGACAATAGGGGGTTTTCAATGTTCATTGAAGAAATTAATCTTTAAAGTATTTGTGCCACTATTACTTTTGTGGGGAATGAAGTAGGTTAATGGTCCCCTCACTGATGATTTCTAAACCAAATATCTAAGAGGGACCCCTATCATCCCTCTAAAAAATAGGGAAAGTGGGGAAACTATCAACTCCATTTTGCTATGGTTACTCCTAAAATAAATATCCCTACTAAGCATAGATAAATAGAGAGATCAAAAGCCAAAAATCATGAGTGAATTTAATATAAATATTGGCAGGTGATATTGAGAAGAACAACACTCTAGCAGATGATAAGAAACATGTAGGGAGGAAATCAAACATAGAAAACACTATATCAAAAGAATAATTGCAGGGAATAAAAGGAAGGAAATTATTGATTTATAATGCAATTAAAGCAAAGGAGGTATCCAAGGACTCTCCCCAGTGATTATGATATCAATAAATCATAGGGGCATGGTAATTAGCCAACTTGAGTTGGATTACAAAATTTCTTTACAAAAATAATTTCTATATTGGAATTTAAGATGCGAAAATGAAATTTGGCTCTGTAAGGGGATGGAAATGGGTTGGAAACATTCCATTGAGATCATTAATAACATAAGTCAAACAATGCATAAAAGACTACACTTTCTCTAAAAAATTGCACATAAACATGGATGTATTGAAAATTTATGGTACATTAGAGAACAAGTAGGGTTTTTTGGGAGGACTTGAAGCAAGTGGGTTTATTGGAATTTCTAAATCTCATCATTGGAGGTGACATCAATTTAATAACTAATATAAGGGAAATGGGGGTTGAGGGCCAAATAAGACTCCCTTGTTGATTATTTTTTGTCTCTCTTTAGCGAAATCGATATTATGGTTATAGAACCAATTAAGCTTGTCCCAACTTGGAAAAACAAGTGAGTTGGGCAATAATATATTGGAAAAATGTTTGATTGTTTCTTAAAAAGGATACATTAATCTCAAAAACATAAAAAATCAAGTTATAATAGTAAATGGGGGTTCAAACCATTTAACAATTGTTGTAGAGATAGACAAAGAAAACCAAAAAAACTCTCTCACCCTTTAAATTAAATCCTTATTTGTCGGTATATACTAATTATATTGATTTAATCAAGAATAATTAGGTTCCTTTTGATTGTAGAGTGGAGGAATATTCCATGGTCCACTTTTGAAAAATCCTTCTCAATGCTAAGATGTCTCAAAAGAATGGTAAGAACGAAATTTTGGGATGTTATCACAAAAATAAAGAAAGTTGGGGAGAGAATAAAAAATATTCATGTGAAAATATGTAATGGGGTTATTAGTCAATTAGGATTATCTTTGGTGTTTGAGTGGAATAGCTATTATCTTCCTCACCTAGGTTCAGATCTTTGCTAGTGATAGGATGAGCTATAATGCCTTTGTGATAACCTCCTCCCACACTTAACCAAGCTTACTGGTATACTGGGGTAAATATGTGATGAAAAATTACTATGATATGACCTGACCTCTTAGGTTCCATTAAGGAAGTGGGGCCAACAGCTGAACCAAGCCAACCATAAACTAACATCCTACATGACTTATAATACACTCAGAGGCTAAACAACCACTCTTAATGCCCAAATCCTGAGCTAGACATCCTTTTTGCTGACCTGGATTCCCAGCTGCAGGCATAAAACTACCTAAATTTGACTATAGACCTAAATTCGCATACATAAGGTTGCAAGCAACCAACTTCGGTCTTTTATTCCTAGTTCTATGCCTGCAACCATGTGATCCATGCCACCTTTACAGGGCTAGACTCCAGATCACTGCCTAGAACTTGAGAAACTCTCCAAAACAATAAATGATACAAATACAAATCCTCTAACATGTCAAGAAATTGACCTAACCAAGCCCAACCATGACAAACATTTTATCAAACATATGGAAAACATGTAATCTACAGATCATGAATGCATATCTAATCATAGGAGTCTAAAACTTATTTGAGAATCATTAAGAATGTCTAATGCCCTCTCATAATAAATGCAATAACATTTTTTAGTCCATGCATTCATCAACCATTCATATATTCATCAAACATGTCAAGATCCATAGACATTATACATCATATAACCAACATATAACCCGCATAGAAACCAACAAATAATCAACATATAAACCGTGAAAATACAACCATAATATCACTATCATAATCAATACATATGCTCATAGATAACAATAGAAAATGCCTCTTATTAACATATGAAAATGGAACCAAGTCAGGGACTTCCACGTACCACCCATCATAGATTGGGTTGAACCAAATCTATCTTTCAGCCAATCACCCCCGTGCCATATTCCAAGCATGAATATGGGATATCATGGAATAAACCAATCAAAACCAAACCATGGCTTCCAGAGGCCAAACCACCTCAACCCTCAACCAGTGATTCCACCTCACTATTGGACATCACTAACCATCACCAGATTGGTCTCTACCTAAGCTGTATAGGGATCCAGAGCATTTGTTCCAACCTAACTCTAGGACTAGCAACTCAGCCCACAACTGTCACAAGACTCCAAAGCATTTATCCAAATGAAGCTCCAAGTCTAGTAAATCAACCCACTAATGGATATAGAGTGTTTATCCAACCAAGGCTTCCAGGACTAGTAACTGAACCCAAGTTATTCCATGGCTTCCAAAGCATTTGTCCAACCAAGGCTCTAGGAACTAATAAATCAACCCACAACCATAAGGAACATGAGCATCAATCATAAAAAAAGGGAAAATCTACAACACCATGGCTATCCAAGAAATGGCAAGCCTAGGCAAAACCATTGTCAATATAGCAATCCTCCATGCCAATGAAAAATCATAATCAAGAAACCACATGCAAGTACCATGCATGCCAAAAATAGTAAGGAAATCATACATGCAACTCAATACCTACAAGGAAATCCCATTGTAGCTACATATCTTGCTATTCCATCGTGCTTTCTCGCTTTCCTTTGCTTTCTTTTTCCAAATCCAATGCAAACTAGAGTTCTCCAAGCACGATCCAACAATGCCCCAATATTTCTCTAAGTGTGCAAGAGCATGAGAGAGAGAATAGAGAGAGAGCTCCAAGCTGAAACTCATAAAAGATTCAACTGACAAAAGCCATGAACTGATCCTCATAAGCCTTTTTATCATTGAGGCCTCTATTTTCTTCATTTTACTTAATTTTTCCTTCAATTTCCTCCTCATGCAAAATCCGTGACCTTTCACCTTCCTTTTCTCCTATTTTCCATTACTTTCATAAATAGATGCCAATTAATACCTCTTCACCTTTGCTAATTCCTTTTCCAATTTCCTTAGCCATAAATAAACCTAAGTGACACCCACTAGGATGTTTTTCCCACTGTTCAGCTTGGAATACATGTCTTATGACCTTGGCCTTATATTTTTTTTACATGGAAATTCAACCAGGGGATATTTGTTATGCTCTTAACCTGCAAGACGATACCAGAATACCAAATATGTGAAGAAATATACCTAGAACATAGAACAGTGAGAAATAATAGCAAGTATTTTATTATTCAGAAAGCAATGTTCACTTGCCTCTTCAAGGGGGCAACCTCCAATAGAGCAGAGCTCAATTACAAAATAAGACACGATGCTCCTCGAGGGGAGTCTCTATCCTTTATATAGGATTCATACATGCAATACCATGGGTCTTATTAATACCATCTATCTAATACCATGGCCCATTTGCAACTAACTATGGTCCCTTCATTAAATGTGGGTTAACCACTTACAATTATTAATATGGGCTTTATTGACTCTTTACTTAACTACAACTATGACTCGATCCTATTAAATAAATAAGGGGGTTAGGGTGGGACCCTAACATGCCCTCCCCCATAAGAACAACCTTGTCCTCAAGGCTGAAGCTGCAGAAATTGCTGAAGAATAGTGGCTGGTTCCCAGGTTGCATCTTTCGGAGAGGTGTCTTTCCACTTGACGAGGACTTCCTTGATCATGCGGCCACATAGGTGCCTTTCTTGTGTATCAAGAACCTGTTCAGGTTGGAGCCAAATTGATCCTTCTTCATCTAGTTTAGGTAGATTGGTTTGAATTCGGAAATTGTTCCCAATCACTTTCTTGAGGCATGAGACATGGAAAACCGGATGGATTTTTGCAGTGGGTGGCAAAGCTAGCTTGTAGGCAACTTCTCCAATGCGCTGAAGTACTTGATACGGTCCATAGAATTTTGGAGATAGTTTCTGACAACCCTTGTCTTTGAGTGATGTTTTCTTATATGGTTGTAGCCTCAAAAATACCTAATCCCCTTCTTGAAATTGGTGTTCTTAGCGATGTTGATCTACCTGTTGCTTCATGCGGTTTTAAGCTTGATGAAGATTCTCTCTAAGGTGAGCCAACATGGTTGTGCGGTTCTGTAGGAGTTGATCGACTTCTTGTACCTTCGAGCATCCCTTGATATAAGGAGTAGGGGAAGGAGGGAGTTGACCATAAACTGCTTCATATGGAGTCATTTTGGTGGTGGCATGATAGCTGGTGTTATACCACCATTCAACTAGAGGTAACCACTATACCCAGAGATGTTGCTTTTTTGAAGTGAAACACCTAAGGTATGTTTCCAAACATTTGTTGACTGCTTCAGTTTGACCATCAGTTTGTGGATGATAGGAAGTACTGAGTTGTAGTTGGGTACCTTGTAGCCAGAAGAGTTCCTGCCACAAGTTACTAGTGAAGACCGGGTCATGATCAGACACAATGGAAGTGGGCATGCCATGCAATTTGAAGATCTGATCCATGAAAGATTGAGCGACCAAAGTCGGTGTAAAAGGGTGGGGTAGGGCGCAAAAATGAGCATACTTAGAAAGTCTGTCCACAACCACCATGATGACTGACTTGTTTCCTGACTTTGGAAGACCCGTAATGAAATCCATAGAAACCTCCATCCAGATTGAGGCTGGGATGGGCAATGGCTGTAATGTGCTTGGGGATTTGATTGTTTCTCCTTTGTGGCACTGGCATACATCGCATTCAGCTACAAAAGTAAGAATGTCCTTTTTCATGCCTGTCTAAAAAAAATATCTTCGAGTGCGAGCATACGTCTTTTGAATGCGTGAATGTCTTGCAGTGGGAGATGAGTGCAACTCTGCCAAAATACGGCTTTTGAGGGTGGATGTTGGTGATATTACGACTCAGTCCTTGTAGCGAAGAATCTAATCCTGCCACGAGTAGCTTGCTGTTGAATTTGGATCTGCCTGTAATTGATTAATGAGTTGGGAGAGCCAGGGATGTGAAAACCATTCCTTGCAGGCCTCTTCAATCCATTCTAGAATGGGAAGGGAAATTGCGAGCAGGGTACTTTCCTCCTCAAATTGGTGGGATAATGCATCTGCTACAATATTTTCGTGCCCTTTCTTGTAAATTATCTCATATTCATATCCCAACATTTTTGCAAGCCATTACTTTGTTGTGGTGAGGATAGGCGTTGCTCCAAAAAATATTTAAGGCTTTGATGGTCGGTGTGGATTTGGAAATGTCGCCCCAATAAGTATGGTCGCCAGGTATCTACTACATGTAAGATGGCCATCATCTCCTTCTCATAGGTAGATTGTCCTAGATTCTTCCCACTTAGTTATTGGCTCGTGAAGGCCAAGGGTCGACCTTCCTACATTAATACTGCCCCAATACCTGTACCCGAAGCATCACATTCAATCACAAAAGATTTGGTGAAGTTGGGTAGTGCTAATACTGGAGTGGAATACATGGCATGTTTGAGAGCTGTAAAGGCCTATTGTGCTTCATCATTCCAGAGGAATGAATTTTTCTTGAGGAGTTGAGTAAGGGGCCTAGCAATGTGACCATAATTGCGGACAAATTTGCGATAGTAGCCTGTGAGACCCAAAAATCCTCTCAGGCTCTTCAATGTCTTAGGTTGAGGCCAATCCTGCATGGCCTGGATCTTTTTGGGGTCCACCCTGACACCTTCATGCCCCACAATGTGGCCCAAATACTCAACTTGTTCTATGCCAAAAGAACACGTGGACATATTGACAAATAATTTATGCTTGCGGAGCAGTTGCAAGAGCAGATCTACATGCTAAAGATGTGGATGTCATCAAAGAAGACAAGGACAAATTTTCTGAGATATGGTTTGAGCAGGTGGTTCATAAGGCTTTGAAAAGTGGACGGGGCATTACAAAGATAGAATGGCATGACCAGGAACTCATAATGGCCTTCACGAATTCGGAAAGCAGTCTTTGGGATGTCTACTTCTTTCATGCAGATTTGGTGGTAGCCGGAGCGAAGGTCAAGCTTAGTAAAGAATTGAGCCCCATTTAGTTCATCCAAAAAATCATCAACAACTAGAATAGGAAATTTATCTTTGACTGTCAACTTATTAAGGGCCCTGAAGTCTGGACACATATGCCATTCCCCATCTTTCTTGAGCACCATGACCATCGGTGATGAATAAGGACTAATGCTGGGATGAATGACGCCTGCTTCCAAGAGTTCCTTGATTATTTTTTCTATTTTGTTCCTTTGGGCAAACGGGTATCTATATGGGCGCACATTTGGTGGTTGGGCCCCTCGGACCAAAGTAATGCTATGATCATGTTCCCCTCTCGAGGGTGGAAGCTCATGAGGCTTGTCAAAGACTGGAAGATGGTTGTTTAAGATCTGTTGTATCTTAGGATGAATATGAACAGGCTTGGGTTCACAAGCCTGGATGGCATTAAATTGAGCTATGACTCCATGGTGGCCCTTTTTTAACAAATTTTCCATCCAATGTGAGTTGATGATAGAGGGAGCTCCCACCTGGAGTCTGTGGAAGGTATGTGTGTGGTTGTTCTGCTTAAAGCTCATATATAACTCCTGGAAATCCATTGTGATTGTGCCAAGTGTGCGAAGCCATTTAGCACCGAGGACAATGTCGCACCCTCCCATGTGTATGGAAAACATGTGGGTCTTTAATTGATAATCCCCCATTTGAAGTTTGACATTTTCATAGGGCCTTCACATTTCATTGTTCTCCCATTAGCAATTTGGACCTAGAAGTTAGAAACTGCTCGGACAAAAAAATGCACTACTTCTGTGACTTTTTGATGGATAAAATTATGTGTACTTCCACTATCAATCAAGACTACTACTATTCGATGCTTAATAAAACCTTTGATTTTTAGAGTTTGAGGCGAAGAAATCCCTGCCAAAGCATGCAGCGAGATAACTAGTTCTTCAGGTACATTGTCCTGCTGGTTTTCCTCTTCTTCCTCCGATGCATTGTGATCAGTAGCATCAATTTGAAAAAATATGGGCTCCTTGCATTTATGCCCGGGGAGTATTTCTCATCACAGTAGTAACATAATCCTTGCTTTCTTCTTTTCGCCATTTCTGCTAGTGACACCTTTTGAACCTTGAGTGTCTGGGTAGTGCTTTGAGCCTATGGGGGGCGACCCTTGGCGATGAAATTTGGTCGATTGGACTGGGCCGCCAATGCACGTTCGACTTCACAAGCTATCCTGCAAGCCTGCAACCAGGAGCTAGGGTGGTGCAGTCGAACGTGGGCTTGTATGGCTTCTTTGAGACCACTGAAAAAATATTCCATGTAGACCTCCAATGCAGAAGGCTAAGGCTTCAAAGGCTGCAATATATTCATTCACTGTTCCTGTCTGTTTGAGCTTAGTGAGACGGCCCAAAAAGTTAGAGTCATGGTCAAAGCGATCCATAAGAGATTTTTTGAATGTATCCCATGTCAAGGGCCTTCCATAGCAACGTTGATGCCATTGCCACCATTGCCATCTTTCATTGTCCAAGTACATGATACCCACACTAAGCTGAGTCACATTATCCAGGATGTAATTGAGTGTGAAATATTGCTCCATTTGTGCTATCCATGCGGCCGGGTTAGAGCCATCAAATTTATACATGTCCAACTTGGGAGGTCGCGGATGGGATGGTTGGGGGGTGCCAAAGAGGTGAAGAGACTGGCTAGACTCACCCTCACTATTTTCATTGCCAATATATGCCTCCTCGCATGTCTCCACCTTGCCCTTAGAAAGTGCTATAGTTATTACTTTCAGATGCTCTTGGATTTCTTTCAAGGATGATTCAAGGTTATCCATCCTGTCATTCGCCATATTTTTAGCTCTAGTTTGTACCATGCACCGAGCCGATTTACTTGAAATTTGGGACCGCCCGAATTTTTTGGTACTAACAATTGAATGGTACCAACTTGCTCAGCTTGCCGTCCTGATTCTTATGGGAAAATTCACCAATAAGCGCCCCGGGGGGTCTCAGACTTTTTTTTTAAACTCCTAACAAAGTTTTACTCCTTGCTTAGGAATACTGCAGTAGCCAAATCCCTGAAATGTCAATGTTGCCAAAAGTCCTGCAAAAATCACACCTAGGTATAGGAACCCACACAACTACTCAGATCTAGATGGTGGATCTGATGGATTTGAGAGATCTGAATGGCTGATCGGATAGATCTGAACAATGGAACAAATTTCTGCTACGGATCTGATGGATCTAATAGATTGAATGGTTGTTTTGATAAATCTGAACTGCGGAAATGATTACTGTTGCTGCTGCAAAACCCCACTTGCGAGATCTAATCTGGCAGAGGTTATGCATGATCCAGAGATAGAGAATGGAACTCTGGTCTCTAGAAGTGTCAGGTGCTACAGATCACAATATACATAAGGGTCTGATAGTAGTACTCAGCCTAATTTTTCAGGGCACTAACTAAGGAGGATCAATCGTACCCTTCGCTGTACAACCCGACTACCCTATCATACAGGCAAGTAATCTCTCCAAGTGTTGTTCTCGATGTACTGTAGCAGCAAGACGACCGACAATTTATCTATGGCGAGGTTTCAAGGGAGCTAGGGGGCTTTCGATATACCTAGAGGGTACTTGGAAGACAGTCCATGCGCGATTTTGTCTAATGCGCTACTACTCGAAGGGGTACCCATAGGGGTTACAAGGGAGTCCAAAAGTGTGACCACCTCTTGTATTTCATGCATGCATGCCTCCCCAAATCCGCAGGTTTATGCGCTCAATGACAGATCTCGTGGTTTAAAGACACCAGAACACGTCTCTAGCCATTTTTTTTTTGCTAAAAATGGAGATCCCACCGGCCCTGGAAAGCGCTCTGATACCACTTGTTATGCTCTTAACCTCCAAGACGATACCAGAATACCAAATATATGAAGAAATATTCCCAGAACATAGAACAATGAGAAATAATATCCAGTGTTTTATTATTCAAAAAGCAATGTTCACTTGCCTCTTCGAGGGGGAAACCTCCAATAGAGAAAAGTTCGATTACAAAATAAGACACAATGCTCCTCGAGGGGAGTATCTATCATTTATATAGGATTCATACATGCAATACCATGGGGAAATACCATGGTTCTTATTAATACCATCTATCTAATACCATGGCCCATTTGCAACTAACTGTGGTCCCTTCATTAAATGCGGGTTAACCACTTACAATTATTAATATGGGCTTTATTGACTCTTTACTTAACTATAACTATCACTCGATCCTATTACATAGATAAGGGGGTTAGGGTGTGTTAACGGGAAAAGTGTCTATTCAGAACGACCCTATCCCACTAAGGTGTGACAGTGACCTTAGAAACAAATAGAGAAAACTACTTTTGTATTCTTCTTTATGAACTATAAACAAAGAGAAATAGGATGAACCAACCTGTGTCTTGCGCTAGTCCTTTGATCCAATCTCTCTCTTCTTTGACAGCTTCCAGCTACCTGCTTCCTTACTTTCCCAGCTTCACCAAGTTCCTGTAAGATCACAGAAGAAGAAAACTACACAAAGACATGGATTTATATTCATAAATAGCTTAGGATCAGATTTAAGCTAAACATACAAATGTAACAAACATCAATGATACACAAGCATGTAGGAGAAACTCAAATAGTTTTATTGATATAACAAGAAGATCCAGGAGGAGTTACAACTGATGATTCCTGATCCAGCATCAACCTCCTAGCAGAGAAGCCCCTCTTCACCTCCAACAAAGCATAAATCACCCAATACTCTGATATCTATCTCAAAACCAACAACAATTCTCTGCAATGTACAATATTCCAGCCTTTGGATCTCTTGGATGAGGGATCCATATATAGATGTATGCAAAGAGGATGAGTCATCTCATGAATTGATTAGTGGCTTCTCTCTGTCAGTTCTTGCTTCCACTTGGAGACTGAGAGCCTCTTACTCATCCCTAGTCGAATTTAGTGAGGCAAGTGTCATTGGAGAAGATTCTGGAAGCTTCCATTGTCTCTCCACCTCGTGGAATGACTCTGCCACTTGTCATTTCCCGCTCAACGCACCCTGGTAGTGCATTTAGGTGCATTGCAACGCACCTAGCTAGTGTATTTGGGTGATATGCAACGCAACTAGCTAGTGGAGCAACTGAAATGATCCTGATTTGACTAGTTCTGAGCAGTTTCTGGTGGAGAACTTCTGGGAGAAGCTGTAATTTGTTGACCTTGTTCCTTTAGGAGTTAGAAAAACACTTTTAGGGACTTAGGAGCCCTTGGTTTATGGACATTTCATGCTTAGAGCTGTAAGGCACAAAAATGTCTATAACAGTTGCCCCCTAAAGTATGAGGCCGATTATCGGGTGAAATGCTTTATTAGGAGGATCCGAAGTTCTTTCAATGCTGGGAGGAGACCTGTAATAAGATACAATACAATACATTATCTTCATACTGTTTTCATGATCTAGCTGAGGTGGGCATTCCCATGCTCAGCTTTTATAAATTCATTTTCATGTACATAGGATAGACAATCATCTGATGGTAGACTGATGATTCTGATAGAGCCATCATCCTTTTGGTAGGATGATTATCTGTGCTATAATGCTGTACATTTCAATGTCTTTATTTTCCTGAATATATATCGCAGCCCGGATGGATGAAACTAGATCCGGGGTCTTCAATCTCGTCCGATCTTCACTCGAAGTACAAGTCGATCCATGTGAGAAATGTTTTGAAGTCGAACATGGAAAGACATCGCTTGATTACCAGTCAATGATGTAAACTGTTAACAAGCACGAGAGGAATCACCGATAATGATAATGACCCTCAAGGTACTGCAGTACAATTCACGTGGTGTGAATAAAGGACTTGGCGTCGAACACCATGCAAAATCGTTCGGTCGAAGGTCATTGATGTATACCTGTCGCCGGAAGTGAGAAACTTGCCATTGAGGCATGCAAGCTTCAAAGTACTGAATGGGGTGTTCCTAGATCAACTTCTTGGATAATGAGCTGATGTCGACAAGAAGTGATCCATCAAAGGAGGGCCTTAATGAATCCCACATCAATGACACGGAACAGAGCAAATGATTTTGATGGAGGTGAAAACAATCTGATGATATATGGTTCAGGGTGGCGGTCATGAAAGAATGAAGTATGATGTATGGTAGTGGATGGGACACAGGTGACTTCTCTGGATGACTTCTCTTGAACATGTCGGCGACACTTATGTGATGGATTGGTAGCATTTACCCCAAATGTGGATGGTATGGCGAGACCATGGCGATGTGACCGGTGAATGAAACAACCCAATTTTTCCCCAGTCATTGCTGACCAGTACCTCTTTATTTTTGTCAAGCTTGAGGAGGATAACATATGCTTGTTCTATAATTTTCCCTTCGGGCAAACCCATCGCTATGTTTTAACGAGCCTAGCGATAGTGAAACTCGTTCTCGTCTAAAGACAAGTTTGTCGCTATTAATATTTTAACGAGTCTAACGACAAAGACAACTCGGTCCTTTTCATTTTTAGAGAGTCTGAAAAGGTACGTAAAGGTAACTCCGAAATTCCTTTTTCGTCATCTAATCCCTTAAGTCCGAAAAAGTATAAAATAATACAGAAGGGATGAATTTTCGATAGTTTTAACGAGCCGAACAAAACAAGCACTCGATCTTTTTGTGCAATAATCCCTCAGGTCCAAAAAGATTAAAATCTAGAGGAGGGATAGCACTTCCGGTCGCTTTAACGAGCTGGAAGGCCAAAACTCGGCAATCTTTTCATATTTTACGAGTCAGTTGAAAAGAGCTTAAAGAAGACTCGTCTTTTGAGGAACGAGTGATAAAATGGGTAGCAGCTGATTCCAGGTAAGGTTTGAAATTTTCCAATCACGACAGTGTCACAAGGATGGCTAGTGAAATCACTCTTCGCAGCTGTTCCTCAAAATGGGTAAACAATCAAATGGAGGTGAATGATCGGCCAATGGAAAAGTGGAGGTGACGGTGCAAACACGACCAAGGCTTTAATGGCTGAAATGTTTCATTCACGGTGGTTATTTACCGGGGGGATAGTTCATTTTTTAACGAGCTTAAACGCGGGTGGAAACATTTGCTCAGTCTTATGTTTATTTTTTAACGAGCTTGAACTATGTGCTAAAACTGCTCGATCAGATGGTCTTGTTTTGATTTTTACCATAGATAGCTTTGTCCTTCCAAAGATCGTACTGTATTTTCAACTGCTTCATCAAACTAGTTAGAAATGAACAATATTTGCTTGAAAACGAGATTAAAACGCTAATACTTTACTTTGAACTACGTAAAAGTAAATAAAAAGTGTTTTTTACCTCTCATTTTACCATTTCGTTTGAACTTGGTTTGTTGGAGCTTTGGAGGTGCTTTCCCCCTTGATTTTCATCAGTTGATTTCGGGAGATTCTGTGGACGATTCTCGGCGCCGTCTGGACCAGGTAGGAGCTAAACCTGAGCTCTTTCATTTCATGGTTTCCTTTTTGCATTCTGTGTTTTATTCCCTGCTTTTCTGAGCCCCTGGGGTTTGAGGGATTCATTCTGCCATCAACGCACCCCCAGGGTATCGAAACCTACGTTGAATGTTGGCCTGTATGAAGGCAGTTTGACATTCAACGCACCTGGAACACTGCTGCAGGTGCGTTGGGCACAGAAAGGGAATTTGTTGCACAATTTTTTAATGGATTTTTGCCTGTTTCTCATCAAAATCAGGATCTAACTCCTCTCTTGTTTGCTTTTCAGAGATCCTGAGCAAGATGACCCTTACATGGCGAGAATGAGAACATGAAGAAGAGGACATGATTGCCCTACATGATCCAGTTACAGTGAACGCGCTGCGGAATTGTGGCTTGCTGAAGTTCTTCCGCATCTCTAGCATGAGACAACAGATTAACTTACTGCAGTATTTGCTCGATGCTTGGGATCCTATCAACCAGGTTTTCCAGATTAGGGGAAAATCTATCCCCTTGACCGCAGTAGACATCTATTTCTTGACTGGCTTGTCGAGGCGGGGTGCCCCCATCTCTTTGTCAGGTTCAGCCCGAGGAGACGATTCTGTGAGAGATTACGTTCGCCGGTATTGCAGAGAAGGATCTCAGCCGAGTAAAGACGACAAGATCATCATCCGTGATGTCACTGATAGGTCTCTTAGGACTATCCTGTTTACTTTTGGTAGGATGGCCGGTAGTGCTTCTCTTCATGTGGCCAACAGATCCTATATGCAACATGCCTTGGAATGCCTTCAACCGAAGGTGTTCAACTGGTGCGACGCAATACTTCTTGTGATGAAGGAACAGTTGACCAAGATAAAGAACGGGAGGTTGAAGAACTTTGGGTACGGTTCTATTTTGACCGCCTTTGCCTTGGAGAAGATACCACTGATGCAGCCGCAGTACATTGCACTTGACTTACCTTCTCCTACCGAACCACGTATGCAGAGATGGGTTGACCATATGTCTAGGCATGCTGGCCAATCTCAGATTTCATTTTCTGATACCTTCTTCAGGTGGTTTGATCGTCAGGAGATGGTTTATGCCGAGTATCCATATGCTGGCATGGACTTCCGGGGTGATCCAGATTTAGTACTGTCGGATGGCGAGCAGTGGGGTGCTATTGGTAAAATCTCTGACCATATTGCTGTTTACTATTTTTGTTTATAATGTCCTTGTGCTTTGTTCTATCAAGACTCTAATCAAACTCATGTGTACATGCAGATGTTGGTCCTGTTCGTCCAGTAGTTCGCTTGAGAGTACCAGTTGTTGCCCCAGCAGGAGAGGCCGCCGGAAGAGCTATTCTTCGCGACCTCGATGTGGCCGAGACTCTCACAGCTTTGCAGGAGTAGGTTGAGGGCCTCACTCTTGGTATACCAGATGTGACGACTGACGAGCTACCTTTGTGGTTACAGCGGAATACTACTGGTGTGCCCAGACGATGGACTCGTCTCCTACGCATGATCGCACAGGCTGTGACTTGCTATCGTGAGCATCATTAGACTAGGGTGCCCCCTAGCATTTTGAGTTTTTGGGTCGCGTGACCGATTTTGTCTTGGTTACAGAACATTATATGTAAACCATAAACAGCTATATATATTTTGATTTTCGGAGTTTTATTCTGGTTGAGTTATATGATCCACATGTAAAACATTGATGATGTGTTTCTTTTTATAAATGTTGCAAATGTCTATCTAACACATAGTTTGCTAATGAGTCGGTTAATGTTTTTAAGTTTCTAGAAATATGTTGGTATTGAATAAGATCAAATTGTCTTTCCAAAATCTTAACCCTTAGGAACATTAGATAAATAGCTGGGTTTCGGACGGAATATATACCATTGAGTTGTAGTATTACGCACTGTGAGTCTAGCCTGACAATTAGTCGGCGTATACCATGAGTGATGGCATCAAAGAGAAGTTCTATCAACGCGCTATATTCAGCGATATTGTTCGTTGATCAACCAATACATACACCTCTGAAACTTACTAACTCGCCGCTTGGATCAAAAATGGTCCAGGCTACGGAGGACAGGTTCCGCGAACTACGACTCGCTCCGTCGGCATATCCAACAAATGGCTCCAATGGGTTTGACATCTACAATAAATGTAAAAAGGTGGATTACTCGACCAAAACAAACACTCTAGCGAAAACAAAAATATAACAAAAGCATACTGGTTACTACTACGCATAGTAACGCTTGAGGTACAACCCATTACGAGGTTGCGCCAGTGGAATTCCGTCATAATCCATCAACTCGTAGGCTCCCTTTGCTAACACCCGCTTAACAATGTAAGGGCCCATCCATAAAGATTTAAATTTACCTGCTCCCAATTTATCGGATTCTTGGTCGTAAAGCAAGACCAAGTCACCTTCTGAGAAGACACGGGGTTTGACATTTTTGTCGAACTGCGCCTTGACTCGTTTCTTATGGGCTTCGTTAGCCAACGCGGCGTCACGACGGGTTTCATCCAATTGGATTAATTCCAAGAAACGAGCTTCTTCTTCTGAAGTTCCGGGGAGGAGATCAATTGCGAGTTTGAGAGACGAGATTTCACACTGGACTGGTAAGACTGCTTCCAGGCCATATACCAGTTGGAAGGGTGTGAACCTGGTTGCATTCCTTACCGATGTTCGGTAAGCCCACAAAGCTGAGT
Organism: Pinus tabuliformis; assembly: GCA_031772625.1. NCBI lineage: Eukaryota > Viridiplantae > Streptophyta > Pinopsida > Pinales > Pinaceae > Pinus > Pinus tabuliformis. The sequence continues at coordinate 770,706,222 of CM062816.1, forward strand.
ACAGGATTAGGTGCCATCTTCTTTTGTGAACTCCGATCATCATTTGCAGCATGCGCTTCAGGACCTTGTTGATCGCTTCAACTTGTCCGTTGGCCTGCGGATAATATTGAGTAGAGCTGTCGTGAGACAGCCCTAGTTTGGCAGCTAATTCAACCATCATGTGATTGCGAAAATGTGATCCATGATCTGTGACTATAGCCTGTGGTACGGCGAATCTGGCGACTACATGATTAAAAAAGAAAAAGGCAGCTGTTTCACCAGTATTATCTAATGTAGGCATCGCCTCGGCCCATTTGGTAAAATAGTCAACTGCGACTATGATATACCCATGCCCCCCGGTCGAGGTGGGGTTACATGTCATGAAATCGATGCCCCATTTGGCGAATGGCCCAACAACAACTATTGGATGTAGAGGTGCGGGTGGTCTTCTGGTTTTGCTATCGAAAATTTGACAAGCATGGCAACTTCTGACTGCGGTTATGCAATCTTTGAACATTGTTGGCCAGAAGTATCCTGCTCGTAAGATTTGTGTTGTAGCATATCCAGATTGATGCCCCCCACACGCGCCTGAATGACACTCATTCAGGGCTTTTTCGGCCTCCTCATGGGTGAGGCACCTTCTCAGAACCGTATCAATACCACGACGGTAAAGCGTATCACCGACGATCATGTAGTCTTTTGCTTGGTATCGAATACGTTTTTGTTCAGAGTGGGAGGTGTTTGGCCTGAATTTTTGGGTTTGGAGATAAATGATTATATCCCCATACCACTCATTGCTTGTAGATATCAGAAACAAACTTTCATCCACGATTGATTCTTCGGATGTTTCATCGTTGGACGACGATGGGAGATCGCATAATAATTCTGCGAAAACTAGAGCTTTCTTTGACTTGGATTTCACAAATTCCAGATCAAACTCTTGAAGGATTGCTATCCATTTTGAATATTTGCCCCCTAGCAACTGTCGCGACAATATATAAGTCATGGGGTTGCAATCTGACAGAATGGTAGTCTTCCGAAAGAGGACATAGTGTCGAAATCTTTGTATCGCTTGAACGGCTGCAAGCGCTAGTTTTTCAACATAAGAATATTTGCTTTCTGTATCATTTAAGTTCTTACTTAAATAATATATAGGATGTTCAATTCCATCGACTTCTTGAACTAAAACCATTGCTATGGTTGTAACTGCTGCAGTCAGATACAGGTTAAAGTCTCTTTGATAATCGGGGGCGTACATTAATGATGCTTTCATTAGGGAATCTTTTAGAGCATCAAAGGAAGCTTGCGCGACCTGATCCCAGACAAAGGGTACCTCCTTTTTCAAGAGACGAGTATAACCTTTAGCAAGTTCGGCGTAATTCGGAATGAACCTCCTCAGAAAGTTTGCTTTCCCTTGGAGTTTCTGAATCTGAAGCAAGTTCGAAGGTGGAGGCAAATTTATGATTGCCTGGACCTTACACGGGTCGAGACGAATCCCATCCTTGGAGACCACAAAGCCAAGTAAACGACTAGAACTGACGCAAAATACACATTTGTGCGGATTGAGTCGTATCTTGTAGTGTCGGCAACGTAGAAATATCGCTCTTAAATGCTGCGGATGATCAGTCCGCTTTCGCGAATGAGCCGGAAGGTCGTCGAGGTAAGGTTGAACGATGTTTTTGATGTCATGGAAGGCATAATTCATTTCCCTCTGAAACGTCGCCCCTGCGTTCTTTAAACCAAAGGGTAATTTTCGATATGCGAATGTGCCCCACGGACAAATGAATGCAGTCTTTGACTGGTCCTGTGGGCGGATATTTATTTGATTATACCCAGAGAATCCATCCATGAATGAAAAGATTTCGCATCCGGTGCATTCATCAATTATCTGGTCAATGAAGGGTGTAGGGTAGTTTTCTTTTGGACAAGCTTGATTTACATCCCTATAATCGACGCACACTCTAATTGTCCCTTGTTTTTTCATAACAGGGACAATATTCGATACCCAATCGGTTAGCGGAACCGGGTAGATGAAACTACATGGAGGAGTTTTTCAACTTCTGCCTTAATGGCGGCGGCTTTCTTGGGGTGCACCTGCCTTAGCCGTTGCCGTACTGGTTTTACATCTGGATACATCTTAATTTCGTGTTCAACAATACTCGAGTCGATGCCTGGCATTTCACTGTATGACCAAGCAAAGACATCTCTGAATTTGCGAAAAAGAGCGTTATATATTTCCAGCTCTGAAGGAGAACAACATTTGCCGACATAAATATTCTCTACAACATCTGTTTTGGTCGAGATATTTATGGCTATAGTCTCTTCAATGTTGGACAAGTTTCACTCGGAATCCACCGTATTTACAGTATTTGATAGAAAATCAACTACTGAAGGATGGTAAAGGTCATTTTGAGTATCTTCTTCATAATTCGGAAGAAGAGAACGATGGTGGGAATCATTCCATGGTGCTCCTTCAATTACCATAGCTTGGAGAATTCCTTCGTCGGTGCCATGCACTTGCGACCAAGGATCTAAAGGAGTACCATATTCTCTAGACCTATCTATCCAAACGCTTGATGAGCGTTGATTTGGGTTTGCCTCCCATGCCAGAAACATTGATTTCTATAATATTTCCATTGGGCTCGGGGGCAAAACCATTGCATGATCCATGTTGATATCATTTTCTGAGATCTTTGTAGAAGATATCATGTTGCAGGTTCCTATTGATGCTACTTCTGCCAGATTAATTGGAGGTGGAAGAGCGAAAGTTCCCATTAATATAGGATCTTTTAGTAGGCCTACTCCGATATTCTGAAGTGAATGGGGGCTTCCATGGATCATGGGAATGCTTCATGTAACTTGAGAACCATTGGGGAGGAAGTTTTGTTGGTCAACGATTGTAATCCCTCCTTGAAAGGGAAATGCAATCTTTCTAAAATAGGTCGACACAACAACTGCCATGGCATATATCCATGGTCGTCCCAGTAGGATGTTGTAATCAAGATTCCCATCGATGACTTCAACATCTATTTCTACTCTTTTCCCTCCTAGTTCAACTTTCAAGTTATTTAGGATACCGTACAGGGTATATGTCCTTTCGTCGAATGCTTTTAATGTTGTCGCGGATCGCGACAAGGTTGGAGATCCTAAAGTTTTCCAGCAACTCATTACATAATACATGTGGATTCCCCCTCATCAATAATCGTTCGATGAACAGTTTTGTTGAGGGCTTTCACTTGAACAAGGAAAGCTAATTGAGCTGGTAACTGAGGATCGTACCCTTTGTGGTCGAAGGATACAAGATTGGAATCCTTTGGATCAATCCCACCAATGGCTGATAATAACGCCTGCCTTTGGGATGGGCAAATTTTGTAGTACTTCAAGAGTCGACATAGCGGATGGCAATTGGGTCAAATCTTCCACTATGTTATAATGCTGCGCCGCTCTAGCGCGGGGATTAAATGTCGACTTGTGTACTACTCCCTTTGGCGGTTTTATCGTCAATTCAGGGATGGTGGGTGGTACAACTTCTGTCGAAGTTGTTGTCGAACTACTTGGTTGATCTTTATCCTTGTTGTTCGACAGCTGCGGATTCCCGTAATCTTTGTTCCTTGTCGAAATCAAAGCATCATTCTGCTGTTTTGAAATCGACAACATTAGCACTTGAGATGGGGAAGCATTTCCACTTTCAACCAGATTCGTTCCTAGGTTTGGAAACGGATCAGTTAACACTGCTGAGGTTTTCGAACTTTTAAAGAATCTCTTAAGCTCAGCTTTGTATGGACATTCTTTTGTCCAATGATCCTCATCGCATATATGACACCCTGCAGGGGGTTTCCTTTTCCCAGAAGGGTTTGCAGAAGGTTTTTCAGGAGATGACTCATCTTGTTTCTTCTTCTTCCCTTTGCCTTTCTTCTTGCTTCCTGGTTGTTTGGTTTCTTTGCCCTTATCTGTCGATACGGCATTTACTTCCGAAACAAGAAGTTCGTCTTTTGCATTTTGACCTGAAATCTTACGGGCTTTCTTGGATGTAGCCTTTGTCGATTTCGTGTCTGTCATGCCAATCACGCCATCGCCGACATGAGAGTCATTGTTCGATTTAGGAGGAGGAGGAATTGAGAATTTCAGTCTAGGGGCGTCAGGTATTTTGTCGTAGAGCGTGCCGGACTGAGTGTAAATCAAGTCTAGATATTGTGCACGAGCGATCACTTGCTCTTCCGTTACGACTCCCCCCTTTGCCACATCTTCCGTGATGGAAGGCAGTAATGAATTGATAAACCATTCAGCTAACAACTGATCGGGAACGTACGTTTTTACCATCCTACGACGACGTCGCCACTCATGTATATGATCATATATGTGAGTGGCCGTCGTTTGTTTGAAGTTGGTAAGCAGTTCTGTTCCCATTTCATACCTTATTGGTAATTGAAAATGGGTTAAAAAGGTTGTGGCTAAGGTACTGAAGTTGTCGAACGAAGCTCTAGGCAATTCAATGTACCATTTTTCCGCTGGACCTGTTAACGTCCTCTGAAAGAGGCGAAGTCTTATCGAATCATCATTTAGGGTGTTTGATGAACACCATAGATGAAAGGTCATCACATGATTCGATGGATCTTCACCCGAATTTCCATTAAATTTAGGAATATCTGATGGAAGTTTATGCGGAATCGCTGGCCACCAAGGGGCATAAGCAATTGGATCGTTTATTAACCGGTTTAAATCAGGTAACTCTAAAGTTGCCACGAATGGTAACTGTTGATTCAGGTTAGGTGAAGCATACCCAGGATACGATGGAATCGCCTGAGCAGTTGGTCTTTGCATACCGACATAATGCATTTGATGTTGGTATGTTTGGTAAGGTTGGTGGACTTGAACATTATAAAATGGTTGATTTTGACCGTTTTGAATGTACGGCTGTCCACTGTTCGCAAAGATCTGCTGCTCAGCACCTTGGTATACTTGTTGGAATTGTGGTTGTTGGTATTGCACCAGCCACGGTTGTGAAGCCATGTGCTGTTGCCCAATACTAACCGTTTGACCAAGGTGAGGGGTAATTGTACCCGTCTGGACCTGTGTCGACCCACTAGTCGGCGATTGTGGTTGAGTCGCAGGGTCAAGGGGCTATTGCATTACAACCTGAGAAACTTGAGGTTGGCATACAACAGGCAGCGCTTGAACTTGCGACACCGTCACAATAGCTGGCGTAGTTGGTATGTTCGACATAGGTACGCATTGTTGCATTGAATACACAACTCTTGGTTGTTGAGGTAGTATAGGTACCCAACCACTTGAAGTAATTCCAGTATAACCTGAATGCTGTTGCGAACTCCCGTATGGATATCCTCCCGGAGGGGATAATGACAGGGCATACTGCCCCCCATACGGTGGTAATCCAGAACTCAAGGGAATTGTTTGTCCTTGGGGACCGGACTGCCCAAATTGACCTCCAAATGGATCAATTTGTTGAGACTCAACATAAGAGTTTCCGGATATAATTCCGGATGAACAAACAGGAACGGACCAGACTGTCGAAATAGCCCCTGGGTGGGCTCCTTCTAGCGGTTGTGAGCTAGTCGGGACAGATGGTATGCCGGCGAACATTGTCGGAGTGACAGCAGGGAGTTCTGTCGTCACTGTGTCAGAAGACACAGTCCTAGATGTTGACGGTTGTTCAGACATTTGTAGTCTATCCAAAATATTACCTAGCGATTCTACAGGAACTTCCGCTGGTGGTAGACTAACTTCTGATGTCGAAGGATATAGAGTGATCCCGACTCCAAAGTGCGTTGGAGTACTTGTTTGAGGATCTTCTACAATTTCTTTTATCGCAATCAGACCAGGTGGAAGGGGAAGACCGTCAGGTCCGTAAAATATTTCTGGTGCCAAAGAAGCAGCGACAAATGTTTGAAGAGTAAGACTCTCTGAACCGGTTATAGATGGAACTGGTTCAGTAACACAAGTGTTTATTCTTAAGCTAGGATCAGTACCACTGTCCTTCTGTGGCTGTTGAACTTCTTCTGTTGAGGCAGGGATTCCAGAAATGTTTGGAGTAACCGGAGTCTCTGATGTCGTTGGAACACTTGTTCTAACTTTGATAGGAGACTTGTAAGCGGTTAAACGAGTTCGCTTTGTCCGTACTGGTTTCGCTTCCGGAGACAAAGATGGTTGACTCATAAGCCTCCGCGAACGACGGGGTTTCAATTGACTTTCTTCCACGATTGCGGATTACTCGATCAACTAAAATAAAGGGAAAGTATGTTTCCGAATTAAATGAATTTTAGACGCTTTTGACACAACTTGTTTTTTCAGTTTTTAAGAGTCGAGAAAAAACAAAAGATGACTCTAGTCTCCTTCGATTTTTAATGAGCCTGAAGTGACAAGTGATCAGATGGACCTTTTCCGTTAAGGAGTCTGAAAAGGAACGAAAGGGATTGCTCTGGAGGTCTAGGTAGAGGGAGTACCAAACCAATCGCAAAACTGCAGAATACTTTTTACGGTACGACAGTCAATCTTCCCGAATGCTGTGTTCGGTGCATTGTGATCAGTTGGATAAAGGTTTTATGCCTATAGGGGTCTCCCAATATATACTCGACGGTACGTGGGAGCACAAGTTCGTACTGGCACTTATCGTCTCAAAGTGGAGGAATCACCCAACCATCAGTGAGGACAACAGTTACTAGGCTTTACGACGCCGGAATACATCTCTAGCCTAGACCTCTAAATGTTGTGCGTTAAGTTACAAAGCGTTGTTAAGTTCATTGAATTTATTTTAGGTTGATATTTCTTATGAAGTTTGCCTTTTGGGATCACCACGAGATGTATATGTAATTCCTAAAATGCAATCTAAAGATGATAAACAATCTTTTATCTCTTTTCAGCAATGAAAATCCTAGCTACTAAGGGAAAAGAAAGACACAATCTTTTCGCAAAGAGCAAAGAGCACATTGTAAATGCACTTTTCCTAAATCAAGCCAAACAGATTGCCAATATGCAAATGCACATGCATGTGTTTTGTTTTTCACTTTCTTAATATTGATGCCTAAAAAGAAAGTTTTTGTACAAATATGAATTCGCTTTGAAGTGACAAACACAAACAAGCTTCTTTTCGAAATCAAAAGGTAGAGATGATTACGACACTTTATGATTTTGAAGTAAATACTCGTTTCGACACTAGAAAGTGACAAATTCAAGCCAAAGGCAAAAGTAAAAGCATAATCGACTATCAACAGTAAATAAACTTTCTCCTATGATCAAAATCGACACTTGCGACAGATCTAAATCAAAGGACGACAGTACGACTATTATACTTTTGCAATGGAAAACTGTAAATGACGTAACAAACACACAAAAAACATCTACAGTTTCTTTTATACAACTGAGGCGGAATTACAGCAAAGAAAAGGGGTTTTTAAACAGACACATACACTGATCACAGGCTGCAAAAATCAGAGACAAAACTAAAAAAATGAAGCAAAGAACCTCAGCTGCACAGGGCTAGGCTGATTAGCGCACCTGTTACACAGAGAAACTGGATTGCAACGCAGGTTGCCCTCTTGGGAACTGCGCTGAAATGCAGGAACTCTTCACAGTAGCTGCGCTGGGGCAGAAACGAGAATTCTATTCGGGTTCTGGGTCACGGTTTGCAGTTTAATCTATGGTTTTTGGCCGAGTAAAATCAATCAGTAATGCACAATCAGAGGGTAGATTTAAAGAAGGTTTAAGAGCTATCACAAAGGGCAATCAGATCATTTGTGAATCAGCTGTTCAAATCATAAACAGATCCAATGAATGGATTGAAGCAGCAGATGTCTACTTTGCATTTGTTAATGGCAAATGCAGTTCGATTCGCTACTTCTAAGTTTATGAAACAAACAACAAGAGAAACACAAACAAACCAACTAGACAATCATCCCCAGCAGAGTCGCCATTTTGTTAACGGGAAAAGTGTCTATTCAAAACGACCCTATCCCACTAAGGTGTGACAGTGACCTTAGAAACAAACAGAGAAAACTACTTTTGTATTCTTCTTTATGAACTATAAACAAAGAGAAATAGGATGAACCAACCTGTGTCTTGCGCTAGTCCTTTGATCCAATCTCTCTCTTCTTTGACAGCTTCCAGCTACCTGCTTCCTTACTTGCCCAGCTTCACCAAGTTCCTGTAAGATCACAGAAGAAGAAAACTACACAAAGACATGGATTTATATTCATAAATAGCTTAGGATCAGATTTAAGCTAAACATACAAATGTAACAAACATCAATGATACACAAGCATGTAGGAGAAACTCAAATAGTTTTATTGATATAACAAGAAGATCCAGGAGGAGTTACAACCGATGATTCCTGATCCAGCATCAACCTCCTAGCAGAGAAGCCCCTCTTCACCTCCAACAAAGCATAAATCACCCAATACTCTGATATCTATCTCAAAACCAACAGCAATTCTCTGCAATGTACAATATTCCAGCCTCTGGATCTCTTGGATGAGGGATCCATATATAGATGTATGCAAAGAGGATGAGTCAGCTCATGAATTGATTAGTGGCTTCTCTCTATCAGTTCTTGCTTCCACTTGGAGACTGAGAGCCTCTTACTCATCCCTGGTCGAATTCAGTGAGGCAAGTGTCATTGGAGAAGATTCTGGAAGCTTCCATTGTCTCTCCACCTCGTGGAATGACTCTGCCACTTGTCATTTCCCGCTCAACGCACCCTGGTAGTGCATTTAGGTGCGTTGCAACGCACCTAGCTAGTGTATTTGGGTGCTATGCAACACAACTAGCCAGTGGAGCAGCTGAAATGATCCTGATTTGACTAGTTCTGAGCAGTTTCTGGTGGAGAACTTCTGGGAGAAGCTGTAATTTGTTGACCTTGTTCCTTTAGGAGTTAGAACAACACTTTTAGGGACTTAGGAGCCCTTGGTTTATGGACATTTCATGCTTAGAGCTGTAAGGCACAAAAATGTCTATAACAGGGTGGGACCCTAACAATATTACAAAACCATCTTCCTTGGGGGAGCACCATCCTCGGTGTTCTATGACACCTATGACCAACAAACCTTTAAACATACTTCCCATGGAGATTTATGACACAAATCATTGCAATATTTACAATGACCACTGCTGAAAACATGACAATCATACCATTTATTGGAGCTTTATAAAAAAACTCATTATAGTATTTATAATAACAACCACATATACACTCATGCACATTTTATTTAACCAACAAATAAAAGGAAAGGATATAGTGCCTGCATCAGGAACAAGGGAATCCAAAGGTTCACACCTCCACCCTCAAAGTAATACGAGGATTCATCTTCTTTCCAGGCAGTCCAAAATCCACTGCCAAAGTCAAACCTGCATCCAATATCCAACACTACAATCTTGCGCCACTTGTCCTCTCAGCGAACAGTTCTTGACTCATTATTCTAGGGCACACTCCCAATATGCATCTGATTCAATCTAGAAATTTTAATGACCAAAAAAAGTCCATCCCTCGATCTTCCCTTCTTTCCTACACAGTCCCTAGGGAAATTTGGTCACCCCCTTCCATGTAGTTACACACCTTCCAAGTTCCACAGGCATCCCCTTCTCTGCTACACAGTCCCTCAAGTGACCCATTCATTGGAAAGGTTTCCTCGCATTGGAAGGTCCAAAGACCAAGGCATATCCCTGCCTCAAAACCATCATATCGGTCATAACATGATCATGGAAATAAATGGACACTATTGGGTACTAATGTCCCACAATGGCCTTTCCCTTGAATGCTTTATTGACATATTGCCACCTGTTCCAATTCCTTTCACTGAAACTACTAATTCTTGTAGTCAGTTTCAACTACCCAAGTAGGCATTTTCATGCTTTCTTGTAATAAGAACATAATTTACATTAGATTCAAAATAAATTGAAATAAATTCAAGTCATACCTCATTGGTATCTCTTCAATAAGGTGCACCTGCAATTTTATTTACTTCCTATCACAACATGTCAAACTAGTTGTTTGATCAAATCATCATGTATAAACATATCACATTCGGTTAGCTCAAAATGAAACAACCATAATAATAAAAATTATAGATCACATGTAACCATCATAAACCAGAATCATAGATCACATGTAATAGGCATGAATCAAGTCACAGATCACATGCATAATAAAAACTGAAATAAATGTTGATACTCATCCTTCAATTGGTCCATTGCTTTTGCTTTTATTCTTTCTATACACACACCAGATCATTTTATATAATGGAAAGCACCCAATTGCTTCACTTCTCTTAAATCACATACACATACACAATTTACATCACATGCATACACCCACACACGACGTATAACACCACATGATAAATGCACCTAGTGTACAACACAACACATACACCTACACCTGGTGTACAACACAACACATATGCGTACACATAGTATAACACAACAAATACACATGTCACGATGCTATGAATACACAATGCACATACACAGTACCACATGTGGACAAGACAACATGTATGACATGCATGCAATACCACATGTACACAACACCAACTACACAATGTGTACACAACACCACATGTACACAACACCACCTACAAAATGTGTACACAGTACCACATGTACACAACACCACCTACACAATGTGTACACAACACCACATGCACACAACACCACATACACACAACACCACAAAACAACATACACACAACACCACATGTACAACATGCACACAACACCTTATGTACAACATGCACACAACACCATATGTACTCAACATGCATATACAACATGCACACGGCACCATATGTACACAACAACGCATATACAACATGTACAAAACACCACATATACAACTTGCACACAACACAATACGTACATAGCACCACATATACAACATGCACACGACACTAGTATCGCACATTCGGAGACCAAACTATCTCCACCAAGCACCTTGCTTCTTGATCCAGGATTTTTCGCTTATAGATGTATAGAAAAGAATCACATGTAAAATTGTAGCTTAACACATAAATGTGCACATATGAAAAGAAGAAGGAAACACATAAAATGCACAAAAGAAGACACCAAGGCTTGATAATGGAGTTCGTCCAATAAGGACTTTGTCTTCGGGCCCATCTCAACAATAGAGAGGCCTTTCTTATTAAATGGCATGAAAGAAAAGAGAATTACAATCATCAACTGTCCACAAAGAGGCTTATACCTCCAATTGCAAGATGGCTATGAAATGAATGCTTGGGGTGGAGAGGTATGCAGCACCAAAGCTTCCCACAACAATAAAAGAGGCTAGAGTATGTAAACTGTTAAAAAAAAAGATCAATATGTGCTCTCAGCCTCTTGGAAAAACAACGTGCTGCTACCATTAGATACCTCCTCCCTTGTGCTTTTTCCATCGATTGAGTTTTATAAGGGGTTCTTTGGACAAAATCCCATTCAAATCGGGTCTGTCTGGTTAATAAGAGAGGTTGTTGTCGTGGAAGGACTGGCCGGTGTAATCACCTCTTAAAATGGTCCTTTTATCATTGCACCAATAATACAAGAAAAAATCGAAAAATCACTAAAAATCCAATCCAAAACCGTTTATCAGACTTCAAAAAAACATCAAATTGGGCTTATTTTGTTATCAGGTCTGGCCCATTTATCGCAATCAGCATATCGTGGGTGTACTGTCCCGATACAGGAGAAGTGTCGATTGCCAATCATCGATCTTCGATATCGGCATCGGCCGATCGCATCGGTGTTTATCGCCGATCGCTATGCCTTCTCGCCGATATATATATATATATATATATATATATATATATATATATATATATATATATATATGACCCCTCCGATCACCGATGTGCCTTATCGCCGATATCTATTTTGCCGACCCGACTACCCTCTGATTGCCGATCCGATTTTATTGGAGATCGGTAATCAGGGGTTCCAATACCTCTTCTTATGTTTGCATATCCAAGACCTCCGATTGCGATTTTGTCTCTTAAGGGTAAAAACCCATTTTTTAAGGGAAACAACCTCATTTACTTAAGGAACAATGCAACCTTCTCTTTGCCATAACTTCTTCATCCGGACTCGGATTGAAGTACTGTTTACACTGTTGGAATCCAGATGACGAGACTTATGCTCTAATCTTGAGTTCACATCATCCTAAGCACTTTGATTTCTGAACTTTTCCATGCCATTGTATCTGAAGATCCATCTAGATCAATCCTCCCCACTGAGGAGCTTTTGGTCCTCCAAAAGCATAAAAATTAATTTGCATCTTTCTCTGTACCCTGTCTGCATCACAAATGTCTTTAAAAGGTCTCGCTTCCATCTCCTTCAACTTTTTTCTTTGGAGCCTTAAGCGACGAACAAACACTTGCTTCCCCTGCAACCTATAGTACATTGTTTGCAAATCACATGCTTTGAATAAAATGAACAAACTAAAGACCCAAACGTCCCATACTTTCCATGAGTTTATAACTCATACTCAGTGGTCAATTTTACAATAAGATGGACATATTACTCCAAAATAATTAAAACGTTATCTCGATCCACACTCTCAATCACCTGCACGCGAAACTGGTACATTCTTCGCACACCACACATGACTCAACAACCCCTCCTTGCCAAGAGTTCATAGCACACTCATTGGCCAAGGATTACATAAAAAGTAATTAATGCCTCAAATACTAATAAGGAAAGGCCAAAATATCATCGTTGCATCTTCAAAGTGACGGAAAACACATCAACATTTTTACATTTACTTGCAATGTATGATTTACAATGTTGGCCCTAACAAGCCACTAATCTTAAAAAAACCAAATTAATAGAGCAGACCTACATGAATGGGGTGGAGTGATCTATTGAACATGTTCACCTGTGGGCTCCTCTAGCGATGTTTCCAGAGCGTGGAGTATTGGACACAAGGTTTGTTGGTGCCCCTCCTGGTTGCAATGACTACAATGGTTCTTTCTCCTCCAGACTTTTGGGACTGCCTTGGGGCGTTTTCTCTTGGTGTTCCTTTGATAGGTATTCATGGAGCCTTCGCTATCGCTGGACTGTGATGGAGGAGCCTCATCATCAGTTGTTGGTTGGTGACTGGCTATACTGGAGCTTTTCCCCAGCTCCTTTGTGGTGTATCTGAGACCTGCATGATGTGACAACTCCTTGACTTTAACGGGGTTTATGATGCCTTGGCCTTTGATGCCGAGCCCCTTTCCTTGATACCCCATTTTATTCAATAGCTTGGAGCCAATCCCTGTAGTATTCTTTTCAAAAGCAACAAACTCTTCATCATGAAAATCATGTGAATATGGAGAAGTGCCTCTTACCTCAAAATAGCTATGTTGCGGCTTTCCTAAGGCCTCGTCCTTCGGTTGCAACTGGCGTAATAATATTTTTTTATCTTCCCTTGCCTCCTATAAAAGCCTCCTTAGCTCTGTGTTTTCTACTTGGAGGTGGTGTTTGATCTCCTTAAGTCTTGGGAGTCCTGCTGTGGTGAATGCCCCTTTCATTATGTTGGTGGAAATTCACGATTCAGTGCTAGAATCAGACCCCAAATCTATGGGTCCCTCTGCCACAATCCTAAGGGCTGCAAACTTCGTCTCATCACCGAAATCAGACCCCAAGTCAACGGGCCTACTCCATGCAAATCCTATAGCTATGACCTTATCGTCTTCCTCTAACTCAAAATCTTGGCTTTGCTACACGGTTGTGACAACCTTCTGCTTTCCCTTTCTGTCATTCCTCTCAGGTCTTAGCTTAGGGTGTAGCCTCCAACAATTCTCCTCGTCATGGCCCTCTTTCTCACAATGTGTGCAATAGGGCTTTGCTTCCCTTCTTTTGGCTGCCCCAATTCTCCTTGAGTGGTCTTATCTTTCATTGCTACCCATATTCTCAATATGGATTGCCTTTACGTTGGCCAAATCAATAGTGGTTGGTTCAAACAAAAACAATGAATGTCTAATATATCTATGCAGTGAGCCAATGTACTTTGTTACAACTTCTAGTGTATCAAGTGCAATACCTAGATTCAGTGCTTGCTTCCTAAATTATTTTGTAAAACTCGGATTATCCTGACCTTTGCCTTGCCTTAAGTATTTCCAATTCATTAATGTTTTTTGCTTGTATCCTAAGGGATAAAACTGTTCTTTTAACACATAAGTAAAATCACACCATGAGGAAAAGAGCTTACCCACATTTTTACTGCTCTGTAATTTACTCTCCCACCAAATGAGAGCTATGCTGCCCAACCGTAGAGAGGCCAGCTGGATTTTCACCTCATCCTCTACAATTTGTTGAATCCTACAGTAAACCTCAATCTTCCTGATCCAATTTTTAAGCTTTTTTGCGTTACTTTCACCATTAAACATAGGAAGATCAAATTTAACATCTACTTAAAAAAAAGGTTTCTTAGATGCATCCTTTGGATTTATCTGATTATGGTGGTGAGAGGAAGAAGAACCTTCACCACCAGAAGGAGAATGAGGGGGTTCTTCTCCATCATTCCCATGTGCTAAACCTTGTCCTTCTGGGTTCCTCTCTTCTGCTTTTTCTAGTCTTATAACCAGCTGGCTGATATTCTCTACCATTGAATAGAAAGTCTTTCTGAAATTGCGCTCCTCTTCAATACAAGCTTCCTCTTTAGCCATGTTTCTTCTCCGAGGTGCACGTCCTACCTATGGATCGAAAGGTTCTAAATTCCCTTCGCCTCTTTGAAGCCTACCTCTTGTTAGCATACAAACACACAATTCACATCTAAGAAGCCCTGCTCTGATACCACTTGATCCAGGATGTTTTCACTTATAGATGTATAGAAAAGAATCACATGTAAAATTGCAGCTTAACACATAAATGTGCACATGTGAAAAGAAGAAGGAAACACATAAAAGTCACAAAAGAAGACACCAAGGCTTGATAACGGAGTTCGTCCAATTCAGACTATGTCTCTGGGCCCAACTCAATAATCGGGAGGCCTTTCTTATTAAATGGCGTGAAAGAAAAGAGAATTACAATCATCAACTGTCTTCAAACAAGATTATATCTCTAATCTGCAAGATGGCCATGAAATGAATGCCTAGGGTGGAGAGGTATGCAACACCAAAGCTTCCCACAGCAATAAAAGGGGCTGGAGTATGTAAACTGCTCAAAAAAATAGACCAATATGTGCTCTCGACCTCCTGTAAAAACAACGCGCTGCCACCATTAGATGCCTCCTCCCCCGTGCTTTTTCCATCGACTGTGTTTTATAATGGGTTCTTTGGACAGAATCCCATTCAAATCAGGCATGTCTGGTTAATAAGAGAAGCTGGTGTCATGGAAGGACCGACTAGTGTAACCACCTCTTAAAATGGTCCTTTTATTGTTGCACCATTAATACAAGAAAACCCCAAAAAATCACTGAAAGTCCGATCCAAAACCATTTATCAAACTTCAAAAAAACATCAAATCGGGCTTATTTTGATATCGGGTCCGACCTATTTATCGCAATCAGCATATCGGGGGTGTTCTGTCTCGATACTAGGGAAGTGCTCACTGTCGATCACCAATCGCTGATATCGGCACCGACTGATTGCATCAGTGTTCCGCTAATGATCCCACCAATCGGTTTATCACTGATCGCTATACCTTCTCGCCGATATATATATATATATATATATATATGACCCCTCCGATTGCCAATGCGCCTTACTGCTGATATCTATTTCGCTGACCCGACTGCCCTCTGATTGCTGATCCAATTTTATCGGAGATTAGTAATCGGGGGTTCCAATGCCTCTTCTTAGGTCCACCTATCCAGGGCCTCTGATTGCGATTTTTCCTCTTAAGGCTAAAACCCATTTTTTAAGGGAAAAAGCCTCATTTCCTTAAGGAACAATGCAACCTTCTCTTCGCGACAACTTCATCATCCGGACTGGGATTGAAGTACCGTTTGGGCCATTGGAATCAGGATGACAAGACCTATGCTCTAATCCTGAGCACTTTGATTTCTGAACTTTTCCATGCCATTGTATCTGAAGATCCACTTGGATCACTTCTAGTGTCTTTCTACTATCCATGCGTGTCGAAGCATGCCACAAAAGAACACTTATTTCATTTTGTTGATGTATCCCTCAGCATCAATTGTCATATCATAGACATAGGAATAATATAAACACATAATATCAATTCATATCCACATGATACCAACCTCATAAATATCTTGGGCTACTCTGCCCACTTTATTCCTCATGGCCAGGAACCTCTTCATGCCATTCACTTGCATAAGCAATCATTCTTCCACAAGAATGATCCCTGACAACCCTATCAGACAATGCCATACATACATACATATATATAAACATTAACATAAAACAATCATGATCCTGTCAGATAAAAACATACATGCACACATATATACATATATAGACAATATCATAATCATGATCACAACATAATTACCAAAATATCATAAGGTCAAGGTTACGAGAACCTCCTTTATCCATCCAGCGAATGCAAAACATTAAGAACAAAAATTCCCAACATAGCTAAGGCATCTGGCACCTCAAATCCATTTACTTTACCTTTCCTGTTACCTTTCTCATGGTTGTCCTACCACTATCCATTTACCTCAATGGACCCAACCAATCCAATTGAATGTCATATTCTTACCTTCATCTGCCCTTATACATGCACTAGTCTTCATTCGAGTCTTTCATTACCTGTTGGAGTACCGTAAAGCTCTCCTCTAGCTCCATTAACTTCCTCCTTCCCAACCAATTCCAAATACCCTCAAAACATAAAAGGCAAGAACAAGAAACAAATAAGAAGAAAACCATGGAAAACCAATAGAAATATGATACTATAAACAAAGTGGTATGGACATACTCCAGACACACTCAAAATCACAAATCAAGCACAAAAAAATTACAAAACACCGAAAGTACAAGACTTCCAATGGACACCATGAATCAATCCCCATTGGTTCCCAATCCTTCCAATGGAAAGCTCAACCTGAGCCTTCTTCAAGATTTCATGGCAGTCTCTTTTACCATGCAATTCTCTACATCATACTACCATAATATTAGTGTATAAATAAATATAAGAATATAGTAGTTATCTTACCTTGTCGTTCCAAGCACATTTCCTTGCAACTGAACAAATCCATGTCATCTCTCAAGGGACTCCAATTCCCTTGACGGATCCAGCTATAACTAGAAACTAGCTAATATACCTGCCAAATACATGTTCCTGAATATAACACATATCCACATAATATCAGATGAAATCAAGGTTAAGAAGACTTCTTGTATGAAAAACACTCATTCATTTGGGATTGTGGTTTCCAAACATAGCCAAATGAATTCTCACCCAATTCATTTCTTTTACCTTTTATCTTGCTACAATTGAGTCTTACTATGAAGTCTCACATCACCCAATTGTTAGTTATATACATAAATCATCTATTACCTTGTCATGCTAATTCCAATCATGTTTCCCTACAATTGTTCACACATGTTAGTCGCATGTTCCAAAGATCAAGACATCATGTCTATTAATTGAAACCAACCTTTACCAAGACTAATAACCATGTCATAATCAACTCAAAGTCACAAATCACAATACCACAACTAGCACCCACTTACACTCAAGTACATATCAACTGTCTCAACACATAATGAGTTAGTACAACCATCTTAAAACAAGATCATTCCTTCATGCAATATTATAGATACATGCTCATATCATGCACTTAATCTAACAGTCAAACAACTTGTAAACATACTGGGTTAGATGAACCAAATATACGACATAATCAAACTCATACCTCAATGTATCTCAGGGGAGGCTATCACATATACAAAAGTCAGTCTAGATTAGTATGACACAATATCATAAATATATTGACTCATACCTCACTATCATAACCATAACCATATGCACAAGCCAATCCAAATTAGCACGACACATAATAACATCAAGACCTCATCTACAATGACCATAATCATCATGCATATGACTGCAATTCATATCACAACAAGTTACTATCATTCATGACTATTTAATGCACATGCATATGATCACACTGTTAACTAACATCTATCATGCACGTAACCACAACAACAATAGAATGGAAGGCATGTAAATATCCATAGTACATATAACAAACATTAACCAACATACCTACATGCCTAACATACAAACCTGTATGACAATCTACTCTTACCTTGAGGTCTAGTGCTGCAACCTCACTCTGATGATCAACATCTCCTACTCTATCTCAACAAACACATCAACATCATAACATACAAACAACATCATGATGACATAAACTACATAATGACCACCATGATGCATGCTTGACCTACCATGCATGCATAACCATAACCATGACAATGCATGCATTAAAACATATAGACACTAAAATGCACAAAAAATGCATATACAACCGATATGCATTCATGACAAACACATCCCAACATCAACATCATAAAATTATACATGAAAAAAAAACTGTAAAATGACCATCACCATGCATACATAACAAACACATATACAATCTACATGCATGCATGACAACCACATCCTGCCCATCTAGTCCAAGGGTTGAACCATGCTCTGATACCACTTTGTGGTATCAGATATCTCCCAAAGAGAATGAAACTCGCTCTAATACCACTCTGTAACACGCTTCTCCCACACTTACTAAAGCTTACTAGTCCACTAGGTAAATATGTGACAAAGAGTTACTATGATATGATTCAACTCCCTAAGTATAGTTAAGGAAGTGGAACCGACAGACCAAAACTTTATAGACCTCCCTCGAGTGCTACAGTACCCCCAAGAGCTAACCAACCACTCCAGATTCCCAACCCCTAAGTTAAATTGCCTTTTCACAGATTTGGGCTCTTAGTTACTCCCATGACAAGGCAAGCTAGTGGTTGAAACCCTTTAGTCACTCCCATAAGCTTGCATCCCAACGACTATATCCTTTTTCACTTAGTTCTGTGCCAACAACTTTGAGATCTAAGCCAATTTTTTAGGGCTAGGACCTAAGCCTCTACCCAAAACTTAATGAAACACTTAGAAATGATAAATAATAAGGAGACAAGGCCTCTAACGTAAAACTTGGTCAAGAACTTGACCTAACAAAGCCCAACCATGGCAAACATTTCATCAAACATATGGAAAACATGTAATCTATAGGTCATGAATGCATATTCGGTCATAGGAGTATGAAATTTATCTAAGAATGATCAAGAAGGTCTAATTCCCTCTCATAATAGTTGCAATAACATTTTTAGTCCATGCATTCATAAATCATTGATATATTCATCAAACATGTCAAGATCCATAAACACTATACATCATATAACCAACAAATAACCAAAATATAAACCAACATATAAATCAACAAATAACCATCATATAAACCATGAAACTCAACCATAATATTACTATCATAATCAATACATATGCTCATAAATCACAATATAAAATAGCTATTATTAACATATGAAAATGGAAACCAAGTCAGGGACTTCCACGTACCAACCAACCATTGATTGGGCTGAACCAAATATTTCTTTCAACCAATCACCCCCATGCCATATTCCAATCATGAATGTGGGATCTCATGGAATAAACCAATCAAAACTAGAATAGGGCTTCCAGAGGCCAAACCACCTCAAACCTCAACCAGTGATTCCACCTCACGATTGGATATCACTAACCATCACCAAACTAGTCTCTACCCAAGTTGTCTAGGGCTTCGGAGTGTTTTTTCCAACCTAGCTCAAGGACTAGTAACTAAACCCACATCTGCCATAGGGCTCTAGAGAACTTTTCCAACTAAGGCTCCAATACTAGTAACTCAACCCAACAAGGGCTCCATAGCATTTTTCCAATGAAGGCTTCCAGGACTAGTAACTCAACCCAAGTTGTTCCAGGGGTTCCAGAGCATTTTTCCAACCAAGGATCCAGGAAATAATAACTCAACCCACAACCATAAGGAACATGAGCACCAATCATAAAAAAAAAGGGAAAACCCATAACATAATGGCTATCCAAGAAATGTCAAGGCTAGGCAAAACCACTGTCAATCTAGACAATCTTCCATGACAATGAAAAATCATAATCAAGAAACCACATGCATGTACCATGCATGCAAAAAATAGCAAGGAAATCATACATGCAACTTGATACCTGCAAGGCAATCCCACTGTAGTTGTTGATCCTGCTATTCCCTTTCACTTTCCTTCTTTCCTTTTCATTCTTTTTCCAAATCCAATGCAAACTAGAGTTCTCCAACAATGCTACAAAATTTCAGAGTATGAGAGAGAAATGGAGAAAGAGCTCCAAGCTGAAACTCACAAAAGCCATGAATTAATCCTCAAAATCCTTTTTATCATTAAGGCCTTTATTTGATTCATTTTCCATAACTTTTCCTTCAATTTCCTCCTCATGAAAAATTTGTGACCTTTCACCTTCTTTTTCTTCTATTTTCCATTACTTTCATAAATAAATTCCATTTAATGCCTCTTTGCCTTTGTAAATTCCTTTGCCAATTTCCTTAGCCATAAATAAACCGAAGTGACACCCACTAGGATGTTTTGCCCACTATTCAACTTGGAATACACGTCCCATGACCTTGGCCTTATATTTTTTTACATGGAAGTTGAACCAGTTGTTGTTACAACCTTGATAAATATTGTTATAATATCTTTGTGACTATGAATATTGTTGTATTTTCTTTGAACCTTTTGAACTCTCAAGTGAGTATAACTATGGGCTAGATTGGTACTAGCAACCTCACTCTATCCCTCAGGCTAAGAAGGAGGTTTATTTCTTTCACCGGGAACAAAAAAGAAAGAAATAAAAGAAAAGAGAGAAAAAGAAAATGGTTATTATCTTCGTCACTCATGTTCAAATCTCCACTAGTGACCTTATGGGCTATAATTCCTTGATAAATATTGTTGTAATAGCTTTGTGCCTATGAATATTGTTGTATTGGATTTGAACCTTTTGAACTCTTGAGTGACTATATGTATGAGTTGGCATCATATCAACAACCTCACTCTAACCCTCAGGCTAAGAGGGAAGTTGATTTTTTTTATCGAAAAGAAAAAAAAAAGGAAAGAAGAAAAAATAAAGAAAGAGAAAAATGAAAACAAAAATAAAATAAAAGAAGAAGAAGAAGAAGAAATAAGAAAGAAAAAATAAGAAGAAGATAATAAGAAGAAGATATACATGATGTTTTTAGCAAGTTTGATTAAAGGAACTAATGGTATTGGAAAATGAAACAAATGAGCTCCTTGTTTGAGAGGAAGCTAGAGGGAAAATCAAGAGCAATGTGATTTGGTTGGCATCAAGAGATAACAACAAAATATTCTTCCACAAATAGGATTCTATTTACAAATCACGAAATAAATACATGAATTAATTATGGAAGGGGTCAATTATGTGAGTCTTTTTCTTGTATAAATCAAGTTATGAGATAGGTGAGTTATTCAAGTCTTTTTCTTTTATAAGTCAAACTTCAATATCACATTTCAAGAAAACATATTATCAACCATATAGGAAAACCATTAGGGATGTTTTCATAGTGGTCATGACCTTTAACTATTATGTTATTACCTTTATCACTATTTTCTTTTCAAAAAAGAAAAATCAAACTTAGATTAATAATAAAATTTACATGGAGGTTCTGATTTTCAGTGACTATATACCAACATTGAGTAGCTTGTATATGAAAGTTGTAAACATAAATAAATGATCCCCTTCTTATATTTGAGCCTCCTCATAGTTCCATATCAGTACAATACCAAAAAAAAATTATTTCAGAATAATGCCAAAATAGAATTCTAAACGATGCAAAATATAATGTCGGTGTATGTCTCCAAAGCCAAAAAATAGCATTGCGACTAGAAGTATAATAAAACTCCAACAAAAGAGTAGACATGAACTAGTAAGGTTAGAATCCATATTCAACTCAATTGGAGAAATCCAAAATCTTATAGGCTACCCAATTGAAAGGACTGATACCTGAAATAGCCTGGAGACATGTAGAGACCTTCCTTGGACATAACATCAACAATTTTGTTGAATTCACAGTGAATATGTGTGAAAGTAACCACTTGGAAAAGGCTCTTAATATTTTGGATTCTATGCATCCATCATCCCATGAGAGGAGGTACAAATGTTGTTCCTTTGTTGATCCAATCAATTGTCAGCTATGAGTCACCAAAGACATGTACAACATTTATCACTATCTTGTTTGCCTTTAATTTTATTTTTTTAGAAAAGAAAGTAACCAAATATTCTTTAGATTAATTTTTAAAAATAAATTAGCTTATATTTCAGATTAAATACATCATATATATAATTTCTTATAGATTTTTTTTTAAAACTTTATTTAAAAAATAATTTAAATAAAAATTAAAAATCAATATTAAAATATTACATCCCTCTCATTTAAAACTTAATGTAGCTTTTCACATAATCACAATTTTTGTATCACATGTGTTAATTTTGAAACTAGGGTCAAATTCCACTTTGGATAGATCAAATGATCAAAATGATGCTTGCATTAAATTCCTCTTTTCGAGAGGACCAAAATCAACCTAAATATAACCTAATTTGGTTAAGTAGAAGTTAAGTTTCGAATTATTTTATACATACATTCATTATGGAATGGGTCGACCCTAACTACATGGGTAACTACTTGGGTTACCTTAACCCCAAGTAAACCCCTCAATAAAGCCTATAAATAGAAGCAACCTCAATTTCATTTCATCACATTGATCAACTAATTTTTCTATTCTTCTCTTTTGTCTTGGCTCGCACAGGTTTGACAGAAGGAGTGCACACAAGGGTCTGAAATCACAGGCGAAAGGTTCGATTTGAGTTAGTTTTTTTTGGATCTCAGATGGTGGCAAAGAACATGGCCTTTTGGTCCTTGGAAAATGTCACAGAGTGGGAAAGACAATGACTAGGGATTTCTGGACATTGGGAGACTGGCTTATGAGAGTGACTAAGGGTTCAGAAGCAGATATGTAGAGATTGGTCTGCGGACGCTAGCACTGAATGGAACTAAGAGTGACCAGACCATCCCAGTCGCTCACACAATAACAATAAGGGAGTGACCAAGGGTTTTTGGTGTGTTTCACCCTGGTCGCATGCACATAGCCTTCCTGAGAGTGACCAAGCAGTCACAACCACCCTCACACAGTATTCGAGAGAGTGACCAAGGTGTTTAAATCACACAAAGACAGTTTTGATGAGAGCGACTAGGGTTCTGATCTAGGGCTTGACATCTTGGCTTTAGTTGGCTTCAATGATTTGATGGATCTGGGTTTCTCTCTAGCGTTATATAGATTTGTAGATCTAATTTGTTATTATTTGTTGCAAACATATGTATTGGGATCATTGCTCTGTTGAAATCTTTTTATGACGATCTATTAAAGAAGAAAAAGTGAAAGGGTTTCACCCTTGTGGGGTTTTTCCCTGGTCTTGGACCAATATTTTATCTCCTATTGTTGTGCTATTGTCTTCTTTGTCACTGCATACATTTTTATTTCTTCAGTTACATTTATGATTGATTATATTGCTAATAATTGAATGCATTGTTAATGAAGAAGTGATTTGGGCTAAAGTATCTGATATAGAATAGAACAATTAGAAAATTTAACATGGGATCAGAGTTGAGGTGAGGGACAAGCCCAAAAGAATACAAAGATTGAAGTCCTCATTTTTAGAAAGCATATTTCCTAATCAAGATCAAGATGTCGTCCTCTACCTTCAAGAAGCATGAAAAGTTGGGTGATGCATCAAACTTTGCTACATGGAAAGTCAGATTGGAGATCATAGCTGGCAACAATGATGTGCTAGAATACATCCAAGGAAGGATGCCTGAGCCTCTAGAAAATGTTTCCGTTTCTCTCAAGAAAAAGTACAAGAAAGGTGAGTCCAAATGAAAGAAAATTATAGTTGATGGTTTACAATATCATTTACTTGCATATGTTGGAAATTGAAGGAAGTCTAAAGATATGTATGACAAGATTGCCGACATGTATGAAACCAACAACTTGAATGAGATCATCACCTTGAAATATAAACTCAAGGAAACTAAGATGAAAAAAGGAGAGGCCTTTAAATCCTACATTATGAGGATCTCTCACCTTAGAGATCAATTGAAGAGAGTTGGAGAAAATGTGCCTAACAGGGAGCTAGTAGTTGTGACTCTTATACGCCTCCCTACTATTTTGGAAACCTTAATTACTACAATCAACAACAACAATGTCCTTCCGTCATTTGATGAAATTCTTGAGAATCTCACTCAAGAAGAATTAAGGATGATAGCAAGAGGAAGGATTCAAAAACATGAAGAAGGAGATCCCACTACATATATCACTCATGGTAAAAGAAAGAAGGCAAGAGGAGGTCCATCATGGAAGCCTCCTTCTCAAAATACAAAAGGAAGGAATGAAATATCATTATCTCATATTGAAGACTTCAATTGCCACAAGAGGGGTCATTATGAACGAGAATGTCTTGAGAAAAGAATGAAGCCACAATATAACACCAGAGGAAACTACAATAACAAAAGAAGGAAAGATAATCAAAGAAATAACTATCACATAAGATATGAAAGAATAAGAAGAGACTCCTCAAGAAAATGTGAAGAAGATCATCCTCCTCAAAAGAAGTCATAGGCTTCCAGGTATGAAAGTAATACTGTAAATAAATATGAATACATTCTTATCTATGCTCTTACTAGTTCTTCTCCACTAGATTCATGGGATAGTTGGTTGTTTGATAGTGGGGCCACTCATCATTTCTCTAGTTATAAAGAAGTCCTATCTAATATGGTAGAGAGGGATACTAAGCTAAAGATCATTCTTGGAGACAACTCCACTCATCCCGTGAAAGGTTTTGGGTTCGTCAAATTTCAACTAAATTCTGGGGAATCAGTTGTGCTACATGATGTTATGTATGTACCAAGATTAATGAAAAATCTGGTATTTGTATTCGCATTGGAAGATAAAGGGATGAGGGTTTCCTTCATCAAAGGAAAAGTTTTAACTTGGCCTACTGATTCACCTATGAGAGATGCATTCACATTAGGATCAAGATTTGAAAGACTCTATAGAGTCAATGGAAGACCTCTTCTAGCATTGGTTCATAATACCAATCATCTGAGTGAGTTGTGGCACCACAGACTGGCACATCTACACTATGATGCACTTTTGAAGTTGAAGAAATTGGTATCAGGTATTCCTGATGTTCAAGCTCATCATGAAGGATTTTTTCTAAGTTGACATCCTCCATCTCATTCATTCTGGTATATGTGGTCTGATGCCTGTACATTTTGTTGGTGGTCATATCTACTACATCACGTTTATTAACAACTTCTAAAGAAATACATGGATATACTACCTTAAACACAAGGATGAAGCCTTTGAATTATTCAAGGAATTCAAATATTTGATTGAAAATAAATCAGGAAAGAGAATCAAAGTCTTTAGGTCCAACAATGGAGGGGAATACATGTCAAAAACTCATAGCATTTTAATAGAAAGACAAGACCAAGAAGGAAACGATTGTGCCATATACTCTTGAACAAAATGGTCTAGCTGAAAGGAAGAACATGGATATATTAGAAGTTTCTCGTGATATGCTCCATGATCAAAAGGTGCCAAAGTTCCTTTGGGCCGAAGCTACATCTACTGTTGTATATGTTCAAAACAGGGTGCCTCATCAAGCATTAGAAAACAGCACCCCTGAAGAAATATTCACAGGCATCAAGGCTGATATCAGCTATCTTCGTGTATTTGGATGCCCCATATATTTTCATGTGCCAAAATATAAAAGGAACAAATTGGAAGCTATAGGAAGAAAAGGTACATTTGTGGGTTATTGTGAAAATTCTAAAGCATATAGAATATATATTCCTGGTCAGAGGAAGGTTGAAATTAGCAGGGACATAACATTCAATGAAGATGCAGATCTTGGAAAAGAAAGAGATCTTCCTCCACCTCCTCCGAAGAGAATGATGACTGGTGTTAGAGCCTAGATTTGCCTCAGGCTAAAAAGACAAGATTCTAGGTCCACATAAAACCACACTCAGCCTCGTAGCTAGCCCTACGAGGATAGGAGAGGGCTCTCTCTGGGTCAATCTCCACAAAAGATAATGAATGGGGCTGGAGATGACTTAAATACAAACTAATTTTAGGCTAGGTATGAAGTACAAGGATTTGATTTGAGTTTTTTGGGGATTTTGTTGAAAAAATGGGAAAGGTAAATTTGAGTCCGGGGATGAGGCCTAGTTTTTTGCAGAGTTCTGATTGGGGCAAGGAAGGCAATCGTTTTGATGCTTTGGATTGAATGAATGGATGGATTAGACTGGTGAGGAGCCAAGGAGGGCAAGAGGGTCTCAAGAGTCCTCCTCAAACAAATGAAAACATGAAGAATTAAACAAAATATCCAGGCAGAGCATAGCAGTCCAATGAGTTCTACCTTAAACACTCATTTGTTTAATTGCAAAAGACAAGAGAAGGGAAAATGATACACATAAACATCAGTGAACTTACAAATACATAGAGAAACACACCATCAAAACATAGAGCCACATGGATCCCAACAAGTGCTGCAAAACCCTAGTCTTTCCTTAGCCAAAAATGCAGAAATGAAATGTACAATGGAGTGCCAAGCAATCCCAAGTATCCAACCATGAAAATGACTGAGAAATTACATGATATAGACAAGCCTAACTCCTTCTCATGCCTCTATGGGTCGAGCTCATCATTCTAGGAGCTGTTTGAACCAATTCTAAACAAGGAACTAAAATCTAGGTAGTCAAACAACTTACCCCTATATGTTAGGAAACTGATTCATTCATTTAATTTTAACTTTTTAGTGAATGAATCCTCTAGAACAAGTAAAAATGTGCCAATAATACATCATGGTTATGAAATTACATCATGGTGGATCAAAAGTTACATCAAAAAGCAAAACTGGTCAAAACTGGGCAAATTTCTGAGCTGTATAGTGAAAAACAGGCCAAAATTCTCTATGCGCCGTGCCCAAATTCTCTATGCATCGCACAACTTTGGAGATGATTTTGAGGCACTTCCCAAAGTCCAAATCGAGCCCAAGTGTGCTTGTTGGAAAGCCCTACCTGTCTACTTTCCAACCCAAGTGGAATTTTTGAATTTAGATGTCATTTGCCCCTTCAAAACTTCAATCTCCCAAGACTGCTTCCTGTGCGTCAACATAGGGGCAGTGAGGTAATTTTCAAGGTGTTTTTGACCCTTTAGGCCACCCAGAACTTGATGAAATCTCTCGGCCATTCCTGAGTATGCATAACTTTTCATGACAAATCCAAAAATATCAAGTTTTCCTCCAGAAGATGTCCCAATCATAAGCGTGAGCCAAGTGGCGTGGTGCATTGGGCAGACAAGTCTGTTTTAGCTCAAAAATTTCTAGGTCCGCACTTCCTCTGTGTATTACCTTTGGTCCTGCAACTATTGGTCATGTATCCAGCGGACCTGACTGCACGTTTACTTTGTTAAAGGTGCGGACCACGAATGCGTCATGTCACTACCCAGGTGCGCCGCGCATTTTTGCAGATGACTTTTGGAGGCCTTCCTGGTGTCCAAATTGGGCACAGGATAGCTTGTTGGAAAGGTTTTTGAGTATAATTTCTAACCTAACTATAATTTTTCAATTTTGAGTTCATTTTCCCTGTAAAAAGTCAAATCTCCCAAGACTGGTCAAAATGTGCCAAATGAGGCTGCTTCAATGCAGAGTGATGTTGCAGTCAACTTTTTAAGGTCTTCCTCAATTCAAAATTGAGCTCATGATAGCTCATTGGAAATATACTTGTGTCTAGTTATCATTTGACTCATAAAGCAAGTCATTTAGCCAACCAAGCTAGGAGAAAACGTGATTTACCCAAGGTCATTTTAGAGGTGCATCAATTCTCCCGGGGCAGCTATATTTTTGACATTTCTTTAAAACCATGACAGCTATGTAAAAGGTGAAGGAGGTTTTTCTTCCTTGGCCTATTGTGGACAAAAAAATCTCTCGTTTTTCCAAAATTCATCTTTCCTTTCTTAGAAGGATCATTTTAGTAAAACCTATCCCGATGTGTGGAACATGGGATTTGTCGAAATGAGGCGAAATGAAGGGGACAAGGGGCTTCTAATTTCTTGAGAAAATGTTTGAAAGTAGGGAGGGATGTTAGGAAGTAGGGGAAAGTGGAATTTCAGAGATTGAGTGAGGGGAAGGGGTCCAAAAGGGAAAAACACAAGCCCAACCTAGGAAATTGTCAAGTTGTAGCAAGAAACTAGGGTTTGTGCAAAAATGAGGAATTTGGGGGATCTCAGTGATGGGAAGTGTTTAATAAGGTACATTAAGGATAGGGGAAGGTGTATGAACATCAGGATACAAGTTTTGCTAATGATTTGACCATCCAAGAGAAATTGCCTTCAAAACCCTAGGAGAGGGAAATGAACCTTACCTAGGCACGACTGAAGCATGAACAAGGTGTAAAATGACCCATTAGACCCTGACATGATGATGAAAACCCTCTGAATGATGGTACAATCAGCTGAATGGTGACATGGACTGACATTTGGACAACTTTGAAAGGAGTAAAAGCAAACCCTAGACCTAATACCTAGTGACGAAATTTTGCTTGAAGACTCACTAAAATGGCAAAAATTGACCTTAACACCTTAAAATAACTTTGTAAGAGCATGTTTGATCACTGGAGGAAGGCTGGAAAGCCTGAAACTAACAATTGGGATATTCTAGATGGTCCATCCATGCCCAAGTCTGATATGGTTGACAATCCCATAGAGTTTATGGATCCGTTAGATCCACCTCCAAGTGATCCTCCTACTAGGAAAATACCACTTTGGCTTTGCGATAATTTACATGATACTGAAAGAAATGTCCCCATTCGTAGATCATTCAGAGAAAGGAAGAAACCATGCAGGTATCAGGGATATGCTATAGCTATGAGCACTATGATTCAAGTCAAGTCATCGACATTCTAAAAAGAAGTAAAAGAACAAGTTTGGAAGGATGTTATGGCTGAGGAATATGAATCAATTGTGAAAAATGATGTATGGGATGTTGTACCTAGACCTAATGGAAGGTCTGTTGTGACTTCAAAATGGCTATTCAAAATCAAGCATGGAATGGATGGCAGCATTAAGAAATACAAAGCAAGGTTCATAGCTCGAGGATTCTCTCAGAAAGAGAGAGAAGATTGCGATGACATATTTGCTCATGTGGTTCGATATACAACCATTCGTTCTATAGTTTCTCTTGCTGCAAGTCGGGGATGGAATCTTCATCATATGGATGTAAAGACAATATTCCTTCATGGCAAGTTACAGGAAGAAGTATATGTTTAACAACCATAGGGATTTTAAGTGGAAGATCAAAGAACTCATGTTTGCAGGTTGAAGAAGGCATTGTATGGTTTGAATCAAGCTCCCTAAGCTTGGTATGCACACATTGACAATTACTTAGTGAAGCTAGGATTAACAAGAAGCAATGCCAATCCCAACCTCTACTTCAAGGTAGTCCTAGGTATGCCATTGGTTTTGGTTTTACATGTTGATGATCTATTCTTGACAGGTAGTGAGCCTCTAATGATCGAATGTAAGAGGAAGCTAGCCCATGAATTTGAGATGAAAGATCTTGGTATCATGCACTAGTTTTTGGGCCTTGAGGTGTGGCAAAGGCTTGGTGAGATTTTCCTTTCATAAGGAAAATACGTTGTAAAGTTGTTGGAAAGATTTGGAATGACTGAATGAAAATCCATGGTTACACCGACATAAATGAACTTCAAGAAGTTATGTGGAGATGCTGTAGGACCAACCTTAGAAAATCCATCCCAGTATAGACAACTGATTGGGGCTCTAATGTTCCTTGTGAACACCTGTCCATACATATGCTATGTAGTAAACACATTGAGCCAATTCATGACTGAGCACCTCGACGCACATTGGATAGCTTCCAGACACATATTGAGATATTTGCATGGGCTGATCACACTTGGCCTGAGATATTCTGTTGAAAATGTTCAACTTCATGGATACAATGATGCTGATTGGGCAAGAAATGTCATCGGTAGGGAAAAATACACCAAGATGTTGTTTTAGACTTGGATCCGCCATGATATACTGGATGACTAGGAAACAAAAGTTTGTAGCATTGAGCACCACCAAAGCAGAATACGTTGCCACTAGCATGGCTAGCTGTGAAGTAGTTTGGTTGAGAAGTCCCTGTGGAGAACTATTTGAGCATGTCCTAGATACCATAGTGATATCCTGCAACAACAAGAGTGGAATCCATTTGGCAGAGAATCTTGTGTTCCATGAAAATTCCAAGCATATTAAAACTCTATATCACTTCATTCAAGACATGGTGCAGAGAGGAGGTGTCAAGCTCCATCACATATCGATAGACGAACATATTGGAAATATTCTCACCAAGGAATTATAAAAAAGAAAGTTCTTGGTTTTCAAAGAATAGCTTGGACTGATGGATGTAACCTGTCCAGGTAAGTGGCAACATTGATCAAGGACATTGATCCAACTCTTCCTACCTTGTTGGAGCTCCTAGGGTAAGGAATTGAGATAGAGGACTCCTGGGGTTGAGAAAACTCTAGAAAATGAGGTATGATCCCTATCTGTTACCCATAGAGTTGGAGAATGCTACTCCCCTATCTTCATAGGGTCAGAGAATGCTAATCCCTTGTTTCATCTTTGCAAATTATACCCTAGTTGGCATCATACCCACAAGTAGGCCAGCTTGTCGGGAATACCACTACTCGTTTGGCCAACGATTTGTGAGTGTACTTAGGGTGTACAATCCAAGTTGATTATGATATAGGTGTTATACCACATGGCTACGGAGAGTAATTTTTTGGAAGATCGGTAGGCAATAGGATTGGGTTGAGAGTTACTCCCCTTTGGAGATTTCGGGTTGAGGGTAAGCTCCCTAATGAAATTCTAGGGTTGAACAGGTGCTCCCCTGTTTGATGTGTTATCCTATTTCTTGGTATGGGTGGAATCTATGGCTCCTCAATTCTTCTTATTCTAGATCTGAGAAAGTTTCAACAGATATAGTTGAGAAAAGAGAGTCAAAGCATTACAACAACTTGATAGGATGATGTGAAGATCAACTAACAGATATAAGCAAGTGGAATTATTCGTAGTTGAGAGGGAGTGTTAATTTTGAAACTAGGGTAAAATTCCAATTTAGGCAACTTATATGACCAATATGATGCTTGCATTAAATTCCTCTTTTTGAGAGGACCAAAATCGACCTAAAGATCACCTGATTTGGTTAAGTGAAAGTTAAGTTTCAAATTATTTTATACATACAGTCATTATGGAATGGGTTAGCCCTAACTACATGGGTAACTACTTGGGTTACCTTAACCCCAAGTAAACCCCTCAAGAAAGCCTATAAATAGAAGTGACCTCAAGTTCATTTCATCACATTAATCAAGTCATTTTTCTATTCTTCTCTTTTTTCTTGGCTCGCACAGGTTCAACAGAAGGAGTTCACACAAGGGTTTGAAATCACAAGAGAAAGGTTCGATCTGAGTTAGGGTTTTCTGGATCTCGGAGGCTGGCACAGAACAGGGAGTTTTGGTCCTTGGACACTAGAATAGAGTGGGAAAGACAATGACTAGGGCTTTCTGGATGCTGGGACATTGGCTTATGAGAGTGACTAAGGGTTTAGAAGCAGATCTCTAGAGATTGGTCCCTGGACGTTGGCATAAAATGGTACTGAGAGCGACCAGGCCATCCCCTTGCTCACACAACAACAGTAAGGGAGTGACCAAGGGTTTTTGGTGTGTTTCACCCTGGTCACATGCACAAAGTCTTCTTGAGAGTGACCAAGCAGTCACAGTTGCCCTCATAGAGTACCCGAGAGAGCGACCAGGGTGTTTCAGTCACACACAGACAGTTTTGATGAGAGTGACTAGGGTTTTGATCTAGGGCTTGACATATTGGCTTTAGTGATCTGGTGGATCTGGATTTCTCTCTATTTCTATATAGATCTATAGATCTTTAGATCGGATTTATTATTATCTGCTACAAACATATGTATTGGTCTCATTGTACTCTCTGTTGAAATATTTTTATGACGATCTATTAAAGAAGAATATTTGAAAGGGTTTCCCCCTTGTGCATTATTTTCCTGGTCTTGGACCAATTTGCTGTCTCCTATGGTTTTGGTATTGTCTTCTTTGACACTGCATACATTTTTATTTCTTCAGTTACATTTATGATTGATTATACTGCTAATAATTGAATGCATTGTTAATGAAGAAGTAATCTGAGCCAAAGTAACTAATACAACATAGAACAATCAAAAAATTTAACAAGCATCCTCTTCTTTTTTTTGTTAAATTTGTGCATAGAATTTTCATTAACCAAAAATATTTTACATGGAGGTTATAATACCTGCTTGGAGGTGGGGTTTTCCATAGAGAGACCCAAATGAAATTATAATGAGCAATCTAGGTAAACAATGTAACATAACCAAAAGTATCACCCCGCTTGGGGCTAGTTTTTAGATCTTATTTTTTTCCCTTTCTTTTTGGTTACTTTAACCCATCTCTTTGGCAAAGGAGTAACCAATGATTTCTAAATAATTTCCCTAAAAGCTACTATTGCATCCTTATCAGAGTCTGAGGAAACCAATTCACGGGCTTATTTTACTACTCCCAACAAAATAGTATTGTTGTCTATTTCTTTTCAAACTGCTAAAATTTTATTCTCCTTACTCTCCTTGTGATGAATTTGAATATCTAGAGTCTGATAATCGTCCAATGAGAGAATGTCATCATTTGATTCACTATCTTCCTGGTCTGAAGAAGAGCATCCATCTTCCTCCAAAGGGGGTAGGTTGCATGGCTTCCAAGCCTTAGATCTAGTCTTCCATTTTACTAGATTTTGAGTGCAGGAATTTTGTAGGTGTCCTGTTTGATGGCATAAAGAACAACAAAAAGTCATGTTCTCATAGTCTAGGAGCTGCACCCACTGGAAATAACCTACTTTCAAGTTGGTTTTTTCAAGTAAGCCTTTACTAATGTTGAGTTCTACAAAGTTCCTAGTATAAGTATAAACTCCACTCTGACCTCACGTAGGATCTGTGGCTAGGAAGTGACCCAGGGTGTTTTCGATGATCGTAAACACGAAATCATGTCATAGATGAGCTGATAAGTTTGGAAGACAGATCCAAATGAGAGATTTATGACTACTGCCGAAGAGGGGTCAAATTATGGCAAACAAGGGGTCATAAACAACCCTACTTTTCCCCAGAACGATGGTCCCTTAGAAAAAGCACTTTGACAATCTTCCTAGCGAGAAAACACAACTATGAAGAAGCCCTTAGAAAAAAATAGAACCCTGCAATATTTGGTCCAATTAGAGTGATCCATGATAAATATTAGATGTGTGAGGCCACAACCCATTAAAGCGGAAAATCAGGTCGTTCTCTGCCATTAGCTTGTGAAGATATTCTAGATCTGGATGGGAAATGTCAACAGAGGGAATATCCTCATATTTTTCCACTATAAACAGACTAGGAACAACCTGGGAAGGGGCCACTTTCCTTGGAGGTTGAGGGTGATTCGAAGGAGGAACAACACCCTATGGAGCCTGAGTATGAAATGTATATTTGTATGAGAAATCTTAGGAGGAGTAGGGATTCCCAAAGTCACCCCCTCATAGGTGAAGAGTCAAGAGCACGGTGGCATCCTTGCAAATAATGTAATAAGAAATGGAAAGAGAACCTTATAATTGTTTACCTTGAAAAAGGAGGTGCTAAACCCCTTGGGGAAACCCTAATTTGAGCACCAATACAAGTTTGAGGTCCCTTATTAGATCTCTAGATCGTACCCAAAAAAATAGAGAATGCTCATACATTGTTTTGACTGAGATCTGGAAGGGTTTGAGCTCTATAGGATATTTTCCTGTAATAATATCCTCTGAAACCAAAGGAGCTCTATTGGTCCAAGCTTGGTAGTAATTTTTTTTTAACCTTGTTGCGCCCATAAATCTTGAAAACACCCCCCAACCCCTGCTACCATACTTAGGCCCTTACCCAGTTCTATTCCGAGGGGTAGTGGGGAGAAATATCATTTCCTTTGTTGTCAACCGTTTATTCTTTGTAAAACCCTTGGTCCTCCCAATGGGTCTCCCAAACTGTAACTTAGCTAGGCTTAAAGTCTGGCTCCTTTTCTTCTTAGGTTCGGTCGTGACTGGCTATCACAAGAATCATTAATATTCCCACTGTCAAGATCATAGTAATTCCATTAAAATTTTACTAGGTAAATTATTAATATTCTAATACCTCCAGGAAACTTTTACTTGTCTAATTATTGAACCTTTATCAATTAATGAATGCCTGCAAGCAATTTAAGTAGGAAGAACCATTGCAGAATCCTCTCGATAGTATTACACTTTTATACTAATAACATATTATTAGTCTCTACAATTTATGGTATATATGTGTGTGTGGGGTTTAATATATATATATTATTTTTTTGGAAAAAATAAGTATTTATATTTATAGTTCAAATAAAATACATTGTATGCGTATGCCAACATATATGGCCCAAAGTTGAAATTATTGTTATATATCATTACAATTTTAATATTTTCCCAAAAATTTTAAGTATTGCTTTAAAGAATAAACAAAAAAATTTAGTTTTGATTTGTCAGTCCTCTTTGAGTCCCAAAAGTTGATCTTATAATTGCCATGTGATAATCATTCTATACATGTTCTCTTATCTAGCCTAAATATATGAGATCAATTGAAAAAGTTCTTATTTTTGCTCCCATTTACCGTGTCAAAAGAAAGATAAATTGTCACTGAAGTATGGTTGAAGCTATTGTTAACAAGAAAAGATCTATATAAAAAATTAAAGAACATAAAGAAAACATTCAATTCCATGGGTTTTGAGAATGATCTTTGATGAGGTCTTCATCGTTTTCAATGACTTCCCACTTTCCTTTATCATATGCCAGCCTTCTTTTTGAAAGGTTATTTCTTCCTGTTTTTGTTCCCTATAGATGTGTGTAAAAGTAGTGTGAGTAAAAGTCCTCAATCTATTGATAACATTTTGATAAATTGGAAGAAAAGTGTGAATTTTCATTCTAGTTGTGTCATTCATCCATTCAATCACAAGCTTTGAGTCTCCATAAATATGTAAGGGTATTAATATGAAGAAATATTATCAATTGTAGAACAATTTTAAGAGAAAATAACTCTACATAATTGTTTGTGGCCAATCCTATCTTGCATGAGAAGGACTAGAAATGTGTATCACATAATAAAGAATTACCCCTCGAGCCTCCAATAGATAGATTTTGTTGAGTTGCACCATTAAATAATGTTGAAGGACAATATTTTAGTATATTCACATTTGTAGAATTTTGGGAATGCTAGTGTTTTAGACTAAAGGGAAGGGTTTATTGTAGAGAAAGGTTGTGAAAAGCAACCCTGATATAAGATTTCCCTTGATCTCTAAATTATTCCTTTCTAGCCAAATCCCCCAATTTACTATCAAAGGAAGGGATTTTAATTTTACTTTTGGTTTTCCTTCAAGCTATGTTTTAAGACAATCTTCAATGGATTCTCAATGCCAAGAATATCCATCCCCATCTTTTCCTTGTATTTCTTTCTAGATTGTTTTTGTTAAATGGAAATGTATGAAGAGATGAGATATAGTGTTAGATTCCTCAAGATAGAGAGAATCTACTAGGCCTAAGAAGAGATGGTTTCTGCAATATTTCCGATGTGGGTGATTTGTTTTTAATGAAAACCGTATAAACAATTTTGTATTTGGTGGAAAATAAAATTTCCATAATCTTTTTTCCCTCTGGGGTGGGTGAGGATCAGGAAGCAGAGTCAAAGAAAAATAGCCAAATTTTGGATTGTAATCCCCTGAAGGGGCTAGGGACCATAAAAAAATATCTTCAGAAGGTAAAAGGAAATAATGGGTTTTTGAATGGTGGTAGTATATGGCATCCATTCGTTTGTCAATTCACCTTCTAAGTTTAGCGCTCTTAGAGTCCTCCAATATTGAGGACCAACATACCGATTCTTATTAGAGACTTGATGTAGAAAGTATACTCCTTACTCATTTAGTATCTGAATCAATTTTTTGATATTATGTGAAAGTCTTAGCTCCCAATCCAAGCATCATTCCCAATGAGGATCCTAATACTGTTGGGTTTGGGAAATGGAATTTTTTTACCACCTCTTTTCCAACCGTTTTGTCTATTTTGTGCTAAATACTACATCCTTTGCACCTATTCCTATCTTACCTTTTGACTTAGTCACTCTAATCCATTAAGTTTTTGTTTGCAGTTAAAATGGGAATATTTTTGTTTGGTGTTTTATTGATAAGTGTATTGAGGAAAATGTATACAGGATGAGCTAGTTAACTAAGGAAGAAGTATTGATCCAAGATGTTATTACTTCACCATGTTGATACTCCAGAATAATTATTTTGTTACACCACTATGTTATTACTCTGTTATGTTGTTACTCCTAATAATATCATTATTATTTAGGGTTTCCATTATGTGTGTTATTATTCAAAGGAAATGTTGGTCAACATGACTCACGATGAAAACAAGAATCGACTTTTAGATAATCAAGAAACAATGGTTATGACATCAATCTCTTATCCATTTCACTAATTCAGTCAGCCTGTTGTGGCATGAAATCTTATATGTATATGATCTGTTGTAATAAACTATCAAGAGGAATTTATCGAACAACTTGAGAATCAAAATATTTTCAGGGTTGTTCATATCTGATTGATTTCCAAGATTAGATGTGAAGAGGGGACCTTTAAAATAGGACACCACTTCCACAATTGATGGGTTGGCATTATTTTTCTAAAACAAAACTATGCATCTATATATTTTCTGAAGTAACAAAGGACTTAGTAAGTTCGTGGCTCTATTTATGAATCATTGTGTTAAATTGTAGGTTGCGAGTTTCTTCCATCTCCCTAATAAGGAGGAAGGGCCCTCCTCTTTAGTAGGGATTGTTGTGATTGTAGAAGTAGAGTAGCTATTTCATTTATTTTTCTTGTGGGTTATTGTTTATAATTCTACAATTTACTATGATATTAATTGTTGAAATATTGTTACTATCACTTAGTTTAGTCTGTAGATAATTTTCAACACAGGTTGTTGACACTTAACCATAGCCGTCATAGACATATAATGATTCGTGTTTTTAATATTTCTATAATACTATCGTTGTTGATCTTTGTTACTATCTGCTATAGGGGTTACTGTTATATATATATATATATATATATATATATATATATATATATATATATATATATATATATATATATCATTGTTATAGTTTACTTTACAGTTTGATATTCGCCATCCTTCATTGTTCCCAACCCAACAATAATTACATAATTTAATAGTAACACCTTTAATGAGTGATATTATATTGGTTGAAAGGCTTGAATGATTTCAGTTTGGTGTTGCAAGCTGATTTTTGGATGGTTGTGCTATTTGAGTGATTTCATTTATGCAAGCGAGGGATTTGGTTTTGAGAGTGATTCTGATTTTCAGAATACTGTGTTGAGTGTTGTTCCTTTCTTGCAAGAGTGCTTTCCATTTCCTGAATTGTGTGTTGAGTATTGTTTTCATGCAAGTGTGGTTACAACAATGTGGTTTCAATTCCAAAGTTGTGTGAAGAATAATTTATATTCCTGTAAGTATGAATTAGTCTACAGTAGGCATTGATCTTTAATTGAAGGATTGTGATATTATTGTTAAGGGATAAAGTCCCCTAGGGCTTTGGGTTAGAACCCTAGCAGAGCAGGAGTAATCTACAACAAGAAACAAGCATATAACTCAGGCAAAATGCTTAAACGAGCAAACTATGTGAGGATGTACATACCCAGGGGTCCTTCGTTTGGGTAGTTCCATCCAGGGTTCAAACCCTCTGCAACTCCTCATGATCTTTGAACCTGCAAAACAACCAATTCAAAGACGCACAACAACATATAAATAAAGCATTATAGTAAAATCAACTTTATAAGTTGATGGTTAGTTATACATTGAAATAGTCATTCATATATAAACCATAACAATAACATTAGATGCATGAAAAATGTTGATATCAGGAACAAGACAATGTTTCTTTTATTGCATATAACTATAATAAAGCATAGAAAGAGTTCACCTGAGTCTTCCTCTTCTGGCTCCAAGTGGAACCGTCCTCCAGGTCCATCCAGTCCTAGTCTTCAAAAGGCTCCTTCCATAACCAATACAAGGATATCTCCAACAAGTGAAAGGATATCAACTCTCAAGGAAACAAGGGTTTCTTGAACTTGGGGAAGTGATTGAAGCACAAGGATCTTCAGACTTGATCAAGGGATAATCTCAGTAGAATAATTCTCTATTTTCTCTCCTCCCCTTAAGGCCTTCCCATTGAAGTCTTTTTATACTTCTCCCAAAGTAGTTTTTTAGTTGGGAAACAGTTGGGCCACGGGCACTAATAGGTAATCAACAGGTCAAACCCATGATATTCGCCCATAATTAAGGAAATTTAATTTTTATAAGTGTTTTAAGACATATACATGGGTTGGGTATATACTGACCCACGTGTACATGCGTTTAATACAGGGAAAAGTTGCGTACAGGGAGTAAAACGCTGTTTTAAAATATTTTGACCAAGTTTGGAAGGAGGGGTTGCCCTAGGCCATAAACCAAGCATCACAAATACATAAGGTGATATTTGGATCTATAACAATTATTGAGGATCTAGACTAAGAAAATGCATACTGGGAGTTAATTAATGTCAAGTTACTATTTGGTTAATAACCTTGAAATGGAAATAATTACCATAGTTGATAATTTATGTATGAGTTAATGAATTGTTTTTTAAAGACAAAATAAGTCACCATCATTTTTTCATTGTTGCCAGGGAGGTTATTAAAGGCACAAAAAATACAAATAACATTATTTCTCTTGAAGATGCAGTGATAAAGAATTAGGATGCATGAATAAAGAAGAGAAATGTAGTTCCCCCAAAATTACTAACCCTACAGGAAGAAGGGGATGTGGAGGAAGAAGATGTAAATATTTAGGATAGGTAACATTCATCTAGGAATCGATCTCAAAATCAAAATAGAATCATCTACCTCAAGAGTGAATTATTAGAGGGGAGGATCCTACCAATCATCTGCCTTAGGTACAATTTTTCAGAGAACATAATCTTAGGGGTCATCTACCTTAGGAGAAAACATTTAGAAGATGGAATCCCATGAATCATTTTTCTTAGAAACAACAATACTTACCCCTCCTCGATTTGAATCATCTACTTTAACAACAAAGGATGAATACTAGGGCTTGATAAAAGGATAAGGGGGTACAAAAACCATAACTTGGAACATTAGGTCCTAATCCAAGAGGGAGAGTAGAGTTGATTTTTCCATGACACTCAAGAATATAGTTTGAGTCTAAGATCACAATCACAAAAACACTCAAATCCCACAACGATTCTACTTTGCACAATGGAAAATACATAGCAGTGAATCAACTAGTACACAAGAAAAATTTTAACCCAGAAATTTTTATATTACAAATATTTAATACAACAATATTAGGGCTCCTGTACGAGGGATCATGGCCCTTACAATCAACAATGATACAATATAACGACTAGGGATTGGTACCGACAACTATGATGACCAAACTACCCTAAACAAAGTACAATTGACCTACTTTTTGATGTAATGCTTCCACAACCCTTTCTGACCACATACCATGAACACATATGACTTCTATTAGTTTTACTTGCTTAAGATATGAGCTGATCTAAGATCCAGAGTTTTATATTTGTTTTTTCTATGAGAGAATAATAGATCATGTGTTTAAAACCAAATTATGGAATTTTCTGTAAAAAAATTAATTGAATTGACCATAGATCTAGATTCCTCTCGGAATTTCGTAAAAAAAAATTCACTGAAAACAGACTCCATATGAGGATTTTATGGCCGATTGAAGTTAGCTAGTCACTTTTTTCCCCAGACGCTCTCACAAGGAGTCATTCATGCGTTTGGTAGATACTAGACACTCCCTTGTAGTTAGTGTGAGAGTGTCTGACTGCTCTATTCCCTGTTTTGTGCGTGTGTTCGAGATTTTAGCACTAAAAAACAACTTTTTCTTTCTAAAGTTTCTGCTTCTGTCCTTGCTCAGTCTGGGCCTCATACTTCCTTGGTGGATCTGGTCCAAATCTGTCTCTATTTTCTTGATTTCCTTAAGTTGGTTATTCCTCATTGAGAGGATTTTTTTTCTTTGATTGGGCATTAATCTTCTTGTTTTTCACCGATCTATTGGAGATTTTCTCGGTCTATGGTTTTCTGTTATTGACCAGATGTTGTGTGTATTTGACTTGATCCATTTTGATCAGTTTATCCAAGGTCTTCCATTACCCTCTATCTTTCAAGGTGCTCTTAAATTTTTATTGGATGATTTGGGTTGAGGCTTGATTTTTGCCTCTAGATCTCATTTTCATATTTGATTGGCTTTTTCAGTGACTCTTTAGACCTAATCCACATTTTACTTTCAAATTTTGTGGGTTTTGCTCACTTTTTTCACTTCTTGTTGGGTGATACCTTTCCTCTTTTAGTCATTTTTGTCACAATTGGTGGTGTTGTGATTGGTTGTGCAATTTTCATCTAGAAAAGTTATTTTGAGTGTGTTTTCATTTCTTTGTATCACCCTCATTTGATCTTGTTTAGGCCTTCATGCCTCTAGAGTCTCGTTTTGACCTTTGTAGAACATTGGCCTTAGTTGAGCCATTATGCTTCAACCCTAGCTTGTTGACATTGCCTTCCTTCTTTTAATTTTGGATTTTGGTTTGATTTCTTTGAGAGTTTTTGTTTGATTGGGCTTTGTTTTCCTAGATGTGACACTTTTGGAGTGCTTTGCGTTCTTTCTTAAGAAACTTGCTTTGGTATTTTCTTGGTTACTTTGATTTTCTTTTTGGTTTTTTTTGGGTCATTTTTTTTAATGCAGTCGGTTACGTTTATATATTGTAAAAAAAATAAGGAAAGGAAGCTAGTTCGTTGTACAATCAAAGGAGGGCATGTTCAAAAGTAGTGTGTATATGGGAGCACAGTCCCCGCAACTACTTTTTCCGCCCATAATCCATAAACTTCAACAAAGATGACTTGGACTCTGAAAAATGACTTAACTTTTGAAGAGGCGGATAAAGTCAAAGACCATTATCCTCGAAAAGTCAGCATATACATAATACATGGTAATTAATGTTTTCCGCTTTTCTGAAGCCTTGGTGTGATCTTCAAATATTACCTTTATAAGACACGATCTCCACCATAGAAAATCCTCCTTCAGATTTGATTGGTCAAACAACTTTCACGTCCCACTTTCGTTTTTGATCCTCACACGATAGATCCAATGGTTGGCATGAATATTGGGCGGGTAAATCACGTGGAGAGTACCTGCCCCAAAATGTGGTAATCTCACAATGCCCTCATGATATGTGTCCATTGGTGAGTGGTATTAGGTGGTTCTCTCCTGAAACCACTTATCGATGAAACTCTGCCCAAAATACCATTCTGGTTTACAACCCCTCCTTTTCTTATTGTCTAAATCTCATGCAAGAAAGTGCCCAATGGTCGTTGATCTATCACCATCAACGGTTGCGACAGCATTTCCGAGATCCTCTTCCACTACAACTGAAATCAGACCTCGGCCATTGATCTCCAGAATCCCATGATACCTGTGCGATGATTCTTCATCAGTCTCTGCACTCCTACTTTGTGGCCTTTCTTCATTGATTTGTGGTTTCTGGTCCTGTCTTATTGGTCTCTGTTGTGAAGAAACCTGCTGCTGTTGATTGCCAAACTGTCTCGGGTCGCCTGGGAGCCTGCACTGATACATGTGGATCATGGTATACATTCTCGTTCTTTATACTGGGAGAGGGGGTCAAGGGATACTTTCTTCATAAACTTCATTGTTCTCTTTGACTATGCCAACTGGTCTGTCAATTGCTTTTTTGGCATGGCTATCCGCATCCTTATTTTGGTTTCTCAGGATGTGCTTTAAGGTTATATTTCCTAGACTTTCAAAACTTGCTCTAATCCTTTGATAGATTTTATTGATGGTTATGCTTTTGAAGTCCCTATTGGAATCCAAAGCAGCTATTATGATAGTGGAGTCCCCTATTATTAGAGGGTTTTTGAATGCGTTTTTGTTTAAAAGCCTTGTGCCAAGGAGAAGGTTGTATGCTTAAGCCCTGTTGTTTGTCATTTCACCCAAGCGCCATTCATAGGTTATTATTTTTTGTCCATTTGGGTCTAGTATAACTCCTCCTACCCTTGCTTTTCCTGGGTTATCTTTTTCAACTCTATCAAAAAAGAGAATGTGTCTCTTCTGTTCTTTTATCCATTCTGCAAATTCTTTGTCCTCCAATCTTAATTTCCAATTCTTGTTTGTGTGGGATTCTTTATTATTTGTTGTGACTGCTGCTTTTGCTTTGTTTTCTAGTATTGCTTTATTGTACTAGTCCTTCTCTTCTTGTTGTAAATTATTCTGGTCCATTTTTAAGATTCCGT
The DNA here is from genome assembly GCA_031772625.1 of Pinus tabuliformis. Taxonomy (NCBI): domain Eukaryota; kingdom Viridiplantae; phylum Streptophyta; class Pinopsida; order Pinales; family Pinaceae; genus Pinus; species Pinus tabuliformis. Next base: position 770,748,850 of record CM062816.1, read on the forward strand.
TTGTACTGATTATCTTTGCAATTTGGCTCCAAGTTTTTGCTAAGATCTTGTGTAGATTTGGCTTTTGTTCTTTGAAAATGCATTTTTTTCAGGCTAACCAAATTTGCTAACATAGTATTGAAGGGAGACATTTCCATATCCTTTTCATTGTTGCCTTTTTTTTCTTTGTATATGGGTAGCTTTTATCCTAGTTTTTATGAAGAATTGCCAACTAGATTGTTAGATTTATGTTTATTTCCAAAGGACATTTTGCCTGTTTCTAGCACTCTCTCGCCACCATACAGTTAACGAAGACGTGTTCGATAGTTTCTTCCTCCTTTTGACACATGACAAATTTTGAGGGCCCTTGTATTCTTTTTTTTTAATTTTCAGAGGTAAGAATTTTACCTTTGAGAAGGGTCCAGGTGAAGAATTTAATTTTGGGCAGACTCTCTGAATTCCATGCTGCTGTTTGGTTAATTTAGGGTGTCCTAAATTGCTACATTAATTATCAATCCGGGAGTCATAAACTAATGAAGTGTGGCGCACTATATGTGCAAGACAACCTCTTTCTTACCTTTTGTCGTTTTCAATTTTTATTTTGTTTTGGGGGTTTTTATCTTTGTTTATCTCCAATATTAATGGAAATCCTATTCCTGAGTTTTAAGAATACTCTAGAAGGCAAGTATGGATATAGATTTTAAGGCAATTATGTCCTCTATAATGATTTCCAGAACTTAACACTTTAGAGGGTCTTAGAACATACTAATGATGAAATTAATACTTGAACAAAAATGTACTGCTATTCAAATCAAGCCAATAATGAACTACTGATCATGAAACCATTATCTCTGCTGCTGTCTAAATACAGAAAAATGAATTAAGCTACTGCACTCAAATAAATCAGAAATTGCAATCTAGTAAAAGTAAAAACAATTCACATCATTCATAATCCGATTCCTCGCCAGTTAGTCTAAGCTATGGATTTCGGAGATAATCGTCAATGATATGAGCAAGTTGATGTCTAATTGCATAAAAGTAAAACTAAAATCAAATCACAACATTCATAATCCGATTCCTCGCCAGTTAGTCTAGCTATGGCTTTCGGAGATAATCGTCAACGACATGAGCAATCTGATGTCTAATTGCAGAAAAGTAAAACTGAAATCAAATCACAACATTTACAATCCGATTCCTTGCCAGTTAGTCTAGCTATGGCTTTCGGAGATAATCGTCAATGACATGAGCAATCTGATATCTAATTGCAGAAAAGTAAAACTAAAATCAAATCACAACATTCATAATCCAATTCCTTGCCAGTTAGTCTAGCTATGGCTTTCGGAGATAATCGTCAATGACATGAGCAATCTGATATCTAATTGTAGAAAAGTAAAACTAAAATCAAATCACAACATTCGTAATTCAATTCCTTGCCAGTTAGTCTAGCTATGGCTTTCAGAGATAATCGTCAATGACATGAGCAATCTGATATCTAAACTAACTACTAAAGCAAGTGAACAAGACTGGAATCAAAGCATAACTGGGATTAAAAAACTAAGAAAATCAAATTCAGCAGAGAGGTTAATTCCATGTCACTAGTTATTACAAAAAATTTCGTGAAAAATGCTCGGGCCTACTCTGTCCTGAAACATACACACACTTATCAGTGTTAACAACAATATACAAAGATTGTAAAATCATAAACAGGAAGGAAATGTTAGAAATATATACACAAGTGAATAAATATAAAACATGTGCAGTGAAAATAAGGAAATGACACATAAAAACTGTACAGCAACAACGAAAATGAAACTTCAGCGTACAGGGGCCCTCTGCACAACCTCGATCAACAGGCTATCAATCCAAAATTACGTTCACACAATCATGTAGAAACAGAGTCTTCTTATATATTTAAAAACACAGTTACAACAATAAGACTAGTGTCACGACACAGTGAACTTTGAACAACAAAATTACATTCAAAAAGACTAACTCTATGCATATAGAAACCCGTTGTTTATAACAAAGGTTACATAACTGTTTTCCTATAAAACTAAATGAACAGAGGACACGTAAAAGACAACGTCCATGGATTTAGCATAATGGTTGCCGAGATGATTAAATCTATCAACTGTGGGTGTTGGATTCACATCGTGGGGTAGTCTACAACTGTCGACATGACCCCAAGTATCTAGGAACGACCACAAATCCTTCACGTGCTTGAAGATGGAGTCCTGTTGCTATAGGATTCCTCTGTTTGACCACCGCTTGACCACAGTTGACCACAACTTTCCTTGATGAATTTGGCTGAACCAATAGGACCTGATCCATGTCCAGGTCATTCCTGACCTACCCACGTGTCCCGTTTTTCCTGATGAGACCTGCAACCTGGAGTTTAACAAAAATAGCTGTGGAAAGTTGAATCAACTGCAGAAAGTGGCTGCATTCCGTAGCTTATGAGCAAAATCTAAATCAAACAGCAAACACAAGAACATAGTTAGAAAACCAATTAAATGCTCTTTTAGAATCAATATGCAATGGTTTCTGATAGCTTATGGAATACTGGTGAGGGAAAAAGTCTAGGAAAATGTGTAGGAGAGGTGTAATTTCAAAGCTCAACATACCCCCACTGTGAAGGTGTTGCATGTCCCCATGCAACCAAAACTTTGATCATCCTCCTTTCAGTTCATGTGTTCTGAGACCTCTGCCAATACATCTAGCATTCTTTTCTTCTTTCTTGGGACCACTACCATCCTCGGCTTCCTCATTAGACACCTGAATTTGAGGTTGATGAGAGCCTTGTTCAACCTCCTGTTCTTTTTCTTTAATTTTCTATTTTTCTTTTGCCATAGCCCAAGATGCAACATGGTGTTGTCATGAATAATCTTATCTAACCTGCCCTATTCCTTCAATGTTTTATTTTCTCTTTTTATGTGTCTATTTAAGACCTCCAGCTCAAAAACTTCCTGTTTTAGTGATTGGATTTGAGCTTCTTGAGCTGTATTAGGTTGGGCAGATGAAGTGCCTGGATCTGTGGTTGTTTTCTCCAAGGTCTCAATATAATCATACATTTCTTTCTAGACTAGATCTATCTCAGGTGTAGTCTTCCTTGGGTTGTCCCCAAACTCTGGTTGAGAAGGACTGATCTCAAACTCTGGCCGAGAAGGACTATTTTCAAAATATGGCTGAGGAATAGGAGTATGTTGTGGACCACGGCTAGGAGGGATTGCTGAAGGTTGTTCCGATGTTTCCCCTCCTAAATCAATAAAGTGGGGCCCTTTAATTTGTATTTTCCTCAATTTCCATTTTATTCTAGAACTTCTCCTCAAATTTTGTGGACTAATGTCTTCTTTCTCCATACTCTGTTTTTCTTTCTCTTTTCTCTCTGCTACAGTTGACTGCTCCTGAAGGTAAACTAGTCTTTCAGACAATATTTGGTGGTCCTCTTCTGAGGAAGGTTCTGGGGTTTGATAGACAACCTCAATACTTCTTTTCCCTTTTGATTTTCTTGGCTTCTTACCCTAAGTTCTTTCCTTCCTACCTTCAGACAATTTTTCTTCCCTACTAGTTTCTTTGACTATGTTAGTAGGAGTATCCTGAATTCTATCACTTGTTTTCTTTCTTCTTCTTCTCCTTGATGTGCTGCTTTCAGGGGTTTCTTGTGGATCTTTAAAGAAATTTCTAACCAAAAACTGCTCCCATGTGTCCTTCTTTTCTTTCAATTGTTTTTCTATCAAAATTTTCACAAGGCCGTGATGATACAAATGGGGTTCTACATCCTCCAGATTCTTTTGGATGGTGGTGGACATTTTCTTCAGGCTATTTAACAAGAAGTAGGGAAAATTAATAGTTTGGTTTTCTAGAAAATTCATCAGCAACTGGGTGTGGTACATGTACATTGACCTGAATCGTCCCTCATAGGTAATGAATTTTTGGATTATTAATAATAAACTAGCCCATTTTTATTGTAAAGTAGAGACAAGGATTTCTCGAATAAAGATGGTTACATCCATACCTTGATTTCATAGGATAACCCTCCATGCTCTCTTGTCAAAGATCTTATTTTTGAACCACCGTTCTCCCTCTTGTGAGAGTTTGGTTGCAGCTGATATGGACACCTCTATGATTGAGAATTTAAGGTCTCCAACCTCAGCTTCCACTCTGTCAAAAGACCTCACAAAAGTCTTCGTAACTTCCTTGTTGTAGCCTCTGAATTTCTGAATAAATTGTAGCCACCGGGCCTTCCTTAGCATGATTTTCACTTGCAGATACCCTTCCATAAATTTGGGCCCTTCCGGTTCTGCTCTCAACAGAGGACCCATTCCTTCCCTCGCTTTAAAGTACGTTTGCGTGAATGATAGACTAATGGAGGTGAGACGGTTGTGCTCGTGGGGAATGTGGAAGGACTATGCAGAAAAACCAGTAGTCGTAAATGGCGGGACAGAGAATAGGTAGCGAGGATGAGTTCACAGAACGGAGGCTAGAATGGGTTTACAAAATGTAGGTTTATGTGAGCAGACCAGCAATACAAATGCAACTTCGATGGGCAATATGGCAATAGAGTGAACCCGAAAAAGTTTTGAACTAGACGACTGCAGAATAGACGTTAGCTTGCTCACAAAATGGATGCGGAATTTGTGCGGTAGGAAAGGAGCCGTGAACAAATTGATCACGTCCTCATAATTACCCAGCTTAACAGACGGAATGTCAAAGTATGATTGAACACGAGTTAAAATCGGAGATGGATCATAAAGCTGTTAGGAATTAATGCAAGGTTCGTGGTGAAATTATGAAAAGGTTATGGAGCGGTTATGGAGGCTATCAAGGTGAATCATTACATATAATGGAGCTGGTGGTTTCATAACTATGTAAAATGTGTTTTAAAACGCTATTTGAAACGAAATTTGCTCATACCTTGGAACTTTACCACTTCCATCCATTGACCTTTGATTGGCTGCTTATTGCATGCTCCTAATTGCTTTATATCTTTAGAATATCTTCCTTTTGCCATGCCTGCATTTGATTTTCATGACCATTTAACTAACATCTGATTGTTAATGTTGAAAAACAGAGTGGTGGCTGTGGAATCAGCCTCTGGCTGCGGAAACTGGGTTCAGCTGCGGAAACTGACACAGTAATCATATGACTAAATGGAGATGGATAAATGATGACTGAATGAATGAAAATGGTCATAAAAGGAATTTTATTGGCGGAATGAGATGATGAAATGAAGTGAAGTGAAATGAGGTGAAATGAAGTGAAGTGAGATGTCATGAAACTATGGATACAATGAGAGAAGATTTCTTTTGGAAAATATAGGGCGTTAGGAGTTCTTGATTTTTGCCCTGTATTTTCTGTATAAGACTGCCAATCAGTGATTGGTTTTCAGGCTTATACACAATTTTTTTTTTTTTAGAAACAGAAAAGAACAAAGGCTAGGCTGGTGGAGAAGGAGGATTCTTCTTCACCAACCTCATTGTAGAATTATCTTGAAAGATTTTGACAAATTCCTCTTTTGAGAGTGGCTTATGATAGATCTTTAATCTGTGGCCATGCACAATAAGAGGAGTTTGATTTTCATCAATGGTTTTGATTCTTACCACTCCATTGCTAAATATTTTGTCAATCTCATATGGCCCAAGCCAATGAGTCTGAAATTTTCCTTTAAAATCTTTAAACTTGGAATCAAATAGCAATGCCCAATCTCCTTCTTGAAACTTTTTCTCCTTGATGTATTTTCATGCCACTTAGCTCTTTGATATTGAACTAGATCAGTTCTTAGGATTTCCTCTTGTCTGATCTCATCTAGCTCATTCAACTGCTCCATTCTATGCTTTTGGGCTTCTGATAGATCCATTCCCAACTGAACTGCCATCTTGAAAGTTTTGACTTGGAACTCAATGGGGAGCAGGACTTCTTTCCCATAAACAAGTTCACAGGGAGAATGTCCTGTTGTATTTCTCCATGTAGTTCTGTAGGCCCACAAGGCTTCAGGAAGCCTTTCTGCCCAATCTCTTCTGTGTAGATGAACAGTTTTGATGATGATGCCTTCAATAACTTTATTTGTAGACTCCACTTGACCATTTGCTTGCAGATGGTAAGGAGTAGATTTTCTGTGCTTGATTTTGTATTCTTCCATCAGCTTCTCCACCAGGTTGGATGTGAATTGACTTCCCTGATTTGTCACAATTTCTCTTGGAACACCAAAGTGAGTAAAAATATCCTCATAAAGAAAACTAACAACTGAATTTTCAATAGTAGAAAATAATGCTTTGGCTTCTACCCATTTAGTGACATAATCAGTACATACCAATATATACTTTCCTTGTTTAGATGGTGGGTTAATAGGTCCAATGAAATCTAAAGCCCATTTTTCAAAGGGTTCGATGAGTACCTGTGGTTGCAATGGCATTTCATTTGAAAGGGTAGGTTTCCCTACTCTTTGGCATCTATCACACCTTTTGACATATTGTTTTGCATCTTTGAAGAGGGATGGCCAATGATATCCAAAGGAGAGGATTTTATAGGCTGTCATTTTGTCAGCAAAGTGTCCACCGCATGGTTCATCATGACATGCTTTGAGAATATCAGGCATTTCATCTTCCCTAACACATCTTCTGATCACAAGATCTGGCCCTACTTTAAACAATTCATTAGAAATCCATGAATATTTTGAACTCTCCTGAATAATCTTTCTTCTTTCACTAGGAAATAAATGTGGAGGTAGTTTCCCTGTAACCAAATAGTTAGCTATATCTGTATACCAAGGGGTCTTAGTAGTTACTGCAAATAAATATTCATCAGGAAACTTATCCTCTACAGGAGAATCTTCTTTAGTATTCTGGATCCTAGACAAGAAATCAGCTATTGTATTTTGTTTCCCCGATCTATCCAACATAGTAATATTGAATTCTTGTAAAAGTAGGAGCCACCTTGTAACTCTGCCATTGGTAATAGGTTTTTTCATTAGATATCTAATTGCAGAATGATCAGTATGAATAAAAGTTTCATAGCCTGTTATATAATGTCTAAACTTATTGATTACATGAACAACATCTAAGAACTCTTTTTCAGTTACATTATAGTTCAATTCAGTGGGAGTCAAATTTTTACTGGTATAGTAAATTGCATAAGGAACTAAATCTTTTTGACCCAACACAGCTCCTAAAGTTGTATCTGAAGCATCTGTAGAAATATGGAAAGTGAGTTTCCAATTTGGTCCTCTCAAGATAGGCGCTTCAGATATTCTTGTTTTCAAAGTTTCAAATGTTGATTGACAATCAGGATCCTATTTGAATTCACAGTATTTTGTAAGCAGTTTGAAGAGTGGAGATGCTATTTTAGTGAAGTTTTCTATAAATCTTCTATAGTATCCAGTAAATCCTAGAAAACTTCTAACTTCTTTTTGACAATTTGGAATAGGCAATTTGGAGATGACTTCAACTTTTGATCTATCAACTTTAATCCCATCCCCTGAAATATGATGTCTTAAACAATACCTTCAGTAAACATCATAAATCATTTTTCATGGCTTAATGAAAGGTTTGTCTCTTTACATCTTATAAGGACTTTTTCCAAATTTTCTAATGCCTCCTCAAATGAATCACCATAAACTGTAAAATCATCCATATAAACCTCTACACAATCATGGATTAGATCAGAAAAAATTCCTAGCACTTCTCTTTGGAATGTCGCGGGTGCATTATATAATCCAAAAGGAAGCACTAGATAAGCAAAATTTCCCCATGGACAGGTAAATGTGGTCTTATCCTGATCCTCAGGTGCTACCTGAATTTGATTATAACCACTAAAACCATCCAGAAATGAAAAGTACTTTTTGCCTGCTAATGTATCTAATACTTGATCGATAAAGGGCAAAGGAAAGTGATCCTTCAAAGTTGCTTTGTTCAATTCCCTGTAATCAATGCATACCATCCATTTACCATTCTTTTTAGGTACTATAACCGAAGGAGAAACCCATCGGCTATTTGAAATTGGATAAATGAAGTTTACATTGAGTAGTTTTTGGAGCTCTCCTTTCACTATCTCCCTAAGATTTGGATTCATCCTTCTCTGAGGTTTTCTGATTGGTCTATTGTTTTCCTCGATATAGATATGATGGATGCAAGTCTTAGGGTCAATACCTTTCATATCAGTATATTCCCATGCAAATGCAGTAGAATGTTTTTGCAAGATTTTGGTTAGCTCTTCCTGTTGTGATTTTTCCAAATTTTTGTTGATATTCAATGTTTTACCCGGGAGAATCTCAATGGTAGAACTACCAAACTCTTCCATAGAGTAAAGAGACATTTGTCTTGATGATAAATACTCAATATCAGAATCTAACTGAAATTGTGTGTGGTCATATTCTGAAGGTGTTTCAAAATTTTCTAATGTGTTCAGAATTTGACTATCTTCACTAATTTCAGAAATGGTAAAGACAGGTTGTATACTATCCTCATCATCGACCCATTCATTGTCTCCTACTTCTGGAACTGCTTTTTCTGGAGGATACAAATTGAATTTCTTTGTCGAACTACCATTAGAAATGTACATATCTCCAGATCTACAACTAATGAAAGCATCAGCTATGGCTAGCCAAGGTCTTCCTAAGATGAGTGGGTGCCCTCCTAAATTACTCTTGGGAGTCAAAATCATGAAATCTACTGGATATTCCCAAGAATCTAAGGAGACTGAAATGTATTCTAATACACCATTTGGTTTGATTATCGATCTATCTGCAAGTTACAGTAAGGTAGGTGTAAAAAGAAGATTAGGAAGTTTAAGTTGTTCCATAGTCTGTCTACTCATAATGTTGATAGTAGGCCCTAAGTCAATCAAAGTATTTGGAATTTCTATCCCATTTATATGTGTCTTGACAATTGGACTTCCTGGATGTACATATTTCTGCATGGTAATTTTTCCCATCATGATATCTGCAATTTTTCCTACCAGGTGGATTCTTCTTGTATCTCTTGGTTTCCTTCCTGGTCTTTTGAGACTCAACTCTTTTATTGTTTTTGCTAGAATAGGAATCTCTTTAATGGCTTGTAGCAAGGGAATCTTGATATAGACATTCTTTAATTCATCTAGGAAATCATAGTCAGGAAACAAGATTTGTTTTTCCACCCCTTTGTCAATTTGTAATCTTTCAGGGAAAGGAGGTGTGGATGAAGATGCAGGTTTCTCAACTACAGGAGTTGTGGGGATTAGCTCTTTTCATTTTATTTTTGAATGTTTGGGTTTTGAAGAGATTCTTCCTCAGAACCTTTATTGGCTTTAAGATAATCCTCCTTAGAGGTATATTTCTTTTGAACATCTATAGAAGGTTTTTCTAAAACTCTACCAGACCTGAGTTGTACATCGTTGAGAGGAACAATCATATAGGTAGGAAATTGTTGTCCTTCTACCATGTAAGCATTATGAGGATTTTTTTATTGGGATTTGGCAATGGATGGGTTGGTAGTTGATTTGTCTTTTGTTTAAATGGAAGCAAGAGTTGAGAATTTGGATTTTTTTGAGAAGGTTGTTGTTGCGGAAATGGTAATGAGAGCTGTGGGTTTTGATTTGGAATTTGTGGATTTTGTTGATTTTGGAAAGATGGAGGATATTGATAAAATTGAGCAAATCTCACATAAGGATTTTGCATCCCTTGTGCCCATGATTGGTATGGATTTTGAGATTGAGGCCAAGGTTGTTGCCAAGAATTCCAATTTGGTGGGAGCTGAAAGTTCATAGGATTGTTAAATCCTTGATTTTGTGGCCCTTGCCATGGTCTTATTGAAACAAAACAAAGGGATTCTACTGAAGTTGGATCTTCCTGAAAGACAGCTTTGAGCCCAGGAATTGAAGGACAATCCTTGGTCTCATGGATTTTTGAGAAAATCACACGTCTCTACAACTTTTGCATCCAAGGGACATTCCATTAAAGCATGTTTCTTTCTACATTTTGGACAAAATATGGCTAAGGCTTCAACTTCTGCTTTCTTTTTGTTTTGTATTTTAAGGGTGTCTAGTTGTTCACTAAGGCTCCCTAGAATATCAGTTTTGAACTCATGAAGCATATTGCCAATCTCTGCCCTACTTACTGATCCAGTTGGATATTTTTTTGCTCTAAGAAGAGAAGGATCTCTAGGCCCTTTTCCAATTTTAGATTTCCCCTTGAGAGATGGAGACATAGTTCTGCTATGTCATGGAGTGGAATTTGAGAAATATCTCCCTTCCCCATCATGTTTAAAATATCTATCCACTCATCTCTAATGGATTTCAATAGAAGGGCTTTCAAGGTTTCCTCATCTAAATTACTCATTATTGCTCTCTTTAAGTTGTATTGAAATATTTCAAGTAAATCCTCCAAGTTTTCATCTTCTTTTTGCATAATCTTGAATACCTCATCCTTATGATTGGTGGGCATACAATAATCGAAGTATCTATCCAAAAATGTTTGTTTCATATCATTCCAAGTCCTAATAGATTGAGTGACTAATGCCATGAACCATTTCAAAGCAGCTCCTTTCAATGTTGAAGGAAACAATTTGAGTTTTTGAGAGTCTTCCATATAGTCATAGGTTCGGCACAAGACTTAAAATTCAAATAAAAATGTTTTAGGATCCTCACTTCGCAACCCATAAAAGTTTGGGAGGACAGATGGTGAAATGTTTTTCATTGTTGAATGGGTTTCCTCATCAGCTATAGGGAATCCAAATGAGTTATCTCCATCCCTATTTCCCCCATTGTTACCTCTACCTCCTCCATTGTTTCCTCCTCCTCTACCTCTACCTCGACCCCCTCCTCCAAATCCATTCACTACTTCCTCTGTCATGATAGTTTCCTCAGAGTTCTCAGAGTCCTATGGTTCTTCTATTAATGGTGAACGAGGAAGAATTTCTCCCTCCTATTCTTCAGGTGATTCTACTTCTTTGATTACAATGTGTTCCCCTGTAGAAGTGAAGAAAGGTTCTTCTCCTAGGTCAGATTTGATGGATAATGTGGGAGAGTCTCCTAATTCAGTTGCTACCCCTTGAATTCCAGGAATCCTAAGGCTGGTAGTGTGAGTCGGAGATGATGGAGGTGTATCTTGTCTATGCCTTGAAGTAGTTGGAGTTGTGAAAATCTAAATTTTGGCCCTAGCTATAAACCTTCCCCTAGAATCTCTTGCTCTATGCATGTCATTTTTTATTGTTTTAATTCGAGCTAACAATTCTATTTCTGATCTTCCAGGTCACACTAGGTGCAAGAAGAGAGCATAATCAAGAAATTATTGAACTAACAACTCTCTTTTCTTATCCTCCAGATCACACTAGGTGCAAGAGCAGAGCATACTTCAAGAAGTTATCAATTTCCCCCCCTTTTTTTAAGATATTGGCTACCTAGTTACACTTCCTCGGCAACGGCGCCAAAATGTTTGGTCAATTTAGTGTGTCCTAAATTGCTACATTAATTATAAATCCGGGAGTCGTAAACTGATGAAGTGTGGCTCACTATATGTGCAAGACAACCTCAGTATACAGTTGTCGACATGACCCTAAGGATCTAGGAACTGCCATGAATCCTTCATGTGCTTGAAGACGGAGTCCTGTTGCTGTAGGATTCCTCTGTTTGACCACCGCTTGACCACTCTTGACCACAACTTTCCTTGATGAATTCAGTTGAACCAATAGGACCTGATCCATGTCCAGGTCATTCCTGACCTACCCATGTGTCCCGTTTTTCCTGATGACTCTTGCTACCTAGAGTTTAGCAAAAACAACTGCGGAAAGTGGCTGCATTCCGCAGCTTATGAGCAAATTCTAAGTCAAACAGCAAACACAAGAACATAGTTAGAAAACCACTTAAATGCTCTTTTAGAATCAATATGCAATGATTTCTGATAGCTTATGGAGTACTGGTGAGGGAAAAAGTTTCGGAAAATGTGTAGGAGAGGTGTAGTTTCAAAGCTCAACAGCTGCCTTCCAAAGACTCCAGTCATTTTGATTGTGAAGTTTTTGGAGGAGGTTGTACCCTGATTTCCCTATGTAATCCCCTCCATTTGGGTCCCAAACAAAGTCATCCTGCTCTTCTATGTTTATGGGCATAGCCCCCAGCCAAATGGACTTTTAAAATTTCCCACTGACTTTTAAGTCTTGGTGGAGTGGCTAGCTTTTTCCATCTAACCCAGATATTCTGATCCCAATCCAAAAGAGAATAAAGTGTGTTAAAACTTTTCTTTTCAATCCATCTCTGAAGGCCCCTTAAATTTTGTTACTGATTTAAGGGGTTTCCCCCCATTATTCTATCCTCCCAAATAGAAATTGTTTTTCCATTCCCCGGATTTTTGGATATTTTATCTCTAATAAGAGGAATTATCCTTTTAACCAATTTCCAGATTTGGGTGCATGACCTGTCTGGAATAGTATCAGTGAGAAACTTTATTCTATGACCATTCAAGTATTTCATTGTTAGTATTTTTTCCCACCAGTGGCCATTCCCATTTATCATTCTCCAGATAATTTTTGTCCCAAGGGCAATGTTCATTAGTCCTAGCAGTCTTATTGCTATACCTCCTTTTTCATAGGGAAGAGTAACTTGCTCCCATTTAATGAGGCTAACTTTTTTATTATCTTGTTTTCCTCCTTACCAGAGGAAGCTTCTAATTATCAACTCCATTTGCTTGTGGGTGCTTGCCGGAGTCGTCATGATTGCATATTGATATATAGGCAAGGCCAAGAGAAGTTCTTTAATCAGTGTCACTCTTCCTGCCAGGTTGAGCCACATCACTCCCTAGTTCTAAATTTTTCCTCTCATTTTCTCCACTTGCCTGTTCCAGACTTCTGATTTTACCACTTCTTTTGCTAAGGGCAGCCCAAGATAAGTGAAGTGGGTCCAATTTATTTCTAGGGGTATTTACAGAATTTGTGAGATACGCTGCATTGTTGATGTTGGGATGTTCTAGCAATAAATTCTGCATTTGAAGTTGTTTAAGGTTCCTCCTGAGGCTAGGAGAAATTCATCCAAGATTTTTTTGAAACATTTTGCAATAATGCAGGATGCCTTACCTATGAGAAGTGTATCATCTACAAAGAGAGAGTGGTTTATATCTTTGACTCCTCTCGAAATGTGGATCCCTATTTTTTTTCACTTTTCTATGATTTTCTAGCATAACGCCCAGCGATTCAGCGATGATGATGTACAAGAATGGAGAAAGCGGACAACCTTGCCTCAGTCCTCGTGTGCTTTGGAAGAATTTACTGGGCCGACCATTGATTAGAGGAGCTATCCAAGAATTTGATATACATGCCTGGATAATCTCTATGAAATTTGTTGAAAAGACAAACCTTTTGAGAGCTGTTGCAAGAAAGTTATGGTTAAATCTATCAAAATCATTAGCCATATCTAACTTAACAATCATTCCTCTTTCCTTTCTTTGGATATTGCTGTGGATAGCCTCCTAAACAATTATCACATTGTCTGTGATTTGCCTCTTGGGGACAAATCCTCCTTGGTTCTCTGAAATTATTTCTGGGAGTAATTTTTCATTCTGTTTGCTAGGATTTTGGTAAGTATCTTATAATATGAGTTGCAAAGGGAGATTGGCCTGTATGTGTTAAAAGTTGTAGGATTGGGTTCTTTGGGAATGAGGGCTAGGAAGGAGGATTTAGTATTTCCTCGAATCTTTTTTTTTTTTTCTCTGAAAAGCATTTTTGAGCATTCTCATTAGGTCTTTTTTTATAATTTCCCAATGTTGTCTATAAAAGGCCATTGTAAACCCATCTATACCTAGTGCCTTATCAGGGTGGAGATTTCACATAGCTTCTCTGACTTCTTCCTCAGTAATTTCTTTGTCTAATTCCCTATTTTGCTGGTCACTTATTATTTTTGTTATATGCTGCAAAATTTCTTCATTAGTTGTCTGTTGGTCACTTGTTGAGAGGAGTTATTTAAAGTGTTTATGGGTTATGGTTTTTACTGCTTCAACTCTTATTTCTTGAAAATTTACTTGAATCTGTTCAATCTGATTTTTTGACCTCCTTATTTTCATTGTATTATGAAAGAAGGTTGTATTTTTGTCTTTGGATTTTAGCCAGAGGCATATTGATTTTAGTCTGCTTTCCTCTTCTTCTTGCTTATTTTACTTATATATTTCCAGATATATTTCCTTTTCTTGTATATGATCTTGTTGGATTTATTCCTTGTTCTCTTTTTCCTTGCAAAGGTTATCCATTTTTTTTTGCAATTCAATTTTCCTGGCTTTGTCCTGGAGATCATTTTCTCTTGCCCAATTTTTTAGGTGTATCCTTAGGTTCTTTAGCTTAGTTTACCAAACATACTAGGGAGATCCTGTGACACCTTGTTTCCAGTTGTCCTTTATTTGTTTGTCAAAATCTTCCTTATTGTCCTAAATTAAATTATATATGAAGGGAAGGGGTCCTTGATTTTCCAGTTTGCCCAAGGTTAACACCATTGGCTTATGATATGAAGCTGAGTTGTGAACAATTTTACTTTTCACCAGGGTGTAGGCAGCTACTGTGCTTTCATGAATAGCAATTATGTCCAACCTTTTGTTTATGTTGTTTTTTCCAATTCTTTTGTGGTTCCAAGTGTATTTTCAATTGCTTGGCAGAATGTCTATTAATTTTTGTTCTTCAATTATTCATTCAAGAGCTTCTCTTGATGGATCATTGTGGAAGATTCCACCAAATTTTTCCTCTGTATTCCTTATCAGATTTAAGTCTCCTCCCAGGATTAAGTGCCCACTTTGTCTCTCTGCTATTTATTCTTTAACTGATTTCCAACATTATTCTTTCTCTCTGTAGTGATTTGGAGAATACACATTTAAAATGCTATATTCCTCAACTCTGTTCTAATCTAGTGTTTTCTGATTTTTTGGGTCATTAGTTACCATTTTTCTTTTATCCTAGATAGTGTTGATTCCTCTTGATGCTCCTGTGGCTTCTAACGCTACTTCTTCACAATTTTTTAGTTTTTGAATCATTTTTTGATTTTATTTCTTGTTTAGTTTGGTCTCTTGGATCATATATATGTCTAGTTGTTCCTTGACTAAAATGTCTCTAGTTGCATTGACTTTGAAGGAGGTGCCAAGGCTGCGACAATTCCAAGAGACCACTATCATTATTTACTGTTGTGTTGGTGTGATCCTCCTTTTCCTCTTTGTTGATTTTTTTCATGACTTCCTTTTTGTTCCCAAGGAATGAATCCATTGGCTATTGCGTTCCTAGGGCCATTTCTTTAGCTGCTGCCTCATCTCTGATTTATTTATTGGATTTCCTTCCCACTTTTTTTTGTTGATCCCAGGCTTGGAGAATTTCTTTGGCTTTGTTTCTAGTAAGGATGCAATCCACTAAGGGAGGAGGTGGGGAGGATATAGGGTTGGGGGTGAATATGAGAGCTAAAGAGGTAGGGTTTGAGGGAGGGGATTTGGGAGAGGGTGGATCAAAGGATTCTTCTAGTGGCTCAAAAGGATTCAGAGTTGTATGATTAGGAGGAGTAACCTTCGCTGGAGGCTGAGAGGTTGTTTTATTTGCTTCTTGGGACTGATACATATTTGATACAGTCTGCTTGTTGGTAGGTTTTTTCCTTTTCACTTGTTCCCATGTAGGTTCTTGCTCTTCTACATTTTCATGCTCTACTTTTTTAAGGCACCTATTTGAAAAATGACCATACTCGTGACATACCTTGCATTTAAATGGTATTTTCTCTTAGTCCAATAGTTGAATGTGTGTCCACTGGTCGACCTTGATCTTTATTGCTTCTGGGAGGCCTTTTCTGAGATCTACTTCCACACATATTCTTGCGCATGCGTGCATGTTGTATTTTGGTTCACATCTGTCAATATATTTTCCCACTACGTTTCCTATAGCCTTCACAAATTTGTCTCCCCAACAGTGAAGATGAAGATGCTGGAACCTGACCCACACAAGCACAGTGTTTGGGACATCCATCTCCGGATCAAAGTCTGGCATCCATATGTTCAGGTATCAACCTATGGAGTCCATGAAGTAAGGTCCGTTTCTAAATATCAGATCTTTGTCCTCCTTTGTTTCAAAGAGAAAGGTGTAGTATCCCCTTCCACAAAATCAAATTGCTATTTTCCCCTATGTGGTTGCGTTCCAGTTTCTTTCCACCCATTTTTGCATTTTGATTTGGGAGAATGACATAGCCCTATGAACTGCCCTAAAAGTTCTTGTTCTTCCAGAGAGATGGCTACTCTTCTTGGAAGTGCTGGAGGGAGAGAAATCTCTAGGATACTTTCAAGTTTCTTTACAAATTTTTTGACTAATGGCCTGTTCCTTGGATCTCCATTCTCTGCGATCAGAGATGCGAAGGCTTCTGCATTTTCTTCAATCCCTAGTTGCATGGAAGAGTGGGGATCTCCCTCCTTAGAGGGCTGCATGGTCTGGTTGGCCTCAGCAGCAGGAGGTTGCCAAGGGAAGGATCTGCAGGGGAAGCGGCATTAGGTCAGCAGAGGCAGTAGCGGCTAGGGTAGCGACAACGTTTATTAGGACTAGATTAATATGTGATAACATCTCTTATACTTTTGAAAAATATGAGATTTTTTTTGGGTCATTAATTGACAAAATTTGGGATACTTTTCATTTAAGAGGATTTAGTGATAGGTGCATCATAATAAGCATTGGCGTGTTATGAAAAATCTTACCCTCCTGTAGTTAGCATCCATCGAAGAAAAAATGAAATTTGAATATAGATGCATTATTATGACTAACAAAGAGTTATTCACACCATCTCAGTTTCATGCCGCATCCCAGTTTTGTAAATAAAGAGCACTTAAAATCAATGTGATAATAAAATTAACTAGTTTTGCCTTTTATTTTTACTGGTAGTACACTAACACTAGCTTAGCATAGGGTCTTGGAGATAAGAGTGTGAGTTAACTGCTCCAAGACTACAAAATCAATGTAGCAGCTTGCAGTAGGGAGTTATATTCATTTGCAGTAGTGCAGTCTGGGAAGCCCTCATCATAAAAGGGTCAAGCACAAGGTCACACTTGGGCTAGGCCAGGTGACACAACTCATTTCACTTAGTTTCATGTGGCGCGATATAACGAATTTTTCACACATACAAACGGTATTATTAGCACTTTTTGTAGCACTCAGGGACCACTTGGGAGGAAACTCTCAAGAGGGTTTCAATCTTGGCTCTTTGAGTTAAGTGTCCTACCCTTGCATGTGGATTTATCCTACGACTGTCCCCCTAGGTTGTATTATTTTCGGTTGTGACCATAGTGGCCTATCTCTTAGGGCTCATATATGGGTGCAGGTTTGGGTCCATCTTCTCTGTACCTAGGACATATATTAGTCATACTCTCTCAGTCCTCTTGAAGGGCGCCCCATGGATAATAAGGGCACTTGCACCGAGTTCACAACTAAAATGGTTGGGAAGCAAGTCACTAGTATAACTGTTCCATCACCAACTTCTTTATATTTTGGTGTTCATGTGCTATATTTTAGGACGTTTATAGTGTGTGATATTTGGTCCAAGTCAATATTTTTTTCCTTAGGGTGTTTTCACTAACATAATTGTGTTTAAATTATAATTTATCACCCTGGATGATTTTGTTCATCGACAGTGATGTCGCTTTCACGGTTTGCCTCTTGAACGAGGTGGACTCATTACTCCTGCATGAAGAGTGCATGTTAGTTCTCAAGACTTAGACCAACAAATAGTCTTGGAGTCTATACCCGGTCCTTCTAGTAGTGATTTGATCTCTATAGAGACCTTGTCAGACTATTTTACTGCTCCTGCCAAACCACCTTTGACCGATCCATTGAGAACTGAGTTATCGTGGCTAAAACCTGATGGTTCAACACCAACCAATTCTTTCATGACTTTGTTAGGTATCTATCCTATGGCAGAGTCTCATACCTACTTACCTTCTGCATCAACAGTGTCATCTGCCATGTCATCATTATTGCCTCTTAGCGTGGCTACACCTACTCCTCCGTTCACACCTCTCACTTCTTCTTGGGGAATTCCACCAGTCTCATCTATAGCTCCTGCAAATTTCTCAAACATTTCCATGCTCACACCATCTCTTATGCTAACCATGGTGCCTTAGCCTAGTCATCCGGCAGGATCAGGAGTATTTTCACCTAACTTTTCTCAACCAACGATTCCTGTTCCTCACTTAGGCATGGTTACTTATGGATATATGTGGGGGGGATCATTAGTTGCTTTGGGTTAGCCTGGGGGAAACATTTTCTCTAGTATGTTAAAATATTGGTATATTTTACTCTTTGGAGAGGTGCCACCTATTAGTACCTTTCTTAGAGGGGCTAGTTTACCTGGGGGAAACCCCACTTCCAGTGTCATCTCTCACATGGCTTATCCTCTTTATGTTGGTCCTACTACATAGGGTGGTCTTTCTTTTACTCCTGGGTGCAATCCCATAAGTAGCCATGCTCTTGGGGGTCTCTTTCTCTCTAAATAAACTTACCTTAGGGGGCAACATCCATTTACCAGTCATTTTGGCCCACAACAATCTTATGTCAGGAAGAACCATTTTCTTCACCAATAAGTGCATCATTCTACTCCTTACATGGGGGGACCGCAAGGTTGGTAAGGGGATTCTCCTACCTTTGATCCATTTAGTAAACTCCATAATCCATTCTTATCTTCTCTTGATTTACTAGATATGGAAAAATTGACTAATGACCCCATCCGTCATGATCCCTGGTGGCCATCCATGCCCGCCAAATTATCATTATCATCCCCAAGTTTGAAGGGAAGACTGGGGAGAATCCATCCACTCACATTAACACCTATCACTTATGGTTCTCATCTAATTATTTGGTGGATGATTCTATTAAACTTCGCATATTCCAATGTACATTGACTAGGGATGCCACAAAGTAATATATTGAGTTAGATATTGCATCCTACAGTGACTGGTGGGCTCCAGTATTGCAACAATAATGCTACAACTCCTGGGACTCCCTTCTTTACTCTTATCAACCCGGTAGTTCGTAACAAACTTGGAAGCGACGGTGCTGTATGCACAAGTACTAGCTCTTGCCGCGGCTGTCACTTGGTCAGTTGGCACAAGTCCGCTAGGAGCTTAAGCCAAATTCTATGAGCTCTTAGAAGAATCTTTTTTAACTGATGGATGAAAGCTAACTCAAAGAAGGCTAATCTACTTGGAGCAAGAAACTGGAAAGCTGAAAGGAAACGAAAACCCTAGCAAACCATAATTTTACCAGCTAACCCTACTGATGCAAGAAAGAGGATGCAAGCTACTGAAAGAGATGCCATTGACTTCTAGGAAGGTAAAATTCATGTGTCTAAGCTACTTCTATAGTGACATCTGAAAAAAACATCTTTTTGTCTTTTTGAATAAGTTGTCAGAATTATCATACATGTGTTTTAACTATTTTTGACTGTGCAGAGGTGGATTGGCGAGAGGAAATGCTTGGAGGAGGTCAGGAAGGTTTAGAGAGGGCTTAAGGGGTCCCTAACGCCCTTCCAAATAGTTCCATAGAGTTTGGCTATCAAGAAACCACATTCGTGAGCTTCTACAGGAAGTCTGCAGGGGTTCTACAGGATGTTCTGGAATTTCTACAGGATGTTTGTAATTTTCTACAGGTTGTTCAGAAATGGGATTTTGGAGGATGGATTGAGGAGGAAATATGAAGGAGTGAGTATGGAGGTAGGATAAGGGTGTGAGGAGGTCTAGGACTTGGTGGGTGGAGCTGAGTAGAGATGAAGATGGCTGGATTTGTTCAAGGAGGAGTGAAGCAATGTTGCACAAAAATTAGGGTTATCTGAGAAAATGTGGCAAACGTGAGGCAAGAATCCATGTTAGGGGGTGGATCATATGGGATTGATGGAGTATGGGCAGATAGAGAAGTGGTGCGGGTGCTCTGCAAGTTGTTTCTCCAACTGAACCAACGAAGACTTGGAAAATCAAAGACCTAGTTACGTTAACCTAATCTGATCTAGCTAACAGTAATGAGAATGAACAGAAGTTTATTTGCAATGAAACCATGTATACTAACTATGCAGTGAAGCAATCAATAATATGAACATGTGAACAACTTCTGCAAATAAAAATCAAACACTAATGATTGCAAGGCGAAGCAAAGACAATGTTTTTGTTGGCAGCAAGGTCACCTTGATCCCAGCTCCTGATCCCACTGAGAGAGAGGTGAAACCAGAGGTGCTTGATGGCCTTTTTCTAAAGCCTTTTCCTGTTAATAACCTATCAACTCAATCTGAACATCAAAAGCCTTTCTAATCATCAGCAGTGACCTAGCTAATTAGCAAGATTTTAATCTACTTAACAGAAATTATTTTGAAAAGACATAAAAAGCAAATAACAGTACATAAGGAAGCCTTGGCACTTGGTTTGGGCCCAACCCCAAGAGCTACAGTCTCCTATAAAGAACTCAAATCTGATGCCAAATAGAGCTACTTTTCATTACCCAAAAATAATCATGTCACAAGAAAGTTATACAGCAGTAGCTATAGAAAACGATCTGAGACAATGAGAGCACTAGAGTGCAAAACCCAACAATTCCAAAAGTAAACTATGAAGGCTGAGACCTTCCTATTTATGCACTACGAGGGTCCTAGCATCTCTCCTTAACTCAAGGGACTCGCCTGTTCAAACTGCCAGTAAACAGTCACTCTTCACAAAGCTGCTCGGCTGCCTTTAGGATTCGTTTTGGTGGCTTGCTAAGCTCCGAGTTGAGGGTGGAGATTTCAAGGAAGGTCCATTTAATGCAAGATACAACCTCCCTACGAATCCTCACCCTTGCTTCCTCATGCTTGGCTATCACCTGGCTCATAATTTCTTGGCTTTGTTCCAAAATTTGTCCAAAAAACCTGAAATAACCACGTATTAGCCTCCTTAGCAAAGTGACCACCCTTATTCGTTCAAATAACATAAACATACTCAAAAAACATGCATAATCTATGAAAAATGGTGGATTGATCAAGAGCAATTAGGCAAAATGAGCCCAATAAGTTACCCAATTCGGGCCTCGTCATCACCCCCCTGCTAAATGGGTTGCTCATCCTTTGAGAAACTAGTCTAGCTCCTCATCCTTGATTGCCTTGATCACTTCCCTCACATCCCAGGCCTCCGCGGTGATATCTTCTTCCTGGTCGTGAAATCCTACTTTCCCTTTCCACTTGCTCCCACTGTCTATTTTCCTCCTCTTCCTTAACTCCTTCTAGGAATCCAAAAAACAAAGGAGGACTGAACTTCAGGCCGATCCAATTGGCCTGCAGATTTTGCATCAACTGTTTGTAGAGAGGTACCCTTGCCAAGGCCTCCCTCATCCTGGTGGGAGAGTGGTATTCCCTTATCTTCAAGCTGTGAGGCAGTGTATTCCACCGCCTTGTGCAGGCATAAAGGCAGTTATCCCCCAACAATCTCTCCATGTCCTCAAAGTGGGCAATAGCTTGAGCCTGTTGCTCTATGTATTATGGTAAATCCTGAGGACTATTGGCCAGGTGCTGGTGGACGCTTATCACTGCTGAGGGGCCATCCGGCTCTGCTCTGATCATTAGTGGCTCACTAAGTTCTCTGCCTATGATACTGCGGACCTCTGCTACTCTTTTTTCCTCATGATTCATCCAAGAGGCCATGGCCATAAGTTGGACATCTCCTATCACAGTGTTGGGATCCCATGCATTCATGTTTGGAAGGGCTAAGTTGTGCAAATAAAACTCTGATAATTTGGCCCTGTCCTCTGATGAACTACCGCCATATAAAGCTACAAATTGATGATAATTTTGAAATGGAGTGATGCCCCTTTGGGCCAAGGTGTTAATATGAAACTGTAACCACTAATCCTTAAGGTATAGGGCGTATGATTTGACAATATGCCTACATTGCAGAGCTTCCATCGCCCAGCTGGCCATGCAGGCCAGTTGGGCCTCCTTTTCTTGTACCTGTTGTTTCAGAGACTGTATCTCCTGGCCTGCTTGCAAGTCCTTCTCCTGTAGCTGTCTAGTTAGTGTTTCAATTTCAACCTGCAGCCCTTCTCTTCTCTGCTATTCATCAGGGGTTTCTTTGTCTGTTGTGGGCTCCTCCTGTTGCTGTTTTTCTCCCAAGATGTGAGGCCTGTCTTCCTTTTTATGTCCCTGTAGCTGTAGCTGTTGTTTAAGCAACTCATTTTCTTCCTGTAGCTTGGCCTGCTGGCTGCTCTCCACATTCCATATCATGGCCAACTCCTTTCTCACCTCTTTGAGTTGTTCCTCTAGGGGACCTATATCTGCCACACCCTTGGACTTAGTGATCTTCATCCAAGTGTGAGTCCTCACTCTCTCTTCTTCTAGTGCAAGGAAAAGTGGCACTGTGAATTTTTGGGGAATGATCTTTCCGACCTCTAAGAAGTTATAGTAGGAGCCCAAGCTAGGCTGGGGGCTAGGTTCCACAATGTTCTCCACCTTTTCTTCCTCCTATGGTGATTTAGCTACCTCTCCTTCCATTTCTTCGGTCTCCTTTAGCCTAGCCAGTGTTTCATGTAGAACAGTCTCAACATCCTGTAGAGAGGCCTTTGTGTCCAACATTTTCATTCTTTCTCTCCAGGTGGATGTCTTCGGGCTTCCCCGTTCATAGGTGATGGATGCCTTTGAGGGAGACCTCTCCTTTTGTGTAGCTGGGGTGTCTAAAATCATGATTGGATCTTTTAACGGTGGCTGGGGTCTGCTAGTTTTTATTCGCATGCTCCTTCTTGCCTTAAAATACATGGAAGGCTCCCTCTTTCGCTTCCCTTTTTTCTTTGGAGATGTGCTTAGGGTAGCCAGCACAGCTGCTGCCTCCCTGGCTAAAATCTCAGGCGATTTTTCCTTTTGTTTCCCTGTCTCCATGCTTCCTATAGAAAGTCCTGTGTCGACTCTTTTTTGGCTTCCTGTAGAAACTGTCTTCACTGTTTTGGTCTGCTTGGCTGGGGGTGTCTTCCCTTTTAATTTTGGTGTGGTTGCCTTGGTTTTGTCCTCACTTGTTTGGACTTTTTAGTCCTCTCTACCCTGCTCTGCAATCTCTTCTCCCTGGGTGTTTGTGCCATTGTTCCTCCCACAGTTTTAGGCTTTACAACTTGGCCTTTCCCTCGTTTCTCTTCTTGTTCTTTCTGTGGTGGTCTGTCCTGTGTTTCCTTACCCCTGACTTTCACTTCTGCCTCAGTGTGTTCCCTTTCTTCACTGTTGGATGAAGTGAATTCCTTGGCTAGAATTCGAATATCATCATCCTTGGACATGTTGCGGAAAATCTCCCAGGAGAGAGGGATAGTGTAGGTATGGAGGGCATCTTCCACTAGAAGCTTGATAAGCCCATGATGGGCTAGCTGATCTAGTGTCCTTCCTTCAATTTTGTGCCACACTCAATCAATGATTGTAGGAGGAAATAGGGGATGCTTAACTTTTTTTCTGGAGGTAAATCCATCCCATGTCTGAGTTCGCTCAGCAGACGGAAGTGATAGCCGTAAACAATACTAAACCGCCCCTCACAGGTAATGTACTTCATGATCTGAAAGCTGACTTCGCTCCAAAAAGGATGTAGGTTGGCTCTCCGGACCCCATTCTTGTCTTCTGCAAACTGTTCCTCTAGTAGGAAGAATTCTTTCTTGGATTTTTGGCCCAATGCCCTCTCCTCTTTGCTCCAGGGTATCCCCAATGGCAGATCAGTAACTCGACTAATGAGTTGTGGGGTAAGCTTTAAGGTCAACCCTCTGAAATTCACAGTGGCCAATATCTTTGATTTAGGCTGCACTAACATTAAGAACTCCTTTGTTATCTCATCGTCACGACCTTGAATTCTGTCACAAAAGGTCATCCAATTGGCATGAGTGAATAGGTTCACCACCTCAGGAGTTTCACGCAGTTTTCTAGATTCTGAGGGTTCCTTCCTGATAAACCCTCCTGGCATGGTGAGAGTGCTCTGTTTTGGCTTGTGCTCTGATCGGAAATGGGAATTATTTTTATGGTTTCCTCCCTTGAACTTGAAGACAGTATCCCTCAGGTGTTTTATGTTTTAACCTTACACCAATTCCCTGGTTTTTAAAAAATCGACTGTCCATGTACAGAAGGAAGACTTGGGTTTCCCCAGACAGAGTGCAGAGCTCAAGTTCCACCCCCAACATACATATAACCATGTAAAATTCACATTTTTCCTACACAGGTTAGCCCTGACAGTGCTTTAACTTTTCTAGAGGAGGAATTTTCTTCAGGAACCATGGAGAAAAACTTAGACGCAAAACCAACGAAGAAATTTCATGCAACCACAAGTAAACTGTTATTTTGACTCATAGGCAGACTTGTCTCTAACCCTCCAATTCAAGACAGCTCAATTCACCATGTTTTCGACATATACCATGCATTGGAAGGGTGTTTTCGAGCCTACCTCTCTTCGAAACTTCAATTTTGACGAAGGAAAGTCCAGACTTTTCCGCTCCGGAAGGCTACGCTGTGTTTCTTGTAGAGCTTCTTCCTATAGAATGCTTTGCCGGCTTCTAGAGGATGTTACGGCACTTCTGAACAAGCCTGGGATGTGGGAGAATTTTGAAACAGGCCGAGAAGCTCGAGCTAACAGACTGCGGAGGAGGAGGATGTGTACTTCGCTGAGAACAATTGCAAGTGTAAATGAACAGCGGTTAACGTGAGTTCTTTGGCCGAGAATTTTTGAATTACGATGCAATTCATGGTGAGGGGGTGAGGTGGCCAGGCCGATCCGTTAGCCAATGTCACGGACATCATTCCTCTGCGTGTCTCTGACCGCCATTACCTTTCCTCTGCCATTAACCGCCGCCACCCTGCCAATCCCGCCGATTCTCCCCGACTGGACACTTCCCACGTGTCGGCTACACGTCTCGTTGGTGAATTCGAATGTAACCGAGCTTGTTCGGATCCCACGAAGCCATTCGATTGACTGTGGGTGGCCAGTTGACTGGCCACTGAATTCATTCAATCCGAACCATTTCACAGACATGCATTTTTCGGAATATAGTCTGTGAAATTTGACAAATAAGGTTAGAAACTTACCTGTGTGGTCGTGGACGTGTTTTACAGGCTTCGAGACTTGGAACGACTGTTTTGCTCGCTACTGCTTTATGCACAGGTGTTGGAACTCCTTATTTCATTCACTGATGTTGTACGCATGGCTTTGGAACCCAATCCTCTAGTTGTAAACGCTGCATGCACAGGTTCTGTTTGATTTCATTTGTTGAGGATGTGTTCACGTCCAAGCGGAGCTTTTTTACATGTCCCCTGTGTTGATTTCAGCTGCTACCGACTCCAGAGTATGTGCTCCAGACGGATCAGCTGCTACAGGATTCCTGTAGGATATCCTGTAGCTGGTTCTCCTCCTGGGATGCAGGCTTAAACGAGCAAGGTTTTATTTGCTGATGAAGAGTCCTGATGGAGCTTTGACAGGTAGAGTGTGCGAGCCTTTGTGTGCTTGATTTGTCACTAGAAAATTTTCTGTCCATCTGAAGAAAACAATATTTCTTGCATAACTGCAGGAACACATAACCAGATGGTTACAATGGCGGTGGAAAGAGATGAAACAAGTGATGGATGGAAGATAGGGGTGGCTGCAGGCCTAATCAACAGACTCCAAGCTTTATATCCCCTTCCAAAATCGAATTTGGCCTGCCCGAAGGCTCTATAGGATGTTTCCTGTAGAAATACAAAACTTCCTGTAGAAAGCCCAAAACTTCCTGTAGGAGGTGGAATCTTGACCCAAATGTGATCAAATCCTGGGAGAAGTGAGTGGCCATGGAGGGAGTGTCTGTAAGGAGGTCTTGTAGCCTGGTACAGACCCATGTCCTTGTTTTTCACGACCTTCTTTATCCGCAACATATTCCCTGCAACCTGCAATAATTTTACAGAGATTAAGCCTATTTTTTTTTTTTTTGAGAGAGACAACAAGGGCGCCTCCATGAGGTTTTCACCCCCACTATCTGCCCTGGGCGCCTCAGAGAGGTTTTCACCCAAGGATCTTTTTTTATTCCATTTCTTTATTTTCTGAGAGATAGTTGGGGCACCTTCATGAGGTTTTCACCCTCACTGTCTGCCCTGGGTGCCTCAGAGAGTTTTTCACCCAGGGATATTTTTATTGCCTTTTTATTTTATTTTATCAAGGTGTGGGCGGAATAGAGGCAAAGCCATACTCTACTACCAGCATTGATTTTTCCACAGTTTCAATGAACTCCTGCCTCGAAAGGGGTTTCTTGTAGATTTTCAATCGATGCCCATTGACAAGCATGGGGATGGCCTCTTCATCAATGGTCCTGATAAGGACTGAACCATTTTCATTGCATTTCTCCACTATATATGGTCCTAACCATCTTTTCCTCATCTTTCCTTTGAAATCCTTGTATCTTGAGTCATACAGCAATGCCCAATCTCCAGGCTGGAATTGCTTTTCATTAAGGTGTTGGTCATGCCATATCTTCCTCTGGAGTTGAACTACCCCTGAGTGGAGGAGGGCCTGCATTATGTGTTCATCTAATCCATTCAGCTACAGTAATATTTCACGTTGAGCATGGCTGAGATCTAAGTCCAGCTGATCTGCCACCCTCAATGTGTTGTACTCGAACTTTATGGACAACAACGCTTTCTTCCCGTAGACCAACTCATAAGGTATGAAACCTATTGTAGTCTTCCAAGTGGCGTTGTAGGCCAGGGTGGCCTCAACTAGGCGATCTACCCAATCCTTTCTGCTGCTGCTCACCACCTTATTCAAAATCCCTTCCAATGCTCTATTAGTGACTTCCACCTGCCCATTTTCTTGAGGATGATATGGGGTGGAAGTCTTGTGCTTGATCTTGTGATGAGCGAGAAAGTCTTCAATCAGGTTGGAGGTGAACTGGCTTCCTTGATCGGTGACTAACTCTCTTGGGTAGCCAAACTTGTAGAAGATATTTTCCCTTAAAAACTCAGCCACCTTTTCTTTTGTCTCTGTTTTGATTGCCTTTGTTTCTGCCCACTTTGTCAGGTAGTCGGTGCACACAATGATGTAAGACCTTTGCTTTGAAGGAGGGTTGATAGGACCCACAAAATCCATGCCCCACTTCTCAAATGGCTCGAAGGTCACTTGAGGTTGGAGAGGCATTTCATCCCTTGGAGTTGGTTTCCCCATCCTATGACATCGGTCACACTCGCTGATGTATCTTTTGACATCTTGGTGAAGAGTAGGCCAATAGTAGCCTGCTTGTAGAATTTTGAAGGCAGTCTGTTATGAAACCAGCTCAAGAAAAAATAGAAAAGATAAATCCACGCCTTAGAATTCAGCCTCTTCGAGGGGGCAACCTCCTTTACATTACATAAATGAACAATTCTTGGATGATACAAATGACAAAACCTCCTTTCTATATATAGGAGTCTAAGGAGTCACAATATAATCCAGCCGACCTAACAATAACAATATAAAGCCACAAAAATAACAATAGAGGGATTCTAAGGGGCACATAAATAACAATATGGGGGTAATAGGGGCACAACAATATAAATAAGGGGTATAACTACAATAGTAATGGGGTAATCACTAGTATTATAGGGACCCAACATGCCCCTCTCCTTCAAAAAAGTGTTGTCCTCAACGCTTGAGCAGTTCTGGATACTTCTGCATAAAATTCTCATCCTCCCATGTGGAATCTTCAGCGGATAAGTTCTTCCACTTGATAAGATACTCTGAAATTGATCGATTTCGTAGCTGTCGAGTTCTTGTTTCTATGACTGCTTCGGGTTCCAATATAATTTTTCCTTCCTCGTCAAGTTCTGGCAATATTGTTTGAACTGGGAGCTTGTCACCTATAACCTTCTTTAAACATGAAACATGGAAAACTGGGTGCAATCGAGAAGCTGCAGGAAGCTCCAATTTGTATGCCATAGTACCAATCTTTTCCAACACCTTGTACGGACCATAATACTTTGGTGATAATTTATTATCCTTCTTAGCTTGCTTTAGGGACATTTTCTTATATGGTTGTAGCCGTAGGAATACCCAATCACCTACATCAAAACTTCTTTCACTGCGATGTTGATCTGCCTGTTGTTTCATTCTATTTTGTGCCAACACGAGGTTATCCTTTAAGAGTTGGAGGACTTGTTGTTGATGTTCGATGTGGTCTTCCACTGCCTGAACCTTAGAATTTTCTCTTAAATATGATGTGATTGATGGTGGTTGGTACCCATAAAGTGCCATAAATGGGGTCATTTTTGTTGCTGTATGGAAGGAAGTGTTATACCACCATTCAGCCAGAGGCAACCATTTGACCCATTGTGTCTGTTTATCAGATACAAAGCAACGAAGATATCCTTCCAAACATTTGTTTACTATCTCAGTTTGCCCATCAGATTGAGGATGATAAGATGAGCTATGAGCTAACTGAGTACCAAGACAAGAAAATAATTCTGTCCAAAAATTTCCAGTGAAAATGGGATCTCTGTCACTTACAATAATCTTTGGGTTTCCATGTAGCTTTTGAACTGTTTCCATAAATGCAGTAGAAACTGTACTGGCTTTAAATGGATGTGATAATGCACAAAAGTGTGCATACTTGGTAAGTCTGTCAACTACCACCATGATGACACTCTTTCCCTCAGACTTGGGTAAACCTGTGATAAAATCCATTGAAACCTCCTCCCAACGTTGGCTTGGAATGGATAAAGGTTGTAATAGACCCGGTGTCTTAATTGTTTCAACTTTATTTTGTTGGCAAACCAAACATTCTGCCACAAACTTTTGAATATCTGATTTAAGACCATCCCAAAAAAATTCCTTCTTAACCCTGTGGTAAGTTTTTAAAAATCCCGAGTGCCCTCCTAAGGGAGAAGTGTGCAATTCCATAAGAATCTTTTGTTTTAGCTGGGAATCTTACAGAGGTATAAGCGATCTTTGTACCATAACGAATCATTTTGCCAGCTAAATGTATCAGAAGTACTGGAATCTTGTTGTAGCTTTCGAATAAGTGCCCACACTTCTTCGTCATTCTTCCATTCCTCCTTTGCTTCGTTTATCCAATCTGGTTGGATAATAGAGATGGCACACAACAATGCTTCCATATCCTCATCCTTTCTTGAGAGTGCATCTGCCACCACATTTTGCTTCCCTTTTTTGTAGATGATTTCAAAGTCATAACCCAACATCTTTGTGACCCACTTTTGTTGCTCTTCAGAGGATAATCTTTGTTCTAAAAAGTATTTAAGGCTATCATGATCCGTTTTTACCTTGAAGTGTCTTCCCATTAGGTAGGGTCGCCATTTCTTAAGTGCATGGAGTATTGCCAACATTTCCTTCTCATAAATAGCTTTGCTTAAAAACTTTCCCTTGATTGGACGACTTTCAAAAGCAATGGGTCTTTCATCTTGCATTAAAACAGCACCAATTCCATTTCCTGAAGCATCACATTCCACAATAAAGGTTTTTGTGAAGTCCGGTGTAGCTAAGACCGGTGCTTGGCACATTGCCTCTTTAAGATGTTTAAAGGCCTTTGTTGCTTCCGGAGTCCATGAAAATGGATCTTTCTTCAATAATGTTGTTAGAGGTGCTGCTATTCTCCCATAATTCTTAACGAACTTGCGATAATACCCTGTCAACCCAAGAAATCCTCGCAGATGCTTTATGGATGTGGGAGTTTTCCATTCCTTAATGGCTTTAATTTTGCTAGGGTCTACCTTAACTCCTTCATGAGATACAATATGACCCAAATATTCCACCTCCTGGACTCCAAAGAAACATTTGGATCTTTTTGCATATAATTGTTTCTCCTCCAATAGTTGTAGCACCTTGTCAACATGTTCAACATGATCCTTCCAAGACTTGCTGTAGATTAGTATATCATCAAAAAATACTAACACAAATTTTCTAAGGAATGGTTTGAAAATTGAATTCATCAAACCTTGAAATGTTGAAGGTGCATTGGTAAGGCCAAAAGGCATGACCAAAAATTCATAATGACCCTCATGAGTTCTAAATGCCGTTTTCGGAATGTCTTCAATCTTCATTCTGATTTGATGATATCCCGAACGAAGATCCAACTTGGTGAAGTAAATTGATCCATGCAATTCATCCAGTAATTCATCAATGACAGGAATGGGGAACTTATCTTTAATAGTGAGCTTGTTGAGCTCCCTATAATCTGGACACATGCGCCATGATCCATCCTTCTTGTGCACCAATACTACTGGAGCTGAGAAAGAACTTTGACTCGGTTGAATTATACCAGCCTCTAGCATTTCTGCAACCATACGTTCAATTTCACTTTTTTGGACATATGGATATCTGTACGGCCTGATGTTTGGAGGAACACTTCCTGGAATCAGATGAATAGCATGATCATGATCACGCATAGGTGGGAGACCTTTGGGAGTCTCAAATACCTTGGAATGATTGTCCAGGACTTTTTGGAGATCTGGAGAAATAGATGATTCCAATGTGGAAACATCTAGCGAACATAATTGTGCAATTACACCTCTTTGCTCCTTTTTTAGAAGCTTTGTCATGCCATTAGAGCTGATTATCTTTCCTGGTTTCCCTGCAATACCCCTTAATTCAACTTCCTTTCCTTCCATAGAAAATTTCATGAAAAGTCCTTGAAAATTAAAAGCTATTGTACCCAAGGATTGTAGCCATTGGACTCCTAGTACAACATCAGCACCTCCCATTGGAATGGAAAGCATTGGGCTAGTCAATACATATTCTCCCATGGATAGCTTGATATTATGGCACTTTCCAGAACAATTTATTGTTCCTCCATTTGCAATCATCACTTGACACTCTGGTGCTGGATATAGGAAGCAATTCAATTCTTTTGCTACCCTACAATGAATAAAATTGTGGGTGCTTCCTGAATCAATCAACACTATTACCTTTTTCTTCTTGATTTGTCCTTCTATCTTGATGGTTTGAGGAGTGGTAATTCCCGCCAATGCATTACAAGATATGGTCGGATTTATTTGTTCTTCATATAGGTTTTGTTCCTGGAATATATCCTCTTCTTTTGACCTTTCTTGCTCCTTTTCTTCTTCCTCTTCACAATCTATGTAGAATAATTTCTTCTCAGCACACTTATGACCTTTTGTGTATTTGCTATCACAATTGTAACAAAGCCCTTTTGCTCTTTTTTCTTCCAATTGTTGTGGTGTCAACCTTGTAGGTTGCGGAAGACTATGGGCAACAACACTTCCGTCTTTATAGTTGTGAATGGTATGCTTCCTAGTTGCCATAATTTTTCTTTCCATTTTTCTTGCTAACCTGAATGCCTTCTCTAATGAATCAGGTTCCCAAAGGCACACATCATGTTGGATATTATCCTTTAAAGACCCTATGAACACATCAATCCTATGCTCCTCTGGAATATCTTTTACCCTTATGTTCAATTTTTGGAACTCCTCAATGTGCTCCATTATTGAACCCTTTTGTTTGAGACTTATCAATTGGCTAAAAAAAGTGTTGCTTTTTGTATCCTCATAATGTGCTATCAATTCTTCCGTAAAAATTGCCCAAGTGATAAATTGTTTACGAGAACAAAGCCATTGATACCATACAAACTGATTTGGTTCCAAATATAAAGTTGCCATACGTACCTTTTGTGTGTTTTGCACATTATTGAGATCGAAGAATTGCTCCATCTGTAATATCCATGTGGCGCGATCCTTGCCATCAAACTTCCTCATATCGATTTTTGGAACATGGTGAGTCTTCGATCCAACATTAGAGTCTATGGAATCATGATTAACATTTCTTTTGTTCTCATCATGAGTTTCCTTTACTACCTTTTCACCATTAGTGACACTTTCTTGTAGCAACTTCTTCAATTCTTCCATATTTGTCTTCAAATCTATCTTCAAATCTGCCATGTCTCTCTTCAAATCTGTCTTCGAATCATCCATCTTAGCTTCCATGCCCTTTATCTTAGATTCCACGCCACTTATCTTAGCTTCTGTTAGCTTTTGTGAGTGTGACATTTGTTGCACTTGTTCTTGTAATTTTGATATATCATGTAGCATTTCTTCTTCTTCTTCATGAGTCATGCTAGAGCTTTCAAGTTCCTTACTAGGTGTTTGCATTTTCTTTCCTCAGGGCATCAGTTACCAATAATAATGATTTACTATGCCCTTTGAATTCCGTTAAACCAAGCTTACATAAAAATTAAAAGAAAAAACTACACACCTTTTTTCACTTTATAGAAGCCTGATATTGAATCTGATGTATCTCTGTAATTTCGAATCATCCAGTTCTGAAATTGCTACCTGCAGTAGCCTTCTGCGTCCTCTTTCCAATGCCACAAGTCTGAGCCAAATTTGATTCTCCAAGGAAGAGTTATGTGAAATCTCCCACAGTGACTTGATTTTAGACTGGTTCAGTAGAGCAAACTTGTACGACGTGCCACGAGTCACTGTTTCAACCTTTGAATCTAAAACACACATAAAAGAAACTAAATTTTGTCCTCTTTCTGTACCTTTTTACAAAATTTCAATCCGATCCTCAGAGAGAGAGTTATGACGATTTTCCCCAGGTCACCTGTTTTGAATGTAATTCAGGAGTCTGAAAAAAGACCAACTTCCTCAGATCATATCGCCGAAAATATCGTGCAAAAAGCTCTGAAATTCGGACCCAAGGTTCAGCGCCAATTGTTCTCAAATGGGTTTTTTTTGCGACTTCTGAAACGTCACAAAAAAAAGTTATAGTGAAAATTCCACGATGACCTGTTTGGAGTAGCGAAACCCTAGAATCCGAAGCTCTGATACCAAATGTTATGAAACTAGCTCAAGAAAAGATAGAAAAGATAAATCCACGCCTTAGAATTCAGCCTCTTCGAGGGGGAAACCTCCTTTAAATTACATAAATGAACAATTCTTGGATGATACAAATGACAAAACCTCCTTTCTATATATAGGAGTCTAAGGAGTCACAATATAATCCAGCTGACCTAACAATAATAATATAAAGCCACAAAAATAACAATAGAGGGATTCTAAGGGGCACATAAATAACAATATGGGGGTAATAGGGGCACAACAATATAAATAAGGGGTATAACTACAATAGTAATGGGGTAATCACTAGTATTATAGGGACCCAACACAGTCCTTTTTGTTGCAAAGTGGCCTCCACAGGGCCCATCGTGACAGGTTAGGAGGATGTCAAAGACTTCCTCCTCCCTAACACAATGCCTCAAGATCTGATCTGGGCCAAGTTTGAACAGGTTGCCCTCCATCCAAGTGAACGGGGCACTCTTCCTCACAATTCTGCTCTTCTCCTTTGAGGATAGATGCGGAGGGAACCGTGCTGAGACTAAGTAATTTGCTATATCATCAAACCATGGAGAGAGTACTGAGATAGAAAATAGATGTTCATCTGGCATCTGGTCATCCACTGTCCCTTCCTCACCTGCAAGAAAATCCAATCTAGACAAGAAGTTAGCAACAACATTTTCCTTACCTGGCTTGTTGACAATAGTCAAATCAAATTGCTGCAACAAAAGTAACCATCTAATAATACAAGCATTTACATCAGACTTATTCATTAAATATCTAATCGCAGCATGATCAGTGTGTACAAATGTTTGATAACCAGTGATGTAGTGTCTGAACTTGTTTAGGGAATGGACTACAACTAGGAATTCTTTCTCGGTTACAGTATAGTTCATTTCTGCCTTGGAAAAGTTTTTGCTAACAAAGTATATGGCATATGGTAGTTTCTCCTCAACTTGTCCTAAGGCTGTCCCTATGGCTCTGTTCAAGGCATTAGTGTGGATGTGGAAAGGTAGGGCCTAATTTGGACCTCTCAAGATCGGGGTAGACACCAGCTTATCTTTCAACTCATCCAGAGCCCCTTGACAGTTGTCAGTCCATTTAAACTCAACATCTTTCCCTAAGAGGCCAAACAATGGCGAGGCTAGCTTACTGAAATCTTTAATGAATCTTCGATAATATCCTACTAAGCCTGGGAAACTCCGAACATCTCTTACCTTTTGAGGAGGTGGGACCTTTTGGATGATAGCAATCTTGTTAGGATCCACCTGTAATCCTTGCCGAGAAATGGTATGACCTAGCACAGTCCCTTCGGTCATCAGGAATTCACATTTTTCGAGACTGAGGGACAGGTTCATCTCAATGCACTTGGTTAAAACTTTTCCCAGGTTAGTCAATGCTTCTTGGAAGTTGGACCCATAAGGAGTAAAGTCATCCATATAGATTTCTACCGAATCATGGACCAACTTAGAGAATATGCTCAATACTACTCTCTGTAAAGTGGCAGGAGCATTGCATATCCCAAAGGGAAGGACTCGATAGGCAAAGGTACCCCATGTACAAGTGAAGGTGGTCTTATCTTGGTCCTCTGGGCTGATTTGGATCTGGTTATACCCGCTGAACCCATCTAGGAAAGAGAAGAAATTCTTCCCTGCCAGTCCATCCAACACTTGATCTATGAAAGGCAAAGGGAAATGGTATTTCTTGGTGGCTTTGTTAAGTTCTCGGTAATCTACACAGATTCTCCACTTACCATTCTTCTTGGGCACAAGCACTAGAGGTGAGACCCACTCACTATCGGAGATGGGGTAGATGAATCCTGCATCCAACAATTTTTGCAATTCTTCTTTGACAATGTCTTTAAGGGCTGGATTCATTCTCCTCTGAGGCTACCTGACTGGTTTACAATCTTCTTTAATGTAAATGTGAGGGGTACAGACCGAAGGGTGGACTCCTTTCATCTCCTTATAGCTCCAAGCGAAAGCATCCAGATGCTTGTTCAGTAAGCTACACAGCTCCTTCTCCTAGGAGGGAGATAGGGAAGAGCTGATTTTTAAGGTTCTTTCAGGGCCAAATTCCACATTCTTAACTTTGGGAGAGGTCGGATCAGTCACACAGAGGTCCACTAAAGTGCTCGCTTGGGTACTCTCCACCAACTCTTCTAAGGACAGTGCATTGGGAGGTGGATTTTGAATCAAATTCTCAATCAAGTCATCGTTGGTTTGAGGGCCTCCCCTGGTGGTTTCTACTCTGCAAAATGGTGTAGAGTAGACCTCATCCTCATCTCCCTCTTCCAACTAGAGTGGTAAGTCATGCTCTAGCAGAGGTTGGGCAGGAGGGTATAGGACTAGCTATTTGGACATAGGCCCATTCTTGATGGTCATGCTTCCAGCTCGACAACTGATGTAAGCATTCGCAGTGGCTAACTAGGGCCTTCCCAAAATGAGGGGGTATCCAGTGAGCTTTGCCTTTGGCTGAAAGACCAAGAAGTCTGCAGGGTACTCCCAAGAGTCAACAGAGACCAAAGACATCTTCCACAATCCCTTCGGGAGTCACGGTGGAGCGATCTGCTAACTGCAGGACTGTCGAGGTCTTCCTTAAGGAACTCTGAAGGTTGAGTTTAAGCATGGTGTCCCTGGTCATCACATTAATGGCAACCCCTAGATCAATCAAGGTATGGGGGATTATAGTGCCATTGATGTGGACATCAACTATAGGACTCCCAGGGTCCAAATATTTTGGACATATTACTTGCCCCAACATTAGATCAGACAATTGTCCTATGACATTGATAGTCGAGGCATCTCTCTTTCGCCTGCCTGGGTGCCTAAAACACTTCTCCTTAATCAATTTGTTGTATATTGGTACATCTTTTATGGCCTAGAGAAGTTGTATTTTCACACACAACTGTTTAAGTTCTCCCAGAAGTTCAGTCTCCTCTGGGTTTGGTTGCGTGGTTACTGTTAGTCACCCAGGAAAGGGTGGAATGGATTTGGGTTCACTTTCCTATTTCTCTTCCTCGTCTTCTGGGGGAGGAGGTTGGTGATCTGGAAGGGTCTTCCTAGATCGCAAGTTGATCTCCTGGATCTCCACAGCATAGGTAGGGCATGTTGTCTCCCCAGTGTATACCTGCTGGGTCTGTTGGTTGTTGGGGTTCGGGTTTGGTTGAGCAGGCATCTAGGGTTGTCTTGGAGGAGGAGGAGGTAATGGTTGTGGTTGAGCCGGTGGTGGAGGCAGAATGGCGGGAGGAGAGTTGTATTGGGGCCTCCACCCCGGTTGAAGTGAATTCCACTGAGGTTTTGGCTAGACATGTGAGTGAAACGAGTGAGCAGTGGGTTGAATATGGTATTGAGATGGATAAGACCACGGAGGAGGTGCGGACCAAGAAGGATGAGCAGGGGGACCCCAAGAAGGTATGTGAGCAGATTGGTTGGGGCTATAATAAGTTTGGGATGTCCCTTGCATCCCCTGCTGGTAAGGTCTAGGCCCATGCGGCCTCTTTTGGTTGAGGAAGTGGAGAGGTTCAGTGGTTGCCTCAGTCCCTTGGTACATGGCTTTAAATCCAGGCAAGGTTGGGCATTGGTTTTTGGGGTGGTTTTCCTCACAAACGAAACATACCTCTACTGAGTGTAATGGACACTCATTCTTAGGGTGCTTCCTCGTACATCTAGGACAAAAAATGGCCAAAGCCCTCTCAACTTCCTCTTTCTTTTGTTGGATTCGGAAAATATCAAGTTGCATGGCAATGGTCTGTCTGATCTCACTTTTGAGGTATTCCATCTGATTAGCACACTCATGCTTGGAGAAGGTGGTACTAGCTGAAAGTGAATTCCCCCTACCTCTTTTCCGGGCTGCCCTAGAATGGTTTCTAAACACAGTCTTTATGTCCTCATAAGGTAGTTGGTAGATGTCTCCTCAAGCTAGCATGTGAAGGGTATCTAGAATGTCTTCAAGGACTCCTCGGAGCAGAACCGGCTTCAGAGATTCAGGGTGAAGTGTGCACCTGGCCCGTTTATAGCTAAGTTGGAACCTTTCCTCATAGTCTTCTAAGGACTCATCATTTCCCATGGTCATTCGGAAGATCTCTCCCTTTGTTTCCTTGGACCTACAGTAGTCCCTGTATTTTTTGTTGAAGGCTTGCTGCATCTGAGCCCAAGTGGTGATATTGTTTCTAGGTAATCCCATGAACCAGCAGAGTGTTGCATCCTTGAGGGTAGAAGGAAAGAGTTTCAACTTTTTCTCGTCCTCAGCATAGTTATAAGTTCAGCAAAGGACATCAAACTCAAACAGGAAGGTATCAGGGTCTTCAGTGGTCAATCCATGGAAATGAGGTAAGGCTGAGGGACTTATGTTTTTCATCTTCATGTCCTCGTTGGTCTCTCGGATGGGGAAGGTACCTTCTATTCTCTCATCATCTTCTCTATCGTTTCTGTTTTCAGCCATGGTCTCAAGAGAAATGTTTTCTTTCTCTTCTTCTGTTATAGGATCTTCGTATATCTCAGGAGGTTCACCTATAGGTTCTTCTGAGTCACTGCCACCAAAGAAGAGAGAAGGGTGACTCAGTGAAGTAGTGGGGGTGTTGGGTAGGAATTTTCCAGTATTATCTCTGTTCCTACGAGGCATGAAAAGATTTTTGGTTGCTTCTTCTTCTTCTTCTTTTTTTCCTGCTTGTACCTGCAAAACTGAAACAGATGGAATTACAACTAACTAAAATCTATCTTGCGGAAATGAAAATGTGGAATTGAAATGAAAGCAGAAAAGGACTAATCTATTTTGTTGAAATCAAATTGCAAGAATGAAATGCTAGGTTACATTTGCAGAATTGAAATTGCGGAATTGAAAGGCTAATATATAAAAGCAGGAAATGTCTAATTTACTTTTGCAGAAATGAAATTGCAGAATGGAACTGAAATAAACTACTTAGCAGAAGGTTGGAGTAGAAAAATAGAAGAAAAGCAGCAATCACAAATACTCTGACGCTTCCCCGGCAATGGCGCCAAAAAGATGGTGGGCTCCAGTATTGCAGCAATAATGCTGCAACTCCTGGGACTCCCTTCTTTACTCTTATCAACCTGGTAGTTTGTAACAAACTTGGAAGCGACGGTGTTGTATGCACAAGTACTAGCTCTTGCCGCGGCTGTCACTTGGTCAGCTGGCACAAGTCTACTAGGAGCTTAAGCCAACTTCTATGAGCTCTTAGAAGAAGCTTTTTTAACTGATGGATGAAAGCTAACTCAAAGAAGGCTAATCTACTTGCAGAAAGAAACTGGAAAGCTAAAAGGAAAGGAAAACCCTAGCAAACCCTAATTTTACCAGCTAGCCCTACTGATGCAAGAAAGAGGATGCAAGCTACTGAAAGAGATGTCATTGGCTTCTAGGAAGGTAAAATGCATGTGTCTAAGCTACTTCTACAGTGACATCTGAAAAAGAACATCTTTCTGTATTTTTGAATAAGTTGTCAGAATTATCATGCATGCGATTTAACTGTTTTTGACTGTGCAGAGGTGGATTGGCAAGAGGAAATGCGTGGAGGAGGTCGGGAAGGTTCAAAGAGGACCTAAGGGGTCCCTAACATCCTTCTAGAGAGTTCCACAGAGTTTGGCTATCAAGAAACCTCATTCGTGAGCTTCTACAGGAAGTCTGCAGGGGTTCTACAGGATGTTCTGGAATTTCTACAGGATGTTTGTAATTTTCTACAGGTTGTTCAGAAATGGGATTTTGGAGGATAGATGGAGGAGGAAAGATGAAGGAGTGAGTATGGAGGTAGGATAAGGGTGTGAGGAGGTCCAGGACTTGATAGGTGGAGCTGAGTAGAGATGAAGATGGCTGGATTTGTTCAAGGAGGAGTGAAGAAATGTTGCACAGAAATTAGGGTTATGTGAGAAAATGTGGCAAACATGAGGTAAGAATCCACGTTAGGGGGTGGAGCAGATGGGATTGATGGAGTATGGGTAGATAGAGAAGTGGTACGGGTGCTCTGCAAGTTGTTTCTCCAACTGAACCAACGAAGACTTGGAAAATCAGAGACCTAGTTACGTTAACCTAATCTGATCTAGCTAATAGTAAAGAGAATGAACAGAAGTTTATTTGCAATGAAACCATGTATACTAACTATGCAGCAAAGCAATCAAGAATCTAAACACGTGACCAACTTCTGAAAATAAAAATCGAACACTAATGATTGCAAGGCGAAGCAAAGACGATGTTTTTGTTGGCAGCAATGTCACCTTGATCCCAGCTCCTGATCCCACTGAGGGAGAGGTGAAATCAGAGGTGCTTGATGGCCTTTTGCTGAAGCTTTTTCCTGTTAATAACCTATCAACTCAATCTAAACATCAAAATCCTTTCTAATCATCAACAATGACCTAGCTAATCAGCAAGATTTTAATCTACTTAACAGAAATTATTTTGCAAAGATATAAAAAGCAAATAACAGTACATAAGGAAGCCTTGGAACTTGGGTTGGGCCCAACCTCAAGAGCTACAAGCTCCTATAAAGAACTCAGAGCTGATGCCAAATATAGCTGCTTTTCATTACCCAAAAATAATCATGTCACAAGAAAGTTATACAACAGTAGCTATAGAAAACGAGCTGAGACAATGAGAGCACTATAGTGCAAAACCCAACAGTTCCAAAAGTAAACTACAAAGGCTAAGGCCTTCCTATTTATGCACTACGAGGGTCCTAATAGCCCTCCTTAACTTAAGGGACTCGGCTGTTCAAACTGCCAGTAAACAGTCACTCTTTACAAAGCTGCTCGACTGCCTTTAGGATTCGTTTTGGTGGCTTGCTGAGCTCCGAGTTGAGGGTGGAGATTTCGAGGAAGGGCCCTTTAATGCAAGAGACAACCTCCCTACGAATCCTCACCCTTGCTTCCTCATGCTTGGCTGTCACCTGGCTCATAATTGCTTGGCTTTGTTCCAAAATTTGTCCAAAAATCCTGAAATAACCACGTATTTGCCTCCTTGGCAAAGTGACCACCCTTATTCGTACAAATAACATAAACATACTCAAAAAACATGCATAATCTATGAAAAATGGTGGATTGATCGAGAGAAATTAGGCAAAAGGAGCCCAATATGTTACCCAATTTGGGGCTCATCAGTGACTTCGCCTCCCTAGCTCAAACCTTCTTAACACACTTCCAATTTCCTACTCGGTATGATATCAACTTTGACCTCTTGTCCAACTTCAAATTAGATTATGCCACGTTAATTTCTGATCACATTCATGAGTGGCGTCATCACAAGAGGTTAGTGAGAACCAAGTTACTTGATGAAATATTACGTAAATGGTTCATTCGTTCTCTCCGAACTTGGATTTCCAAAGATGTGTCCATGTTTCAAGCTATTACCAAGGAACAAGCCATTTTAGCTTCCCAACAATTGGATCTTATTTATTCATATTTGGGTAAGCTCTACGAAGTGTTGCCTAATTACCATAGGCCTTATATTGACCCTCCCAAACTTGATCCTGGCCCACATGCCAATGGCGTGATCAGGTCTGCTTTTGATTCCATGAGCCAACTTTCTACCCATCTTGGGCAATTGATTATAGCATCTCAAGCCCCAACAAGTGCATCTGGCTCTGCTAAAGCACCTTATCTTAAGCAGTCCACCAATGTTCTAATTGAGAAGTCCACTCAATCAAAGAACAACCAACCATCTGGTGGTAAAAAGAATAATAAGAGAAATAAAAAAAAGAACCAAAATACTCAGGCATCCGAAACCAACCCTTAGAATCAGGGGGGCACCATTGAATGTTGTCGTAAAGTCACATTCCCTTGTAAAATTTATCAAGGTGACCTCCTCACCCATGAGTGCCCTCGAATGGATGAAGTCCATAGGTTTCTTTCACCACCATGTACTCAACAACTTACTGTTTTGACTCATCTATTCCCTACACAACCTCAAAAATATATGGTTTCTCAACATCCTATACCTTCGCAAGCGGGAAATGAGGGGTCATCTTCTCATCCCCCCCATAGTTCATTTGTATTTATGTGCAAGGAAGATGTAAATGTGACTACGTGAGCTAAATACTATGATGTTCCTGATTTGAGTTCTCTCTCTAAGGACTCCCTAGCCACCTACCTCCACTGGGCCTTTTACTTTAGATGATCACGTGGAACCTATCTATCGCCTCCCCAAGGGTGTTCTCTAGAAGACGACACACAATCCTTCTACCAAGGCTACTCAACATTACAATATTGTTGAATATCTTTCTCAGGTTCCTTGTGCCATGTCTGCTTTGGAGGTCTTGCAAAGTTGTCCTCAGTAGCACAAAGCCTTGTTGTCTGCCATTGGTGGAGTTGACCTATTTGACTCTAGTCTCATCGCTTTTAATGCAGAAAAATCAGGTCTTCACCATCCCATCAAATTTCTTTTCAAATCATTGTGTGTATTTTACACAAGAATATTCATCACACTTTGGTGGATGAAGGCTCTTCCACGTGTGTTATGTCAATATATTGCTGGAAGGCTCTTAGCTCTCTAGTGCTCCCCACATCCAACACCACACTCCAAGCCTTTAACGATCACAACTTTGTACCTAAATGGGTTCTTCCAATTTTTTCCATTGAGTTAGGAGGTAAAACTGTATATGTCGATGTTGAGGTTGTTGAAGCTCCTTTGGATTACAACCTACTCCTTGGTCGTAGTCAGTTTTATCCGATGAATGCAGTCTTCCAATCTATCTTCCATTTAATTTTCTTTCCTCATGAAGAAAAAACTGTCACTATTGATTAGCTTGACTATTGCATGCCGTCAACCCAGATTTCCACCATGGGGAATTTTTTACCACTTGTAGGAGATCACCCTGGTCAATTTCATAGTGTTGGGGCTGGACCCTTTAAATGTTTAGCTCTCATGGGCATTTTTCTTCAACTCCTTCCTCCCAACACTCCTTCTACTCCTACCACTGCTCACTGCCATATGATATCTTTTGGAACCTGTGGACCCCATAGACCTCCTGATCCTTGGGTGGTGTCTCATGATCTTATGGAAGACAATGAAGCGAGTGAGCCTCCTCTGCCACCTTCAGTGGAAGAGATTTCCTCCTTGGTAGTCCTATCAGTACCTCCTAATGTTGGTCGGAAACTCCATCATAATATGGAATATGACCATGTTATTTTTTCCACATGGGCCGCCCCTTTGCTTGTTCCAGAAGACTCCCTTGATGATGAGCCTCCCCGCTAGTCAAATTGGAGGTCATGGGTCCACCCATTGATAATCCTAGGGAGATTATGCCTCTTTTTTCCTCTAGTCTCCCTGATTCGGAATAAGTATAGCTTGG
Source organism: Pinus tabuliformis (assembly GCA_031772625.1). Classification (NCBI taxonomy): domain Eukaryota; kingdom Viridiplantae; phylum Streptophyta; class Pinopsida; order Pinales; family Pinaceae; genus Pinus; species Pinus tabuliformis. The sequence continues at coordinate 770,790,842 of CM062816.1, forward strand.
AAACTTAAATATTGAACCAACCTAAGGGGCATCTCCTTGGCCTTCCTTGCCAAAAGTTCCACCGCTGGACCGAGTCAGGTCTTGGGATTCTACTGCCAAACTTGCCAATGATTTGTCCAACTCCTCTCCACCCATTGATGAGCATCTTGTACCTCCTTTATGTATTGATCCTCCCTTATGTCCTCAGGTTGATTTTGAGAGTGTGACTATGTTATATTGTCCCTGGCATGGTCAACCTTTCCAAACTCGGAAATTTTATTTCCTTTGGCATGGCCCTAGATTGGTGAGCCATATGGTCCCCTCACCCTCCATGAGTTCACGTATAGAAACCCTTGGCATGTGCCCGATTGTGGGCACACTTTAGCGTGACCTACTGGACGTCGTTGCGCTTCTACATACTATACATAGGAGTGTGATTATTTATCTCTTTTTTGGTTTGGTGTGTGATGCAAGTATTTTTCATGCCTTATTTTTACCAAAAATCTAAACAATATAAAATTCCAAAAATAAAAAAATACATGGTCGTATTTTTACCTCATCCATGTTTATTTATTTCTTTATGTGATTTAACCATGGGTCTAGTAATTCTGGATGGTTTTTACAGAATATGGTGGTGTTTCAATTATGACATCCATTGGACCTTAGGTGTGTTTCTCTTTAACTTGGCATATAGGGGTAAATCATCTATCACTATCACCAATGCATTACTGTCAATGCCATATTTTTGCCTTAGGTCTGATCCCGTCAAGTTGTGACTTTCACCACTTCCTTTATGCATGTCATAGCTTGGCGGTAGATCTTACCTACTCATGGATACCCTAGTTAGCACCTTTTTGTCAAGTTGGTGTCCATGCAGTTCTTTTTTACCCCTTTTTGGAATCCTTCCTTTTGACACTTATGCCTTTGGAAGGAAGAGGCATCGAAGCACGCTCATCCTTTGGAAGTCTACCCCTCATGTCCTCTTCTTCGTCTATTTTCTAGCTATGCCCCAAGAGGTTTCCACCATTTTTATCCCTTGTGATTGCCACTTTTTATTAGCCTACTTCTGCACAATGAGCCTTGGTTTCTCTCTTCCATCGTCATCATCTACTTGGCCTACCATCCACTTTCACTTGGTTTTTACCCTTTCTTGGAGGAACCACTGCAATGAATGGTCCTATTAGCTAGCCTCTTATCCTCATTATGTCATGAGTAGTTCCATCATCACCAGAACCAATTTCTACCCTCTATACCACTCATTCCTCCAAGAGGGGTTTTCTTTAAGCTCTTTTCAGACTTCTTAATTTAGAAAAGATTGTCGAGTGAACTTGTCTACTTTACATTCATCAAAGTATCTAAAGTGTCATTTACCTAGTATAAGTTTAAACCTTTTCCAGACTGGAATATACTAGTTACGAAAAAGGAATACACTATTTTACTGTGGATAGGAGGTTCCCCCTTATATACTTTTGTCTCTTTTTCGGGCTATGGGGACAAATTTACAAAAAATGAACTTATAAAAATAGAAGGGAGGGAGCATATTTTTCCATTAGTCATCAAAATGGAAGCATCAGTTGCGTCACCCTTAAACATGTCATATGTATGTTTCATTATCTCACAGCTGGGTCTTAGCTTGCTTAGCATCAGTTGTGTCACCATTAAACATGTCATATGTATGTTTCATTATCTCACAGCTGGGTCTTAGCTTGCTTAGCATCAGTTGCGTCACCCTTAAACATGTCATATGTATGTTTCATTATCTCACAACTGGGTCTTAGCTTGCTTAGAAGCCATACCATCCATATGATTCTCTTTACTCCTCTGCCTGGTTACTCTTATAGTCATATGGAGCGTGCTTTGATGCCTCTTGCTTCATTGCATGATATCACATGGTGCTCATCAGTCATGTTGCCAAGTCACTCTTATGTTGTGTCGTTATGTGTTCAAGGGGAGTATCAGCCTATGTTGGCCATCTGCAATAGCCTGTTGACCTTCTTGAGTCGACTATCCCTATGTCTATTTTACTTCATCGCTTCATGAATTCATCCATTCATCGCATCGTCTTGGTATGTTCCGTGACGATTGATGATGGATACATTAAGGCCCTCCTTCAACCAATCTTCTCTCCTTCAACGAATCTTCTCATGTCGACTTCAGCTCATTATCTAACAGTTTGATCGAGGAACCAATAGTACCTTGGAGCTTGCAGATCTCAGTGGTAGGTTTCCTCATGATCGACAATGGGTTTACATCATTGGCTCCTGATTGATTGTGTTCACTGGTGTTCGACGTCATATCATCTATTCACACTTAATGGATTGTACTAGGTACCTTGGGGACCATTTTCCTCATTGATGGATTCCCCCGTGTCTCTTATTGGTTTACCTCATTGGTTGGTAATAAGGTGGTTTCTACCATGCTTGACTTCAGCTCATATATTCACATGATGTATATTCATACCATCGGGGTTATGTCGAAGACCCTGGTTAAGAATATCTCACTCCTATATGGAATCCTTCCCAGGTTGTGTTGGAGTTATGTATCATTGATGTACTTTCAGAGCTATCTGAGACACTTCTCTGTCTGTCATGTGTCCATAGTCCTACTGATGTATACTGTGACATATATCCATATTGTATTTGCTGGCGGCTATGCTATATATATTGAGTCACATGCATCCATTGTGTATGTCTTTGTGGCCATGTTTTAGCATTTCATGTCATGGATCCGCAGTGTATGATTTGGTGGCCATGTTCATTATTTCTTGATGACTAAGCATGGGTATGCCCATCTTGGGGATGTTATCAACATTATCGACACTTCAACACTTGATTTCTTCCGATCCAACTTCGTAGTCTTGGCTCCTTCCTCCCATTTTGGGCATTGAGTATTATTGTAATGCATTTTGGCCATAAGTTTCTCTTTTGACCTCATGAATTAGGGGGAATATTTTATAACCCTATTTTCCACTCCATTATAGTGAGAGAACCAATATCAACTTACCTCAGTTGTTTGGCTAAATTTCATACCCTTTCACCTTTTCTTTTACTTATGTGAGATTTATGCCATGATAAAAGGGTGGAATTACATGATTGAGTATTTTATCATAATTATTTCACCAAAATATTATAATTATGAGATAATAATTATTTCATAGTTGAGATAATTGAGAAAGAACCCATAATTGTGAAAAAGGTTTCTAGAGTTTTCCATTACCATGGAGATCAACTTGACCCACTTGTGTCTGAGTTGGATAGGGGACCATTATTGTAGAAGTTTCATAGCTTCTCAAGCCCCTAGGTGTCTATATACATTCTTCTGGAGGATAGAATGAGCCTATATAATATCACCAAGAGTAAAGGGGAGAAAGGAGAGAGAGTATACAAACTATAGCACAAGAGATCTACTGTATTGGGAGAGGAGATCATACTACAAGCTAGAGGAGAGGACCTCATTTGTTGGAGGTATATTAATGTACTTCACTTATATGATTAATAGAAACACATATTCCTTCCATATATGTATTTGTATTTAGCATGATATATGGTTGATTCTATTATAATTTGATCTAACGATCTTCTGAGGAAGGTCACTTGTTGTCTCCATTTGTTTGTGGTTGTGTGTAGGGATCAAGATTAGGTGTGGATGAGGTAGGTTGATTGATCGGAGTGTGGGAATCTGCATCAGACCCAAAATCCTTCCCCAACCTGTGAGAAGGCCTAGTGCACACATATTTCCTTGTAGTATATATAACTGACTGCCTGATGCATGTTTGATCATTTGGGTTGGGACACTATTGTATCTCTATTGGTCTTTCCTTTTTCTTTCTGGTGATCTCATTCGGCTATGAGACCATGGAGAAATAGCTCCTTGCATAATTAAATGCAACACTTTGGTGCAAGTCTGGAAAGGAGAGATTGCCTTGGCTCTTCCTTTGAAATGCTCACTATTACTGGAATGTTGTGATGTTCCTTCGGCATCCTACACTAGCTTAGACTTATCTATTGAAGAATATCCTATCTCTATGGGTTTGGAGTACCTTTCTCCCTTCTTCGTTTTGCACATCCAATCCCTGGTTATCATTCACACTTGCAGTTCACATTAAAAAGAAGACCACTCTGATACCAAATTTGATCTAGTATTGCTCTGATACCAGTGTTATCCAAGATCTTTTATTCGGTTGATGTTAGTATAATTGCATGAAATAACATGTAAAAACCATATGTGCACATGCTTAAAGAAGAACCAACGTAAATAAGACCATAAAGACAATGCAATTTTTTTTTTTATAACAGAGTTCATCCAATGTGGACTACGTCTTCAAGCCCTACTTCAATAGTGGGGAGATATCTTTATTTATCTTAGCAAAAATGAAAATGAGTACATGGCATAATACATCATTTTCCCTCTAATATTGGGAGTGACTTGAAGTTCCACTGCTCAAAACACAACAATCACAACACCAATAGGTTCATCTCGTCCTCTTAAGACTTTCGACTGTGAACATGGCCTACTTCTTAAATATGCATTTTTGTCTCGAACTTCGTGCCAAGCAATTAATGCAAAATGGGGGCTTCTACTATAAGCCCTAAAATACACTACTCAAAACCCAAATTTGACTGCACCATTGAGATCCTTGTGAAATTATAAGTAAAATGAGTATAAAGTTAGCTATATTCCACCACTGACATCCATTAGGGGAATTTTGAGGTCTAAAATGGGCCTCTTAAGGAAATTATAAAATAATAGTGAAAATAATAAAATAAGATTATATTACATCATCAAAATTTAGAGGGTTAAAAGAAAAAATATTTTTTCAACTCGTATTTTCAACTTATCTCCCTACGGGTTTACTCAAATTTCAAGCGGCAACACTCGTTGGATGAAAAATTTGGTTTCTCATCCAAGGAGTACCCATGTTCCATACTTTTGATGGACCCTACTACAAGAAAACTGAGAAATACATGAAAAACAAGATTGTAGTCATGTTTTTTCATGTATTTCTCATTTTTCGTGTAGCAGGGTCCATTGAAAGTATGCAACATGGGTACTCCTTGGATGAAGAATTAAATTTTGCATCTAATGAGTACTCCCGTTTGAAATTTGAGTAAAACCTTAGGAGATAAGTTGAAAATTCGAGTTGAAAAAGTAGTTTAATTATTTTATTAGTTTTTAATATTTTTATTTTTTTACTCCAAAAATGGTGAATCATCCTCCATGGTTGACATCATCATCTTGAATCCTATTGGTTCTTATAAAGTTTATTTTGGTTGTACATTTTTCTTAGGAGGCCCATTTTAGACCTCAAAATTCCCCTAATGCCTGGACCCACTAGAGAATCTTCAAGATTCCTAAGCAACATCAAAACGAATATTCTAGGAATATAATTGGGAATATTCCTTTAGAATATACCTCTCGAAATATGCACCCGTGCATGGTTCCGTAGGCCTGGTTTTGACCCTGCATAGTGTTATGCACACTCATGGTTCCTTTAACTGTCGACTCCCGTTCACCTTCATCGGCTCGTACCAAAGGCCACTAGGATGGTAGTTTGGTTGACATATTGAATATAGGTCATTGGTTATGGACAGGTCAAGGATTCAACTTGCCGAACCTCACTTGTCATTGTTTATTTTTGAATAAAACATACGGTTAATCAACAGTTGGTTCCTGATGCCACTGAAAACTATAAATATTAACCATTGATAAGGTTATCACTATTTTTGGACCGCCATTTAGTCGCTAAGTCACCATGTAAACAACATTGTTGACACCATATCATAACCACTTTCGATTTGCAAAATTGAACTACCAACACACACACACACACACACACACACATATATATATTACTGCCAAACTTATTTGACATATAACCATTTATTTGATATGCCATGAATTTGAGTTGTGTTGTTTGTACTTTTAAAATTGGTTTTAAAAAACCAAGCTATATGTTGATTTGTGGTTGGCTTGGCCCAACCAACCACCAGTTGGGTGCCACATGGCACCCATTTATTGGGTCACGTGGCCCCATGCTATTGGCCACAATTTTTCCACGAGATTTAGTGGGGTTGCCCCATATTTGGCAGTGCTGCTAACTTTAACCCAACTAAAATCCTCACCAAATTTAGCCGAGGTTTGCTAACTTTAGCTGATCATTTGGTCGGACCGCCAAATTAGTGTTGCTCCAAATTTATCTGGCGACTTGTTAAACCCTTGCTTTTGCCAAGTTTTATGAGAACTTTGACTGAATGTAACTTTCACATACGAACTTGGATTGAGGCGTCATTTGCACCATTGGAAAGCTTGCAATGAGATATTTTATATAGTCCTAGTTTCATTGTGATCCAAGGAATTTTATTTTTGGGTATGCCTCCAATACCAACATTATCCAAGATCTTTTCTTCAATTATGTTTTCATAATTGCATGAAAGAGCATGTAAAAACCATATATGCAAATACTTAAAGAATAAGCAACATAAAAGGAGACCATAAAGACAATGCAACCAATATTTTATAATAGAGTTCATCTAATGTGGACTATGTCTCTGGGCCCTACTTCAATAGTGGGGAGGCCACTTCATTAATCTCAACAAAATGAAAATGAGTACATGGAAAAATAAATCATTATACCTCTCTTTGGAGTGTCTTGAAAATGGGTTGCTCAAAACACAACAATCACAACACTAGAAAGTTCATCTCGTCCTCTTTAGACTTTTGATTGTAAACATGACTCACTTCTGAAAGGTGCATTATTTCTCGAACTTTGTATCCAACAATTAATGAAGAATGTGAGCTTCTGCCATGACCTCTAAGATGCACTATTCAAATACCAAATTTCGCTGCACCATTGAAATCTTTGTGAAATTCATGTTAAAATGCGTATAAAGTAGGTTATATTCTAACACTTTCATCTTTGGATCCCCAAAGAATCTTCAAGATTCCTTAGCAACTTCTAAAAGGAATGTTCCCTAAAATATACTACGAAATATTCCGCAGAAAATTCCCTCAGTATTTGTGCCCAACACGAGGTTATGCTCTTGATTCCAAAGGGTTGGTTCAACCCGTCATGGTTCCTACCTCCTCAATGCTCATAACTTTGTCCGCTCGCATCGAATGAAATGAGAAGGGGTTTAAAAGAAATGTCTCAGAAAACTTACCAATGTCCTTCCATCTGGCATAATTGTTGGCATAGTTTTCAATTGACCTTGTGCTTGGTGAGGGTCACAGATTCCAAGCCCACTTTGATCCATTTTAAATAACAAACAATTCATATGAATTGACCAACCATCGAATGTTATAACAAATATATATTGTTTAAACTGTCAGCATTTTAAATAAACCACCGACAACTATTGACCTCCCATTTAATGTTAACATAACCGTTGACCATACATTATAACCGATTGCCAACATTTGAAACCAACAATATATTTAACAAATATTTAAAACTAGCATTTGCACTAGATGTTGCAAAGGAAACGCCGTAAGGCATAAATTTGAGAAAAATCATGAGATAAAGAAAATCACTGAATAAAATTTAGTAAACAAAATTTCATTCAAAGCTTGATGATAAAGAGAAATCACTTACATTATTGAGATATAGAAAATTACTAAATAAAAATTAGTAGAAAAAATTTCATTCAAAGTTTGAAGATAAAGAGAAATCACTTACATTATACCAACCCGTAATTAGTTAATAATAACAAAGTGAGACTTTAAATACATTCTTGGGTCAAGAATGTTAAAGTATGTTATGAGGGTTAAAAGAGGTTGAAAAATAAAGAAATTAAAAAATGCAAATAGATACTTTTCTTTTAACTGAAATGATATAATTCGATAAAACATGTTAAATTCAAACAAATTCCTTAAACTTTTGAATTCAAAAGATATAAATATCAATTTCAATGAATATAATGTAATTTTCCTTTTTAGATTTTCAAAAAATAGCCTAGTATCATAAAATAGAAATGTGTCAAAGAAAAAAAGTCCACCTCAGAAACAATAATTTAAATTTTTTCCTATAAATTTTTTCTACTAAAATGTAATAAATAATGCATAAAGTAATGCTCTTTAATTGTTAATGAATGGAAATTTTCCCACCTTTGTTAGACAGATTCTTATATATCGAGAGGAAGGTTTAAAGAGGACAACAGTTATGACAGGAAACCAAAAAAGCGGCAGCGTATTCGGTACAAGCTGTGATATTATGCAATAAGCTAGTGAGCTAGTGAATAGATTCGCTCAAATGTTGTACTGGCAAGGCTAAGACATGACAAAAATGGTTGGTTAATGAAGGGCACTCTGCTTTATAGGTTTGATGTAGCTGGTTTTTTTTTATAACTATGACAATGAGAATCAACATGGTCAACAATATTAGTACATGTAAGTGTTCCATAACTCGATTTTAGTAGAGCATGGAGTTTTGATGAGTTGTATTAATTATATTTTGGATATTTTTAGTGTCGCATGAATATTTATGATATAATCTCTCCTAAGATTAAATTTTATTCCTATCAACAAATCCGAAACTATCTCCTTCCTCGGGAGAGAGCTTCTAGGACAACTTTTCAGAATTTGAGATATCTAATCTGCACAAATATTTTAAAAATTTGGTCATCTATGTATCCGCGGAAATGGGCGGTTTATATAATAGTTTCCGCCATGGAATTTATTTTTCTAAATATATAATATTTCAAAATATTCTAAGAATTTGGAATTCTTAAATGCAGTGAGGAATTTATTTTTCTAAATATATAATATTTCAAAATATTCTAAGAATTTCGTCACAAAGAAAATAGAAAACAGAGGAGAATGAAATGGGGGAAAAGAAAAATAGAGAGAGAAGGCATAACAATATGACGAGAAGCAAATAGGAGATAACAGTTGTAAAAAGTTCAACTACTTCCCATAAATCTTTCAAAATTCAACTTTTTGAAAAACTTGACAAGTAAAATATACATTATTTTCTCCAAACAAATTTAAAAATTTTGAACAATAGAGATAAGAATTCTGTACATTCATATTTCAGGGGAGAAATATGTCATTGCTTTAAGCAAGGCCAAATATTATTCATAATATCAGTGTATAAAAAGATTGGCAGTCCGAATAATATCTTGGTGACCCAGATTCTCTACCAGAAATACATGTCACCTCTTGTTTGTTATTGAAAAGGATTCACTCTGAATATCCAAGTAAAATAAATAGATGAACACTTCGTGGGATAAAAACATGATAAACCAAGGCATTTTTGTGTAGCTATAATCCCAAAGATGACTAACACAATGATTTGAACAAAACCCTCCAAACTTCCATGCCTTAACTTCGTCCTTGATATCATTAAATTGTTTAAGTGTCCAGTCATGTAACATACTCTGTAAAAGTACTACTTCTTACATAAAACAAGATAATCATAATAGAGTAGTTATTCCCCTATTCCTTCTGCCTGCCACCAATAATAATCCATCAGTGATGGAAAGAAAAACCATCTGGAACTTCATTGTGGAGGTTCCAGAAAGATTGCATAAGCATCATTACCTTGTATGCAGTATTTTGCCTTCATATAAAACATTCACAGCCGAGGGCAGCCAGAATGTTAGAATCCACCAGTGGTCTCTCCCGCATAGAAATGAACATGAGTCCTCTGAAAGAACACGCAAGAACTTGCCCTATAGTAAATATTGTTGGTTTCCTTAAAGGGTCCATCTACCAAAAATGATATTTCACATTCAACACTCAAAATACCTATAAGATAAATTCTCTTTTGGAGAAACCATTGAGAAACCCTTAAGCCATCAAGAAATTGTTTAGCAACAAGAAACTCTAACTATTAATTTTTTCTTAACTATTAACTATTAATCTGACAACCTCTTCTGATCTTTATACCATCTTGGATTTCTTCTCTCTTTATGCTAGAGGATTCATTTAAAGTTTAAACTTAACCAGTCCATGTGGTTGCTTCATTGGATCCTTGGTGTTAAGTAGAAATTCTATGATGTAGGTCGAAGTTAATAGTAGCAATGACGCTGTCAGGCAGAAAGAGTCGATTGTGCGGAAACAACCAACCTCCCTAGGAGCCTAAGACTCTCTAGTGACAAACAAGACAAACAAGAGCAATCCTTCTCTAAACATGCATTTACTATACGGGAAATCAAGTGTTTAGATCCTACCTGTAATCCAACGCTGTTGTAGCAGTCCAGCTCCGCTGATCCGGATGAGCTCCTCCTTCACTTTGAAACCTGCATACACTAACAATCAAACGATTAAATAGCACTTGATAATCTCATAGAATAAAACATATTTAACACATAGACCAAGGAGTACATGAAATAACTCATAAATAACAAGTTATTGAGAAGAATGGACTCATTTGCATTAATAGGTAACAAAAGGAACAAATAAAACCTGAGCCTTGGTGTTGTGCAAGTCCCTCCCAGGGTCCATCAAGAGTTCTCCTTTACTTTGACAAAGCTCACCCACTTCCAAATAGAACAAGAAAAGATGGCAATCTCTCCTCACAAGCTTCTAAATGGGAGTCCTAATTCCTGCAACATTTACCCTTAGAAATGTATAGCTTTCAACCTCCTCTCCTTCTGGCCCAATGCCTGTATTTATAGTGCTCAAGAGGAGGTTAATCAGGTCCACCATCAATGGGATAATCCCCTCTTTGGATGGGATAGCTCCCCTATTGATGGGATAAGTTCCTCTTTGGTAGGAGTGCATGAACCATCTGGAGGCGCTCAATACACGTCGAACAACCTTCTAGAATGCTCTAGAAATGACCACAAGTGACTTTTTAAAGATGAAACTTGCGCATTTTAACCTTTACAGGGGGACGCACCTGGCCCTTTACATACAGAGCGTCCAAAGACGCAGCTTTTGTGAACATTGGGTGCGTACCCGCAGGTAAGGTTGAGAGAACCTGCGTCCCCAGAGATAAATACATTTAGAAAGACTTTCTCTCTTTTTTGGAGTTTGACATGGAGAGCAGAGGCATAAGACTTGCTTAAGAGGGTAGCATGACTGTTGATAGAGCCATACTAACTGTAAATAGTCATGGTGACATTTTTTAGTGTAACAGATTGCCCCCTAAAGTGCGAAGCCTGAAATAGATTAGGGTTTTGTATTATCTAGGAAGGGTGAAGCGCTTTATCATTTCAAGGATTATCTCGTGGAGAGCCTGGTCAGAACCTGCAATTTTCAACACAAAATACATGTATAAGATTATATCATCACTGAGGTAGGCATTCCCATACTCAGATTAAAAATTTAACTAACAGACTAACTACTCTGATACAGGAATGATCTTGCAGTACATCATAATCATAGACTTTTGTAGACACAGTATGGGCGCAGCCATCTGTTTATGATTAGTCTACTTAGATAATGAATACAAAACTCCTCGCAGCCTGGATGGTGGAAACTAGATCCAGGGTCTTCATTTCTACTTCTTGAATTGGTACGATTCTAGCCATGCGAATAAATGAGTTGATGTCGAACATGGTAGAAACCACTTGATTACCAGTCGATGATGTAAACTGTTAACAAGCGTGAGAGAGACCACCAGTAATGTCAATGGTTCTCAAAGTACCCAGTACAATCCATGAGATGTGAATGAATGAGTTGATGTCGAACATTTCATGGAATCCTTTGATCAAAAGTCAATGATGTAAACTGACGTCAAAGGCGAGAAACCTGCCATTGATGCATGCAGACTTCAAGGTACTGACGATTTCTAAGTCATCTCTCTAGATAATGTGCTGATGTCGATAGAAAGCGACCTGTTGCGGGCAAGCCCGCAACACGAAATCATTGTTCAAGTTGAAGAAATGTTGCTGTAAAGACTGACTCAGGGATGGTCAAATGGATGACAAGTATTTTGCAGATGAAAGTTTTTCTTGCAGACCTCTTGAACACATAACGACACGACAGATGGCTTGGTGCTGAATAACTCAAAGTTAATCCCCGGAACCCGGCTGAAGACTTTCAAAGTGGTTTGATCAACTGTGAGGTAAAGGATTTCCAAACCCAGGTGAATGAAAAGTGTCGTGTTCAAGAGTGGTAATAAAGTTTCTTCTGAGACAAAAGGTAACAAATAGGCTCATTCTTCTCTCTTTTCCCCCACCATTTCTGGCAAGTACCTCTTTATTTTTAACAAGCTTGAGGAGGATAACATATGCTTGATTATAAGCTCATCCTTCGGATGAGTCCAACCTAGTTTTGATTCGAACCCTAGGAAGGAGTGGTTCGTTCCTGTTTGTAATTGAACAGGTCCTTTACTGTGAAATGTTTAACGAGCCCAGTATAGGAGAAACTCGGCGTTTTTCAATTTTAGAGAGTCTGAAAAACTTAAGAAGACTCCAAGTTGAACTTTTTCGTAGATTTGTGTCCCTCAAGCCCGAAAAAGTATAAAATAATACCTGGGGGAACCGCTTGATCTTGCGACCAAGGAGTACTTTCATAATTAGTGTCACTGACCTGAAAAGTAAAAAGCGATCAAGGACACGTCGTTTTATTTCCGTATCGAGTTTGAAACGACAAAAACCCGGCAATCTTTTCCTGATTCTACGGTCAGAAAAGAGCTATAAGGGGACCGTCTTTTAATTCTATTTTAACGAGTGTAAAAGAAACGCTCGGCAATCTTTTCATTTTTTAGGAGTCAGAAAAGGGCTTAAAAGATGACTCTGATATTTTGGTTTGTGAAAAATGACAATTTTCCCTCTAAGTCCCTTTGTCCTGCACAAAAACAACACATTACTCATACCTGTTTAAGATAGGCAAAAATACATCGAAAAACATCCTTCCATGGTGAAAAATGAACAAATTCATCCAAAAAACCTATAAAAAGACTTTTTACCATGTCATTTTTACCATTTTACTGTTGAGGTTGAAAAAAGGGCTTTTGGCAAGAAACTTCCCGTGGTTGCTGCGGAAAATCCGACCGTCAGAATCGAACGCCGTCTCTTCCAGGTATTTTACAACATCCTACTCTTCAATTTCATCCGATTAAAATTGTATTTTAGGTTTTAGTTTTGTTTTTTGGGGGGTTTAGGTTTCAAAATGCGCTCTGCGGTGGACGCAGGTGCCCTTCGGGTGACCTGCGTCCCCCGACTTTTTCCTATACAGGAAAATGGTCGGGGGACGCAGCCCACCTTCAGGCCAGCTGCGTCCGGACGCCCTGTGTTCTAAACGCGGGGTGCGTCCTCCGTGGAATGCGGAATTTGAAACCCCAATCCTCACAAACAACCATTCAAATTTCCCCAAATTAATTCTAATCATTGTTTCTTGGTGTGTAGGGCACTCACCATGTTGGATTGGAGAGAAAGAGAGCACGAGGACGTTGATTTAGCTGCAATTGAACATCAACCTTCCATTGATGCCCTAAAAGCATGCGGGCTATATAAATACTGGGCCATACCTGGCATGAGGGCTCAGGTGAGATTCTTAGAATGGCTGGTTGAGAGATGGAACGTTCAAGAGCAATGCTTTTACATAGGAGGGCACCAGCTCGAGATAGAGCCCTCTGATGTATACTTTCTCACTGGCTTGCCAAATAGAGGCGAGCAACTCAATCTAGCCGGGACTAGGCCGGGTGGCCAATCCCTTGCTAGTCTCCGGGAAGATTGGTGCACACCCAATGCACACCATGCGAAAGGCGTGGAAATCAAACACATCTCTCTGCGTGAACTCAAAGTTATAGCTTTCACGGTTACCAGAATTTGCGGCGCAGCCGCTTTACATATTGCTTCCGGGTCCCAAATGCGGATGGCGATTGACTGTTACCAAGGCACCATTTTCAACTGGTGTGATGCTGTGTCGGCTAATATGAAGAGCCAACTGACTAAGGCAAAGAACGGACGACTGAAAACTTTTGGATATGGGCCTTTAGTTGTGAGCTTTGCCTTAGAGAGAGTTCCGATGCTGATCCCTCAGCAACTCACTGTTGATATCTTGGGTCCTCGGGAGCCAAAGCTGGTACGATGGGTTGCGGTGATGGCCCGGCATCCTGACGAGGGCGCGGCGGTTGTTCGATTCTCTGATAGTTATTTTCACTGGTTAGAGGACCAGGTTTTTTCGATCCAGGACTTTCCGTATGCCGGAGTAGATTTTCGAGGTGATCCGGACACGGTTCTTCCACAGGGAGAACAATGGGACGACAGAGGTACTTTATTTTTCACAAGTTTTCAAATTATGTATTTTTTTTTTTTTTTTTATATATATCGTCTCAAAACTGACAGTAAAAATTTTCAAAATGCAGATGTTGGTCCACAGCGCCCAGCCAACCTCCGGCCTTTTGAGAGGAGACATCCAGTTGCACCGGTACCGGCCCCACAGGACGCGGCTGCAGAGGTACTAGCTGAGTTGGAGCATGATCTAGAGCGTCTGACGGCGGATATGCCTGAGACTACTATGGATGATATTCCTATCAGGCTTCAGCGCTATGTAGTCGCAGTCCCTGGACCGTTTAGGAGATTTTTGCGTAAGGTAGCCCGTGCAGTGGTGTCGTATAGGGAGCACCACCAGTGATTGGCTAGTCACTTTGTAGACACATGTGACATTTTTGACTTTTTGTACTTTATCATTTTTGCCGATCATAAGGTGTTTTTCAACCTATGATCGAAGACGATGTATATTTTTTGACACACTCCTATCTATATATATATCACTATTACCGGCTTATCTTGTTTAACATATGTGATGAAATGTTTTTAAATTTACTTGCATGATTATCGTAAATGTCTGTCCAACACTCGAGAAGCAATTGCATCTGCTAATGTATTTAAAGACCTTGGAATATGCTGATATTCAATGTAATCAAATTCACGTTCCAAGAGACGCACTCTCAAAAACAACCTTAATAACACAGGATTTCTAATGGCATAAACTCTATTAAGCTGTAATACAACAAGTTCAGAATCTAACCTCACTATCAAACGTCGAATTCCAAATGAAATAGATTCGGATAATAATTCAACCACTGCACTGTATTCTGCAATGTTGTTTGTTGTTTGACCGAGGCTTACCCCATGCATAGAAACTAACTCGTCAGAGGGTGAATAGATAACCCAAGCTGCGGAAGAGATATTCCGTGTACTACGACAAGCACCATCAGCAAATCCAATGTATGTTTGGAGAGGCGTCGACATCTGCAATATCAAGAGTAAAACCAAGATAAGCCAGAATAACGACGAAAAACACACTCGCTAAGCTAAGCACACTGACTAACTAACAAACATACTAGCTAGAAAGAAAACCTAACCTAACTAAAACTTCTCCATACCCACCATTTAAGCATAATACCTCTTTAGGTAAAGTCCATTTCTGGGTTTACCCAAAGAGTCCCCATCAAAATCTACCAGCTCATAAGCCCCTTTTGCTAGCTTTCGCTTTACAATATAGGGTCCATGCCACATAGGAACGAATTTTCCAGCACCTAGCTTATCGTTAGCTTGATCATATAATAGCACTAGGTCTCCCTCCGAAAAACTTCGAGGGGTCACATTTCTATCATACTGAGCTTTCATTCGCTTCGCGTGAGTCTCGATTGCCAATGCAGCGTCACGTCGAGTCTCATCTAATTTAGCTAAGTACAATAAACGTTTCTCCTCTTCGGAAGTAGCTGGGAGTAATTCGACAGCCATTTGAAGTGATGGGATTTCGCATTCAATGGGTAACACAGCTTCCAAGCCATAAACTAGCTGGAAAGGAGTGAACCCTGTTGAAGTTTTTACTGAGGTTCGGTATGCCCATAGCGCCGAAAATAACATGTTGTGCCAATTCGACCGATGAATACCAATGGTTCGTCGGATCATGATAACCAGAACTTTGTTGATAGACTCAACCAAACCGTTGGCTTGCGGATAATAAGGAGTAGAGCTATCGTGGCGCAAACCAAGCTGGCTTGTAAGCTCAGTCATCATGATGTTTCGAAAATGGCTCCCATGGTCAGTAATGATTGCTTGTGGGACACCAAACCTAGTTATAATATGATTGAATACGAAAACTGCAGCTGTTTTGCCGCTTGCGTCGAATGTAGGCATCGCCTCGGCCCATTTAGTGAAATAATCAACCGCGAGGATGATATACGCATGCCCCCCGGCCGAGTGAGGGTTACAAGTAATAAAGTCGATACCCCATTTGGCGAATGGACCAACGGCAATTATAGGGTGGAGAGGAGCAGGTGGTGCGCGCATCTTTCGATCAAACACTTGGCAGTTGTGGCACTTCCGGACTGCAATGATACAATCTTTAAACATAGATGGCCAGAAGTAACCAGCGCGCAACACCTTCTGAGCTGTGGCATACCCAGACATATGACCGCCACATGCTCCAGAGTGACAATCATTCAAAACCCTCTCAGCCTCTTCGTGAGTTAAACAACGTCGAAAAACTAAGTCTGCCCCCCGGCGATAAAGTGTATCTCCAATAATTTTGTATTGCTGGGATTGAAACCGAATTTTTCGACGTTCCGCCTTTGAAGCTTCAGGCCGAAAGGTTTGGGTTTGGAGATAGATGATTATATCCCCGTACCACGGATCTAAAGTACTGATAAGAAACAAAGATTCGTCCGCAATGGACTCCTCTGCCACAGTCTCTGTGTCAGCACGCGGGAAATCACACATCAATTCCGCAAAAACTAAGGATTTCTTAGACTTGGACTTCTCGAACTCCAAGTCGAACTCTTGCAGGATAACGATCCATTTAGAGTACTTGCCCCCTAGCAGTTGTTTTGTCAAAATTTAAATCATAGGGTTGCAATCCGAAATAACTGTAGTTTTACGGAGAAGAATGTAGTGACGAAAACGCTGGACAGCTTGAACGGCTGCCAGGGCCAATTTCTCCACATGCGAATATTTTAGCTCAGTGGGATTTAAGGTCCTACTGAGATAATATATCACATGTTCCGCTCCGAATTCATCTTCTTGAACTAACACCATTCCAATGGTGGAATGCGAAGCTGCGAGGTATAAGAAGTAGTCCTGGTTGTAGTTGGGAGGATGCAACAACGGTGCATGGGTCAACGCGTGTTTAAGTGCATCAAAAGATTGTTGGGCAATCTCGTCCCAAAAGAATTGAGCGTTCTGTTTCAACAACCGTGTAAAACCTTTAGTGACCTCGGCGTAGTTTGGGATGAATCGGCGTAAAAAGTTCGCTTTCCCTTGCAAACTTTGGAGTTGGCGCAAACTCGAAGGAGGAGGCAATTTGATGATAGCTTCGACTTTCGAGGGATCGACGCGAATGCCGGCTTTTGAAACAACAAATCCCAGCAATCGACCTGTTTCTATACAGAAAACACATTTGTGGGGATTCAACCGAATTCGATAATGCCTACACCTCATAAAGATTGCTCGTAAGTGGACAAGGTGATCAGCTCGATGTAATGAATGAGCAGGCAAATCATCGAGATACGGTTGCACAATGTGCTTGATGTCATGAAATGCGTAAGACATCGCCCGTTGAAAAGTGGCCCCGGCATTCTTAAGCCCAAAAGGTAATTTGCAATAAGCAAATGTCCCCCATGGACAAATGAATGCCGTTTTTGGTTGGTCGGCAGGTAGAATATTGATTTGATTATAGCCCGAAAAACCATCCATGAAGGAAAACATTTCACTTCCGGCACAATCATCAATAATTTGATCGATATAAGGCGTAGGATAGTTGTCTTTTGGACAAGCTCGATTGATATCCCTATAGTCGATACAGATTCTTATTGTTCCTTGTTTCTTGTTGACCGGAACAATATTCGATACCCAATCCGTTAACGGGATCGGATAAATGAAACCTGCTTTCAACAGCTTTTCGACTTCTGCTTTAATCGCAGCCGCTTTTCGAGGGTGAATCTGACGCAACCGTTGCCGGACGGGTTTAGCATCCGGTAGGTCTTTATTTCATGAACAACAATGGCAGGATCGATTCCCGGCATTTCCTCGTAAGACCAGGCAAACACATCGCGGAATTCTTGGAATAGGGCCTTGTAAGTTTGGATTTCATCTTCTGTACATGCGGCACCTATATGAATGTTCTCCTCAATTCCGGGCTTCACTGAAATATCAATGGGAATAGTACGAGAAATATTCCCTAAATTCAACTCTGAATCAGAATGTTTCGTTGGATCCTGAGCGTCTTTGACATATTCAGCGGTAAAGATAGATGAAAAATCATTTTCAAATGCATCATCCTTAGGTAAAAACGAAGATCTGTGATGGAGATCTTCCCATGGTAGATCGTCTACACTTAGGATTTCGCGAAGTTGTTCGTCAGATGACACGACTTCGGGAAACGCTATCCGTTCTAAGGTTGAGGTGAAAAGTGATTCTTCACTGACCACATTCATTTGGTCGATCTCGGTTGAACGAGAGTCGGTAAAAGACATGACAGCTTCATAAGCAATTTCATATGGACTCAAAGGCATAGCATCACCGAATGAGTCTATCTCAGAGTCAGATGGGACAATCCAAGGATCATCATAAATAATGTTTTTTGATGTAATCATATGAATTGTTGCAAATGAAGGTTCTACGCTGAGTGGAGGGAGAGGAAAAGTTCCCAGTAAACCGGAATCCTTAACTAAACCTACACCAACGTCCCTATAAGGGATTGTCGTCTTACCGACATGCTGGATACTCTCTGAAGAGGCTGGGTCGGATGAAAAGTATGTCAGCTGATCAATAGTCACGATCTTACCGTTATGTGGAAACTTAATTACTCTGAAGACCGATGAAACGACCGCCATCATAGCATATGACCAACTTCGACCCAAAAGAAGGTTGTAGTCTAGAGGGGCATCAACCACTTCCACATCCAGACTAACGGTTTTACCTTCTACCCCTATAGGCAATTCCTGTAGAATACCAAACGGACGGAACCCACGGCCATCAAAGGCCTTAAGGATGGTGGGGGATTGGTTCAACGAAGGAGAACCAAGGGATCTCCAACATTGAATCGACATAATACACGTAGAAGCTCCCTCATCAATCACAGTCCTATGAATAGGCCTGTTTTTGACTATCACTGGAATTTGGAAAGCCATTTGATGGGGGAGACGCGGTGTACTATTTTCTAGATCGAAGATTATTAGATTCGGGTCCTGAACATCAACAGCTCCTATAGCCGACAAAAGTAATTTTCGTTGTGCTGGGCATGATTGCAGCACTTCTAACGCCGACATTGCTGAGGGTGAAACAGCTAAGTCCTCAACAATGTTGTAATTCTGGGCTGCTCTCGCATGTGGATTGAAAGCAGACCTTCGAAGTACACCCTTGGCGGGCGGTTTAATTACTAAGTCCGGGTTAGGTTTCTCGATCTGTAGTGGATCGGAACCAGGAGCTGAGGTTGATGGGTTAGAGTGAGAAGATTCTGCTTCCTTACCATCAACAGGATTCTTACTACCATAATCTTGCGATCGAGTCGCAATCCTCACATGAGACATCATCAAAATGGGTTCTTCACTGGCATTCGAGGAAGAACCTATCATCTTATTCTCCTGCTCCGGAAATGGATTTTTTAACACAGCAGGAGTGGGAGAACCTTTGACTATTTTCACAACCTCGGCCCGATGAGGGCAATCTCTCGTAAAATGATCCTCTTCACAAATAAGACAAGGATATCGAGGTTTTTGCTTTTCGTCATTGGTTTCGGGCTTTTCTGTTTTCTCCTTCGGAGCCTTGTCTGCTTTAGTCTTCTTCTTTCCTTTCTTCTTTCCTCCGTTTTTTGATTTGGCCGTAGATGACTCTACAGCGTGAATATCGGCGGTAAGTTCAGGAGAAGACTCTCCTGTCGGGGAATCAGGCAAAGTGATAATAGGAGTAGTTGAAGCCTTGGAAGACTTCTTCTTGCTCTTTGTATTCACGATACCAATCATACCATCAGCGGCATGAGATCCCGAAGGAGCAGCAACGATTTGATTCGACTTTGGAAGATCCGGAATCTTCTCGTGTAATGTACCCGACTGAGTGTAAACTAAGTCAAGGTATTGCGCCTGAGCAATGACTTGCTCCTCAGTAACTACTCCGGCCTTAGCTACATCTTCAGTAATCTTCGGTAATAATGATTTAACAAACCATTCAGCTAAGATTTGGTCCGGGATAAAAACTTTCACTAGCCTTCTTCGACGTCTCCACTCATGAATGTGATCAGAAATATACGTGGACGTTGATTGTTTTAGTGAAGTTAATAACTCCGTGCCGTTATCGTATCTGACCGGCAACTGAAAGTGAGTTAAGAACGAGGTAGCTAACTGGCTAAAATTGTAAAAAGAGGCCCGTGGTAACTCAATGTACCACTTGGCTGCGAGACCAATGAGTGTACGCTGGAAAAGACGTAAGCGGATCGAATCATCCGAGATAGAATTTGAAGCACACCAGAGGTGGTAAGTCATCACGTGATTGGACGGATCCTCTCCAGACTTACCTTCGAACTTGGGTATATCGCTGGGCAACTTATTTGGCATTGGCGGCCAGAACGGAAGATATTGAATTGGATCGTTCGTTAGGCGCGTCAAGTCTGGTAAATCCAAAGTTGCGATAAACGGTAACTGCCGGTTAGGATCTCTAAAACTCTGGGTCACAATACCGGCCCCAGGAGGAGGATATCCAGGATAACTAGGAACAGGAGTCGCATTTGGGATATTATATCCTCCTGGAAAACCAGGATTAACCGGACCGTACTGGGGTTGTTGAGGTTGTTGATAAGTGTACCCAGGATACGGTTGATACTGGTAAACCGGTTGTTGGACAGCTTGCCCAGGTTGGTACTGTCCCTGGTACGGTTGGTGAACAAATTGAGGTTGAGTAGTGACAACCGTACTTATACCAGGCTGGCCTGCAGGCATCTGGACCGTGGTTTGAATCGTAGATCCAGACAACGGTAAAGATGTCTGAGGAGTGGTTACAGAGACAGTAGAAACCGGAGCCGTCGATACTCCAGAAGTAAGTATGGTAGATGTGGCGGTAGTTGCAGCAGCCGTTTGAGATGGAGTACTAGGTGCAATTGGCGGCTGAGTAACTACCGAAGTTACAAAAGTTTGAACACTTGACTGGACAGGTTGCGGTTGCTGGGGTGGACCAGAAACTACGGGTTGTCCAGCTTGAGGTACCAACTGTATACTTGGCTGCAACACCTGTTGACCCTGTGATGGATCCCACACTAACATTCCAGGGTATTGACCCGTAACAGGTTGAGGATACTGAGATCCATAGCCGGATTGAGGATAGGATTGATAATTGTAAGGTGCAGTTCCCATACCTTAACCATATGATTGACCTTGAGGTGGTTGATAACCTTGACCTGAGTATTGACCTTGAGGTGGTTGATAACCTTGACCTGAGTATTGACCTTGAGGTTGATAACCTTGAGGTAAATATGGATACTGGGGTTGACCTTGACCTTGAGGTTGGTACCCTTGAGGTTGATACCCTTGGGGTTGATACCCTTGGGGTTGATACCCTTGGGGTTGCCATCCTTGAGGTTGATATTGATACTGAGGTTGACCCTGGGGTACATATTGAGGCTGGGGTTGACCTTGAGGTATGTATTGCCCCATAGGCGCGTACTGACCTTGAGGTTGCCCCCCAGACACAAATGATGTACCTTGAGGTTGCCCCCCAGGCATTAACTGAGGCTGCCCCCCAGGCGGTAATTGGCCACCTTGAGGTTGGGAAATGGGAACTGAACCTGACATCATGTAAATGTCTCCTACACCCAATGGTATATTACCACTGTTTCCAACTAATAACCCATGATCAACGGGTTGAGGAGATGCCCCCGCAAAGGTACCAGAAAGAGATTGATACCCAGTGGGAACAGAAGGACCGCCATGTAAGAAAGATTCAAGACTTTGAGTAAACACGGACGATGGACCAGCCATATTTACAGGAGTGTGAATACCTCCAGGTGGAAAAGGAGTACGAGGTGTAGAAAACCTAGCCCAAAGTTGTCTAAATAATTGGTTAACGAAAGGTACCAAGTAGTACTTCTAGGAGGACTGTAAAAGATAGATTCACGCTCCCTTAGATCAATAGTAAGTTGATCTTCAAGGTTAGAGACGCCTATTTCTTCCTCTGGAGCAAGTTCTTCGATAGCAATCAAACCAGTAGGAAGATTTTCGGTGATAATTCTTTCTATTCTCGGTGAATCAGGAACACTAGAAGTCGGAGTAACAGGTTCAGATATTTCTGGTTCTTCGCCTGTATCACTAGCAGACGAAAAACTACCAACAAGCTCAGAAACTGTAACAGCTTCGGGATTATAACCTGTCTCTAAGCCTTGGTAATCTGAATGGACTACCAAGGAAGATTCTCCTTCTTTAGGTGAACCTACTCTACTGCCACTAGGAGGAGTTACAAGGACCTTTAAGCCTTCTAGATTACCTGGGTCGTCTCGAGGAGGTGATCCCCTAAGCCTACGGGATCTTCTCAACAATTCGGCCACAGAAACAACTTCAGGAGACTGGCCCCGAAGTCTACGGGACTGTCTTGGTAATTCCGCCACAGCTAAAAAATTTTAACTACTACACACGAAAACAAAATTAAATTTCAAATCAAACCACCTAAAGTCTCTAAAGAACCAAACAAATTTGAATCACACGCCTAAAGAATCTAGGGCATCAAACCAAGCACAAACAGTAGCCTTCCAGACCGAAAGCGCTAGTTGGTGATGAAGCCCAACATCGCTGGATTCAGTACAGAAGTGGCAGGTGGAACAGTTACCCCGATAACCTGCTTAATGAATAGACTGGACCAAGTTCCTCCACTTTAACCGTCTCGAGTGAAGTGAACCCCCCAGAAAATCCAAGTGAGTCTAGCCGACGTCTGTTCCAGGTACAGTGGGACCTTCCCTCCACCGTCACCTCGGTAGAATCCTAAAGATAATGGTCACTAAGGTTACCAACCGTAACAAATGCACCTGGGGGAACAGTCTAAACTCCGACAGCATGCAAGGGCAGAGTAGCAAGCTCAATCCCCTTGCCGGCTCCTTGACAATAATCCAAGGTTTACCGACAAGTGACCCCTGGCTCCTCGACAATGGTTAATCCGAGGTTTACCATTTGTAATACGTGCGTGTCTGGCGTCGTTCCCAACGAGGGGGGATTGATCCCCTCACTGGTTCGGACACGAGCTCGTGCTTCTCCTTTAAGAGGAGCTTTCCCAGAGTACAAATGAGACAATTGGATTTATTCTATCACAAGATAAGCTACTTGTTTGGTTTTGTTGTCTTGGAGAGTTAATTACTCACCTACTCCAAGACACTAGCCTGATCTAAATTGGTGTTTCAGAGCCCTAGTAAATAAAAGTTACTACGTCGATTTTACTTTAAGCGTTAATTTTATGGTTTTTCTTAAAGACAAAAGGTAGCGGAAGTGAAACCAATGGTGTGTAGACTCGACTCAAACCACTACAAAAATGCACCTAAGATGATTTACGCTACTTTCCTTTTTCAATGAAATTCTTAACTAAGAGAGTTGAGAGATGCAAATTTTATAGAAAACCACTTCCTTAGAAAAGACAATCAAAGAAACAATTCTCTTTATCTTTTCAAGCATACAAACATGACCACTCCTTACGTGCACGAAAAACTCTTTTTCTTTCAAAACTTTTCAAAGCTACTTGAAACAAAACTTTTCAAAGGAGATGTTTTTGCATTTTCTCTTTTTAATAAAGCATATAAACCTATCTTAACAAAAAACAATCTCAAGAGCTATAAAATCCATGAAAACTTGACTCACAAGCAAATCAAAAGGGAAATTACTCTAAGCAATCCTAACAAGGCAAAAGCTCACAAAGATGATTCTAGGTTGTTTTACTTGACCAAAATCAAATCAAGGACCAGCTAATGCAGAATCAAAAGACTAGTCAAAACAAAACTCAAATCTTTTTGTTCTTTTTGTAAAATGGAATTCAAGACTCAATCAACAAGCACTTCGAAATTTGCCCAAAGAGACAACTCAATGGTAAGTTTCTCTCACAGGTAGACTTTATGACAGGTCTGACTTCTTAGAATGCTGACAAAACCAGAGAGATCTAAGGCTTGACAACTTCTACCGCCAAAGTCACTACAAGACCTTCTCAAAAATCAAACCCTAGGGCTTACACTTCGATGAAATCCACTAAAACACTCAATGCTATCGAAACAAGTTCAGGTGAAGATCTTTAACAAGGGACTAATGAATCTGGGCAGTAAAAACTAAGAAAAAACAAAATCTAAGAGTAAAAATGCAAAAAAGGGAATGTTCTCAAATTTTAGCAGGGGACGCAGGCGACCCGTTAGAACAGGTGCGGGCCCGCTCTGTGCACACAGCGACAGTGCGTCCAGGGACGCACTGTGCAACACTCAGAGGGTGCGTCCTACTGAAAAACTCAAGAAAAACCAAAATGAATCTAATCCTAAGCTAACCCACCCAAAGACAAAGTCACAGAGCCAAAACCAGAAAAATAAACCAATTTTCTCAGAGCAAAGTTCACACAAAGGAAAAGACTTTTCACATCAATGGAGTCCCCAGTGGAGTCACCAATTTGTCAGGCGGAAAGAGTCGATTGTGCGGACACAACCAACCTCCCTAGGAGCCTAAGACTCTCTAGTGACAAACAAGACAAACAAGAGCAATCCTTCTCTAAACATGCATTTACTATACGGGAAATCAAGTGTTTAGATCCTACCTGTAATCCAACGCTGTTGTAGCAGTCCAGCTCCGCTGATCCGGATGAGCTCCTCCTTCACTTTAAAACCTGCATACACTAACAATCAAACGATTAAATAGCACTTGATAATCTCATAGAATAAAACATATTTAACACATAGACCAAGGAGTACATGAAATAACTCATAAATAACAAGTTATTGAGAAGAATGGACTCATTTGCATTAATAGGTAACAAAAGGAACAAATACAACCTGAGCCTTGGTGTTGTGCAAGTCCCTCCCAGGGTCCATCAAGAGTTCTCCTTTACTTTGACAAAGCTCACCCACTTCCAAATAGAACAAGCAAAGATGGCAATCTCTCCTCACAAGCTTCTAAATGGGAGTCCTAATTCCTGCAGCATTTACCCTTAGACATGTATAGCTTTCAACCTCCTCTCCTTCTGGCCCAATGCCTGTATTTATAGTGCTCAAGAGGAGGTTAATCAGGTCCACCATCAATGGGATAATCCCCTCTTTGGATGGGATAACTCCCCTATTGATGGGATAAGTTCCTCTTTGGTAGGAGTGCATGAACCATCTGGAGGTGCTCAATACACGTCGAACAACCTTCTAGAATGCTCTAGAAATAACCACAAGTGACTTTTTAAAGATGAAACTTGCGCATTTTAACCTTTACAGGGGGACACACCTGCCCCTTTACATACAGAGCGTCCAAAGACGCAGCTTTTGTGAACATTGGGTGCGTACCCGCAGGTAAGGTTGAGAGAACCTGCGTCCCCAGAGATAAATACATTTAGAAAGACTTTCTCTCTTTTTTGGAGTTTGACATGGAGAGCAGAGGCATAAGACTTGCTTAAGAGGGTAGCATGACTGTTGATAGAGCCATACTAACTGTAAATAGTCATGGTGACATTTTTTAGTGTAACAGCAGCTCCTCTCTACAAATTCTTGAAGTTAGGCAAAGGTGGGATTTTTGGTAATGGTATAAAGTGGAACTTCACTAAGTTTCTGGTGGACAAAGATGGGAATGTTGTAGAATGATATGCACCCACTATGTCTCCATTGAGTATCAAAATCTTGGAAAAAATCTCTTTGTTAATTCCATGTATCATATATGAAGATCCTTGTTATCACTAGCTCACTATATAATTACTTTGGTGAAAACTTGTTTTTGTGTGCACCAATGACACCAAACTTGAACTAAGGACACCCATAGGGAGATATGTTGTGAAGAACATCACTCCTTGGAAAAAGCAAAGAGATTGTATGCAAATTGGCACACATAATAAGCCATGACGTTGTCGAGAATAACATGCTGTTAAAAATTAAGTACCTTGTTCTTCAAATCGATGTCTTATTTACATTGATGATGCAATAAACCATGATCTCCAGGGTGATATAAGGCCTAATACCTATGTTGCATCATATGCAAATGCAGAATAGAATCAGATTTTAATTTGTATTGACCTTGCCAGTCATAAGGCCTATGTTTCAAATAGCTTATATAGATTATAATTGTATTCCACTGAACAAACAACTGTACAACTTTAGTTATGTTTGCCTCACAGCAGGAGCAGCAGGGCTTGTTTTCTTGGCCTTTTATCTTCTGGTATTTCTCAACACTCGTGGAAATACTAAGATGGCATGTATCTAGCAGTGAATAATTTAGTATAATTACTCAAATCCATATTAATGCATGATCTATGATGTGGTTAACGCTATCAAATTCCTTGATGCAACAATTTCAATGTTAAGATGGATGTGTTCTAGCATTCTTCTGAATAACTTCATATGACTGCCAGGTTGGATAACTAATAGGCAAGGTATATTTTTAAATAGTAGATATATAAGCCCTATTTGATAAACCTGACCTGAAGTGTAGATGAATCCCCATTGCAAAATAAATTTATTGAAATGAATATCCAATTTTGCAATGACACTGAATTTCTCCCTTACGGTGTTTGTTGATTTTGTTGATTTTTTAGATTGATATTTGGGGTTTAAGGAGACCATTTTTTCTCCTTTGAATGGATGGGAATGAAAGCGATGCTTATTTTTGTCAGGGCAGCCCAGGCTATATTCCCAGCATTTGTTAATGGATGGTATTACGAAATGCCTAACAATACCTTGGTATGTATCTCTCTATCTTCATCATCGTTGTCACACTCTCTCAAACTCACACACGTCTCTCTTACAATTTCTTTCACTTGTAGTTTGTGCTGGAGAAGGCCAGGGAAACTGTTGCTGGCCACAATTTGGGTTCTGTTGGACTAGAAGCTGCCAGTGCAGAAATCTCAGAATTGGCTTCAAAAGTGTCCAGTGAATGCCTCAACAATGCTTTTTCTAGTTTCCCTGAAATGCCATCATTATACAAGTAGCATCAACATATGGTACATGCTATGCATAGCCTTAATCAACAATTTCAAGTCACATATTTTTCAATGGAGAGTTGTTTGACATCAAATGAGAGTTCTGAAAAGAATTTAGTTCCGATTATGCAGAACGCTGGCAAGATAAGATTGAGAACATTACAGAATATAAATGTACCTTTTTGGCAGACTGACACTTCAACATCACTGATTGTTTTTAGTGAAGATAAGTACTTGTCTGCTCCTAGTGCAGTCTCTGAAAGAATGGCCTGTTGTAATATCTTGTCCCTCAAAAGCATATCTGTTATCTCCCTCCTGATTTACTGTGCAACCATCTTGACTCTCCTTGGATGAGCCATGCATATAATCTGATTTTGTTTTGGGAATTTGCTAAATTTGGGTCCATGGGAGTACAGGTAATTCCGATTTGGGGTTCTGTTAAATTTGGGTCCAATGGAGTATTCGAAATGTTTGAGAGTAGACAAGTTTAAAGAATGTATTGTTTTTGTCGTCTAGGCATCAACCACGAGTGTGTGGAGGCACTGCTGGGTTGCAGGCAATGACTATAGACTTGTTTGATGAGCTAGGAGTTGCACCATGTTTCGAATCAACAGTGAACGATGTGTCGATATTATCTAATATTTGTTCATCTATTACACCTGTTAATGTGGGTGCCTACTATAATCAGACATTTTTAGAAGATATAAACAAGGGGCAATCTATTTTCATGTTTACTATACTCGATTTTTCAGGGGAAAGTACCAACCTGGAAGCAAAATTGATTTTCATGCACTCATTTAAAACCAACTGGCAAATTTTGCAAGTATTGTGAGCCAGGAACCTGTTCTTTTCAACTGCTCAGTAGTAGACAATATTCTATATGGACTGAAAGGCAGAGCCAGCACTGTTGACATTGAAAATGTTGCCGTACATTTCAAAAACCTTTAGACATGTTTTAAATCTCGTTTGATTTGAACTAGAAACATGCGACTTGTATTGTCAAATTGAGAGTACAATTAGTTGCTTCATTTGACTATTTCAATGAATATGGAATTCTCCTAAATTTGAAACATTGTCCACTTCTGACTCAACAAATACAGAGAATGGCCAATGCCCATGAGTTTGTATCAAATTTTCTGGAAGGGTACAATACACTTGTTGGAGAGCATGGTGTGAAGTTGTCAGGGGGTCAAAAACAACGGATTGGAATAGCAAGGGCATTACTGAGGAATCCTCGTGTACTTCTTTTGGATGAAGCTACGAGTGCTTTGGATGCAAAGAGTGAATACCTGGTTCAGGTGATACCATGACCCAAACCATGATAGCCTCTTTGTTCTTCTATTACTCTTGATTTTTCGTCTGATCTTATTTTCTTCCTTAACAATGCCCTTGCTTGTATTTAATCAGGATGCCATGGACCAATTGATAAAAGGACAGATGGTTTTAGTTATAGCACATAGACTTTCAGCAGTCTAAAGTGCAACTACCGTGGCAGTTGTGTCAGGCGGTCAGATAGTTGAAAGTGGTACTCATGAGGAATTGTTGAAAAAGAATGGTATCTATGCATCTCTAATTCGAAGGCAACTGCAAGGATCCAAAACTAAAAATTAAGTTTTCTTAGCCCGAACGAACATGGAGCAAACTACCGAGTTGCGTTTCATAAATCCATACTACATTGATGGCTAATTACATCTAGTCTGAATCTCTGATACCAGAGTCACTAACACAGAAATTTGACGATTAACAATTGTTAGATGATCCTTGCTTATAATTTTATGGAAGGAAATCTTGTTGAATATTTCATGTGTTTGTGGTTGTCTCCTGGACTTATTAAAAATCATGCTTACTGCTTATTTTATACTTCTTAAAGAAGATAATGCTCTTAAAAATCATGGGAAACATAAATTGATCTTCTTATGCATGGACTAGTAAGAGATGTAATATATGGTTAATTCAGACTCTCAAATTCTCCATATTCTTTAACCCATCACACTGCATTCCAAAATATCTGAGGAAAAAGTTACCAAAACTTGTTTTCAGTGCCACCTAGTGAAAGGCTAATGGACTCAAGGGTAAGAGAAAGTATCACGAGAGAATAACTATCTTGGCTGAAGAGCATGTTGCTAATTGATTTAAATTGTTGAATCCATTACAATGTAGTCATTGAAACTAACAGAAAAGTAGTCTGAAATCCTTTAAAAGCGTGTTATTGACAAGGATTCACTCTGAATATCCAAGTAAAATAAATGGATGAACACTTCGTGGAATAACAACATGATAAACCAAGGCATTTTTGTGTAGCTATAATCCCAAAGATGACTAACACAATGATTCGAACAAAACCCTCCAAACTTCCATGCCTTAACTTCTTGATATCATTAAATTGTTTAATCATCCAGTCATGTAACATACTCTGTAAAAGTACTACTTTTTACATAAAGCAAGATAATCATAATAGAGTAGTTATTCCCCTATTCCTTCTGCCTGCCACCAATAATAATCCATCGGTGATGAAAAGAAAAACCATATGGAACTTCATTGTGGAGGTTCCAGAAAGATTGCATAAGCATCATTACCTTGTATGCAGTATTTTGCCTTCCTTCCATTCTATGGTATAAAGATCAAAGAACTTGTCCTCCACTTATCACCAGGCATTCTATTGCACACACAAGGCAAGATTAAAAAATAATAATTGCGCATATTGCAAAAAAACCATCCATATCATTTCCCACAACTTTGGTGAAAATTTGATTATCTCTTACAATATGCCAAAGAAACATGT
This sequence comes from Pinus tabuliformis, assembly GCA_031772625.1. Taxonomy (NCBI): domain Eukaryota; kingdom Viridiplantae; phylum Streptophyta; class Pinopsida; order Pinales; family Pinaceae; genus Pinus; species Pinus tabuliformis. The sequence continues at coordinate 770,820,608 of CM062816.1, forward strand.
TACATGCACAACCTTGAAATGAAACTGAGGTTACCCCAATGGAAGTCCTTATGCCACACATTGCGATGCAAACTACATGCATGACACACTATAAAACCATTAGCCCCGACGAACCAATAAACAAATCCATAACATTTTTACTTGGTAGAAAAAGCCCAAATTGATTGACTTCCTCCAATTACAAATCTGATCTCGTAAGCTTTCTCATCAACGTTATGAACTATTGAACACTCGAAGATAGTTTTTCCTACTCGCAGTGCTGATAATATCTGGCCTTGAAGAGTTTAATTAGAATGATGTCCATTTATACCTCAGGAATCAACACCCTGCCAAAATGCATGCCAATTTCTCCCATAAATGTCTATGTTGGTAATATCAACAAAATAACCCGCCAGCACCTAGTTCACCTTGTCGCAACTCCTTTCTCCGCTACTCTTCTAAAGGATCTGCACTCTAAATAATCCGCCGCATTCGCCTAAGACCAAAAGCATATATGATTAGCAATGTAGCTACACAGTATGTTCATGATCTGCATATTGATCCAATAGCAATTTCCTTAATAATGCTAACAAATGACACATCCATTAACAATTAAAGCATCGTACCTATCATGATCATGTCGAGCTAGATATGTTGGCATAAACTCTTTTGATTTCAGCAATGGAGCCTCCCTAAAGCATTCATGCCTGAGGGCTTCTTTTGATGTTATTCACTACACTTCATTGAACCAAAATCAGCTTCAAAACAACATAATACCAAGCACTATTTAGTATTTATAACTAGGATACCTAGAAGAAGTTAAGTAAATCAAAATAGAACTGAAAAAAACATGTAAAACAAAAATTGTATGGGTTTCCAAAACGAGTCTATGGGAGGAATGCCACCATTGAAATCAAACTCCCAATAATTTTCAAAGGTATGTTTCAGAGATTTTGGAGAAAGCAATTAAATATTAACTAAATTTTTTGAGCTTGATGAAGTTTAGGGAAAATCCATATCAAGATAACTATGTCGGGGTCCAGAGGAAGAGGTGAACCTGTAAAGACTAAGCACTATGTTAAAACCTCACGTAGTTGGAATACTTAAGGAGTAGAAGTTTCACAACTTTACTGAATTAGAAGCAAAAAATAAAAATAAAAAAAAAATCAGAAGAAGCATTGAAGCATTGATAATCAAAACAAGATCAAGCAAATTTTCGACACAATATTAGATTAGATTTACTGCAACAGAACATGTGAGAATCATGTATGAGGCATAGAATACACCAGACATTGACAGGACACTAATTCTATTATTTTCTAGTTAAACATTTACTAAAATATGTGAAAATCATGAATACCCTCACTGTATAATAGAACCTCAACAACCTTCTTTATCTTCCACAGATACTCAGCATATCCCAACTTCTAATCTTGCAGTGTATCATGACCTCCCACCACCACCAAACCAGGAGGGGGAGGAAAATCCAACATATAAACCACCGACAACTATTGACCTCCCATTTAATGTTAACATAACCGTTGACCATACATTATAACCGATTGCCAACATTTGAAACCAACAATATATTTAACAAATATTTAAAACTATTGCTAACCATGTGTTAACTATTTCTTTTTTGTCTTCAGGTTCCAACTTGGCTTCGAGTTCCAACTTCTCGGGGTTGCCATATTAGGCGATTCCACCCTCCTTTTCCACCAATGGTATTGTATATAACTATTTGGTTTTTTAAAAACTGTCAGTTATTTTAAACCATCCACCAATTAAAAATGCCGCCAATAACCGTCAGATTTTTCGTTTGGTATGTATTATATTTTTAAATTGTTTTATATCCATCGAATTTTTTCATTGCCACATTTGGTCAGGGCCCATATGGCTTCCAAATGGATGCCACGTGGTTCCATTTCATTGGTCCATGTGTCCCCATACTATTGGGCCAATGAAATGACTCCAAGTTTGGTGGGGTGATGTTATTTTTTATCTAGTGGTATGCCATATTTAGCCCTTGCTGCCAAATTTTTCCACACCGCCAACTTTGGCGCTACTGCAAATTTATTTGGAAACCTTCTAAATCCTTTCCTTTTTCAAGTTTGACCAAAATTTTTACTAAGCATAACTTTCACATAAAAACTCATATTGAGGCACCATTTACACAATTGGAAAGTTTGCAGTGAGCTCTTAGATCTGGCCTTAGTTTCATTGAGATCCAAGGAATTTTATTTTTGGCCAATTAAAAATCCATATGGATTATTAAGGGTGCTCGACTTGCAACAATGGTCAAATCATCAAAACTCCTCTTGGTTTCGTGCCCACAACTTTGGGTGTAAAACACACTACTTGTGTACTTTAGCTACAAAGCCCTTTTAGAGAGCCAACTCACACAAACCCAATACCTAGGGTTGTGGAGCACCTCCCAAGCTACATAAATCAACAAGTAGCCCCTTTACAACTCCATCCCAGACTTGAGAAGTGTTGCGAGAAATCATGAGTAGCCATCAAAAAACCCTTTTCAACTAGAAATACTTGTAGGTGGATAGCGAGTGCCTAAAGTAGTTTGGGAAAACCTCTGAATTCAATGGGAAAACCAAAAGGAAAATGAAAATGTAGATGACATGTCAAAACCTTTAAATTCCCCATTGGGAACCTTATGTAACAAGAACAAATCAAAAACATTCTTCTTTCATCCCTTCTAAATTTTCATGGCATGGTTGGTGAAGACCTAGATACTTTTCTCTCTTAATTTGACGTTATGTTTGAAGCTATGACTAAAATTTGGATGCCAAGAATTTGATTTTTTTTCCTCTTTACTTTAAATGGAGCTACTTTGACATGGTTTATGGGACTTCAGAGTGACTCTATCTCTTCCTAGGATGGCATGAAGAAAACCTTTTTGTAAAAATATCAAGATTATTGCAAAATTAGAGACAAAAAGAAGGAAATTTTTAGAATGTCTGACAAGGCGGATAAGAGTTTAGAATATTATATTGAGAGCATCCAATACAATTTACATAGGTCCAGGCATAGTGATTTGGACAAAGATACTCTAATACCTTTTGATTAGGGGAATGAGGGATGATTGTGTGGATATGCGAATCTCGTAGGGAATAGAGATATATTGAAGGAAATTTTTGATGACATAGTCACACTTTGTTTTAGAAGCTCAAGAGGATCATGAAGGAATATAACTTTAGCTCGATATGCTTCTACTAGGATACAAAAATAAGCCAATAGTGGAGTGACAAGAGTAGAAATCAGTAATTTGTCTGAAAATTTGAAAATTGATATTATTAGCTCTTTGTCTTGGAAAATTGATGTTTTGCAGGCTAAAAAAAATAGGTTGAAGCTCAAAATGAGTTGTTAATATTCTACTCCAACTGCAGGAAGAAACATCCCCTCATAGAGTTCTCTCTTAACAATGTGGAAGTTTGTGGTATCTAGTATCAATACCATTTTACAATTCATTGCCCGTAGCTGCTAACATTAAAAGCAATATTCAAAGAATCAAATGAGGAGACTAAGCCAAAATATTTTATTGGCTTTAAGAAGCCATGGAAAGCTTGACCATAAGATATAACTCATAATACCTCATCATCTTTCACTACATGGATTTACATGTATAATCCTTAGCAGGTTCCACAACAAGTTTAGTGTCCCAAAACTCTATGGTAGTTTCCTAGTCCTCCAATTTTGTACCCCACACCATGGTTTCAATGACCCTCTCCCTTGAGTCAGACATTCACATGGCCTTAGGCATGGCATGGAGCCTCTTTTCTAGGAGACTCTCTTGTGAAAATTCACATACATACGCAACAACAACAACTGCAACTTCCTTCCATTACGTCACTAAATACTCCTCCCCTACGACCCCAAATACCTATGCAACATAACTCAAATCCAACAATAAGGTGGTGTAACATGTCAAAGCACATGTCTTCCCTATTTATTGCATCTTCCATGTCATATTTAATGATGTACATTTAATATTAGGGAGGGTATTAATTCCAGGAACTTCCCCTTTTGTTATAGAACATGAAGAAGATAACCCACATCAACAAGAATCCTTAATGGAGAATCATTGGAAGAATATCACACAATAAGGACTCATGTTAAAAATCCTCTAACAATGGATGTTATTTTCTTTGCTAAAATTGTTCCCTATCCACCTTACCCAGAGTGATTGACCATAGGAAGACCACTCCACAACTTGAGTTCAAATTTTTAAAAGAGTTGAAAAATATGTGTCAAAATTCCATTTTTTCAAGTGATTAGGGATGCCTCGATTTATGCTAAAACAATGAGAGAGCTTTGTGTTACAAATATTTGTAGGAAACCTAGATATAATCTCATTGTTTATGTACTAGGTAATTTTCATAATTAACATTGGGTAAAATTCCACCTACTAAGTATGATGATCTTGAGAATCCAACAATGACCGTCTAGATAGGAAAGATGAATATCCCAAACATGCTAGTGAAATTAGGTGTTACAATAAATGTTATGACTCGAGAAACATTAGAATTTCTTAGATTTTCCAATCTAAAGCCAACCCCCACTATCTTAGAATTGAATGATCGACCCAAGAAGATGTTGTCATTTTTGTAAACCCATGAGAGTATCTAGCTGACTTTTTGATGTTGAAACCAAAAACCTACTTAGGAGGACATCCCTTGAGTTTAGGTTGGCCATGGTCAGCCACTGCTGAAGAATTTATTAGCTATAGGTTAGGGTGTATGAAAATCTTTGATGGGAATACTTCAAAGAAATTTATCCTCTACCCTCTTTCCAAACTAAGAATTAATTATGCAAGCTCCTTGTGGGCTGAATTTCAACCCGAGGAGGATGGTGTGCAACCACTCTCAGCTTCAAGGATGACAAAAAAGATAGTACCATTAGTGGTTTTGTTAATGATCCTTTGGTTGTGACACGAACAAAATTCTATCTCTTTAATTCTATATTGAACAAACCTAATCAATATAATCATGTTGACGACTTGATATATATTGTCATGAACCACAAGAGTATCATAATTGAGATTTAGCCCAAAAAACATCGAATACAAATCCAAATCTATCTCCCTCAAAAACAAAACAATTGTGATTTAGTTTTTGTGAGAGAAAAAAGAGGCTTTTGAATGGGACTACACATATATGAAGGGTATTCCCCTTGATCTATGCACCCACACATCTATATAAAAGACGATTATTTCCCTATTCGCCAACCACAATGTCAAATGAATCTAGCCTTGAAGGATGTTTTCAAAGAATAACTCCAGAAAATGTTAAATGCTAATTTCATCTATCCAATATCAAATAATTAGTGGGTTCCCCACTGGTCAGTGTTCCCAAAAATAACAATATATGGAGAATGTGTGTTGATTATAGAAAGTTAAATAAAACCACACAGAGAGACCACTTCCCATTACCTTATATTAACCAGATCCTCAACACTCTCTCGGGCAAGAAATTATACTCATTCCTTCATGGATTTAGTGGGCACAACCAAATCCAAATTTTCCCTGAAGACCAAGATTAAATTACCTTTACTTTTCCCTAAGGTATGTTTGCATATCGAGTCCTTCCTTTTAGACTTTGTAATACACCAAGGAAAATTTTAAGGATGGAATTTTTTTTTGAAGTTTCAAACATTGGCGAATCTCACTAATCCCTAATATGCAAACTATAAAATGTGTATTGATATATTTTTAAAATTATTCAAATCTATAATGATTTTATATATAGTCTCTATATAATGTTGGTGATTTTTGAGGTAAAATAATTTTATATTCTAAAATTTGGGCGAATCGTCTTTTATAAAAATTGGTAATTGGCGAATCGTTTTTTGGAAAAATCAAGGAAAATTAGCCCACTGGGCGAACATTAGCCCCTAAAATTTTCCATGTAATACACCCACCAAGTTTCTAGCAAGTCGTACTAAGATTTTTTTTTTATTTGTTTAATGATTGGGTTGAGATATATATTGAAGATTTTACACCATATGGTGATATATTTTATATAACTCTGACTAATGTAGAGAAAGTGTTGAAATGTTGTAAGTAAGCTCATTTAGCCTTGAGTATGAAAAAATTCCATATTATGATGAATGAAGGAGTTTTACTTGGCCATTGCCTTTAATATGAATGAATACAAATTGATTTTGCAAAAAATCAAAGTAATCTTAAAAATTCCTCCCTATTACAGATCCATTTGGGCACATCACTCCCATCATTCATATCAGTAATTTTAGGGCTCATCAAACTCTAATTAAGTTGCTCTATTCCCTAGACGAGTCATCACTTTGAATGCCTCCTTCCCTAAGAGTTTTTTGCCCTAAAACCCTCTAGGAATGCCTCCTTGAGGGACCAGTGCAACCTTGGTCAGGGGTAAGTGAGCTTCAGTGTAGGTAGGCCCATGTTAGGGTGATTTCCAAAGCACTTAGGCCCACTTTGACTTGCATTGGGCGAGATTGAGCGAAATCATCATAGGGTTCTGGGAATATTATTAACTTTTGGAGCCATCTAGAAGATTCCCACACATATCATCTCCTATGAGCTCGAAATTGGATAGGGAATGAGTTACGTAACCTCATATCCTCTCATCCCTTCCTCCATGGAAACTAACTCTAAGTTTGGAAGGCCATTCAATACCCATATTTATGACCAAACCACCATCATTTTCCTATAAATTGAGCACTCATCTAGGTGATTAGGGGCTAGAATTTGAGAATTTGTAAGGAGATATTGTTGGTGTGAGGTTTGAGATTGTAAGAAAGTATTGTTATGCTTGCAAAGTGTTGTGCTTTTGATATGGTGTTGGTTGGAACCCAAGCTGGAAGAGCGACAATGGATCAGAATTCATGGTTGTAATTCTTCCTTCTACTTAATAAAGTTGTTTACACCTTTTCCCATATTCTTGTCTTTATGTATGATGATTATATGTGTAAATGATTTCAATTCCATTTTCTTATATTAGATAGATCTCTTGCTTTGATTGGTTTTTGTCCTCTGTTTATGATTGCAGGTACTTGTCGAGCAGATTAAGTTCGAGAAGGAGCGACAAGAGCCAAACAAAGGAGACAAAGGAAAGCAAAATATAAAAAGTAGGTCCCTTGTCTTATTTATCTTCTATAGAAAAATTTAAAGTGCTTTAAATATGTTGTTCTAGGTGTAGCTACCCACCTTGGGAAATTGTGTTTATTCGTAGATGAAAAATTCCACATAACAAATTGGAGACCATACTGTGAAACGATCATCATTTTGGGTAGTTTACCTTCATCCTAGTACACCCTAGTAAACTTTACTTGATTCCATTGATCTTGTTTTAGCCTTTTTTGAAGTGTTTTTTGGTAAAAATTGTGCTTGCAAGCCCCTAGGATGGCCTCTCTGGCACTAGCGCAGGTCTGGTCAAGAGGCAAAGTGTTGCAAAGCACCCTTGGCTTGAGGACAGTGCTCTGAAGTGCACTGTCTCCCACTCAAGGTTGCGCTGATATTGCTTAGGTAAAAAATCCCTCCTTTCGCTTGATTTTTCCCAAATTAGATTCTGTTTTTGCTTGATGAATGATCAATGATGTTTGTCTCTTTGAAATAAATTTGTGTTTCCTTTGCTAGCCCTACTTTGGCCTTGATTGTTTAGTGTTTCTTAAATGTTTTCTTTATCACTATCAATTCGTTCTCAAAGTTAGTTTATAGTCGATTAATATTTGTTCAAAAGAATGTGTCATAAAAGTCTTCATTTATTTCAAAACAGAACAGTCGTAAAGTTTTCGTTCTTACAAAAAGATTGATTGATTGTATGTGCATTAGTTTCCTTTTGTTCCTCACAACATTAAGGGAATTGAAAAGAAAAACTTGCATTGTTCATTGAAAGAGTTTGTGTGTGCTCATAGGAATAGTTTAGGGAAATTGCATTAGATGTGTTCTTTGTTCTTTGATTACAATAATTTGATTGCTCTATCCCTACTAGATAAGGTTTTCATTGTTGAATGAAAAGGATGCTTATCATATTAGTTGCATTCTAGGAATTTAAAATACATCACGTGGTGAACCTTGAAAGGCAAATTCTTAATCAATATCAACTTAAACTTAACATAAATTAACCTAATGGAGCATTGTCATCTAACGCAAAACATTTAGAGGTTCTAGGCTAGAGATGTGTTCCAGTGTCATAAAACATAGTAGGTGTCACTAACTTATTTGCAATACATTCCGAGTGTGATACCTAATTCCACGTACGTGAGTATATCGTATCACATCCACATACCTTTGAGTATATAGGGTGGTGTTACAGTACGTAAAGTATAAAGAAATTCTCTCGCTATGAGGTTTCTCATTAGACAATGCTAATACAGGTTGGGCCTCCACGTACTTTCGGGTATATATGGGAGGAAAACACTAGTTTGCTATCCATCCTTAGGTAACCGAGTTGGCCACCTTGTACACTGTGATACACCGAACACAACATTCGGAGGAGATTGCCTGCTCATACTTCTCCGTTCGTCAAGAGGTATTCTGCAGTTCACAGTTGCTTGGTAAACCTTTTTGCCTAGCTTACCCATTTTTGTTTATTTCTTTTTGGTAATAAAATCAATCAGCAATCATGGAGGAAAATCAATCCTTACCTCATCGTTCATGGAGAGCAGCAAGTAAACCACCTTTACCGCCTGAAGCTACACCCATCCGGTCGAAGCAGTCTCGTTTGACTGGATCCAGTACTTCACAAACATCTGGTTCTTCATCTGAATTACCACAAACACCTATTCCAGTAAGAACTGTGACTCCAGTTACTCCTACAGTTACTGGTACATCTATTACTGAAGTGGAATCTCCATAATTACCTAAGGAAACTAGAACTGAATCTAGTGAAACAGTAACCTAAGTTGTTCAACAACAAGTTGATTCTCAACCTGAAGTTGTTCAACAAGAAATTACTTCCGAAACTAAATCTATTCAACCAGAGGTTAATCCTAAACCTATCACTGTTCAATCAGAAGTTGTTCAAGAAGCCCAACCTGAACTTGTTCTTTTACTAGAACATTTGGATCTTGAGGTTGAATAATTAGAAATTGTTACCTTACCGGAAGAAGATCAACCGGTACATCCTCAGACATCCGTAAATGTCGAGACTTCCTCTTTACCTTAGGAACAAATACCAGGAATCTATTATGGACCTGATGGTGAAATTCTTCCACTTGGTTTGATTTCGTTAGAAGAGGAGCCTGAGGTAGAATCACCCAGAACTCCATTCCATTTTGGAACTAGACTGTATCTATATCCTTATACTCCTCATTTTACTGCTCCTTTTGATCTTGATTACTTTCAGATACCCATTGATTCGTTAGGAAATTTATTTGGACATTTGACTATGGCAGAGTCAACATCCCAGACTGTACCATCTGTTATGGCTACGACAAAATCTTCCGTCGCGACCTTTTCGACGTTTACTACGACACCTAAGTCACACTTGTATGGTGTTCCGTCCATCCCATCGGGTTACCAATCTTTATCGGGAACCCACTCAGGTGTTGCTTCTAGCCCTTCGTCTTCACCAATGTCCTCTCTAGAATTTTATCTGGTTCTTCATTAATGAATACCAAACAACTGGACCCATCAAGTTCATATCAAGCTGGTTCATCTGGTTACCATCCTATGTATCCGATTTACACTGGACTTCCCCCATATGAAGAATAATATGCACATTCTCCTTATCCTCCAATTTCTGGGGGGCAACCATATGTCGGTATGCTATCGTCTTTAGGTCAGTCTGGAATGACTGTCTATCAGTGGTAGCCAACAATGCCCATTCAACCTAAGCTTGTGTATCCATCACAACATATGCAACATATCTCATCCATACCTACTACACCTGTTATTACAGCTTTACCACAGTCACAAGCTTAGATTTTTGTATCTCAACCTTTGCAAGCTGGGCCTTCAACCTCAGACCCCAAGTTTCAGGTATACAGATTCAGCCTTCTTAGGCATTTTTACAACAACCACTTGTGTCTGGAGTCTAACAACTTTAGGCTAGTTTACCTTTTACTGTAATGACTCAGACTTACACTGGTTTAGTGTATTCACAACATGGTCAAGCTTACATTGGTAGGCAACAACCGTTAAATCAACAACTGTTGTATCAACAACAAAAATAGTTGCTTCAACAACCTTGGTAGCCCCAATATCAGCAACAAAAATTCCAACAATACCAACCTCAACCTGGACTTGGTCAACAATCCCATGCCAGGTTTGATTAGAAACAAGTTTATCTAGGTCCTGGTCAGCAAGCCTATGCTAGGTTTGGACAACATCAAATGTATCCTAGTGCTCAACGACAACCTTATGCCGGATTTTCTCAACAAACTTACCCTTATCAAGGTTATTAGCAACAAATGCCTTATGCTGGTATGCAAAGGCCTATTTCCCAGGAAATCCCATCTTACCATGGATATGCTCAACCTGACCTCAATAGGTAGTTTCCTTTCATTGCGACACTTGAATTACCAGATCTAAACCGGCTCACCCATGACCCAATACTTTATGCACCTTGGTGGCCGGTGATTCCTCATAAATTACCTTCTGATATTCCAAAATTCAATGGAAATCCTAGAGAAGACCTATCCAAATATGTCATGACTTTTCATTTATGGTGTTCATCAAACTCCTTGAATAATGATTCAGTTAGACTACATATTTTCCAGAGAACGCTTACTGGTCCGGCTGCGAAGTGGTACATTGAGTTACCACGATCTTATTTTGATAACTTCACTACCTTAGCTACCACGTTTTTAACCCACTTCCAGTTACCCATACGATATGAGACTAGAACAGAACTATTAACCAAATTTAAACAGACTACTGCTACTCATATCTCTGATCATATTCATGAGTGGCATCATCATCGTCGAATGGTTAAAACTTATGTTGCTAATCAAATTTTGGCTGAGTGGTTTATAAACTCCTTGCTGCCATCTATCACTAAGGATGTGGTGAAAGGTGGAGTTGCCACTGAAGAGCAAGTAATTTCTTGTGTCCAATATTTGGATTTGATTTATACACAGTCTGGCATTCTTTATGACAAGATCCCGAATGCACCCCAACTAGCTTTCTCTGTTCCTCCTCCACCATCGAGTAAGGACTCTCATTCCGGTGATGGTGTGACTAGTTCTTTGAGCACAAAAATGACAGGTAGACCATCTGGTCAAACACTTACCATTTCCAATCAAAAAACAAATACATCTGATAACAATCTTGCTTCCTAAATCAATGTTGTGTCATCTGACAAAGGCAAGAATGAAAAGCAACCAGGAAGCAAGAAGAAGGGGAAAAACAAGAAGAAACAAAATAATTCCCCTCAAGAGAAATCATCTAATTCCTGTCCTTCAGCTAAGAAACCTCGTTACCCATGTTTGATCTGTAATGATGAGCATTTTACACGAGATTTTCCTCACCGCTTTGAAGTCTCAAAGCTTCTGAAGACTTCTAATACATCCATGGTATTGACTGATCCTTTTCCAAAATCGGAGACAAATATGGTTGCTACAGACCATGCTTCCACCTCCCAAGTGCTTATGCTATCCACCTCTAAGCCTAAAATTTAAGTTTTGGTGTCAACACGAAGTAAAGATTATGGAAATCAACTGTCATCGTCGAATAACCAGGTTGATCAACCTAACTCTTCAACTTTGACTTCGTCTAATCCTATTCCACCACCTATTGCACTAGAGTTAACAATAAAAACACCTAAGGGAGTTGTACATAAATCGACATTTAACCCTCGAGCTCGAGCTGCATAGAACTATAATATAGTAGAATATTTGGCTTAGTCACCTTTTCCTATGTCGACACTTGAGGTGCTTCAAAATTGTCCCTCCCAAAAGCAGGCTTTGTTGTCAGTAATTGGTGGAATCGATCCAACTGATTCCAATCTTGCGGTTTTCAACCATGCAGGTTATACGCCACAGTTACTAATGCAATTAGCATTCCTGATTCGAGTAAATTCCTTGAATAAACTTGTTCACCAAACCATTATTGACGAGGGGGCATCTACTTGTATTAAGTCTATGAATTGTTGGAAAACGCTTGGCTCACCACATTTGTCACATTCACCAACAACGTTAAAATCTTTTGACGGTCGCACATATATGCCTTGTGGAATATTGAGTAATTTGGAAATCAGACTAGGAGGCAAACAATTACTGTTGAAGTTGAGGTTGTTGATGGACCCCTTGACTACAACATTTTGCTAGGAATATTGTGGGTTTATCCTATGGCTACTTTGATTTCTACGTATTTTCGTATGATTGCATTCCCTCATAAGGGTGGAATCACAATTATCGACCAACTCGCCTTCTTCGCCTCTAGTTCACAGGCTACTGGAATCATTTCGTTAGTACACGAACCCCTGCTATCTCTTCAAAACATTGGTGTAGGTATCTTCAAGGATCCTTCCATAATGGGTACTTTTTCACTTCCGTCACCATCAAACTTGGTGGAAGTGGCAAAAGTTGAGACTTGCAACAAGATATCTTCCACTTCATCTAACTTAAGGGAGATTACCAATAGTTCTGAAGTTGATTGTTGGAAATAATACTGAGAGGGGGGGTGAATCAGTATTATCTAATTCTTTTAATAAATCTTCCTTATCTGTTCTTTGAATTAGTTTTGCATGTCAGTACCATAAAATAATGAGCATGAACAAAGAAAACATATAGTCACACCAAAGAACACAAGATGTAAGGTGGAAACCCAATGTGGGTGAAAACCACCTGCTGCAATATGTCTCTATCTTCTTTCAAATTAGAAACTCCTTTTACAATGGTTTTGTACTGGTGCAGTCCTTTACCAGTACGCAGGCTGCAACCTGCAGAGAGCTACAACTCTCTCTCGTTTTCCAGTCTCTCCTGGAAGGGAGCTACAACCCCCTACTTCTTTTCTTACAAGGACCACTTTTCATAAATTTTCAAACTGGATCCATAAGCATCAAATGATCATCAAGTATAAGAGAATCACCCAATCAACTGTAGTAACCAGATCAACAATAATAGGACCAAATCCAGAACACAGCAATGATAAACAAAGATTTTAAGAGAAGTAAGCACCCTGTTCAACTGCTCGCCTGCTTACGTAAGCACCCTGCTCAACTGCTTGCCTGCTTACAGTACTCACCCTGCTCAACTGCTTGCCTGCTTACAGTACGCACCCTACTCAACTGCTTGCCTGCTTACAGTATGCACCCTGCTCAACTGTTTGCCTGCGTACCTCGCTCTGAGTCCATTGAACTGCCTGCGGACCTCCGCACCTGCAACCCTTCTGTGCCTACGTATGTACACACCTGAACCCTTCTGTGCCTGCGTACCTCCGCACCTTCAACCCTTCTGTGCCTACGTACCGGCGCACCTGTAACCCTTCTGTGCCTGCGTATCGGCGCACCTGAAACCCTTCTATGCCTGCATACCGGTGCACCTGAAACGCTTCGTTCCTACGTATGCACGCACTTTTCTTTCACTATACCTGCGTACCTTCGGGCATAGATGATTTCAAGAATTCAGAAATAACCCAGACAGTCAGATCTACAGATCTGAACATGTGCCGAAGAGATCTCAGTCCATCAATAGATTCACCTTATTTAGATCTAGACCAGATCTAGCCCTCATAAGATATTCAACCCAAAACATGCTCAAGCCAAATGATCTCCTTTGCTTTATATAGGAAAGCTCTTCCTTAAAACATGGATCAATACCACGAGCTGACACCATAATAACCCAATACTGTCGGCTAAATATCAAGAGTAAAACATAAGAAAACCCCACATGTGAATTTCTTTGCCTTGAAATGTGTGCACTGGGGTACGCACCTCCTGAACGGGATAAATGCGGGTATGTACGCACTTTATGTAACACTGACCTGCGTGTACGCACCTTATGTAAGGTGTACCTGCGTACCCCTTATTTTCTTCAATATTTGATAGCTGATCATCAATCTCTGCTACTAACTTGAAGTACTGTGATCTATCACCTGAATGGGTTGCCATCAAGGACAACACTTTAGCCATAATGCCAACAATCTCCCCCTTTGGACTTGATGGAAACCTCAAAACTTCAGCTTCATTCTCCCCCTTTGACATCAAGGGCAAAGGGTTATGCTCCCCCTAAGAACATGCTCCACCTGAATATGAACCAGATCTGCAACGAAGAACCATAATCCACCATGAAAGAGATAGAGACATATTGCAGCTACTTCCAAGATCTCCTTCTGCACATTCTCCATAATGCCAACAATGCATTATATGCTCCCCCTGAACCTGTACCATCAATCAGAAGAGGTTCAGCAATAAGATGATGCATCAACAACCTCCAGCTTTTGCCTGAGGTATTCAAAAGTGTCCCTGGGCAATGGTTTGGTGAGAATATCAGCAACTTGTTCCTTAGAAGGAACATACTCCAACTTGACCTTCTATTCAAGCACTTGTTCCCGAAGAAAATGGTACTTGATTGGTATGTGCTTGGTTTTTGAATGCATAACAGGATTCTTTGAGATGCTGATTGCACTTGTGTTATCACATAAGATGGGGATTGGTGGTGTACAAGTGATTTGAAAATCCTGCAAATTCTGCATCATCCAAAGGAGTTGGGTGCAACAAGATGCAGCAGCAACCTATTCCGCTTCAGCTGTAGACAAGGCAATTGAACTCTGTTTCTTGCTGAACCAAGATACCAGTCTGGAACCCATAAAGAACGCACCACCACTTGTGCTTTTCCTATCATCCACGCTTCCATCCCAATCTGCATCTGTATAAGCATGAAGTGTAAGATCTGTATCTCTAGGATACCATAAGCCATAATTTTGAGTCCCTTGAAGATATTTGAAAATTCTCTTCACTGCCTGAAGATGAGTCTCCTTCGGATTTGCCTGAAATCTTCCAACTATTCCAACTGCATGCATGATGTCCGGTCGGGTACCTGTCAAATAAAGTAGACTTCCAATCATAGATCTGTAGGTTGGTTGATGTACTGCTGCAGATTCATCATTTGCACTGAGGCTACATCCTGTGACCATGGGTGTACATACTGGTTTTGCATCTTCCATACCGTATTTCTTCAAAATCTGTTTGAGATACTTGGTTTGAGATAAAAAGATTCCTCCTTCTTTTTGTTGGATTTGCAAACCAAGGAAATATGTCAGTTCTCCTAGCAAGGACATTTCAAATTCTTTCTGCATGACCAAGGCAAAGCTTTGACTCATAGCTTCTTCATTGCTCCCAAAAATAATGTCATCTACATACACAACAAGTATTAGCAATTTGTCATTTTCAACTTTTATATAAAGATTGCTATCTGCTGATCCTTTTGAAAAACCTTGTTGATGAAGATATTTGTTCAAACGGTAGTACCAAGCCCTTGGAGCTTGTTTGAGACCATAGAGAGCCTTTTTCAATCTGCATACAAGGTTTGGATCATTTCCAAGAATGAACCCATCTGGATGTTCAATGTATACTTCTTCTTCCAAGTCTCCATTCAGAAAGGCTGATTTCACGTCCATTTGAAATACTTTGAAGTTTTGAAAACTTGAGAGAGCAAGGAACATTCGGATGGCCTCAAGTCTTGCAACAGGAGCAAAGGTTTCTTCAAAGTCTATTCCTTCTTGCTGCGCATACCCTTTACAAACAAGTCTGGATTTGTTTCTAATTACTTCTCCATTTTCATTCAATTTATTTTTGAAGACCCATTTTGTTCCGATAACATTCTTATCCTTTGGTCTAGGAACCATCTCCCAGGTGTTGTTCTTTTCGATCTGCTCAAGTTCTTCATCCATTTCTTTCACCCAACATTCATCTTTGCATGCCTCTTTCACATTTTTTGGTTCAGTAGAGGAGAGTAATGCCAAATAGCTTGAAGCTTCTGCAACTGTTCTTCTTGTTTATACACCTGCTTCTTTCTGCCCCATAATTTGAGATTCTGGATGATTCTTCTGGACATATCTGGATGGAGTCTTTTCTTCTATTCTTGTTTGCTCCTCTGGTTCTTCTTGAGTTTCTTCTTGAGGTTCTTCTTCTTCATCATTCTGTCGTTGGGTCTAGCCTTCATCTTCTTCAATGTCTTCATGATGTACTTGCCTAGGAATGTATCCCTTCTCATCAACCACTACATCAATGCTGTCAACAATTCTGCCAAGTCTTTTATTGTAGCATTTGTATGCTTTGCTATGTGGAGAGTAACCAAGAAGAATGCCTTCATCTGCTCTAGGTTCAAGTTTGCCAAGCTGCTCATCAGTATTCTTGATATAGCATTTGCTCCCAAAGATTTTGAAGTGCTTTGCCGAAGGAGTCCTACCACTCTAGAGCTCATGAGGAGTTTGAGTGCTATTCACCCGGACATTTGTTTTGTTGAGAATAACAACCGCAGCATGTGCAGCTTCACCCCAAAAAGTTACGGGAGTTCCTGACTCATCAAGCATAGCACGAGCCATTTGTTGGACTGTTCTGTTCATTCTTTCCACAACTCCATTTTGCTGAGGAGTTCTTGCTGTAGAGAATTCTCTTCTTATCCCATGTTCTTCACAGAAATCGAAAAATTCATTTGAAGTAAATTCCCCACCTCTGTCGGATCTGAGCCACTTAATTTTGTGACCTAATTCATTTTCAACCAAGGCTTTGAATGATTTGAATTTTTCGAATGCTTCAGCTTTGTGCTTCATAAGTCCTAACCAGACAAACCTGGCGAAATCGTCAATGAATAATATCAAGTATTCTTCTCCTCGAGGTGTTCTTTTCCTGAAAGGACCGCATGTATCTATATGTACTAGCTCAAGAGGCATGCTAGCTGATCCTTCTTTCTCTGGAAAGTTAGTTCTGGTTTGTTTTCCAAACTGACATGATTTGCATATGGTGTTGTCAGGAATTTTGATATCTGGAAGATCGCGAACTGCCTGATATTTGCATGCTTTCCTTATTTGTGAAAAGCTTAGATGTCCCAACCTCCGATGCCATAACCAGTGCTCATCATCCTTGCTCAGATAGCATTGTTGTTGTCCTTCTTCAAATATGTACAGATTATTTGGAGTTCTTTTGCCTTTGATCACTGTTTTACCTGTATCAAGATCACGAACAAGACATCCATTTGATCTTAATATAACCTCGGTTCTTTGATCACACATCTGGCTGACACTTAGAAGATTATGCTTCAATCCATCAACATACAAAACATTTCCAGCCTTGACCTTTTCTTTTAACTGAGCAATGCCTTTTCCTTTTATAGTTGCAGGAGTATCATTTCCAAAAGAGACTTTCTTTCCTTTTTCTAGAGCAGAAAATGACTCAAGTTTTTCTTTATCACCTGTCATATGCTTCGAACATCCACTGTCAATGTACCATAGATTTTCCTGTCCCTCTGCATAAAATGCTATCCCACATCTTTCTGTTTGTGGTTCCTTTATTCTCCATGTTTTGGTGCTTGAGGCTTGTTCCTTTTTCTACTGAAACCTGCTCCTGCATTCAGAGTCTTCATGACCAAAGTTATTGCAAATAGAACATTCAACTTCATTTTCAAGAGCCGAAAAGTTGTTATAGGTCCTTTTTGTAATCCCGGTCATACTTCTTTGTTTTTTAGCTTCTCTAGTCATGATTGTTTTATATGCAACACATTGAGCTGCTTTGTGACCAAAGTTATGTCAAGAAAAGCATTGTCCATTGAAGAAACTTCTGCGGTTATCGAATCTACCAGCCAATTGATTGTAATTTCTATTGTCATCTATTCTTGAACCAAATTGAGAAGATTTTACCTGTGGCTGGTTGTAGCTTTTGTTCACCCTTAAGATGGATTGCCCCTGATAGTTTCTATTTGTAATTCGTCCCTGCTTTACCTGATGATATTCATTGTGCTTTTGCTCATTTCTTCTTGCTGCATCAAGATAACTTTTTGAGGTGGATGCTTGAGAAGTTTCTCCATTATAGCCCAGACCTGTCTTGTTTAGTGGAGACCGCTGCACATTGATAATCTCATCCAAAGTTTCAGATCCTTTGACAAACTTGAGATTAATAGCTTTTGTTTTCTCAATCTCTTTTCTAAGACCAACAATTTCACCTTCTAATTTTTCAAGATGTTTTTCCTTTTCATCAATTTGAAATTGTAGAGTATCAATGATCATGTTCTTTTCTTCTATACATCTCTTGAGTCTAGTAATTTCATCATAAAGGTTATCCACATCTATAGCATCCATATAATCATCATCTTCAAATGCCATTAACAACTTATATTCATTACCTTGTTCATCTTCATCACTGTTTGATAGACCATCACTATCTTCATGAGTGTAGTAGCTTTTCTTATTTGCGTTCTGTTTCTTGTTCCATCTAGCAGGTTCCTTTCCTTTATCCTTATAAGGACATTTTGCAGCATAATGACCTACTCTTCCGCAAGCAAAGCATTTAAAAGGTAACTTACCTCTGAACCTTCCAGAACCCATTTGAAGATTTCTGACAAAATTTGATTCTTCTTCCTCTTCTTCTGGGACATGGCTTGCTTCATAATAATCTCCTTTGCATGATGCCTTGAAAGAAGCTTCTCTTCTGTCTGATGGACCTCCCTTTCTCATTTCATAAGCAGTTAGAATTCCATGTAGCTGAGACATAGTAAGAATTCGTAGATTTTCCTTTTCTTCTATTGCAGATACTTTAGATTCAAACTTGGGGGACAATGATCTTAGAACCTTTTCAACCACAATAGCCTCTTTTATTTCTTCACCCAGATTTTTCATACAATTAACAACCTCATCTACCCGAAGAAAATAGTTAGCTACACTTTCATCATTATACATTTTGAGAGTCTCATACTGAATTCTGAGAGTTTGAAGTTTAGCACACTTTACCTGTTCATCTCCTTCATAGCTAGTGACAATTTTTTCCCATATTTATTTTGCGGATTTATAGTGCATTACCTTCATGAATTCTGATTGAGATATACATCCTAATAGAGTACTGACTGCTTTCGCATTTGTTTCATACTTCTTTTTCTCGGCTGCATCTGTAGGAGTAGCTGAAGGAAAAGCGTAGCCTGTCTCTACGATGTCCCAAACTTCTGTACCAAGAGATTGAAGATAGGCAGTAACTCTTACCTTCCAATAATTGAAGTTTGTCCCATCAAAAACCGGTGGCCTGATTGATGCTTCTCTCTCGTAGTTGCTCATGATGAACGATCTACCTTCAAGCGATCAAGCTTCTCTGAAGGACCTGCTCTGATACCAATTGTTGGAAATAATACTGAGAGGGGGGGTGAATCAGTATTATCTAATTCTTTTAATAAATCTTCCTTATTTGTTCTTTGAATTAGTTTTGCATGTCAGTACCATAAAATAATGAGCATGAACAAAGAAAATAGATAGTCACACCAAAGAACACAAGATGTAAGGTGGAAACCCAATGTGGGTGAAAACCACCTGCTGCAATATGTCTCTATCTTCTTTCAAATTAGAAACTCCTTTTACAATGGTTTTGTACTGGTGCAGTCCTTTACCAGTACGCAGGCTGCAACCTGCAGAGAGCTACAACTCTCTCTCGTTTTCCAGTCTCTCCTGGAAGGGAGCTACAACCCCCTACTTCTTTTCTTACAAGGACCACTTTTCATAAATTTTCAAACTGGATCCATAAGCATCAAATGATCATCAAGTATAAGAGAATCACCCAATCAACTGTAGTAACCAGATCAACAATAATAGGACCAAATCCAGAACACAGCAATGATAAACAAAGATTTTAAGAGAAGTAAGCACCCTGTTCAACTGCTCGCCTGCTTACGTAAGCACCCTGCTCAACTGCTTGCCTGCTTACAGTACTCACCCTGCTCAACTGCTTGCCTGCTTACAGTACGCACCCTACTCAACTGCTTGCCTGCTTACAGTACGCACCCTGCTCAACTGTTTGCCTGCGTACCTCGCTCTGAGTCCATTGAATTGCCTGCAGACCTCCGCACCTGCAACCCTTCTGTTCCTGCGTATGTACGCACCTGAACCCTTCTGTGCCTGTGTACCTCCGCACCTTCAACCCTTCTGTGTCTGCGTACCAGCGCACCTGTAACCCTTCTATGCCTGCGTACCGACGCACCTGAAACCCTTCTATGCCTGCGTACCGGCGCACCTGAAACGCTTCGTTCCTGCGTATGCACGCACTTTTCTTTCACTGTACCTACATACCTTCGGGCATAGATGATTTCAAGACTTCAGAAATAACCCAGACAGTCAGATCTACAGATCTGAACATGCACCGAAGAGATCTCAGTCCATCAATAGATTCACCTTATTTAGATCTAGACCAGATCTAGCCCTCATAAGATATTCAACCCAAAACATGCTCAAGCCAAATGATCTCCTTTGCTTTATATAGGAAATCTCTTCCTTAAAACATGGACCAATACCACGAGCCGACACCATAATAACCCAATACCGTCGGCTAAATATCAAGAGTAAAACATAAGAAAACCCCACATGTGAATTTCTTTGCCTTGAAATGTGTGCACTGGGGGTACGCACCTCCTGAACGGGATAACTGCAGGTATGTACGCACTTTATGTAACACTGACCTACGTGTACGCACCTTATGTAAGGTGTACCTGCGTACCCCTTATTTTCTTCAATATTTGATAGCTGATCATCAATCTCTGCTGCTGACTTGAAGTACTGTGATCTATCACCTGAATGGGTTGCCATCAAGGACAACACTTTAGCCATAATTCCAACAGATAGTAATATTGAAATCATGCCGCTAACCCCTTTGAGCTTGCAAAGCGATCAATCTTTTTGGCTTGTGCGACGAACCCAAATCCATATTCACCAATTGTATGGGTAGATCATTCATTAGAATATGGTACTTCTTCCAATCCTTTTCCACATATATTTTCTACTAATGAAGGAATCGTCCAATCAATGATGACGGAAGAACCATGAGAAGATTATCATCATCATTCCCATCTTCGACATGACATAGAAGATTTTTCAAATGAGCTTAATCACCCTTCAATTGTTGATTTCCTTTCGAATTCTGTTTTCATAGATATAGTAGATTCCGAGCGAAACCTGTCAAATATTGAAGAAACAGTTTCTATCAATATTTCGACCAAACCTAACATTGTAGAAGCATTCATGTTGGCAAATCTTGTTCTCCATCAGAACATGATATTTATCGTGCTCTCTTTCATGAATTCTGAGATATATTTTCATGGTCATATGAGGAGATGCCAAGAATTGACTCTAGTATAGTTGAACATGAAATCAAAATGTATCCTAATGTCAAACCAGTGCGACATCGCCTCCGTTCTGTTCATCCAAAGAAGGCTCTTGCCATTAAAACAGAAGTTGGAAAACTTTTGCATGCTGGTTTCATTTACCCTGTTCCTCTTACTGATTCGGTTTCCAATATTGTTCTTGTCATGAAGAAACAAGGGACAATACGAGTGTGTGTCGATTATAGGGATGTTAATCAGGTTTGTCCAAAAGACAATTATCCTAATCTCTTTATCGACCAAATTATTGATGAATGTGCTGTATGTGAAATATTCTCATTCATGTATGGTTTTTCTGGCTATAATTGGATCAATATCCACCCAGAGGACCAATCTAAAGCTGCTTTTATTTATCCATGGGGCACATATGCTTACAAGAAACTCCCTTTTGTTTTGAAGAATGCAGGGGCAACATTTCATAGGGCAACGATCTATGCCTTCCATGACATCAAACATGTTGTTCAACCATACCTTGATGATTTACCTTCTCATTCACGAAAGTGGATTGATCACCCGCAGCATTTGAGAGATATATTTTTACGATGCCGACACTATAAAATACGACTCAATCCACACAAATGTGTGTTTTGTGTTGGTTCAGGTCATTTTCTTGAATTCATAGCATCTAAGGAATTAATTCGACTCAACCCACTTAAAGTTCAAGCAATTCTTGACTTGCCTCCACCTTCAAATCTACTTCAGTTACAAATACTTCAAGGGAAGGCTAACTTTCTAAGGAGGTTCATTCTCAATTATGCTAAAATGGCTAAAGGATTTACTCGTTTATTGAAAAAGGGGATACCCTTTCGTTGGGATCAGGTTGTGCAAGCTTCCTTTGATGCTCTTAAAGATACCTTGATTAGAGCCTCATTAATGTATTCACCGAATTATCAAAACGACTACTTCCTGTATCTCACCACTACAGATACAACCATTGGAATGGTTTTAGTCCAAGAGGAAGATGGGATTGAACATCTGATATATTATTTGAGCTGCAATCTCAATGATACAGAATTTAAGTACTCTTACATCAAAGAGATAGGCTCTCTGGCTATTGTTCAAGATGTACAGAGATTTCGCCACTATTTCCTGCTCCGAAAGACCACTAGCATTTCAGATTGCAACCCTATGACATATATTTTGTCACGTCAATCGTTGGGGGGAAAATACTCAAAATGGATCATCATTTTCAGTTTTTTGATTTGGAATTCATCAAATCCAAATCAAAGAAATCTCTTGTTTTCGCCAATCTTCTTTGCGACCTTCCCTCGAATACCATTGTTTCAACATTAGAACTATCAATTCTAGATGAGTCTCTCTTCCTGATTTCGTCATTTGACCCGTGGTATGGAGATATACTGATTTATCTCCAGACCCAAAATTTCTGGCCTGATACCTCTCGCTTGCAACAACGATGTATCCAATACCAAGCCAAAGATTATCTAATCATTGGCGACACTCTTTACCGTCGTGGTATCAATACGATTTTATGAAGGTGCCTCACTCATGAGGAAGCCGAGAAAGTTTTGAATGATTTCCATTCAGGTGCTTGTGATGGACACTTATCTGGTTATGTTACCATGCAAAGAATTCTCCATGCTATTACTTCTAGCCTTCCATATTCAAAGATTTCATTATTACTGTAAGAAGCTGTCATACATGCCAAATTTATGACAATAAAGCTAGATTTCCACCTGCACCATTGCATCCTGTCGTCGTTGTTGGACCATTCGGGGCATTGACTTCATGACATGTAACCCCACCTTGCCTGTGGGGCATGGGTATATTATAGTCGTTGTTGACTATTTCAAAAAATGGGCCGAGGCGATGCCAACATTAAACAAAAGTGGCGAGACGGCTGCACTTTCCATTTTCAACCACGTGGTTGCCCGGTTTGGTGTACCACAGGCTATAGTTACAGATCATGGATCACATTTTCACAATCACATGAGGAGTGAGTTAACTGCCAAGTTAGGAATTTCGCATGATAGTTATACTCCTTATTATCTACAAGCGAATGGACAAGTTGAGGCCATCAACAAAGTCCTGAAGTGAATTCTTCAAAGAATGATAGGGATTCATAAACAAAACTGGAATTTAATTATGTACTCTGCTTTGTGGAATATCGAACCTTGGTGAGAAATGAAACTGGATTCACACCCTTTCAATTGGTGTATGGTCTAGATACAATGTGCAATTTCATCTCTCAAACTCGTGATTGACCTGTTACCCGACACTTCTGATGAAGAAGAATGTTTCTTAGAACTCATCCATCTGGATGAAACCCATCGTGAAGCTGCATTGGCTAACGAAGCACATAAGAACGAATCAAGGCACAATATGATAGAAATGTCAAGCCTCACATTTTCTTGGAAGGAGACCTGGTCTTGATTTATGATCAAGAAGCTGATAAAATTGGAGCAGGAAAATTTGAACCACTATGGATGGGTCCTTATATTGTCAATAATGTTTTGGAAAAAGGTGCCTACGAGTTGGGGGATTATTATGGAATTCCATTGTTGCAGCCCCAAAACGGGCTGTACCTCAAACGTCACTATGCTTAATTGAGTGTAGTAAAACCATTGTATATATGCTTTAATTTCATGTGTGTGTGTCAATGTGTCTTTTAGAGTTTCTATGTGGTTAATTAATCTTCTTTGCATTTGTTGTAGAAGTCAGAATATTTGAAACCTTTTGTTGGTTATGCCGATGGTTCTAGTTGCAGTATTCAGAACCTATCTTCTATAGCATGGGCCATTTCCGCTCCAAGTGGCGAGTTGGTGAGTTTTCAGGGGATTTTTATCGGTCATTCAACGAACAATATTGCTGAGTATAGTGTGTTGATCGAACTTCTCTTTGATGTCATTTCACTTGGCACTCGCCGAATCATTGTTAGGCTGGACTCACAACTCGTCGTACTGCAACTAATGAACGTTTATACTGTCAGAAGCCCAACAATTATTTGTATGTTCCTTAGAGTTCGTATTTCGAAAAGACATTTTGAGTATCTTCAATATCAACATATTTCCAGAAACTTTAACACATTAACAGATTCATTAGCGAACTATGTGTTAAACAAGTATTTGCGACACATGTAAAAGTAAATTTTTAATTCACATCATTAGTTGAATAAGATTGCATATAACCATATATAAAAACTTTGAAAGTAAAATAGATAGATGCTTTAAGCTTTTTACAAAATTTGTGTCCAAGACATGTTTGGTCATCTGACCTAAGAACTCAAAATGCATGCAAAAATCATCCTAAGCAGACGTAGTGATGCTCATGATAATAGGTCACAGCCTGAGCTATCATGCGCAAGGGCCGCATCCAACAACCAAGAATACCAATAGTATGGCGTTGTAGCCTCATAAGTAACTCCTCGATCTGGACATCCAGAATACCAAGGGTTAATCCCTCTACATGATCCTGCAACTCTGCCAGTGTCTTGGCCAAATCCAAATCCTGGAGAACTACTCTCCCAACATTTCTCTGTGCTAGTTCACCTACCTCCCATTGGTATCTCATAGGTTGAACAATACCCACATCTGCATGCATGAGAAGGATTTTAGTTTAGTCTTGGAACCCCAAAACACCAAAACATGTATAAACTTAAAAATCAAAAAACATTTTGGTCAAAAACAAGTTACTTATAGCACCCCTTGAGCGCCCACTGGTAAACTCAACTCTGGATCTCCACGAAAATCCATCCCTGTGTACGGATTCTCCTTGATGACAATGTGTTGTTGATCGAGCTAACTGAAGAATGCAGTGAAAAATGTAATTGATGACTGACCAGCATGTCTAGCCATCAATTCAACCCACCTCTGCATCTATGGATCTCTAGGACCAGCTATACCCAATGTTACATGCTGGGGTTGCATCAATGGAATTATCTCTAAGGTAAAATTAATTAAGAGTGATCCATAGCTAAAATTATTGGTCTTACCACTCTTTACCTTTCTCAGTTGTTCTTTCAGTGAAGAAAGTATTGCCTCACACCAGTTGAATAAAGTTGGCTCAAGACTCTCAAGTGCATATTGCATGTATGATCTGTTTGCCAGATGGAGTGTCACACTGCCTCCCAACTTTGCTATGGTGAAAAGGATTGTTCTCAAAAGAAAATCATGAATATATTTGATGGTTACCTTTCCGTCCTTGCTAATTTGTGTACCTGGACGACAAAATTGTCGAACATAGTCCCTCACTGGTTCCCCTCCACGGGAGGAACCTGAAAGAGATATGGGGGCACCATGTCTCGACAACCCTGTAAGAAAATAAACATCATTGATCATAATAGGGACCACTTTGTCCCTTATGTGAAAAGCCTGATCTATTGGATCCCATGCATGAACTAGGAACTATAATAGTTCTGATTGTTGCCTCATTCCAAACAACCTGAAGTATTTGAGCAACCCATAGTTTTTTAGGGCCTCAATTGTACCCAGATTATTTAGGGAAACCATGTCTTGTTCTTCATGCTCTATTTCTCACCAAGTAATAAACATTCTGATTTGATGAAAGCTTAAAATCAAACCATAAGCTTAGTTAGGATCCTTTTCATGAAAAAAACTCAAGAAATTTTGGGCCAAATTGGTGAAAAAAGTTTGTGAAACTCGCCTAACGCAGCCCAGGTAAGGAGACAGTGCACTGCAGTGAAGCAAGCCTTTTGTCTGGGTGCTCCCTAGCCCAGTTTTTAACATGGAAGCCTGCGCTAATCCTAGGTCGAAATATTCAAACCCCAGGGGCCCTAAAAACCCTAAAAACTTGCATGAAACTGTAAAAGAATGACATGAAAAGAAAGAGGAGGGGTAGATCTCCTACTTGGTCTAGACGACACGAGAAATGATCCAGAAAATCTCTCACAATCAGCTGCTGAAAGTCGAGGTAAAAATAGGGCCAGAGCACAAATTGAATGGTAAATATAAAATGGTGAAAATAACATGGTAAATTCTTGTTTTTATGTTTATTTCATGAGAATTAAATTAGTAAACTTTAGTATTTACCTATTTTTACCAATGAAACAGGTATGTTTAATCTGTTTAGTGTTTCTTTGGATAGATTTACAATTGACTTATAGAATTGACGTGCATGATCGTGAATTGTACTTTGACCACAAAGCATACTTTTATCTCTTTTTCGAGTTCTGGTAAACATCGAAAAAGGAACCCCCTTGGAGTTCGTTTTAATCCCTTTTCAGATTCTCTAAATATGAAAAGATTTCTGAGCACTTGTCCTTTCCAGCTCGTTAACGGATTGGAAACGACATCTACTCAGTATAAGTTTAACCCTTTTCTGGACTGAGATAGATTATTTACGAAAAAGAAACACGTTGATCGAACATGGTCAATAGGTTCTCTCTTGTATTGTTTTACGCTTTTTCGGACTGGAGAGACAAATTTACAAAAAATAACTTGTGGAGTTTTATGTTTTTCCCTTTTCAAACTCTCTAAACATGAAAAGGACCAAGTTATCATTGTCTTTAGACTCATTAAAACATTAAATAGCGACAAACTTGTCCATCATGACAAGACCGAGTGTCACCTTTGCTAGACTAGTTAAAACATCACATAGTGATGTATTCACCCGAAGGGTGGAATTATACAACAAGCATATGTTATTCTCCTCAAGCTTAATAAAAATAAAGAGGTATTGGTCAACAATGACCAGGGAAAATGGGAAAAGGGGTAAACCACTTTATGGCAGCAGGTCGTTCTTGAACATGACACTTTCACTTCATCACTGTGACTATTTGGGTTGGGTAATCTGCTTGATGGTCATCATACCTTGGTATATCATACCATCCATTACCTTAGTTTTGCGTTAATGCTGCCAAACCATTTAGTGTCACTGACATGTGCAAGAGAAGTCACTCAGTTGAAATTCATCCTTTGTAATACTCATAAACCTTCATTTTCATGACCGCCATTCTTGACCCTTATGTCGTCAGTCACATTCCGTCTCCAAAAGCATTACATTCATTTTGTGTTGTTGATGTGGGATACATCAAGGCCCTACTGCGACAAGTCGCTTCTTGTCGACATCAGCACATTATCCAAGAAGTTGACTTAGAAATACGCTTCCAGTACCTTGAGGCTTACATACATCAATGACATGTTTCTCGCTTCCGGCGATAGGTTGACATCACTGGCCTTCGATCAAAAGACTTTGTATGGTGTTTGACATCAAAACATCCATTCACACCATGCAGAATGTAATGTAGTACCTTAAGGATCATTATCATTATCAGTGATTTGTCTCGCATCTGTTAATGGCTTACATCATTGGCTGGTAATTAGGTGGTGTCTTCCCATGTTTGACTTCAAATCACATATTTGCATGGTTAGAATTATACTTGAGTAAACGATTGAATGAGATAGAAGACCCTAGATCTAGTTACATCCATCCGAGTTGCGATTTCAGGAAATGTACCAAATCATCCGTACAATGGATTTACATTGATGGTCATCATATCATGGGTCTATATCTGTAGACAACTATCTATGTACTTGTAATGAAATTTTATATGTTGATCATGGGTATGCCTTCCCTCAGCAATTCATGAGACAAAAAAAAAATATCATGATATTATGTATTGTAATCGATGCAGGTCACTATCCACTTCGGAACCTCCTCATCACATCGTAAAGCATGTCACTCAACATTAACATTTTTGAATTCATGCTTTAGGGGGAAACTGTTACAGATCCATTTGGGCACATCACTCCCATCATTTAGATTAGTACTTTTAGGGCTCATCAAACCTAACTTTGTTGCTACATGCCCTAGATGATTTATCACTTTGAATGCCTCCTTCCCTAAGAGTTTTTTTGGCTTGAAGCCCTCCCAAAATTCCTCCTTGAGGGACCAACGCAACTTTGGTCAGGGGTAAGTGCACTTTAGTGCAGGTAGGCCCATGTTAGGGTGCTTTCCAGAGCACTTAGGCCCACTTTGACTTGCACTGGGCTAGATTGAGCAAAATCATCATAGGGTTCTAGGAATATTCTTATCTTCTGGAGCCATCTAGAAGATTCCCACACTTATCATCTCCTATGAGCTCAAAAGTGGATAGGGAACGAGTTAAGTAACCTCCTATCCTCTCATCCCTTCCTCCATGGAAACTAACTCTAAGTTTGGAAGGCCATTCAATACCCTCATTTATGAACAAACCACCATAATTTTCCTATAAATTGAGCACTCATCTAAGTGATCAGGGGCTGCACTTTGAGAATTTGTAAGGAGATATTGTTGGTGTGAGGTTTGAGATTGTAAGCAAGTATTGTTATGCTATCGAAGTGTTTTGCTTTTGATGTGATGTTGGTTGGAACCCAAGCTGGAAGAGTTACAATGGATCAAACTTCATGGTCGTAGTTCTTCCTTCTACATAATAAAGTTGTTTACACCTTTTTCCATATTATTGTTTTTGTGTATGATGATTATATATGTAAATGCTTTCGATTCCATTTGCTTATAGTAGATAGATCTCTTTCTTTGATTGGTTTTTGTCCTCTGTTTATGATTGCAGGTACTTGTCAAGCGGATGAAGTTTGAGAAGGAGTGATAGGAGCCAAACAAAGGAGACAAAGGCAAGCGAAAGATAACAAGTAGGTCCCTTGTCTTATTTATCTTCTATAGAAAAAGGTTAAGTGCTTTAAATCTGTTGTTCTAGGTGTAGCTACGCACCTAAGGAAATTGTGTTTATCTGTGGATGCAAAATTCCACATAACACTCCCCCAAAGACACAAAAGGAGGTACATAGATTTTTAGGACATGCTAGTTATTACAATCATTTTATTGAATTTTTTCAAAACTTGTATCTCCTTTATCTTTTCTACTCTCAAAAGACAAGAATTTATATGGGATGAAAAATGTGAAAATGCCTTTATGGGTCTAAAAAAAATTGTCTCTGAAGCTCATATCTTACGATGGCTTGATAAAAAGTTTCCATTCCATATTTCTACATATGCCTTCAACATTTCTATTACGACCGTATTGGGACAACAAGAGTAACAACTCCATTACTTTCATTTGATGATTATATTTTTACACTCCAAAAACAAATGAGTCAAAGCGAGCTTCTAGACTCCAATGCCTCACTTATAAAGCCACTTATAAATATTTACTCAAGATAACTCCCTCTCTCAACACAAGGCATTAACATAACTGTTATTGTGGTTACGACCATCTAGAAGATTTACACAGCCATGGACAACATGTTCATGAATGCCCCAAACATTGCATAAATGACAATAAAGCACATTTTGATGTTCTGAATCAATTGTTATTTCTCATTGGTCTAAAACAAAAGGGTCAAAGGGAGCTTCTAGACTCCAATGCCTCACTTATAAAGCCACTTATAAATATTTACTCACCATAACTCCCTCTCTCAACACAAGACATTAGCATAATTGTTATTGTGGTTACACCATCTAGAAGATTTACACAACCATGGACAACATGTTCATGAATGCCCCAAACATTGCATAAATGACAATAAAGCACTTTTTATGTTCTGAATCAATTGTTATTTCCATACTTTTATTTTGATCTAAAATGGGCACTTATTTCAAAATAGGAAGAATCCTTATCATTTTCAATGAGCATATTATTTACAACTTAAACTGAAGATTAAATTAGAAATGCCTATAACATGGAAAACTTATTGAACACAAATATCAATTATATGATAGAGAATGGTGGATGATTTTAAGTCAAATTTTAGAATTAGATGATTATTATTAATGATCCTATAAATTGTTGCATGAGTATAAAAGGTTGGAGTCCTGGATTATTAAGCAATCTAGAGATCAAATAGTCCTATGCTCACTCTTAGAATAGAAATTCCGTACTTGTGTTAGATATATTTGAGGTCATTTTCAATTTAAATTCTATTAAATTACATATTAAATATTCTTTAGGCCACTCACATAAGTGCACCTTCCATCTGTGTCTACCACTATCCATGTTTCTCTATCTTCATCTTTGCTTTTTTCTAAGAGTCCTTGTTGAACTTTTTATTTTGTTGTGTGTCCTTTTCATTCAATTTTTTTTTTTTTTGTTAATGTAAAAAAATATTGAAAGGGAATTTTTGTGTTAAAATGATACTTTTGTTGTTTTTTTTTTCTCGAGGAAAGTATAACTTTTTGATAAAAAATGGCAATTATGCACACTATTTGTGTAGATTTATTAGGAGATTTAATTTCATTGAGGACAAAGAGAGAGGAAGCCCTAATTTTTGGGTATGAAATAGTTATGGTAAAAATGAATCCCTTGAACGAAACATTGCAATTTCATGTCATAAGATTCCACCCATGCAAGAAAACAACAATTAATATTCAAACCAACTTGTAAAAATATAGAATCTCTCTTTGATGTAAAATCTTATAGGCTAGTAATGAAACTCCAACACCTTCCATTAACAAATTGTCAATACATACTTCACTATAGGTCTCTTTGATACTTAATTTAATATCACTTCTATGCTTAAATTCTAGGACTACCACACAACTTCCCTCATTCCATGTTGAATTGGTCGCCTCATATATATTCATAACATATTTATCATGTAGGAACCTCAAGGACATATGAATTGAAAACATGACCCAACTCCTAGAAAAATACTTTCTATGCTTCCTTAGAATGAAGTGATCTATTAGAACTCTTAATGGAAGTGCATATTATTGGTTTTGGAACCCAAACCTCTCTATTGAAGACATAGTTATGATGATGAGAACTAGACACATAGCCTCAATCTCATGGAATTCTATATCTCCAATCCATAGCTAGGTTGATCATGTTTATATTCTTACCCTTAATACCTCTTTTAGGCTGAGAAAAGTTAGGTATCATACCCGACCTATTCCATATCCCTTGTGACTTTATAACACTATGCGACATGTCCCGATTATCACACTCCTTAATGATTGGTTTCACATGTGTGATTTTTTATATTTTACATCCCATATTGTACAATTATCCCTCGAATTATATTTATTTCCTATTCAAAGAAGAAAATATGATAGACCTTAAGCCTCCATGTATTTTCTTCGGTAAGTGGGACACTTCGAAATAAAATTCCAGTCCACATGTGAGCATTGATCGATAGTAGGAAATGTGCTTCATCATATTCAATCATAATGACTTGTATTCAACATATGCCATTCATTCAATATTTTTAGCGACTTGAAACTAATTATGGGAGGCGTTGGAGTACCCATCTAACATATGTGTTTATCAGTAGTTCCATTTTCTTAACAGATAGTACCAAGGAAAGGACATTTGGCCACTGAGTTTGACTTCAATTGGCCAAGGTCCTTGACATTCTTTCCCTTGCCCTCTTGATACAATTCTTTTCAAATCCTTTCCAACCTCATGTACAAATTTTCTTCTTGCAAATTGACTCAAATATACACCAATTTTAGTCACTTTTATCTAACAATATACATATTTTGGGGGATTGGAGATGGTGCATTCTAGTCCTTGCCTCTCACTTAAACATTTCTTTATATGTCTACTTGGGATCCAATACACCTCCTTCCTAACATCCATGCACCTCCATTCTTCATGCATTATGCATTTTTTAGTTAGGTTTTAGGCTCATTGGACTTCCATTGCAATATTGACGAACCTCCTCCTCCTCTCTTTTCTCTCTTTATTTTTCTGTGTAAACATTATCCACAATTTTTTGTGGAGGTGTGAATTGTTTTCTATAACATATAGTCTTCTCGATACATCCCATACTCTATAGGTTTAGGTTTCCTATCTAATTAGCTATGTTTCTAGATGCCAGGAACATATAAGATGGTAATTGAACACATGCGCCCTCCTTGGATAGTAGGATTTGTTGGTACACAATTTGAATCAACATTAGTGCATTTATGAACAATAGAAAATGTTGTCCCTCGAAATGAATTTCAATCACCAGAATTTAAGATATGTTATTCACTCGGTATTTTTGAATAGTGTGCAACTAAACGTCTTCCTTGTAGGAATTGGAATACTAGTTTGACATAATTCTTCTACTTTTAATTTATTTATGTTAAGAGATACAAATAGGAAAAAGGTATTTGGTAGCTAGCCATGGATAACATGGATCATATATTCATATGCCCCCCCCCTTGATCGTAGAACTCTTTTCTAATGTTTCCAACCTCTTATACCACATTTTCCCCTGCAAATTTCCTGAATTATACACCCTTATCCATAGTTTGGGAGATAGGAGTTGGTGTAATTGGAGGTCATGGTGCTCATTTAAGGGTTTCTCTATCTATATCATTAGGCTCCAACACACACCCTTCTTGGATTCTTCACACATTCCTTATTTTCGGTCAACATTTATTTTCAGGTTAGGTTGTAGGCTTGTTGGAATCTCATTGAATTCTTCATGACCCTCTTATTTTTCTCTAAATTTCAATTTTTAAGCATGACCATGCCACATTCATAGGATTAATTGCCATCCCTTGACAATACCTTCATAGATTCTCAATTCAATGTTTATGAGCTCACCATTACATGTTTCGATTTCTATTCCCTGTATTACTAGCTAACAAAATAGTTTCTCCACGCCACCTTGAGGAGTGGCTACTTGATATTCCAACTTATTAATATGGAGGAAATATGCTTGGTGAGTTTGATTCGGCCAATTGAATCTCAACAAATTCCATTGGGAATTCATTAAGGTGTTCCAATGATTAAGAGCTAGGTTAAAAAATAACGTTAATTATAAGTTAATTTATTAACAATAAAAGGGAAATCAAGGTAATTGAATATACACATGCGTACAAAAACAAAAACACCATAACAATCATCACATGATTAGTAGTTGCACCATGACATTATAAACCTAACAAAAATTGGTGATTCATTTTGGAACTGTAAGAACCATAAATCATGGAGTGAAATGTCATAATCTATCTTCACTCTCAAAATACTCAGGATTATTTGACTCAAAATTTTAATCTCATATTACAAGTTCCCCCCCCGGTTATGCTTTGATTTTCATCCATTGGGATTTATGGTTGAAATGACATAAACAATATATTTGTATGCACCTTAGTGGTTACAACTCTCATATTTTAGCTATTTCTTAAAATTTATGTTCCTTAGTTTGAGTGGGTTTATTTATGATAGAGAAAAGTGGTGTTTCCATACAATCACCAGGGTTCCCCTCGTTTATATACCTACCTGGTAGAAGCAATATTAATTTTCCACCTAGAAAATAAAACATCAATAAATTTATTGAACCTCATAACTCACATGAAATCATGTCAAGTTCACCATGAAAGTATGAAAATAGAAACATGTACCATTTCAGTGTGTGTCCTTTATGATAAACTGGATGGATACCTTAGCCATTGATTCTGCAGGTAGAAGAGTCGTATGCGTCAATACGTATGTGCAAGTTAAAAAAATCACCTCTTTTGGAAGTTTGACATCCTTAACACTCTCAATGCAAGGGATTCCTTGATCTTGGGTACTAAGGAGATATATAAAATGAGAGAGCATATCCAAATGGTTATAAGGGACCAATGGATATATTGATAGATCCTTCTTTGATATCTGTAATCAACCTAGGTTATGTAATCATGAAAAAATAATGATTGTAAAATGAGGTTATTATTCATTACATACAAGGCATCACTGATAAGTAAAAGAGAAACATAATATCTCATATTTACTCCCTCTAGCTAGGAATGGAATTCCAATACCATTCCTCAATGGCACTATTCACTAAATATCCCTTGAAAAGTCACTTCAATACCATGTCTAAGATCAATTGATTAGGATGCGAATAGAACTTCCCTCAATCCAAGTTTAAGTACAAGACTCTTCTTTATGTACTTTGTTCCCAATGTTGAAATAATAAATACGCCATGAATACATAACACAACTAAGGCAAAAAATGGCCTATAGTGCATACTTTTTGTTAGGGGAAGCCTTGATGATTCTACTATGGAAGCATAAATTGATCTCACTCCATGCTCTTACACTAAGCCACATGTTCTTCTTATTATCATCTCACTAAATTATCCACGGTAGAAATGCAAACTATTAGTCTCCACGGTAAAGAGAAAGGTCCTTTCGAACACATAAGACTTTTAATTTAGCCTTGGTTTTCATGATCACTATAAGCAAATGTAGGAATTCATTTCAACATGTAGACAAGTGTAGAGACCATTTCATGAATGGATTTAAGATTTTTCATGGTGATATTTTAAAGTTCTATTGGGATTCAACATCTTTTGAACAATGAGATGAAGCGCTTCCATTTCCCTTCCCCTATTTTCCAACTTTAAGTGAATGGGGAAGTTAACTATGGGAAGCCTCAATGATAGTCCCCATAGCATCTAATATTTAGTATACTCTAGCACTAGTGTATAAAGAAGTGATTGAAAATTGAGTCAACATAGTTCCACTTGATTGTGCCTTTAGGGTTTTAGTGTGTATGAGAAAAACAACCAAACATCCCCACCTTTTAACTCACTCCCTTCATTAATCCTCCTTTTGGCACCTTCATCATCCTCTTGGGAGAATTTGAACACTGGACCTCATCTTAGCATGCCCCCCTCCTTCAAAGAAACTTAGAAGCCACCCATCTTCCCTCAAGTTTCATAGAATCTTCATTTTTGGCCATCTAGCTTCCCCAGTCTAGAATGTCCACTCACTCTACATAGTTTTCACAAATTCAAAAGGATGGAGGGAACCCAGTTTATGGCACTTGAAAAAATTTCATCTCTTGAATTTATGTAGCCATTTAATGTAGGTTCATTGGAGAGTAAAAATAGGGGTTGGATCAATCTAGATATTCCTCTATTTATAGATGGTCCAACTTGGAGGTGTAATAGAAAAGAAATCAATGACTATAAACACTATATAGATGAAAGAAAGCTTTGCAGGAAAAACATAGAAGCTCAAAACTATATAGATAAAAGAATGCTTTGTAGGAAAAAAAATAGAAACTCATGAGCTAATGCAAATTTTATTCTTCTAGAATAACATAGAAAATGACGCCATTGGTGGTGAACAGATAATATAACGAATACAGAGCCAATAATACATCCATAAAAATGAAAATAGAGTATACTAAAAAAAATAAAAAACAATATTCATGAAATGAAATAAGTTGTCAAGGTTGTAATTCCAAGGTATCTAGAGACATGGTCTCATGTGTATAAAGCATAAAATAACATATGAAATAGAAGGTAATAATACATCCAAGAAAATGAAAATAGAGTGTAAAAATATAATCATGAAATGAAAATAATAGAGTTGTCCAACAATTGTATCAATGAGAATTTGACCCCCCACAAAGTTAAATTATATGGTAACTAAAAAGTGTTTCTTATTGTTAAGATTTTTTGGAAGAAAAATGTGTATGAAGTTTAGCTTTTCCAACATTACAAGTGGAAACTCCACCCATCATTAGGGACTAGAAAGAGTTTCTTATTGTTGTGCATGATATTAATAAATTCCAACATTATATTATGGGCTATCATGTTTTTTTACATATTGATCACTTTGCTATCAAATTTTTAATGGATAAACATGTTACCAATGGCAAAGTTATTAGGTGATTGCTTTGTTACAAGAGTTCGACATCTCTATTGCCATGGATAAACTTAGGAAGGATAACATTGTTGAAAACTTCCTTTCTAGGCTTACCAAAAATAGTAACAGTTCAACTGTTGAGGACTCTTTTCCATATGACAACCTTTTTGTAGTATCCACTCACTCACCATGGTATGTGGATTTCGCTAACTATCTTGCTGCACAAAATATTCTGCACCACCACTCTCCTAGGTAAAAGTGAAATATTATTCAACAAAGTGCATGATATTATTGGATAGATGTTTATCTCTTTTTCGCTGTGTTAGACCATGAGATTCAACACTATGTAAAGGAAGATGAATTCCATGAAATTTTAAAGGCTTGTCACGACAAGCCTTCTGGTAGACACTGTGTTGATAAAATAACATGATCTAATGTTATTCACATGGGCTACTATTTTTCTACATTATTCTAAGATGAAAATAAGTATGTACAAGGATGCGATACATGAAAACAGATGGGCTAAAACATCCAATCATATGAAATCAATGTTTCAATCTCAGTTGGTAATCAAGCCCTTTGAGAAGTAGGAATTTGACTTTATGGGGCCCATTAATTCCCCATCTCATCAAAACTCCTAAATTTTGGTTTATACAAATTATGTTACCAAATGGGTCGAAGCCAAGGCACTCATTAAAGCCATTAAACAAGTTATTTCAAACTTTTTTTTTGAAGAAATATTTGTTCGCTTTAGAATGCCAAGAGAGATAGTTGATGGTCCTCATTAATAGGTATATCATAAGACCCATTTGGCCATCCTTCAACATAAAATTACATCTTTCCTCGCATTCAATAACATCTTTTTGTCTATAATGTGATTATTAGGAAGCCTAAAGGATGTTTATCATATCTTGTGGCCTAACATGAATAATGTGCATGAAAAGAGTGCATTTACTATGAAAATATACATCAGAGGAAGCTGGAGAAGATGTTGTAGGTTTGTCCGCTACATATACTCACCTACAACTCGACTTTCTCCCTGCATTTACTCACTTACAGTTCGAGGATTTGCTGACAACTGATTAACTCAAGGACTGCGAGGATCTCAAGAATCTAGATCCACTTTTCTAAGGATTGTTGATCGTCATAATTGTCCTTTTTTTAAACCTACCTTTGTCCTAATCATGCTACCCAAACCCATGTTTCACAACTAAATTAGACCCTTTACACATGGTTCTTGGTCCCTTTTTGTGATTTTTTGGATATGGATCATAGAGGCTTATTAGTCATTTAAAAGATTGAATATGATTATATTTATTTGTAACTTATCTATTCATATTTCCTTAAGGCGTGGTGAGTAAATGTCATTAATCAAAGTCAAATTTGGTTAGTGTAGGATCTGAAGTTCTGGTACCGTCCGTCATTCCTGTACTAGGTGGACAATCGACCGATTCATTCCTAATTGACTCCAAAAATATCATATTTGTTAAGGAATGACGCACACCTATCGTTGAGGGTTTGTTCCATTTTTTGCATTAGGTTTGGAGCGTTATGGATATGCTAAATATGGAGGCTAGTCATCATTCAACCCATTTTTCCTGTTAAGTTTTTCATTGTGGCCAAGAGCCGAGCATCTGTGTATAAATTAGGGATTGTAGTATAGGTTTAGCTAGCGATACTATGAAGAACTTTGGTACCCTGCTCTTGTAATCTTGTAATATTGTGTTGCCTTGTCCCTCTGGGTTGGATCTATGGTTTTACAATGTATATTTGCAAAAGACTTTGAATAAAGAAGGAGATAATGCCAATTTTATTTATTTTTGGTTCCTTTCATTATTTGTAATGTTTCCCTCATGCATTTGATTTCAAAGTTTTCATAAAGGGAAACTAGCTAGTTGGCAAGGGCCCAACCAATCCAGCTCGTTATCCCTATCTTTCGTGGTGTGCATAGATCTAGTTATGCTAGTGTGAACAAAGTGATTTTTATATGCTTGAGCTTGGAGGTTTGGTGAAACCCTTGTGAACTTATTTCTCTTATGTGTGATCTCTGATATGAGGATTCCTCGTATGCGTTGAGTGGATTTTTATTTCCAGTTTTAGTATTTTATTTCTTCCTAAAGCATCACATTATTTCTTTTCTTTCCCGAGAACACTTCTTGAGTTATTTCTAAAATATTATATAATGTTGTGAGTTTAATGATTTAAGTTTGATGCATTTCCTTATAGAACAACGTGCCCTGATATGAATACAAGTTCTGGATGAGTGATGATATCTCTGTGCATAATTTTAGACTGTAACGATTTCCTTACATGAACACAAACTAAATATCACTAAGTACAAAAATCATTTATTGCATTTTTCTTGATTTAAATACTTTATAAAGTTAATCTTTCAAGCAGAGTATATTTATGGTTATGACAAAGATTTGAAGAGGGTTAAGTTTCATCTTTTGGATAGCATACTTTCATTTACAGCACAAGAGTTTTTCCTTTCTGCTATCGTGAGAATTCCCTTCAGTCTTTGCAGTTATCTTTTTATTGAATGCTTGTTTTGGATTGGGAGTCTTTTTCATTAAAGTTTGAGCTGAAGTTTTTTTTTCTCATTTCTAGTTTACTAGCCATAGCACATTAATATATGAGTGAAGGGTGATTGAAAGCAAGCCCGTTCTAGTGCAGGAACAATGAGTTCTAAGTGTAGGAACAGAGTGTTCCAGTACAAGATTAGAGTGTTCTAGTACAATAACAAAACGTTCCAGTACAAGAACAAAGAATTCTAGTACTAGAACAAAGTACTCTAGTGCAAGAATGAAACTCATTTTAGTACAAGATCATAATTTCTCTGTTACAGGAATGAGATATTTTCAGTAAAGGAAACATATTTAAAGGCATAATAGAAAATCATTCTTTCTATTTTCTAAGCATTGGAATTCAATTACAGGAACATACTTTATATTTTAATATATTTTTGAGATTGATTGCAAGGCATGATTTAATTCTTCTATCAATGTTTTTGGTGAGTATTTTTCTTGAGTAAATCCAATACCCAGAGTGGCTTGGTGTCATTTTCCTGAAAGGTTTTATTTGCAATCTATTTCTTATTGATTTTGAAAAATTTAGTTAATGGATTAGAAGTAGGATTTACAAAAGTTAAAACTAAAAGTCTTTGGCATTCCTGTGCTACGCCTTGAAGCTTATGTGGACCTAGTTTGAAAAATTAAGTGTTGAAGGAGTTCACTAAATTGTAACTCCAACACCCAACATTTTGGCGTCGTTTCTAGGGAGGCGTTGTTGAAAAGTGTGAAACAAGAAATGCTTGTTGAGATTGCAACAAGATGATGGAGCTTAGTGAAAAGAGTCACCTTCACTAAGTGGGCCCGCAGGCAAATTATGGTGCAAGTTCTATTTTTGGATCCCAACAGGGATGATCACAGTATGGGTGATCACAGTATGGGTGATCACAGTATGAGTGATCACAGTATGGGTGACCACAGTATGGGTGACCACAGTATGAGTGATCACAGTATGGGTGCTCAAAGTCTATTTTTAGACTGGCTATCAAAAATAGAAAAGTCAAATATTATTGTCTCATAATAATATTTGGACTATAACCTTGACCTTATTCTCTTGGAGCACTTCAGGATGAGCTACGGATGTGGTACATGCAGATCCCAGAAGGAAATACGTGGTTACCTATGGGATGACTAATATTTGCATGCAGGACTTCAGTTAGAACTCAAGTGAGTTGAGTTTAGTGGATTGGAGGTGTAGTTGATGGAGTTGTCTTCAGTTTAACTTTGTTAAACTAGTTGTATTTAGTCTACCTGATCAATAGACTAGAGATGAGTTGGGTGAATTAGTTATTAATTAATTCACAAGTTATTAACTCATAATGCAACTATAGAATACATTAGTTAACTCAGTTGCATGTCAGTGCATGTTCAGTTCAGTAGGGACAGGTGTTAGAGGATCAGATTGCTATCAGTTGTGACTATCGTTGTGCATGATGATTTGCACAATCAAAGGGATTGAGTATGCCAATGAATTGGACAATACCAAGAATTATAGCCTGTGCTCACGTCCAACACAGTGTGAGTGATTCTTTGCAGGTGAAATACGAGTTTGGTAAACCATTCTCATCAGTTCTTGAGCAGGTATTGAGCTGGAGAGGCAAGCAAGCAATGGAATAGATTTGGAGATCAGATCTGAGTTGTATTGTGTGTAACAGGTGGAGCTGGTACTGGATTGCTTGTGATAAGCATTGTACTTTGTAATATTACATGTTCTCAATCATTAATATACAGATAGTGTGGGGTTTTTAGCGAGATGCTTTCCTCGGGTTACATACTGTGTTAATGTGTGAATGCTCTTGATGTTTTATTGTTATTGATGCTGCTATATTGATGATCAACGTAGAGGAGCTTATGTATTATGTATGTATTCCGCAATAGTACATTATCAGGATAATCTATGTTGAATATGTGTTAAATTATTCAAAATTTCTACATGGTATCAGAGCTGTTGATCATCTGATCTACTATTCAGGAAGTGTTTACATTCTATTTCTTCAGGCAGAGTCTGTAATCGGGCCAGGTAGCCTCTGGATTCATCCTTCTTTTGGAAGGTGAAATATCCGGTGAATGCCCATACAGTCGATCTTTGTACAAGAAATATTGTG
The DNA here is from genome assembly GCA_031772625.1 of Pinus tabuliformis. Classification (NCBI taxonomy): domain Eukaryota; kingdom Viridiplantae; phylum Streptophyta; class Pinopsida; order Pinales; family Pinaceae; genus Pinus; species Pinus tabuliformis. Next base: position 770,861,088 of record CM062816.1, read on the forward strand.
TTCTCACGAATCTTAGATCTGAGGCGGTTGAGTTGGTTGCTGGTGGAATTCGAATTTGCAGCAGTGTTTTCTTGGTGGAAACGCAGCAATGTCTTTCACAGGATTGCGATTGGAGTATGCTCTTGAGGGCAGCTCAAACTATATTGCATGGAAGGATAGGATGGAGGTAGTATTGGATGATAACGGGTTGAAGGAGTTCATAGAGACGGATGTCCCAAAGCCTACTAATGCTACTCAAGTTGATGCTTGGCAAAAGAAGACCGCAAAAATGTCGAAGAATTCTGTTGGAGGGCGTGAGGGATCACATTGTGTCCAGCCTCCATGGAAAGGCTACTCCATATTTGATGTGGAAATCATTAACATAATTATTCCAAAGCAAGAGCGATCAGAGGAAGCTGGCGCTCAAAGATAAACTTAGAAACATCAAATGCGAGAAGGGTGACAGTATGCCCAAGTATCTCACGAGGTTCACTCAGTGTCAAGATGAACTGGGAAGTGTGGGGGTTACTGTCGATGATGAGGACTTGGTGAGCTTGGCTCTCCTTGTTCTTCCGAAGAGTTGGCATTCCTATCAGGACTCTATCAATGGTCGGGAGAAATTGCTAGGATGGGAAATACTGTGGTCAGATCTTGTGCAAGAGGAGATTAGACGGAGCATCGGTTATTCATCCATGCAGGATGAGGAGAACTGTGCCTTAGCGAGTAAGGCGAAGAAGGGGAAGGGGAAGGTTTCTCTTTCTGAATCCAGTTCTTCCAATGATGGGAAGAAGGTTGACAAGGCGAAGGTGAGATGCTTTCGTTGTCATGAGTTGGGTCATTATGCTACTAATTGCCCAAAGAAGAAGTCCAAGAAGGGATACAGGGAAGGATCTGAAGGTGAGGCACTTGCTTCATAGTTTGAGTTGGACTTCACACTCTTCGCATGAATGGTTTCATCCATGATGGGAAGTGTTTGGTTTCTTGACAGTGGAGCTTCTTTCCACATGATCGGTGACAAAAGTTTTTTCAGTACTTTGGAGGAGAAAGATCTCCAGATACTCATAAAGATGGGTAATGATGAGAAGTATAGTGTCTCAAGTGTAGGCACGGTTATTTTTCAGAGGGAGCATGGAGCTTGCCTTACCTTAACCAATGTCAAGTATGTACCAGTACTGAAGAGAAACTTGGTGTCGATCGCGATGTTGGAAGACAGAGGCTATGATGTGGTCTTCAGTAAGGGAACGGTTTTCCTTAGACACATCATCACTAGACAAGTGAAGCGGATTGGTTCACGGGTCAAGAACCTGTATGCTCTTGAGATTCAAGATGCATGCAACACCTTGAGCAGCGAGGCAACTGATGGAGACTTGGTGGTTGAGAGGGAGCGTATATTACCTCTCAACATGCAGAGCCAGAAGAAGTCTCAGATGATTGTGGAGGAGCCACGATTGGTGCAGCAACTTCAGGAGGTTGTGGAGCAGCCACAACAAGGGAATCTAAGAGGAGATCGAGTAGAGACATCTACTCATGTAGAGACCTCCAATATGGGGAAACTTCGAGCCAGGTGGGCTGAGGGATTGCATTCAGCCATACCTCCAGGTAGGAGGTGGGGTGATGTGGATTGATTGTCCCAAGGAGGAGGGGCAGGATCCTTGAGGTACCCAACCTCTTGGATGAGACCTTGCTACGGGAGCCCCAGATGTGTAGTAGCAGGAACTGACTGATTGGGTAGAGACAGATGCGGATGGAGTGGCAGAGAGAGCGACAGTGCAGGGAATCCCAGGACAGCGCATAGCTAACAGGCTACAACAATGCGAGAGGCACAAGTGTTTTGCACAGTGCTAGGTGCCACAGAGAGGTGTGCAATGGTGCGAGATGCATGGAGATCTTTCAGTAGCGCAGATGTCAGAGAGGGAGCACTTGTCAGTAGTAGGTGGAGCTTCAGCATCAAAGGGTGTTTCTAGCCCAACAGGGAGGTCAGTTGGGAGGTGCAGTGCGGATGCAATGCTGGGAGATGGAACTAGCAGCAGCACAGATGCAGTCAGAGATAAAAGTGATAGAGGCTAGAGCAGTCAGATACTAAAGATCACAGAGATGCAGAGTCTTCAGTCAATAGAGGCAATAGTAGTCAAAGACTTTGATGACAGAGCAAGTGGACCGGCCAGATGTGTTGCATGGAGAACATTCCAGAGTTACGGGATCGGGTTTGAGAGGAATCCTTTCTTATTGAGAGGGAGTGTTGAAAAGTGTGCAACAAGAAATGCTTGTTGAGATTGCAACAAGATGATGGAGCTTAGTGAAAATAGTCGCCTTCATTAAGTGGACCCACAGGCAAATTATGGCGCAAGTTCTATTTTTGGATCCCAGCAGGGATGATCACAGTATGGGTGATCACAGTATGGGTGATCACAGTATGGGTGATCATAGTATGGGTGATCACAGTATGGGTGATCACAGTATGGGTGACCACAGTATGGGTGACCACAGTATGAGTGATCACAGTATGAGTGATCAAAGTCTATTTTTAGACAGGCTGTCAAAAATAGAAAAGTCAAATATTATTGTCTCATAATAATATTTGGACTATAAACTTGATCTTATTCTCTTGGAGCACTTCAGGATGAGCTACGGATGTGGTACATGCATATCCCAGAAGGAAATACGTGGTTACCTATGGGATGACTAATATTTGCATGCAGGACTTCAGTTAGAACTCAAGTGAGTTGAGTTTAGTGGACTGGAGGTGCAGTTGATGGAGTTGTGTTCAGTTTAACTTTGTTAAACTAGTTGTATTTAGTCTAACTGATTAATAGACTAGAGATGAGTTGGGTGAATTAGTTATTAATTAATTCACAAGTTATTAACTCATAATGAAACTATAGAATACATCATTTAACTCAGTTGCATGTCAGTGCCTGTTCAGTTCAATAGGGACAGGTGTTAGAGGATCAGATTGCTATCAGTTGTGACTATAGCTGTGCATGATGATTTGCACATTCAAAGGGATTGAATATGCCAATGAATTGGCCAATACCAATAATTGTAGCCTATGCTCACGTCCAACACAGTGTGAGTGATTCTTTGCAGGTGAAATACGAGTTTGGTAAACCATTCTCATCAGTTCTTGAGCAGGTATTGAGCTGGAGAGGTAGGCAAGCAGTGGAATAGATTTGGAGATCAGATCTGAGTTGTATTGTGTGTAACAGGTGGAGCTGGTACTGGATTGCTTGTGATAAGCATTGTACTTTGTAATGTTACATGTTCTCAATCATTAATATACCGATAGTGTGGGGTTTTTAGCGAGATGCTTTCCCCGGGTTACATACTGCGTTAATGTGTGAATGCTCTTGATGTTTTATTGTTATTGATGCCGCTATATTGATGATCAACGTAGAAGAGCTTATGTATTATGTATGTATTCCGCAATAGTACATGATCAAGATAATCTTTGTTGAATATGTGTTAAATTATTCAAAATTTCTACAGGCGTTGAAAGAAATCTAGTAAAACTTTTGATTTTTTTCTGCAATAGGGGCAATTCTGCTTTTCTTTTTTTCCAACTTAGTGCGCTGCTATTGTTCAAAGGATTTTACTTGAACTAATTCGCTTGTTGTTCTTTTTTTTTTGCAGTATTTTATTAAGTTTTTTCCAGCAGAGTTTTTTTAGTTTGATTATTTTTTTGGTTGATATTTTAAAATGTATGACTAAAAGAGGTAGGGGTCCGAAGCCCAATAAGGGCTGAAGAAATACTGATAAATCTGAAAAATTTTCTCACGTTGGGCCTTCTATTGCATGTATAAATTCAAAGAAAACATAGACCCATCACGCATGTACTATTCATCTGGACTCTAGAAATAGTAGTTCAGGAGTAACACAACCAGCAAGGGGAAGGAAAGAGACTACTAGAGCCCGAAATATTGATTTTAGCCATAGTTAACTTTCACACTCTATTGAGAGTGGTTTGATTGGAGAAAGAAAAATTGTAGATCACGAAGACCATGCTAAGGGGACTGATGAGAACTAGCCAAATGAGGAGCAATCCACCTTTCGGTTTCTGATCATGGACCCGGATACAATAGTTCAAATGAAGAATATTCTTCCATCCACTCTTTTCCATTTGCATGTTAAGGTACATGAAGATCCAGATTCTTTTATATTTGAATTTGATATACTGTGTAGGATTTATGCTTATTCTACAGATGCCCAAAAACTGAAACTATTTCTTGCAACTCTCAAGGATTCAACTCTACGCTGGTTCATGGGACTAGGAGGAAATACTATAGCCTCTCGGGGACAAATGAAGAGAGTATTTTTAACTAAATATTAGGAATATTTTAAAACAATAGAAATGGAGGATGAGATCTTCACTATTGTTCAAGGTGATGATGAGACTTTGGAAGATTATTTAGAAATATTTTTATATATTCTCCAGAGATCAAAACATAAATTTGATCTAAGTACTATTAGAACCTTGTTCTTGTGAGGACTTATTGATGATGCTAGAAATAATTTGAACTTATTAGGACAATGGGATATTTCTAAAAAGACTTTTGATAAGATTTGTGACTTGTGCAGGAAGTTCTCATGGAATCAATCTAGATCTGATAGAGGAATTCAAAGTAAAAATAGAAAATTTGGATCTACAGATGCTATGATTATTGGTTTGGAAAATAAAATGGACAATATGAAAACTGAAATTATGAATACTGCTAGCAAACAAATAGAATCTTTAAAATTTTAAGAAAAATTAGTAGATGAACAAGACTCATTGTCCATTTATTGTCCAAAATGTAGGAAAAACATCTTTTACGTGAATGTCCTGTAGATATTAAGAGTTCTAATAAGTGTGTGACATGTACAGGGAAACATCCTACCGAGGAATGCCCTTTTATACCGGGATTGAAAGTAGCATTCAAAGGAGAGAATCACGAACCTGAGCCATTGCATGTTATGGGAGCATGGAGATCATGGCCTCATGTAAGTACATGTATGATCCCTGAACATGCGCCATATTTTTCTGGTTATAGCGAACCACCATATTCCTATCAAAATTTAAATTAATCTTAAACTTGGCAGCATGTGCATCATTTTCAGTATGGATGATCACCTCCACCTTGGAAACAAGGATGTGGGGGATCACCACACTGTCATTATCCCTATCTTGCAACTACACAGTCATATCCCATTACCTATGCATCAAATCCCATGGCACAACCTACATTACCAGCCTTACCTCAGCAGGGTTAGGCCATGCCACCATTAGCATTACCACCACCTTTTCGACCACCTCAACTTCCTGCACAACCTATACCAAACCCAAGTAATAAAGAGGTGCAAGTGATTCATTCTATTGGACCACTTCCTTTCCCTATTTATCAGACCATGCCAGTTGGGGTTAATGACCTGCAATTGATATCGGGAAGGGTAGTAGATTTAGAAATGTGAAAAAAACCTATGGTGATTGTCAAGGATAAAAGTGAGGAGGAAACATCCAATCATTCGAAAGAAGATGTCACCATTCGACCCATTCCCACACATTCAAATCCCTTACCATCTTCTTCAAGCTGACCTCCCTTTCCAGAGTGGTTATTTATGGAGAAATATGACCCCACTCTTGAGTCTAACTTGGCTTCCAAAATTAGGAATATTTGTATAAAGGTTCCTTTACTTTATGCTATTAAAGAGATCCACATCTGTACTAAAATCATTAAGGAACTTTGTCTTAAAAAGCCAGGGAGGAAGAGAGTAGAGCCTCACACCATTCAGTTCATGGGAGAGCAACTGAGTTAATGACATGATGCGTTCAAATGGAAAAATATACCAATCTTGGAAACCTAGTTGTTTCTGTTCAGATAGGTGATACCATTACCCCCAATGTGTTAATAGATCTGGGAGCATCCATTAATGTTATGACTAGGAAAACAATGGAACAAATTTGGTTGGTTCACATTTTTCCTACTCTTACTGTGCTTGAACTTTTCAATAGATCTAAAATCAAGCCAAATGGTGTTTTGGATGATGCAGTTGTATTGATTGATTCTTGGGAATATCTTGCAGATTTCATTATGCTTTAGCCAAAAAATCCTATTGGAGGACATCTCTTGATTTTGGGACGACCATGGCTTGCTACAAAAAATTCTGATATAGGATGTTTCTCTCGTGATATGTATATTTATCATGGAGATGTTAGGAAGAAAGTCACCTTGTACTCACCTGCTAGATCCATCCAGGACCTTCGAGATACCTTATGGCTAGATTATGATAGCATTGATGAGGAGACTCGATCTGTTTCTTTGATTCATCATTATACTGATTCGACCGAGGAGGGTGAGATTCGATATTTCTTGAATAATCTGGACATAATGCCAAATTTTGATTCACTCTATCAAATTTTTAGCCATATTTTCAAGAAATCTACAAATCCCAACCTTTTCCATTATAGAGTCTAGAAACACCTACTAGCACTCTTGAGCTCGAAACCACTCTTGTTGAGATTAGTAAAGGAAAATATTTACGCAATAGTTTAGATTTGGACTTATCCAAACAAGAGAAACTTGTAAATTTGTTACGAGACCATCTCGGTGCCTTTGCATGGAGTTACGAGGACATGAAAGGCATACCTCCTAAAACTTGCACTCATCACATTTATATTCAAGAGGGAGCCCAACCTATTCGACAACCTCAAAGGAATATGAATCCTACACTAAGAGAAGTTGTTAAAGAAGAATTAGAAAATATCTTAGATGCTGATTTTATCTATCCTATATCTGATGGCTAGTAGGTCTCCGCATTGGTGATAGTTCCGAAAGAAATATGGGAGATGGCATATTTGCATTGATTATAGAGAATTAAACAAAGCTACTCTCAAGGATTATTTTCCCCTTCCCTTCATTGATCAGGTGCTAGATACCCTTGCGAATAAAAAATACTTTTCACTTTTAAATGGCTTTAGTGGTTACAACCAAATAAAATTCGCACCTGAGGATCAAGACAAGACCACTTTTCCTTGTCCATGGGGAACATTCACTTATCAAGTGCTTCCTTTTAGACTTTGTAATGTGCCAACTATTTTTCAAAGGGAATTTTTGGTTATCTTTGTTGACCTCAAGTGTGTAGAGGTTTACATGGATGATTTTTCAATATTTGTTGATTCTTTCTAGAAAGCCCTTAAAAATTTAGAAAAAGTTCTTTTTCATTGCCAAGATGCTTACCTCTCTTTGAGTGATAAGAAATTTAGATTGATATGAAAAGAGGGGGTGGTTCTTATCCATCTTATCTCTGAAAAAGGTATCCAGGTAGACTTGACAAAAATAGAAGTTATTTTACATCTTTCTGCACCCAAAACGCAAAGGGAGGTGAGAGGATTCCTGGGAAATGGAGGCTATTACCGGAGATTCATCAAAAAAATTTCTAGGATAGCCACCCCTCTATTTCGATTATTAGCTAAGGATAGCAGTTTCTCTTATACTACAACTTGCCAACAAGATTTTGAGGAACTGAAGGAAAAAAATAGTATAGGCACCAGTCCTGAGGGGGCCTAATTGGTCCCTTCCATTTCATATTTCCTCAGATGCCTCAGACACTATTATTGGTGTAGCCTTAGGAAAAGAAGAAAACCAACAATCCTATGCTATCTACTTCATCAGTAAAAACTTGTCACCTGCTAAATTGAATTATACAGTAACTGAGAAAGATTTCCTAGCTATGATATTTTCCATTAATAAATTTAGACACTACATCACTGGTTATGAAGCACTTATACATACAAATCATTCTTCCATAAAGTATTTAATGAACAAACCTTTGACTAGTGGTAGGGTGACTAGGTGGTTACTTTTACTGTGGGAATTTAATGTTACCAATATTGATAGACCAGGAAAATAAAATGTTGTAGTTGATTATCTTTCTAGATTGAATAATCCTAGTGAAATAATTCCTGTAGATGATTCTTTTCATGACGAACATATTTTTCCGTATCAACAAATTCTCCATGGTTTGTTGATATAGCCAATTATTTAGTTACAAGAAAGACACCGCCTCACCTATCCACTCAAGAGAGGTGGAATATTATTCATAAAAGTGCTTCATATTCTTGGATTCAAGGAGACCTATTTTACAGAATACTTGATCTTATTATCAATAGATGTGTGAGAGAGGAAGAAGTGTTTGATATTTTGAAATTTTCCCACGATGAACCTTGTGTTGAAGAATCTAGGGCATTCAAAAATTAAATTAATTCTTCTTGATATGATAACAATTTGTGAAGTATTTATAAAATTTATCTTAGCTTGATCTTCCTTTCATTATTATTGTGTGTGTGTACTTCATCAAACTACTACCAAAAACAAAAGAGATAAGAACACAAGTATTTGGCTTTCTGCTAGGGCGAAAACCTCTCCCTCTTGGAGAGGAAAGCCCACACAAAATTCTTCTTATAGAGATTCTAATTGACGAAGACAAAGACCATGACCCTTGACATATTGTGCCTCTCTAAGACCAAGACATCAATCCCTTGATCGGCCACTGTTGAGATCATCATCTTCGTTGCACCACTGCATCACTGAGATCTTCATTACTGCTTCTTCATTAATGATGACATATGCACCATGACTTCTATTTGAGATTGCTGCTGAGGTGATCTCTACATATTATTTGAGTTCATGATCTTTAAGGACAATATCAAGCCTTGTAACTGCATCTTACTATAGGTTGTGTAACATCATGATATGAGACTATTCATCCTTATCATTCTCATTATGTTGATACTATAACTATCATAAACATTACTGCTTATGATCCTTGTCATTGTGGTTGCATCTTAATATGCTGATGAAGTGTACTGTACTGATATACATATTTATATTGAAATCGCAAATCCGAATACTGTGCTATTCAAGTATGAGAATCACTGTCATCATGGAAAATCATTCCATCAACATGGTTCTGCATGGTTAGTATGCTGAGAGTTCAAATCCATTTCTTACAACCCTAACCACTATAGTTCATTATGTCAACATTGCTACAGGGATACCATCTTTAAGATCAATGTGAACTTCATTAATCCGATACTAAGATTGTAACTATAGGATGTAAATACTATACCTCCAAAAAAGATCAGAGACATCTTTATGCTAGGATTGTCCATCCATCCGAGGTTCTTTCTATCCCATCATCTAAGCTTCTGGCTTGACTACACCTTATACCCATCCGAGGTGCAGTCAAGCCCTTAGAAAAATAGGTTCCCTAATATAATGTGGATCTGCTTCTTATACATGTGAAATTTCAGAGAGAAAATGTGAGATCTGTCCCTTCTTGATTGAGGATCCATGCACCCATCTTCACATGAAAAATTCAGAGATAAAACCCAAGTTCTATTCCTCCCTTTATGTGAGATCTATCCCTCCTATATAGCATATACATGTACCCAATATTCACGCGGAATTTCAGAGAGGCATGCAAAGTTTTGTAGCACGTATTTGCAGATACCTTGACGGGGTATTTATAGTGGTGAGTGCTCCATATTTGAGCCGACATGATTCCATGAACCGATATGTCATTTCCTTGAGATGACATGACTTCTATTTATGTATTTAATTCCCTTTTAATTCATTTTGGAGCCGACATAAGATTTCTTTGTTGTTTTGTTTGCAGACTTTGGTGGGCTTGCTTTTGAGGTATTGATCTTGGTCTTGGAGAGCTGTTACAAAAATTTGAGGACTTGTATATGTTTACATAGGCTCAAGAAGATATTTTATTACATGACATGACTCTTTGACAAATAAATAAAATCCTAAAGACATCGAGAATAATTATTTTGACCTAATGACACTTCTTGCTCATGAAACCCATGTATCAAGATTACAAAAATAGTTTATTACATCATTTTCAAAGATCATGTCATTATGAAGACCAAACCTAGTTATACTTTCTTCAACACTCCCTCTTAACTAGGGAGGTATTCATAATGGTACTTGGTCGTTATCAATATGAATAATTTCTCATAAGAAGAATCAGATTTGTAATCCATCTATTCTAGCATCATTTCAACCAACATTGTTTTCATGTATCAAGGCCTTGACTAATAACTCCATCTCTCAATTAGATCAGAGCACAATGTTGGCGAGACCAATGAATGATAGACACACATCATCATTTTCTCTCTTAGGGTCATACCCACCCAGGTGTTCTCCAAGTATGCCATACTAGGATTATTCTCATCTTGGATTACCAACCCTTAAGAATATCGATCCTATTGCCCACTCTTGTCTTGGATGCCCTACAACATCCTCAAAGAGTGTTGCATGCTAGATGACTACACAATCCTCCATTATTTCTTCAAAACTGAAGACAAGAATTTTGTTTCTAACTCTCCCTCTTAACCAGGGATGAGTTCCAAGTTTCTCTTCACTCATAAAGTTTCTCGAGTTCCTTTACTCACAGGAACCTCCCAAAGCCCCCTCTTACCTAGAGACTCTATCATCAGTGCTTTATAGGGTCTTCTAGTTGACTAATGATCCAAGAATTCGATGTCATCAGTTTCTTCACATGTAGGGTTCAACCATCCATCACTTTCCTTCATCATGTCATTCCTTCTTTCTTGGAAAGTATCCTCCTTGGCTTTACATCTGGGGCTTCCTTCATAAGGCCATCTATATTCACCTTTTCTTCAATGGTGATTCACAAGGTACATAGTTGTGACATCCTTCACAACTCTCCTTACCTTGGTCCTGCATACACACCCAGATTTTTCCAAGAGGTTAGACACCAAAAACGAATCACATATTACCTTTTGGTGATGGACTTTTACTACTGACATCTTCTTATAGGGATCAACATCTTGCATACAGGTTGACATATCTCCCAATGATATATGTTGTCAAGGGTCTTCATTCTTTTCAGACTTCCATCATAGTCTTCACATTTTTCCGGGATATTTCCTGGTCAAGTATTCTTGATCCTCTAGATGTTGATTTCCTTCATCATGGTGGTTGTTGGGCCATGGAAAAGGTATGTTTTATCCTCATATTAGCTTAATTAATAATTCATCTTTATGTGTTTATCTTTGTTTTAGGAATAAATATAGAAGAAATAATTGTAGAAGCTGGATAAAACCAATCATTAACGAATTGGGTAAATCTAGGCATGAAAAACTAAATTCCACTATTTTTATATGTAGGAACATGAATTGAACGATTGTTGTTCAAATGACAGAACAACAACGACCAAGAAAGGAAAAGGAAAACATTTCGATTACGAAGGACATCGGAAGACCAGGAGAACCAATTCTATTTTATGATGAAATCAGATTGTCGGTTGTGAAATCCTTAGGATCTCTTGATCCTGAGGATTTGCTTTTATCCATTTATCTTTCCTAGGTTATATAAAGCCGAAAGGTGAAATGAACAACTAGTTAGGAAATTCAAGATTGTAATTATTCATTTTTGAAACAGATTACTTTCATTACTGTGATGCTATAACTCTATTATCAAGTTTAATGAAGAAGACTGTGTTTTCCCTATAATCACATTATGAGCGCATTTCAGTAGTGACTTTTGGAGAAATTGGGCCCGATCAATAAGAGATTAACTGCTTTAATTGTGTCATATTTATTCCTGTTTATTCTTACAATTGTTTACTACTATTAGTTCATGAAATTAGAGTTATTTTGATTGCTGAGTATTAATTATTACGATTTTCTTTTTCCGTTCAAACTAGATTCTAGATCTTGTTGTGTTTTACATATTCTTGTTAATATTTACCAAATTGATTAGGTTCGTTGAAGTATTTGATTTTTTTCATTCCGAAGTAGTGTTATCAGAGGTCTTAAGCTTACAGTTGATTGATTTCTGTGAGATGTTTGAGTAGTTTCTGTTCATTTGTTGTAGCTTCCCTTCATGCTGAATGAATAATTTTGTGTACTAGTTAATATTTGCTAAGAATGATTCCTTTTACTTGTGTTCCGGTTCAATTCTATGCATAATTGATTAAAATAGATTTGAACATGCTTTAAGTATTTCTTTGAAAATTGTTTTGGATTGAACTTCTAGAATTAGATATTAATCATTGCAACGATTCTAAATCATTTCATTATGAATTAGCCTCTGAATTCACTTGCATAGACAATGTTGAACACTCTTGAAATAAAAAAACTTACCTTGGGTTGATGATTAATGTAAGTATTAATATTGCTTTTAATAGTCATCTTAGTGCACCAACATTTTGGTGTTGTTGCTGGGGAGAGTGTTTCAAAGTGATTTATTTTTATTTTGCTATAAAAGAATTGGGTTTTAAAAACGGGAGGTAAGAACCTGCGTAACCAGTAAGTAAAGTTATTGTTCATCATCCTGGTTTTCAGCAAACGCATAGAGGTTAAATAGGAGTAGGGGTTTTATGAATGACTAGGAATAAAAAGATAGAAAATGATCAGAACCCCCCAGCTAACTCCGCAAAACCCAAGGGATCGGTGAACCTTGGGAGATCAACTTTTATAGAAAAATTGTAAGAAAAGCATAATCTCAGGCCTCAGTAGGACCCCATACTATATCTGGAAAAAGCCCTACTGTAATCCCTCAGGCGACAGGCTCACCATCTGCAGCCTACACTGAGATTCATAGCTAAACGAAAGGATCTAAATAGAGCTTTCAGGTTACATAAAATTTATATTATGATCCTTTACAAGAGGGAAAATCATGTATTCTAAGAGAAGGAGAGGGAGAAACAAGTGGAACTGCTAAGGCAGAGCCACAATTGTCTAAACTAGGATCTTTTGTGATCCCAGATCTAGGCAACACCACAAAACCACCTCGGATTGAGAATAATCCACCTACTCAGATAGAATCCCTTGAAACCCTCGAAGGATATTGGAACATTTTCGACCAAATGGAGAACCAAATACCTCAAGGTCAGACCTTGACATTGGAATACCCCATATTCAACCCAATAGACAATGCCCCGATGAAAGCTATTCCCTTGCAAAACATCCCAACCTTTCATGGGATGACCACAGAGGATTCAAACGCTTTCTTATTCAAGTTTGATGTCTTGTGTAGAGGATACGATTATACCACTGAGCCTCAAAAACTGAATCTCTTCCCTTCTACCCTAAAAGGAGCAGCTTTGAGGTGGTTCATGGGTTTAGGTGGGAACACTATTAACTCTTGGGATGACACGGAAACTTCTTTTCTCACAAAATATCAGGACTATTGTAGGAATAGGGAACTAAAAGATGAAATCTTTAAGATGTCTGTAAAGGATGATGAAACTCTAGAGGAATATGTCGAACGGCTTCACTACAATTTACAGAGATCTCCTCACTCCATATTACCAAAAGAAGTTCTAAAAGGAATCTTAATTAAAGGAATGAAAGAATAATGTATATAAACTCTAAATTTGATGGGGAAGGGAGAAATTTCTCAAGAGGATTATGATGAAATTGTTTGCTTGTGTATTAGGTGTTTGCGAGGTAGCACACACACTGGGTCAGGAAGCCGAGATCTTATGACTAGAGGAAGCAAACCACACAGTGGAGGTGTAACAAGAATGGAAATCAGTAACCTCCTAGAGGACTTCAAGACAGACATCCTGGGCACCCTTACAATGTAGTTGGATGTCCTGTAGGCCAAACAGAAATAAGCCTTAGTAGAACAAAATTTGGCTATTTTTTTCCCACACTGCCGGAAGAAGCACAGTCAATGGGAGTGTCCATTGGACATGGTCCAAACATGCGCTATCTGCACCAAGGACCATGCCACTAAGCAGTGTCCATCACTTCTAGGGCTAAAAGAAGTTTTTTAAGAAGTAGAAGAGGCAACAGAACCAATCTACTTAATGAACTAGCGTCAACAGTCGCAAGGCCGATCCACAGGTATGTCACAAGACCCATCTTAGTTCTTTCCTTCTTTTCCATTTAATCAACAGCAAAATTTTGAAACAACATGGCAAGGTCAATTACATTTCTCAAATTGGCAGTCCCAACCATTTCCGATGTCACCTTGGCCAACTCAGTCCTTTCCAAGTAATGGTTGGTCGAATCTCCTTTTACTCCATTCTGGCAAAGTAATCCATACCCATCCTAGTGGCTTGCCTCTACTTCACAAAATTCGAACTGGTCTCCGAATTGGCAACGACCTCTAGGGATAACTAATACGCCTATGGGGATAGGTCCTCAACCTCAACCCATATTATCAGGCCCATATCCATTACAGAAAAATCCTTAGCCCCTTCTACGTCCCCAACTACTAGCTCAACCAAATCCATATCCCAATAACAGGTTGGTTCAGCTGATACAAATTGTTGAAAATTCAGACTATGAGACCAAACAAAAAGAATGCAATGAACTTATTCTGAGGTCAGAATGCATTATCACTACTGAGGAAGACAAAGACCAGCCACCAATTAAGTTAGAAACCCCACCTGTACATACACCATCAACTGTGACTGATATAAAAATAAAACAACGAGAAGATACAGTTGAGCATAATGATCATGAAAAACTCATAGTTACTTCTCCTCCATTCCTTAAGAGATTATCAATACCTAAACCAGTTGTTTACCCAGACTTTGATCTCATAGGGGAGCTAAAAAATATTTGCATGAAAATTCCTCTCCTCCAGGCCATCCAAGATATTCCTATTTATGCTAAAAAAATTAAAGAACTATGTGTGAAAAGGCCTGTGAGGAAAGTGAAAGCTCCACCCACTATTCATGTTGTAGGGACCTTATCTGATTTACTCTTGGGTGGGGAAACATCGATAAAATATGAAGATCCTAGAAATCCTATAGTTACAGTCCAGATATATGGCCTCTCCTTTCCAAAAACGCTAGTTGACTTAAGTGTAGCCATTAACATCTTAACAACATAAATATGTAAGAAACTTGGTATCACAGCTATGGAACCAACTGCCACCCTACTAGAACTTGTTAATCATTCGATGGTAAGACCAGAGCGAACTTTACATGATATTACGGTTTCTGTTGATTAATGGGAGTACCTAGTGGATATTCTCGTCATAAACCCAAAAGGTTGATTAAATGGGCACCCTTTAATTTTGGGCCAACCTTGGCTAGTAACAATTAATGCTTACATAGGTTGTTGTGAGGGCAACATGACCATTGCTAAGGGGGACACTATTAAAAATCCAGTTCTATACCCTCCTGCCAAATCAAGTTCACCCATTGTGAAAATACATAAACAACCATCCATATACCTGGAATAAAGTATTTGTTCATCACTTATAGTAGCAAAGGCACTTGAGTTCAAGAATCAGACTGAAGATGATGTGATCAATAACTTTATTAATCAGCCAGCCACTATGAATAATGTCAAATGTCAAATGTTAAAATAAATTCTTGAAAATGAAGCCTTGGAAGACCCTTTGAAAGATACTGATGATCAACATATCCAGACAACTATCGTTCATAACAACAAGCCTGTTGAAATTGAACTAGGCAAGATTTTAAACATTAATGATAGTCTAGACAGTGACCAACAACAAAAGCTCATTCAAGTTCTGCAAAAATATAAAGGGGCTTTTGCTTGGGACTATCCAGACATGAAGGGAATAGACCCACAGTTATGTACGCATCATATCTACACCGAAAAGGATGCTCGTCCTATCTGGCAACCTCAATGGAGATTGAATCCACATCTCAAAGATATTGTAAAAGAAGAGCTACAGAAGTTTTTGGATGTGAATTTCATTTATCCCATTTCAGATAGCAAGTGGGTCTCTCCGCTGGTAGTTGTTCCCAAGAAAAACGGGAAGTGGCGCATCTATGTGGATTATCAGGAATTGAACAAGGCCACACAAAAATATCACTTCCCTCTTCCATTTATTGATCAAGTCCTTGATACACTGGCAGGAAAATAGTTCTTTTCCTTTATGGATGGCTTAAACGGCTACAATCAGATCCAAATCGCCCCTGAAAACTAAGACAAAACCACCTTTACTTGCCCATGGGGTACATTCGCTTACAGAGTGTTACCATTTGGCTTATGCAATGCCCCAGCTACATTTCAAAGGGCCATACTTAGTATTTTTGCTTATCTGATAAATGAAGGACTTGAAGTTTACATGGATGAATTCACCCCGTATGGGGACGAATTTGAACAAACGCTATAGAGATTAGAGAAGGTTTTGGAATGATGCATCACCACCAGGCTATGTTCAGGTAATTTCAAGTGTCACATGATGATGATGGAAGGTGTAATCCTAGGACACTACATTTCTACAGCTGGGATACAAGTAGATCGACCAAAAATACAAGTAATTCTCCTACTATCTACACCCTATACTCAGACGGAGGTGCATCGCTTCCTTGTATATGTAGGTTATTATCGCAGGTTTATAAAAAAAATTCACTAATTGCTGTGCCTTTGTATGATTTAATAGGAAATGTTGACTAGTGGTATGATAAATGTGAGACAACTTTTACATATTTGAAGAAATTAGTTTTGACATCGCCAATATTACGTGGACCCAACTAGGATCTTCCCTTTCACATCTCTACGGACGTGTCAGATGCAACAATATGCGCTGTACTCGGCCAAGTGGAAGAAAAAAAAACTTATGCTATTTATTATCTCAGCAAAAATATTGCTGTTGCTGAACTTAATTATACAGTAAAAAAAAGGAATTCTTAGCTGTCATTTATGCCATAAACAAATTTAAACATTATATAACTGGCTATCAAGTTTTTATGTATATTGATCATTCCGCCATTAGATACTTAGCTAACAAACCCATTACAAATTGTCGAGTGAATCATTGGTTGTTACTTTTGCAGGAGTTTGATATCACCATTAAAGACCGTCCAGGGAAGGAAAACCTAGTCGCGGATTTTCTGTCTCGGGAAAACCCAGTCACGGATTTTCTGTCTCGGGTTCCAAAGATAAATGATCTGTTGGTAGTAGATGACCAGTTTCAAGACAAATATTTTTTTGTTGTAGTAATTAAAATTCCATGGTATGCAAATGTAGCAAATTATCTGGCAGTAGGAAAGCTTCCCATACACTTGACAGCAAGGGAAAGGAAACAGATTGTCTAGCGCAGTGCCTAATTTTCTTAGATTGGTGGATACCTTTTTCATACAGGGTTTGATATGTGCATACACAGATGCATTTGTGAAGACAAAATATATGAAATCCTTAAGGCTTGCGTGACAAGCCCTGTAGAGGAAACTTCGTAGATAACAGAACAGGGCATAAGGTACTACAGATGGGCTATTATTGGCCCACCATTTTTAAAGACGCTAAGAAATATGTCCAGGCTTGTGATAGCTACCAAATGATGGGCTGTCCTTGTCAATCTAACAAAATTCTGCTGCATCCCCAATTGGTAATAGAACCTTTAGAAGGATGGGCATTGGATTTTGTTGGCCCATTTCATTCGCCATCAAACCAAAAGGCCTACATATTGGTTGCTACAGACTATGCAACAAAGTGGGTAGAAACAATATATTTTCCAAGAGCTACAGAAGAAGCCGTAATCAATTTCCTTTTTGGGTTATTTGTGCGGTATGGTTTGTTATCATTCTATAATTTTAAGATTGGTAGAATAACTATAGAGGACAACATCAAACCACTTTTGAAACTAGGATCTAGTCCTACTAGCTCCAGAGAGGGATATCTATTTATATTTAACTTTTGTTTTTTAAGATGTTCTTAAGCTAGTTATAATTATGCTTGATTGTTTGTTTATTTGAAATTTTTTGATTGGTTTTGTTGGTTGATCTGATTAAATAATTTTCTTTCCATTGGGCTATGGAGTCAAATAAAATTGGATATTGCATCAAATGTTTAAAAGAATAATCACAGGGCAAGCTAGTTACGTTTATTGGATCTTTAAAGTGAATTATGAAATGAATGAGAGGAGTTTTCAGTAATGATTGAAAAGAATTTAAGAATTTTTCAATCAGACTTCAGAAGAAAAATATGCAGATTGTAAAAACAGTATGAATAAGGTGTTCAATTAACAAATCTTATTCTTCACACTTCCTTTTTTACAATTAGATTTTCAGATGATCATACTGTAGAGAAAAACAATGGAAACAACTATTACAATAGGAAAAACATCAAGAGTAAATTGCAACACAAGAATCCTGTGAAAGTATTTGTATTATTGACGCTCTAGCAGCGTGAAAAAGTACAATGCTCAATAAGAAAAATTACAATGATCAAGGATCGACCCCCAATACTTCGAATGAATGAAGTATTTAAACTAAATTTCCAAAAGGATTACAATGAATGTCGTATCAACATGGCAACCTATTATTAATTACGAAATAACAGAATTGACTAATGTGACCAAAAGGGGTGAATTTGGTGAAGTGATCTGAATGTCTGGCACTATTTTCGCAGAGAATAGTTGTTGAGTTGCCACGATTTGGTGTTGCACTGGTGTAGCTGATATTTTTTCTTTACTCTTGAAATTCGCACAATTTATCCCACTACTATTCATCCAGGATGGTTATTTTGGTTGCCTTATAGTAGATCTCATCTACCTCGGTATATCGAGAAAATGTGGGCTTTACCACGAAAATATGCTTTATCTCATGCTGAATGAAAATATTGTTGTTGATAACTTCTAAAAAAACTCTCCCTGTCATAGTACCTTTAATGTTGGAAAACTTAGCAGTATCCCTTGCAATGTCTTTAAGCTTCCTCATATAATCTTCCCTGGTTACCAGTTTGTCTTTAATTACAAATAAAGAAGGCATGCCCCTCTTTGTTAATGACTCTATTTTGCTAAAAAAATTGTTGACTGCTATTTCCAAATTGTGACATTTTTCTTTAAGCTGTACAATCAAAATTTTCTTTGTAAGAACTTTCTTCACTTCCAAATTTCTCTCTATCCTGTCATCTACTCCCAAATCATCTAACTCATATCTCTTTTTGGAATTTAGAAACTTGATGATGTTGTTGGTTGTGGTAAGCATATCTCCCAACTCATTGTTAATAGTGGAAATAGCCTCATTAGGTCTCTGAATAAACTCTTTCTACTAAAAAATAATTTGAATACATGGCCATATTTCACCCATGGTTTCAATAATATTGGTCAATATATTTTCTTTAACTTTACCTAGTGTGTGGCCAATGGAGGATTCCCTTTTAGAGTTCTGTAATCTTTCTATCTTCTTCTGAGCTTTGCCGCATGGAAAGTTTCAGTCCTTTCCTTATGGTCTTGCAGAACATTAACTTGAGCCTACATTATTGTAATTTCTTTTGTTTGGAGATAAATATTCGCCACTGCACTTGCCAGCTGATCTGAAATATTCCCTATGTTTGCTATAAAATGTAGATGTAGGAATTGTTGTAAGAGGTATAGTTTCCAAAGGGACAATAGACATTCTGGCAGCTTTCTCCTTTTATTTGATTATTTTCTCCATCTTTGTTTCCATTTGTTTCAACTGTACATTCTACTCCATGATGAGCTTCATCATTTCTGTCTTCTGTGACTCTGTTTCTTCAATGTATTTGGCTAGAGGATATTCTGTGGCTAATAATTTCAATTGTTTTCTTAATGCTTCTATGTCAACATTATTCTTTCTTATGATCTCTTCTGCAACATTGATATTTGAAGGATCATATCCTACTTTGATTACCAAGTCCTCCAAAGCTTTGATTCTTGTATCTTTAGCAAGTGAAGAGACTTTCTCCATCTTCAATTGTGACTGAACATTAGCTAAAGAAACCTGCAATTTGGACAAACTCATAGCAATGTTAGTGAGTGTAGATGAAATCATTTGACCAGTTTGTCTGTGCATCTCCATTTGATCAATGGGATGTATATCTTTTATATCAAATTCAAATGAATTATTTTTTTAGTCTGATGCTGCCTTGGGCTATGGGATCTGTGCTTGGAGAAACTCCATCTACATTTTTCCTTTCTTAGAGTAAAGGCCAACATCAGTCTACTTTGAGAAATGGAATTCTGATTCTAGAATTGATTATATGTATTAAACTTCAACGCTTCATTTCTCAATTTAATCTCTTTTAATGTATCAAATATTCTCTTTTCTTTCTCCTATGTGGTAGATGGACTGGTTTGCATAACTTGTTGCTGATCTCGTGAAGCTGTCGAGGTGGTAGGAGAAAGTGTAGTATGATCACCTACTTCTGAGGAAGAAGGTGTCTCTTTGGTGGTGATAATATCTTCTTGATCTTAATCCTTGCTTAGGTTTACTTTGGGATTGAGCTTAGTCCTCCTCCTATATATGATTTTGAAGTCTTCGCTATGAGTATCAGTCACTGAAGGTGACTCTTATTCTTTGATCCTTTTTCCTGCTTTCTCCTATGTGACAGGTGTCTGTAATGTTGAAGTTGACACCAATTCCTCATCTACCTCTTGTAGAGTGTTTTTAGTCCATCCTAGTTGGTTCTTATATCTCTCAATCTCTGGTCTGAATGTATGAAGATAAGTTGTAGATTTTTTTTCTACCCTTAACTTGGAGATGACACCTAATGGATCACATGACCATGTAAAACTGAGGCTGAATTGCATTTATTTCAGAAATTTGTCTACTTCTTCCCTTGCTGCCCTGTTGTTACAGATGAAAGGTCCTATTTGTGTTTTGATCTTGAATTGAGATTTATTCTTAGCAGATACAAAATGAATCTCATCGACATTGAGAATTTTCCTGATGTATTCTAGGGAAAAAGTCCTCATTGGGAGGAATTTTGGCAGTTTGTAAGGAGCGAGTTCACACCCATATATCCTTAGCTTTGTGTAATTTTGGTAAAGATACCAATCTCGTGTTTTGACTTGGTCTGATAACTAATTTTTTTTCTTGATTTCTTCATTGATTCTTGGCTCTGGATTGCCACTTATGAGTCCGAATGCTGGATGTACAAACATTTATGTGAATTGTTTATATGAGTATTCTTTTTGCTGCTTCATTACTAGTGTAGTCCAGAAGATGACTGATTGTCGATTTCCCTCGTCATCCAACTTTTGTAATGCAAACTTGATCTTGTCTCCCTTAAAATACAAAAAACATATATACTATCACATAAGCATATTTAAATACTTCCTCAGTTTGGAATTTGACAAATTGTTCATGGATGGAATCTGCAAGGAATTGGTTGAAGTTGAACAAGATGGAAGGCTTGGAATCTATGGAGAAAATGGAAAGGAATCCTATAATGGCCTCATCTACCCACTGATCTAAGTAATAACCAAGGAGGTAGGAAATGACAGTAATGATCTTCTTGGCTCTCTTGGGGAAAATGGAGGATGGATAGGGAGGATTTTTCTTGGGTAATGAGGCATCTTCAGTCAAGAAAAGCTCAAGGGTTTTGGCTCTATTTTCAAAGACCAATTTATCTTATAATTCAGTGAGTACTTCATGAGAGAAAGGAGTGGCATTCTCTTTAATAGGGGCTTGCATCATTTGGTCTATAGATTGGACAATTATGGTGAATAAAATTTCTCCTGTAGGGGAAATAACATCTTTTTGGCTGGGTACATAGCAAGCATGACATTTCCTAAATAATTTAGGGGCACTATGGATGCGGGGAAAGATGTAATGGGGAAAATTGGGTTCCCATAGTCCAATATCATCAGACTTATCAAGGAATTTGTCTTCAAGCCAACAATACATTTCAAATAATTCAAAGTCACACAGGGTTTCATGGATTTTGTAATCCCTTTCCGCCAAAGGTATATGATGAAAATCAATCGAAGGGTGGATTAGAGGACTTACAGGCTCTTCCTGTCCCTTATCCTTAGGAGGCATGATCAGATTAGGCAAAGAACATTAGTGAAAACTTGATTGTGCAGGTTTACAGGGTGTAGAATTGGACTTGGATTCGAGAAGACAAGAAAACAGAGGCACTAGTTTGAAAGGAAGTTCGTTGGTGTGATCCTCAGCTGGGTTAAATTGCTACGATTTAAATTGGTAAACTTGTCACAAGAAAAGGTATTAATATAGTATGATATTGGTAACTTGTGAATGGGTGAAAGGAGGGATTTTGTAGCTTTCAGGCTTTCTGCTCATGATGGCGTGGGTCCATTAGGTTAATGGCTAAGTAATTAAATTACTTAACAGGTTGATTTGGAGGGAGTGGATGTGATTGGCAGGAGCAACGATAGATGAGGTGGTGCGACGGGATTAGCGGGAGTGTAACAGATAGATGGTGGTTTCGTGTGGTGGATAAAACCATTTTTGAAGGGGGCTTGAGGTGGTTAATGGTTTCGGTAAGGGGGGTGCGAAAAAATGAAATGGTGCCACATTGCTTTGGGTCCAAGCTTCAATATCTCCCATTTCGGATCCCCCCTGTGATGGTAAAGTTCAGATGGTGAGGGGGGGCCAAAAAATAATATTAGTCGTTGGATATGAAAAAGGGGAGTTCAGATGAGGTGAAAGGTGGAAGTGCTTTATCGTGATGTGACAGACTTGTGGTGGGGTAAGGGAATGAATGGAATATAAGCGGAGGAATGATTTTCAGGTGGTGAAATTAGGAATAGTGGAATAATGCACCAAATGTCTTTTGATATACCAAACCTTTAGAATAAAACCTTTATCCCTTTACTTTTCTCCTGTGCATGAAAATATCTTTAAAATTTGACTTAGGATAAAATTTTCATGCTTTTCCTGAAGTCACCATTCTATTTCTACCCACCCTCTCATTTCAATTCTTTTTCTAAACTAAAATTTTTCCTATTCTTGTTTTGTAGGGTGCATTTAAACTAGCAGACCCAGATCATCTTTTTTTTATGAAAATATATCCTATTCTATCACTTATTTCACCATTGATTTAGATTAAGTTGTTGAATCAATTTTATTTCTAGCTAGATACTGATTTACCATGATTAATTTGTTTGGTAAACCTTTATTCACTAACCTATTCAACAAAAATCGAAATGTGTTCAATCATGAATAAACTGTATGATTTGAACTCATCTTTAGTCATTGTGGCATTCAAAAACAACTTGCACACAAACTTATTTGATAATGAGCTAAAAGAATTAACTTATCAGTAGTGGCATTTAGACTTGCAATGCTTTCCGTATTACTTTCTATTTTTCTTTTGTGGGGTTTCTTATTTCCTCTTTTTTTTTTAAATACCCTCTTTACATTTTCTTTTTTTCATATATTTTTGGAAATCATTTGAATAATGAAAATTATGTACAATATGAAATTACAAATACAAAATAATCCATCACCTTGAGATCCTATAATTTATAGGACCCTAATAGTGGCTCCAACTGGGGATGGCCCTGTCATGCGGAAAGAGTCAATTTTTCAGACAAAACCAACCTCCCTAGAAGCTTAAGGCTTTCTAGTGACAAACAAGACAATTAAACACTATCTTTCCCTAAATATGCGTTTAGAATACAAGTGATCAGGTGTTTATAACATACCTTTAGTCCAACGCTTTGTAGCAGTCCAACCTCGCCGTTTCGGATGAGCTCCTCCTTCTCTTTGAAACCTGCATTCACTAACAAGCAAACGATTACATAGCACCTGAATAACTCATAAAATAAAACATATTCATCATACAGACCAAGGAGTATATGAAACAAATCATGTATAACAACTTGTTGAGAAAAATGAGCTTAATTGTATTAAGTGGAAACAAAAGAAACCATTACAACCTGAGCCTTGGTGTTGTGCAGGTCCCTCCCAGGGTCCAGCAAGAGTTTTCCTTTACTTTGATCAGCTCACCCACTTCCAAATGAAGCTAAGAAAGGATGGGAATCTCTCCTCTCAAGCTCTATAAGGGAGTCCTAATCTCAGCAGCATCTACCCTTAGGAATGTTCAGCTTTCAACCTCCCCTCCCTCTGGCCCAATGCCTGTATTTATAGTGCTTTGGAGGAAGTTAATCAGGTCCACCATGAATGGGATAAGCCCCTCTTTCAATGGGATAGCTCCCCTCTTCATGGGATAAGTTCCTCTTACATAGGGATGCATGAACCATCTGGAGGCGCCCAATCCACGTCAAAACATCTTCTAGAATGCTCTAGAAATGACCACAAGTAACTTTTTTGAAGTGAAACTTGCGCCTTTTGACCTTTACAGGAGTACGCACCCATCCCTTTACATACAGAGCGTACAAGTACGCAGGTTTTATGAACTGGAGGTGCGTACATGCAGGTAAGGCTAAGAGAAACTGCGTAACCATAGTTAATTGACTTTTAAGGACTTTCTCTCTTTCTTGGAGTTTGACATGAGGAGCAAAGGTATGAGACTTGCCAAGGAGGATAGTATGACAGTTGATAGAGCCATACTAACTGTAGATAGTCATGGTGACAAATTTTAGTGTAACAGATTGCCCCCTAAAGTGCGAAGCCTGTAGTAGATTTAGGGTTTCATATCATCTAGGAAGGGTGAAGTACTTTATCATTTCAAGGATTATCTTGTGGAGAGCCTGGTTGGAACCTGCAAGTATTCAACACAAAATACATGTATGAGATCATATCATCGCTGAGGTAGGCATTCCCATACTCAGATCAAAAACTTTAACTAGAAAACTAACTACTGCTCTGATACAGGAATGATTTCGCAGTACATCATAATCATAGACTCATGTAGACACAGTATGGACACAACCATCTGTTTATAGTTAGTCTACTATACAATGAATACAAAACTCCTCGCAGCATGGATGGTGGAAACTAGATCCAGGGTCTTCATTTCTACTTCCCGAAATAGTACGATTCTATCCATGCGAATAAATGAGTTGATGTCGAGCATGGTAGAAACCACTTGATTACCAGTCAATGATGTAAACTGTTAACAAGTGTGAGAGAAACCACCAGTGATGTCAATGGTTCTCAAAATACCCAGTACAATCCATGAGATGTGAATGAATGTGTTGATGTCGAACATTTCACGGAATCTTTCGATCGAAAGTCAATGATGTAAACTGTCATCGAAGGTGAGAAATCTGCCATTGATGCATGCGGATCTCAAGGTACTGACGATTTCTAGATCATCTTTCTAGATAATGTGCTGATGTCGATAGAAAGCGATCCGTCATAGGCAAGCCCACGACACGAAATCATAAATCAAGTTGAAGAAATGTAGCTGTAAGGACTGACTCAGGGATGGTCAAGAGGGATGACAGGTATTTTGCAGATGAATGGTTTATTTGCAGCGACCTCTTGAACACATAACGACACAACAGATGGCTTGGTGACATTTGACCCAAATTTAATACCCAGCTGAAGACATTCAATGTGGTTCAATCAACTTTGAGGCAAAGGATTTCCCAACCCAGGTGAATGAAAAGTGTCGTGTTCAAGAGTGGTGATAAGGTTTCTTCTGAGACAAAGGATAACAAATAGGCTCATTTTCCTCTCTTTTCCCCCACCATTTCTGGCAAGTACCTCTTTATTTTTTACAAGCTTGAGGAAGATAACATATGCTTGATTATAAGCTCATCCTTCGGATGAGTCCAACTTAGTTTAGATTCGAATCCTAAGAAGGAGTGGTTCGTTCCTGTTTGATCGAACAGGTCCTTTACTGTGAAATTTGAATGAGTCCAGTATAGGAGAAACTCGGCGTTTTTCAATTTTAGAGAGTCTGAAAAACTTAAGAAGACTCCAGGGTTGAACTTTTTCGTAAATTTGTGTCTCCCAAGCCCGAAAAAGTATAAAATAATACTTGAGAGAACCGCTTGATCTTTTACGACCAAGGAGTACTTTCATAGTTAGTGTCTTTGACCTGAAAAGTAAAAAGTGATCAAGGACATGTCGTTTTATTTCCAATATCGAGTTTGAAACGACAAAAACCCGGCAATCTTTTCCTGTTTTTTCGGTCAGAAAAGGGCTATAAGGGGACCATCTTTTAATTCCATTTTAACGAGTGTAAAAGAAATGCTCGGCAATCTTTTCATGTTTTAGGAGTCAGAAAAGGGCTTAAAAGATGACTCTGATGTTTTTGTTTGTGAAAAATGACAATTTTCCCTGAAAATCCTTTATCCTGCACAAAAACCAACACATTAATCATACCTGTTTAAAGATAGATAAAAATACTTTGAAAAATACCTTTTCATGATGGAAAATAAACAAATTTAACATTCATTTACTCAAAAAACCTATAAAAAGGGGTTTTACCATTTCATTTTTACCATTTTACTGTTGAGGAGAGAAAAAGGGCTTTTGGCAAGAAACTTCCCGTGGTCATTGCAGAGAATCCGACTGTCGAAACCAAACGTTGTCTCATCAGGTATTCTACAACATCCTCCCTTGCATTTCCATCCGTTTAGAATTTGTTTTTAAGCTTTAGTTTCATCTTTTGGAGGTCTTGAGGTTTCAAGGGCTGCTTTTCGAGGTACGCAGGTGCTCCATTGGTGAACTGCGTACCCCGACATTTTCTCAGTTGGGAAAATGTCGGGTGTACGCAACTTGCCTTAAGAGAACCTGCGTACACATGCTCTGTCTCTAAAGGCGGGTTGCGTACACCGCGGAGTGGGTTTTCAAACCCCCATTTCTCCAAAATGAACCAAAAACTTTCAATTTTATGGACTCTAATAGATGTTTTATGGTGTGTAGATTTCCCACCATGCTTGATTGGCGCGAAAGAGAACACGAAGATGTTGATTTGGCCGCGATTAATCAACAACCTTCCATTGATGCTTTAAAGGCATGCGGTCTTTACAAATACTGGGCCATACCTGGCATGAGGGCCCAGGTGCGCTTTTTAGAGTGGCTGGTTGAAAGGTGGAACGTCCAGGATCAGTGCTTTTACATTGGAGGGCACCAGCTTGAGATAGAACCCTCAGATATTTACTTTCTCACTGGTTTTCCCAAGAGGGGCGAACAATTGACTCTGTCCGGGACTAGGCCGGGTGGCCAGTCCATCGCTAGTCTCCGTCTAGAGTGGTGCAATAATCAAAACCAGGAGAGGGGGATAGAAATTAAAAAGATATCCTGACCTGAACTTATGGTAATTGCCTTTACAGTTACCAGACTTTGCGGTGCTGCCGCTTTGCACATTGCCACCGGGTCCCAAATGCGGATGGCGATTGACTGCTATCGAGGCACCATTTTCAACTGGTGTGATGCTGTGTTGGCCAATTTAAAGGGCCAACTGACCAGGGCAAAAAACGGGCAACTCAAGACTTTTGGTTATGGGCCTTTAGTTGTGAGTTTTGCTCTAGAGAGGGTTCCGATGCTGATCCTGCAGCAGCTTACTGTTGAGGTTGGGCTTCCTTGAGAGCCCAAGTTGATGCGATGGGTTGCGGTGATGGCTCGTAATCCTGATGAGGGCACAGAGGTTGTCCGATTTAGACTGGAGTACTTTCACTGGTTAGAGGACCAGGTCTTCTCGATACAGGATTTTCCTTATGCCGGAGTCGATTTTCGTGGTGATCCGGACATGATTCTTCCACTGGGAGAACAGTGGGATGACACAGGTACTTCATTTTTCACAAGTTTTTAAATTATCTATATTTTTTTTGTTTTTATATCGTCTCAAAACTGACAGTGACAATTTTCAAAATGCAGATGTAGGCCCACGGCGTCCAGCCAATCTCCGGCCTTTCGAGAGGAGACAACCAGTTGCACCGGCACCGGTCCCACAGAACGAGGCTACAGAGACCTTAGCTGAGTTGGAACAAGACCTAGAGCGTCTGACGGCAGATATACCAGAGACTACTATAGATGATATTCCTATCAGGCTTCAGCGCTATGTAGTCGGAGTTCCAGGAAATTTTAGAAGGTTCTTGTGTAGGGTAGCCCGTGCAGTGGTGTCGTATAGAGATCATCACCAGTGATTGGATGGTCGTTTTTTGTAGACACATGTGACATTTTGATTTTTTGTACTTATCATTTTTGCCGATCATAAGGTGTTTTGCAACCTATGATCGAAGACGATGTATTTTTTGACACACTCCTATTTATATATATATATATATATCATTATTACCGGCTTATCTTGTTAAACATGTGTGATTAAATGTTTTTAAATTTACATGTATGATTATCGCAAATGTATGTTTAACATTCGAGAAGCAATTGCATCTGCTAATGTATTTAAAGACCTTGGAATATGTTGATATTCAATGTAATCAAACTCACGTTCCAAGAGACGCACTCTCAAAAATAACCTTAATAACACTGGATTTCTAATGGCATAAACTCTATTAAGCTGTAATACAACGAGTTCAGAATCTAACCTCACTATCAAACTTCGAATCCCAAACGAAATAGATTCAGACAATAACTCAATCACTGCACTATATTCTGCAATGTTGTTTGTTGTTTGACCGAGGCTCACCCCATGCATAGAAACTAACTCGTCAGAGGGCGAATAGATAACCCAAGCTGCGGAAGAGATATTCCGTGTATTACGACAAGCACCATTAGCGAATCCAATGTATGTTTGGAGAGGCATCGACATCTGCAAACATCAAGCGTAAAACCAAGATAAGCAAAATAACGACGAAAAACACACTTTCTAAACTAAGCATACTGTCTAAACTAACAAACACACCAGCTAGAAAGAAAAATTAACCTAACTAACCTAACTAAAATCTCCACACCCATCATTTAAGCATAATACCTCTTTAGGTAAAGTCCATTTCTGGGTTTACCCAAAGAGTCCCCGTCAAAGTCAAACAGCTCATAGGCCCCTTTTGCTAGCTTTCGCTTAACAATGTAGGGCCCATGCCACATAGGAACGAATTTTCCAGCACCTAATTTATCGTTAGCTTGATCATACAATAGCACTAGGTCTCCTTCCGAAAAATTTCGAGGGGTCACATTTCGATCATACTGAGCTTTCATACGTTTTGCATGAGTCTCGATTACCAGTGCAGCATCGCGTCGAGTCTCATATAATTGAGCTAAGTATAATAAACGCTTCTCCTCTTCGGAAGTAGCTGGAAGTAATTCGACAGCCATTTGAAGTGATGGGATTTCACATTCAATGGGCAGCACAGCTTCCAAACCATAAACTAGTTGGAAAGGAGTGAACCCTGTTGATGTTTTCACTGAGGTTCGGTATGCCCAAAGCGCGGAAAATAACATGTTGTGCCAATTCGACCGATGAATACCAATGATTCATCGGATCATGATAACTAAAACTTTGTTGATGGACTCAACCAGACCGTTGGCTTGTGGATAATAAGGAGTTGAGCTATCATGACGCAAACCAAGCTGGCCTGTAAGTTCTGTCATCATAATGTTTCGAAAATGGCACCCATGGTCAGTGATTATCGCTTGTGGGACACCAAACCTAGAAATAATGTGATTTAATACGAAAATTGCAGCTGTCTTGCCGTCAGCCTCGAATGTAGGCATCGCCTCGGCCCACTTAGTAAAATAATCTCCAGATGTAGGCCCACGGCGTCCAGCCAATCTCCGGCCTTTCGAGAGGAGACAACCAGTTGCACTGGCACCAGTCCCACAGAACGAGGCTACAAAGACCTTAGCTAAGTTGGAACAAGACCTAGAGCGTCTGACGGCAGATATACCAGAGACTACTATAGATGATATTCCTATCAGGCTTCAGCGCTATGTAGTCAGAGTTCCAGGACCTTTTAGAAGGTTCTTATGTAGGGTAGCCTGTGCAGTGGTGTCGTATAGAGATCATCACCAGTGATTGGATGGTCGTTTTTTGTAGACACATGTAACATTTTGATTTTTTGTACTTATCATTTTTGCCGATCATAAGGTGTTTTGCAACCTATGATCGAAGACGATGTATTTTTTGACACACTCCTATATATATATATATATCATTATTACCGGCTTATCTTGTTAAACATGTGTGATTAAATGTTTTTAAATTTACATGTATGATTATCGCAAATGACTGTTTAACATTCGAGAAGCAATTGCATCTGCTAATGTATTTAAAGACCTTGGAATATTTTGATATTCAATGTAATCAAACTCACGTTCCAAGAGACACACTCTCAAAAATAACCTTAATAACACTGGATTTCTAATGGCATACACTCTATTAAGCTGTAATACAACGAGTTCAGAATCTAACCTCACTATCAAACTCCGAATCCCAAACGAAATAGATTCTGACAATAACTCAATCACTGCACTGTATTCTGCAATGTTGTTTTTTGTTTGACCGAGGCTCACCCCATGCATAGAAACTAACTCGTCAGAGGGCGAATAGATAACCCAAGCTGCGGAAGAGATATTCCGTGTATTACGACAAGCACCATCAGCGAATCCAATGTATGTTTGGAGAGGCATCAACATCTGCAAACATCAAGCGTAAAACCAAGATAAGCAGAATAACGACGAAAAACACACTTTCTAAGCTAAGCACACTGTCTAAACTAACAAACACACCAGCTAGAAAGAAAAATTAACCTAACTAGCCTAACTAAAATCTCCACACCCATCATTTAAGCATAATACCTCTTTAGGTAAAGTCCATTTCTGGGTTTACCCAAAGAGTCCCCGTCAAAGTCAACCAGCTCATAGGCCCCTTTTGCTAGCTTTCGCTTAACAATGTAGGGCCCATGCCACATAGGAATGAATTTTCCAGCACCTAATTTATCGTTAGCTTGATCATACAATAGCACTAGGTCTCCTTCCGAAAAAATTTGAGGGGTCACATTTCGATCATACTGAGATTTCATACGTTTTGCATGAGTCTTGATTGCCAGTGCAGCATCACGTCGAGTCTCATCTAATTGAGCTAAGTATAATAAACGCTTCTCCTCTTCGGAAGTAGCTGGAAGTAATTCGACAACCATTTAAAGTGATGGGATTTCACATTCAATGGGTAGCACAGCTTCCAAACCATAAACTAGTTGGAAAGGAGTGAACCCTGTTGATGTTTTCACTGAGGTTCGGTATGCCCAAAGCGCGGAAAATAACATGTTGTGCCAATTCGACCGATGAATACCAATGATTCGTCGGATCATGATAACTAAAACTTTGTTGATGGACTCAACCAGACCGTTGGCTTGTGGATAATAAGGAGTTGAGCTATCATGATGCAAACCAAGCTGGCCTGTAAGTTCTGTCATCATAATGTCTCGAAAATGGCGCCCATGGTCAGTGATTATCGCTTGTGGGACACCAAACCTAGCAATAATGTGATTGAATACGGAAATTGCAGCTGTCTTTCTGTCAGCCTCGAATGTAGGCATCGCCTCGGCCCACTTAGTAAAATAATCTCCAGATGTAGGCCCACGACGTCCAGCCAATCTCCGGCCTTTCGAGAGGAGACAACTAGTTGCACCAGCACCGGTCCCACAGAACGAGGCTACAGAGACCTTAGCTGAGTTGGAACAAGACCTAGAGCGTCTGACGGCAGATATACCAGAGACTACTATAGATGATATTCCTATCAGGCTTCAACGCTATGTAGTCGGAGTTCCAGGACCTTTTAGAAGGTTCTTATGTAGGGTAGCCTGTGCAGTGGTGTCATATAGAGATCATCACCAGTGATTGGATGGTCATTTTTTGTAGACACGTGTAACATTTTGATTTTTTGTACTTATCATTTTTGCCGATCATAAGGTGTTTTGCAACCTATGATCGAAGACGATGTATTTTTTGACACACTCCTATCTATATATATATCATTATTATCGGCTTATCTTGTTAAGCATGTGTGATTAAATGTTTTTAAATTTACATGTATGATTATCGCAAATGTCTGTTTAACATTCGAGAAGCAATTGCATCTGCTAATGTATTTAAAGACCTTGGAATATGTTGATATTCAATGTAATCAAACTCACGTTCCAAGAGACGCACTCTCAAAAATAACCTTAATAACACTGGATTTCTAATGGCATACACTCTATTAAGCTGTAATACAACGAGTTCAGAATCTAACCTCACTATCAAACTCTGAATCCCAAACGAAATAGATTCAGACAATAACTCAATCACTGCACTGTATTCTGCAATGTTGTTTGTTGTTTGACCGAGGCTCACCCCATGCATAGAAACTAACTCGTCAGAGGGAAAATAGATAACCCAAGCTGTGGAAGAGATATTCCGTGTATTATGACAAGCACCATCAGCGAATCCAATGTATGTTTGGAGAGGCATCGACATCTGCAAACATCAAGCATAAAACCAAGATAAGCAGAATAACGACGAAAAACACACTTTCTAAGCTAAGCACACTGTCTAAACTAACAAACACACCAGCTAGAAAGAAAAATTAACCTAACTAACCTAACTAAAATCTCCACACCCATCATTTAAGAATAATACCTCTTTAGGTAAAGTCCATTTCTGGGTTTACCCAAAGAGTCCCCGTCAAAGTCAACCAGTTCATAGGCCCCTTTTGCTAGCTTTCGCTTAACAATGTAGGGCCCATGCCACATAGGAACGAATTTTCCAGCACCTAATTTATCGTTAGCTTGATCATACAATAGCACTAGGTCTCCTTCTGAAAAATTTCGAGGGGTCACATTTCGATCATACTGAGCTTTCATATGTTTTGCATGAGTCTCGATTGCAAGTGCAGCATCACGTCGAGTCTCATCTAATTGAGCTAAGTATAATAAATGCTTCTCCTCTTCGGAAGTAGCTGGAAGTAATTCGACAGCCATTTGAAGTGATGGGATTTCGCATTCAATGTGCAGCACAGCTTCCAAACCATAAACTAGTTGGAAAGGAGTGAACCCTGTTGATGTTTTCACTGAGGTTCGGTATGCCCAAAGCGCGGAAAATAACATCTTGTGCCAATTCGACCGATGAATACCAATGATTCGTCAGATCATGATAACTAAAACTTTGTTGATGGACTCAACCAGACCGTTGGCTTGTGGATAATAAGGAGTTGATCTATCATGACGCAAACCAAGCTGGCCTGTAAGTTCTGTCATCATAATGTTTCGAAAATGGCACCCATGGTCAGTGATTATCGCTTGTGGGACACCAAACCTAGCAATTATGTGATTGAATACGAAAATTGCAGCTGTCTTGCCGTCAGCCTCGAATGTAGGCATCGCCTCAGCCCACCTAGTAAAATAATCAACCGCAAGGATGATATACGCATGCCCCCCGGCCGAGTGAGGGTTACATGTAATAAAATCGATACCCCATTTGGCAAAAGGACCAACGACAATTATTGGGTGGAGAGGAGCAGGTGGTGCGCGCATCTTGCGATCAAACACTTGACAGTTGTGGAATTTTCGGACCGCAATAATACAATCTTTAAACATGGATGGCCAAAAGTAGCCTGCACGCAACACCTTCTGGGCTGTGGCATACCCAGACATATGACAACCACACGCCCCAGAATGACAGTCATTCAAAACCCTTTCTGCCTCTTCGTGAGTTAAGCAACATCGGAAAACCAAGTCTGCCCCACAGCAATAAAGAGTATCTCCAATAATTTTGTACTGTTGGGACTGGAATCGAATCTTCCGACGTTCCGACTTTGAAGCTTCAGGCCGAAAGGATTGGGTTTGGAGATAGATGATTATATCCCCATACCACAGATCTAAAGTGCTGATGAGAAACAAAGATTCGTCCGGAATGGGTTCCTCTGCCACAGTTTCCGTGTCAGCACGCGGGAAATCACACATCAACTCTGCAAAAACTAAAGATTTCTTAGACTTAGATTTTTCAAATTCCAAGTCGAACTCTTACAGGATAACGATCCATTTAGAGTACTTTCCCCCTAGCAATTGTTTAGTCAAAATATAAATCATAGGGTTGCAATCCGAAATGACTGTAGTTTTACGGAGTAGAATGTAGTGACGAAAACGCTGGACAACCTGAATGGCTGCCAGGGCCAATTTCTCCACATGTGAATATTTGAGCTCAGTTGGATTTAACGTCCTACTAAGATAATATATCACATGTTCTGTTCCGAATTCATCTTCTTGAACTAACACCATTCCAATAGTGGAATGGGAGGTGGCGAGGTACAAAAAGTAATCTTGGTTGTAGTTGGGAGAATGCAACAACGGTGCATGGGTCAACGCGTGTTTAAGTGCATCAAAAGATTTTTGAGCTATCTCATCCCAAGAGAATTGAGCATTCTGTTTCAAAAACCATGTAAAACCTTTTCTAACCTCGGCGTAGTTAGGAATGAATCGGCGTAAAAAGTTTTCTTTCCCCTGCAAACTTTGGAGTTGGTGAAGACTCGAAGGAGGAGGCAATTTGATGATAGCTTCTACCTTCGAGGGATCAACGCGAATGCCGGCTTTTGAAACCACAAATCCTAGCAATCGTCCCACTTCTATACAGAAGACACATTTGTGTGGGTTCAACCGTATACGATAATGCCTACACTTCATGAAGATTGCTCGTAAATGGACAAGGTGATCAACTCGATGTAATGAATGAGCGGTCAAATCATCGAGATATGGCTGCACAATGTGTTTGATGTCATGAAATGCATAAGACATCGCCCTTTGAAAAGTGGCTCCGGCATTCTTAAGCCCAAAAGGTAATTTGCAATAAGCAAATGTCCCCCATGGACAAATGAAAGCCGTTTTTGGTTGATCGGCAGGTAGAATATTGATTTGATTGTAACCAGAAAAACCGTCCATAAAGGAAAATATTTCACTACCAGCACAATCATCAATTTTTTGATCGATATAGGGTGTTGGATAGTTGTCTTTGGGACAAGCACGATTGATATCCCTATAGTTGATGCATATTCTTATTGTTCCCTGTTTTTTGTTAACCGGAACAATATTCGATACCCAATCCGTTAACGGGATCGGATAAATGAAACCTGCTTTCAACAGCTTCTCAACTTCTGCTTTAATGGCCGCCGCTTTTCGTGGGTGAATCTGACGCAAACATTGTCGGACGGGTTTAGCGTCCGGGTAAGTCTTAATCTCATGGACAACAATTGCAGGATCAATTCCTGGCATTTCCTCATAGGACCAGGCAAACACGTCGCGGAATTCTTGAAATAGGGCCTTGTATATCTGAATTTCGTCATCTGAACACGAGGCACCTATATGAATGTGCTCAACAATTCCGGGCTTGACTGAAATTTCAATGGGAACAGTACGAGAGATGTTTCCCAAATTCAGCTCTGAATTAGGATGTTTCATTGGATTCTGAGCGTCCTTGACATATTCAGCTGTAAAAATTGATGAGAAATCGTTTTCAAAACGATCATCCTTAGGTAAAAACGAAGATCTATGATGGAGATCCTCCCATGGTAAATCGTCTACACACAGGACTTCACAAAGTTGCTCGTCAAATGACACAACTTCGGGAAATGTTATTAACTCCGAGGTTGAGGTGAAAAGTGATTCCTCACGGACCACATTCATTTGGTCGATTTTGGTTGAACGCGAGTCGGTAAAAGATTGCACAGCTTCGTAAGCAATTTCATATGGACTCAAAGGCATAGCATCACCAAATGAGTCTATTTCAGATTCAGAAGGAACGATCCAAGGATTGTCGTAAACAATGGTATCTGATGTAATCATATGAATGGATGCGAACGAAGACACGGCGTTGATTGGAGGAAAAGGAAAAGTGCCCAGTAAACCGGCATCTTTAACTAATCCTACGCCAACATCCTTATAAGGGATAGTCGTTTTACCGACATGCTGGATAATATCTGAAGAGGCTGGGTCGAATGAAAAGTAAGCCAGCTGGTCTATAGTTACGATCTTGCCATTATGTGGAAACTTTATTACTCTGAAGACCGATGAAACGATCGCTGTCATAGCGTAAGACCAACTTCGACCCAAGAGAAGGTTGTAGTCTAGAGGGGCATCAACCACCTCCACATCCAGACTAACGGTTTTTCCTTCAACCCCTATAGGCAAATCCTGTAGCATGCCAAATGGATGGAACCCACGGCCATCAAAGGCCTTAAGAATTGTCGGGGATTGATTTAGTGAAGGAGAACCAAGCGATCTCCAGCACTGTATTGACATAATACACGTGGAAGCTCCCTCATCAATTACAATCCAATGAATAGGCCTGTTTTTTACTATCACTGGGATCTGGAAAGCCATCTGATGAGGTAAACGCGGTGTACTATTTTCTAGATCAAAGATTATTAGGTTCGGGTCCTGAACATCAACAGCTCCTATAGCCAACAAAAGTAATTTTTGTTGTGCTGGGCATGATTGCAGCACTTCTAAAGTCGACATTGCTGAGGGTGAAACAGCTAAATCCTCAATAATGTTGTAATTCTGGGCCACTCTCGCATGTGGATTGAAAGCAGACCTTCGAAGTACACCCTTGGTGGGCGGTTTTATCACTAAGTCAGGGTTAGGTTTCTCGATCTGTAGTGGATCGGTACCGGGAGCTGAGGTTGATGGATTTGAATGAGAAGATTCTGCATCTTTCGATCCATCAACAGGACTTTTACTACCATAATCGTGTGACCGAGTCGCAATCCTTACATGAGACATCATCAATATGGGTTCTTCAGTGGCACTCGAGGAAGAACCTATCATTTTGCTATCTTTCGGAAATGGGTCCTTCAAGACAGCAGGAATTTGGGAACCCTTGACGATTTTCGCAACCTCGGCCCGATGAGGGAAATCTCTTGTAAAATGATCCTCTTCACAAATAAGACAAGGATAACGAGGCTTGTTCTTTTTGTCATTGGTTTCCGACTTTTCTGTTTTCTCCTTTGGAGTTTTGTCTGCTTTAATCTTCTTCTTGCCTTTCTTTTTCCCACCGTTTTTTGATTTAGCCGTAGATGACTTTACAATGTGAATATCAGCGGAAACTTTAGTAGAATATTCTCTTGTCGGGGAGTCTGGTAAGGTTATAATGGGCGAAGAATTCTTTGAAGACTTCTTCTTGCTTTTAGTATTTACCGTACCAATCATGCCATCAGCAACATGAGATATCGAAGGAGCAGCAGCGATTTGATTTGACTTTGGAAGATCTGGGATCTTTTCGTGTAACGTACCTAACTGAGTGTAAACTAAGTCAAGGTACTACGCTTGAGCAATTACTTGCTCCTCAGTGACTACTCCGGACTTAGCTACGTCTTCAGTAATCTTCGATAATAATGATTTAACAAACCATTCAGCTAAGATTTGGTCCGGGATAAAAACTTTCACTAATCGCCTTCGACGTCTCCATTCATGAATATGGTCAGAAATATAAGTGGACGTCGACTGTTTTAATGAAGTTAGTAACTCGGTGCCATTATCATATCTGACCGGCAACTGAAAATGAGTTAAGAACGAGGTAGCTAACTGACTAAAATTATAAAAAGAGGCCCGTGGCAACTCAATGTACCACTTGGCCGCAAGACCAATGAGCGTACGCTGAAAAAGACGTAAACGGATCGAATCATCCGAGATGGAATTTGAGGCACACCAGAGGTGGTAAGTCATCACATGATTTGACGGGTCCTCTCCAGACTTACCTTCGAAATTGGGTATGTCACTCGGAAACTTATTCGGCATTGGCGGCCAAAATGGAAGATAATTGATCGGATCGTTCGTTAGGCGCGTCAAGTCTGGTAAATCCAAAGTTGCGATAAACGGTAATTGCCAATTAGGATCCCTAAAACTCTGGGTCACAAGACCAGTCCCAGGAGGAGGATATCCAGGATAACTTGGAATAGGAATCGCATTCGGGATATTGTATCCTCCCGAAAAACTAGGATTAACCGGACCGTACTGGGGTTGCTGTGGTTGTCGATAAGTGTACCCAGGATACGGTTGATACTGGTAAACCGGTTGCTGGACAGCAGGCCCGTATTGGTACTGCCCCTGGTACGGTTGATAAATGAATTGTGGTTGACTAGTGACAACCGTACTTAAACCAGGCTGTCCTATAGGCATTTGAACCGTAGTTTGAACCGTGGATCCAGAAAATGGTAAAGATGTCTGAGGAGTAGTGGCAGAGACAGTAGAAACCAGAGCTGTCGATACTCTAGAAGTAAGTGTGGTGGAAGGAACAGATGTTGCGGTAGTTGCAGCAGTCATTTGAGATGGAGTACTAGGTGCAATGGGTGACTGAGTAACTACCGAAGGTACAGAAGTTTGAACATTAGACTGGACTGGTTGCTGGGGTGGACCAAAAACTAAAGGTTGTCCAGTTTGAGATGACAACTGTACGCTTGGCTGCAACACCTGTTGAACTTGCGATGGATCCCACACTATGTTCATTCCGGGGTATTGACCCATGACAGGTTGAGGATATTGAGATCCATAACCAGATTGAGGGTAGGATTGATAATTGAAAGGTACATTTCCTGTACCTTGAACATAAGATTGACCTTGGGGTGGTTGATAACCTTGACTCGAGAACTGACCTTGGGGTAGATACCCTTGAGGTAAGTATTGATACTGGGGTTGACCTTGAGGCATAAATTGATACTAAGGTTGACCTTGGGGTACATATTGAGGCTAGGGTTGACCTTGAGGAATGTACTGTACCATGGATACATACTGTCCTGGAGGTTGCCCCCCAGGCATTAATTGAGGCTGCCCCCCAGGCGGTAACTGGCCACCTTGAGGTTGAGAACTGGGAATTGAACCTGACATCATATAAATGTCTCCTACGCCCAACGGTTTATTACCATTGTTTCCAGTTAATAACCCATGTCCAATGGGTTGAGGAGATGCTCCTGCAAAAGTACCATAAAGTGACTGATATCCAGCAGGAACAGAAGGACCACCATACAAGAAAGATTCAGGAGATTGAGTAAACACGGACGACTGACTAGACATATTTACAGGAGTATAAATATCTCCGGGTGGATAAGGAATACGAGGTGGAGAAAAACTTATCCCTGAGTTGTCCAAGTAATTAGTTAACGAAAGATACCAAGTAGTACTTCTAGGTGGACTGTAAAAAATGGATTCACGCTCCCTTAGATCAATAGTAGGTTGATCTTCAGGGATAGGGACGCCTATTTCTTCTTCTGGAGCAAGTTCTTCAATAGCTATCAAACCAGAAGGAAGATTTTCGGTGATGACTCTTTCTACCCTAGGTAAATCAGGAACACTAGAAGTTGGAGTAACAGGTTCAGATATTTCAGGTTCTTCGCCTATATCACTAGTAGATGAAAAACTACCAGCAAGCTCGAAAACTGCAACAACTTCAGGATTATAACCTGTTTCTAGACTTTGGTAATCTGGATGGACTACCAACGAAGACTCTCCTTCTTCAAGTGAACCTACTTTACTGCCACTAGGAGGAGTTACGAGGACTTTCAAACCTTCGTAATGACCCAGGACGTCTTCATGAGGTTCGCCCCGAAGTCTACGGGACTTCCTCAATAAATCGGCCACGGTAACAATCTTAGGAGACTGGCCCCGAAGTCGACGGGACTGTCTCGGTAATTCAGCCACAGTTAAAGACTTTTAACTACTACACACGCAAACAAAGTAAAATCTCAAAGCAAACCGTCTAAAGTCTCTAAAGAACCAAACAACTTCGAATCACACGCCTAAAGAATCTAGGGCGTCAAACCAAACACAAACAGTAACCTTCCGGACCGAAAACACTAGTTGGTTATGAAGCCCAACATCGCCGAATTCAGTACAGAAGTGGTGGGTGGAACAGTTACCCCGACAACCTGCTTAATGAATAGACCGACACAAGTTCCTCCACTTTAACCGTCTCGAGTGAAGTGAACCCCCCGGAAAATCCAAGTGAGTCTAGCCGACGTCTGCTCCAGGTACAGTGGGATCTTCCCTCCACCGTCACCTTGGGTAGAATCCTAAAGATAATGGTCACTAAGGTTACCAAAAGCAACAAATATACCTGGGGGAACAGTCTACGACCCGATAGCATGCAAGGGCAGAGTAACAAGCTCAATCCCCTTGCCGGCTCCTTGACAATAATCCAAGGTTTACTGACAAGTGACCCCAGGCTCCTCGACAATAATCCGAGGTCTACCGTTTGTAGTACGTGCGTATCTGGCGTCTTTCCCAATGAAGGAGGATTGATCCCCTCACTGGTTCGGACACGGTCTCGTGCTTCTCCTTTAAGAAGAGCTTTCCCAGAGTACAAATGAAACAGTTGGATTTATCCTACCACAAGATAAGCTACTTATTTGGTTTTACTGTCTTGGAGAGTTAATTACTCTCCTACTCCAAGACACTAGCCTGATCTATATTGGTGTTTCAGAGCCCTAGTAAATAAAAAGTTACTAAGTTGATTTTACTTTAAGCGTTAATTTTTATGGCTTTTCTTTAGGACAAAAGGTAGCGGAGATGAAACTGATGGTGTGTAGACTCGACTCAAATCCACTAAAAAGATGCACTTAGGATGATTTATACTAATTTTCTTTTTCAATGAATTCCCTAGCTAAGAGAGTTGGAGAATGCAAAATTGATATAAAGATAACTTTCTTGGAAATGAAAATCAAAGAAACAATCTCTTTATCTTTTCCAAGGCATACAACACATGACCACTAATTACTCCACGAAAATTCCTTTTCTTTTCAAAAACACAAATGCTACTAATGCAAACTTTTCTTCAAAAGAGATTTTTTGGATTTTTTCATACTTAACAAAGCATATAAAAATAAAAAATCAAATCTTAAAAATCTATGACAATCAAATCAATTCTACTTAAAAGCAAATCAAAGAGAAAATCACCTAATAAGCAAATCTAATGAGGCCAAAACCTACAAAGTATGATCCCAGGATGTTTTACTCAGTCATGATTTAACTAAGGACTAGTTAATGCAGAATCAAAAACTAGTCAAAAACAAAAATTAAAATCTTTTGTTCTTTTTCTTAAAACGAAATTCACAGTTCAATCAACAAACTTTTTCGAGATTCGGCAAAGAGACAACACAAAGGAAGGTTTCTCACAAGGGTGGATTCTATGAAAGGTCCGACTCCTAAGAAGACTGCAAAAACCAGGGATATCCAAGGTTTTACGACTTCTAAAGCCAAAGTCACTACAGGACCAATGCAAAAATCAAACCCTAAGGCTAGAACCTCTACGAATTTCACTAAAACTCTTGACACTGATGAAACCAGCTTAGGTGAAGATTTATGGCAGGTAACCAGTGGATCTGGGTGGTAAAAACAACTTACAAACAAAATCTAAGAGGCAAAAAGGAGAAAATTGAAATTTTCTCAATTTTGACAGGGTACGCAGGCAACCTGTTTGCACAAGTGTGTGTACGCTCTGTGCACAAAGCTGCAGTGCGTACAGGTACGCACTGTGCTTAACGCAGAGGCTGCGTACTTCTAGCAAAACCAAGAAAAACTAAAATCTAATTTAACCCTAAGCTAAGCCACCCAAATGCACAGTCAGACAGCCAAAAACTAGAAAGAAAAAGAATTTTCTCAGATCAAAGTTTCACACAAAGGAAAAATCATTCACATCAATGGAGTTCCCCAGCGGAGTCGCCATTTTTTCATGCGGAAAGAGTCAATTTTGCGGACAAAACTGACCTCCCTAGAAGCTTAAGGCTTTCTAGTGACAAACAAGACAATTAAACACTATCTTTCCCTAAATATGCTTTTAGAATACAAGTGATCAGGTGTTTATAGCATACCTTTAGTCCAACGCTTTGTAGCAGTCCAGCCTCGCCGATCCGGATGAGCTCCTCCTTCTCTTCGAAACCTGCATTCACTAATAAGCAAACGATTACATAGCACCTGAATAACTCATAGAATAACACATATTAATCATACAGACCAAGGAGTATATGAAACAAATCATGTATAACAACTTGTTGAGAAAAATGAGCTTAATTGTATTAAGTGGAAACAAAAGAAACCATTACAACCTGAACCTTGGTGTTGTGCAGGTCCCTCCCAGGGTCCAGCAAGAGTTTTCCTTTACTTTGATCAGCTCACCCACTTCCAAATGAAGCTAAGAAAGGATGGGAATCTCTCCTCTCAAGCTCTATAAGGGAGTCCTAATCTCAGCAACATCTACCCTTAGAAATGTTCAGCTTTCAACCTCCCCTCCCTCTGGCCCAATGCCTGTATTTATAGTGCTTTGGAGGAAGTTAATCAGGTCCACCATGAATGGGATAAGCCCCTCTTTCAATGGGATAGCTCCCCTCTTCATGGGATAGGTTCCTCTTACATAGGGATGCATGAACCATCTGGAGGCGCCCAATCCATGTCAAACCATCTTCTAGAATGCTCTAGAAATGACCACACGTAACTTTTTTGAAGTGAAACTTGCGCCTTTTGACCTTTACAGGAGTACGCACCCATCCCTTTACATACAGAGCGTACAAGTACGCAGGTTTTATGAACTGGAGGTGCGTACACGCAGGTAAGGCTAAGAGAAACTGCGTAACCAGATTTAATTGACTTTTAAGGAATTTCTCTCTTTTTTGGAGTTTGACATGAGGAGCAGAGGTATGAGACTTGCCAAGGAGGATAGTATGACAGTTGATAGAGCCATACTAACTGTAGATAGTCATGGTGACAAATTTTAGTGTAACAGGCCCTTCTCCAAGTGAAGTGTCATGACATATGATTAGTAGCCCTGAGTACTCCATGTATGTAATGCCTTCATGTATGTAGGGCCTTAGTTGTGGGCTTCAACCTTTGCTAGTAAGTTACCCAATCAAAACTATAAATACTATGATATTTACAATGATGTAAGAAACATATGTAGGCTAAGAAAAGTAGTGCTTCGGCATCCTGTAATTGACACGACCTCCAGGTATCTTTGCTCCATCTAGATCTTTAAGGAAAAATGCATTATTTCCCCTAAAATCATAAACAATATATGGCCCTTTCCAAAGATTATC
Source organism: Pinus tabuliformis (assembly GCA_031772625.1). Taxonomy (NCBI): domain Eukaryota; kingdom Viridiplantae; phylum Streptophyta; class Pinopsida; order Pinales; family Pinaceae; genus Pinus; species Pinus tabuliformis. The sequence goes on from CM062816.1 coordinate 770,903,650, forward strand.
AAACTTTCCATGTTTTCCTTTGTCCTCTCTCCTAAAATCCCACCTCAAAACTTTGTCCCCAATGTTAAAGTCATTAGCTTTGGTTCTTCTGTCAAAGATATTTTTAATATTTTCCTGAATAACTTGGTTCATGTTGTATACTGTTAATTTTAGGTATGTTCTATGCTAGAGCAGTTTATTTAATTTCTTTTCCATATTAGAAATCACATCAGCATAAAGTAAACTGCAGATAGAACATAAATGTAAATCATAGAAGACAAGCCAAGACAAGAGGACACAAGATGTGGCGGGAGCTAGGGAAAAACCCCACAATGTGTGGGGAAACCCTTTGATCAAATCTTCTTTTATCTTCAAAGTTCAGTAGAGAAAGAGAGAGAGAGAGAGAGAGAGAGAGAGAGAGAGAGAGTACATTTACAACAAAATTCAACACTTTGACTTGTCTAGATCTAAGCATAGATCATCTTCTATAATGATGAGATCAGGTGAAGACATTCTGCTTCAACTGATACCTATCATCGTGTTGCATCTGGTTCTCTAGATGCACCACTGCATACTGCACCATGCTGCTGTCCATGTCCATGATCTTATCCATCAAAATGCTGCTCAAACTAATGTGCATCATGATCATGCTGCTGCCCCTGCTAATGTATTATTGTACTGCCCATGCACATGATCTCATAGTGTTGTCCACCATGCTACTGCCTATGACTTCTTGTTGCTTCATAACAATGCATCATCATGCTGCTCATGATCACATACATCAAGTTGTCATCACAGTTGCATCATTGCTGCACCTTTACTTGTACCTTTGTTACTGCTGCATCTTCTAATGATGAGATCCATTGAGATCTTCACTGTGCTCTTTTCTTCTTTTATATAATGATAGTTTCATCATATAAACACTAGAATCAGCTAGTAGGAGCATAGATCAACACACACATATATATATACTGATATATATGTTAATACACATACCTTTTTCATTCATCCGAGATGACATCTGAGATCATACCTTCATTCATGGCAACCGAGATCTGCTCCTTTGATCGAGGGGTTACTGTCAACAAAACTGTAGCTTACTGTCCATTTGAATTCTTGTCTATCTGTGATTGAGCAAGAGAATGTCCGAGGCAGGTTTCCTTTGACTACGTATAAAGGCTTGTCTCCATGACTGCGTAGAAGGTGACTTCCTGACAGCGTAGGAAGGTATCTCCGTTACAGCGTGTAAATGCTGTGTATATATATTGCCATTGCTGCGTTGTATCTCTTTTTCCTGTATATATATATTTCCATTGCTTGCATGCTTTAGTAGCTTCCATAATTTACTACGGCTTCCATTACGTTAAATGAACCTGTATGCCATTATGTTGTCAATGTGGCTTCTATTAACCTGCGTGTTTCATAGGCTGTGAGATATGTTTGGATCTTGACCTGCGTTGGATTTCATTACATTGTATGCCTGCGTGTATATATATATATTGCTAAGATGTATTGTCTCCATGAACTGCGTGCGTGTGCATTATATTACTACTCCTTCAGGTTATTACCGCGGCCCATTCATTAATAATGTGTATACTATAACAACATACATGTTAGTGCTATGACTACATTATGTATACATACGTATACTATATCAGGCTTTGCGTTCATCATCATGTACATCATGGACAGCGTGTGAACTGTATATAATGAACAACGTATATGGAACACAGTGACTGTGTGTAGAAGTCTCCATTGCAGTGTATTACCTTATGGTTATGAAAAACATATATGGCATCATGTTGTAGGTGTCTCCATTGCTGTGCGTTAGAACTAGAGAATCATAGGCCAACGTATATTCTCATGGTGTCTCTCTCCTACTCCAAAAACCCAAGACGTAGAGAGGAGGAGATCACCTCAAGAATGCATGTTTGAATGACATCAAATCATCTTCTATTTATACCAAAAACGTATAATTGAATAGACATGACGTTTGGGCTTCTAGAGCCTACATAAGAGCTGGTCGGCTTGATAATAATTACATAAACAAAATAAATTCATATCTCCATAAATAATTATCAGAATCAGATGATCTTTGGATGAATCCTACACCTATTGACGAGAGGGATCCAATAAAAATATCAGCCGCCATAAATAAGCCGACCCACATGGAGTTTGGCCCTAGTTTCCAATTTAACACTCCCTCTCAACTAGGGGGAACTCCATCCGTTGATCCATAAGTCTGACTGTACTATCTCTGCCATCAGTGCCCTGCACTACTCTGCCCAACTTTGCTCAACTATGCTTACTTTGCTCTGCTCTGCTAGCTCTGCTTTTCTCTGCTCAAATTTGTTGGCTCTGCTGGCTCTGCTTTGCTCTACTCAACTTAACTCTGCTGAACTATGAAGAAGAAGAATTGATTGAGAATGTCTCATGCTATTCTCCACTGACCCGAAGTTAGTCTCAGAGTATGTACCACTGGTCCCAAACCAGTCTCAATTGACCCAAAGTCAGCGTCATAGTATGGTACAACTCCTACCACTGGTCCCAAACCAGTATCATTGATCCCAGATCAATGGAGGTCATCCTAGCATAGGGAGTATAATATATACAATGATGCGTCCATCGGTACTACTATGGTCCCTAACTTCATTTCCCTGCTCATTGATCAGATGAGAGGTACTTCCCATGAGTCCTAGACTACATTGGTAGGATGCCTTGACAGGAGAACTAATCAATCCTGTCCTCTCAGGAGAACACATCAATCGTGCTACAATCGCCATGGAGAACACATCAATCCAGGCCTCACATGAGAACACATCAATCCTGCTACAATCACCATGGAGAACACACCAATCCAGGCCTCACAGGAGAACACATCAATCCTGCTACAATCGCCATGGAGAACACATCAATCTAGGCCTCACAAAGAACACATCAATCCTGCTACAATCACCATGGAGAACACATCAATCCAGGCCTCACAGGAGAACACATCAATCCAGGCCTCACAGGAGAACACACCAATCCTGCTACAATCGCCATGGAGAACACATCAATCCAGGCCTCACAAGGGAACACATCAATCCTGCTACAATCACCATGGAGAACACATCAATACGGGCCTCACACGAGAACACATGAATCCTACTACAATCGCCATGGAGAACACATCAATCCAGGCCTCACAGGAGAACGAATCATCATGTTCCACAAGATAGTGAATCATCTTGTATCACAAGAGAGCGAATCATCTTGTTCCAGTGCGCACCACCAAGGGAGGGTGAGTCACCCTGTGGTCGTATGTTGCTCCAGTAAGAACCGCAAGCCCTCAGAGCTCCTAGAGCTCAATGTATAATGTATGCAACATGCAGGATCCTTGTACAAGGGTTTCTTGACAACTCCAAGTCGTTTGGGAAAATCACAGATTAGATCTTCCCTCAGGGTTTTGACAAGGTGTATCGACCTGTACATCATCTTAATATGATGGAGCCTCCTTGCTCATCGACTTACCATATCCCAGATAAGGCAGGATCAATCGTCGAATACAATATTTCTCAATAATCAAATCCCACCTCTGGTTGTTACAGAGAATCACAATGGTATTTATCATGTGTACAATCAGCTCACTGAAGAGCTTCCCCAACCAAGCAGCTTCATACGAGATCATATGTATCCAGTCTCGACGGTGCTTACAACAACTGACTTCTACTTCCTGCTCATTCATGATATCGAAGCAGAATCCAAAGAGAAACAACACTAAGAAGTGCTCCAGTGATCCTCCACATGGTCAGCTCAATAAGAATTTTAATAATCATGCAGTTTCATATTTTCAGCAATGTATCTCAATCCACGAGAGATTGTGCCCTGAAGTCATCTCAGAAGATTCTTGGCACAATCCAGTGAGGCTCATCCAAATATGAGCTCCCTATGCTAATTGCAAAACATATGTCCGGACGGAAGTTCACCAAGAACTTTCCCAAGTCTGGTCCAACATCACTACCAGATAACTTCCTTGAGGTAGTCACAGGCTTGCAGTTTATCATTTCACATCCGGAATCCAACTTCCTCTTACTTCTACAAATGAGAGGGTCTGTAACTGTTAGAAATAGTTCATATGCATAAGGTGTCGGTTTTAGAGGTCTATCATCCACAACCTTCGGATAATGGTTTGGATCGGTTTCACTCCTTAGTGAATCTTAGCTTCATCAAGCAACTATCAGTCCTCTCATACTACGCCTGGGGTGTTATGCTTCAAGCCATAGAGGGCTTTCTTCCACCTGTATACATGAGATTCTTGTTTATGAATCTCAACCTCCACAGGTTGTTTAAAACTATGGACCTGCTACATGAGGGGAATGGTCCCCCTGTAAGATTTTCCTTTGGTACATCTCAGACATGTACTTTCATGCTCTTTTTGAATTCAGGCTTCGCTATCACCATCTAACCCACAGAACTCCGGTGCTATGTTTCAATGGACATGGTACTTAGTGGACTTCATGTAACTTAATACAACCCTGAACTCAAAAGCATCTTTGAAAATTCTATTTTCAAACATGTACCTTTCCATCGACGAATGCCGCCTTCAAAAACTTCGACTTTCATTCCTAGGGTTCCTTGCTTCCTTGAAGAGTCGGTCGTGTCCTTGATGAGCTACATCTCTGCCATTCGGACACTCCTTCGTATAAGGGCTAAACTTATAACCAATACATCTGCCTTTCCTTCCACCTTAAGATCCAAACTTCCTAATGAAGTGATCTTTAGGTAGGCCAACAGAAGTTCCACTATGCCATTCTAATAATATGCTATGCTTTGACTTCACCTCTATGTGAATTATGAGGAACCCATTGATCCTTTTGTCATGTCCAAAATGTCTTTGGTGATTGCTCTTTCACTCTTGCTTGGGCATTGTCTTCACCTCAACTCTGATACCATGTTAATTTTAGGTATGTTCTATGCTAGAGCAATTTATTTAATTTCTTTTCCATATTAGCAATCACATCAGCATAAAGTAAACTGCAGATAGAACATAAATGTAAATCACAGAAGACAAGCCAAGACAAGAGGACACAAGATATGGCGCGAGCCAGGGACAAACCCCACAATGTGTGGGGAAACCCTTTGATCAAATCTAACTTTATCTTCAAATTTCAGCAGAGAAAGAGAGAGCGAGAGAGAGAGAGAGAGATTACATTTACAACAAAAGTCAACACTTTGACTTGTCTAAATCTAAGCATAGATCATCTTCTATAATGATGAGATCAGTTGAAGACATTCTGCTTCAATTGATACCTATCATCGTGTTGCATCTAGTTCTCTAGATGCACCACTACATACTGCACCATGCTGTTGTCCATGTCCATGATCTTATCCATCATAATGCTGCTCAAACTAATGTGCATCATCATCATGCTGCTGCCCCTGCTAATGTATTATTGCACTGCCCATGCACATGATCTCATAGTGCTGTCCACCATGCTACTCCCTCTGGCTTCTCGTTGCTTCATAATAATGCATCATCATGCTGCTCATGATCACATACATCATGCTTCCATCACAGTTGCATCATTGTTGCACCTTTACTTGTACCTTTTTTACTGCTGCATCTTCTAATGATGAGATCCATTGAGATCTTCACTGTGCTCTTTTCTTCTTTTATATAATGACAGTTTCATCATATAATGTTGGGTCCCTATAATACTAGTGATTACCCCATTACTATTGTATTTATACCCTTATTTATATTGTTGTGCCCCTATTACCCCCATATTGTTATTTCTGTGCCCCATAGAATCCCTCTATTGTTATTTTTGTGGCTTTATATTATTATTGTTAGGTCGGCTGGATTATATTGTGACTCCTTAGACTCCTATATATAGAAAGGAGGTTTTGTCATTTGTATCATCCAAGAATTGTTCATTCATGTAATGTAAAGGAGGTTGCCCCCTCGAAGAGGCTGAATTCTAAGGCGTTGATCTATCTTTTCTATCTTTTCTTGAGCTGGTTTCATAACATTTGGTATCAGAGCTTTGGATTCTAGGGTTTCGCTGCTCCAAACAGGTCATCGTGGCATTTTCGCTATAACTTTTTTTCTGTGACGTTTCAGAAGTCACAAAAAAAACCCATTTGAGAAGAATTGGCGCTGAACCTTGGGTCCAAATTTCAGAGCTTTTCGCGTGATATTTTCGGAGATATGATCTGAGGAAGTTGGCCTTTTTGCAGACTCCTGAATTACATTCAAAACAGGTGACCTGGGGAAAATCGTCATAACTCTCTCTCTGAGGATCGGATTGAAATTTCGTAAAAAGGTACAGAAAGAGGATGGACTTTAGTTTCTTTTATGTGTGTTTCAGATTCAAAGGTTGAAACAGTGACTCGTGGCACGTCGTACAAGTTCGCTCTACTGAACCAGTCTAAAAGCAAGTCACTGTGGGAGATTTCACATAACTCTTCCTTGGAGAATCCAATTTGGCTCAGACTTGTGGCATTGGAAAGAGGACGCAGAAGGCTACTGCAGGTAGCAATTTCAGAACTGGATGATCCGAAATTACAGAGATACATCAGATTCAATATCAGGCTTCTATAAAGTGAAAAAAGGTGTGTAGTTTTTTTTTAAATTTTTGTGTAAGCTTGGTTTAACAGAATTCAAAGGGCATAGTAAAGCATTATTATCGGTAACTGATGCCCCGAGGAAAGAAAATGCAAACACCTAGTAAGGAACCTGAAAGCTCTAGCATGACTCATGAAGAAGAGAAGAAATGCTACATGATATATCAAAATTACAAGAACAAGTGCAACAAATGTCACGCTCACAAAAGCTAAGATAAGTGGCGTGGAATCTAAGATAAAGGGCATGGAAGCTAAGATGGATGATTCGAAGACAGATTTGAAGAGAGACATGGCAGATTTGAAGACAGATATGGAAGAATTGAAGAAATTGCTACAAGAAAGGGTCACTAATGGTGAAAAGGTAGTAAAGGAAACTCATGATGAGAACAAAAGAAATGTTAATCATGATACCATAGACGCTAATGTTGGATCGAAGACTCACCATGTTCCAAAAATCGATATGAGGAAGTTTGATGGCAAGGATCCCGCCACATGGATATTACAGATGGAGCAATTCTTCGATCTCAATAATGTGCAAAACACACAAAAGGTACGTATGGCAACTTTATATTTGGAACCAAATCAGTTTGTATGGTATCAATGGCTTTGTTCTCGTAAACAATTTATCACTTGGGCAATTTTTACGGAAGAATTGATAGCACATTATGAGGATACAAAAAGCAACACTTTTTTTAGCCAATTGATAAGTCTCAAACAAAAGGGTTCAATAATGGAGCACATTGAGGAGTTCCAAAAATTGAACATAAGGGTAAAAGATATTCCAGAGGAGCATAGGATTGATGTGTTCATAGGGTCTTTAAAGGATAATATCCAACATGATGTGCGCCTTTGGGAACCTGATTCATTAGAGAAGGCATTCAGGTTAGCAAGAAAAATGGAAAGCAAAATTATGGCAACTAGGAAGCATACCATTCACAACTATAAAGATGGAAGTGTTGTTGCCCATAGTCTTCCACAACCTACAAGGTTGACACCACAACAATTGGAAGAAAAAAGAGCAAAAGGGCTTTGTTACAATTGTGATAGCAAATACACAAAAGGTCATAAGTGTGCTGAGAAGAAATTATTCTACATAGATTGTGAAGAGGAAGAAGAAAAGGAGCAAGAAAGGTCAAAAGAAGAGGATATATTCCAGGAACAAAGCCTAGATGAAGAACAAATAAATCCGACCATATCTTGTAATGCATTGGCGGGAATTACCACTCCTCAAACCATCAAGATAGAAGGACAAATCAAGAAGAAAAAGGTAATAGTGTTGATTGATTCAGGAAGCACCCACAATTTTATTCATTGTAGGGTAGCAAAAGAATTGAATTGCTTCCTATATCCAGCACCAGAGTGTCAAGTGATGATTGCAAATGGAGGAACAATAAATTGTTCTGGAAAGTGCCATAATATCAAGCTATCCATGGGAGAATATGTATTGACTAGCCCAATGCTTTCCATTCCAATGGGAGGTGCTGATGTTGTACTAGGAGTCCAATGGCTACAATCCTTGGGTACAATAGCTTTTAATTTTCAAGAACTTTTCATGAAATTTTCTATGGAAGGAAAGGAAGTTGAATTAAGGGGTATTGCAGGGAAACCAGGAAAGATAATCAGCTCTAATGGCATGACAAAGCTTCTAAAAAAGGAGCAAAGAGGTGTAATTGCACAATTATGTTCGCTAGATGTTTCCACATTGGAATCATCTATTTCTCCAGATCTCCAAAAAGTCCTGGACAATCATTCCAAGGTATTTGAGACTCCCAAAGGTCTCCCACCTATGCGTGATCATGATCATGCTATTCATCTGATTCCAGGAAGTGTTCCTCCAAACATCAGGCCGTACAGATATCCATATGTCCAAAAAAGTGAAATTGAACGTATGGTTGCAGAAATGCTAGAGGCTGGTATAATTCAACCGAGTCAAAGTTCTTTCTCAGCTCCAGTAGTATTGGTGCACAAGAAGGATGGATCATGGCGCATGTGTCCAGATTATAGGGAGCTCAACAAGCTCACTATTAAAGATAAGTTCCCCATTCCTGTCATTGATGAATTACTGGATGAATTGCATGGATCAATTTACTTCACCAAGTTGGATCTTCGTTCGGGATATCATCAAATCAGAATGAAGATTGAAGACATTCCGAAAACGGCATTTAGAACTCATGAGGGTCATTATGAATTTTTGGTCATGCCTTTTGGCCTTACCAATGCACCTTCAACATTTCAAGGTTTGATGAATTCAATTTTCAAACCATTCCTTAGAAAATTTGTGTTAGTATTTTTTGATGATATACTAATCTACAGCAAGTCTTGGAAGGATCATGTTGAACATGTTGACAAGGTGCTACAACTATTGGAGGAGAAACAATTATATGCAAAAAGATCCAAATGTTTCTTTGGAGTCCAGGAGGTGGAATATTTGGGTCATATTGTATCTCATGAAGGAGTTAAGGTAGACCCTAGCAAAATTAAAGCCATTAAGGAATGGAAAATCCCCACATCCATAAAGCATCTGCGAGGATTTCTTGGGTTGACAGGGTATTATCGCAAGTTTGTTAAGAATTATGGGAGAATAGCAGCACCTCTAACAACATTATTGAAGAAAGATTCATTTTCATGGACTCCGGAAGCAACAAAGGCCTTTAAACATCTTAAAGAGGCAATGTGCCAAGCACCGGTCTTAGCTACACCGGACTTCACAAAAACCTTTATTGTGGAATGTGATGCTTCAGGAAATGGAATTGGTGTTGTTCTAATGCAAGATGAAAGACCCATTGCTTTTGAAAGTCGTCCAATCAAGGGAAAGTTTTTAAGCAAAGCTATTTATGAGAAGGAAATGTTGGCAATACTCCATGCACTTAAGAAATGGCGACCCTACCTAATGGGAAGACACTTCAAGGTAAAAACGGATCATGATAGCCTTAAATACTTTTTAGAACAAAGATTATCCTCTGAAGAGCAACAAAAGTGGGTCACAAAGATGTTGGGTTATGACTTTGAAATCATCTACAAAAAAGGGAAGCAAAATGTGGTGGCAGATGCACTCTCAAGAAAGGATGAGGATGTGGAAGCATTGTTGTGTGCCATTTCTATTATCCAACCAGATTGGATAAACGAAGCAAAGGAGGAATGGAAGAATGACGAAGAAGTGTGGGCACTTATTCGAAAGCTACAACAAGATTCCAGTACTTCTGATACATTTAGCTGGAAAAATGATTCGTTATGGTACAAAGATCGCTTATACCTCTGTAAGAATTCCCAGCTAAAACAAAAGATTCTTATGGAATTGCACACTTCTCCCTTAGGAGGGCACTCAGGATTTTTAAAAACTTACCACAGGGTTAAGAAGGAATTTTTTGGGATGGCCTTAAATCAGATATTCAAAAGTTTGTGGCGGAATGTTTGGTTTGCCAACAAAATAAAGTTGAAACAATTAAGACACCGGGTCTATTACAACCTTTATCCATTCCAAGCCAACGTTGGGAGGAGGTTTCAATGGATTTTATCACAGGTTTACCCAAGTCTGAGGGAAAGAGTGTCATCATGGTGGTAGTTGACAGACTTACCAAGTATGCACACTTTTGTGCATTATCACATCCATTTAAAGCCAGTACAGTTTCTACTGCATTTATGGAAACAATTCAAAAGCTACATGGAAACCCAAAGATTATTGTAAGTGACAGAGATCCCATTTTCACTGGAAATTTTTGGACAGAATTATTTTCTTGTCTTGGTACTCAGTTAGCTCATAGCTCATCTTATCATCCTCAATCTGATGGGCAAACTGAGATAGTAAACAAATGTTTGGAAGGATATCTTCGTTGCTTTGTATCTGATAAACAGACACAATGGGTCAAATGGTTGCCTCTGGCTGAATGGTGGTATAACACTTCCTTCCATACAGCAACAAAAATGACCCCATTTATGGCACTTTATGGGTATCAACCACCATCCATCACATCATATTTAAGAGAAAATTCTAAGGTTCAGGCAGTGGAACATCACATCGAACATCAACAACAAGTCCTCCAACTCTTAAAGGATAACCTCGTGTTGGCACAAAATAGAATGAAACAACAGGCAGATCAACATCGCAGTGAAAGAAGTTTTGATGTAGGTGATTGGGTATTCCTACGGCTACAACCATATAAGCAAATGTCCCTAAAGCAAGCTAAGAAGGATAATAAATTATCACCAAAGTATTATGGTCCATACAAGGTGTTGGAAAAGATTGGTACTATGGCATACAAATTGGAGCTTCCTGCAGCTTCTCGATTGCACCCAGTTTTCCATGTTTCATGTTTAAAGAAGGTTATAGGCGACAAGCTCCCAGTTCAAACAATATTGCCAGAACTTGACGAGGAAGGAAAAATTATATTGGAACCGGAAGCAGTCACAGAAACAAGAACTCGACAGCTACGAAATCGATCAATTTCAGAGTATCTTATCAAGTGGAAGAACTTATCCGCTGAAGATTCCACATGGGAGGATGAAAATTTTATGCAGAAGTATCCAGAACTGCTCAAGCGTTGAGGACAACACTTTTTTGAAGGAGAGGGGCATGTTGGGTCCCTATAATACTAGTGATTACCCCATTACTATTGTAGTTATACCCTTATTTATATTGTTGTGCCCCTATTACCCCCATATTGTTATTTCTGTGCCCCATAGAATCCCTCTATTGTTATTTTTGTGGCTTTATATTATTATTGTTAGGTCGGCTGGATTATATTGTGACTCCTTAGACTCCTATATATAGAAAGGAGGTTTTATCATTTGTATCATCCAAGAATTGTTCATTTATGTAATGTAAAGGAGGTTGCCCCCTCGAAGAGGCTGAATTCTAAGGCGTTGATCTATCTTTTCTATCTTTTCTTGAGCTGGTTTCATAACATATAAACACTAGAATCAGCTAGTAGGAGCACAGATCAACACACACACACACACACACACATATACTGATATATATGTCAATACACATACCTTTTTCATTCATCCGAGATGACATATGAGATCATACCTTCATTCATGGCAACCGAGATCTGCTCCTTTGATCAAGGGGTTACTGTCAACAAAACTGCAACTTACTGTCCATTTGAATTCATGTCTATCTGTGATTGGGTAGGAGCATGTCCGAGGCAGGTTTCCTTTGACTGCGTATAAAGGTTTGTTTCCATGACTATGTAGAAGGTGACTTCTTGACAACGTAGGAAGGTATCTCCATTACAGCGTGTAAATATTGTTGTGTATATATATTGCCATTGCTACGTTGTATCTCCATTGCCTGTATCTATATCTATATATATATATATATATATATATATATATATATATATATATATATATATATATTGCCATTGCTTGCATGCTTCAGTAGCTTCCATAATTTACTGCGGCTTCCATTACGTTAAATGAACCTATGTGCCATTACGTTGTCAATGCGGCTTCCTATCAACCTGCGTGTTTCATAGGCTATGAGATATGTTTGGATCTTGAACTGCATTGGATTTCATTACATTGTATGCCTGCGTATATATATATATATATATTATATATATATATATATATATATATATATATATATATATATATATATATATATATTGCTGAGATGTATTGTCTCCATGGACTATGTGTGTGTGCATTATATTACTGCTCCTTCAGGTTATTACTACAACCCATTTGTTAATAATGTGTATACTATAACAATGTACATGTTAGTGTTATGACTGCGTTATGTATACATACGTATACTATATCAGTCTCTCTACGGCTACATAACAATGTGTTAATGCTATGACTGCATATGTATACTATATCAGACTTTGCATTCCTCATCATGTACATCATGGACAACGTGTGAACTGTGTATAATGAACAGAGTATATGGCATCACGTTGACTGTGCGTAGAAGTATCCATTGCAGCATATTACCTTAGGGTTATGAATAGCGTATATGGCATCACGTTGTAGGTGTCTCCATTGTTGTGCGTTAGAACTAGAGCATCATAGGCCAGTGTATATTCTCATGGTGTCTCTCTCCTACTCCAAAAACCCAAGACGTGGAGAGGAGGAGATCACCTCAATAATGCATGTTCGAATGACATCAAATCATCTTCTATTTATACCAAAAATGTATAAGTGAATAGACATGACGTTTGGGCTTCTAGAGCCTACATAAGAGCTGGTTGGCTTGATAATAATTACATAAACAAAATAAATTCATATCTCCATAGATACTTATCGGAATCAGATAATCTTTGGATCAATCCTACACCTCTCGACGAGAGGGATCCAATAAAAATATCATCTGCCATAAATAAGCCGACCCACATGGAGTTTTGCCCTAGTTGCTATAAATGGATAGTTTGATTGATCCTTCTTTGTACATCATTTGGTTCAGCTTACACTTCTTGAATGATCTTCATGACTGAAACTCCTAAAGAGGATGGAAAAAATGCATCCATTCCATAGACCAATTAGTATGACATGAAATTTATTTTTTAGTAGTAAGTTTGTCAGCCCAAAGTGCATTGACCAACTTGTTATGCCAAGATTTTTGGTTTTCTTCTAACAACTTTTTGATGATGTTTACCAAACTTTTATTTGAGGATTCAACCAACCCATTACCTTGAGGGTACTAATATATTGAATGTCCCAAAGTAATGTGGTATTTATGGAAAAATTCAACCATTTTCTTAGATTTAAAGGTTGCAACATTATTAGTGATGAGTTTTCTAAGACAACCAAATCCGGAGAGGATATTAATCTCAAGGAATTTAATAATGACAGCATTAGTGGCAACTCTATAAGGGGTGGCCTCTATCCATTTGGTAAAGTAGTTAATGGATGTAAGAATCCACTTATGTTGGGAAGAGGAAGGGGGATTAATTTCACCAATGAAGTCTAATCCCCATTGCTAGAAGGGGCTTTCAACAGATATAGGCTTTAATGGTAGGGCAACAATTTTCGCTTTCCCTCAAAAATCTGGAATTTATGGCATGAGGTAACTTGTTTTTGAATGTCAGGAAAAAGAGTAGGCCAGTAGAAACCAGCTCTAAGGATTTTATTGGTAGTGGTTTTCCAATAAATATGTCCACCGCAATCACCTTCATGGAATTCCTGCATGGGTTTTTCTGCATCATCCTTTAACAAGCATTTAAGTAAAATACCCCCAACATCTTTCCAATACAAAATTTTTTCTATAATGCAAAATTTAACGAATTTTAACTTGAGAAATCTTGCCTTTGTTTTTGTGAAACCAGGAGGAGCATTTAAATTAAATAAGAGATAAAGCAAGTCTGCATACCAGGGTGAGTTCAAAAATGCCTCGTCAATTTGTGGAGTCACCTGTTCCTCTTGATTATCTAATTAATCAACCAAGTTAATGTCTAATGCATGGAAACTTGACTCAACCACCAATTTGGCTAGTCCCTGGCCTTTGATTAACTTGGTGGGCTTGATTTCTAAGTCATACTCAAGAATGGCAACAATCCATTTGCCTCGTTTTCCATTAGGTCCATTCTGCGTCAAAATTTCTTTGACCACTGGATTAGGTACACAAGCAATAATATCGGAATGTAAAATATATACTCTAAAGTCTTTTATTGCTTTAACCAGTGCAAAGGTCTATTTTCCATGATGTTGTATTTCAAATATGCACCTCTTAAATCTTTACTAAAGAATACAATAGGTTGCTCAAAACCTTCATTTTTTTTCTGTAGTAAGACTATTGCAATAGTATGTTCAGAAGAAAAAGAGAAGATTATGAAATCTTTTGTAAAATATAGGCTAATCAACATTGGTGCTTTGGTCAGCATCTATTTAAATAAGTCAAAGGATTGTTTAGCCTCAATATTCCACTTGATTTCTTAATCCTTTTTAAGCATGTTTGTTCTGTTTCTAAGAAGTTTTGCAACGTTAGGAATGAATCTCCTTAGGAAATTGATTTTGCCAATAAAAGACTGAAGCTCTTTGATGTTTCTTAGATGACTTATTTTTAATATTTCTTCAATTCTATTGGGATCAATCCTAATCCCATCCTAGGAAAGAATGTGACCAAGAAGTTTTCCTTCCTCAAGGCCGAACAACGTTTTCTTAGGACTTGATGAGATGCCAACCTTCTACATTTTTCAAACGCTCTTCTCAGATGTGATAAACGTTCCAACATTCATTAACCCAAAGGGAATTTTCACATACATGAAAGTTCCCCATGGAGTAGTGAAGGTAGTTTTATCCTTATCATCAGGATGCACTAATACTTGGTTATAACCTGAGAAACGATATAATAATAAAATTCTACTAGACCCTACTACCTTTCGCAATATATGATCCATTTTGGGTAAGGGGTAGTTGTCTTTAAGGGATACCTTATTAAGATTTCTGAAATCAATACACAATATGATTTCTCTAGTTTTCTTTCTAGTAGGCACAATGTTAGACACCCATTTAGAGTATCTAAGAGGAATTATGATTTTAGCATCATACTTTCTTTTTACTTCTTTCTCAACCAAAGGCATTAGGACAGGATTTATCCGACGAAGTTTTTGTTTCAATGGTTTTTGATCTTCCTTGATTGGGATTTTATGTTGTATGATACTAGTGACATATGCTTTTAGATCCTCATAGCTCCAGGCAAAGACATCTATGAACTCTTTGAAAAGAGATATGTATCATTGTTTTGTGACAATAGGAAGTGATTTTGAGAGTTTTATCATTTTGGGATTCTGCTCACTACCTATATTGCATTCTTCTATGTTTTCCCCTGTGGGTTCTATTTTTGGCTTTTTTGCTACATCATTAAAATCAAAAAGTTCTTCTAACAAAACTAGACCCCTAGGCAGAACATTATCCTTAAGCTAAAGTACTTCAAATTCTTATTTTTCTGGATCTATTTCATGCAATTATAATTTATGTACAACTTTATTGACTGAAATGTTTACATCAGAATCATCAAACTCTTTATCTAGACTAACATTTTCAACAATATGATTTTCTACTTCACACTCTAAATCTATGCTACTGCCTTCATACTCATCCTTGGATTTTAAAAAAAAATCAATCTGCTTATCACTTCCAAATACCCGCCAATATCTCATATTATTGGGTACAGCTGGACGATGTTTAACTTCCACTGTATATTGTCTATTGGGATGAGGCATTTTGCATGTGCTCAATGAAAAAGCTAAACCATTAGCCATGAAATTATGATTTCTGGGAATGGCAAAAAGATCATATTCTACAAAAGTTCCTAGAAAGTCAAGCACAACATTTCTATATGCTCTCAACCTAGGATGTTTTGCAGCATACTCTCCCTTACTCTGTTTTATAAACAATTCAGAATCCCCATGAACAAAAAATCTTTTAGCAACTAACCTATTCAATAATAGCAATCTTAAGAGAAGTGCCTCATATTCTGCTATATTATTGGTGCAATGAAAGTTGAGTTTATAGGAATCACCTTCTACATGATTGTTCCCTGAATTGGACACCCAAACACCTGCCCTTGAACCTGATTTGCTACAAGCACTATCAAAGCTCATGTTCCAAAAAGGTTTAGTTCCAGTGTTTTGTTGCACAATTTGTGTTTTATTTTCATGTTTTTCATCAATGTCGTTTTTTGCCTTGGTAACATGTGCATCAATGTCTCTGTCATTATAAAGAATGAAAGAGTCAAGGTTGGAATGAAATGAGTAAAGAGGGTAGTTATGTGGTTTCTCTTGACTACTGACCATATACTTCATTAAGGTTTCCTTATATAGTCTTCTCTGTTGACCAAAAACTGTTATAGTGGCGTAAGTCATGTCCATTTGCAGGGTCCCTTGTAATTTTGCTCACCATGAGCATGACAACAACATGCCATACTTAGGGGGAATGTCTGCAACCACTGTATCCATCACTATAATTTTAACAGGGATTTGGGCTAAAGTAACACATAGGTCTTTGATAAGACCTATGCATCTAAATTTGCTAGAATCAAAGGAGTACAAGTCTTTGTAGGGTCTAGTAATGTCAAGTCCTAGTCTCTCTATCACAATCTTAGGCATTAAATTATGGGATAAACCTAAATCTAGCATAGCATTATGGATAATTTTATCACGAATATTCAAACTGACATAAAATGGAGGAACCCCTCCTTCTTGTGGTTTTCCTTCAACTTCTGGCCCAAATAAGAGTTCAGATTGATCATCATTCAAATTTACAAAGTCAGTGTTTTCCCCAATGTTTAATGCTTTCATGACCTGAGTCCTGTATACATTTTTGTTCATTAATTCAATTAAGGGGATAAAAATTTTCAGCTTGGCAAGTTCATTTTCAATACTGAATGGTGTTTGATTCTTAAGCAAGTTTGGAAAATCAGACTTATCAACAACTATTTTTGTGGCAAGTTCCATTTGTTGGTTGGTAGAAGGGAAATCAGTTTGAGTAGTTCTAGAAGGAGCATCAATCGTCTTTTTTGTAGTAGCTTCTGCTAGCTTCTTTCCAAGATTTTCAGTGGTTTTCTTAGGAGGATTTTCTGTTGTTTTCTTGGAATCAGAATCAAATATCTTTTTGACAAGATTTTCAACATGCTTTTTATTTGTAGTGTCTTGATTTTTATTACTTCTAATATTATATTGCCTATGGACTTCCATTATGGCATTTTCAAACCCTTGTTTGTATTCATCTGACTCTTCAAAATCTAATTCTGTCTGGGCTATGAGAAAAATTTCATGCTCCTCTTGAGTGCGGAAAACCGTTTCATCATCATTTATCCCCAAAAAATTTATTTGATTATCATCCAAATCTTCCACAATATTCCCCTCATCATCTGTGTAATTTTTATGAAAAGGAGGCCGAACCTGTTGGTCTGGACCCTTTTGTTCTCTTTGTTTAATTTGGGGAACATTCCTTCTAAAGTTTTGGTTTCTAGTTTGAAGGACATTTTGGTTTTCTCTTGCTTGAGTTTTATCATTAATGTGAACTCTTTGCATCATTTTATTCATTACTCTAAATAATTTATCAATCTTATGATCAACAATAGATGTAAAAGGTTCTTCTTTTATGGTTACTCTGCGTCAGACTTTAGTTTTGATTTTTTGGCTAGGATGTTAGCTTCAACTTTAATTGCATTTGCTTGCATTTATTCCAAAGTTTATGGGTCTCTCTCTCTAAGTTGATATTCCATATCTACATCGAAACCATTTGGAAAATCAATCAGAGCTAGACCAAGGGACGGCTTGATGTCTTGTGGAATGGCGTTGTAAATAGTATTAAACCATTCACAATATTCTTCCTCACTTTCATTTGGTTTTCTTTTCAGCCTTTCATATTCATTTAGGAGTTGAAGTGGATTCTTCTTGATCTCCCATCTAGCTAAAAAAATTTGATGGAAAACATCAAGGTTGGCTATAATTCCTGTAGGTAAAACCCTAAACCATTTCTTGACATCACCTCCTAATCTTTGGGCAAAAAATCTCATTTTAACACCAGATTCATCTACTTCTTGGAGGTCAAACACATCATTCATCCTATCCACATGATGTTGGGCAATATAAGCACTAGTATTATAAAAGGTCACAATTTTGGACGAGTAATTTGCAGGCATAGCATTTAGCTGGCCTAGTAACACCAAGGGTGCATACCTTCCTGCCATACCTATCCTGGTAGATTGACTTGAGGATGGACCTAATGGAGGTGCAGTTTTGATAACTACTGGGATAGTAGGTTTAGTAGTTTGAGAGATCACAGGTAGGGAAGTTGAAACTATGGAATGAGTAGGAATGGGAGGCTGTAGATGTATAGAATGAGAATACTAACTAGAAAAAGGGTTGTTGCAACAGTTAAAGAAGAGAATTCAACGGATTGTTGAATAAAATCTTCTTCAATAGATTAGTCCAATGCTGAAACTAGACCTTGTAATTTGTCAAATTGTTGTAGAGATTCGAGATCAGGATTTGTTTCAAGGACTTGGGTTTGGGGTACATATGGTTGCAGTATGGATTTATCTATGAGAGTTTGATCTACAAAAGCCTCAGACTTTGATCTAAACAAACTTTGCTGGAAATGAAAATCAAATTATATGTCTTGTAAAGTTTCAAATTTTTCTGGAAGAGAATTAGACTTTGACAAAGGAATATTTTCCAGCGGAGAATTGAATCTAGACAAGGGACTATTACTACTTTGAATCTCAGTAAAAATTTTCTTTCTCACCAACTTCTCAGGGTTATCTATGAATTCAACAGGGTTGGGATTAGGGTGAGATCTAGTGTAAATTCTTTTGGGAGCCAGGGCTATGAAAAATCATCACACAAAAAATAAAATCAGAATCAATGATATAGTAAATATATACAAAATAACAACCTCAGATCATGTATTTCATAATGATGCAACAATTTCTTATTGAAATAATAATTTTACACCAGGGAATAATAATGTTTTGGATTAAAATGTATCGTTCCCAAGTATGGTGGACACTATGTTATCGTTCTATAATTTTAAGATTGGCAGAATAACTATAGAGGACAACATCAAACCACTTTTGAAACTAGGATCTATCCCTGCCAGCTCCAGAGAGGGATCTCTCTTTATGATTCAAATTTGTTTTTTAAGATGATCTTAGGCTAGTTATAATTATTCTTGTTTGTTTGTTTGTTTGAAATTGGTTGACTGGTTTGGTTGGTTGGTCTAATTAAATTATTTTCTTTCCATTGGGCTATGGAGTCAAATAAAATTGGATATTGCATCAAATGTTTAAAAGAGCAATCACATGGTTAGCTAGTTACGTTTACTTGATCTTTAAAGTGAATTATGAAATGAAGAAGAGGTGTTTTCACTGATTATTGAAAATCATTTATGAATTTTTCAATCAGAATTTAGAGGAAAAATATGCAGATTGTAAAAACAGTCTGAATAAGTGTTCAATCAACAAAAATTATTCTTCACACTTCCTATTTTACAATTATATTTTTAGATGATCATACTGTAGAGAAAAACAATGGAAACAACTATTGCAATAGGAAAAACATCACCAGTAAATTGCAGCACAAGAATCTTGTGAAAGTCTTTGTATTATTGATGCTCCAGCAGCGTGAAAAAGTATAATTCTCAATAAGAAAAAGTACAATGATAAGGAACCGATCCCCAATACTTTGAATGAATGAAGTATTTAAACTAAATTTCCAAAAGGATTACAATGAATGCCGTATCAACATGGAAATCTATTATTAATTTAAAAATAAAATAATTGACTAGTGTGACCAAAAGAGGTGAATTTGGTGAAGTGATCTAGACGTCAGGCACTATTTTCGCAGAGAACAATTGCTAAGTTTCCATGATTTGGGTGTTGCATTGGCGTAATTGATATTTTTTCTTTACTCTTGAAATTCACACAATTTATCCCACTCCTCTTCTTCTGGGATGGTTATTTTTGTTGCCTTACGTTAGATCGCATCTACCTCAATATATCAAGAAAATGTGGGCTTTACCACGAAAATATGCTTTATCTCATGCTGAATGAAAACATCGTTGTTGATAACTTCTAAAAATACTCTACCTGTCATAACACCATTAACGTTGGAAAACTTAACAGTATCCCTTGAAATGTCTTTAAGCTTTCTCATATAATCTTCCTTGGTTATCAGTTTTTCATTGATTACAAATAAAGAAGGCAGGCCCCTCTTTGTTAATGACTTTATTTTGCTAAAAACTCTGTTGACTACTATTTTCAAATTGTGACATTTTTCTTTAAGCTACACAATCAAATTTTTCTTTGTAAGAACTTTCTTCACTTCCAAAAGTGTCATCTACTCCCAAATGATCCAACTCATATCTATTTTTGGAATTTAGAAACTTGATGATGTTGTTGGTTGTGGCAGACATATCTCCCAACTTGTTGTTAATAGTGTAAATTGCCTCATTAGCTCTCTGAATCAACTCTTTATGCTCAAATATAATCTGAATACATGGCCAAATTTCACCCATGGCTTCAATAATATTGGTCCATATAATTTCCTCAACTTGAACCAATGTGTGGCCAATGGAGGATTCCCTTTCAAACTTCTATAATTTTTCTATCTGCTTTTGAGCTCTCTGTAGCTCTACTTCATGGAAAGTTTCAGTTCTTGCCTTATGGTCTTGCGGAACATTAACTTGAGCCTACAATATTTTAATTTCTTCTATTTGGAGAGACATATTTTCCACTACACTTTCCAGTTGATCTGCAGTATTCCCTGTGTTTGTTGTAGAATATGTAGATGTAGGAATTGTTATAAGAGGTATAGCTTCCAAAGGGACAATAAACATTTTGGTAGCTTGCTCCTTTTCTTTGATTATTTTCTCCATCTCTGTTTCCATTTGTTTCAATTGTACATTCTGCTCCATGATGAGCTTCATCATTTCTGTCTTCTATCACTTTATTTATTCAATGTCTTTAGCCAAAGGATCTTCTGTGGCTGGTAATTTCAAATGTTTTCTCAATGCTGCTATGTCAGCATTCTTCTTTCTTATGATCTCTTCTGCATCATTGATATTTGAAGGATCATATCCTACCTTGATTACCAAGTCCTCCAAAGCTTTGATTCTTGTGTCTTTAGAAAGTGAAGAGACTTTCTCCATATTCAATTGTGACTGAACATTAGCTAAAGAAACCTACAATTTGGACAAACTCATAGCAGTGTTAGTGAGTGTAGATGAAATCATTTGACCAGTTTGTTTGTGCATCTCCATTTGATCAATGGGATGTATATCTTTTATATCAAATTCAAATGAAGTCTTTTTGTAGTCTGATGCTACCTTGGGCTGTGGGATCTTTGCTTGGAGAAAATCCATCTGCATTTTGCCTTTCTCAAAGTCAAACGCTGAAAATAGTCTACTTTGAGAACTGGAAGTATGCTTCCAAAACTGATTATATGTATTAATCTTCAAAGATTAATTTCTCAATTTAATCTCTTTGAATGTATCAAATATGCTCTTTTCTTTCCCCTCTGTGGTAGATGGATTGGTTTGCATAACTTGCTGTTGATCCTGTGAAGCTGTCGAGGTGGTAGGAGAAAGTGTAGTCTAATCACCTACTTGTGAGTAAGCAAGTGTCTCTTTGGTGGTGATATTATCTTCTTGATATGAATCCTTGCTTAGGTTTACTTTGGGATTGAGCTTATTCCTCTTCCTGCATATGATTTTGAAGTCTTCGCAAGGAGTATCAGTCACTGAAGGTGACTCTTCTTCTCTGATCCTTTTTCCCGCTTTCTCCTCTGTGACAGGAGTCTGTAATGTTGAAGTTGACATCAATTTCTCCTCTACATTTTGTAGAGTGTTTTCAATCCATTCTAGCTGGTTCTTCTATCTCTCAATCTCTAGTCTAAATGTATGAAGATAAGTTGTAGATTTGTTTTCTACCGTTAGCTTGGAGATGACACCTAATTGATCATATGACCATGTAAAACTGAGGTTGAATTGCATTTCTTTTAGCTATTTGTCTACTTCTTCCCCTGCTGCCATGTTGTTACAGATGAAAGGTCCTATTTGTGTTTTGATTTTGAATTGAGATTTCTTCTTGGCTGATACAAAATGAATCTAATCAACATTGAGCATTTTCTTGATGTATTCTAGGGAAAAAATCCTCATTGGGAGGAATTTTGGCAATTTGTAAGGAGAGAGTTCACACCCATATATCCTTAGCTCTATGTAATTTTGGTAAAGATACCAATCTCCTGCTTTGACTTGGTTGATAACTACAAAATTTTCTTGATTTCTTCACTGATTCTTGGCTCTGGATTGCTGCTTAGGAGATTGAGTGCTAGATGTACAAACATTTCTATGAATTGTTTGTATGAGTATTCTTTTTGCTCCTACTTTACTAGTGTAGTCCAGAAGATCATTGATTGATGATTTTCCTCGTCATCTAACTTTTTTAATGCAAACTTGAGCTTGTCTCCCTGAAAATACAAAAACATATACACTAGCATAGAAGCATATTTAAATACTTCCTTAATTTGGAATTTGGCAAATTGTTCATGGATGGAATCTGCAAGGAATTGGCTGAAGTTGAGATGGAAGGCTTGGAATCTATGGAGAAAATGGAAAGGAATTCTATAATGGCCTCATCTACCCACTGATCTAAGTAATAACCAAGGAGGTAGGAAATGAAAGTAAGGATCTTCTTGGCTCTCTCAAGGAAAATGGAGGATGGATAGGGAGGATTTTTCTTGGGTAATGGGGCATCTTCAGTCAAGAAAAGCTCAAGTGTTTTGGCTCTTTTTTCAAAGTCCAGTTTCTGATATAATTCAGTGAGTACTTCATGAGAGAAAGGAGTGGAATTCTCTTTAATAGGGGCTTGCATCATTTGGTCTATAGACTGGGCAGTTATGGTGAATAAAATTTCTCATGTAGGGGCAATAACAACTCTTTGGTTGGGTACATAACAATCATGACATTTCCTGACAAATTCAGGGGCACTGTGGATGCAGGGAAAGATGTAATTGGGCAAACTGGATTCCCATAGTCCAATATTGTTAGACTTATCAAGAAATTTTTCTTCAAGACAACAATATATTTCAAATAATTCAAACTCACACAAGGTTTCATGGATTTTGTAATCCCTGTCCACCAAAGGTATATTATGAAAGTCAATCGAAGGGTGGATCAGAGGACTTACAGGTTCTTCTCGTCTCTTAAACTTAGGAGGCATGATAATATTAGGTTGAGAAAACTGGTGAAAACTTGATTGTACAGGTTTTATAGGGTGCAAAAATGGACTCAGATTCGAGAAGACAGGAAAAAAAGGCACTGGTTTGGAAGGCAGTTCGCTGGTGTGATCCTTGGTCGAGTTAAATTGATACATATTGAATTGGTAAACCTATCATAGGAAAAGGTATTAGCATATTATGATATTGGTAACATGTGAATGGGTGAAAGGAGGGAGTTTATAGTTTTCAGGCTTTCCGCTGATGATGTGTAGGTCTGTTAGGTTAATGGTTAAGTAATTACATTACTTAACAAGTTGATTTGGAGGGAGTGGATGTTATTGGCAGGAGAAACAGTTAGATGAGGTGGCAAGACAGGATTAGCGGGAGTGTAACTAATAGATTGTGGTTTCGTGCAACAGAAAAAATCATTTTTGGAGGGGGCTTGAGGTGGTTAATGGTTTCGGTAAGGGGGGTGCGAAAACACGAAATGGGCCACGTTGTTATGGGTCTAGGCTTCAATTCTTCCCATTTTTGAAACTCCCCCCCCCCTCCCCCCACCTCGACGGTAAAGTTCGGATGGTGAGGGGGGGCTGAAAAATAATATTAGCTGTTGGATATGAAAAAGGGGAGTTAAGATGAGGTAAAAGGTGGCAGTGCTTTCTCGTGATGCGATGGATGTGTGGTGGGGTAAGGGAATGAATGAAATATAAGTAGAGGAATGATTTTCGAGTGGTGAAAATTAGGAGTAGTGGAATAATGCACCAAATGTCTTTTGATATACCAAACCTTTAGAATAAAACCTTTATCCCTTTTCTTTTCTCATGTGCATGAAAATATCTTTAAAATTTGACTTAGGATAAAATTTTCATGCTTTTCCTAAAGTCACCATTCTATTTCTACCCACCCTCTCATTTCAATTATTTTTCTAAGCTAACATTTTTCCTCTTCTTGTTTTGTAGGGTGCATTTAAACTAGTAGACCCAGATCATTTATTTTATGAAAATCTATCCTATTCTATCACTTATTTCGCCATTGATTCAGATTAAACTATTGAATCAATTTTATTTCTACCTAGCTACTGATTTCCCAAGATTAAATTGTTTGGTAAATCTTTATTCACTAACATATTCAACAGAAATTGAAATGTGTTCAATCATGATTAAACTGTATGATTTGAACAAAACTTTATTCATTGTGGCATTCAAAAACAACTTGCACACAACCTTATTTGATAATGAGCTAAAAGAACTAACTTATCAGTAGTGGCATTTAGACTTGCAACACTTCCTGAATTATTTTCTATTTTTCTTTTGTGGGGTTTCTTATTTCCTTTTTTTTTAACATACCCTTTTTTCATTTTCTGTTTTTCATATATTTTTGGAAATCATTTGAATATTGAAAATTATGTACAATATGAAATTACAAATACAAAATATTCCATCACCTTGGGATCCTATAATTTATAGGACCCTAACATGGTTTACCTAGGGAAGTGATAACAGATGGAGGGGGGCAATTTGTAGGACATAATATTACATCCACCCTATGGAACCACCACATCACACTTAGAGTCACTTCCCGTATCACCCGCAGGCGAACAGGAAAGTTGAAAGCACCAATAAGGTCATCAAAGCAATTCTTCCCAAGACAGTTTTGACACATTAGAGGGACTAGGTTTCTAGACTGCCAGAGGCCTTGTGGGCCTATCACACAACTTGGAAAAATACTGATGGATATTCTCCGTACCAACTTGTATTTTACAAAGAACCTATTTTTCCTATTGAATTTAAAATAAAGACTCTTGGGCAGGGGTATTTTTTGAACATCTTACACCCTTGCTGGATCTATCTTCACTCCATCTATCAAAATAATGTGCCTCAGTAGTTTTCCCTCCTCTAGAGAAAAACTAAGCTTCTTAGGATTCAAAGAAAGCCCAAATTTTCTACATTTCTCAAAAGTCTTTTTAAGATGGTCTAGATGCTCCTCATCGGACTTAGAGAAAACAATGATGTCATCCATGTATATCACTACAAACTTATCACCTACAAATGCAATGTCCATTTCCCTCTAAAATGTTGCACCTACATTCATCAACCCAAAAGGAATTCGAGAATACATAAAGGTTCCCCAAGGAGTTGTGAATGCAGTATTTTTCTGATCTTCTTTATCAATAGCCACCTGGTTATACCCAGAGAACCAATCCAGCATGACATTCTAAATGATCCAGTTACCTTCTCCAGCACATGATCCATTTTAGGTAACAAATAGTTATCTTTTAAGGAAGCCCTATTTAGATTTCTAAAATCCACACATGATCTTATTTCTCCATTTTTCTTCCTTACAGGTACTAGATTGGCCACCCAGTCAGAGTACCAGAGTGGCACTATTATCTTGGCATCAAGAAGCTTTTTGAATTCTTTCTCAATAAATGGTAAAGGCAAAGGGTTTATCTACCCAAGTTTCTGCTTAAATGGTTTAATCCCTTCTTTCAAGGGAATATTGTGATGAATAATACTTACATCATATGTTTTGAGATCCTCATAGGAGCAAGAAAAAACATCAATATAGTCCCTCAAAAGCTCAATATATCTCTCCTTATAATTAAGTGGAACTCCATTAAATAATTTGACTAGCTTGGGCTCCTTCTGGGTTCTAATATTTTGATCTTGAATCTGCTCATCCTGTGGAATTTTCTCTAAACTAATAGCTACATCATTGGAGTTAAAAATTATTTCAAGAGGGACAAGCCCCATTGGCATATTATTATCTTTCAATTGAATAATTTTTTGATTAAATATGGAATTTTTCAAACCACTTACTTCTACAACTTCTGTTGTTTCATCTTCATCCTGATCAATCTCGGTGCCTTGAAAATATTCAATCATAGTCAAGAATTCCTTAATCTACTGATCATCCTAAAAAAATATGTCAGTGTTTTATATTATCCAGAAGATAAGGCATGTACCTCATTTTAACCTCATATCTTAGCTTTGGATTTATAGGAGGCCTAAAATCACTGGCAGCCACAACCAAAGAGTCTTCTAATCTATTTCCATCTTAGAATTAACTGTATGTTGAAAGCCTCAAATAAGTTCTCAACCAAATCCCACACTTCATTTTTGTATTCCATAAGGCTAGGGTGTTTTTTTTGACAGTGGTTCTTTATTTGCTCTATAATTAGCTCTGAATCTCCAAAAACATAAATTGACTAGACTCCCATTTGTTTTGCTATTTGCAGAGCAATGATCAAGGATTCATATTCTGCCACATTATTAGTTGCTTTGAACTCCAATTTAAAAGAAAAAGGGATCATATTACCTCAGGTGTAATTAAAAGGAAACCAACACATGTTCCTTCTTTAGAATAGGCTCCATCAAAGAAGCACTTCCACACCCCTTCTGTTTGCAGCTCTGTATTTACACTGGCTGAAGTAAGCTGCCTCTCGTTATATTTAGCCAACTCTGCATTGTCATGAAACATGAAGCAAGAAAAGTCATCTTTCTCTTGGTTATATACAGGTGAATTACTTGCTTCGTTCTTTGTGATTGTTTTTAAAAATCTTGTTTCTCTATACAACCTCCTTTCTTCTCCACCAAAAATTGGTATGATAGCATAAGTAAAATCCAGTTTCAAAACACCACCCAATTTAGCCCCCCATGACCTAGATAGCAACATTCCAAACCTAGCAGGGATATCTGTTACCACTACATCCATTACCAAGCTTCTAGCTGGGATTTGGGCTAGTGACACAACCATATCTTTAATGACCCCCATACACTTGACTTTATTTGAGTCAAAAGAATACAGGTCTCTGTAAGGTTTATTAACTTGTAGGTTTAGTTGTTTCATCACTGTTAGTGGCATAAGGTTATGTGAAGCTCCTGAATCAATCTCGATTGGGATTCGAAACATTGATAAAAGAAATGGTTAATACTGTGGGTTCTCCGGCTTCTAATTCAAAAGGAAATCATGATTCAGTAAAGAAATGTAGAAAGGAGGTGTTGAAGAATATATCTCCTCTACATGTGGACCAAAAACCACTATTGGTTTATCTTCTTGCAGATTCACAGTGTCATTTATATTCACATTCTGAGATAGATTGATAAACTCAACATTCTTTCTTTGGTAAAATGGTGTTTTGACCAACTCTGTGAGGGGCACTTGAATTCTGATTTTTTCTAACTCTTTAGTAAGACTAAACACATGAACCTGTTTAGTATTCCTTTCATTTTCATCTTCACTTTTCTTCATCACTGAAATCTCCCATTGAATGGAAACAATTATTTCTAAAGGAATTTTGTCACTTTTATCTTGAGAAGACTCACCTTGAAGTATTTGAGTCTTGCTATTTGTATTTTGTTGTTTCTTTCCTTTATTTAATTGTTTTGCAGGTTGTGGTTCTTGTGGAGTCACCTTTTGTAGGGGAGATGGAACTTGCTGCTCACCTTCATTTTCTTGAATTCTAGATCTTTTCCTTGATCTCAAGTCATATTTCTTATGTAATTCTGCCTGCATAAAATCAGTAAACTGCTTCCAATATTCATCAATTTCATTCTCATCATAAATGGCATCTATTTTAGTATATTCTTCTCCCTCAACACCTAGTTCATCTTCATCTACTACATACAATGTGGAAATATGATCATCATGGTCCCTGGAATGCTCTGGTACTTCATCAGGATCTGCCTCTAAGTAAAGTGGTGCTTGAACTTGATCTTGGTCTTTTCTCTCCTTCTGCAAAATTTGCAGAGGTTGTCTTCTATATTGAGGATTAAAGTTTCTATTATGTTGTGCTTTCCTCTAATAATTCTTACTCTCAAATTCCAATTTAATCAATTTATTAGACAAATTTTTAATTACATTATTCATATCCTCTACTGTTTAACTTTGAGAGGATTCCTCTTTAGCTTTTCCCTTATCTTGAGTAGGTTGTGTCTCTAGTGCTTTACCTGCAGCCACCAGATTTTCTTCTATTTATAAGGCATCATTTTGGATCTGATCAAGGGTTGTGGATCCTCTCTCCCTCAATGTGAACCCAAAATCTGATTCAAATTCCCCCGCAAAAGTTATTTTTGCACCAGCAGGAGGGGGCTTGATCTCCACTGGAAGACTTTTGTAAATTTTATTGAACCTTATGATGAAATCAACAAAAAATTCATCAGATTTCTTCTTAATAGCATTAAACTTTGTAAGTGAATACCCATTGTCTCTTTTCCCTCCCCATCTCTGGGTGAAAAGGTGCTCCATCTCTTCCCATGTAGGAATAGAGTTATTAAGAAGCCCTTTAAACCACTTTCTTGCTTCACCATCCAAGGATTGCACAAAAAGTCTTAAAACAATATCCAGGTGTTCAACATTAAGGTTTTCTGCAAAATTACAAAACACTGCTATATGATTCTCTGATGTTTGTTCATCCTCCCCTCAGAAACGAGGAAGAATTTTTAAGTATTCTTGAGGCATTTGATTCAACTGTTGTGGTAACTGAATAGGTGCATACCTATTCAACAAGAATGCAGGTGCTACCATGTTTGCTCCTAAACTTACTGAACCTTGAGTACCAATAGATGTAGAACCTTCCTGAGGAGTAAATGGAGTATGAAAAGGTCGAAATGTAGTTATAGATTCAGGTTGAATAACTATCGCAGATACTGAGAAAGAAAAAGACTCTAAAGATTGTTCTTGATAGTTGGGTTCTTGAAATGAAGTGGATGTAAAAGGTAGCTCTTGGTCAAACAAAGGTGAATTTTTGGATGAAAGATGTGTTGAACTGCTGCCAGGTGCAGACAATGTAGGACTTGGTGTAACTGGAGTTTTTGGCCTTCCAACCCTCTTGGAAACTAATCTCTCTGGGTATGAAAGGGATTGAACTTTTTGTTGTGAAGTATCTGACCTAGTATGAGGCCTCTTTAAAGCCAGAGTTATTATTTTCTATTCAATACAACCAAATATTTCCTCCTCATTGAAAAACCAGAGGAAAATATTAAAAACACAGGGAAAAGTGTTCTTGACTTCATTCCCCTGCAACGACACCAATTAATGTTGTACCTTAAGAAACCAATTGCTTGGCTGTGTAGAAATTGTGCTTAAGACATTAATGTTTATTATTATTTTCACTTATTTGCATGTTATATCCTCAAGTGAAGGACCTGAAGGGCCTAACTTTTAACCCTTAATATTTAGTTGATATGAAAGTCTCAGAATGCCATATGGTTGCTAGATATAAATGTTGAGTGAAGAATGCTTTGAGAAGTTAGAGACAATATGTTGTTTTTCACAGAAACTATTATCTGTAACGCTTTGAGAAGTTAGAGACAATATGCTATTTTTTCATAGAAACTATTATCTATAACTTAGAAGAAATGTAGAAGTAGTAACTTTAAGTACATGAGTGCTCTTTTAAGGAATTTTAACTTCATTCACATAAGTAAACAAAGACCTGTAGCTTCATTACCATACTTCAAGAAAGGAATAAACGTGATGACAAATAACAGAGAAATTACAAAATCATACCCAATAATGTGTGGAAAACTCCCAATTATTTCATTAATCATCAATTTGATCAAGAATACAATAGCATAGCATCCAGGCTCTTCAAAATTGAGACCTTTTTTCTATAATTTTTCCTCTTTTTATACGTCTTGGGACAGTTGGTAACTATCAAAATTGTCAAATTGCTTAACTATCTCCTAACTATCTAAAGTAAAAGTCATTATAGAATATTACATTGGAGGGTAAAAGACACCTCATTCTTCTCAAGAAAACAAAATAACAAGAAGTAACAGAAATTAGAATATGACTGGTGATGGCTGCTCACTATTCGAATCTGTGGCTTGAGTATGTGGTCCTGTATTCTGCAAGCTGTAATCCTGTAGATGTCCTGATGATAGCTAAACTGCTTTAACGCAACAAAGCTGCATCTTTACAAAATTCCATGTGTGGACCTGTGGGTGGAAACACAAAGAAAACCTTATGGCCCACGTATATATTGGAAGTGTTCTAATTGGAAGAATCACAAAGAAACCTTACCAATCATTGTCGATCCTTCATTAAATGCTTATGGCCGGAACCCAAAAGGAAATAAACTCTAGCTCAAAACATATCGGGTCTGCCTTTTCCACAAACCCTTACCTTCCCCATGGAACCAAAAGGAAACAAAGCTGTAATTCATAGACTTCTGGGGTCCAAAATTCATAATAAAACCCGTGCACTTTTTGACGTGATATCTGTTAGATCTTGCCCCTTCTTGATGAGTGGCTGTGATCGATCCAGACTTCAACAGATTAAATCACATTCCATAAAAAATCACATCTGTTTTATGGATTAAACCTCGTGCTAGTTAACCACGTGATTACCGTCGGATCTGAATACTTCAAGCGAACGACCCCGATTGATAGACGTTTTAACTCAGTTTTATAACTTCCCGCGTCTAATTTTGGAGTTATCCTCTGTGCTTGTTAGCACACGATTATCGTTAGATCTGTTTCCTGTCGATCGGATGGCTCAAACCTTCTCTTGGGTTTCTCACGTTCAAAAGCCATCAATAATATAAAATAAATCTCTTCTTTCGGATTTCCACATTTTCTTTTATTTCTGTTAGAACATAATATTTGATTTTTTTTTGCAATAAAACTGAAAATAAAATTAAAATGAAAATGGATGCTACAACATCTGGATCCACTTGGGCATAGTGATTTTGCCACAAAAGCACTAAGAACCGCAGATCAGTGCCTTCACCTTGGGCATGGAGTCATATATTGTTTAGCCAATTTAAATTCTATGGAATTTGTACAATGAATTGACTCTGGTATCTACAATGACAGGGTGCTTGTGCTTCAGAACTGGAAATACTGTTTGAGGTATTGCCCATTGATAGGTAGCTATAAAATTTTTCCCTCAAGATTCTCCAAGAAGAATGTATTATTTGCCCTTGCTTCTATAATTTTGAATGGGCCATACCAAAGAGGATCAAACTTCCCATGTTTTCCCTTATCTTCTTTTCTAGTATCCCACCTTAATATTAGGTCTCCAACTTTAAAATAAATTTCTTTGGCCTTTTTGTCAAAAATACCCTTCATCTTTTATTGATACATAATCAAATTATCTCTTACCTTATCCTTGCTTTCACTCAACTCCACTACCTTATGCATCCTTCTTATCAGAGCATTGGGCTCTTCTTTTGCCTCCTAAATCATTGCAATCATAGGCTTCACAAGCTGACTAGGGAACAAAGCTTGAGTTCCATACACTAACTCAAAAGGTGATTTGCTTGTAGACCTTCTTGTAGTCACTCGGACAACCCATAGAGAAAAATTTAACTTCGAATCCCAGTCTTTTTGATTCTCTGCAATAGTTTTCCTAAGAATTCTCATCAAAGTTTTGTTAATGGATTCAACCAATCCATTTCCCTATGGATGATAAGCTATTGAATGAGATAAAATAACATAATACTTTTGAAAAAAAAAAACAAAATTACTTGAACTGAACGCTTGAGCATTGTCTGTTATGATTTTGATAGGGCATCCAAATTTGCTGAAAATATTTTCCTCTAAAAACTTCATCACCACCTGGTCATTTTCCCTTTTAGTAGGTATAGATTCTACCCACTTGGTGAAATAATTAGTAGCTGTAAGAACCCACTTGTGTTGTCCACTTGAAGGTGGGTTAATTTCTCCAACAAAGTCTAGTCCCCATTGTCTAAATGGTTCTTCTATGAAGACTGGGATCAAAGGAAAGGGAGCTAACCTTTTCTTCTCAGCAAAAAGCTGACACTTCTGACAGCCTCTAACAAACTTGTATATATCACCAAATAGGGTGGGCCAATAAAACCCTGCCTGGAGGATTTTATGTGCAGTAGCTTTCCAACTATAATGTCCACCACATAACTTCCAATGATAATCTTTAATGGTCTCTGTAAATTGATCCTCTGTTAAACATAACAATAAAATTCCCACAGGATCCTTCCAATACAATATGCCCTCTACAATCACATATGGTTGTGCTTTGGTTTTTAATGCTCTATATATTGTTCTATCCAAATATTGAGGACAAGAGAGAAAACATAAATAATGGACTATGTGCTTGTACCATTCTGAACATAAAAATTTATATCGGATCTTCATATCTGGGTTTGATTTTTCTTCACCTTCTTCAATTATTTCCTCATTTGCAGGTGTTAGCAAGTTGATTCCCAATGCCTGAAAATTTGACTCTGTCAACATCTTTTCCAATCCCTACCCTTTCACCAGCTTTATGGGATTTATGTCCAGGTCATACTCTTGAATCTTGGCTATCCATTTTCCTCTTTTGCCTTCTGGACTAAGACATCCTTTACTACAACATTTGGCACATAAGAAATGATTTGTGACTACAGCACATAAGTCCTAAAGGCTTTTAGGGCTTTTACCAAAGCATATACCTATTTTTCAAGAATATCGTACTTTAGTTCAACATCTCTGAGAATATTGCTAAAGAAAGCAACTGGCATCTCTTTTTCTTCATCATTTTTCTGTAAGAAAACAACAGCTATTGAATTAGGTGATGCAAATGAAAAAATTTGAAGAGGCTTTTGATAATCAAGGCTAATTAAAACGGGATCTACTTGTAATGCTTCTTTAATCCTGGAGAATGACTCTCTGGCTTCCTTGATCAGATGCACCTCATTTTCCTTCTTCAACATATTGGTAATTTCTTTTACAATTTCAACATAATTGGACACAAACCTCTTTAGAAAAATTATTTTTCCCATAAATTTTGAATGTCTTTCTTACTCTTGGGCAGGGGTATTTTCTGCACATCTTTCACCCTTGCTGGATCTATCTTCACTCCATCTCTAGAAACAATGTGCCCCAATAATTTGCCCTCCCCTAGATAAAAAATAGACTACTTAGGATTCAAAGAAAGCCCAAATTTCCTACATTTCTCAAAAGTCTTTTTAAGATGGTCCAAATTCTCCTCATCAATCTTAGAGAAAATAGTGATGTCATCCAGGTTTATCACTACAAACTTATCACCTACAAATGCAATGTCCATTTCCCTCCAAAATGTTACACCTCCATTCATCAACCCAAAAGGCATTTGAGCATACATAAAGGTTCCCCAAGGAGTTGTGAATGTAGTCTTTTTTGGATATTCTTTATCAACAACCACCTGGTTATACCCAGAGAACCCATCCAGCATGGACATTCTGAATGATCCAGTTACCTTCTGCAGCACATGATCCATTTTAGGTAACAGATAGTTATCTTTTAAGGAAGCCCTATTTAGATTTCTGAAATCCACACATAATCTTATTTCTCCATTTTTCTTCCTTACAGGTACTAGATTGGCCACCCAATTAGAGTACCAGAGTGGAACTATTATCTTGGCATCAAGCAGCTTTTTGACTTCTTTCTCAATCAATGGTAAAAGCAAAGGGTTTATCTGCCTGAGTTTCTGCTTAAATGGTTTAATCCCTTCTTTCAAGGGAATCTTGTGCTGAATAATACTTACATCATATTTTTTGAGATCCTCATAGGAGCAAGAAAAAACATCAATATAATCCTTGAAAAGCTCAATATATCTCTCCTTATAATTAAGAGGAACTCCATTAAATAATTTGACTAGCTTGGGCTCCTTCTGGGTTCCAATATTGTGATCTTGAATCTTCTGATCATGTGGAATTTTCTCTGAACTAACAGCTACATCATTGGAGTTAAAAAGTATTTCAAGAGGGACAAACCCCCTTGGTAGAATATTATCTTTCAACTGAATAATTTTTTGATTAACTATGGAATTTTTCAAATCACTTACTTCTGCACCTTCTGTTGTTTTATCTTCATCCTGATCAATCTCAGTGCCCTGAAAATCTTCAATCATAGTCAAGAATTCCTTAATCTGCTGATCATCCTAAAAAAATCTGCCAATGTTTTATATTATCCGAAACATAAGGCATGTGCCTCATTTCAACCTCATATCTTAGATTTGGATTTATAGGAGGCCTAAAAGTAATGGCAACCACAACCAAAGAGTTTGCTAATCTGTTTCCATCTCTTAGAATGAACTATACGTTGAAAGCCTCAAAGAAGTTCTCAACCAAATCCCACACTTCATTTCTGTATGCCCTAAGCCTAGGGTGTTTTGTTTGACAATGGTTCTTTATTTGCTTTATAATCAGCTTTGAATCTCCAAAAACAAAAATTGACTGGACTCCCTTTTTTTTTGCTGTTTGCAGAGCAATGATCAAGGATTCATATTCTGCCACATTATTAGTCACTTCGAACTCCAATTTAAAAGAAAAAGGGATCATATTACCTCCAGGTGTAATTAAAAGGAAACCAACACCTGTTCCTTCTTTAGAATAGGCTCCATCAAAGAAGCACTTCCACACCCCTTCTGTTTGCAGCTCTGTATTTACATTGGCTGAAGTAAGCTGCCTTTGGTTATCTTCAGCCAACTTTGCATTGTCATGCAACATGAAGCAAGAAAAGTAATCTTTCTCTTGGCTATATATAGGTGAATTACTTGCTTCGTTCTTTGTGATTTTTTTTACAAATATTGTTTGTCTGTAAAACCTCCTTTCTTCTCCACCAAAAATTGGTATGATAGCATAAGTAAAATCCAGTTTCAAAACACCACCCAATCTAGCCCCCCATGACCTAGATAGCAACATTCCAAACCTAGAAGGGATATTTGCTACCAGTACATCCATTACCAAGCTTCTAGCTAGGATCTAGGCTAGTGACAACACCATATATTTAATGACCCCCGGACACTTGAATTTATTTGAGTCAAAAGAATACAGGTCTTTGTAAGGTTTAGTTGTTTCATCACTGATAGTGGCATAGGGTTATGTGAAGCTCCTGAATCAAACATACAATTATGTAAGAGGAAATCATGAATCAATAAAGAAATGTAGAAAGGAGGTGTTGAAGAATCTACTTCCTCCACATGTGGACCAAAAACCACTACTGGTTTATCTTCTTACAGATTCACAGTGTCATTTATATTCACATTCTTGGATATATTGATAAACTCAACAATCTCTCTTTGGTAAACTGGTGTTTTGACCAACTCTGTGAGGGGCACCTGAATTCTGATTTTTTCTAACTCTTTAGTAAGACTAAATACATGAACCTGTTTAGTATTCCTTTCATTTTCATCTTCACTTTTCTTCATCACTAAAATCTCCTGTGGAATGGAAACAATTCTTTCTAAAGGAATTTTGTCACTTTTATCTTGAGAAGACTCACCTTGAAGTATTTGAGTCTTTCTATTTGTATTCTGCTATTTCTTTCCTTTATTTAATTTTTTTGCAGGTTGTGGTTCTTGTGGAGTCGCCTTTTGTAGGGGAGCTGGAACTTGCTACTCACCTTCATTTTCTTGAATTCTAGATCTTTTCCTTGATCTCAAGTCATATTTCTTATGTAATTCTGCCTGCATAAAATCAGTAAACTGCTTCCAATATTCATCAATTTCATTCTCATCATAAATGGCATATGTTTCAATATATTCTTCTCCCTCAACACCTAGTTCATCTTCATCTACTGCATACAATGTGGAAATATGATCATCATGGTCCCTAGAATGCTCTGGTACTTCATCAGGATCTGCCTCTAAGTAAATTGGTGCTTGAACCTGATCTTGGTCTTTTCTCTCCTTCTGCAAAATTTGTAGAGGTTGTCTTCTATATTGAGGATTAAAGTTTCTATTTTTTTGTGCTTGCCTCTGAGAATTCTTACTCTCCAATTCCAATTTAATTAATTTATTAGACAAATTTTTAATTACATTATTCATATCCTCTAATGTTTGACTTTGAGAGGATTCCTCTTTAGCCTTTCCCTTATCTTGAGTAGGCTGTGTCTCTGGTGCTTTAACTACAACCACTAGATTTGCTTCTATTTATAAGGCATCAGTTTGGATCCGATCAAGGGTTGTGGATCTTCTCTCCCTCAATGTGAACCCAAAACCTGATTCAAATGCCCCTGCAAAAGTTATTTTTGCACCAGCAGGAGGGGCTTGATCTCCACTAGAAGACTGTTGTAAAGTTTACTGAACCTTCTAATGAACTCAGCAAAACTTTCATCAGATTTATTCTTAATAGCATTAAACTCTATGAGTGAATACCCATGGTCTCCTTTCTCTCCCCATCTCTGGGTGAACAGATGTTCCATCTCTTCCCATGTAGGAATAGAGTTATTAGGAAGCCCTTTAAACCACTTTCTTGCTTCACCATCCAAGGATTGCACAAAAAGTCTTAAAACAACATCCAGGTGTTCAACATTAAGGTTTTTTGCAAAATTAAAAAAACATTGCTATATGCTTCTCTACTGTTTGTTCATCCTCCCCTCAGAAACGAGGAAGAATTTTTAAGTATTCTTGAGGCATTTGATTCAACTATTGTGGCAATTGAATAGGTGCATACCTATTCAACAAGAATGCAGGTGCTGCCATGTTTTCTCCTGAACTTATTGAACCTTGAGTACCAATAGATGTAGAACCTGCCTGAGGAGTAAATGGAGTATGAAAAGGTGGCAATGTAGTTATAGGTTCAGGTTGAATAACTATAGCAGATACTGAGAAAGAAACAGACTCTAAAGACTGTTCTTGACAGTTGGGTTCTTGAAATGAAGTGGATGTAAAAGGTAGCTCTTGGTCAAACAAAGGTGAATGTTTGGATGAAAGATGTGTTGAACTGTTTCTAGGTGCAGACAGTGTAGGACTTGCTATAACTGGAGTTTTTGGCCTTCCAACTCTCTTGAAAACTAGTCTCTCTAGGTCTAAAAGGACTTGAACTTTTTGCTGTGAGGTATCTGACCTTGTATGAGGCCTCTTTGAAGCCAGATTTATTATTTTCTATTCAATACAACCAAATATTTCCTCCTCACTAAATTCAGAGGAAAATAAAAACCCAGGGAAAATTGTTCTTGAATTTGTTCCCTGGCAACGGTGCCAATTAATGTTGTACCTTAAGAAACCAATTTCTTGGCTGTGTAGAAATTGTGCTTAAGACATTAATGTTTATTATTCTTGTCACTTATTTGTATGATATATCCTCAAGTGAAGGACTTGAAGGGCCTAACTTTTAACCCTTAATATTTAGCTGATATGAAAGTCTTAGAATGCCATATGGTTGTTGGATATAAATGTTGAGTGAAGAATGCTTTGAGAAGTTAGAGACAATATGTTGTTTTCGCAGAAACTATTATCTGTAACGCTTTGAGAAGTTAGAGACAATATGCTATTTTTTCACAGAAACTATTATCAGTAACTTGAAATAAATGTAGAAGTAGGAACTTTATGTAAAAGAGC
This sequence comes from Pinus tabuliformis, assembly GCA_031772625.1. Lineage (NCBI taxonomy): Eukaryota > Viridiplantae > Streptophyta > Pinopsida > Pinales > Pinaceae > Pinus > Pinus tabuliformis. Next base: position 770,941,197 of record CM062816.1, read on the forward strand.
GCTCGTTTAAGGAATTTTAACTTCATTCACATTAGTAAACAAATATTTACAACTTCATTACCATACTTAAAGAAAGGAAGACACATGATGACACATAACAAAGAAATTACAAAATCAAACCCAACAATGTGTGGAAAACTCCTAATTCTTTCATTAATCATTAATTTTATCAAGAATATAATAGCATAGCCTCTAGGCTCTTCAAAATTTGGACCTTCTTTCTATGATTTTGCCTCTTTTTATACATCATGGGACAATTGGTAACCACCAAAACTGTTAAACTGCTTAACTATCTCTTAATTGTATTACATTGGAGGGTAAAAGACACCTCATTCTTCTCAAGAAAACAAAATAACAAGAAGTAACAGAAATTAGAATATGACTGGTGATGGCTGCTCGCTATTTGAATCTGTGGCTTCAGTATGTGGTCTTGTGTTCTACAAGTTGTAATCCTGTAGATGTCTTGATGATAGTTAAATTGATTTAATGCAACAAAGTTGCATCTTTACAAATTTTCGTGCGTGGACCTGTGGGTTATGGGCCCACGTATATATCAAAAGCGTTCTAATTAGAGGAAACACAAAGAAACCCTTATGGCCCACATATATATCGGAAGCATTCTAATTGGCAGAATCACAAAGAAACCCGACCAATCACCATCGATCCTTCCTTAAACGCTTATGGCCAGAACCCAAAAGGAAATAAGCTCTAGTTCAGAACATATCAGGTCCACCTTTTCCACAAACCTTTACCTTCCCCATGGAACCGAAAGGAATTAAAGTCGCAACTCATAGACTTCTTGGGTCCGAAATTCATAATAAAACCTATGCACTTTTTGATGTGATATCCGTCGGATCTCGTCCCTTCTTGATGAGCGACTGTGATCGATTTGGACTTCAATGGATTAAATCACATTCCATAAACCAAAGCGTTCATTTTCTGGATTAAACCTCGTCCTAGTTAACCATGCGATTACCGTTAGATCTGAATCCTTCAAGCGGATGACCCCGATTAACTGAGGTTTTAACTCAGTTTTATAACTTCTCGCCCAATTTTGGAGTTATTCTCCACTATTGTTAGCACGCGATTACCATTAGATCTGTTGCCTATCGATCGGATGACTCAGAAATTATCCTGGGTTTCTCACATTCAAAAGCCATCAATAATATAAAATAAATCACTTCTTTCGGATTTCCACATTTTCTTTTAATTCCGTTAGAACATAATATTTGATTTTATTTTTTTTGCGATAAAACTGAAAATAAAAATAAAATGACAATGGATGCTACAACAGATAGCATGTGAATTAATTATTAAGCGCACCAAAAACTACTGATGAGACAAACAACACAATTTCCTTTACTATTAATTCTAAAACAACGTCACTGCTCTATTAATAACGTTAACGTTTTGTATACAGTTTACGATGTTGTTCCAAACTATGAAATTGTGAGAAGAGTGCATGCAAAAGTGCAAGCGAACTAGCTACTGAGAAACAACAATCATGGGAGGAAAATCCATCCACAGTGAACCTCAGTACTCTAGGTATCAAAACAAGCTCGTGAAATTCTTAAGCGCACTAGCTGGCTTCAATACCTGACCAAATTACAAGGATTCGATGAAGACATAACACTTGAGTTTTTGCAGAATCTACAAAATGGATGCACGATGGTGAAAGGCATAAACATAACAGTTTCTGAAGCAATTATAGCTAAAGTCTCTGAACTTCCAGAAGAAGGAACAAGATGGACGGATAAGCATATTCTTCTGTAGGACACAATCATAGTATTCCAAGACCCAAATGAAAAATTGGTATGCAAAGACAAAGGGATTAACCCCACAGCTTTAAGGCAACCATGGCAGGAATTAGCAACCATTGTTCATAGGTATATGACTTGTGAGGGACGTCAAGATGTGGTAAAACCTCGACAACTCAAGCTGTTAGCTATTCTGAAGCGAAAAATTACAGTTAATTTTCCATTTTATTTAAATTATTTATTGCATGACATTGTTAGTCGGGTCAGGAAGGATAAGGACCCACATTCTGTCATCAACCATCATGGGCTGATCAAATTAATCATCATTCATGGACTAGCCCAACAACAATTAACCTGGGATAACCTTGTAAATCTTGCTTTAACCCCACCAAAAGAAAACCCAGAGATTGAACAGTAGGGGGTAAGAGTAACAGGTCCGAAAAGGACAAGAAAAAGAAGGAATCCTTCTTTGGCCTCAGGCCCAGTAAAGCGTAGGCACTCTGCGAGGATAAAATTGCAATAGCATACCCCAATTCCAATAGAAGAAGTAGGGCCATCTCACATGCCCTCTCCAAGTCCACAAGATGATTTTTTTCAGGAATATGAGGAAGAAGTGGCTCGAGTATTGGAGAATATGGGGACATACTGTGAAGAAAGGGAGCCATATGGAAACTCTAAAGGGAAAAATCATGCCCTTAACCAGTCTGCCTCTACTGGCAGTTCTGGCCATGCTGAAACTTTTCCATTTGCTGATAATTTGGAGGGTCAGAGGGAATCAGTTCCCTCTATGAATGAGCCCCTTGAGAAAGAGGCCCATGCAGAGGAAACCCTCGGGGATGGAAATCAACCAGAGGTTACTGTTCCATTGGAATCCCCAACGAAGGAAAACCCTACAGAAGAAACCTTGGAGGATGAAAATCAACCAGGGGATACTGTCTTAATGAAGTCCCCAGAGGACGAGGCCCATGAAGAAGAAGACCCTAAAAATGAAAATCACTTAGGAGACACTATTCCATTGGAGTCCCCTGAGAGAGAAGCCCATGTAGAAAAAGACCTAGAAGACGAGAATCCATCAGGAGACATCGTTCCATTGGAACCTCATCCTAATATTGGCACAACTCCTCCTGAACCTGAAATAAACACAGTTGTGCCACCTCCGATAAAAAACCCCACGATGAAGAAAACGTATAAGGATAGATTGAGGAAGTTGCTTAAGAAGTATAGGAAGTAGAAGAAAACAATTAAGCAACTGAGAGAATGGCTAAAGGAAGCAGTTAGGGTCAGAAATTGAAAGTGGAATTGGAAACTATAGGGACCCAAACCGAATATTGTTCTTTGGAGCATATTGAAACCCAGACTGAGATTCCTTTTGTTTTTTCAAAAGGGACCCAAACAAAGCAATGTCCTTTGAAGAATATTGAGACTCGGATTGAAGGTCCTTGCGTTTGCTCAATGGAAACCCAAACAAACTTTCCCACTATAGATTCTTCCATCCAAACCAATTCTGAGGAGAATACTCAGGAAGATTTCTGTATGCCCCAAGGAATAGTGGAAGTTGTTGTTCAAACTGATTTTGAAGGAAATTCCCAAGCAGATTGTTGTATGTCCCGAGAAGCGGCTGAAGCTGTTGTTCAAATTGATGCAATGATAACACATGATGATGAAACTCAGACAGAGGAAACATCTCACTACGTTCCTCTGGTAAGGGAAGCTTTTATCATAAAATTGCAAAATGAACTAACCAAGACCCAACAGGAGTTAGCTCGAGATAAGGAAGAAGTAGTTCCATTACAGGTACACTAGGAATTGCGGAAGAAATTCGAGGCACTTATTGTAACAAAAGACAAGACTTTTGCCAATTTCAAATATGAGCAGAAGAAAGTAGAGAAAGCACAAGCTAAGTTGCAGAAGACCAAGGATAAAATTGAAACTATTTTCTCTCTTTAATCTAATGCGTTGTCTTGTCGATAACCTGCCACCAATTATTCATTATTCTTGTTAGAGAGATACCTCTTACTGAAAGTGAAAGTTGTCAAGGCTGCTAAGTCAACGGAATTCAAGACCACTCCAGACTTTGTCAAATGTTTTAAGGAATAAAATGAACAGGTACATTGCCTTTTATGTGAACTATACATGTACAATTTTTTCTTGGAGGATGAACTGGATAGTAATCCTGGCCCCTTCATTGGGGATATTCAATTTCAAGATTTTCTCTCTTTTGCTACCAATTGGATTAAATGGGCTAAAGCCTATAACACTTTTAAAAAAAGGGAATATGGTATAGACTTATGGGTCAGGGGAGAACTTACGAAACCCCTACATCTTTCTATCCAGCATAAACAGTTCATGAAATGAACAGGAGTCGTGGCTCAACTAGGACCACTCCATACATATATCATACAGGCATGAAAGGAATACTTTTAGTAAATTAAGGAGGAAGCTTTGTTAGCAGCGAGACAAATATGGGAAGCTTCCACTAACAATGTCAAGAACAAGGAGCCATTTGGGTATAGAAATTTCAAATATGCCTCTACTCGCTTACACATATACAACAATATGGTCCTAAGGATGGGCCATAATTGGATAGGGTTCCGTTACATATGTCATATTATCTGGTACCCTCATGATGGTCATTACAACGATTATAATTTTCCAAATTACTGTTTAAACCGGGCTTTTGCAGTACTTAAACAGAAAAATGATTTTAAGCTATATAAGGAAGAAGTTTATCCTGCTTATTCCTTGACACAACTGCACCTCAATCATCTTAGTGCATGAGGACATGAAAATAGGTAAGCAGGAGAGTATGTTGGGCCATGGAAAAGGTATGTTTTATCCTTATATTAGCTTAATTAATCATTCATCTTTATGTGTTTATCTTCGTTTTAAGAATAAATATAGAAGAAACAATTATAGAAGCTAGATAAAACCGATCATTAATGGATTGGGTAAATCTGGGCATGAAAAACTAACTTCCACTACTTTTATATGCAGGAAAATGAATTGAACGATTGTTGTTCAAACGACAGAACAACAACGACTAAGAAAGGAAAAGTATAACGTTTCGATTACGAAGGAAAATGGAAGACCAAGAGAACCAATTCTATTCTATGATGAAATCAGATTGTCGGTTGCGAAATCCTCAGGATCTCCTAATCTTGAGGATTCACTTTTATCCATTTATCTTTCCTAGGTTATATAAAGCCGAAAGGAGAAATGAACAGCTAGTTAGGAAATTCAAGATTGTAACTATTCATTTTTGACACATAGTACTTTCATTACTGTGACGTTGTAACTCTATTATCAAGTTTAATGAAGAAGATTGTGTTTTCCCTATAATCACATTCTGAGTGTCTTTCAGCAATGACTTCTGGAGACTTTGGGCCCAATCAATAGGAAATTTACTGCTTTAATTGTGTCATATTCATTCCTATTTATTCTTACAATTGGTTATCACTGTTAGTTCACGAAATTAGAGTTATTCCGATCGCTGTGAGTATCGATTATTACGATTTTATTTTGTTGTTCAAACTAGATTCTAGGTCTTGCCGTGTTTTACATCTGCGTGTTAATCTTTACCAAATTGATGAGGTTCATTTAAGTATTTGATTGATGTTAATTCCAAAGTAGTGCTATTAGAGGTCTTAAGCTTACAATTGATTTCTTTCCATGAGATGTTTGAGTAGTTACTTGTTGTTCATTTGTTGTAGCTTTCCTTCATGCTGAACGAATTATTGTCTTGCGTTCCAGTTCAGTTCTCTACATAATTGATTAAAATAGATTTGAACACACTTTAAATATTTATTTCAGAATTGTTTTGGATTGAACTTCGAAAATTAGATATTAATCATTGCAACAATTCTAAATCATTTCATTATGGATTAGCCCCTAAATTCACTTGCATAGACAATGCTGAACACTCTTGAAATAAACTGACTTACCCTAGGTTGATGATTAATGTAGGTATTAAGATTGCTTTTAATAGTCATCTTAGTGCACCAATAGTGGCATGTTTCACAATCTCTTCCATCCTCACATCTTTCATTCCCGAGAGCTCACAAAATTCTTCAATTGTATTCAACTACCTCATACTTCATATGCAGACATATTATGTTGATTTCATCTAGTTTGACTTATGTCTTTCAGCATCCTTACAGAGGAGGAGATCCTTTCCATTTTGGTCATGCTTGATCCATTTTACCTGCAACCATATATCATGACATTACAATATCAAATACAAATAAAAGCATACATACCTCATTTTCCCTTCAAGCTACTTTCAACAGCTTTCTTGATTGAACGGATCTTCAATCCCTTGATCTGCTTCATCATGTCATTAATCCTTCATCTCATTATTTCCATAAGTTGGAAATCGTGATGAAACATTTTCTGCCTTCCCGGACTAGAAGATTCTCCGCTTAGATTTATATCAGAGATCCTTTAGGATCTAGTATATCCTCATTTGGAAAATGTTTCCTCTGTCCTTGATGACTTCTTCCTTTCCTTCAATGTACGATGGCATTCCCAAGAGATATATCCTTCATGATTCATACGAGCTCTTGCTTTCATGATGCCATGATGCATCCTCTTACTATGATCATATCTGTAAGGACTTTTGATAGGATCCTTTTGAGAGGGATGCCATCTCATTCATACTGGAGATCTATTACTCCCTCTTTCCTTTAGCTTCCTCTATCCTTCAAATGATATGAACCCTTTTTCATAATCTTTTCATAGTGCTATTATGTCTTGTTAACCTTTCCTTTGCACATAGTTGAGTCCTTTCAACTTACCTTTCTCTATCTGGCATAGAGACCACAAACTGTTGATTGAGGTGACCTTCTTGTTCATAGACAATTGTCACCTTACTTATCAATGATGATTATCTATTCATAATTTTCATAGATATCTCAATTGAGATCTCATGAAGATATTTCTTCATTCTTTGGCACCTTCTGCACTGCATTTTAGAGAGCATGTCCTCTAATATTTCATATATCCTTCTTATGTCTCCTTTCTTACTTTATAGAATCTTAAGAGTTCTCATGACTTCAAAGGATACCTTGATGTACTAACTTCTCTAAGGATAATGACAATCCTTCTCATTCTATGCAAGACCCTAGATGACCCATCCAATATATAGGTCTTATTGCAATCATGAAGTCATAAAACCAAATTTAATTATTATATGAAAAAGGTACTTACTTGATTGTGAAGATGAAATCTTCACCTTGATCAAGTTGGAAGTAGTTAGAGTAGACATGCCAATTTCCTCCTTTGCCTTCTAGCTATCTTGATTTATGCATTTGGTCCACATACGGAATCTATGCAGTATTATCTTGTGATTGATTTCCTTGATATAGAGACCCATCAACTAGTGTTATCAACAAACACCTTCATTCTCATCGAGTACTGTCAATAAAAATCATGTTGTAGATGATATGTTTCTTTGAGTGGGAATCTGAGTTGTTCTTTATTGAAAGGATCAATCACTGTAATGTTGAGATCATGCCATGATGTGGATTGTGGGAGTCACCAAAGCTATTGATATGCATCTTAAGATCTAACTATTTCATCCTCTGATTCCAAACCCTTTGTTGTAGACTTGATGATGTAGACTGACTCTTAGATATAGGTCTTATTCTTTGATTGTAGATCCTTAAACTAATTTGTTTCCTTGACCTTTGAATGTCTATTTTCTGCCCCTTTCCTTGACTGCTGAACTAATCCTTCTGATATCATGTTGAATAATCTAGGGCATTCAGAAATTAAATTAATTCTTCTTGATATGATCACAATTTGTGAAGTATTTATACAATTTAACTTAGCTTGATCTTCCATTCATTGTTAGTGTGTGTGCGTGCACTTCATCTAATTGCTACCAAAAATAAAAGAGATAAGAACACAAGTGTTTGGATTTCTTCCAAGACCAAAACCTCTCCCTCTTGGAGAGTAAAACCCACACATAATTCTTCTTATAGAGATTCCAATTGACGAAGATGAAGACCATGACCCTTGACACATACTGCCTCTCCAAGAACAAGACATCAATCCCTTACTATGCCACTGCTGAGATCATCATCGTTACTGCACCACTGCATCACTGTGATCTTCATTACTGCTTCTTCATTAGTGATGACATCTGCACCATGATGGCTCTTTGAGATTGATACTAAGGTGATCTCTACATATTCTTTGAGATCACAATCTTTAAGGACAAATTCAAGCCTTGTAACATCATGATCTGAGACTATTCATCCTTATCATTCTCATTATGTTGAGACTGTAACTATCATAAACATTACTACTTATGATCCTTGTCATTGCGACTGCATCTTAATATGCTGAGGAAGTGTATTGTACTGATATACATATTTAGATTGAGATTACAGATATGAATATTGTGCTATTCAAGTATGAGAATCACTCTCATCATGGAAACTCATTCCATCAACATGGTTTTGCAGAGATAGTATGTCAAGAGTGTAGATCCATTTATTGCAACCCTAACCACTATAGTTCATTATGTTGAGGATGCTATAGGGATACCATATTTAGGATCAACGTGATCTTCATTAAGCCGAGATTGAGATTGTAACTATAGGATGTCAATATTGTACCTCCGAAAATATCAGAGACATCTTTATGCCAAGATTGTCCATCCATTCGAGGTTCTTTCTATTCCATCATCCGAGGTTTTGGCTTGACTGCACCTTATACCCATCTGAGGTGCAGTCAAGTGCTTAGGCAAAAATATGCCCTAATATAATGCGGATCTGCTTCTTATACATGTGAAATTTTAGAGAGACTGTTGAAATGTGGAAACAATAATATTCCAATTTAATTTGTCCTTGAATTAAATTGTGAATTAAAATCGAATTTAGTCTTAACAACTACTTGGAAATAATTAATTAAGTTATTTTGACTTACTTAGTTGGTGAAATTCAAGTTAGAAGTCTTTTTGAAGTCATGCAAGAGCTATCCCTTAAATTAAGGAGATAAGCCTTAAATTAAGGAGATAAGATTGAGTTATATTTGAGTTGTAATTAGTTAACTTAGTTTATTGAGTTAAGTCTAGTTAAATTAGTTCCAAACTGTTTGAGGAATTAATAGTGAGTTATCAGTCAGTTGATGCATGCATGCACTCAACTAGTGTACTCCAATTAACTGAATATTCCCTCATCAGAAACTCATGCATGTCTATTCTGAGAAAGACCCGGTTGAGATTAAAGTCAAGGACAGTGTACTATCAATTGCATGTGTTTTCTTATAAAGAAACTCATGCATGCATAAGGAATAATTCCTTGAGGATTGCGCAGTTCTGAAAGTGTGTAAGATCAGTAGATCATCCACTTAATAAATCAATTTTTTCCACTTGGTTGAAGGAGATCATCCCAAAGGAACAACACAAGGAAATATGAGCTTGGAGGGAAGAGAGGAAGGCTTGTGAGAAGACAGGATTTCCTATGAGCATTTGTGAGGATTGTACTGAGAGCTGGCTAGCTGTGAGAGCTAAGGATTTGTATAATTATTTGAAATCATTAAACTGAGAAGATGGACGACATTATTATTCCAATTCGGAGATAAGACTGAAATGGTTACTAGTGCCTTCTGATTAATTATGAACTTTAGGGCTTTAGGCTGTCCTTGTAATCCATCTAGTTTATTTAAAAATTGCAACTTTTTTGTCAGTCTTAGATTTCCAAATTCATGGAACCATTCAGCATGTTGTTTAATTAATTCTTGGTTGTTACCGGTTTCAAAACTGCCAATCCTTTCATGACTAAAAACTTGGGCAAATGGATTTGGCTCTATATTATCTCTGATCCTTAAACTGTGAAAATCCCAGGGATAAGAAAATGTCTTTAAGTACTATGTCGTTCTTTGTATACACTGGGATACTTTGGTAACCTGAACCTTTCTGCACTCTCCTCCTCTGATCTCCCAATCTGCAAAACTTTCAAAAATTTCATACTGAGGGAATGTATCAGTAAGATGATAATTCTCATCAATTCTCTGGAGGAAAGAAGCTTCAAGCTCCTCAAAAATATCTGGGATTTTTAATGTCACCAAATATTTTATCATTTCTTCTGTCATGGGAATTTCTTCTAAATCTAAAATCTTAGCACCTGTAAACAGACTGAGGGCAAAATCAACACCTCCTATGATCTGGTAATAATTCAAAATCCTGAGTGTCCAGATCATTTCTTTTGTATAAACACTAGACCATAAATCGCATAAACTCTTAAAGAAGAGTTTTACCTTCATATTTGGTAGAGGAAAGATTTTTACCAAATTTTCATCTAAGCCTAGTGAGATGCCCACATTATTGGATTGCCATGCCTGACACTTTCTGATCCACATATTTCTTCTGAGTCTAAAACCGACCACTTTCTTTATTTCATCTGTTACCCAACTTGCATGATTTTCCAGAATTCTAAATCTATCTACAAATGTGGCAAAACTATTATCTTTAGGGCATTTTCCTGGAATTTCAAAAACTGAATATTTACAAGTTATATACATCTTATTCATATCTCTTGTTAAGGAATCTGTCAATAAATTTGAATTTCCTGGAATCCACTCTACCTCAAATTCAAACTGCTGAAACCAAATTTGCTAGGCTAGAATTCTGCCTTTTGCAATTTGCCTTGAAATCTTAGCAGATAGAAAATATTTAAAGTTTCTGGAGTTTGTTCTTATTAAAAACTTTATTGGGGTGAGATATACCTCAAAACGCTGAATTCCATTAAAAATAGCTAACGTCTCCTTTTCAGCTATGAAGTGATTCTTTTGACTTGTCGTAAATTCCCCAGAAGCATATCCACACAAATTTTCTTCAACTTCTCCCTCGTTATTCTTCCTTTTCTCTAGAAGTATAGCTGCCCAAAATTCAAGTGAAGCATCAGTTTGTAAAATAAGTAAACCATCACCTAGAGGTTGAAGCTTGGCTAAATGTTGGCATTCTTCTTTAAGCTTCTTTACTGCTACAGTAGCTTCTTCAAACCAACCTTGGTTGATGTGCCTTCTGATTGGGGTTGTTTTCCCTGACAAATTCAGGATGTATTTGTGGAGATAATTCAGTACTCCAAGAAATCTTTCAATTGTCTTTTTGTACTTCAATTCATCAGGAAATTGTGTTAATTTTGTTAGCACATGGGGCTGCATTTGAATAGCACCATTAGCAACATTAATCCCCAAAAAATCAATGTTATCCTGAAATAAGGACATCTTTCTTTCTGACAGAACAATTCCATGTTTTTTGACCTCTTCAAGAAAAATCTCTAAATTCTTTAAATGAGTCTGTACATCAGGACTATGTATCAAAATATCATCTATATAGGTGACTATAAAATCATATTTAGAAAAAATATAATCCATCCTTCTTTGAAAAAAGGTTGGAGCGTTCTTCAGACCGAACGGAACAACTTTCCATTGATAGAATCCTGCTGGGCATATGAAAGCTGTTTTGTGTCTGTCTTCTGGCTGGATTTGGATTTGGTAGTACCCAGACTTCATGTCAAATTTGCTAAACACCTTACTGTGCTGAATCTTTTGCATAATCACTTTGGGTCTTGGCAATGGATAATTAAAATTCTGAGTGATGGCATTAAGAGGTTTATAATTAATAACCATTCTTGGCTTACCTCATACGATCTTAGACTGATTTCTTACTAGAAATGCAGAACATGCATAATGAGATTCACTCGGCTCTATCAGATGCATTTTTAGTAAGTCTTGAATCTGATTCTTTATCTTTTGTTCATCAGCTGGTGTACATGGAATCAACTTTCCCTTTACTCCATTGTCATGTAAGGTGACTATTTCCTGCACCGAACTTTCAGTTTCCCAAAATTGTTGTGGATTGTCTGAGCAACTCTTTAGAAGTCTCTGGTAGATATCTTTCTGCTCTGTAGACCAATTAGTGTCAATGCATGCTAACTGTTTTGTTTTATTTTCTGATTTGGCTTCATAAATTTGTAGGATTTCCTGCCAGTCATCTGAATCTTTTACCGGCTTTCTAGTTCCTACTCCTTTTTGACTATTCTCATGCCTAGCTTCAAAATTTGCAATACTTAATCTAGGGACTGATATAGCCTTTTTCTTCAAATTTATTATCAGCTTGTCCTGGCTGATAGTCACTGGTAGCATAGAGTTTATGAATGGCATGCCTAACATCAAGCTTGCTGAAGGGTTGTAATCCTGAATTGCTGAGATTTTAATAACACTCCCGCCAACTTTTAAAGGAACATTGTCTACATAATGTGTGAGCTGAACAGATCCTCCAATTGTTTCTGACACCAGTATATTTTTTAACGGTTTCCACAAGGGTTTGAAGAGACATGGCCTAGCCAGATTCTTAGAACCTCCAGTATCTACAAATGCATCTACAGAAATCCATTCACCTTTTAGTTGCACTTTTACTGGAATATAAATCAGGCTATCTATCTTAACAATCTTTTTTAACAAAGTATTCTGCTCTTCTTTAATACCCTCTAGTTGTGGCATACTAGTTGATGGCGTTATTTTCTTTTCATACGGATAGAAAGAATTAAATTGAGATACAGGCACTGCAGGTTGCTTACCTTTATCTCTACTAACTGATGCTATGCTCTCTGATTCATCATCTGAATCATCTTCTATCTTGCTTGTCGATTCAAGATTTGAAGAACTCTCTATATCACTGTAATGTTGTTCACTAGAATGATTTGAAAAAAGATGTATATACATTCATCTTTTGTACATTATCAATTTCATCTTCAACATTTGAAACTTCTGTAAGAATATATACATCAGAAATTTCATCATCTGACTCTACAATAGACCAGTCATCTTGAAACTCTTCAATATCTACACAAGCTTTGAGTTTACTAGATGATTTTTGGGGGAACTTTCTAGCAAAGTGTCCTTCCTTTTTACAAATGAAACAACAATTGTTGTTTCTGGGCTTGTTCCTTTTCTTCAAAAATCTGTATTTTCTGAAAGGCCTCTTTGGGTTTGATATTCTTTTGGTTTTGTATTTGCCATACCTTTTGGATTTCTTCTTTGCTTTAAAAGGTGTCCATGGAAATACTAATCTACAGACATCGGAACCTGGAGTGATGTCGTGTGCTTTCTTCTACCAACATAGATATTTTACCTTTTCTGAAACTCTGAACAGAAGATAAACCCAATAGATTTGATCTAGAATTTTTAACTGAGCTTCTAGATCTTCCAAATTGCCTGGTAATTTTGATAAAAATGCAATTTTTTGTGCGAGGTCATTAAAAAGATTAGCTTTAAAGACTTTAGCCATAAAATCTTTACCAAACTGATCTACATACTTTAGATCTTTTAATTCCATACGACTAAGGTCAATTAAAAGCTTCTTTCTCTCATCTGTTGGTTCTGGCACAAATTGGGTCTTTAGTAAAATTTCTAACGTGGACAAACCAGCTTCCATGACTACTCTTCTCTTTGTTTCTGATCCTCCCATCCACCAATCAAAAACAATTCCTACCATCCTTTTTTCAGCTAGAATCATAATAGATATATTATCTAATTTTGTAATGACCTGCATCTGGTATAAGGCTCCTATCCAAACTCTGATAGACTCTCCTGGATTGGATGAGCTATCTAGGTCTAAAATATAACCGCTAGAGTTTGTAGCAAACAGGTTTTCTTCGACTCTAGGATATTTCGTAGTTTCTTTCAGAATATGATCTTTATTCTGATTATGGACAGACGACATAATAAAAGATGGGAATTTTATTGCAGCTTGTTCTAATGTCATGACTTCCTTTTTAGACTCAAAGGGTTTGTCTATTTTGTATGACTTTGAAGATTTTGTGTCACTGGTTAGTTTACTAGTACCTATGGAAGTTCCCTCTCTGGCACTAGATTGAGCTGCTTCTTTTTGATCCTCTTTGTCTTCTTATAAATCCCAATAGTTTGGAGCGGACATATCTACATGAAACTTTGGGATTTTCTTGGCCTTCTTTTTCTGTTTCCTTCTTCTCCTTTCTTCTTTTTCTGCTTGTTGCTCTTCATATAACAGCTTTAAGTTTTCATTTATCAAATCAGCTTGTTTTCCCAAATCATTTAGAACATCCTTTGCATGAGAGCACCAAGTAGTCAAGTAGTTTCCTACTTGATAGACCTAATCCATATCATTTGGGTCTTGAGAATTATGTTCTAACAAGGGAGCACAATCTGCTCTTGTAGGAGGTTGTCTAGTCTGAGATGAAGAAACACAGAACTTGGTTTTGGGTGGCCATTTCCCGCCTCTAACAAATCTTTTATTAGAAAACTGATATTCTTCTATAGGTGGAAAAGCATTTACATGAGTCCTAAACATTTTATTGACTGCAAAAAAGGGTTTTTCTTCAGGAATATACAACTGGTTTTCAAACCGGGGTGTACTAGTGGAAGTAGAAGGTTGTTCTTCTGGTATAGTGAGTTGTCTATAAAAATACCTTCTTCCACTTTGGATTGAGTTTTCGGCTGGTAATACATGTTTCTCTGGCAAGACTATGGGCTGTGGAATCCTAAGATGGTCTGGGTTGGGTATGATCTTTACACCACCATCCATAAGAGCCATTCTCTTAATCCTTTTATTTGCATTCTCTAAAGCCAAAGACTTATATTGGATATACCAGTCATTGGGTAGGGATTCCTTTTCATAATGCACACCTTCAATTTGAGCATTTCCTATCCCAACTGTTACACAGTCGTTCAACACCAGCTGTTTTAATTTTGGATGAACTGTATTAGTAAGCTGATATAGGGACTGATATAGACTTTTTCTTCAAATTTATTATCAGCTTTTCCTGGCTGATAGTCACTAGTAGCACAGAGTTTATGAATGGAATTCCTAACATCAAGCTTGCTAAAGGGTTGTAATGTTGAATTGTTGAGATTTTAATAACACTCCCCCCAACTTTTAAAGGAAAATTGTCTACATAATGTGTGAGCTGAATAGATCCTCCAATTGTTTCTGACACCAGTATATTTTTTAACGGTTTCCACAAGGGTTTGAACATAGATGGCCTAGCCAGATTGTTAGAACCTCCAGTATCTACAAATGCATCTACAGAAATCCATTCACCTTTTACTTGCACTTGTACTAGAATATAAATCAGGCTATCTGTCTTAACAATCTTTTTTAACAAAGTATTCTGCTCTTCTTTAATACCTTCTAGTTGTGGCATACTGGTTGATGGCATTATTTTCTTTTCATACGGACAGAAAGAATTAAATTGAGATACAGGCACTGCAGGTTGCTTACCTTTATCTCTACTAACTGATGCTATGCTCTCTGATTCATCATCTGAATCATCTTCTGTCTCGCTTGTCGATTCAAGATTTGAAGAACTCTCTATATCACTGTAATGTTGTTCACTAGAATAATCTGAACAAGATGTACATACATTCATCTTTTGTACATTATCACTTTCATCTTCAACATCTGAAACTTCTGTAAGAATATATACATCAGAAATTTCATCATCTGACTCTACAACAGACCAGTCATCTTGAAACTCTTCAATATCTACACAAGCTTTGAGTTTACTAGATGATTTTTGGGGGCACTTTCTAGCAAAGTGTCCTTCCTTTTTACAAATGAAACAACAATTGTTGTTTCTGGGCTTGTTCCTTTTCTTCAAAAATCTGTATTTTCTGAAAGGCCTCTTTGGGTTTGATATTCTTTTGGGTTTGTATTTGCCATACCTTTTGGATTTCTTCTTTGATTTAAAAGGTGTCCATGGCAATACTGATCTACAGACATCAGAACTTGGAGTGATGTCGTGTGCTTTCTTCTTCCAACATAGATATTTTACCTTTTCTGAACTCTGAACAGAAGATCAACCCAATAGATTTGATTTAGACTTTTTAACTGAACTTCTAGATCTTCCAAATTGCCTGGCAATTTTGATAAAAATGCAATTTTTTGAGCGAGGTCATTAAAAATATTAGCTTTAAAGACTTTAGCCATAAAATCTTTACAAAATTGATCTAAATACTTTAGATCTTTTAATTCCATACAACTAAGGTCAGTTAAAAGCTACTTTCTCTCATCTGCTGGTTCTGGCACAAATTGGATCTTTAGAAAAATTTCTAATGCGGACAAACCAGCTCCATGACTGCTCTTCTCTCTATTTCTGATCCTCCCATCCACTAATCAAAAACAATTCCTGCCATCCTTTTTTACAGCTAGAATCATAATAGATATATTATCTAATTTTGTAGTGACCTGCATCTAGTATAAGGCTCCTATCCAAATTCTGATAGACTCTCTTGGATTGGATGAGCTATCTAGGTCTAGAATATAACCGCTAGAGTTTGTAGCAAACAGGTCTTCTTCGACTCTAGGATATTTCGTAGTTTCTTTCAGAATATGAGCTTTATTCTGATTATGGATGGACGGCATAATAAAAGATGGGAATTTTGTTGCAGCTTGTTCTAATGTTATGACTTCCTTTTTAGACTCAAAGGGTTTGTCTATTTTGTATGTCTTTGAAGATTTTGTGTCACTGGTTAGTTTACCAGTACCTATGGAAGTTCCCTCTCCGGCACTAGATTGAGCTACTTCTTTTTTATCCTCTTCGTCTTCTTCTAGATTTTGTAGCAAACAGATCTTCTTCGACTCTAGGATATTTCGTAGTTTCTTTCAGAATATGAGCTTTATTCTAATTATGGATGGATGACATAATAAAAGATGGGAATTTTGTTGCAGCTTGTTCTAATGTCATGACTTCCTTTTTAGACTCAAAGGGTTTGTCTATTTTGTATGTCTTTGAAGATTTTGTGTCACTGGTTAGTTTACCAGTACCTATGGAAGTTCCCTCTCCGGCACTAGATTGAGCTGCTTCTTTTTGATCCTCTTCATCTTCTTCTAAATCCCAATAGTTTGGAGCGGACATATCTACATGAAACTTTGGGATTTTCTTGGCCTTCTTTTTCTGTTTCCTTCTTCTCCTTTCTTCTTTTTCTGCTTGTTGCTCTTCATATAATAGCTTTAAGTTTTCATTTATCAAATCAGCTTGTTTTCCCAAATCATTTAGAACATCCTCTGCATGAGAGCACCAAGTAGTCAAGTAGTTTCCTACCTGATAGACCTGATCCATATCATTTGGGTCTTGAGAATTATGTTCTAACAAGGGAACACAATCTGCTCTTGTAGGAGGCTGTCTAGTCTAAGATGAAGAAACATAGAACTTGGTTTTGGGTGGCCATTTCCCGCCTCTACCATATCTTTTATTAGAAAACTGATATTCTTATATAGGTGGAAAAGTATTTACATGAGTCCTAAACATTTTATTGACTGCAAAAAAGGGTTTTTCTTTAGGAATATACAACTGGTTTTCAGACTGGGGTGTACTAGTGGAAGTAGAAGGTTGTTCTTCTAGTATAGTGAGCTGTCTATAAAAAGACCTTCTTCCACTTTGGATTGAGTTTTCGGCTGGTAATACATGTTTCTCTGGCAAGACTATGGGCTGTGGAATCCTAGGATGGTCTGGGTTGGGTATGATCTTTACACCACCATCCATAAGAGCCATTCTCTTAATCCTTTTATTTGCATTCTCTGAAGCCAAAGACTTATACTGGATATACCAGTCATTGGGTAGGGATTCCTTTTCATAATGCACACCTTCAATTTGAGAATTTCCAATCCCAACTGTTACACAATCTTTCAACGCATGCTGTTTTAATTTTGGATGAACTGTATTAGTAAGCTGAAAGGAAGTCTGGACTATTACTGACAAGAATTCGCTATCATCTACCATAGATAACCCTTGTACTCCTATCAAGGCTTTCCAACAGTCTTTAAGATGAGCATCTGTTAGATTGATAGCATAATCAGGAAAAATTGTTCCATGCTGACAACCAGATGATAAGTTTCCCAAAATGGTTCCTATTCTAGCATGATCATATTCATCATGCCTTGTGTCAAACAACTCTGCTATGTAAGGAGTATTCAAACCGTGTCTGAATAGAGGAGCTAGACCAATTCTAATTGCTCCAAAATGTAAATAATAAAACCTTCCTTCCTTAGCATACTTTTTGAACTTTCTTATCTCATCTTCAGAAAATAAATTCAGCCCAACTATCTGTACAAATGGACCTTTAATTCTGAGTTTGATCTCTACTTCTTTAAAATAATATTTCTTTGAGAGTTTGAACATGATCGGAACTGGATAGACTTCTTTTGTATCTAAAGCAGGAGGGTTCCAACTTTCAGGGTCTTCTACTTGTTCATGTTCATTTACGTCTGACTCAACAGATCTACTTTCTACCTCAGATATTGATCTTTTGTCAATCGTAGAAAAGGATCTCAAAAACCAGCCATAATGGACTAATACAAACTATTCCAGAAATCGACTGAAGGATCTTTTATCTACTCAGCACAATGTAAAACAAAGATGCTTTTCGAAGGCTTCCTGGCTTTCTTCAGATTTTGTCTATAGAATGTATTTTTTCAAGGTTATATTTCCAAGGAACGGATTATGGCTCTGATACCATAAATTTGTGACTCTGACCATTCAAAGGCTCAACACATACAAAAATATAGAAACTGAATATAAATGATGAAGCTTAGTGCATGCAGGACTTACTTCTATTAAAATCGTTGCTTCTCAAACAACAAATCTGAAAACATATATTCAACCCTCAGGCGACCATGTGCGAGTCTCCACACGACCTCTCTCCACGGGTCTTCACTCAAGTGCCTTACAGCTCAGACCTCTTTCGGATTACAGGAACTGTCCTCATACAGGCAACCCAGTAGGCTTCAATATTAATAAAAGCAGAATAGAAATACACAAAGCTTATTACAACAGAGTGAACGATCAAAAAAGAGCAAATGACTCGAATGATTAGGATGATCACAATGGTCTGCAGACCCTTTCTTATATAGACTCTGTAAGCATCTAATCCTATCTAAGCAATGACGTCAAAAAGAAATCATTGAGGGTCCTGTCGGTATCTTTTTCCACCGACGGTGTCTACTCAACTTTTTCTTGTACAAAGGAATCTTGTCACAACATGTGATCAGTATTATCACATTGCTGACAAAGACTCTACCAAGGGCCCATTGGGCTTCTAGTCTCCCAAAGGTCTTCTTCAGATGATCCGAGAGATGGTTCGTACTCATATATTATCTGGTGGTGGTGTCTTTTCATCAGTCGGTCATATTGTTCATCTATTCCTTCATTTGGATCTTGTGCATCTGTCATTTCATCTTTTTCTTTCGGCTGCATTATTGTTGTCCGGAGAGATGCTGCTGACGATGATTCTCCTTGGCTGATATTCATTTTGATTTTATGGAGGTCCAGTTGTTGTGAGTTATACATCAATTCTTGCTTTTGTTCTTGCTTTTCCCATTTATTCAAAAAAGGAAGAGCACTTACTTCAATATCAAGAAATGAATCTTTAAAGGCGTTCCAGGTTGCAGGCGCTCTCTGTACTACCAGCTCAATGCCATCTAAATATTCCCACTTAAAGATCTGGAACATGTTAGTGGAGCTCTCAATAGCGTGCTGAATCCATAATCGACAATTTTCATTCAAAATATCTCTATGTTGCCATCCAAGTTCAAAGATTATTGATGTACATATCCTTTTTGAAATCATTAAACTGACAAGATGGATGACATTATTATTCCAATTCGGAGATAAGACTGAAATGGTTACTAGTGCCTTCTGATTAATTATGAACTTCAGGGCTTTAGGCTGTCCTTGTAATCCATCTAGTTTATTTAAAATTTGCAACTTTTCTGTCAGTCTTAGATTTCCAAATTCATGGAACCATTCAGCATGCTGTTTAATTAATTCTTGGTTGTTACCAGTTTCAAAACTGCCAATCCTTTCATGACTAAAAACTTGGGCAAATGGATTTGGCTCTATATTATCTCTGATCCTTAAACTGTGAAAATCCCAGGGATAAGCAAATGTCTTTAAATACTGTGTCGTTCTTTGTATACACTGGGATACTCTAGTAACCTGAACCTTTCTGCACTCTCCTCCTCTGATCTCCCAATCTGCAAAACTTTCAAAATTTTCATACTGAGGGAATGTATCAGTAAGATGATAATTCTCATCAATTCTTTGGAGGAAAGAAGCTTCGAGCTCCTCAAAAATATCTGGGATTTTTAATGTCACCAAATATTTTATCATTTCTTCTGTCATGGGAATTTCTTCTAAATCTAAAATCTTAGCACCTGTAAACAGACTTAGGGCAAAATCAACACCTCCTATGATCTGGTAATAATTCAAAATCCTGAGTGTCCAGATCATTTCTTTTGTATAAAAACTAGACCATAAATCACATAAACTCTTAAAGAAGAGTTTTACCTTCATATTTGGTAGAGGAAAGATTTTTACCAAATTTTCATCTAAGCCTAGTGAGATGCCCACATTCTTTGATTTCCATGCCTGACACTTTCTGATCCACATATTTCTCCTGAGTCTAAAACCGACCTCTTTCTTGATTTCATCTGTTACCCGACTTGCATGATTTTCCAGAATTCTAAATCTATCTACAAATGTGGCAAAACTATCATCTTTAGGGCCTTTGCCTAGAATTTCAAAAACTGAATATTTACAAGTTATATACATCTTATTCATATCTCTTGTTAAGGAATCTGTCAAGAAATTTGAATTTCCTGGAATCCACTCTACCTCAAATTCAAACTGCTGAAACCAAATTTGCCAGGCTAGAATTCTGCCTTTTGCAATTTGCCTTGAAATCTTAGCAAACAGAAAATATTTAAACTTTTTGGAGTTTGTTCCTATTTAAAACTTTACTGGGGTGAGATATACCTCAAAACGCTGAATTCCATTAAAAATAGCTAATGTCTCCTTTTCAGCTATGAAGTAATTCTTTTGACTTGCCGTAAATTCCCCAGAAGCATATCCACACAAATTTTCTTCGACTTCTCCCTCGTTATTCTTCCTTTGCTCTAGAAGTACAACTGCCCAAAATTCAAGTGAAGCATCAGTTTGTAAAATAAGTAAACCCTCACTTGGAGGTTGAAGCTTGGGTAAATGTTGGCATTCTTCTTTGAGCTTCTTTACTGCTGCGGTAGCTTCTTCAGACCAACCTTGGTTGATGTGCCTTCTGATTGGGGCTGTTTTCCCTGACAAATTTGGGATATATTTGTGGAGATAATTCAATACTCCAAGAAATCTTTCAATTGTCTTTTTGTCCTTCAATTCATCAGGAAATTGTGTTAATTTTGTTAGCACATGGGGCTACATTTGAATAGCACCATTAGCAACATTAATCCCCAAAAAATCAATGCTATCCTGAAATAAGGACATCTTTCTTTCTGACAGAACAATTCCATGTTTTTTGACCTCTTCAAGAAAAATATCTAAATTCTTTAAATGAGTCTGTACATCAAGACTATGTATCAAAATATCATCTATATAGGTGACTATAAAATCATATTTAGAAAAAATATAGTCCATTCTTCTTTGAAAAAAGGTTGGAGCGTTCTTCAGACCGAACAAAACAACTTTCCATTGATAGAATCCTGCTGGGCATATGAAAGCTGTTTTCTGTCTGTCTTCTGGCTAGATCTGGATTTGGTAATACCTAGAATTCATGTCAAATTTGCTAAACACCTTACTGTGCTGAATATTTTGCATAATCAATTCGGGTCTTGGCAATGGATAATTAAAATTTTGAGTGATGGCATTAAGAGGTTTATAATTAATAACCATTCTTGGCTTACCTCGTACGATCTCAGAATGATTTCTTACTAGAAATGCAGAACATGCATAATGAGATTCACTCGGCTCTATCAACTGCATTTTTAGTAATTCTTGAATCTGATTCTTTATCTCTTGTTCATCAGCTGGTGTACATGGAATCAGCTTTCCCTTTACTCCATTGTCATGTAAGGTGACTATTTCCTGCATCGGACTTTCAGTTTCCCAAAATTGTTGTGGATTGTCCGAGCAACTCTTTAGAAGTCTCTGGTAGATATCTTTATGCTCTGTAGACCAATTAGTTTCAATGCATGCTAACTGTTTTGTTTTATTTTCTGCTCTGGCTTCATAAATTTGTAGGATTTCCTGCCAGTCATCTGAATCTTTTACCAGCTTTCTAGTTCCTACTCTTTTTTGACTATTCTCATGCCTAGCTTCAGAATTTGCAATACTTAATCTAGGGACTGTATTTCCACCTTGTGTGGGGTTTTTAGTTGAGGCTTTCCCCAAAGTATTTCATGTGTATTGTGCATTGATTCTTCTTCTTCTGGTTATATTGTTCAGCTCGATCTTTAAGATTCCGCAAATTGATAGTAGAAGTAGGTTATAGTATTCTGCTTTGATTTATATTGCATTATTGGGTTAACCTACCAACATATTTTCTACATGGTATCAGAGCTATATTTGTAGAAATTTTCTACAGGATATCGGAGCTGTGAACAATATATGAAGAAGAGAATTCGAATGTTGAAGTTCGGGGTTGCGGGTGCAAATAAAATTCATATCATACTTCAACGTTAGCCAATGGCATACTATGGCTTGAGACTCGAGTATGCCTTGGAAGGTAGCTCGAATTACATAGCATGGAAAGATAGAATGGAGGCTATATTAGAAGACAATCGCTTGAAGGAATTCATTGATCAAGAAATCCAAAAGCTAGCTTCAAGTAATGCACAAGAGTTGGTTGAGTGGAAGAAGTGTGTGGCGAAGGTGAGATGGATCATCCTTGAGGGAGTTCAAGACCATATTTTCTCGAGTCTCCATGGGAAGGATTCTCCATTTTCAATGTGGAAGACATTGAAGGACCTCTACCAGAACAGTAGCAACTAGAGGAAATTGGTGCTCAAGGATAAGCTTCGAAGAATCAAGATGGAGAAGGGAGATACTATTTCCACATATCTGAACAAGCTCACCACCTGCAAAGATGAGCTTAGCAGTGTGGGAATAACTACTGCCGATGATGATATGGTGAGCCTCGCTCTCCTTGGCCTTCCAAAGAGTTGGAACAACTACTATGACTCTATGAATGGACGGGAGAAACTGCCGGATTGGCAACAACTGTGGTCAGATCTGATGTGGGAGGAGATCAGGAGGAGCACACGAGATGGTTCTTCATCCAAGGATGATGATGAAGAAAATCTGGCCTTAGCGAGAAAGGCAAGGAAAGGGAAGGGCAAGGCTTCCCATTCCAAATTGAATTCTTCTCATGGAGGGAAGAAGGGTGACAAGTCTAACGTGAGATGTTATATAATTGTCATGAGATGGGACATTATGCGACTAATTTCCCATCGAAGAAGTCCAAGAATGGATTCTCGGAAGGATCGGAAAGTGAGGCATTAGCCTCTCAGTTCGAAATGGACTTTACCCTCATCGCATGCATGGTCTCGTCGATGATGGGTTGTGTCTAGTATCTTGACAGTGGAGCCTCATTCCACATGACCAGTGATAAAAGTTTATTCAGTGCCTTGGAGGAGAAAGAACTCAAGTTGTGCATAGAGATGGGTGACGAAGGAAAGTATAGTGTTTCAGGAGTGGGAACAATTGTTTTTCAGAGGGAGCTTGGACCTCCTCTCATCTTGACAGACGTGATGTATGTGACTAGACTGAAGAAGAACTTGGTATCGGTCATGATGTTGGAGGACAAAGGCTACAATGTTGTCTTCAGTAAAGGAAAGGTGTTCCTAAGACACATAGCCACAGGTCAGACCAAGATTATAGGGATTCAGGTGAAGAATCTCTATAAAATAGAGGTAGATGATTGTGCAGAATTGAGTATGAAAGCGGAATTGGTGCAAAGCCAAGACATTGGCGAGTTGTGGCACAGGAAGTTGGGCCATTTGCATCATGGGGATTTGAAGATAATGCAACAGATATCTACAAGACTTACCAAAGGTAAACTTGAGCAAGTCGACACATGCAAAGGTTGTACCTTGGGAAAGTACACTGAGTCTTCCTTTAATGATCAAGATAGTCGAGAAAAGGCTATCTTAGAGTGAGTTCATACAGATGTGTGTGGACCATTCTCGATGACATCCACAGTGAAGCAAAGGTATTATGTGATTTTCATTGATGACTATTCTCGTAAATGCTGGATTAATTTCATGCAGAAGAAGGACCAAACCTTCACAAAGTTTTGTGAGTTCAAAGCTCTGGTCGAGAAAGAGTGAGGGAAGAAGATCAAGGCCTTGAGAAGCAACAATGGTGGAGAATATGTCTCTCAAGAGTTTAAGGAATTTTGTGTAGCGGAAGGAATTAAACAAGAGTTGATGGCACCTCATAACCCACAGTAGAATGGGGTGGATGAGAGGAAGAACAAAACTATTGTAGGGGCAACATAGGAAATGCTGCAAGACCAAGGCCTACCACTTCACTTGTGGGCTAAGGCATGCAACACAATGGTCTCTTTGCAGAATAGAAGCCTGCATCACATACTTGGTATGAAGACGCTAGAGGAAGCTTTCTTCGGTAAGAGACCAGATGTGGGTCACTTCAAGATCTTTGGCTCATCGATATATTTTCATGGGACAAAGGATGCATGGAAGAAGCTTGAGCTGATAGCAGAGTTAGGGATACTTGTGGGGTACACTGATACACCTCAAAACTATTGGGTGTACTTGCCTACCAGTTGGAGGACAGTGGTTCCCAAAGATCTCAAGTTTGATAAGCAAAAGGCCATGCGAGTTTCCCTTGAGAGGGAGCTCCAACTATAGGTTGTGGAGGAACTATTGGTTCCTAAGGAGGAGGAGCCTCAAACTGATGTGGATCAAACATATGCAAAGGTTCCAGGAGTGGAGACATCCACTCAAGCAAATACTTCCAGAGATGGACAGAAGCGCAAAAGAGAAGTTGACAAATTGTTGCAGGATGCGAGAGAGAATGTGGGAGCACCATTTTCTCAACGCAGACAGAGGAGGTCACCTGAGAGGTACACTAGATACATGGCCCTTGCTGGGGAATGTGTTGATACCGAGCCATATTCCTTTGAGGAAGCAGTGCAGCAACCGATTTGGGTTGATTCTATGGTGGAGGAGTATGACTCCATAGTTCGTAACAGTGTTTGGGAAGTGGTTCCGAGATCGGAGAACAAGTCAGTTGTGAGTTCCTGTTGGCTTTACAAGGTAAAGCAAGCTACTGATGATGGGAGGATCATGTTGCTGCAATATATTTTGACAGAGGAGCAAGATGCTGACATTTTGACAAAGGCATTGTCAAAGTGTAAATTCGAGTTCCATAGGGACAGGATTGGGGTGGCAGATAATCCCTTTCTTGTTGAGAGGGAGTGTTGAAATATGACAACAAGAATATTCCAATTTAATTTGTCCTTGAATTAAATTTTGAATTAAAATCGAATTTAGTCTTAATGGCTACTTGGAAATAATTAATTAAGTTATTTTGACTTAATTAGTTGGAGAAATTCAAGTTAGAAGTCTTTCTGAAGTCATGCAAGAGTTATCCCTTAAATTAAGGAGATAAGATTGAGTTATATTTGAGTTGTAATTAGTTAACTCAGTTTATTGAGTTAAGTACAATTAAATTAGTTCCAAACTATTTGAAGAATTAATAGTGAGTTATCATTCAGTTGATGCATGCATGCATTCAACTAGTGTACTCCAGTTAACTGAAGATTCCCTCATCAGAAACTCATGCATGTCTATTCTGAGAAAGACCCAGTTGAGATTAAAGTCAAGGACAGTGTACTATCAATTGCATGTGTTTTCTTATAAAGAAAAATCATGCATGAAGAAGGAATCATTCCTTGAGGATTGCATAGTTCTGACAGTGTATGAGATCAAGAAATCATCCACTTGGTAAATTGATTTTTCCCACTTGGTTGAAGGAGATCATCCCAGAGGAACAACGCAAGGAAATAGGAGCTTGGAGGGCAGAGAGGAAGGCTTGTGAGAAGCTAGAATTTCCTGTGAGCATCTGTGAGGATTGTACTGAGAGTTGGCTAGGTGTGAGAGCTAAGGCTTTGTATAATTCCTATGTATTTCCACCTTGTATGATAATACAGATTGTGGGGTTTTTAGCTGAGGCTTTCCCCAAAGCATTTTCATGTGTATTGTGTGTTGATTCTTCTTCTTCTGGTTATATTGTTCAGCTCGTTCTTTAAGCTTCTGCAAATCGATAGTAGAAGTAGGTTATAGTATTCTACTTTGATTTATATTATCGGGTTAACCTACATGCAGATTTTCTACAGAGACAATGTGAGATATGTCCCTTCTTGATTGTGGATCCCTGCACCCATCTTCACACAAAAAGTTTAGAGATAAAACTCGAGTTCTGTTCCTCCCTTTATGCAAGATCTATCCCTCCTATATAGCATATACCTTTACCCAATATTAACACGAAATTTCAGAGAGAAATGCGAAGTTCTGTAGCACGTATTTGTGGATATCTTGACAGGGTATTTATAGTGGTGAGTGCTCCATATTTGAGCTGACATGATCCCATGAACCGATATGTCATTTCCTTGAGCTGACATGACTTCTATTTATGTGTTTAATTCCCTTTTAATTCATTTTGGAGCTGACATAATATTTATTTGTTGTTTCGAGCTATTGATCTTGGTCTTGGAGGGCTGTTACAAAAATTTGAGGACTTGTATATATTTACATAGGATTAAGAATAGATTTTATTACATGGCATGACTCTTTGAAAAATAAATAAAATCCTGAAGACATAAAGAAGAATTATTTTGACCTGATGACACTTGTTTCTCATGAAACCCATGTAGTAAGATTAGAAAAATAATTTATTATATCATTTTCAAAGATCATGTCATTATGAAGACCGAACCTAGTTATACTTTCTTCAACACCTTGTGGGGGCCATTTTGCTGATAAAAGGATATCATATAAAATTCTCCACGCTGGCTATTTTTGGCCTTCTTTATTTAAGGATTCTAAACAATTTGTCAAGCATTGTGACAATTGTCAGCAAATGGGCCAACCTGGTCAAGCCGATGAAATGCCTTTGTGTCCTCAAGTCATGATTGAACCCTTTGAAAAATGGGCCATTGATTTTGTAGGACCTATAGCTCCAACATCTTCAAACAAAATACATATCTTGGTTTGTACATATTTTGTAACAAAATGGGTAGAAGCTAGAGTTGTTTCTTTTGCCACTAAAAAAGTTGTTGTTGATTTTTTATTTAATGAGATTTTTACTAGATTTGGTGTTCCAAGAGAATTTTTTACTAACAATGGGCCTCAATTTGTTTCTAATCTGGTGAAATGTATTATAGATCAATATAAAATTTGGCACAAGAAATCAAAGTTGTACCACCCCCAGGGAAATGGCCAGGTAGAATCCACTAATAAGGTGATTGAGTCCATTCTTACCAAAACAATGAATCTTCATAAGAAATATTGGGAAAATAGATTACCCGAGTCATTATGGGCTTATAGAACTACCTGGAGGAATAGCATGGGTCATACACCTTATGAGCTAGTTTACGAGAAGAAGGTCCTATTGCCGATTGAGTTCTAGATTAAGACTTTCAGAACTACAGTCCAATTGGGGTTGGATCTCTCAGAAGCACAACAACAATGTCTATTACAGTTGAATGAGCTTGATGAATTTAGAAGAGATGATGTTCAACAGAACATATTAATGAAACAACAATTCAGGAAATGGCATGACAAGCCAATAAAAAAGAGGTAGTTCCAACCAGGTAATTGGGTACTCCTTTATGATTCTAAATTTAAACATTTTAAAGGGAAATTTTGTACACATTGGATGGGGCCATATGAAGTATTTGACGTTTTTAAAAATGGATTGGTGGAAATCAAGATCGTTGATGGACAGGAATCAGTTTTCCTTGTGAACGGGCATAGACTTAAAGTATAGTTTCAACCCACAGCCAAGGAAAACTTCATACAACAAGTGCAACAACAACCAGAATTAAGGATGGTAGGTGGTGATGCCAACCTACTATGAATTTGATTTCTCTTTTCCAATATATATATATATATATATATATATATATATATATATATATATATATAAACCAGAAAATTAACAAATTGAAAAAAAAATCTTTACCTATGACTGTGAAAATCAGCTTGTTGACATGGTCATGGAAGGGTCTGCTTGAAAACTAGCATGTTGGTGGGTGGATCCATTTCTTTAATAAAAATGGATGTTACTTGATTATTATAAATGATGATTTTCATTAAGAAGAAGCAAGTTTCTGTAAAGTTTTTTGGTGACTGAAGAAAGACTAGAAAAACAGAACCCTTACCCAAGTTTAGGGAAATTGACATGGAAAATATTGTAAAAATGACGCAAAAATCCTGTTGCAGTTAATTTATTCAAGATACAACATTATTTGGCAGAGACATTTGTGGACTGAGGTAAAAAACTTCCTTTCTTCTTGTTCCCTTTTCATAATTTTCCCTCTATTTCTTCTTTTTGTCCTAGGTTAAATCCCCCTCTTCTTCATCAAGTTTCCTATCCCGATTTCTATTTTCCCTCTCATCCATGAATTTTTCCCCATTCCATTTTTCCTATATCCCCTTGGATGGTTTATATCATTCTAAGTTCCCTCAATAATTTCCTTCCCTTTCTAAAAAATACCCATGTCCCGCTTCTTTCTTTCCATCATAATTTTTTTGCAGGATTCGATGAATCTTTGAAGACCTTACTTGATCAGATCGATAAAGCAAAATGACACCTGGAAAATGGTGATAGAAGAAAATCCTTTGATTCTGCAATTTATTGGTGAATCCAGCCTGTGTATAGCAAAGACAATTTGATTTTGTGAGAATCCTTTATGTAGTACAGGAACTGTAGTATTCTGGTGTAGGCATATATGTTTCAGTACATGAAGATGGGTTTGGGTGTAGGAACCCTGTCATAGTACATAAATTCTTTTGTAATAATGAGCTTTAGTAGATCAAATTTAAACTCTATTTAGAAACATGATGGCTATTTTTAAAAAAAGTCATGCATGTTGAATTTTTTATTTAACTGACATTATTTATCATTGCCCAATGGGAAATAAATGTTTTAAGTGCGGGATATTATAAGTCTAGTTAACCTCATTTTAATGAAGCACTAAAATACACCAATCAAAGTCATGGTGACGGTCAGGAACGTGTGTAAAAGGTCTCTTCCTTAGTTGATTGATTACCCGAAACTTTTCACCTTTTAACGATTTGGCTGTTATCATGTGCGAACCATGCATTTCCTTCTTGAAATTTTAAACCGTTCCAGCCACCGCCTTTAGCCATCATTACCCTGTTAGAGTCGGTCTAGTAGCCCTCCACCAGAGATCAAAGCTCTTTGCATTTCATGATTAGGTGTCCCATCAGTGTGATCATGTTGCATTCCGATAGGCATGCCATAACCCTGGTGGAGGGAGTTTGTGTTTTTTATTCCCCTCCTATTTGGCACTGCTGGTTCAGGTTTGTTTAAGTAAATAAAATCTTCAAAGGGTCATTCATCTTGTTTTAAATTTCGAGGTCTTAGGTCTAGGGTTGAGTCAATTTTTGTCTTGAGAGGTCATAAAGGACCAGTAGGCCAGAGGGATGTCCTTTATAAAACATCATTTCAATAATTCTCACTATTGTACAGCTAAATTGTCACCTTGTTTTCAAAACTCTGTTTTTGAAAAACATAGGTCATTATCTCGTTTTTGTAAAATTGTCAAAATTTCAAATTCTCCAAATGTTGAAGCGCAGCCTTGGTCTCCTTCGCCAAAGCATCTTAGAAGCTATCCCTGCAAAAATTTTCAGAAGAAATCATCATTTCAACCAATTTTTTTTCAAAGAAAGGAAACCAGAAGTCACAACCAATTAATTCAAAAAGTGTCAACACTCAAACATTATAAAGTGGGTTTTGGGCAAATAAAAATCTAAAGGGAGCCTATAAAAGCACATTACTCTTCATTAGCAACTCATTTGCCTCTCACAAGCTAAGTGAATCCTTCTAAAGGCGATTTCAAGAGTCATTAAGCAAATTGGGCAGTTTCAGAGGCGTGCTACGCATCAGGGAGGGCGCGCTACTCGTTAGGGGCGTGCTACGCATCAGGCTGCCTTTCTCAGAACAAAATTGCTCATGCGCTACGCGATAGAGGGGCGCTACGCATTGGGGAAGGCACGCTACGCGTTGGGTTTTTCGCCCAATAAACTGCCAGCAAGCTACCGAATCCTCTTTTCTCTCAAGCAAATTTCAGGTAGGCCTCTCCTCCATGGCTAGTTTTGGTTTTGCAAGATGAATGAGAAATTAATATGTTAAAATGCCATGAAAATGAGAAGTCAAAACCCTACATTGTTGTGGAAGATTTAAAGACTTAATGGTGCTAGGGTTTCAAAATATTTTGCTGTCCAAGGTTGCCCATTTTTTATCCCTCTTTTCCCTCATCTTCATCAAAATTCTCCTTCAAATTTTCCCATAAAATTTCATAATTTTCCTCTCTAAAATCCCTAAAACCTACTAAATTCCCAAACCCTAGTTCACCTTAAAATCCCACAATTTTATGATTTCCCATGTTGCCTTCCCTAAATTCCTTATTTATGTTTATTGTCCCTAATTCCCTCATGTTCCCCTATCCCTAACAATTCCCTTGTATTTATGTCCCCTTGGTGACAACATTTGAAAAAGTCAAACAGCAATTAATTGGGTGCAAAGTCAGCAATACATTTCAACCATCTTGCCTTCAAAACCATGTCAGAAACCGAATCAGATTATCAGCAGAGTTATGACAGTGATTCAACACCAGAGGTAGAAGTGCCAAGGAGGCATCACAAGGGTGGTAAAGGTGGTCGGCATGTCAGGGAGGAGCCCACTTCTTTGGCTTATTTGCAAGCTTGTCCACTTGCAATGACATGTTTTCAGTATCAATCATGCTTTGGATATTGTGAGCGGATCTCACAAATTCAACATCACAGAGAACTAGTCCGCTTGATTGTCCTACATTTGCACAATGGTCATGTGAACCTTGCAGGAGTGGATTTCACCCTATCACCCGAAATTGTTGCTCAAGCCACCGGGATACCAAATGTTGGGGAGGAGTGGAACAAGCGTCAGCAGCTAGACAGATTTCATTATCAACCATATATCAAACCCGGGTGTATGAGACACCTAACTGCTGTTTTTCCCTTCAGATTCCTAAGGGATGAGTATGCACCCTTAATGAGGCTTATTATGCGCTATTTCACTTGTGAGGGCAGATTTTCACGTTTATATTCGTACCATATCCGTTTGTTGATGCATTTCACCCGGGTAAGAATGATGAACATTCCATTTTTCATGTGCTGAAATATAGAGAGGATGGTGCCCTTAGTGCAAAGGAAGAACCCCGCACAGCAACACAAGAGTATATATCATTATGCACTGATCGAGATCATAGTGATGCATCAATTGGCACAGCAGGGTATTGCTTGGGAGGATTTCATCTTTCGTGACTTCTTCATGGTGCCACAGCCACCTCCTTAGATTGTCCATGATGAGGGAGGGCCTTCACATCAGTTTCACATTCCAGAGCTCGAGCATGTCAGCACTCCAGCATGTGTTACATATCAGAGAGGCCACAGGGCCTTATTTGCATCCGCACGGCGAGTATTATCTCCACATAAGGTGGAAGGGGTCTCGCCTTCTTCATCAACACAACGAGTGTTATCTCCACATCAGGTGGAAGGGGCCTCGTTTTCGACAGCAGCACAGGTATAGGAGAGAGGTAAGTAGCCCATTATTGATGAGGGACCATCAGGTGATCTGGACATAGACATTATTGACCTTGACATCAGTTCTCCTAGCTCGGAGCTAAAGGAGATCATTCAGTAACAAAAGGCTGAAAATCACTTGTTTCAGCAGAAGTTGGAAATGAAAAATTGGACAATCAAATACTTAGAGCAGCGCAACAGACAGTTAGAGGATGAACACACTCTTGATGAGTTGCGGAGGATACGAGAAGACCGGAATTTGGCTCACAAGAGACCCGGTGATTTGACACCTATTGAGCAAGGGTCTATGCTCATTCAGGTGAACACTCATTTAGAGAAGTTGCTAGCCAAGGCAAACAGGGACAAAGATATGCTCCGCCACATGAAGAATCATTATTGGGCCCGCATGCATGTGTGCAAAGCGAAAATGAAGGTACTCAAAGGATGCTTGGCCAAGGCACTAAAACGAAGGAAAAGGCCCGATCCACTTCAGATTTTGGCTGAAGCCTCCTTGAAGGAGCATGTGCTCAATGATACACCCCCAGCTCAAAATTTAGAAAATTTGGAGCAATTTTGGTCAATTTTATTTTTTTTTTTTGCTAAAAACAGGTTTTTGCCTTCAACGCGTAGCGCGCCGCGCGCTACCCTGAAGATGGGGAGGTCCATTTCACAAAAACTCTGCATTTTTGGATTTTTCATGACAAATTACACTTGCTCAGCCACTTCCAAGACATTTCATTGAGGTTTGGGCCCCCAAAAGGTCAAAAAACAAGCAAAAAATGACATTCTACCACTTTTTGGACACACAGGAAGAAGTCTTGGGAGATTGCATTTTTGGAGGAGAAAATGGCCACAAAATTGAGAAATTCTACTTGGGCTGGAGAGTAGACATCTAGACCTTTCCAATAAGCCCACTTGAGCTTCATTTGGATGCCGGGAAGTGCCCCAAAAGTGGGCTCAAAGGCGCGCTACGCGTTGAGAAATGGCGCGCTACGCATCAGGACATTTTCTCAATTTTTCATCTTCAGCTCAGGAAAACACAACATTTGACCAATTTTGACTTTTGGTGGGATTTTTCACCCTCCTTGATGTAATTTTATGTTGACATGACACTTATTTGCCTATTCTAGAAGATTCATTCATAAAATAGCAAAAAATTAATGAATGAATTGTTTCCTAGCTTATAGAGGCAAGTTGTTTTGATTGCCTAGATTGTAGTGCTCAGTTTAGAATTGGTTGAAACAGCTCCTAGGATGATGAGCTCAACCCCTAGAGGCAAGGAAATGTGTTATCTTGCCTATATTATGTACTTTCTTAGTCATTTTCATGGTTGGACTGTTGAGGGATAAGCTTAGACTGTATTACTCTTTGTATCTCTGCAATTTTGGCAAAGGAAAGACCAGGGTTTTGCAACACTATTTGGGATTCCTGTGGTGATTTTTGTTGATGGTGTGTTTCTCTCATGTACTTGTAATTTTTTTATGTGTATCATTTTCCTACTTTTCTCTTCTGCAAATTAAGTAAATGAAGTGTTAAGGTAGAATTCATGGTTTCTATGCTCTGCCTTTAAGTTTGCTTAATATCTATGTTTTCATCTGTTTAAGGAGAACTCCTCATGGTTTCTTGCTCTCCTTAGCTCCTCACTAGTCATATCTATCCATTCACTTCCTTCAAAGGCATCAAGACAATCTCCTACCTTGCCCCAAAAAGACCTC
The DNA here is from genome assembly GCA_031772625.1 of Pinus tabuliformis. Lineage (NCBI taxonomy): Eukaryota > Viridiplantae > Streptophyta > Pinopsida > Pinales > Pinaceae > Pinus > Pinus tabuliformis. The sequence continues at coordinate 770,974,313 of CM062816.1, forward strand.
TGCAAAAATTGTGTCTCATCCCCGCACCCAAAATTGCCGTGCTCAGTTTTCCAACAAAACCCTAAAATTTGAAATCAAACTTTCCCTATCAGTTTACTAGCCTAAAATCAATGTTCTTTATTGGTCATCTCATCCCTTTGAAGACCTTTTTCCGAGATAGACCCGGAGAGAGCCCTCTCCTGTCCTCGTAGGGCTAGCTACGAGGCTAAGTGGTTTGATGTTGCCTTGGATTTTTCCTTCTTCAGCCTGAGGCCAAATTCGAGCGCTAACATATTGGCGACCATACTGGGGAGAACAACTTGTTTGCGGGTTGATGTGTTTATTTCATAAATCTTATACGGAGCCTGAAGTTATGCCAGGTAGCCTTCGAAACACTTTTTCTTTGCATAAGCGGAAGTAGATAAACGCTGCTTCAGTCCATCTCCGTGAGCTTGTGAATACAGCACTTCATTTGCATTTTACCCCAGTACATTTGTAAACTCTGAACTTTTGATGATAAGTTGAGAGTTTTCACACGTTGATTGGCTATTTGTTCCTTGATATTTTGGGAATATCCAAGCTGGCTTTAGATTCTAGTCATATATTCAAATCTCACTCATGTCCAGTTGTTTTTAAGTATTTTGAAGACATTGCTTTTGACGAGAACTTCGAGTTGTCCCTGTTCAAAACCAAATCTGAAAGTGCACTTGATTCTCTAGTTCCCAACCCTGATTTTGTTGCTGCCCTTGAAATCAAGAGACACAATAAATTGGTTGAAAATTTCATCCTAATACACCTTTAGAAAAATATCCAAATCACTAATCTTGCTGATTTCCTCAAAACTGTATCTGTCAATATTGGATCTACTATCACGGCTTCAGTTCCGCACGAACAGACCAATCCTCCTTTTATTTCTATATCCCCTATAGTTACACATCCTGAATCTACAGTCAATTCTCCCTCTTCATCTCATATCGCTTCTGCTCCGCCTACACCTCCCTATACCCCTCATACTACAGCTACACCTACTCCACCTACTACTCCTAGACCCAATCTACCTAAAGCAATGGCTGCCCGGTTTGCCCCTCTTGCTCTTCCTCAAAATATGCATGATATGCCAGCTGATTATCAGAGTAAAATTGTCATGTTTGATGGCACTCCTCAAGGTGTTTCCGCTCAGCAGCATATAGACAAAATGGAAACTTTCTTTAATCTATATGAGATAGATGAAGAAGATGTAACTATGCGTTTGTTTGTGCAAACATTCGGAGGAGAAGTAAGAAAATGGTTCAGAGGTTTGACAGATAGAAGCATACCCACATTGGATGAACTTCAGAAGCAGTTTCTAGATCGATGGGAAATCAGAAAGGATCCACTTCAAATCAATGCCGAGTACAACAATCTCAAATGCAATCATGGTGAGTCTATCCAAGATTACATTATCAGATTTAACACAGTTTACAATGTTATTCCAGATGATTTAAGACCATCTAGAAAATCAGCTCTTCTCAAATTCCCGAATGGCTTTGATACGGAGATGGCTTATTCATTGCGAGATAGAGATCCGCCTACCTTGGAGGATATGCAGAAAATCGCTGTTAGTGTTGAAGTGAATTTGAATGATAAAAGAGCAAGGATGAAAGCCGAAAAACGAGTGACAATCAAAGAAGAAGCTTCTACATCATATCAGCTCCTTCTCAAGGTAGAAAAGGTAGAAAGGATGCTCGAAAAGGCTCATCTCGACAAGCCAGAACCGCAGATTCGCAATCCTAATTTCCGAGGTCCGCAGCAGCCACAATACAGAATTAAGCAGCGTGAAACAAGGGAACAAAAGTTAGCAGCTCAGCAGCAAATAAGACCTCCTCTTCAGCAGAATTTTGTTAGCCAAGAATCCGAGGATGAAGGTGATACTATAGGGGAGGAAAATCACTTTTTCACTCCTGATGATCTGCCTACCTATATTACAGAAGAAGAAGAATTTGTGAGAAACTCCATCATCCATCAGGATGAGAATTATATCTTATCAAATGATGCAGCGCTTGAGGAGGAATCAGAGGAGTACCAAAGAGGATATCTCAATGCTTTGTCCGCTCAGCAGAAACAATTAAGAAATCGAGCTGTTCCCATAAATCCCATTCAGAAGAAGAAAGATACTTCAGCAAAAAATGATTCAACTTCTCCACAGAAAAAAGGAAAAGAGATAATTGATCCCCCAGCAGGTCAATCATCTTCAGCAGATAAGGTAAATCAACCACCAAGCACAATGAGGGATAAAGTTGAAAGAAGAGAAGTTCCGGCCAAAGAAGGTGAAAAGGTTTCAGCATTTAGTTTGGAGAATGAAATTTCAAAGCTAAAAGTGTCTATTCCATTGACTGAAATCATGAAAAACACCAACTACCGAGGTCAAATTTCCAAAATTCTGAATATTGATCCAATGCTTGACACGGTAAATGTAGAAGATGATCAGCCGGAATTAATTTTTGGGCCTGCTTTAGATGGTGGGTCTCCTGAAAGTGATGTTCTGCCCTTTTATATGAGTTTGAAGTTGCATGAGTATGTTTTACATAATGCTATGTTTGACTCGGGTGCTTCGCACAATTTGATGCCGAAAGAAATCATGGAAAAGCTGGGATTAGACATCACAAGAAAATATCATGATTTTTATTCATTTGATTCCAGCTGGGTAAAGTGTATCGGATTGATCAAGGACTTGGTGGTAAGCCTAGATCAAATTCTAGCTAAGAATGCCTTGATGGATGTGGTTGTGGTGGATATTCCTCCGCGTTTTGGTATGTTGCTTTCAAGGTCTTGGGGAGCTAAGTTGAAAGGTACACTTCAGCTAGATTTTTCTTATGCTACAATTCCAGTCTTCGGTCAAATGAGAAAGTTATATCGAGAGCAAAAGATGAAATACATGATAACCAGCAAAGAAAAGCCAATAAATCATCCTGTAAATTATGTACATACAGATTTGGAGTCGTTTGTTTTGTTTGCTGATAATTTTAATGAGATAGATAGTCAGTTAGTTTAGGCAGAGGATATACCAGATATTACTGAAAATTTTAGAGAAGTTCTACACAAGGAAAGAGAAGAAAAGCCAGCTGCCATGAAACAAACAGCTGAAGCTAAGGGGCAGCAAACAGAAAAAATAGAGGCAACACAGTTTCAGCAGTTGGAAGAAGATGAAGATGGTCTTTGGACCATGGATTTTGATGGCGCTGTGGACAGCGATGGTACTGGTATTGGTGCGTGGATTCGAAGTCCCTTTTCTGCCCAAGACAAAGTCCCGAGCAAGGTGAGAGTGTGTTCTTATAAACTAGCATTCGATTGTTCAAATAATGAGGCAGAATATTAGGCTCTCATCGCTGGCCTTAAAATTCTTCGCAAGTTGAAAGCAAAGAAGATTTCAGTTTATGGTGATTTCGAGTTCGTGATAAAGCAAGTTAAAGGTGAGTTTCAGGCCAAACATCCTCGTATGAGGGAATATCAAACTGCTGTCCTAAATATTTTGAAATTATTTTCTGAACATACTTTGACATGTGTGCCCCGCATACAAAATGGTGTTGCTGATGCATTGGCCAAGGCAGCAAGTAACTTAAAAATTCCAATGAATTCTAGCAACAAATTTGAGATTTATGTGAAACACCGCCCCACAATTCCAGATAATCAACGATGTTGGCAAGTCTTCCAGGATGATGAAGAAATCAAAGATTTTCTGCAGATTGAAGGTGAGTTTAAGGACATCTCCATAGATACTGAACCAGATGAAGTAAATCAAATGGATGTGCAACAACTTAAGGACAATTTTATTCCTAAAGGATTGATTCCTTTGGAAGAGCTGTTTGATCAAGATGATGTGGCCTGCAAACCGACATTGAGACCAACTGAAGAAGGTGTTGAAGAAGTAAACATTGGATCAGCTGAGAATCCCAAGATGGTAAAGCTATCAAAGTCGTTGTCACCAAAGGTAAAGAAGGAGTATGTCAGATTGTTATCTTCGTTTTCTAATGTCTTTGCATGGGATTATTCAGATCTGAAAACATATGACACTAATATCATTCAGCATACTATTCCTATAAAGCCAAATCAGAAACCTTTCCGTCAAAAGTTGAGGAGAATCAATCCTAAATTGTTGACATTGATAGAAAAAGAAGTGAATAGGTTGTACAAGTTTGGAATCATAGTACCTATTAGATTTTCCGATTGGATATCCAATTTGGTGCCCGTAAGAAAGAAGACCGGTGAGATCCGTTTACGCATTGACTTCAGAAATTTGAATAAGGTGTCTTTAAAAGACAATTATCTGTTGCCCAAGATGGATCATATATTGCAGCGAGTAGTTGGAGCATCAAGGATGTCGCTACTCGATGGCTATTCCGGGTACAATCAGATTTTGGTGAATGAGGATGATCGTGACAAAACTGCATTCACTACTCCATGGGGAACATTTCATTATGCAAAGATGTCGTTTGGTTTGAAAAATGCAGGTGCCACTTTTCAGCGTGCGATGGATATGGCCTTTGCCAATGAGAAAGATGTCTTTTTGGTTGTTTACCTTGATGATTTGACTGTATTTTCGAAATCTGATGAAGAACATTTATATCACTTGAAAATGGTTTTTCAAAAGTGCAGAAAATATGGTATTTCGCTGAATCCAAAGAAGAGTCTTTTCGCCATGAGTGAAGGCAAGCTCTTTTCACATCATTTCCAAAGACGACATCCGTATAGATCCTACACGTGTTGAAGCTATTCAACAAATCGAGCAGCCTCGGAACAAAAAAGAAATACAGTCCTTTAATGGTAAGTTGAATTTTCTGCGTCGCTTCATTCTGAATCTTGCTGAGCATCTTAGGGAAATCACAAACATGCTAAAAAAGGACAGCCAGCTAAAGTGGACCGAAGAGGCGGTAAAATCTTTCAATTTGGTAAAGTTGGTTCTATCTTCAGCCCCTACTCTAATCAGTCCAGATTACACACAAGATTTTATTTTATTTTCATTTGCCTCTCAACACACATTGGCAGCTGTACTAATGCAAAAAAGAGATGGAGTTGAGAAGCCTATTGCTTTTTTCAGCCGTATTATAAGGGACGGAGCATTGAAGTATAACATCATCGAAAAACAAGCACTTGTGCTTGTGAAGGCCTTGAAGGATTTCTGTGTGTATATATTGAATTCCCACATTATTGCATATGTTCCTAACGCAGTAGTAAAGGATGTTTTAGTACAGGCAGAACCGAAAGGAAGGCGGGGTAAGTGGATTGCTGCATTATTAGAGTATGATGTGGAAATTAAACCCACTAAGCTGATCAAAGGTCAAGGTCTTGCCAAATTGATGGCTGAAACAAATCTCCACGTGCTAGATATCAATTTGATGGCTACCATGTCCGATGAAGATGAGGAGAATTCAGCACAACAGGTATCTGACATCTTTATTTCTTCTCCTTGGTATGCTGATATTATATATGTACTTCAAAATTTGTCTTCACCTCCCGGGATGCCTCAAAATAAAAGTAGGACATTGAAGTTGAAAGCAGCCAAGTTTTGCATCCTCAAATCTGCACTATATTGGAAAGACCCCGGTGGAATATTGCTGAATTGTTTGATCGAGGAGGAAGCCAAAACAATTGTGGAAGATTTTCATAAAGGTGACTGCGGGGGCCATTTGTTTTGGAAGACTATAGCAAATAAGATCCTAAGGGTAGGTTTTTATTGGCCTTCATTGTTTTCAGATGTATATAAAGCTGTCAAGAATTGTCACAAGTGCCAAATTTTTTAAGGGAAACAGAAATTACAGCCATTGCCTCTCAAACCAATTGAAGTCAGCGCACCATTTCAGTAGTGGGGCTTGGATTTTATTGGAGAGATTCATCCGACATCATCAGGACAACATAGATGGATATTGACAGCTACAGATTACTTCACAAAATGTATTGAAGCCATTCCCACCCGGCAGGCCACGGATGCGGTAATTATTTCTTTCCTTGAAAATAATATACTGTCATGTTTTGGTTATCCGAGTAAGTTAATTACAGATAATGCAGCGGCATTCAAATCAAAGAGAATGGTTGACTTTTGCTACAAATACAATATCATCTTGGGGAATTCTACCACCTACCATCCGCAAGGAAATGGGTTGGCAGAATCTTCAAATAAGTCCTTGGTAAATATCATTAAAAAGTTGCTGGAAATTAATAAGAAGAGCTGGCATAAAAAGCTAGTGAATGCATTGTGGGCTGATAGGGTAAGTCAGAAAAAGTCAATTGGCATGTCTCCTTTTGAGTTGGTGTATGGGACAGACGCAGTGTTTCCTACTTCGCTCTCTATTCCGGTGGTAAAATTGCTTCAAGAAGCTGGTAGTGAGGAAGATCCCATGCAGAGGCAGATTAATCAAATGATTCATTTACAGTAGACACGGGAGGAATTTCTTCACAATACTCTCAAGTTGCAAGAGCGCATAAAGAAGATTTACGACAGGAAAGCAAAACCAAATGACTTCCAAATAGATGATGTGGTTTTGAGGTGGGATGCTTGGAATGAAGACAAAGGGAAGCACGACAAATTTGACAATTTATGGAAGGGTCCCTACAAGATCGCAGCATATCGTGGCCAAAATGCTTTTCTTCTCAAGGAAATGAACGGAGATGATTATCTCGGTGGGTCGGTAAATGGTCGGCTGCTAAAGAGGTACCATGCCTGAGCATTTTCTGTTCTTGTCATCATCATTGTACATACCGTTTTACTCTTATTTTATCGCATGTGTGTGCTGATCTTTCATCCTCAGTCTGGGGCCCGCATTGAAGGCTATAATTCTGAAGGTGAAGATTGGTTGGTATGAGGTTTGTCAAGGTGTTTTTATCAGTCCATTTTTTGTTCAAAATTGAGTTAGTTTGGGTCAAAGTTGTGTCCAATTTTCAGTCAAATCTGCAGTCACTAAAGCTGTCAGAGTTTGTGTCAAATGAGTAAATAATGACTCCATCGCCCAATGGTTGAAAGCACTAGTCTGCTCTCCCAGAGGTCTGAGGTTCTTGGCATCTCCAAGGAGCTACCATCCCCATTGGAGCCAATGTTAGAGTCGGTCTAGTAGCCCTCCACCAGAGATCAAAGCTCTTTGCATTTCATGATTAGGTGTCCCATCAGTGTGATCATGTTGCATTCCGTTAGGCATGCCATAACCCTGGTGGAGGGAGTTTGTGTTTTTTATTCCTCTCCTGTTTGGCACTGCTGGTTCAGGTTTGTTTAAGTAAATAAAATCTTCAAAGGGTCATTCATCTTGTTTTAAATTTCGATGTCTTAGGTCTAGGGTTGAGTCAATTTTTGTCTTGAGAGGTCATAAAGGACCAGTAGGCCAGAGGGATGTCCTTCATAAAACATCATTTCAATAATTCTCACTATTGTACAGCTAAATTGTCACCTTGTTTTCAAAACTTTGTTTTTGAAAAACAAAGGTCATTATCTCGTTTTTGTAAAATTGTCAAAATTTCAAATTCTCCAAATGTTGAAGCACAGCCTTGGTCTCCTTCGCCAAAGCATCTTAGAAGCTATCCCTGCAAAAATTTTCAGAAGAAATCATCATTTCAACCAATTTTTTTTCAAAGAAAGGAAACCAGAAGTCACAGCCAATTAATTCAAAAAGTGTCATCACTCAAACATTATAAAGTGGGTTTTGGGCAAATAAAAATCTAAAGGGAGCCTATAAAAGCACATCACTCTTCATTAGCAACTCATTTGCCTCTCACAAGCTAAGTGAATCCTTGCAAAGGCGATTTCAAGAGTCATTGAGCAAATTGGGCAGTTTCACAGGCGCTCTACGCATCAGGGAGGGCGCGCTACGCGTCAGGGGCGCGCTACGCATCAAGCTGCCTTTCTCAGAACAAAATTGCTCGTGCGCTACGCGTCAGAGGAGCGCTACGCGTTGGGGAAGGCACGCTACACGTTGGGTTTTTCGCCAAATAAACTGCCAGCAAGCTACCAAATCCTCTTTTCTCTCAAGCAAATTTCAGGTAGGCCTCTCCTCCATGGCTAGTTTTGGTTTTGCAAGATGAATGAGAAATTAATATGTTAAAATGCCATGAAAATGAGAAGTCAAAACCCTACATTGCTATGGAAGATTTAAAGACTTAATGGTGCTAGGGTTTCAAAATATTTTGCTGTCCAAGGTTGCCCATTTTTTATCCCTCTTTTCCCTCATCTTCATCAACATTCTCCTTCAAATTTTCCCATAAAATTTCATAATTTTCCTCTCTAAAATCCCTAAAACCTACTAAATTCCCAAACCCTAGTTCACCTTAAAATCCCACAATTTTATGATTTCCCATGTTGCCTTCCCTAAATTCCTTATTTATGTTTATTGTCCCTAATTCCCTCATGTTCCCCTATCCATAGCAATTCCCTTGTATTTATGTCCCCTTGGTGACAGCATTTGAAAAATTCAAACAACAGTTAATTGGGTGCAAAGTCAGCAATACATTTCAGCCATCTTGCCTTCAAAACCATGTCAAAAACTGAATCAGATTATCAGCAGAGTTATGACAGTGATTCAACACCAGAGGTAGAAGTGCCAAGGAGACATCACAAGGGTGGTAAAGGTGGTCGGCATGTCAAGGAGGAGCCCACTTCTTTGGCTTATTTGCAAGCTTGTCCACTTTCAATGACATGTTTTCAGTATCAATCATGCTTTGGATATTGTGAGCGGATCTCACAAATTCAACATCACAGAGAACTAGTCCGCTTGTTTGTCCTACATTTGCACAATGGTCATGTGAACCTTGCAGGAGTGTATTTCACCCTATCACCCGAAATTGTTGCTCAAGCCACCGGGATACCAAATGTTGGGGAGGAGTGGAACAAGCGTTAGCAGCTAAACAGATTTCATTATCAACCATATATCAAACCCGGGTGTATGAGACACCTAACTGCTATTTTTCCCTTCAGATTCCTAAGGGATGAGTATGCACCCTTGATGAGGCTCATTATGCACTATTTCACTTGTGAGGGCAGATTTTCACGTTTATATTCGTACCATATCCGCTTGTTGATGCATTTCACCCGGGTACGAATGATGAACATTCCATTTTTCATGTGCCGAAATATAGAGAGGATGGTGCCCTTAGTGCAAAGGAAGAACCCCGCACAGCAACACAAGAGTATATATCATTATGCACTGATCGAGATCATAGTGATGCATCAGTTGGCACATCAGGGTATTGCTTGGGAGGATTTCATCTCTCGCGACTTCTTCATGGTGCCACAGCCACCTCCTGAGATTTTCCATGATGAGGGAGGGCCTTCACATCAGTTTCACATTCCAGAGCCCGAGCATGTCAGCACTCCAGCATGTGTTACATATCAGAGAGGCCACAGGGCCTTATTTGCATCCGCACAGCGAGTATTATCTCCACATCAGCTGGAAGGGGTCTCGCCTTCTTCATCAGCACAGCGAGTGTTATCTCCACATCAGGTGGAAGGGGTCTCATTATCGACAGCAGCACAGGTACAGGAGAGAGGTAAGCAGCCCATGATTGATGAGGTACCATCAGGTGATCCGGACATAGACATTATTGACCTTGACATTAGTTCTCCTAGCTCGGAGCTAAAGGAGATCATTCAGCAACAAAAGGCTGAAAATCACTTGTTGCAGCAGAAGTTGGAAATGGCAAATTGGAAAATCAAATACTTAGAGAAGCGTAACAAACAGTTAGAGGATGAACACACTCTTGATGAGTTGCGGAGGATACGAGAAGACCGGAATTTGGCTCGCAAGAGAACCGGTGATTTGACACCTATTGAGCAAGGGTCTATGCTCATTGGGGTGAACACTCATTTAGAGAAGTTGCTAGCCAAGGCAAACAGGGACAAAGATATGCTCCGCCACATGAAGAATCATTATTGGGCCCGCATGCATGTGTGCAAAGCGAAAATGAAGGTACTCAAAGGACGCTTGGCCAAGGCACTAAAACGAAGGAAAAGGCCCGATCCACTTCAAATTTTGGCTGAAGCCTCCTTGAAGGAGCATGGTTCTCAATGATACACCCCCAGCTCAAAATTCAGAAAATTTGGAGCAATTTTGGTCAATTTTGAATTTTTTTTTGCTAAAAACAGGTTTTTGCCTTCAACGCGTAGCACGCCGCGCGCTACCCTGAAGATGGGGAGGTCCATTTCACAAAAACTCTACATTTTTGGATTTTTCATGACAAATTACACTTGCTCAGCCACTGCCAAGACATTTCATTGAATATTGGGCCCCCAAAAGGTCAAAAAACAAGCAAAAAATGACCTTCTGCCACTTTTTGGACACACAGAAAGCAGTATTGGGAGATTGCATTTTGGAGGGGCAAATGGCCACCAAATTGAGAAATTCCACTTGGGATGGAGAGTAGACATCTAGACCTTTCCAACAAGCCCACTTGAGCTTCATTTGGATTCCGGAAAGTGCCCCAAAAGTGGGCTCAAAGGCGCGCTACGCGTTGAGAAATGGCGCGCTACGCATCAGGACATTTTCTCAATTTTTCATCTTCAGCTCAGGAAAACGCAGCATTTGACCAGTTTTGACTTTTGGTGGGATTTTTCACCCTCCTTGATGTAATTAATGTAATTTTATGTTGACATGACACTTATTTACCTATTCTAGAAGATTCATTCATAAAATAGCAAAAAATTAATGAATGAATTGGTTTCCTAGCTTATAGAGGCAAGTTGTTTTGATTGCCTAGATTGTAGTGCTTAGTTTAGAATTGGTTGAAACAGATCCTAGGATGATGATCTCGACCCGTAGAGGCAAGGAAATGTGTTAGCTTGCCTATATTATGTACTTCCTTAGTCATTTTCATGGTTGGACTCTTGAGGGATAAGCTTAGACTGTATTACTCTTTGTATCTCTGCAATTTTGGCAAAGGAAAGACTAGGGTTTTGCAGCACTATTTGGGATTCCTGTACTGATTTGTATTGATGGTGTGTTTCTCTCATGTACTTGTAAGTTTGTTATGTGTATCATTTTCCTACTTTTGTCTTCTGCAAATTAAGTAAATGAAGTGTTAAGGTAGAATTCATGGTTTCTATGCTCTGCCTTTAAGTTTGCTTAATATCTATGTTTTCATCTGTTTAAGGAGAACTCCTGATGGTTTCTTTCTCTCCTTAGCTCCTCACCAGTCATATCTATCCATTCACTTCCTTCAAAGGCATCAAGACAATCTCCTACCTTGCCCCAAAAAGACCTCTGCAAAAACCGTGTCTCATCCCCACACCCAAAATTGCCGTGCTCAGTTTTCCAACAAAACCCTAAAATTTGAAATCAAACTTTCCCTATCAGTTTACTAGCCTAAAATCAGTGTTCTTTATTGGTTATCTCAGCCCTTTGAAGACTTTTTGCCGAGATAGACCCAGAGAGAGCCCTCTCCTGTCCTCGTAGGGCTAGCTACGAGGCTAAGTGGTTTGATGTTGCCTTGGATTTTTCCTTCTTCAGCCTGAGGCCAAATTCGAGCGCTAACATACCCCACTTACCTTAGAAATCCTACCAAATCCCTGACCTTTCCAATAAAATTCTTACACTGACAGGGAATCATTCGTTTTAATCACCGGTATAAGTGGATAGGATGTTGTGGACCACAAATTAAGGCACCGGTGCATGCAATTCAAATTTGATAAATGCAGAGACCGTAAGCACCCCCTCAAAATTTTGAATTTTTTTTATGTTGAGAAGGATCTTCTTTTTTGGATTTTGTAGGAGAGTGGGAGTAGTTTAACCCTTGAGTGTCATAGCACCAGTTTGAATTGAACCATGGTCTGTGAAAGAACTGGAAGGGATGGTGGAGTATGAGGGCTTATTGCAAGAAATATGGTTTCTTCCCTTCTTGCTCAAGTTCAATGGTTATGATTTGGTTGTAGCTCAGGAATTCACATGCAATTTCGATGGAAGGACATCCACGGTTGGATCTCTATAGTTTCAAATGATAAATCATTCTATTTCTCAAGCCACAGAGCTACGAACCACGGGTGAGAAGTGATTTAAGAAGGGCAAAGTAGAAAAGGGTGTATGGCATCATTTTGTGCTTGAAGAAGACTATGTTGTGGACTAAAAAATTGGATTACAGAGGAATATGATGGTTTAGAAATGGAGACATTTGTTGTACATTCTCTAAAAGTTCCTCACCTGTGAAGGGAGGTACTCATTAACTTACCTCTATCACATTCAACTTCTACTACATTTTGAGTCAGGGAAATTGATTAATTCCCCTCATTTTCTATTAAAGAGTTTAGACAAAATGTCTAAGATTGTGCAAAATATCTGAAGAGACCAGATAGGGTTTAAATTGTGCCATTATGGTTTAATCAAAATTCTGGTTAAAAAAGAGTTAGAAGGTAGAGGCACTACGTGGGAAGCATTTTTGGAAACATTTCAGGGTGAAAGCAATGTAAAATGATCTCATAGTAGGAGAAAACCATAGAATGGAAGCAAAAAGGTCATCAGGCTAAGGGTTAGCCAGAAACAGGGGAAGAAGTTGCCACCTTTAAAAGGTGACAAGAGTAAAAAACTAAAGTCTGACAAACCCTAGTCCAAGAAGCCGAAACCTAAGAGGAAGGAGCAGAGTAAGGAAAAAAGTGAAATCAAGAAGTCGTGACCTTCCCGAAGGTTTACACACAGTTCATTAAAAATATGCCATGATTATTTGGGTAAAGAGTCAGTTACGACAACTACTACAGTGGAAATAATTGAGGACTCTGAGGAGTGTGTTCCTCTTGAAAACCCACCTATAGAAGTTCCTACAAAAAATTTGAGAGTGCGGAAAAATCTTTCGATGTTAGCAGAAGTTGCAACCATGGGTACTTCGATATTTAATTCGAGTTATGTTGAGGATGAGGATGACATTCCTCTATCATCTCTAATTAAGAAAGTCAAGAAGAAAAAGGTGGCTCATAAATAGGAAACGAGGCAAGAGGTAACAAAATACTCGACAATAGAAGAACATGAGGATATTATTCCTCTAAATCTTGAAACGTAGGAGTTGGAAAAGTGATATGTAATTGAGTGTTAGTTTTTCTATGCTAATTTCAACTTCAGAATTAAAAAAAAATGCTTGTCAATTGCTTCATGTGCATAGGTTCCCTTATAGTGTTTGTGAAACAAAAACATGTAAATTTATGTCAAGTTTTATGTTAGAATCATGAGCAAAATAGCATGAAATACAAGTGTTGAACAAAAACAAGTAAATGTACATCAAACCATCAAGAAGAACACTTAACACAATGTTTTTTTAAAGGATTTCACCCCTCTTGGGCTACATCTCCTTAGTCTAACTTCCATGGCTTGGGCCTCATATTAGCTCAAAAATTCTAAAAGTGTTTTTTACAATGCTCTATTGCTCCTGAAACCTACTTCAATGGACTCAAAACATCCAAAAACCCCAAAGATAACTTTCCAAGCTCTGCAATTGGACTACAACTGATCTAGGCTTGACCTTCTCTCTTGGTGGCCCGGGGCTTCCTTAAAATTCAACGTGTTAAAATCACATACAAAAGTGCCTCTTTGCCTCTGCAACCTATTCCATTATGTTCAGAGCATCAAAATAATCTAGGAACACCTTTTCCTCATCTCCATTTGGTCGAATTTTGCTCCAGTTATGAGAGAAACAATTTTCCCTAGTAAACCTCCACTAAAACTAGAGGAACTCCAGTTAACTCCACTAAAATTGGAGTTAGCGCCAAAATTGGAGGACTCTACCATCTTTTCTGCCAAGTTAACTGTGGGTTAATTAAGGGATAAGCGAGATTAATTAACGTTAATGGCGTAGTTAGCGCATAATCCGCACATTTAATGGCTAACCATTAGCCTTAACCTAGCTGTCTTTGTAATAGTGGACACATGTCGCATTGAATGTCAGTGGTTATGTTGCCACCATTTTCGTTAACTATTGCCTGATGGTTTTCGCAGAGGATAGGTCACATGTGAAGTTAACCAATGTGGTTATGGTTTTCTGGCCGTCGGATGGATAGTCGCGAGCCTTTACCACAGAGTGTTCACATGTTGTGTTATAAATGTCACGGTTTCCTGTCATGCGGAAAGAGTAGATAGTGCGGACACAACCGACCTCCCTAGAAGCAAAAGCTTTCTAGTGACAAATAAGACAAATAAACACTACCTTTCTCTAAACATGCATTGAGAATACAAGTAATCAGGGGACCTTAACATACCTTTAGTCCAACGCTTTGTAGTAGTCTAGCCTCGCCGATCCGGATGAGCTCCTCCTTCTCTTCGAAACCTGCATTCACTAACAAGCCAAAAGATTAAATAGCACCTGATAAACTCATAAAACAATACATATCCATCATACAGACCAAGGAGTATATGAAACAAATCATGAATAACAATCTGTTGAGAAAAATGAGTTCATTTGTATTAAGAGGAAACAAAAGGAACCATTACAACCTGAGCCTTGGTGTTGTGCAAGTCCCTCCTAGGGTCCAGCAAGAGTTTTCCTTTACTTTGATCAGCTCACCCACTTCCAAATAAGGCTAGGAAAGGATGGGAATCTCTCCTCTCAATCTCTATAAGGGAGTCCTAATTCCAACAACATCTACCCTTAGGAATGTTCAGCTTTCAACCTCCCCTCCCTCTGGCCCAATGCATGTATTTATAGTGCTTTAGAGGAAGCTAATCAGGTCCACCATCAATGGGATAAGCCCCTCTTTGAATGGGATAGCTCCCCTCTTGATGGGATAAGTTCCTCTTTCATAGGGATACATGAACCATCTGGAGGCGCTCAATACACGTCAAACAAGCTTCTAGAATGCTCTAGAAATGACCACAAGTAACTTTTTGAAGTGAAACTTGCGCCTTTTGACCTTTACAGGAGTACGCACCCACCCCTTTACAGACAGAGCATACAAGTACGCAGGTATTGTGAACTTGGGGTGCGTACACGCAGGTAAGGCTAAGAGAAATTGCGTACCCAGAGATATATAGATTTTTAAAGACTTTCTCTCTTTCTTGGAGTTTGACATGAAGAGAAGAGGTATGAGACTTGCCAAGGAGGATAGTATGACAGTTGATGGAGCCATACTAACTGCAAATAGTCATGGTGACAAATTTTAGTGTAACAGATTGCCCCCTAAAGTGCGAAGCCTGTAGTAGATAAGGGTTTCATATCATCTAGGAAGGGTGAAGTACTTTATAATTTCAAGGATTATCTTGTGGAGAGCCCAGTCGGAACCTGCAAGTATTCAACACAAAATACATATATAAGATCATATCATCGCTGAGGTAGGCATTCCCATACTCAGATTGAAAACTTTAACTAACAAACTATCTACTGCTCTGATACAGGAATGATTTTGCAGTATATCATAATCATAGACTTTGTAGACACAGTATGGGCGCAGCCATCTATTTATGATTAGTCTACTGTATAATAAATACAAAACTCCTCACAGCCTGGATGGTGGAAACTAGATCTAGGGTCTTCATTTCTACTTCCCGAACAAGTACGATTCTATCCATGCGAATAAATGAGTTGATGTCGAACATGGTAGAAACCACTTGATGACCAGTCAATGATGTAAACTGTTAACAAGCGTGAGAGAGACCACCAGTGATGTCAATGGTTCTCAAAGTACCCAGTACAATCCATGAGATGTGAATGAATGAGTTGATGTCGAACATTTCACGGAATCCTTCGATCAAAAGTCAATGATGTAAACCATCATCAAAGGCGAGAAACCTGCCATTGATGCATGCAGATTTCAAGGTACTGACGATTTCTAGGTCATCTTTCTAGATAATGTGCTGATGTCGATAGAAAGCGACCCGTTGCAGGCAAGCCCACAACACGAAATCATAGATCAAGTTGAAGAAATGTCGCTGTAAGGACTGACTCAGGGACGGTCAAGATGGATGACGGGTATTTTGCAGATGAATGGTTTATTTGCAGTGACCTCTTGAACACATAACGACACAACAGATGGCTTGGTGACATTTGACCCAAAGTTAATACCCGGCTAAAGACTTTCAATGTGGTTTGATCAACTGTGAGGCCAAGGATTTCCCAACCCAGGTGAATGAAAATGTGTCATGTTCAAGAGTGGTGATAAGGCTTCTTCTGAGACAAAGGATAACAAATAGGCTCATTTTTCTCTCTTTTCCCCCACCATTTCTGGCAAGTACCTCTTTATTTTTTACAAGCTTGAGGAGGATAACATATGCTTGATTATAAGCTCATCCTTCGGATGAGTCCAACTTAGTTTTGATTTGAACCCTAAGAAGGAGTGGTCCGTTCCTGTTTGTAATCGAACAGGTCCTTTACTGTGAAATTTTAATGAGTCCAGTATAGGAGAAACTCGGCGTTTTTCAATTTTAGAGAGTCTGAAAAAACTTAAGAAGACTCCAGGGTTGAACTTTTTCGTAAATTTGTGTCTCCCAAGCCCGAAAAAGTATAAAATAATACTTGAGAGAACCGCTTGATCTTGCGACCAAGGAGTACTTTCATGATTAGTGTCTTTGACCTGAAAAGTAAAAAGCGATCAAGGACACGTCGTTTTATTTCCAGTATCAAATTTGAAACGACAAAAATCCGGTAATCTTTTCCTGTTTTTACGGTCACAAAAGAGCTATAAGGGGACCGTCTTTTAATTCCGTTTTGACGAGTGTAAAAGAAACGCTCGGCAATCTTTTCATATTTTAGGAGTCTGAAAAGGGCTTAAAAGAGAACTCCAAGGTGTCACTTTTTCGTAAGTTTTAACGAGTTCGAAAAAATGATAAAAATGTACTCATGGTTTTCATTTTTTTGTAAGTTTTAATGAGTTCGAAAAAATGATAAAAATGTACTCATATGGACGACTTTCAATTTAATTTACGAGCAGGAAAAGACGGAAAGAGCTCGGCGTTTTCATTTGTTTTACGAGAATGAAAGATAGCAAAATAATCTCGGGATTTTCATGAGTTTAACGAGTCTTGAAAATAACCAAAATTGACTCGAGATAGGTTTCATTTTTACAAAATCTTGAAACAGAGAAAAACTATGCTTTAGAGTAGTTTCATTTTTACACAAGCTTGAAACAGAGAGAAAACTGTGCTTGATGCCCCCTAAGCGTAACTGCTAGAGCGCATGCCCCCCAGCTTCATTTCATTCAACTAAGTACAAGCTGGATGGAATGAAAGTTCAGTGACGAGATCGTTTGAAAGACTCGACCTAAAACTGTAAGAAAATTATGCAAAAACACTGAAATAACTAACCTAAATATACAACTTAACATGTGAGATCTAGTCAAACTCTCGACTCAAGTAGAGGAGGATTTGTTTCATTTTTTAACGAGCTTGACACAGGAAAAGAACTATGCTCGGATTCGGTTTCATGTTTACGCAAGCTTGAAACGAAAATCTATGCTTGTTATAAGTTCGCATGCCCCCAGCATAATGATGCAAATCAAGGTACATGCCCCCCAAGCTTCATTGCATTCAACCAGGTGGATGGAATGAAGCTTTACTTTCAAAATCATGGAAAGACTCGTGGGAGTTGTTTCATTTTTTAATGAGGTTGACACAGGAAAAGAACTATCCTCAAATGCTTGTTTCATTTTTTAAACGAGCTTGACACAAGATAAGGAACTATGCTCATAACTACTCTCTATAATCTACCTAACAAAGAACTATACCTAAAAACCTTGATTCATTTTTTAACGAGCTTGACACAAGACAAGGAACTATGCTCATAAAATCCTTGATTTATTTTTTAATGAGCTTGACACAAGACAAGGAACTATGCTCATGGCGGCCTGTTTCATTTTTTAACGAGGTTGATACAGGAAAAAACTATCCTCGGAGCAGCCTGTTTCATTTTTTAACGAGGTTGGTACAGGAAAAAACTATCCTCGCAGAACTGATTCATTTTTTAACGAGGTTGACACAGTAAAAGGAACTTTCCTCATGTGAGCCTGTTTCATTTTTTAACGAGGTTGATACAGGAAAAAACTATCCTCGTACTCACTGATTCATTTTTTAACGAGGTCGACACAGTAAAAGGAACTATCCTCTAACCAACTGATTCATTTTTTAACGAGGTTGACACAGTAAAAGGAACTTTCCTCACAACCCTTGTTTCATTTTTTAAACGAGCTTGACACAAGATAAGGAACTATGCTCATAACTACTCTCTACAATCTACCTAACAAAAAATTTTACTCTAAAAACCTTGATTCATTTTTTAACGAGCTTGACACAAGACAAGGAACTATGCTCATGACTCCTTGTTTCTTTTTTTAACGAGCTTGACACAAGACAAGGAACTATGCTCATGACTACTCTCTACAATCTACCTACTTAACCTATCCTTGTTTCATTTTTTAACGAGCTTGACACAAGACAAGGAACTATGCTCAAAAAGTTCGCATGCCCCCAGTATAATGATGCAAAGCGAGGTACATGCCCCTCAGGCTTCATTGCATTCAACCAGATGGATGGAATGAAGGTTTACTTTCAAAATTTAACTTGAAAAGGGAGTTGTTTCATTTTTAAGGAGGTTGACACAAGAAAAGAACTATCCTCATACCTGATTCATTTTTTTAACGAGGTTGACTCAGTAACAGGAACTATCCTAAAACCTGATTCATTTTTTAACGAGGTTGACTCAGTAACAGGAACTATCCTCAAACCTGATTCATTTTTTAACGAGGTTGACTCAGTAACAGGAACTATCCTCAAAACCCTACTTTCTACAATCTACCTACATAACCTAAAATCTACCTGATTCATTTTTTAATGAGGTTGACTCAGTAAAAGAACTATCCTCATACTAGCCTGTTTCATTTTTTAACGAGGTTGATACAGGAAAAAACGATCCTCATGCTAGCCAGTTTCATTTTTTAACGATGTTGGCACAGGAAAAGGAACTATCCTCGCACACACTGATTCATTTTTTTAATGAGGTTGACACAGTAAAAGGAACTTTCCTCGTACTCATTGATTCATTTTTTAACGAGGTTGACACAGTAAAAGGAACTTTACTCGTACTCACTGATTCATTTTTTAACGAGGTTGACACAGTAAAAGGAACTTTCCTCACTATTCACTGATCATGGCTTCCAACTGGAAGAAATACATGTCAATGGACACACCTTGATCATGGCTTCCAAGAGGTCTTCATCAGAAGGAAGAATACTTCTCTGGAAGGAACACATGTCAAGGGACTCAAAAGGGATAAGAACATCATGTTCAAGTAATCCCATAGAGTTTTCCATGTCAATTACCAGATCTAAATCAAAGGAAGATGAGAAAACAGTGAGAGGCTCACTTACATCAGTAACTGAAAACATGGGACCGGTTGCCACATAATTAACCCGTGGCAGGGTAGATACCACTTTAGAATCAGGAACATTTAGGGTTGTCATATTATTGGTAGTCGAAACAAGACTAGGGAATGAAAGCTGGTCTACAGTCACAATACTGCCATTGTGAGGGAAAGACATCACGCGAAAGAGTGTCGATACGACAACTTTCATTGCATAAACATAGTCTCGCCCAAGGAGTAAATTGAAATCCAAGGACCTCGAATTACCATAAGATCAATACAGACAATTTTACCTTCCAAGGTAATGGAAAACTTAGGAAGGATCCCTAAAGTTTCACTAATGGTTCTGTTAAAAGCTTTCAGATTCTGCGTAATAGGCGCAAGCTGAGGGGAACCCAAAGCTTTCCAAACAGTTGAGGATAAAATACTAACAGAAGCACCTTCATCTACCTGAGTATGATGTATGTCCCTACTACCAGCCTTGAAAATGATTTGAAAAGGGATGGAGGAAGGAAGACGAGGTTCTGTCAATCTATTCCAATCAAAGGAAAATACCTCAGTACTTGGAGGGGGTTCTATAGTAACAGGTGGAATGCCCCCCGGCATAGAAGAATCTGATGTAACAAGAAGAACCTGAGCGGTATGAAATTCACTCTCTAAAGGGAAAGTGGGATCAGCCGAATGTGAAATTGAATCGACCACTTGATCAACTAATTGATCATCAACCTGAGTGACATGAGTTGCACTCTCCAATGGAAGAGTGTGATTGACCGTACTTGAATTTAGATCAATGACTCCGTCAGTTGACGGTAGGTTGGGAGAAAGTTTACGGTAACCAGTTGGAAATCCTTGCTGTGGAACAGTAAGGTTGTCCAAAAATTTCGAGGCTTCATCCATGCAAGGGCAAATGTGAGTTTGATGACTCCCTTTGCATAACTTACAAGGAAACCTAACTTAACCCTTTTTCCCAGGAACCTGACTATCACTGGTTGATGGATCAATGGAAAGTTGATGAGATTTTTCTAACCATACTTCCAAGACCTTTGGAATACCAGGACAATTGACAAGGAAGTGGTCACCCTTACAAAGCTTGCAAGGGTATTTGGGTTTACGATGCATGTCGGAGTTTTCCTCAACACAACTAACACTTACAGCCACGGTTGGTTGGTTGACTTCTTTCTTATCTTGCTTCTTCTTCTTCCTCTTCTTCTTCTTCTTCTTCCCTTTCTTCTTCTTCTTAGCCCCCTGGTTACTAGCATCAAGGCTTTTACCAGGCGAAGAGGAAGAAATGGAGGAAGAAAAATTAGGCGAAGAAGGTAAAGGGTCAACAGAAGGTTGGTGATGTTGAGATGATGAACTATGTTGAGGTGAAGCATCCGGTTGAGGTGGAACGATTGGAGTACTTTGGGCCAACGAAGTTGAAAATAACCATATCGGTAATCCTATTGTAAATCCAGGAAATGACAAAGTAGCCATATAAGGAGGACCAACATTTCCAAAGTAAGGAAAAGTACTAGGATTCTTTTTAGGAGGGGTTCCTAGGTTGGTAAATTCCGGAACGTTTGCCATTATATTCAACTTCAGTGAATTTTATTAAAAATTTATAACTAAAATTAACAATTCACAATTCACACCTAACAATTAAAATTCACAATTCACACTTATGGTCTCTAAAAGTAAAAACAAACAAATTAACGCGCGCTATCAAATCTAGGAGTCAAACCATACACAAACAGTAACCTTCCGGACCGAAAACACTAGTTGGGGATGAAATCCAACATCGCAGAATTCAATACAGAAGTGGAGGGTGGAACAGTTACCTCGGCAACCTGCTTAATGAATAGACTGGACCAAGTTCCTCCACTTTAACTGTCTCGAGTGAAGTGAACCCCCCAGAAAATCCAAGTGAGTCTAGCCGACGTCTGCTCCAGGTACAATGGGATCTTCCCTCCATCGTCACCTTGGGTATAAACCTAAAGATAATGGTCACTAAGGTTACCAACAGCAACAAATATACCTGGGGGAACAGTCTACGACCTGATAGCACGCAAGGGCAGAGTAACAAGCTCAATCCCCTTGCCGGCTCCTTGACAATAATCCAAGGTTTACCGACATGTGACCCCAGGCTCCTCGACAATAATCCGAGGTTTACCGTTTGTAGTACGTGCATATCTGGCATCTTTCCCAATGTAGGAGGATTGATCCCCTCACTGGTTCGGACACGGTCTCTTGCTTCTCCTTTAAGAGGAGCTTTCCCAGAGCATAAATGTAACAGTTGGATTTATCCTATCACAAGATGAGCTACTTGTTTGGTTTTTCTGTCTTGGAGAGTTAATTACTCCCTACTCCAAGACACTAGCCTAAACTATGTTGGTGTACCAGAGCCCTAGAAAATAAAAATATTACTAGATGAATTTTAATTAAGCGTTGTGTTATTAAGGCTGTTATTACTCAAATGGGTAAATGGATATGAAACCAATGGTGTTATGACCCGACTCAACTGAATGCAATCGAATATGATAATGTAATCCTTGCAATTTGATGAATCCTAATTAAAGTAAGGAGAGAGTTTCCATTCACTTCCGACAATGCAAAAAATTGATCACTAAGAGAAAATATAACAAATTCTCTAATGCACTAATTTTACCAAGAAAAACTAATGCAAATCAATTCCAAACCATTTTTTTATTTTTTATTTTTGTGTAAATTCAAATCAAAGAAAACTGATCTAAATCTACGATTAATTTTTCAGAATGTAAACTATGTAATTGTAATCTATGCACAATTCACTTGAAAAGTATGCAAATGTAATCTATGCACATTTTTCATTCATATTCTGAAAATGAGAATTCTAATTATGCAAATGTGATCTATGCAAGAGAATTCTCAAACACAAGACTATTCTAATGTAATCTAAGAATCAATCAAGTGCAAGTCGAGAAAATTGGGTGAGAGTTCCAAAGATGAAAAATAAAAACACTCTAAGGCGATTAACACTCATACACAATTTTTGCAAAAACAAAAGCAAAAAGATGCAAAATTGTGAAAAGACTGAGACAAACCTCCGAGTAATGACCAAAGGAAATCAAATCAAGAATTTCTTAAGAAAGAGACTCAAAACACCCAATTGATGAAAGCTTAAAGCAGGAATGCCAATGAAATTAGCCAAGATGAAAGCTTTTGACATGTGAACAGTGGATCTAGGCAGCAAAAACAAGCTATAAAAAAAATCTAAAAGATAAAAAAGAAAAAATTGAAATTTTCTAGGCTTTTGACAGGGGTACGCAGGCAACCTGTTTGCACAAGTGCGTGTACGCTCTGTGCACAAAGCTGCAGTGCATACAGGTACGCACTGTGCTCAACGCAGAGGCTGCGTACTTGTAGCAAAACAAAGAAAAACTAAAATCTAATTTAACCCTAAGCTAGCCCACCCAAATACACAATCAGACAGCCAAAAACCAGAAAACAAACGACTTTTCTCAGATCCAAATTTCATACAAAGGAAAAAAACATTCACATCAATGGATTCCCCAGTGGAGTCGCCATTTTGTCATGCGAAAAGAGTCGATAGTGCGGACACAACCGACCTCCCTAGAAGCAAAAGCTTTCTAGTGACAAACAAGACAAATAAACACTACCTTTCTCTAAACATGCATTGAGAATACAAGTAATCAGGGGACCTTAACATACCTTTAGTCCAACGCTTTGTAGTAGTCCAGCCTCGCCGATCCGGATGAGCTCCTCCTTCTCTTCGAAACCTGCATTCACTAACAAGCCAAAAGATTAAATAGCACCTGATAAACTCATAAAACGATACATATCCATCATACAAACCAAGGAGTTTATGAAAAAAATCATGAATAGCAATCTGTTCAGAAAAATGAGTTCATTTGTATTAAGAGGAAACAAAAGGAACCATTACAACCTGAGCCTTGGTGTTGTGCAAGTCCCTCCTAGGGTCCAGCAAGAGTTCTCCTTTACTTTGATCAGCTCACCCAGTTCCAAATAAGGCTAGGAAAGGATGGGAATCTCTCCTCTCAAGCTCTATAAGGGAGTCCTAATTCCAGCAGCATCTACCCTTAGGAATGTTCAGCTTTCAACCTCCCTTCCCTCTAGCCCAATGCCTGTATTTATAGTGCTTTAGAGGAAGTTAATCAGGTCCACCATCAATGGGATAAGCCCCTCTTTGAATGGGATAGCTCCCCTCTTGATGGGATAAGTTCCTCTTTCATAGGGATACATGAACCATCTGGAGGTGCTCAATACACGTCAAACAAGCTTCTAGAATGCTCTAGAAATGACCACAAGTAACTTTTTGAAGTGAAACTTGCGCCTTTTGACCTTTACAGGAGTACGCACCCACCCCTTTACAGACAGAGCGTACAAGTACGCAGGTATTGTGAACTTGGGGTGCGTACACGCAGGTAAGGCTAAGAGAAACTGCGTACCCAAAGATATATAGATTTTTAAAGACTTTCTCTCTTTCTTGGAGTTTGACATGAAGAGCAAAGGTATGAGACTTGCCAAGGAGGATAGTATGACAATTGATGGAGCCATACTAACTGCAAATAGTCATGGTGACAAATTCTAGTGTAACATTTCCATTTGAGCTAACCATTTGTTGGTTGGCCGTAACCGTAAACTGATGGTTATGTTATGCACGCTCACATGGGGGGGCTGGCCCTCCTAACCCCCAACCACCAAACCATTACAATTCAAATATATGTGAATAACGTTATGGTTAAGAACCAAATGGTAGCGGATATGGTTAAGTGCTTTGGTATGTGCAAAGGAGGTTGCGGGGTCAAACCCTGGCACCTCCATAAAAAATTTACACTGCGCCATAACCTGACCTTTGGGGAGGGACACATGGCGGCCTCTGGGCTTGCCACTTGTCCCCTCCTCATTGGTCAATTCTTCATCTAATAAAAATGAGCCACGTCACCACACTTACCAACCAACCACCACTTGAAACTTAGAAAATTCTGATTGAGAATTGAATGACGTTGATCCTTCCCAGTCACCTGCCATGTCAACAGTATGGAACACTAACTAGGCAGTGACTGTACCTTTTTTTCAAAAATTTCTTCTATTTGGCAAAGTGGTCAACGAGCTCTATCTTCCTCATACGAACTCCGTTTTGAATGAAACGAGTTGCATTGGGATTGTTTTGATGAGACGAATACGATAATTTATGTTTCAAGCGATTCTAAGCACTTTGATTTTTGAGCTAATTTTTGCCCCTAATCCAGATTCCGATCACTTCTTCCCACTGACAGGATTTTGGACCCACAAAAGTTGGTTATCTGATGAGAGTTGAATACCCTTCTCCTTCCCAATTTCTATCAATTGATTCTACATGGAAAAATGTCCACGAAAACCACTTAGGTTCACTGACATGCCTTGCCTTGCAAATGGCTTAGCACTTCAACAAATGTTCTCCTTTTTCTACTAACCCATTCCAACACTTGTTGGCTTCTTGCTAATTACCCTACTATAACAAAGCGATCCTTCAGTGCTTGGAAAGCTTACTGGTGGTCTTCTTACTGAGAATCATGTTCCTCCTTTGCAACATATGCATTCGATGCAAGCTTCTCCTTGGAAACCACTTTTCCAAGTTAAGTCCATCCGAGTGAACTACAACAATGGGTTCCAATATCAATAATAATAAGAAAAGAGACTTTTACCTCCATGGTTCCAAATTCCACATCTAGAAGAATGCATTTTCCATCTCTTTTGCTTCTTGACATCAACACATCATATGGAATTTTTGTCCACTTTCGCTTCTTGATACCATCATCCTCTAGTATTAACATACTGCTCATGTCATGATTTGAGAATGAAGGCTAATTATGAGCCTCTTGCTCAAGCTTGGACCTTCCAAAATCCTGTGACATATTTTCACAAGAAACACACTCATCTTGTTTTTCAAAGTTAATGGTGTTTGAAAAACAGTCATGCAAGAATATAACTTGATGACCTCTTCCTTTTGCTTCTTCAAAGCAACAAATGTCACATCATGTGAACATCGCCATGTACTCTTACATCTTGGTGTATAAACCATCATGGTGTTTAAAACATCGACTAAACACAAGTTGATAAAACATTCTTCTAAAAATAATTGACTTTCAAGTCAAGAAAAACATGTACAACAACTTGACAATTTACAACAAGAATTCCACATTATCATGACACAATTCATCACATCTCCCTTTCATATTTGGAGACAAAATCAACTCTTCCAAGTCGATATAACATACATGTAACAATCAATCGACCACACAGGCCGACACTCATGCATGTGCAAATAATCATCATTCTCAAGTTGACAACATACATGTTAACAAAGCAATCGACCAACACAAGTCAATCACTCATGCATGTTCAAGCACAATGAAAATATAAAAAATTCCACTATTCACACACACAAACTCTCATGCACGTATAACAATTCTCAACTCTCTCTCGCAAGTACAATCACCAGTACAAGAATCCCAATGGTATGTATGAGTACTTAAATAATTGAAATGACTAAATTTGATACAATAAAGTGAGTCAACATACTCCACTTTCAAACATGTTCCTAGTGTAAACATGAAAGTTTAAGAATGAAACATGCATGCAAATTTGTAATTGCAAATTGCCATCTTTGCTGCATCTAAGTGAGTCAACATAGCTCCACTTTTCCAACATATCATTTCATGCAATATGCATCATACTTTCAGGAGAAAATAAATGCATCAATAAGGAAATGCATCCCTAAGGCAAGATTTGCATCAATTATCAAAAGAAATGCAAGGACTTATTTGGTTAAGAAATCTAACCATCTCTTTCCAAACCATTTCAATGGTGCTTCTTGTAGCTGCACTTCATCATGTGTATCATCGTGACCCACATCAATTATGGAATCATCTTTTCCATTTTCTCCAAGATCTCTCTCCACCTTCTTCAATTGTCATGGATGACTTGTTGGATGCAAAGTCCAAGACTTGTCTACAAGATGACCCTGCTTATGGCAATGAATGCAAAATAATTGCAACTTCTTTTCAACATAGCCTCCATTATCCAATAGACCTTTGGCTTTCTATCTCATTTGTTTTGAAAGTTTCCTGTATATGGTTATCCTCTTCCAACAGCTCGAAACAGTATGGTTATTCAAACCACAAAAAGAACATGTAAATTTTCTCCAAATCTTATGTGAGGAGTCACCATGTTTATCATAATCAAAAGAAACTTGATTAAAGGCAGATTTATACCTTGCACATTCACCTTTATCGCCTACTTGAGAAGGTGAACTTGATGAGGTAGTGGCTCTCTTTAGAATACCAAAAATGGTTTCAATGACCTTAGATATTTCAACATCCTATCGTTTGCCATTTCCACTAGTTGCACGCTTATGAGCATCTTCTTTCTAAGTTGGTATCAAACTTTTGCATTCCTCATGAACACAAACTTCACAAGCTTGAGGTAATGAACATGTAATGAAAGTCCTCCTTGGAACACCTTCATGTTCCTCCTTGGCTTTGGAGCATTATCCCTCATGTTTTCCATAACCAAGACCCAGATACCTAGGCCTTTCCTCAATAACAATTGGCTCAACTATGCCTTGTGCATGTTTGCCTAACCCTTTACCTTCATAACCCATCTCCATCAATAATTTGGACCCTATTCCTTTAGTGTGTCTTTCAAAAGCACAAAAACATTAGTTTTGAGAGGAAATTGAAGATAAAATTGAATCGCGTACCTCATTTTCATGCACATACTTGGCTAGGGTTTCATTGGCATGATGGAGTTGAATCTCCATCTCATGCATATTTTCAACAAGCTCTTGCTTCTCCGCCTTCATGGCCATCAACTACTTTTGAAGTATAGTGTTCTCCTTCCTGTCTTCATACATCTCTTGCACCATATCTCTCATGATGATAAGCTATTGCAACATCTCTTCATCAAAGAATCTTTCCAAGGAAGATGGATTAAAAACATCACTTGTTGAAGCCGCCATCACATTTGTAATGGATTAAAAAGCTTCACAAATATGCAACCATTAAAATCCAGCTTGAAAAAAATCAAGTAATAAAGAAAATAACCTTTGCTCTGATACCAACTTGATCTATAATTGGATGTTAGTTTTGTTGTGCTAATTTCAATTTCATAATTAAAAAACAAAAGCTTTTCAATTACTTCATGTGCATAGGTTCCCTTATGGTGTTTGTGAATCAAAGCACATAAATTTATGTCAAGTTTTATGTTAGAATCATGAGTAGAATAGCATGAAAGACAAGTGTTGAACAACAGTGTGTCTGATACATGAAAAAATACAATCCTATAGCAGTCTGCACAAACCCTACATGACCACTATTGAGTACACCAGGATGAAGAACCAACCATCACGAGGGCATGGGAGAGTCATTTCCTTGATTTTGGGTAGCCACAGGACCTCTGCAAGGTAGCTACAAGATCATTGTTCACCTCCAACAATAACACTTGATCAACCTCCTGTAGAACATGTGTTGACATGCCTTGATTAGTCAAGCACATATAAAAAAATTAATTTTTTTTCAATACAGAGCCAATGCATGAAGCAAAAATCATGGGAAGATGACACGTCAAGAAGCCATCAGATCAACCATTATTTCTGAAGTAACATGCAAACATAAAGAATTCAGTACATAGGAAAAAACCATGAGGCAGGCACAGGTATAAAGATCCTCACCTCTTCCTTTAAGTGCATAATAGTTTGAAAACTTTTATATTGCATGAGGAAAAAGGTTTTTGTAGGCTAAAGGTCGCCAATAGTCTTGACCACCCTTGAACAATTGAGTAAAGCTAAATCCCTCTCTCATCCAACGTGGAGGAAATGAAAAAAAATAAGGTGATGATTTTGAGGAGTGTGTCAATGTATCTATGAGGAATTTACAAAGGTGATAGGTGGGGGCCAACTAACTTAGTGCACTGATCCCACCACCAAACCAAAAAATGAATAAAAAGTGGGCCTGAACCTCACTTGTACCAAGATATATATTCCAAAAATGGTAAGAGAGGCCCACTGCATTATCGAGAGAAAATATAGCTACCATTATGGGTCCTATAGGCTGCCACAAAGGTGTTATAGGGCCAAATACTAGCTGCTACAAGATTTGGGTTCAATGTTATAGGATTGTGACTAGTTGCTATAGGATTGGTCCAAGAGGTGGAAAATGGCTCGATTTTGTGTCAATTTTCCTCCAAAATCCAAAAACCATGAAGGAGTATCCAACGTAGGGGTAAGTAGTTAATTTCCATCACATTCCATGCACAAAAAGTTGGAGAAATTGACCAATTTATATCTATAGAGGCATCCCATAGCAAACCTCTAGAAATTAAAAAAATTCAAACCTTGATTTTCTTTTTCCTCATGGAAGAGCATGCTAGCAGAAGGGTGATTTTTTTTTTTTAATTTGGCATATAATTTCCTCTCTTTGATAAAAATTAAATAAAATCATCCCTCTCATCTCTGTTTTGAAACCCTAAATTGCCCAGAAATGAATAATTGATAGAAAACTCTCAATTTTTTTTGAAGAAGACATAATAGAAAACATGGGAGGAGGCTTCAATAGGAGTGAGCCCACAAACTCAAAAAGAATCCACCAACACCCTCCTATCAGTGACTTCTTCACAAATCACCAATGGATGGGGTTCTTTGAGAAGATCAAGGGGTATGATGATGAAATTACCCATGAATTTTCAATGGCCCTCCAACCTGAGGGGGAAGATAGTGCCATCACCATCATGAGAGGACTTGTCATTCATTTGAATGCAGAACTCATTAGCAGGGTGACCAAATTGGCTCTAGGAGTTTTGTGGGTCAAGGAGGATAGAAAAGAATGCATCATAGCTAAAACAAAATTCTTCCTCCCCGAGGAGAAACCAATTGAGGATAAGTTGGAGTTAAAATGGAGACCCTACCTTACCCATGGGATGAAGTGGCCTATCACATCTTAAAATAATATCTTGTGAGGGGAAACTTAGTTTTTTTATTCCTATCAATTTAGGCTACTTTATGACCTGAGGCTCTAGATAAAATTGCTTATCCCAGGTAGACTTAACATTCCCCACGTCCTTCTTAAGTTGATAGAGGAAATGAGACAAAGAGTGAGAGAAGGGAAACATCAATTCATTTCTCATCATGGGCTCATAAGGCTCATTGTCATGGATTCTTTGAGTCATATCAAGAACCCTCTTTCATGGAAAAACTTTGTAGACATGGACAGGGAGACCTTCATTGAAACTCAAGCCCAAACTTTGTTAGAGCATGAAAATTCCACAAAACATAACCTTATTATAGAAAACGCTAGAGGAGAAGAAAAGGGAGAATAATTTGAAGAATAGGAGGAGGAGGAAAAACCAAAGACATAAAAAGAAACCCATTGGGGAACCTTCTTGGCCTCAAAATAGAAGACAAGAACAACAAGTGAGCCTTTTAGAAGGAAACATTGAATAAGAGGTGGCTGCCACCTTGGAAACCCTTAGCACACCTATCAAAATCAAAAGGAGGTAGCCCAAGAAAGGTCCCTTGTATTTCAAGAGTAGAAGGAGTACTAGACTTAAAGAAGGGAATCCTCGACCTTCCACAATTACCCCTATCACCATTGAAGGATCAACTAGTCACCAAGTGGGAGAGCTAGAGAAAGATAACAAGTAAATTGAAGAGGTTACCTCCCTGACAACTAAAGGAAAGTATCCCAAAACCTCACTAAGAAGTCCAAACACCAAGGGAGACATGATGATTAAACTACAAGAAGAAGTTGCCATGCTACAAGAAAGTAGGGCAGTGCTACAAGAAGAAGAGAAGCTACTACAAGATAAAAAATAGTGCTATGGGAAAGTACAACAACACCTCAAGAGGGAGGAAAAGGACCACAAAATCTATATGGGATTGTTCCTCAACTAGATATTGGGTCCTACTATAAATTTATGAACAAGGACAAATCATACCCACCAAATTTGTAGCCCCCCTCCTATTTGAGCTAGATAGAGAAAGAAGTCGAGCCTACCAAGGGATGCAGATTGCTAAATATAAAGGAATCAAGGATGTGGGACTCATGGAAGAGAAAATGAAGAATATGGGTGAAGATATGGATAATTTGAGGCTGAAGGACTCAACCATGAGGGAAAAATTGTGAATGGAAAATAAGAGATCAAAAGAGAAGTTGCAGGAGAAAGAAGGACAACTTGCCACCATGGCAGGATTTTCCATGGAGGCCACCCAACACAAGTTTCCCTAAAAAACATATGCCTTGTTACTCAAAGAGAAATGGCTTCAATTTAGAATCAAAACTCTAGCATAATATAATTCATTGGACTTCCAACACTACAAGCATTATATTAAATTTTGTCACAAGGCTAGTGTGGAATATCGAGCTAAGATGGAAAAGTTTTACATGCACAACTTCATATTGACTAACATGGACTTCTGTGATCCAAATTATAGGATGGAGGATGTGAAACTAATGGAATTAGCCCCCATGGGTCATAGAAGAGTTGAGGGCTCCTCACCTTGTCATCAATAACCACATGATCATCAATGAGGATCCCAAATTTCCATCACTTTACATAGAGAAACAAGAGAAAACCATTCAATACTTTTAGGACATGTTCAGGTTATTAGGGACTGAGGGACTGGAATCTTGTCAGATAAGATGGCATTCTTTACCCCATATCTTACA
Source organism: Pinus tabuliformis (assembly GCA_031772625.1). Classification (NCBI taxonomy): domain Eukaryota; kingdom Viridiplantae; phylum Streptophyta; class Pinopsida; order Pinales; family Pinaceae; genus Pinus; species Pinus tabuliformis. The sequence continues at coordinate 771,005,269 of CM062816.1, forward strand.
AATTAGAGAGTACCACTCTCTAGAGAGATTGAGGAATGCCTTGGAGAAGACACCCTTATATAAGAGGATAGTTCAAATATTGAAGGCCAACTGGATTGGGCTTAATTTCAACCCTCCTTTATTGTTAGGGATATAGGAAATAAATGATCAAATTGAAGAGAAACATGAGTGGGTAGAAATAGAGAGAAATGTAGGGTTCCACCCTCAAGAGGGAACTCCTTCAGAGGTACCTTGAGATGTTAGGGTAGCCACCAGGGCTATGCATGAGATGGAACTAAATGGATAGATTGCTTAGAGGGTGGACAATACCTTCAGTAGGGGGGTGATGATGGGCCTCATTAATAGGTATATTATAAGGCACAAATGACCATATTTTAGCACAAAATTACCTCTTTCCTTGCATTCGATAACATCTTTTTGGCTATAATGTGCTTATTAGGAATGTTAAAGGATGTTTATCATATCGTGTGGCCTAACATGATGAATGTACTAGAAAATAGTGCATTTACTATACAGAGATGCATTGGAGGAAGCTGGAGAACATGTAGGAGGATTTTCCCCTACATTTACTCACATACAACTTGACTTGCTCCCTGCATTTACTCACCCACAGTTCAAGAATCTACTAACAACTGATGAAATAAAGGACTAAGAGGATCTTAGAGAGCTAGATCCACCTTTCTAGGGATTTTAGAGGGAAGCAACCCTCCTTCCAAGGATGCCTCCCCTCAGTCATTTTTGTATAAATAAGGAAGCCTAAGATCAATAGGATTCAAACTTTTGGAGCAAATAGAGACTACTAAGAGTTAGGAGCTCAAGCTCGTCAATTTCATTTCTTTTATCATGTACTTGAACACTATTTCGTATTAATGTGAAGCTTGATATTATCTTGAATTTGAGTTTTCTTTAGAGGGCTGAGTCCACTTGGGTTAGGTCCCAACCCAAAGGCTCTAGTCTCTCTCTTTGTATATTCTATTCACACATTATCTTTCCTACATTATTTTCTTCCCTTTCTAGCAGAATTTATTTATGAAAAATTTCTTGCGTAGGTCTATTAACCACCTCTCTTGTGGGAAGTGTGGCTTAATATATTGTGTTGAGAAGCCAAAAATATAGTTATTTTCTTTCTGCAGTAGTCAGGTCCCTGATTAGCCTTCTTTTGCATCTCTATTTTTCAATAAATTGGTGATTGGTTTATAAATTTCCTTTAAGCAGAGGAAACATAATCTCTTGTGGATGTAGGTGTTGTGAAAACTCCAAGATAGGTTTTCTTTCAATGCAATAGTTAGATTTCGAATAAAATTCAACTCATCCTTTCTCTGTTATTTCAACTTTTATGCATTATTAACATGCTCTAGATGATTGACAAAATTGAGTAACTTTTCGTGGTTTGCAAGTACTATTGTTCATTTGTAGGGTTATAATTTTCATTTACACTCCTTATACTTCCACCAAATCCTTCCTTTCAACCTCAACAACTCCTCCAAAACACTGTTCACTGAGAGTACATTTCTGGGTTGTTGAAGGCCACCATGTGCATTGGTCCTTATGCAAGATGGGCCCCTAAAGGGTACTAAGATTGGAAAGGGTCTCATACAAACTTATTACACCATATATTACCTCTTACTACATTTAGATCACCTTTATCACCCTCATTATGCTCAAGGATTAAATGTTGTAGCAAAGCAGAGCAATCATGTAGCAATCCTGTAGTGTCTTGTAGCACTATGTAAAATCCATCCAAACTTGACCAGAATTGTCCTTGAAGCTTGATTTTTTCCTCCTAGATCTGAATAATGTCCCTTAGGCTCTAAAAAAATTATTGAGGAAGACCAAAGGCCACCTAGGACTTGCCTTTCTACCACTGCAACACATTCCAATAATTAGGGTTAGTAGTAAGGTTCATCAATTAAATGGCATAGTGATAATTTTCATGATTACTTTATGAAGCACCTAATGAACTATGTTGATATAATATCTCTTAATTGTAGTGATTGAAGGATTATTTCATTCTCTTTAATTTATGCAAGGTATATTAGGTTTTATTTCTTTGTTTCATGCTTCTTAAGCTAGGGTTTCTATTTCAAGCATTGTTATTTCCTATGGATAGACTAGATTTTCCTTTGATGCAACATTTACATTCTACAAATAAATTAAATGTCCACATTTTGCAAGTAGTATAGCCTTTACATTTTTGCAAGTAGGTTAAAATTTACATTTGAGCAAGTATGCTAGTATTTACATTTATGCAAAGTAAAGTAAAATTTCCATTTCTGCAAAATAGATTAACATTTCCATTTTTACAAGTAGATTGGGACTTTCCTTTTATGCAATATCTTTTCTTGCAGATATAGATTCAATTGATAGAGTAGTCTTTGTATACCTTGGTATTGTCCATTTATTCAGATTAACTTGAGTAGAGCTTCACCTACTATGCATATAACACCACCACCTCTTAAGTTTGTATGAACCCCAGGTTGATAATTAAAGCTGGTAGCTTTGGGATTTGCAACACTCTTGTTGCAGTACTAAGTCTCATCAATATTAAAGATGAAGGGCCACAATTTAATTCCCAAATAATTAAAAAGCTTATTAAGAAGTACAATATCCACCATGGGATCACTTCACCTTACCATATACAAGCTAATGTGCAAGTGGAGAGTACTAATAAAATTATTGAAGCCATCCTTACTAATACAATGGCTAATCATTTTCGAGATTGGGCTGAGTGACTTCCTAAAGTAATTTGGGCCTACATAACTACATGGAGGAACACCACAAGTTTCTCCCCATATGAGCTTGTGTATGGTAAGATTCCTATCTTTCCTATTGAGTTCAAGATCAAAACAATTCTTCTTTAGAAGTAAATTTCGGTCTGATTGCAACATAGAAACACCATAAATGAGATGGATGAAATGTGCTTGCTTTCCATACAACACACTACTATTATTCAGCAACAACGCACAAAGTGGCATGATAAATTTATTAAAAAGAAGGTGTTTCAAAATGGTGATTGGGAATTATTGTATGATTCCATATTTGAAGACTTCATGGGGAATTTTTGCACCAAGTGGCTAGGTCCTTATGTAGTGGACACAGTTAATCTTACGACCATAGATGGATTAAAAAAAAATATATATTTCTTTCTAGTGGACATTGTCTTTCGTTGTATCATAAACCACTTTATAAGGATTTTTCTCACATTTCTTAAATTCCAAGTGTTTAAATTGTTGGGGAAGAGGGGCATCAACCCACACCACCAACCACCTTGATCTTACAACCATATATGTATCACAAACTTATTTTCTTACTGGTGGACACTATCTTTGGTTGTGTCATAAACCACTTTCTAAGGATCCATTTTCCCACATTGCTTCAAGTCCAAGCCTTGAAACTGTTGGGGAAGACGGGCATCAACCCACACCTCCAACCACATAACCTATTTTCTAATTTAAATACACACACACACAAATAATAAATTCTAATGGTGAAAACCCATTTGGGGCACAACTAGACAAAGTTGTCAACTGAAACTAGCTTGCTAGCAATTGACAAATTTTCTTTCTCTGCATTATAATTTTATTTTTCTAATAATTGTAGTAGATTTTTAATATTAAAAACTTCATATTCATAGCTTCAGATGTTGCAGGGCATGGTTACACCAATTGTTGTTACTTTGGTTACTGCTACATTGGTTATCATTACTACAATTGTTGCTACATTAGTTATTGTTACCATAGTTGTTGTTACTCCAAATGTTGCTACATTGGTTGCTATAATTAATTACTCTGGTTGTTGCTACATTGGCTACTATTACTACAATTGTTGTTACTCTAGTTTTTTATACACTGGTTGTTGTTACTACGAATGTTGCTACATCGGGTATTATTACTACAGTTACGGTAACTCTAGTCATTTCTACTTTTCATGATGTTATTGTTGTAATCACATGTTGAATTCTATCATTCTTCACCAAAGAGGCCCACCAACATTGTTTTTTATTCCTCCTGCCATGAAATTTTCCAACAATATCCACTTTCTCTGGTTGCATCACTTGTGTGCCACATTCGGCCTATGGTAAGCATCTAATAGGTATGCCCCTTTTTATTTTCTTACATAACTATGGATTGAGTGACATGGTCATTGGATGATTGCCATGTTGGTCGAGGACGACCTTCACTTCAGTTGGGGGGAGGGTGTATCACAACACTGTACATACTTATTCCACATCATACATTATTTCCTAGCATTCCACATCATGTGTTGATATGCATTTCATGACCCCACATACAATTTCATTCCACCACTTATTACCCTTTTCTGCCATGTTTACATGTCTCACCACCTTCTATCTCATCAAAATCCACTGCAATCATTTCATTATCCCGTTATTATTACCATTTATGGTACGTGTGTCAAAATTACAAATTTTCCAATGATTTAAACTTAACATTTTTCCCTTACTGTAACTACATATTGTTCTAAATTCAACAGCAAAAACTCACATCATATTGTTAGGAAAACTAATACCTCTTGCGGACAAGAGTGATCTCCCTAGACCTAAAAGGAATCTAGTAACAAACAACAAATAAATGCTACCTTTCCCTAGCTTACGATTGACTGAAGAAAACAATATGAGAGAGGTCACTTACCGTTTAATTGAAATTCCTAATGAAGTCCCTTTCAGTGCCTTCAACCATTCATTTCTTCTCGATGATTTAGAGATCATTCTAGCGCTTCCCACAACTTCTCCATGATGTCCTGAAGGAGATATGCATAGACAAAAACATACACAATATCAAAGCATCCAATATATAGCATAAAATATAAATGAACTAATTAACTCAATCATATATCATAAATTGAACAATATTAAATCATAACCTATGTGGGTGATTAAGTAATCCCACAAATGATATCAAAGAAGACATAGATGAGAAAGACAAGTTGCTTTAATATTAATAAAATGGAGAATAAACTTACAACGTCAAAGACTTGATATTACAAGTCTCCTCTCACAATCTCAAACCCTTTCCTTGAATGAATAACCTCCTAGCCTTTTTTTCTGCAACATAAGCCTACTTCCAAAAATCATCCTCAATCCTTAGGCTTGTGTTAGCTTTATATGCCAAGAGGGGGAAGTTTGGGATCCATTTACGAAGGGATGAGATTCACTCATGTTGGGATAGGGGTTCCACAAAGAGGCGCAGGTAGCTCCATGATGGGAGGGATTAAGGCTGAATATGCATCCATTCAAAGCTTGTTAGTTGAGAAAGATTCAACTAACAATGCTTCTAGACTTTATTTTTATTTTTACATGGGTTAATTCATGTGTGCAGGTCACAATGTAAGATAGAGTGCACTTATGCGCATTTTCTGATGGACCTTTCTGCGTATGCACAAAAATTTACTAGGGAACTGCACATGAAGCCAAAAATATGATTTTTGAGCCTTGGGATCTAGGAATTTCATTCTCTTTGGGATAGTTTGGATTATATCCTTGCAAGGGGATGCTTTTGGAAAAAATTAATAGATAGTGAAAGGTTCAAATTGATGGTCATTTGCCTAATGTGACAAAATGATGTGTAACAGATTACTCCCTAAAGTGCAAAGTCAGAAGAGATTTTTGATGACTGAAGAGCTTTATCATGCCAAGTTTGGGGTTAGAGACTGTAGTCGAAGACCTGAAACAATCAATAAAATGTTACAATGCAATATATAATCATCATTGAGGTGGACATTACCATCTCAAAGTATAAATGTCTCAAAGAACCAGTACAGAAATACACCTGAAGATCCATGTCAATAAAAGACATAGTATGGGCACAACCATCAATGGATCTATGTTTACAATCATGAATATTTAATAACTCCACGCAACTTGGATGGATGAAACTAGATCCAAGGTCTTGATCTCCATCTCTTGATCCATAGTACAAATCTAGCCATGTGAGTGAATGTCTCGTAGTCAAACATGGTTGAAACCACTTGATTATTGGTCAATGATGTAAACCATTAACAAGTGTGAGAGAAACCACCAATAATGATAATGGCTCTCAAGGTACTTCTAGTACAATCTATTAAGTGTGAATAGATGTGTTGATGTCGAACACTCATATAATCATTTGATTAAAGGTCAATGATGAGAACCTGTCGTCGAAGGTGAGAAACCTATCATTAAGGCATGCACGCTACAAGGTACTAAAGGTTTATAGATCAACTTCCTAGATAGTGAGTTGAATTCGATAGGAAGAGACCCATCGTAGGAGGGCATACAACATGAAACTCATTTCAAGTTGTGAAGAACAACAATTTAGAGTAATCCAATACTAACTCAGGGATGGTCAATGCAATTGAAGACTATGAATAGAAAAGTAACTTGAACTAAGGTTGGACTTCTCTTGAACATATTGGTGACATGACATTCTGACTTGGCAACATTTGACTCAAAAAATAATACCTAAACCAACTTAAGACTTTCAATGAGGTATGGTAAATTAGGAGACAAATTAATTTCCCAAATCGAACACAAAAGTGACGGAGTGTCATGTTCAAGAGCGACATACTACCTTTTACAATATAAACAAACAAAAGTTCTTTCCAAATCCCCCCCCCCCCATAATTATTGGCAATTACCTCTTTATTTTTGGAAAGCTTGAGGAGGATAACATATGCTTGTCTTGTAATCTCATCCTTCAAATGAGTCCTTCGAAGTATTTTTAACAAACCCTAGGAAGGAGTGGTTCAGTGTCGTCATGATTGATGAGTCCTACACTGTTTAAGTTTTATGAGTCCAACTAAGGGGTAACTCAATGTTGTTTTCATGTTTCAAGAGTTTGAAAATACACAAAAATAAAACTCATTCATTTCTTTCAACATAAAATTTTAACGAGCCTGAAGAAAGTAAAGCTCGGTGTTTTTTCAGTTTTAGGGAGTTAGGAGAAAAACGTAAGTAAACTCCACAGTGTCCTTTTTCATAAATTTAGTCCCTTAAGCCTGAAAAAAGGTAAAATAATGCAGAAGAGAACTCTATTGACCATGATTAGTCAACATATACCTTTTTCATAAATAGTCTAGTTCAATCCATAAAAGGGGTAAACTTATACTGAATAGATGGTTGTTCATTTACATTTATGAGTTCAAACAGTTAAGTACTTGACGATATTTTCATGTCTAGGGAGTCTAAAAAGGGTGTAAAGGGAACTCCTTGTTTCACTTTTTCATACTTTTTTAATGAGTTCAAAAAAGTGATAAAAATGTGCTCAATATAACCAAATTTCAATTTAATTAATGAGAAATAAAATATGGAAAGAACTCAACATTTTCATGTACATTTTACGTGCATGTAAAGATAGCAAAATAAGCTTGGGATTTTCATGAGTTTAACGAGTCTTAAAAATAATAATTGAAATGAAGTCGGGATAGGTTTCATTTTTATACAAGATTGAAATAGAGAAAAACTATGCTTGAGAGTGGTTTCATTTTTACACAAGCTTGAAACAAAGAGGAAATTGTGCTTGAGATAGTTTTTCATGCCCCCAGCATAAGGACATAGGCACATTCCCCCCAAGCTTTGTTTCATTCATCTGAGTATACTACTATTACTAATAGGCGGATGAAATGAAGGTTCATTTATGAGATCAAGTGAAAGACTTGATTTAATTAGGGGAGGTTTTGTTTCATTTTTTAATGATCTTAACACAGAAAAGAACTATGCTCATGGAAACTTGTTTCATTTTTTAACGAGCTTGACACAAGAAAATTAAATATCCTCATGGGAGTTGTTTCATTCTTTTATCGAGGTTGACACAGTAAAAGAACCATCCTCATGGGTGTTGTTTCATTTTTTAACGAGCTTGAAACAAGAAAATAACTATGCTCATGGGAGTTGTTTCATTTTTTAACACATGAAAAGAACTATGCTTAGGGGTGTTGTTTCATTTTTTAACGAGCTTGACATAGGAAAAAAAATATGCTCATAGGGACCTGTTTCATTTTTTAATGAGGTTGACACAGTAAAAGAACCATCTTCATAAGGACATGTTTCATTTTTTTACAAGGTTGACACAGTAAAGGAGCCATCCTCGTGGGGACCCATTTCATTTTTTAACGAGGTTGACACAGTAGAAGAACTATCCTCTTAAGTATTTGTTTCATTTTAATGAGGTTGACAGAATAAAAGAACCATCCTCATGTGTTTCATGTTTATGCGAGATTGAAACAAAAATAACTATTCTCATAAGAACCTATTTCATTTTTTAACAAGGTTGACACAGTAAAAGAACTATCCTCTAAGTCAATTGGATCATGGCTTCCATTTGGAAGAAACACATGCCAAGGGATGTTTCCTGACCATGGCTTCCAAGACATCTTCATGATAAGGAAGAATAGTTCTCTAGAAGGAATACATATGAAGAGAATCAAAAGGGATAAGAAAATCCATTTCAAATTCCCCCATAAGGTTCCCTATGTCAATTACCGGATCTAAGTCACATGAAGTCGAGAAAACATTGAGGGGCTCACTTGGATTGGTAACTGGAGACATGGGAGTGGTTGCCACATAATTAACCCATGGTGGTTTGGAAGCCACTTGCAAATAAGGAACATTCAGGGATTTTGGATGGTTGGTAATCGAATCAAGATCTACAAATGAAATCTGGTCAATAGTCACAATGTTTCCATTGTGAGGAAATGACATCATGCGAAAGAGTGTTGCTATGAAAACTTTCATGGAATAGAAAATTTCTCTCCAAAGGAGAAAATTGAAATATAAGGGACCTTGGACTACCTAAAGGCTCACTAATGGTTCTGTTAAAATCCAAAATATTGTGTGTAACATGCACAAGTTGAGGGGAACCCTAAGATTGCCAAGCAAATGAGGATAAAATATTGACAGAAGCACCTTCATCTATATTTTCGTGACGAACATTCTTACCATATGCTTTCACAATGATTTAGAAAGGGTTGGAAGAAGGAAGACGAGGCTCTATCAGTCTACTCCAATTAAAAGAAATAGTCTCATAATTTGGAGGGGGGTCAATGGAAACATGTGAAATCCCCCCATGTGTAGAAGAATCTAAAGTCATAAGAAGAACCTGAGTGGTCTTAATTTCACTCTCTAAAGGGAGAGAGGGATCAACTGAGGATGGTATTGAGTTGACCACTTGATCAAACAATGGCTCATCAACTTGAGTGATATGTGTTTCACTCTCCAATGGGAGAGTGGGATTGATTGTACTTGGAATTAGATCAATCACTTCATCAATTAGCGATAGGTTGAGAGAAATTTTATTATAACAATTTGGAAGTTGTTGTTGTGAAACAATAAGTTTTTCCAAAAATTTTGAGGCTTAATCCATATTATGGAAAATGTGACTATAATGAATCCCTTTGCATAACCTACAAGGAGACTTGACTTTACCCTTTTTCCCAAGAGCCTCACAATCACTGGTTGATGAATCAACAATAGGTTGATAAGAATTTTTTGACCATACTTCCAAGATCTTAGGAATACTAGGACAATCAATAAGGAAGTGGTCACCCTCACAAAGCTTGCAAGGGTATTTGGGTTTGCGATGCATACTGGAAGTTTCTTCAACATTACCATTACCTACAACAATGGTTGGTTGGTTGGCATCTTTGTTTATCTTGCTTCTTCTTCTTCTTAGTCACCTGGTTACTAGCATCAAGGATTTTACCAAGCGAAGAAGAAGAAATAGAGGATGTGTTGGGTGAAGAAGGTAAAGGGTCAACAAGAGGTTGGTGATGTTGAGATGATGAACTCAGTTGAGGTGGAATAGTTTGGGTATTTTGGATCAAAGAAGTTAAAACAATCACACCAGTAAATCTGTCGTGAATCCAGGAAGTGACAATGTAGCCATATAAGGATGACCGACATTTGCAAAATTAGGGAGAGAATTAGGTGTTAAATTTCCTAATTTTCCTATGTTGCATCAGTGACTTTATCCCAAATTACTTCTTCATTAACAATGCATTTAATTATTATCAGTAATCAATCATAAATGTAACTGAAGAAAGTACAATGTATACAGTGACAAAGAAGACAATAGCACAACCATTGGAGACAGTATATTGGTCTGAGACCAAGGAAAAAACCCACAAGGGGGAAACCCTTTCAAATTTTCTTCTTTAATAGATCATCATAAAAATATTTCAGCAAAGAGTACAATGAGCCCAATACATATGTTTACAGCGGATAATAACAAATCAGATATACATATATACAAATATATATAATAGAAGAGAGAATCCCCAATCCAACAGATCACTGAAGCCAACTAAAGCCAAGATGCCAAGCCCTAGATTAGAACCTTGGTCTCTCCCATAAAAATTGTCCATGTGTGACTAAAACACCCTGGTCACTCTCTCAGATACTCTGAGAGGATGACTGTGACTGTTCGGTCGCTCTCAGGAAGACTTTGTGCATGCGACTAGAGTGAAACACACCAAAAAACCTTGGTCACCTCCTTAATGTGTTGTGCAAGCGACTGGGATGGCCTGGTCACTCTCAAGACCATTATGTGCTAGCGTCCGAGGACCAATCTCTACAGATCTTCTTCTAAACCCTTAGTCGCTCTCATAAGCCAATCTCCCAATGTCTAGAAAGTTGTAGTCATTGTATTTCCCACTCTGTTCAAATGTATAGGGACCAAAATGCCCTATTCTATTCCAACATCTAAGATCCATAAAACCCTAACTCAGATCGAACCTTTCGCCTGTGATTTCAGACTCTTGTATGAACTCCTTCCGTCGAACCTGTGTGTGCCAAGACAAAAGAGAAGAATAGAAAAATGACTTAATCAATGTAATGAAATGAAATTGAGGTTTCTTCTATTTATAGGCTTTCTTGAGGGGTTTACTTGGGGTTAAGGTAACCGAAGTAGTTATCCATGTAGTTAGGGCCGACCCATTCCATAATGAATGTATGTATAAAATAATTCGAAACTAACTTCTGCTTAACCAAATCGGGTGATCTTTAGGTCGATTTTGGTCCTCTCGAAAAGAGTAATTTAATGAAAGCATCATGTTAGTCATATGATCTATCCAAAGTGGAATTTGAACCTAGTTTCAAAATTAACACTTCCTCTCAACTAGGAAGAATTTCACCTAATGACATCATCCTGTCAAGTTGTTGTAATGATTTGACTATCTATGCTCAAATCTATATGCTAAAACCTTCTCAGATCTAGAAGAAGAATTACTGAGGAGCCATAGCTTCCACCCATTCCAAGCGAGAGGATAACACATCAAAAAAGGGAGCACATCTTCAACCCTGGAATCTCATCGGGGAGCTTACCCTCGACTCAAAATATCAAAAGGGGAGTAACTCTCAACCCGATCCTATTGCATACCGATCTTCCCAACAATGAGTCTCCATAGCCATGTGATAGAACACCCGCACCATAATCGACTTGGGTTTTACACCCCAAGTACACTCTCAACTCGTTGGCCAAATGAGGAGCGGTATTCCCTACAAGTTGGCCTACTTGTGGGTATGATTCCAACTGGGTTATACTTTGCAAAGACCAAACAAGGGAGAAAAATTCTCTAAACCTTTGAAGATAGGGGAGAAATATTCTTCAACCCTATGGGTAACAGATAGGGATCATACCATATCGTCCAGAGTTCCCTCAACCCCAAGAGCTCTATATCTTGATTCCTTACCCTGGGAGCTCAAACATGGTAGAAAGAGTTGGCTTAATGGCCTCGATCAGCACTACCCCTTATCCAGAAGGGATACATCCATCAGTCTAAGCTTCTCTTTGAAAACCAATATTTTTTTTTATATTTCCTTCGTGAGAATATCTGCAATCTATTCGTCTCCTGATATGTGATGGAGCCTAAAAGTTCCTCTCTCCACCATGTCTTGAATGAAGTGATATTGTATTTCAGTATGCTTGAACTTGTCTTGGAACACGGGATTCTTTTCCAAACGTATTCCACCTTTGTTGTCATGGAATATCACTATGGTATCTAGGACCTACTCAAATATCTCTCCAAAGAGCTTTCTCAACCAAACTTCTTTGTAGCTAGCCATGTTAGCGACAATGTATTCTGCTTAAAAAATGCTCATTTCTACAGACTTTTGTTCCCTTCTCATCCAGGATATCATGGCGGATCCAAGGCTAAAACAACACCCTGATGTACTTTTCCTGTCGATGACATTTTTGGCCCAATTAGCATTAGTGTATCCATGAAGTTGAACATTTCCGGCAAAATATCTTAGGCCAAGTGTGATCGACCCATGCAAATATCTCAATATGTGTCTGGACACTATCTAATGTGTGTAGAGGGGATCGTCATGAATTGAATCAGTTTGTTTATTTCATAGCATCTTCCTGGACGAGTGTTCACAAAGAACATCAGAGTCCCAATTAATTATCTATAATGGGATGGATTTTCTAAGGTTGGTCCTACAACATCTCCACATAACTTCTTAAAGTTCATTTCCATCAGTGTAACCATGGATTTGCATTCAATCATTTCAAATATTTCCAACAACTTTACAACGCATTTTCCTTATGAAAGGAAAATCTCACTAGGCCTTTGCCACACATCAAGGCCCAAAGAGTAGTGCATGATACCAAGGTCTTTCATCTTAAATTCAGAGGCTAGCTTCCTCTTACATTCAATCATTAGAGGCTCACTACCTGTCAAGAATATATCATCAATATATAAAACCAAAATTAATGGTCTACCTTGGACTACCTTGAAGTAGAGGTTGGGATCGACATTGCTTCTTGTGAATCCAAACTTCACTAAGTAATTGTTAATGAATGCATACCAAGCCTGGGGAGCTTGCTTCAAACCATAAAATTCCTTCTTCAAACATAAAACATGAGTTCTTTGATCTTCCACTTCAAATCCTTGTGGTTTTTCAACATATACTTCTTCCTATAACATGCCATGAAGGAATGTTGTCTTTACATCCATTTGACGAAGAGTCCATCCTTGACTTGCAACAAGGGAAACTATAAAACACAAGGTTGTATATCGAGCCACATGTCTAAATATGTTATCGTAATATTCTCCCTGTTTTTGAGAGAATCCTCAAGCTACGAACCTTGCTTTGTATTTCTCAATGCTTCCATCCATTCCATGCTTGATATTGAATAACCATTTTGAAGTTACAATAGACCTTCCATTAAGTCTAGGTACAACATCCCATACATAATTTTTCACAATTGATTCATATTCTTTAGCCATAGCATACTTCCAAAATTGTTCTCTTCTTCTTTGAATGAGGATGGTTTGGCTTGAATCATAGTGCTCATAGCTACTGAATATCCCTGATACTTACATGGTTGCTTCCTTTATATGAATTATCTATGAATGGGGACATTTATTTCAGTATCCTATAAAGTATCACGGAGCCAAAGTGGTCTTTTCCTAGTAGGAGGATTTAACACCACCTCCCAGGTATACCCAAAGTAACCATGCCAACCAGGGTAAACATGAGGAGAGATGTTACTACAATCCGATTCAACCTCCTATGTCACCTTAATGAAGTGTAATTGACATAACATCACATACAGTCATCCAACATCATCAACAAAACCCTGAGGAGACAAGTCAGCCACATAGACAGCATGTCCCTGGGTCCCACTGCTATTCTGCATCTCTTAGGCCATAGTCACTCTCATGCTATGGGAAAGGGAGTGACTAGAAACCCAAAGACGGTCTCACAAGCATGCCTGCCAGCGATTGTGGACCAAAATTTCTAGTTTTGTGCCAGAAACCCCAGGATTTAAGCCACATTTCTAGCCAAAAATCTTGGCCTCTCCCCAGAACTTGTTGTAACTTCTAGAATTCTTTAAAAATATAATAACAATGCTAATCAATCAAAATCCCCCTCAGCACTAGGCCTAAGCATCCCCAACCGGGACTGAAATTCTGTCAAAAACTTGGCATCAATGCAACCTACAGGTCTAGGATACAAGACATAACATAGATGACTGAAACAACTTATGAAGCATAACCATAAGGATCACCTCCTTCCACATTGTACTACTACATCATCAATTAGGTATTTCATCCATCAATTTAATAGTTACAAGTAAATATATGAAATGACCATGACATGAACCAATCATTCAACCATGCTTATAACTAGCATAAAACCATATAAGTATCAAATATATGACAACCGTTAAATCCACATATAAATCAGTGAAAATGTAAGAGAAATTAGCTTTTATTAATCATAAGCAAATCCAACCATGTTCGGGACTTCCACATACCACCCGACCATAGACATGGATGAACCAAATATCTCTTTCAGCCAATCACCCCCATGCCATATTACAAGCATGAATGTGGGATCTCATAGAACAACCAATCCAAGAAAAACCAAGCGAATCTAGAGGTTAAAATACCACCATCCTCATCACACCAAAATCGATGCTCCGATCACAAACGGACAAAAATTGGAATGCCATCCAGAATCCATTACTATCCTTGAGGAATTTTCTATCTCCTTGTCTCTCAAGCTTTACCAAAATACAAACTTGGATCACTGGGCCCTAAACTGATATTTCTCCCTCAGGATTTACCGTGTATCCCACCAAAACCAGTCAAGGGATTCCTAGGCCTTTGGGAATGAACCTTGAGACCACCTCCACCCCAGATTCTGAAATCCATCTGAAAATTCCAAAGTTATAAAACCGAAATAAACATCCCAACATACCATGGCATCCGGAAAAAAGGCTAGGCTAGGCTAGGTTGAAAACCATTACCATAACCTGGTAAGACCATGCCACTGACAACAAGATAACCATACACCAACATGCAAAGAAATTCATGTTCAAACCATATAGGAGATCACACATGAAAAAGGTTACATGCAAGTATTCTTGCTAAATTTTATTGATCCTTCTTTCCTTTTCTTGATCCTTTCTTGCTTTTCCTTTCCTCTCCTTTCTTTCCCTTTCCTTTTCTCCAACTAGAGTGCTCCAAGAAAACTCTAAGTGAATAAGAGAGTGAGAGAGAAAGAAAATAATGAGAGAGTTCCAAAATTGAACTTGACAAAAGCCTACACTATCAAGATCTAACACTGAGAAACCTACCAACTGATCCTCATAAGCCTTTTTATCAATGAGGCCTCTAATTTCTTCATTTTCCATTATTTTCCTTCAATTTCCTCCTCACATGTAACCTGTTATATTTCACCTCCTTTTTCTCCTAATTTCCTTCGTTTTGATAAATAAATGTGCCAAAATGCCTTTGCCAATTTCCTTAGCCAAAACACACATCCAATGATGCCTACTAAGATATATTTTCCCAACATTCAGCTTGAATACGTGTCCCTTACCTGTGGTATTATTTTTGCCTTTATTTACATTATTACATGGAATTTTCACCAAGGTTGTTACAAAACCCTCCCCCTTGGCGGAACACCGTCCTCAGTGTTAAACCACACCAATACCTCAACAAAACCACTGAAAAGAAAACATACTACCCATGGAGCTTTATAAATTGGCTCATTGCGATATTTACAATGAATGACGTGCTCAAAAGAAAAACATCATGACAATATGACCAGATAACAATCATACCACATACTGGAGCTTTATAACATAACTCATTAGGGTATTTACAATAACCACATACACATATGTACATTTTCTAAACCAGCAAATAAAAGGATACGATGCTTGTATCAATCAACAATGAAGTCCAAAGGATCACACCTCCACCCTCAAAAGTAGTACTAGGACTCACCTCCTTCCTAGGAAGTCTAGAATCCACTGCCATAGTCAAAGCTACGTCTAATGTCCAGTGCTACAATCCTGCAACACTTGTTCCCTCAGTGAATAATTACTAGTTCATTGTTCTAGGGCACACTCCCAATGTGCATCTGATTCCATATGGAAATGCTCATAACCAAAACAAATATATCTATGACCTTCCCTTCTCTGCTGCACAGTCCCGCGGGAAATTCGGTCACGCCCTTCCATGCAATCACTCACCTTCCAAGTTCCCCGGAATCCCCTATCCCAAGCAATCCATCCCTTGACAAGGCTTCCTTGCATTGTAAGATACAAAACCAAGGCATATACCTGCCTTAAAAACATCATACCGGTCATAACATGCTCATGGAAATCAATGGACACTATTGGGTACCAGTGTCCCATAATGGCCCTACTCCTAAAGTACGCTACCAACATACTGTTGAAGTTCCAATTTATTTCACTAATGTTGTCGATTCTTGTAGTCGATTTCAACCACCCAACCAGGCATGCTCATGCATTCCTGCTCCAAGCACATAATGTCCATTAGATTCAAATAAATTGAAATAACCTCAAATCACACCTCATTGGTAGTTTGTCAATAAGGTACTCTTGCAATCATGTTCACTTCCTGTCACAACAAGTCAAACTGGCATATTTGACCAAATCAACATGTATAAATATATCACATCAAGTTAGCTAAAAAAGAACCATCAAAATGATAAATCATATGTAACCATCATAGACCTAATAATAAATCACATATAATCATCATATAACATAGTCATAAATCACATGCATAATAAAACTAAAATAAAATACTAATACTTATCCTTTAATCAATCTGTAGCTTCTACCTTTGTCTTTTTTCCGTACGCACACTAGATCTATTGACACACCCGACAAACACCCATTGCCTTCTCCTCAACCATGTGCACATACACATAGTGTGCATCACACACATACAACTACACACATCATACAACACCATGCATTACTGCATCTACACCATTACCATATGTACCACAGGTACACAATACCATCTTTACACTGCAACCACCTGCACAACGTGTGCACAACATCACATATACATGGCACCACCTGTAAAACGTGTACACAATGCCACATGTACATTGTACCACTTGTACGACGTGTACACAATACCACATGTACATCATACCATATGCATAATATGTCTGCGACACCACATGTACATGACACAACATGCTCACAATGCCACTTGTACTATCATGCACACAACACCATATATACATAACAACATATGTAAAACATGCATAGAACACCATATGTACATAGCATTACATATCCAACATGTGCACAACACCATATGCACACAACACTGCATATGCAATATTCATACAACACTATCTGTACCATTGTGTACATAACATTGCATAAACAACATGTACACACGCTATGTATACACAACACCACATGCGCACAACATTGTAGATGCAACATGTACAACATATGCACAAAAATAGTACCTCACATCCAAAATCACACCGTCTCTACCAAGAAACCTTGATCCCAATGTCTTATCCATGCTTGCGCTAGTATGTTGCAAACCACACTGCTTTCATTTCACTGATGTATCCTTCCATATTACCTGTCATAACCTAAACATATGAATAATACAAGTAGACAATATCAATTCATACCCACATGATACTGACCTCATATATTTGTCATGGCTACTCTTCCCACTTGATTTCTCTTGAACCAGGAATCTCTTCATGCCATTTGCCTGCATAAGAAATAATTCCTCCACCAGAATGATCCCTGACAACCCTGTCAAACAATGGAATAGATACATACATACATATATAATCATTAGCATAAAACAATCATCATCCTGTTAGACAATGACATACATACATACATACATACATACATACA
Source organism: Pinus tabuliformis (assembly GCA_031772625.1). Classification (NCBI taxonomy): domain Eukaryota; kingdom Viridiplantae; phylum Streptophyta; class Pinopsida; order Pinales; family Pinaceae; genus Pinus; species Pinus tabuliformis. The sequence goes on from CM062816.1 coordinate 771,022,938, forward strand.
TACATACATGTATACATATATAAACATCAACATAATCATGATCATGACATAATTACCAGATAATATAAGGTCTAGGTTAAGAGAACTTCCTTTATCCATGTGCAACATGTACAACATTGAGAACAAATGTTCCCAACATAGCCAAGGCATCTGACACCTCAGATCCATTTAATTTACCTTTTCTAGTTACCTTTCACATGTTTGTACTGCCACCATCCATTTACCACTAAGGACCAACCAATCCAACTGAATTTCAGTCTTACCTTCCACTACGCTTACTCATGCACAAAGCTTCATCTGAGTCTTACCTTATCTGTTGGGTACCACATGACTCTCCCTGACATCCACTAACTTTCCTCTTTCCCAACCAATTCCCAAGACTCAAAACATAAAAGGAAACCCAAGAAACAAACAAGAAGATCACGAAAACCCATAACAATAATATAACACCGCAAAAAAGAGGCATAAATATGCACCAAACACACGCAAAATTTAAAATCAAGCACAACAATATCAAAATACTAAAAGCACAAGACTAACAACAAACACCATCACTCAATCCCCATGGTTCCCAGTGCTTCCAAAGGAAAGCTCAACCTGAACCTTCTTCAAGATTCATGGAAATCTCTCTTGCCATGAAACTCCCTACATTATACGACCATAAACACATAATGTTAGTGCATAAATAAACATAACAATACATCAGTTACCTTATCTTTTCATTCCAATTTTGATGCCTTGCAACTAAACACATCCACGCCATCTCTCAAGGGACTCCAATTATCTTGACAGGTCCACCTATAACTAGAGACTAGCTAATATACTTGTCAAGTACATATTCATGAATCTAGCACATATCCATGTAATGTCAACAAATCAAGGTTAAGAAGACTCCTTATATGAAAAGCACTCATTTGTTTGGAATTATGGTTTCCAAACCTAGCCAAAGAAATTCTTGCCCAATTCCTTTCTTTTACCTTTTTCCTTGCTGCAATCAAGGCATCATATGTGTTTTCGCATCACCCAACTGTTAGTTATACAAACATATCAACTATTACCTTATCACGCTAATACCAAGAATGTTTCCTGCAACTCCTCACACATGTAAGCCACATGTTCCACATATCAAGATAATTATATCTATCAATTCGAAATCAACCTTTATCGGGACTAACAATCATGTCATAATCCATATTCAACTCTTAGTCATTAGTCATAATACATAATGCTACAACTATAACCTATTATACTCAAGTACATGTCAACTATCTCAACTCATATATATTAGCACAACCATCTTAAAACAAGATCATTTGAACACATAATCATATTATGCAATTCATTAAACATTCAACCAACTTGCAACATACCATGTTAAATAAATCAACTAGATGACATAATCAAATATTCAAGCACCAAATATACGACATAATCAATCGCATACCTTACTATATCTTAGGGGAGGCTATCTTGTCTGCACATTCAATCTAGTTAGCATGATATAACTTCACAACATATCAACTCAAACATAAATAATATCATGATATCCAAAATAGTCACTAGCTAACATGTTTACATCATAACTCATACACAATTATCATTCACACATATGAAGCGTCAATCTATATTAGTACAACATCATATCACAAATATGTCGGATCATACTTGAATTTCATAACCATAACCATCTACATAGGCCAATCCAATTTAGCATAATACATATAAAATCAAGGTATAAATGATATAACCCTAATCATCAAGCTAATTATCATTCTCATCAAAAAAATATAACCTAATCATCAAGCTAACTATCATATAACAACAAGAAGTTAACTTATAACATACTCATCAGCAACATATAACATAAGTAGGTTATCTAATATAAAACAACAATAGCAATGCATACAACTACAAGTTACTATCAATCTTGACTATCCGACACATGTGCATATAACTACACTAATCAAATAACATATATCATGAATGTAACCATAACATCAAAAGACATGTACATAAACCTAATGCATACAATAATCCTTAACTTACATAAATGCATGTCAACATACAATACCTGTGTGACGATCTGCTCTTACCCCAAAGTCCAATGCTGCAACCTCATTATGATGCTCTACATCTTCTACTCTATCTCAGCCAACACATTAGCATCATAACATACCAATATCACCCTAATGACCTAATTTTCATATCATGACTTCACAAGGCGTGCATGACCTACTATTCATGTATAACTATAACCAAGATCATACATGCATGACCATAACCCCTTGCACACATTTCCTCATGCAACTATCAACCTGCATAAGCAATGCTTAATCAACTTACCATATGCATAATCGCATGTAGTCGAGCATAAGTGATCGATTCTCGTATTCAACCTGTCATACTGATGCATGTAATAAAATAACCCGAATGAAACCCAACATACTATGATGTAATCAAGCTGCATATACTCATGTAACCAGTCATATACTCCTGAAAATGCATTCCAAAAAATCAACATCAAGTTCCTCATGGCAACCTTACTACAACCATGATCAACCTTATGCAATGCGACAAGCACATGGAATGCAATTGTAAGAGACACACATGCAACTGACATGCATGCATGACCAATCACCTTCACCCAAGGAGAGAGAAACCATGCTTTGATACAAATCTATAGTATCAGATATGACCCAAAGAGAGCGCAACCCACTCTGATACCAATTTGTAACACCCCTCCCAGGTCTACCCAAAGTAACCATGCCAACTAGGGTAAACATGAGGAGAGATGCTACTATAATCATATTCAACCTCCTATGTCACCTTAAGGAAGTGGAATCGATGGAATATTGCATATAATCATCCAACATCATCAACATAACCCTCAAGAGTTAAGTCAACCATTCAAACAACCTGTCTCTAGGTCCCACTGCTATTCTGTAGCTCTTAAGCCATAGTCGGTCTCATGTTATGGGCAAGGGAGCAACCAGAAACCCAAAGGTGCTCTCATAGGATTGCCTACCAGCAATTGTGGACCAAAATTGCTAGTTCTGTGCCAGCAACCCCGGGATTTAAGCTACTTTTCTAGCTCATAATCCTGGCCTTTGCCCAAGACTTGTTGTAACTTCCAGAATTCATTAAAAATATAATAAAAATGTTGATCAATAAAAAATCACCCTCAGGAATAAGCCTTAGCATCCCCAACCAGGATAGACATTCTGTCAAACACTTGGCATCAATGCAACCTATAGGTCTAGGATACAAGACAAAGCATATATGACTAAAAAAACTTATGAAGCATAACCAGAAGGATCACCTCATTCTCCATTGTAATACTACATCATCAATTAGGTCTTGCATCCATCCATTTAACAATTACAAGTAAATATATGAAATAACCATGATATGAACCAGTCATTCAACCATACTTATAACTGGCATAAAACCATATAAATATTAGAGATATGACAACCATTAAATCCACATATAAATCAGTGAAAATGTAAGAGAACTTAGATTTTATTAATCATAGGAAAATCCAACTAGGTTTGGGACTTCCACGTACCACCCGACCATAGACATGGCTGAACCAAATATCTCTTTTAACCAGTCACCCCCATTCCATATTCCAAGCATGAATGTGGGATCTCATAGAATAAAAAATCCAAGAAGAACTAAGGGAATCAAGAGGTCAAACCACCTCCGCCCTCATCAAATCATCATCACACTAACACCGGTGCTCCGATCACAATTGAACAAAACTTGGAATTCCATCCGGAATCCATCACTATCCTTGAGGATTTTTCCATCTCCTTGTCTCTCAGGCTTTACCACAATACAAACCTGGATCACTAGGCCCTAAACTGAGACTGCTCCCTCAGGATTTACCATGTATCCCGCCAAAATTGGTCAAGGGATTCCTAGGCCATTTGGAATGAACCTTCAGACCACCTCTGCCCAGGAATTCCAAAATCCATCTGGCAATTCCAAAGTTATAAAACTGAAATAAAAATTCCAACGTATCATGGCATCCAGAAAAAGGATAGGCTACGCTGAAAACCACCGTCATAATCTGGCAAGACCATGCTACCGACAACAAGAGAAACATACACCAACATGCAAAGCCATACATGTCCAAACCAGCTAGGAGATCACACTTGCAAAATGTTACCTGCAAGTATTCCTTCTAAAGCTTCTTGATCCTGCTTTCCTTTCATTGATCCTTGCTTGCTTTTCCTTTCCTCTCCTTGCTTTCCCTTTCCTTTGCTCCAACTAGAGTGCTCCAAGAAAAATCTAAGTGACCAAGAGCGTGAGAGAGAGAGAATAATGAGAGAGCTCCAAACTTGTACTTGACAAAAACCTACACTGTCAAGACCTAACACTGAGAAACCTGCTAACTGATCCTCAGAAGCCTTTTTATCAATGAGGCCTCTAATTTCTTCATTTTCCATTATTTTCCTTCAATTTCCTCCTCACATGCAACTTGTGACCTTTCACCTCCTTTTTCTCCTAATTTCCTTTATTTTGATAAATAAATGTGCCAAAATGCTTTTTTCCTTTTAATGCCTTTGCCAATTTCCTTAGCCAAAACACACATCCAGTGATGCCCACTATGCTATATTTGTCCAACATTCAGCTTGGAATACATGTCTCTTACTCATGATCTTATTTTTGCCTTTATTTACATTATTACATGGAATTTTCACCAGGGATGTTACAAAGGATCTCTTGGAGGCAGATCTAACTCCATAGGCTCTCATCAACCATATCAGACTCGAGAACAAACAAACCATATAGAATATTCGAGTCATCATTATCTTCATGAGGAGGAAGACTCTTGCTTTTCCAAGAGGTGCATCTTCATCGAATGTTACGTCCCTAGTAATTTCAACCTTCCTCTGACCAGAAATATATATTCTATATGCTTTATAATTTTCACAATAACCCACAAATGTACCTTTTCTTCCCGTAGCTTCCAATTTTTTCCTTTTATCCTTTGGCACATGAGAATTTATAGGGGCATCCAAATACATGAAGATGGATGATATGAGGCGTGATGCCTATGAATATTTCTTCAGGGGCCCTTTTTTCTAACGCTTGATGAGTCACCCTGTTTTGAACATATACAATAGTAGATGTAGCTTTGGCCCAAAGGAACTTTGAAACCTTTTGATCATGGAGCATAGTAAGAGGAACTTCTAATGTAGACATGTTCTTCGTTTCAGCAAGACCATTCCATTCAGGAGTATATGGCACAATCGTTTCCTTCTTGATCCCATCTTTCTTGCAAAATTCTATGAATTCCTTTGACATGTATTCCCCTCCAGTGTTAGACTAAAGACTTTGATTCTCTTTCCTAATTGATTTTTTATCAAAGCTTTGAATTACTTGAATCTTTCAAAGGCTTCATTCTTGTGTTTAAGGTAATATATCAATGTTTTTCTTGAGAAGTCATCAATAAAGGTGATGTAGTAGAGATGACCACCAATAGAATGTACAGGCATCAGACCACATATATCATAATGAATGAGATGGAGGATGTCTCCAAGAATTATCTTTATCTTAGTCTCCCTCTCTACAAGATTATAGAGGACTTCTTTATAACCAAAGAAATGATGAGTGGCCCCACTATCAACCAACCAACTATCCCACGAATCCGGTGGATAAGAAATAGTAAGAGGAGATAAGAATATATTCAAATTTATTTACAGTATTACTTTCATACCTGGAAGCCTTTGACTTCTTTTGAGGAGGATGTTCTTCTTCACGTTCACTTGAGGAGTCTCTTATTCTTCTTTCATATCTTCTATCATGGTTCTTTCTTTGTTTGTCTTTGCTTCTTTTGTTATTGTAGTTTCCTATAGTGTTATAGTGTGGATTATTTCTTTTCTAAAGACAATCTCGTGCATAATGACCCCTCTTATGGAAATTTAAGCTTTAAATATGAAATAACGATTTGCCATTCCTTCCTTTTTTATTTTGAGAAGGATTCTTCCTTGATGGACCTCCTCTTGCCTTCTTTCTTTTACCATGAGTGATATATGCAGCGGGCTCTCCCTCTTCATGTTTTTGAATCCTTCCTCATCCTTGATTCTTCTTGAGTGAGCTTCCCAAAAATTTCATTAAATGACGCAAGGACATTGTTTTTTATGATTGTAGTAACGAAGGTTTCCCAAATAGTAGGGAGGCCCCTAAGAGTCACAACTACTAGCTCCCTGTCAGCAATTGATATCTAAGGTGAGATATCCTCATAATGTAGGGTTAAACAAATTCTCCTTTGTTCATATTAGTTTCGTTGAGTTGATATTGCAAGGTGATCATCTCATTCAAGTTGTTGATTTCATACATGCTCGCTATCTTGTCATACATATATTTATACTTCCTTAAATTTCCAACATATGCAAATAAATGATATTGTAAACCATCAATTATAATTTTCTTTGCTTTGGACTCACCTTTCTTGTACTTGTTCTTGAGATAAGCGGAAGAATTTTCTAGAGGCTCGAGCATCCTTCCTTGGATGTATTCCAGCACATCATTATTGTCAGCTATAATCTCCATTCTGACTTTCCATGATGAAAAGTTTGATGAATCACCCAAATTTTCATGCTCCTTGAAGGTAGAGGATGACATATTGATCTTGATCAGGCAATATACTTTCTGAAAGTGAGGGCTTCAATCCTTGTCTTCTTTTGGGCTTTTCCTTCACCTTAACTCTGATTCCATGTTAAATTTTCTAATTGTTCTATGTTGTATTAGTTACTTTAGCCCAAATTACTTCTTCATTAACCACAAATTCAATTATTAGCAATATAATCAATCATAAATGTAACTAAAGAAAGAACAATATATGTAGTGACAAAGAATAAAATAGCACAACCATAGGAGACAACAAATTGGTCCAAGACCATGGGAAAACCCCACAACGGGGAAACCCTTTCAAATATTCCTCTTTAATAGATTTGTTATCACTTAGAAATTTCCCTAGATGTGGAAGGAAATAACTGAGGTGACCTCAGAACCTGTTTTAGGTTGAAGCTATCCCTTCAACCCGAAGAGGGATATATCCATAAAACTCAGGTACCCTATGGTCATTGTAGTAGAAGGTTTTGTGCAATTGAGTTTAGGTGGCCATATTTAGGTATAGGGTTAAATTGGGTGGGTGATATTTAAAACCATTGGGCATGGATTACATCTATTAAACAAATGAGATCATAGCTCCAATGAGCAGGTTGTATAAAGCATGAAAAGTCACAAGTGCTTTGATTGTTTGAGAGATTTTGAAGAAAGATGACTAGAATAACAAATAATAATGACTGATAATTTAAGAGAGGAGCATTAATGAAACCCAATATCATAAACTAACATTCCCAGACATGGAAGAAGACAATTATATAACAAAGAAAATACTAACAGGGAGAAGAAACACATGAATTTCCTACTAACTACTCATTAAACATTGTGAATACATTTAAGATTGCTCAAATATATTTGGACTACAAGAGTTTTTCTAATAAAAGCTAACCTCACTTCATTATTCATAAAATTTTTATATAGTGCTTTACATAACAATTTGCAAAATAATAGTCATCACATAATTATAGAAACTAAGTTATTTTAAATATCTTTCAAGTTCATGTATGCACAGATAAACTTAAAAATGTTTTATCTTTTCTAGAATAACTATATGAAAATATGCTTGTATTTAGGAAAAAAAGTATTTGGTCAACTACCTCCCCTGAAAGTAGAACGGGTCCCTAAACTGTAGTTTAGCATTTCTGCTAGCATAATAGGTCCCACTAAAACAATCCATCAAAATCGCTCTTGCATTCTTCTTCAATTTTGCTAGAAAATATTTAGCCTCAAATCTGGAAATTGGTTTATTAATGTTCATCCTTAGCCTTGGATTCTGGAGTGGCTGAAGCAAACTACTAACCCCTCTTTTCCTGCAATTCAAAAGTTTTCGACTCATACGCATTCAACTCTTTGCATGGTCTTATCGAAGAAGTTTCCACCTTATTATTTCATCGATATTCCTCATCTCCTTGCACTTTTTCTCCTTTGAAATTTGTTTTATTATATGACTGAGCCGATGATTATTGACTTAATGATATCAGAAGATTTTTATAATGTAACTTACGTGAATTTTTTATTTTTTCCATGGCTCCTTTTTCTTTATCCCTTCTCACATTTCTTCACCGTAGGATCGAGGGTTGTGACCTACAGCTTAGCCTCGAGGTGCTAGGGAATTTTTTTCCCTACTAGGGGTTGTTTTTCCTTTGTTAAGTGCTTTAGTACCCGATTTTCTTTAAACTCTTACGACCATGTATGAGCCCCAATATCAGAGTCCCTCTAATCGGAAATTTCCAATCGGAGGAGTTACTTTGGAGCTGCGATATTCCTCAACCTCTAATATGCGACCTCCGATATGATGTCATCAATCCACGTGGCACCTCATGAGTGGTGACATGTGTCACCCTGATTCCCCCCCCAAGCCCCCCTCAAAACACCAAAACGTCCTGCCATATGTCCTTCCATACTGCTATGTCATTCTGAATTAAGATGCAACTATAGTTTTATTGGAATCAATCATATGTTGCCAAGCATCCTGCTAGAGAAGAGAGAAAAGTTCCCGTCCTCCTTTTTTTTGTGATGAAATACTTTGTTAATATGTATCGACACTCCTCGATGGTTTTAACACTCTCGACATTTGTATTTCACAACTTCCTAAGGTTGTCACATTCTCTAATTCACCAATTCACCGATTCGTCAATTCTTGATCGCCGATATGCTCTGGAACTATGATATGTAGGACCCTTCGAAGTTGTGATCATTGATTTTCTCTAGACCTCCTATATACGATCGATGATTCACCCCAGACCTCCGACATTTCTTCTTTTCAAAGGCTTCAAACCCTTAAACTTCAACATGCCATATATTTGATCGTCCATTTTTGGCCTTAGACATATTGTTGGAAAGCTTGTTTAGAACACGTTCCAATGGAGAGGGTCCGCTGTAGAATTTGATTCCTTCTACTTGTAAAATTATTGCAAACTTCTCTGCTTATTTACTAGGATTTCCAAAAAACTATTGACAACCCTTCTATCAAGAAATTTTCCCTGTTTATTAAAATTTTAAATACTAACACTACAACTGTTAGCATTTTCCAAAAAAGTTTAAAAAATGTGAAAAGTTTATGTGATAAAAACTGGCTCCATGGGGATGTTGTTGATCAATGATGGTAGCAAGAACTCCCCATAGACCAGTTTCCTGATCCAGATTTAAACAGGAACGCAAAAAATTACAGATATAACCATAAATACAAAGATGTAGTAGAAATAACACTTCATTTCATTAATATCAAATACTAAAATATGCTTACAAACAAAATGGAAATAACACTACCTCAGGTGATGGTAGCTTATCTCTGAGAATAGATGTGGTGGTTACATGCCTCCGAACTATGTTACAATGAGGCTCAAAGGCCTATTTATTATTGAGAAACAATGGAAAACCCTAAACATCCAAAAAAGTAACCCTAGGAGATGAAGCGCCAAAAATATGGACCCTGTTTTGGGTAAATTGGTACATCAACTTCCTAGGGTCGTAACTTTGGCATACAATCTCTGTTTGGCTATCATAATACCTCGTTTCAAAGATCTCGAAGCGAAAGCTAAAAACACATAAATAAGTTGGATTGGGACATTTCTAGTCTCTCTATTTTCCCTTAAAACGTTGATTAGTGCCTCAAAACAGCTCCGGAAGTTAAGGACCTGAAAAACTGCCAAAAATAGTAAATTGTGCTACAATTAAGGAAACTAAAAAACTGAAAGAGACAGTGTTGGGGGTTGTTGAAGCCCCAAAAATCGGGTCGAAAACAAGGGGGATACCCACCCAGTCCGGACCTTGGTTGGCAGCTCCTTATCCATTTGTATAGCGGGTCCGACTGGGGATAATGGGACCAGTTTCCCAATCTATGAGTGTGTGTGTGTAGAATTGGATATTTCTGATCTAACAGTTCCTATCTAAACTATTCTAATTCAAACTTTAATCTAATTCTATGCTATTGTAATCTAATAAAAAACACATCTAAATCTATTCTAACCCAGGATGTAATTCTTCTATTATGCGATCTAAAGAGATTTCAAATAACAACTGGTAATAAAGATCATTCAGTGATTATAAGAAAGGAAATCAATTAAGATGAACCACTTCGCATAAAAAGTTAGATGAAACAGTTGTGAACAACATATCACATAATGAGCTATTCATATATTAGGCATAAATAAATAGCTATCACTGTACAAAAGTGCCAAATGATAACTCAAGCATTCATGCAATAATACATAAACAACTAAAATTGTATATCACTTTAACATATAAGCAGAAATGGTCAAGAGATAAAAGTACCATTTATGACTAGTCCTACTCATAAGCTTCAAGCAACAATGATTTATCTCTCCTTGCTCTAACATCCACTAAGAGTACAAAAGTGCAACATCAATAGCAGATATCAAATGCAAACATCAACAAATCTTGATCCATTCATTCACCAAAACCTCCTTTGAGAGTGCAAAAGTGCATGTTCTGAGGACAAGTTTTTGATAAATTTCTGGACCCTTCTCTAAGTGCATGAGAAGGGTTTAAATTCTACTTCCTAAATCTAATAATAGTTTATTTACAAAAATTCAAGATGCGGTTTAAAATGACCGCCCTTTTTCTAAGCAAAATTTAAAGTGAAAATTAAATTCAGAACTAAACTACTTTTGTATTTGGTCTTTAAAACTGCATGTATTTAGCATTGGTTTAAGGAGAGTCGGCTGGCTGACTTCTGCTTTGAGCAGGGCTGAGAAAACAGAATCGATGAGATCTGGTATCATCTTTTCAGCCGCATTTATGATACACATCACAGTCATCCACTGACTATGCGGCTTTACCAAGTATGTCCAGTAACATTCCCAATTTAACCTGTTCAGTGCTTGGATTGCTTTTCCCTTTTCTTGTGCTCTCTGCGTCCATTCCCTCTTTAGTTATAGTTTGTTCGGTAAATATCCCAGGGTGGTTTCTTCAATTAAATTTGCTCTGTGCAAATTCTCATTTACACAGTCAATAAGAATGCTTGTTGTCGTGGCTGCTATTTCTGCCGCTTGTTCTGCCTCCCTGATTTGATCGTCCCACTTGTTAAAGAGAAACTCTTTATGGTTCTCATTTATTCTTGGTGCGCCTGCTCTTTTTCCCTCATCTTCATCCTGCCAAGCCAAGTACTCAGTCCCCCGTTTATCAATCAGATCGTAGTCACTTCGTAAGTCGACCACTTGATTAGTGATCTTATCACTCATTTCGCAATAATAATTCCACTGTGATATCTTTTGGCCCAACCCTTCTTGCTGCTGCAGTAATTTTTCATTCAAGGAAATAGATTCTGAAATAAACTCTGTAAGCTTAGGGTCATCTACGTGCATCTCTTGTAAATCCTGTAACTGTTTTCCCTTCTCGCCCAAACTTCTCTGATAACCTATTTGCATTTGCTGGAAGGAATACTGGCTAATCTTCTTTCTATGTATACCATGAACTTTTGAAAGTCTTCTGGAGACAATTGCAATTGGGCTTTACGCAAAATCTTGAAGTGAGATTTTATGTTGGAATATATCATCAAATAAATCCTTTTTTCCAATGAACACTTTTATCTTGACTGTAGTTGTGAAATTTTGGGCAACCTCATTTGGGTCAAATGATCTTCCCGGGAATTTAAATAGTTGTAAACACGTCATATTCTGTACTTCAGTGAACGTGTGACCTAGATCAAACAACGAAAGGGCCCCAAAAGCCACAGGAAACTGTGGCCATATAGCCTTCTTTTTGTCCTTTAAGTCTCTAGTTAGGCCGCCTTCTGAACAGGTTTGATATGCAATTTCTCGAGCTAGGAGTTTATCAGGGATATACAAAGGTAGAACATGAGGGGGTGCAGTACTTCCAAAGACTTTAACATAAGTAAACAATTCTTCTCCGAACCATCTTGCGATGGGGAGGATATCTATCTGTGCTTCAGGTGAGCACCTCGGGGGTTCTTTATCATACAACATTCTATACAAGGGCAGCATAAGTCCGTGACAAATATGGTAGAAATATGGAGTGAACTGAGAGTCTCACAATATCTTATGATAGACATGGATGGGTAAGGGGTCTTGAGTTGTCCACTTCCAACCCATAACAGGGAACTTAGAAACATAACATATTGAATCCATAACATATGCGGCTAGGTAAAAAGGAGGATAAATCCTTTGAGATGTAGATCTTTTGGACCAGTAACTGACAATAGCCGTGATTAGGTTATCAGATAAAATTTTGGCCCAATCCATAATAGTGGCATTTGTGGCAGCATCTAGTAATGGTAACCATTCGGATGAAAATTTGTTGATATCTGGCATTCCAAATAATCTACAGAGCATGGCAGCAGCAAAGCAATATAGGGAGGTAAGGGAACCAGTACTGTACATACCGTGTTTATCTTTCTTGAGCGGTTCATCTTTTCTGGACTAGTCTTTGGTGGTTTCTGACAGGTTCGGGTTCTCCTTCACAAATTTTTCTATAAATTGCATGTTATAAGTTGCATATGGCTCAGGCAGATGATACATAAGCTTTAGATCCTGCGCAGCGAATGACCCAATGAGCCCTTGACCATGAACCTTGAACTGTCTATTTTTCATTTCTACGCTATTAAGTATCCACTTGACCACGTCTGTGTATAGGAGAATTTTGGGCCTTGCTGCTATCCGATGTGGGAATGAGCACGCTAGCTCTTCTAGGGATGCTTCAGAATAACTCTGTGAGCCTGCGACAGCAGTAACTTTAATTACTCTGGGATTCTCTTCTTCGAGCAGTCTGTACATGCCTTCCCACGTAGCTATTCCTGTGTCTCTGTTACAATCCGTATCTATATACAAAGGTGCCATTTCCTTTTCTTCGGAGCTCGGGGCTTTGTTTTTCTTCCCCATTTCAACCTGCATATTGCCTTGTATCATCTTCCATTCTCCGTTCCTACAATTAACAAGTGAGATGGAGATGAATGACCCGGACAGGTGATGGGAGAGTTTTAAATGCTGCAGACATACCAAATACACCACATTACGTGAAGTGATTCTTTGAAAAGCACGCGTTCATATTTTATTAATAACTGACAACTAACTCCTTTATTAGAATTTCAAGCGCATAATCATGTGTCAGCTTATGGCAAGTAGATTTTCTTGAATATTGTGCCCGAAAGATATGCGATGGAGAGATTTTACGATTTCCTTCGCAACATCGCAAATCGCGCCATCGCAGATCGCACCATCGCAGATCGCACCATCACAGATCACAACATCGCAGATCGCGCCATCGCAGATCGCAACATCGCAGATCGCGCAATCGCACAAATATAACATCGCAGCATTGGTCTGGCTTAACATCGCAACCATCGCTATATCGTGATATCGCAATATTGCAGATCGCAGAAGTTTATGTATGACAAATTTCGTTAACCTATTTCCTGCGATATGCGATCTTGCGATCGGCGTCATCGCAAATCGGTAAATCTTGAAGTTTTTCTTATAAGTTTTTCTTATTGCGACGCGATAGTTGTTCAATACCAGAATCTCGCACATGCTGGGATTGCACTTGAATGGTGTCGTTCTACTATCGTTTTACGACGCGATTATAAAGATTTTTCCCTTACCATAAACTTAGGTTTTAAGTATTCGAAGGAGTTTCCTAAGCTTACGATGGTAACTTTATTTTGCAGAAAAGGAATTTAAGCACTACTCTTGCTTTTTCTAAATTTTAACTAAGGGTCCCCACACATTTAGTATTTTGGATAAAACGTAAATGAGAAGGGGGGTTGTTGCTGGTCACAACAATTGGCGATTCACTTGGGAGAACCAGTTATATCTATTTTTCTATTGATTTTTTTAAACTTCCAAAACAGAAAATTTTTCAGAAAATTAAACTTTATTATGGAAAGATAAAGTACATTATGCTCTAAACTGTCAATGATATTTTGTTTCAACCTTTTTCTACTTTGACTATTAGCTTCCTTAGGCTAGTCCTTGTATTTGCATCAGCCATTACTTGGTCTTGTAAAGATAAAACAAAGTCTCCTCTGTATACCAATTTTAAATAGGCTCACTTACCATAGGTAGAGCCTCTGCTTCCAGCAGGCGTGTATAGCCTCGACAGGGTTACCTGTTACCCAGCAATGATCATGTATCCTACTTGAGGTAGCCCACAACTTTTCAAAGAAAAATCCATATCCACACTTTTTTCTTTGATTTTTTCTTTTTACTCTTAAAGAACAATGTCCTGGTTTGGTAGCCAGATTATGACACAGTCATTCACTTGATTTATAACTTTGCTGAGCAAGCTGGCTCGTGATGAGACCCCTTGTCTTTTGATTGCAACAATCTTGAGTCATTGCCATGTTGTGGTGTATAATATTGGCAAAGTCAACAAGTTATAATATCTGTGATAATGATAAGCCGACTCGTGATGAGACCTCTTATTCTTCAAGATAAAGTGTATCCTTGGGATACTCCTCTGAAAGTTGTGATTTCCTTAGTAGGGAGGAAGTCATTGTTTCCTTAAGATAGCTCTGGACGACAATAATAGAGTTTTTGGAAACAACTGTTCTACAGAGAATCTTTATTTTGTTATTGATACCTTTCATTGTACTGAGATAAAACAATTTCTTCACTAAAGGTTGTTTTCGTCAAACTTTATGAAGTTGAAACTAGTATCATAACTAGGCTAGAGTCTTTAACTGTATCTATCAATAATAAAGATCAATTTTCCAAAAGATTTGCTATTTATACAAGTGAAGAGTTCAAAATCCGAAAGAGAATTGGCGTCTTTTAGTAAATGTCAAATGTTGTTAACCACAACAGATTTTATTAGGGAAAAACATATTTAAGGAAATGAGAGGTAACTATTCCCTTGGATTATTTACATGATAGGGATAATTGCTTCTCTTATTTTTCCTACCAACTGTTAAAAATAAACTATCCACCTAACAACCTAGTTAAATTAATTCTACTCCTATTTTAACTGTACATAGAAAATCGACTAGGTATAATGATATTTCCAGTGTAACCATCTTTCCATTTTTATTTTTACATGTGTATACATTTCAAATATCAGTATTAGGAATATATTTTTTACTGGACTGAAAACGTTAAATGTGGAATTAGAAAGTGTAATTGTGGTCAGAACTCTACCTAAAATCTCCTTCTTATGAAATTTTCTTTCCAATTGGATACCTATTGGATCATAAAAATCAGGATGAGTTTCCATTATGGATTGGTAATCATTCAATAGGAAAGATGACAAGCTAGGTTGTGAATATGAGTTTTTGGATTTAATAGCCTATATTCTATTATGTGTGAAAGTTAGGCCTTTGACCTTTTCTAATGAAAGGAAAGTTTCCAAATATATCTTTCTGAATGAATCAATGAAGAATGGATGGAAATTTCTCAACAAACAATTATCAATTAACCTGAATTGTTGGCAATTCTCCAAAAATACCTTCTTTTGTTGATGCTGTTTTGGATAAGATAGAAGTTTTTCAAGAAAAACTGATATTGATTGGAATTGAAATTGAAAAAAATTTACATTCCTTTGACAAAATTCAATTTTCCAAAATGGTAAAACATCACTCAAATGTTTGTCGGTAAGGTGCTCAGTATGCCATAGTAATCTATCGAGAGTCTGAAAATTAAAATTTAAAGAAAAATCTGATTTTATACAAAATGAGTGCAAGCGAAAAAGAATGCAATGACTATCTGTACAACTAGTGTTATAGCACAACTGGGATTGTTTTGAAATATTTTCTCTTTCACAAGGATTGGCCAGAATTATGGGATTCGAGTAATTTCGAATTCCATCTTGCGAATTAGAAAACGAATTATGATTGGGAACAGGCGTGAAGGTTTGTTCATGATATGAATCATAGATTGGAATACTCTCTTGGGTAGTGAAATCATGCAAATGATTTGCTACTCTGGAATGAGGATCGGCTGAAATAATTCTTGAATTAGAATATCTCTCATTCTCAGATTTCTGTTGATTTACTCGAGATAAATCAACATCTTCAACATCAAAGTAGCTATCATAAATGACTTCACAATATTCCCTAGATTGCTCTTTTTCATCCAGTATATTCAAACAAGGAGAGTCAAGCCGTTCATGTTTGTAAATGACAAAAGGGTGTTCTATAGCTGCTTATTTATCATGAAAACCTAATGGTGATTCATTTGGATGATCCTTTGTACTTTCTGAGATATCATTAATACTGGGGGGGGATTATGATCATTAAAAACATCAGGATAAAGAGAAAAATGTGACTCTGAAATAATGCATTTGAAAATATCTTCCTGTGAAAACTCTTGTTCATCACATTCATTGTAGGCTTCGGGTTTTAGATCATACCTTTGTGTGCTCATGTTTTTTGAAAGAGGATTACTTTGTTGTTCTAACCTTGGCATTTGCATTTGTCGAGTTGTGATCATATTATCTGACTTTGTCTCAAAGTTTCTTTCTGATTCCAAGGCAGGCTTTCTTCCAACATTGTCTCTTTTGTCTTCTTGTATTGGATCAGACATGTCCCCTAAGCTTTGGGAAGTTTCTTCATCATGACTTATTCGCACATCCAAATTGGATTCCTTATTTACATTAGAAGAAAATGGAACAAAGCTTGGACTAATTTCTACTAGATTCGGGATAGGAGGCAGAGAATAATTATGATCAACACAATATAATGATTCTTCATTCATGAGTTCATTCTCAACATCATACTTCAAACAATTAATATGAAATCGAATATTAAAATCTCTAACATACTCATCTTCTTTGCGTAGATATTCAATTTCATCATATACCTGATCGTAATCATAGCAATCAAATTTACAAATGAAAGCCGTGACAAATTGGTCCCAGCTGTGAATTGAGGCAACTGGGAGGGTTCTACACCAGTTTCTAGCTTCCGCTACAAATGTGAGAGTAAAAATTCTGCATAAAATGCCTTCATCAATTCCTTGAAAATTTGAATTTGAAACATTTTGAATAAATTTAAGGGCATGATTAAAAGCAAAAGAATTTCTCTTACCATTGAATTTTACCTAAGACAAGAGTCTTACCACTTTGGGTGGAGTGTTGGAAGAGGCACGAACATGGATACAACTCCAAATGGGCAGTTTAAGAGAAGCCATCCTAACTCGAATGTTACAATTGAAAACAAACCCCAACAGACAACATGTTTCAGGCCCTCCTTCTAGCGCCAAATATGTTGAAGCCCTGAAAATCGGGTCAACAACAAGGGGGATACCCGCCTAGTCTGGACCTTGGTTGGCAGCTCCTTATATGTTTGGTATAGCGGGTCCAACTAGGGATAATGGGACCAGTTTCCCAATCTATGAGTGTGTGTGTGTAGAATTGGATATTGCTGATCTAACAGTTCCTATCTAAGCTATTCTAATTCAAACTTTAATATAATTCTATGCTATTGTAATCTAATAAACAACACATCTAAATCTATGCTAACCCGGGATGTAATTCTTCTATTATGCGATCTAAAGAGATTTCAAATAACAACTGGTAATAAAGATCATTCAACGATTATAAGAAAGGAAATCAATTAAGATGAACCACTTCACATAAAAAGTTATACGAAACAGTTGTGAACAACCTATCGCATAATGAGCTATTCATACATTAGGCATATATAAATAGCTATCACCGTACAAAAGTGCCAAATCATAACTCAAGCATTCATGCAATAATACATAAACAACTAAAATTGTATATCACTTTAACATATAAGCAGAAATGGTCAAGAGATAAAAGTACCATTTATGACTAGTCCTACTCATAAGCTTAAAGCAACAATGATTTATATCTCCTTGCTCTAACATCCACTAAGAGTACAAAAGTGCAACATCAATAGCAGATATCAAATGCAAACATCAATAAATCTTAATCCATTCATTCACCAAAACCTCCTCTGAGGGTGCAAAAGTGCATGTTTTGAGGACAAGTTTTTGATAAATTTTTGGACCCTTCTCTAAGTGCATGAGAAGGGTTTAAATACTACTTCCTAAATCTAATAATAGTTTATTTACAAAAATTCAGGATGCGGTTTAAAATGACCGCCCTTTTTCTAAGAAAAATTTAAAGTGAAAATTAAATTCAGAACTAAACTACTTTGTATCTGGTCTTTAAAACTGCATGTATGCAGCATTGGTTTAAGGAGAGTCAGCTGGCTGACTTCTGCTTTGAGCTGGGATGAGAAAATGGAATCGATGAGAGCTAGTATCATCTTTTCGGCCGCATTTATGATACACTTCACAGTCATCCACTGACTATGCGGCTTTACCAAGTATGTCCAGTAACATTCCCAATTTAACCTGTTCAGTGCTTGGATTGCTTTTCCCTTTTCTTTCGCTCTCTGCTTCCATTTCGTCTCTAGTTGTAGTTTGTTCGATAAATATCTCGGGGTGGTTTCTATGATTAAATTTGCTCTGTGCAAATTCTCATTTACACAGTCAATAAAAATGCTTGCTGTCGTGGCTGCTGTTTCTGCCGCTTGTTTTGCCTCCCTGATTTGATCGTCCCACTTGTTAAAGAGCAGCTCTTTATGGTTCTCATTTATTCTTAGTGTGCCTGCTCTTTTTACCTCATCTTCATCTTGCCAAGCCAAGTACACAGTCACCCATTTATCAATCAGATCATAGTCACTTCGTAAGTCGACCACTTGATTAGTGATCTTATCACTCATTTCGTAATAATAATTCCACTGTGATATCTTTTGGCCCAACCCTTCTTGCTGTTGCAGTAATTGTTCATTCAAGGAAATAGATTCTGAAATAAACTCTGTAAGCTTAGGGTCGTCTCTGTGCATCTCTTGTAAATCCTGTAACTGTTTTCCCTTCTCATCCAAACTTCTCTGATAACCTATTTGCATTTGCTGGAAGTCCTCCTACAACTTTTCAAGCTGTTTGTGTGCCTCATTATTAGTGTTGGCTTGTCGCAATTGTAGTTGCAGTACCTGTATTTGATCTTCTCGCTCTTTCAACAATTGTTGTACTTCTGATGCTTTTTCAATAGTCGCAGAGGCATACACTCCTGCGATCTGAGATAGTTTGGTGAGATTTTCAGTCAGATTACTAGTGGGATCTTTCCACAAGATGTCTAATTTCTCTGCATCTTGAGAGAGTGTATTTTCTAATTTCCTTTTCTTTCTCTGTCTTCTTACCACTGCTTTATGTTGGGGACTATAAAATATGTCCAGAGGGGGAATTTCTTCTACATTAAGTATAAGCTCAGAAGATGGAGCAATAGGAATATGCTTTGTTTCTGAGACATTGCTGACTATGGTTGTGACTACTTCCTGTGCTACCTGTGTATTGCTCACAGGTGTTTTTGGGGCTTGTCCTTCAAGATTGATCAGTTCGTTGAAGGTTTCCCATTCCTTATCTAATTCTGTCGTGACTGGTGGTGTTTCAATGATGAGAGGAGGAGGATCTCGTTGCGGGGAGGAAATAACCTGCTATTGTAGAAGTTCTATTGACTGAACGGTATCCTTAGCTGACTCTTCGCTCATATCTTGGTCATTTCCAGATCTTTTAGAGTGTTCAGGCATTTCTTATTCAGACTTAGATTTAGATCCTTTAGTGCTTGAACTCTCACTGAGATTAACACTTGGAGTTGGTTCTCTTGCAGACAGTCGTAGCTTTTCTAGAGGAATACTGGCTAATCTTCTTTCTCTGTATACCATGAACTTTTGAAAGTCTTCTGGAGACAATTGCAATTGGGCTTCACACAAAATATCTTGAAGTGAGCTTTTATGTTGGAATATATCATCAAATAAATCCTTTTTCCCAACGAACACTTTTATCTTGACTGTAGTTGTGAAATTCTGGGCAACCTCATTCGGGTCAAATGGTCTTCCCGGGAATTTAAATAGTTGTAAACACGTCATATTTTGTACTTCAGTGAACGCGTGACCTACATCAAACAGCGAAAAGGCCCCACAAGCCACAGGAAACTGTGGCCATATAGCCTTCTTTTTGTCCTTTAAGTCTTTAGGTAGGCCGCCTTCTGAATAGGTTTGATATGCAATTTCTCGAGCTAGGAGTTTATCAGGGATATACAAAGGTAGAACATGAGGGGGTGCAGTACTTCCAAAGACTCTAACATAAGTAAACAATTCTTCTCCGAACCATCTT
This sequence comes from Pinus tabuliformis, assembly GCA_031772625.1. NCBI lineage: Eukaryota > Viridiplantae > Streptophyta > Pinopsida > Pinales > Pinaceae > Pinus > Pinus tabuliformis. Next base: position 771,043,193 of record CM062816.1, read on the forward strand.
GCGATGGGGAGGATATCTATCTATGCTTCAGGTGAGAACCTCGGGGGTTCTTTATCATACAACTTTCTATACAAGGGCAGCATAAGTCCGTGACAAATCTGGTAGAAATATGGAGTGAACTGAGAGTTCCACAATATCTTATGATAGACATGGATGGGTAAGGGGTCTTGAGTTGTCCACTTCCAACCCATAACAGGGAACTTAGAAACATAACATATTGAATCCATAACATATGCAACTAGGTAAAAAGGAGGATAAATCCTTTGAGACGTAGATCTCTTGGACCGGTAACTGACAATAGCCGTGATTAGGTTATCAGATAAAATTTTGGCCCAATCCACAATAGTGGCATTTGTGGCATCATCTAGTAATGGTAACCATTCGGATGAAAATTTGTTGATATCTGGCATTCCAAATAATCTACAGAGCATGGCAACAGCAAAGCAATATGGGGAGGTAAGGGAACCAGTACTGTACATACCGTGTTTATCTTTCTTGAGCAGTTCATCTTTTCTGGACCAGTCTTTGGTGGTTTCCGACAGGTTCGGGTTCTCCTTCACAAATTTTTCTATGAATTGCGTGTTATAAGTTGCCTGTGGCTCAGGAAGATGATACATAAGCTTTAGATCCTACACAGCGAATGACCCGATGAGCCCTTGACCATGAACCTTGAACTGTCTATTTTTCATTTCTGCGCTATAAAATATCCACTTGACCATGTCTGTGTATGGGATAATTTTGGGCCTTACTGCTATCCGATGTAGGAATGAGCACGCTAGCTCTTCTAGGGATTGCACTTGAATGGTGGCGTTCTACTACCGTTTTACGATGCGATTTTAAAGATTTTTCCCTTATCATAAACTTAGGTTTTAAGTATTCGAAGGAGTTTCCTAAGCTTACGATGATAACTTTATTTTGCAGAAAAGGAATTTAAGCACTACTCTTGCTTTTTCTAAATTTTAACTAAGGGTCCCCACACATTTAGTATTTTGGATAACACTTAAATGAGAAGGGGGGTTGTTGTTGGTCACAACAGGGGTCCAAGTGGAATAGGCAGGTGGCCACTAATATCCACCTGGATAATTCCTCCCCCCTTAGGAAGCAATGGTCCCCATTACATTGAGTTCATCCATGAGATGAGGAAACTTCTGTTGAACTTGGTCCCTGGCGAGCCACTTGCCTTGGTGAAGGAGTTGGCCTGCTTTGACAACTCGATATATTTGGATCCTTTGTTGTCGAGTGTTCTTGATCTACGTGTCCATGATCCAATTAGTTGTGGCTTGTTCCATGTAATCTGGATTTAACTCTATAGATGTGAGCTATTCTGCAATGTCTAGTGTGTCTAGCAATGATCGGAATTATGGTCAAAGGCGATCCACATTGAACACTAGGTGTAGGCCAAGGAATGGGAGAATGTTGAGCTCAAATGCATTGTCTCCCACCACCTTGGTAATGGTGTAAGGACCATATCAGAGTGGTCTAAGTTTCCAGTAAGGCATTCCTTTTGAAAATGCAACCAAACTTTGTCACCCACCTAAAACTTATGTGGCACCTGATGTTGATGATGTCGCTGCTTGTACTTGGCATTTGATTTCTCCAGAATGTCGTGGACCTGCTGGCGGATATGTTGGATGTGCTCAATGAATTTGTTTGCCTTATCAGTTTCGAACTGGACATGAGCCAAATCTTCATGAGTAGCTGCAAATGGCATGGCCACATCAATGAGACATATTGGTTGGAATCTCAAGCCCACCTGAAAAGGTTTGTGGCCAGTCGAGTTATGGAGAGCCCGGTTATAGTTGTGTTGGACATAGGGGAGGCTCTCATCCCATGTGTGTGGATGCTTTGAGTTGTACATGCGCAGAATGTGTACGATCATCCTATTGATGACCTCTGTTTGGCCATCAGTTTGGGTATGGAAAGTTGTGGACTTAGTGAGTTTGGTGTCCACCATCAACTAGAGACTGGAATAAAATGTATTGAAGAACTTCTGTCTCAATCTGAGATGATAGATTGTGGGATCCCAAAGTGTACCCACACTCTTTCAAAGAAGAGCTTAGTAGTGGCTTCCACTGTGATATTCTTCTTGCAGGCTGCCATAATGGCCATCTTCGAGAATCTGTCGACGACTACAGAAACACATTCGTTGCCATGCTTAGTAGAAGGAAGGCTTAGCATGTAATCCATGGAGATGGATTCACAAGGTTGACTAGGGGTAGACAGTAGAGTATAGAGGCCTTGATTCTTGATGGTCGATTTGGCAATGGAGTAGGCAGTACAGGATCAAATGTACTTCCTGACATCCTATCGAAGATTCGACCAATAGAAATACTTCTATAGTACTACCACCATTTTCTCGACCCTGAAATGCCCAGCGGCCCGACTGTAGTGTGCTTCCCAAATCATCTTGGCACGCTCTCTTGAAGGAACACAAAGGTGTCCCAGGTGGCATAATAAGGCATCCTGGAGGTGAAAATCTAGAACTTGCTGACCCATCAAGGGTGTCTGGTATGTGTGGCCGAATTCTAGGTCGCTTTTGTAGAGAAGTGGCCAATCAGAAGTATCGTGACCACAAGAGTTGAGCACGATGGTTAATGCCATGATCGGTGGTCGAATGAGGCAATCTGCAACATTATTGATGTTGCCCTTCTTATACTTGATATTCAAATGGAACTGTTGCAGGTATGTGGATCACTTCTGATGACGATCATTCAATAACTTCCCTTGCATTTGTATGAATTGCAGGGGCTGGTGGTCTGTGTGGATGACCGTTTCCTTCCCCACAATGTAATGCTTCCATTATTGGCATGCCTGCGCAATGGAATACATCTCTTTGTTATAAGTAGGATACTTCCGGACTGTGTCTGAAAGTGTCTCACTGTGATATGTCACTTGATGCCCCTGTTGAGTAAGGACTGCCCCAATAGCATAGTCAAACGCATCTGTCTCGATCTCAAATGGTTGTTGCAAGTCTGGTAATGTGAACACTGGTGCAAAGTAGAGGTGATGTTTCAACTCTGTGAATGCCTTCTGTTGAGATTCACACCAAAAGAATTTTGCTTTCGCTCCTTCCTTGGTGAGTTGACTCAAGAGCCAAGTGATATGAGATAATCCCAACATGAACCTGCGGTAGAAATTATCAAGACCCAGAAACTTGCGGAGCTCTGTCAAAATTCTTGGAGCTGTCCAATCCCGGATGACTTGGATCTTGGTTGGATCCACATGCAACCCCTGTTCATCAATAATGTATCCCAGATATTGAACCTAGGTCTTGTCAAAAGTGCATTTCTCCAAATTGGTGCATAGCTTGTGTTGCCGCAGTGTTTGGAGAACCTGTCGGATGTGGTAGAGGTTTTGTTCCCAAATTTGGTTGAAGATCAGGATGTCATTCAAGTACATTGTTGAGCCTCAAACCTACACCTTCCTATACACCCTCTCAGCCTTCTTTTTCCACTTACTTCATCCACCAAGCTGTTAAATCATTACATTATAGTCTAAAAAGAGATTCTGACATGGTTTTCTAACTATTCTTATGACTGTTGTTTGGTTTAGATTTTTGTTCAGGCAGCTGCGGAAACTTGTCAGTTTTCGCAGCCAGCACAGGTTTCCGCAACCATTTTGTTAAAGGCTATGCTATAGGTGTCCTATGAAGAAACGAGCCACATGGGTAAGCTACAGGTGACGTGTACATGGAACGTGTCCCTTCAGATCAGCCAAATCATCCATAAAAGGTCACGATCAACAAAGGTCAAAGGCAAATCCAACCAAGGAATTTAGCGGTGGCACGTCTCTGTTTTGAGCATGTGAAGGTTTACGTGGCACAGTCCTCAGCTCACGGAGATATTGGCACACCTAGAGATCAACCCCGTAACCTGAATCCAACAGTTACCACTCTGAAGATTTAATGGACATAATGACCATTACGTTAGATCTCGGGCTGAGGAGATCTACGTGTCTCTGGCAACACAATTAAAAGCATAGGATTTAGGAGTTAGTTACAACACTTTTCATTATAAATAGTGCGTTGACAAACGTTGTATAGAAGCTTTTTGGAGATGTAATTTTTGAACTGTTGTTATTATCACGCCACTGCACTCTGTTTACGTATTTTGTTGTTGCTTTAATACATGAGAAGACTACTTTCCTGAGCTCATTTTTGTGACTGTTCGTTGACTGGATGAGGTGGTAGAGGGCCCTTGTGCACTAAATCCCTATATAGTTCTCATTTGATTTTATTATGTTTCTGTTTTCATAATTATTAGCTTGTATATAACATGCTATTTTGATGTTTTTAATTCACTTCTGTTTACATTTTCATTTATGTTTTATTATAGCTGTCAGCTAATCAGTACTTTTCTACAGGTTTTCTTAGGCAGCCCGGGCAAATTTTCATCTTTTTGACAACTACTGACATATGAGATCATCTTGTCCTTCCTACAAATTTTCATTTTCCAAAGTTTAATTCCAGCACTGTCAGTTTTCAAATTGTGTTTTGCTTATTTATTTTTCTGCTACTTAGACATCATACTACTCATTTGTTTATGGTTTCTTTCTATAGTCAAGTGACTCTATTAGTAAGGAATCAGAATATTACTTATTGTAGTGTGATTTAGTTTGCTTTCTTGCAATTTAGATATCATATTGCTTAACTTGTTCATGATTGCTTCCCATAAGGTAGATTGAGCTGAAGGGTAAAGGATCAGAAGAGTTGAAGTAGTGTGATTAGTTTCCTTTATGCAATTTAATTTCCTGCAATTTAGAAATCATATTGCTTAACTTGTTCATGATTGCTTCCCATAAGGTAGATTGAGCTTAAGGGTAAAGGATCAGAATAGTTTAAGTAGTGTGAATTAGTTGCTTTGCTTCTAGTTTTTTAGTTGCTTTAAGTTCAGTTTTTACTTTCTTTTTCATATAGAAGCAAGGATACTGGGCCATTGTCATTAGTTCACTGTTTGATACATTTACTTCCTCTTAAGAATTGATTTCATTACAGTTATTTTAGAGCTTTCTTTTTGAATACTTTTAAGTTTGGAAAATCACTGTAGAAATCACCATTACCATCCATACTTAACTTTCATTTTCGCCATCACACACTAGGGAATCCATAAAAGATAAATCCAAAAACAACAAAAAAACTCAAAAATGATAAAAAACTAAGAAAATGGTTATCTTGTACATATAGTACACTTCATTTTGTCAGTTTATGAATCCTGGATTGACATTTTAATCAGCAATTTAGAACACACTAAATTGACCAAACATTTTGGCGTCGTTGCCGGGGAAGTGAAATTAGGTAGCCAATTTCTTAAAAAAAAAAAACAAGAAAATTTCAAGGAAGGAAAATTGATAATTTCTCAAAGTATGCTCTCCTCTTGCACTTAGTGTGATCTGGAGGATCAGAAAAGAGAAAGTTATTGGTTTAATAGTTTCTTGAGTATGCTCTCTTCTTGCACCTAGAGTGACCTGGAAGATCAGAAAGAGAATTATTAGCCCGACTTGAAGAAAAAAAAAAAAAATGACATGCATAGAGCAAGAGATTCTAGGGGAAAGTTTTTAGCTAGAGCCAAGAGTTCGATTTTTACAACTCCTTCTACATCAAGGAATAGACAAGAAACACCTCCATCTCCAACCTACACTCCTAGCCCTAGGATTCCTGGAATTCAAGAGACAGTAGTTGAGTTAGGAGACTCTTCCTCACCATCCATCGAATCTGAATTAGGAAAAGATCCTTTCTTTTCTTCTACAGGGAGACTCATTGTAACTGAAGAAGTAGAATCATCTGAGGAAGAAGAGGGAGAAATTCCTCCTCGTTCGCCATTAGTAGAGGAACCAGAGGACTCTGAAATCTCTGAGAAAACCACCATGACAGAAGAGGGAGTTAACGGATTTGGTAGAGGTAGAGGTAGAGGAGGGGGAGGAGGAAATAATGGAGGAGGTAGAGGTAACAATGGCGGAAATAGGGATGGAGATAACTCATTTGGATTTCCTATAGTCGATGAGGATTCTCGAACAACAATGAAAAATATTTCACCATCTGTCCTCCCAAACTTTCATGGGTTAAGAAATGAAGATCCTGAAACATTTCTATTTGAGTTTGAGGTCGTGTGTCGAACCTATGATTATCTAGAAGACTCTCAAAAACTCAAACTGTTTCCTTCAACATTGAAAGGAGCTGCTTTGAAATGGTTCATGGGATTACTCACTCAATCCATTAGGACTTGGAATGATATGAAACAAACATTTCTGGATAGATACATGGATTATTGTATGCCTACCAACCACAAGGATGAAGTATTTAAAATGGTACAAAGAGAAGATGAAAACTTGGAGGATTTACTTGAAAGATTCCAATACAATCTGAAAAGAGCAAAAATGAGTAACTTAGATAAGGAGACCTTGAAAGCCCTTCTATTAAAAGCCATTAGAGATGAATGGATAGATATTTTGAACATGATGGGAAAAGGAGACATATCTCAACTTCCACTTCATGACATAGCAGAACTGTGTGTCCATCTCTCAAGAGGAAAATCTAAAACTGGAAAAGGGCCTAGAGATCCTTCTCTCATCAGAGCAAACAAATCTGCAATTGGATCAGTAAGTAGGGCTGAGATTGGCAATATGCTTGATGAATTCAAAACTGATATCTTAGGGAGTCTTAGTGAGCAACTAGACACTATTAAGATCCACATTAAGCAGAAAGAAGAAACTGAAGCTTTAGCCATATTTTGCCCAAAATGTAGAAAAAAACATGCTCTCAGGGAATGTCCCTTAGATGCAAATGTTGTAGAAACATGTGTGATTTGTTCAGAGAATCATGAGACCAAGGTTTGTCCTTCAATTCCTGGGCTCAAAGCTATCTTTCAAGAAGATCAAATACAATTGAGTCTCTCTGTTTTGTTGCAAGAAGACCTTGGCAGGGGCAACAAAATCAAGGGTTTAACAAATCTATGAACTTTCAACCCCCACCAAATTGGAATCCTTGGCAACAACCTTGGTCCCAACCTCAAAATCCTTTTCAATCATGGGTACAAGGTATGCAAAATCCTTATGGGAGATTTGCTCAATTTTATCAATATCCTCCATCTTTTCAAAACCAACAAGCTCCACAACTTCCAAATCAAAACCCACCACTATCATTGTCATTTCAACAACAACAACCCTCTCAACAAAACCCAAATTCTCAGCTCTTGCTTCCATTCCAACAGAAGCCAAATCAACTTCCTTCTCAGCCATTGCCAAACCCCAATAATAAAAACCCTCAAAATGCTTACATGGTAGAAGGTCAACAATTTCCTGCCTATATGATTGTTCCTCTCAATGATGTACAACTCAGATCTGGTAGAGTTCTAGATAAACCTTCTATAGATGCCCAAAATCAAAGCATTTCTGAGGAAGAATCTCTTGAAGCCAATAAGGGTTCTGAAGCATCTCTTCAAAACCCAAACACTCAGAAAGAAAAATAAAAAGAGCTAACCCCCACAACTCCTATAGTTGAGCAACCTGTATCTTCATCCACACCTCCTTTTCCTGAAAGATTACAAATTGACAAAGGGGTGGAAAAACAAATCTTGTTACCTGACTATGATTTTCTAGATGAATTGAAGAATGTCTGTATCAAGATTCCCTTGTTACAAGCCATTAGAGAGATTCCTATTCTAGCAAAAACAATAAAGGAGTTGAGTCTTAAAAGACTAGGAAGGAAACCTAGAGACACAAGAAGAATCCACCTGGTAGGGAAAATTGCAGACATCATGATGGGAAAAATTACTATGCAAAAGTATGTAGATCCCGATAGTCCAATTGTCAAAACACATATCAATGGGGTAGAAATTCCAAATACTTTGATTGATTTAGGGGTTGCTATCAACATTATGAGTAGACAGACTATGGAACAACTGAAACTTCCTAATCTTCTCTTTACACCTACTTTACTGCAACTTGTAGATCGATCAATTATTAAACCAGATGGTGTATTAGAAGACATTTCAGTCTCCTTAGACTCTTGGGAATATCCAGTAGATTTTATGATTTTAACCCCCAAGAGTAATTTAGGAGGACACCCTCTCATCTTAGGAAGACCTTGGCTAGCCACAACCGATGCTTTCATCAGTTGTAGGTCTGGGGATATGTATATTTCTGATGGTAATTCGAAAAAGAAATTAAATCTGTATCCTCCAACAAAAGCAATTATAGAAATAGGAGATAATGAGTGGATTGATGATGAAGATACTATACAACCTGTCTTTACCATTTCTGAAGTTAGTGAAGATAGTCAAATTCTGAACACATTAGAAAATTTTGAAACATCTTCAGAATATGACCACACACAATTTCAGTTAGATTCCGACATTGAGTATTTATCATCTAGACAAATGTCTCTTTTCTCTATGGAAGAGTTTGGTAGTTCCGCCATTGAGATCTTTCCAGGAAAAACATTGAATATCAACAAAAAATTGGAAAGATCACAACAGGAAGAACTAACCAAAATCTTGCAAAAACATTCTACTACATTTGCATGGGAATATACTGATATGAAAGGTATTGACCCTAAGACTTGCATTCATCACATCTACATTGAGGAAAACAGTAGACCAATCAGACAACCTCAGAGAAGGATGAATCCAAACCTTAGGGAGATAGTGAAAGAAGAGCTCCAAAAGTTACTTAATGTAAACTTCATTTATCCAATTTCAGATAGCCGATGGGTTTCTCCTTTGGTTATAGTACCTAAAAAGAATGGCAAATGGAGGGTATGCATTGATTACATGGAATTGAACAAAGCAACTTTGAAGGATCACTTTCCTTTACCCTTTATCGATCAGGTATTAGATACTTTAGCAGGCAAAAAGTATTTTTCATTTTTGGATGGTTTTAGTGGCTACAATCAGATTCAGGTAGCACCTAAAGATCAGGACAAGACCACATTACCTGTCCATGGGGAACTTTTGCTTACCAAGTACTTTCTTTTGGATTATGTAATGCACCCGCAACATTTCAAAGGGCAGTACTAGGAATCTTTTCTGATCTAATCCATGATTGTGTAGAGGTTTATATGGATGATTTTACAGTTTATGGTAATTCGTTTGAAGAGGCATTAGAGAATTTGGAAAAAGTCCTTATAAGATGTAAAGAAACAAACCTATCATTAAGTCATGAAAAATGCTTTATGATGTTTACTGAAGGGATTGTTTTAGGACATCATATTTCAGGAGATGGGATTAAAGTTGATAGATCAAAAGTTGAAGTCATCTCCAAGTTGCCTATTCCAAATTGTCAAAAAGATGTCAGAAGTTTTCTTGGATTTACTGGATACTATAGAAGATTTATTGAAAACTTCACCAAAATAGCATCTCCACTCTTCAAATTACTTACAAAAGACTGTGAATTCAAATGGGATCCTGATTGTCAATCTGCATTTGAAACTTTGAAAACAAGAATATTTGAAGCACCCATTTTGAGAGGTCCGAATTGGAAACTTCCTTTCCATATTTCCACAGATGCTTCAGATACAGGTCTAGTAGTTGTGTTGGGACAAAAGGATTTAGTTCCTTATGCCATTTACTACACCAGTAAAAATTTGACTCCCACTGAGTTAAACTATACTGTGACTGAGAAAGAGTTCTTAGTTGTTGTTCATGCAATCAATAAGTTTAGACACTATATAACTGGCTATGAAACTTTTGTCCATACTGATCATTCTGCAATTAGATATCTCATGAATAAACCTGTTACTAACAACAGAGTTACAAGATGGCTCTTACTTTTACAAGAATTCAATATTACTATGTTGGATAGACCAGGGAAACAAAATACAGTAGCTGATTTCTTGTCTAGAATCCAAAATACTAACGAAGATTCTCCTGCAGAGGATAAGTTTCCAGATGAATATGTGTTTGCAGTAACTACTAAGACTCTTTGGTATGCAGATATTGCTAACTATTTGGTTACAGGGAAGCTACCTCCACATCTATTTCCTGGTGAAAAAATAAAAATTATTTAGGAGAGTTCAAGTTATTCATGGATTTCTAATGAATTGTTTAAAACAGGGCTAGATTGTGTGATCAGAAGATGTGTTCGGGAAGATGAAATGCCTAACATCCTCAGGGCATGTCATGATGAACCATGCGGTGGACACTTTGTTGACAAAAGGACGGCCTATAAAATCCTTTCTTTAGGATATTATTGGCCTTCCCTTTTCAAAGATGCAAAACAATATGTCAGAAGGTGTGACAGCTGCCAAAGAGTTGGGAGACTGACTCTTTCAAATGAAATGCCATTACAACCACAGGTACTCATCGAACCCTTTGAAAAATGGGCTTTAGATTTCATTGGACACATTAATCCACCATCTAGACAAAAGAAGTATATATTGGTATGCACTGATTATGTCACTAAATGGGTAGAAGCCAAAGCATTGCCTTCTGCCACTGAAAATTCAGTTGTTCAATTTCTTTTTGAGGATATTTTTACTCGTTTTGGTGTCCCAAGAGAAATTGTGACAGATCAGGGAAGTCAATTTACATATAACTTGATGGAGAAGCTGATGGAATAATACAAAATCAAGCACAGAAAATCTACTCCTTACCATCCGCAAGCAAATGGCCAAGTGGAATCTACAAACAAATTTCTTGAGAACATCATCACCAAAACTGTTCATCTACACAGAAGAGATTGGGCAGAAAGGCTTCCCGAAGCCTTATGGGCCTACAGAACTACATGGAGGAACACAACTAGACATTCTCCCTATGAACTTGTTTATGGGAAAGAAGTCCTGCTCCCATTGAGTTTCAAGTCAAGACTTTCAAGATGGCAGTCCAATTGGGGATGAATCTATCAGAAGCCCAAAAGCACAGAATGGAGCAGCTGAATGAGTTAGATGAGATTAGACAAGAAGCAATTTTAAGGACTGATCTAGTTCAACATCAAAGAGCTAAGTGGCATGACAGATACATCAAAGAGAGAAAGTTTCAAGAGGGAGATTGGGCGTTACTGTTTGATTCCAAGTTTAAAGACTTCAAAGGAAAATTTCAGACTCATTGGCTTGGGCCATATGAGATTGACAAAGTCTTTAACAATGGAGCGGTAAGAATCAAGACCATTGATGAATTTCGAACTCCTCTCATTGTGAATGGCCACCGATTGAAAATTTATCATAAGCCACTCTCAAAAGAGGAATTTGTCAAAATGTTCCAAGAGAATTCTGCAATAAGGCTGGTGGAGAAGAATCCTTCTCCCCCATCAGCCTAGCCTTTTATTCTTTCAGTTAAAAAAAAAAATAAAAAATTATAAGCCTGAAAACCAATCATAGATTGGCAGTCTTATACAGAAAATATGGAGTGAAAATCAAGGACACTTGACACTCTATATTTTCTAAAAAAAAAATCCCCTCTCCTTCTCTTTCCATCTTCACTCCATCTCATTTGCCATTTCACTTCACCTCCATCTCATTCTCATTTCCATCTCACTTCACTCCACTTCATTTTCATTTCATTCCACTCATTCCATTTCATTTCATCAATAAAAGTCCCTTTCAGGACTATTTTCATTCAGTTAGTTCTTCTCTAACTATCTTTGTTCAGTTAAGTGGGTGCTGCCTCAGTTTCTGCAGCTGGGAGCCGTTTCCGCGGCCAGAAGCAGTTTCCGTAGCCAGAAATGATTTCTACAGCCAACATCACTCTGTTTTCAAATTTACAGTCAACTGTTATTGCAATAATCATGAAATGCAGGTGTAATTGAGCTAAAGACATGGGGCATCTCCAAGACATCAAGGAAGAGCAATTGGTTAGAAGCCTTGAGCAAGAAATGACAAAGTTTCCAAAGGTATGATCAAAATTTTTTATCAAATAACAATTCAAGTCATAATTACGCATAGTTATCAAACCATAAAAGTTCTACTATGTGCAATGATTTGATACGATAACTCCATTACCACTCCTATTCCACGATATCACTCCACACACCTTGCATTCATTTCTCCAACGGTCTCATGATTATTTCGAGTTTAAACTCAAGACTGACTGCACTTTCATTTATTACCCGTACTCTTGAGACGTGACCTATTTTGTTACGGTTCTTCTTAGCCGTATTTTCCGCAGCCGTCCATTGAGACGTGTAAAAATTTCATACACAGTCATCTGATTCAAAAGAATCCTGACGTTACTCCATTTGTTTACCACTCCATTAATACCATACTCCTCGCATGCATCCACATTTTATTTTATGAACTTGTTTACTGTTGCTCACCCTCTACTCCTCCTATAATTCAGGTATTTCCATTCCCTGTTCTCCATTTTCGATTGCAGCCACTACAGTTTATTCTAAACCCCAATTGCAGCCACTACAGTCTATCCTAAACCCTGTAACCGAGCCATATTTTTCTCTGAACCCTCACAAGCAGAAGAACTCTCAGTTGAAATTTAAAACAGAGGATGGGAAAATTACTGAGAGCAGAGCCAAAAGGACCGAAATACTTGGAAGGTTATCCTCAAACTAAAGAATTGCTTAAAAAAGCCAGATGGTTACGATTTATCCAAAAGTTTAAAGGCCATAACAAGGAGGTGACCAAAGATTTTGCACGGTCTTTTGATGGACAAACAGTGGAGATTGGAGACTTGAAGTTCACGGTGACTGAAGCCACATTAGCTGCTGCCACAGGCCTACCTCAGGAAGGTGAGAGTTGGTTTAAAAATAGAAGTGTGGACGATCAGATATGGAGAATCATGCTACAAAACCAAGGTATGGATACCACCGTGTTTACAAGTGGCATCCTCGTTCATGCACTAAAAGAGGAATGGTCTAGTCTGCTATTAGTTATCCAAAAATTTATCATGTGTGAAGGATGTTTTGGTTCTATGTATATGTATCATGTTAGGCTGATGATGAACTTCTTATAGGGTCACGCTCTTAATTTGCCTCATTTTCTGCTATTAAGTTTGAAAAAGATGAGTATTACAGTTCAAAAACACATAGGCAACATTGAACCTCATCTATACCATCATGGACTCATAAAAATTCTTATTGAGGACCAACTGAAGAAAATTAAAGATACTTGGGAGCAATTCTTGATAAGAAACTACTTCCAAGAGCCATCTGAGGCCTCTGGAAGTAGTCCACCAAAGATTTCAAGAAAAAGTAGGAGGAGAGAGAAGAACACTACAGTCCAAGACTCCCCTACTATAGAAAATCAAGAAATTGACCAAAAAGAAGAAGAAGATAGAGCTAAAGACAAGAAACAGAAGAAAGAAAAATGCAAAAGAACCATCCAAGAAGTCTATCCATCCCCTGAGCAATCCATAGAGGAGGATTATCAACCATTGTTAGAAAGATTAGTACATCTTCAGGCTGCTGCTATAGCAAAGAAAAAGAAAAAAGGAAAACAGAGTACACAAGAAAAGAGTACTAGTCCATACTTAAGGAGGAGCACTAGGCTAAGAGGAAAGGTGAGTAAAACCCAAGAAAAACAGCCTCACTTTATCGATTTAGGTGAAGAGACACTTGAGAAATCTCCAGCTCAGCCAAGCATTGAACCAAGTCCTCCACATGATGAAAGCCATTTTCGGCCGGAAAGAGAGAGAAGTCCTCCTCCTCCACCAGATTTTGAGCTTAGTCCGAGAAAGATACCTGAGGTAGATCCTAATCAGCAAAAGGTATATAACTACCTGGAATCCTTAGAACAATCAGCTGCAGGTCCGAGTACCACTCTTCCACTAGATGCACAAGTTCAGTCCTTGAAACAAGAGGTATTTGAATTAGAAGTCCTAAATAGGCATATCAAGCAGGAAAATGAAGCACTCAAAGAGCAGAGCAAGGTAGATAAGATTATCCATGATAACACTATGCTCCATTTAGGACTGTGGAAAAATAAAAACAAGAAACTGAAGAAAAAGTGCAAAAAGTTAAGCAGAGCATTGATTAATCTCAAGTTCAAATGTCTAGTCAGGAAACCCAGGATGATGTTAGCACCAAAGAAGAAGAAAAGAGGGCTAGATGTCCTAGCAGAAGCCTCAGAACACATGGATTAGAGGGAAATGACTAAATTTTAGTTGCATGAGGACATGCAACACCTTCACAGTGGGGGTATGTTGAGCCTCAAACCTGCACCTTCCTATACACCCTCTCAGCCTTATTTTTCCACTTACTTCATCCACTAAGCTGTTAAATCATTGCATTATAGTCTAAAAAGAGCTTCTGACATGGTTTTCTAACTATGCTTATGACTGTTGTTTGGTTTAGATTTTTGTTCAGGCAGGTGCGGAAACTTGTCAGTTTCCGCAGCCAGCACAAGTTTCTGCAGCCATTTTGTTAAAGGCTATGCTACAGGTGTCCTATGAAGAAACGAGCCACATGGGCAAGCTACAGGTGACGTGTACATGGAACGTGTCCCTTCAGATCAGCCAAATCATCCATAAAAGGTCACGGTCAACAAAGGTCAAAGGCAAAGCCAACCAAGGAATTTAGCGGTGGCACGTCTCTGTTTTGAGCATGTGAAGGTTTACGTGGCATAGTCCTCAGCTCACGGAGATATTGGCACACCTGGAGATCAACCCCGTAACCTGAATCCAGCAGCTACCACTCTAAAGATTTAATGGACATAATGACCATTACGCTAGATCTCGGGCTGAGGAGATCTACGTGTCTCTGTCAATGCAGTTAACAGAATAGGATTTAGGAGTTAGTTAGAACACTTTTCATTATAAATAGTGCATTGATAAACGTTTTATAGAAGCTTTTTGGAGATGTAATTTTTAAACTGTTGTTATTATCACCCCACTGCACTCTGTTTACGTATTTTGTTGTTGCTTTAATATATGAGAAGACTACTTTCCTGAGCTCATTTTTGTGACTGTTCGTTGACTGGTTGAGGTGGCAGAGGGCCCTTGCGCACTAAAGCCCTGTATAGTTCTCATTTGATTTTATTATGTTTCTGTTTTCATAATTATTAGCTTGTATATAACATGTTGTTTTGATGTTTTTAGTTCACTTCTGTTTACATTTTCATTTATGTTTTCTTATAGCTGTCAGCTGATCAGTGCTTTTCCACAGGTTTTCTTAGGCAGCCTGGGCAAATTTTCATCTTTTTGACAACTACTGACATATGAGATCATCTTGTCCTTCCTGCTAATTTTCATTTTCCGAAGTTTAATTCCAGCACTGTCATTTTTCAAATTGTGTTTTGCTTATTTATTTTTCTGCTACTTAGACATCATACTACTCATTTGTTTATGGTTTCTTTCTATAGTCAAGTGACTCTATTAGTAAGGAATCAGAATATTACTTATTGTAGTGTGATTTAGTTTTCTTTCTTGCAATTTAGATATCATATTTCTTAACTTGTTCATGATTGCTTCCCATAAGGTAGATTGAGCTGAAGGGTAAAGGATCAGAAGAGTTGAAGTAGTGTGATTAGTTTCCTTTATGCAATTTAATTTTTTACAATTTAGAAATCATATTGCTTAACTTGTTCATGATTGCTTCCCATAAGGTAGATTGAGCTGAAGGGTAAAGGATCAGAAGAGTTGAAGTAGTGTGAATTAGTTGCTTTGCTTCTAGTTTTTGAGTTGCTTTAAGTTCAGTTTTTACTTTCTTTTTCATACAGCAGCAAGGATACTGGGCCATTATCATTAGTTCACTGTTTGATACATTTACTTCCTCTTAAGAATTGATTTCATTACAGTTATTTTAGAGCTTTCTTTTTGAACACTTTTAAGTTTGGAAAATCATCGTAGAAATCACCATTACCATCCATACTTAACTTTCATTTTCGCCATCACACACTAGGGAATCCATAAAAGATAAATCCAAAAACAACAAAAAAACTCAAAAACGACAAAAGACTAAGAAAATGATTATCTTGTACATATAGTACACTTCACTTCGTCAGTTTACGTATCCCGGATTGACATTTTAATCAGCAATTTAGAACACACTAAATTGACCAAACATACACCACTAAAAATGAGTTGGTGAATGGCCACAAGATGTAATCCATCAACCTCATGAAGGTTGTAGGAGCATTCATCAACCGAAAGGCATAACCAACCACTCGAAAAGGCCCTCCTTGGCCTTGAAGGTAGTCTTCCACACATCGGAGGATTCGATTGGTACCTGGTGATATCCTGACTTAAAATTGATCTTGCTTAAATATGTTTCCCCTTTCAGTTGGTCCAGAAGGTCATCAACTCGTGGGATCGGGTACCTATTCAGGACAGTGATCTCAATAAAAAGTATCCAAGTCCCATCCTTATTCTCTACCAACATGATCGAGCTCCCACGGGGCAATGAACTCAGCCAGATGTGACCTTTCTACAGAAGCTCCTGAATCTGCCTTTTGATTTCATCGTTCTCCAAAACATAACACTGATATATTGGTCAATTAGGCAATGATGCATCTAGGGTCAGATGGATTAAGTGCTTGACCTGATAGTGTAGAGGCACCCCTGTGGGAGGTGAATATGCCATTTTACTCCTCCACATCCTTGTCCATCCATTGTTTTCATGTAGAGGGGCTCTATCTGGAGGTTGTGGCCACCATCTTCTTCTTTCCCTAAGGGTGTATCATTAGGAAAAAAAATTCCTAGTTTTCGAAATGAGCTTACTGCATTGTTTTGTAGTAACCAAAGAGATGGCGGTAGGCAGTGCTACCTCTGGTATCATGTACAACTTATTTCCCAAAGTAAAAATAACAACATGAGGCCTTGACTCATACACAACATGTCGCTTTCATAAGTATGGTTGGCCTAATAATACATCACAAACATCAAGGGGAGCAACGTCACATAATACCTCATCCATGAAGGGCTTGATGTTGTATGGGAGGTGGCACTCCTGGCTCATGTGAAGATCCCATCCTTGGTGAAGCCACCCAATGGTGTATGGTTGTGGATGTTTTGTGGTCAGTAAGCCCAACCACTTCACAACCTCTACCGAAATGAGGTTCTTTTGGCTCCCGCTGTCGACAATGAACTGTAGTGGGGAACCCTTTACCCACATCTGGGAGTGGAAGAGGCAATCCTCCTCCTCTAGATCTTTGGTTTAATCATTCTGGATCTTCGTGGTGCCAATGGTGGCATTGGGCTTTGCATTGATAATATTCTTCCCTTTGTCATTCCCCTTGTCAGGTTCTGACTCAGAGTTGGAACATGCATCTGATTCTAAAGCCTTTAGCTCGCCCACTAGCAACTGCTTTCCTCGACACTCACCTAGGTTGTGAGTGGAGCTCTTATGGAACTCACAGCACTTTCCCATGTCCTTCTTCGGCTTTATGGTGTTGTTCTTTGCTAGCGTCTTTGGCGGGTTGTCCTGGGCTGCCCCGCCTTGGCTTTGTCCTTTGTTCAGCGGTTTGGGGGTACCTTTCCATTGCTTCAGATTCGCAGATCCAAAGTCTCAGTTCTTCTGTTTAAATTTTTTCTTGATCTTGATGAAATATCAATATGCCGTGCTAAGCGAGGAGATGTTCAGGAACTCCATCTCGTCCAGGATGTACTTGTGTAGGCAGCCGTAGTACTTCAGAACCAAATGGTTCTCAGAATCCTTGGTATCCAACTTCGTGCGAAGGGTATGAGAAACATTGGTAAACTCTGGAACATCTTGGTCCCTTCCCTATCGCAGCATTGTCCACTTTATGTACTTATCCTCATAGCTCTGGATAAGGTAGTACTACTCCTTGATGGCATCCCAGAATGAGCTCCAAGTGGGTGCAGCTGAAAACAGTCAGTTCGTACTTTCATCCTTCTGCTCACAGTAAGTTTCCCACCAGTCCTTGACGTGGGGGGCTGCTTTGAGAAGTGAAAAATTGATCTTTTCCCGGCTGGAAAAATCATGAACAAAAAATATCCTTTTAGAAGATTTAACCATTTATCTACAATGTCTACATCTACCTGACCCTCAAATATGGGAATGTTAAAGTTAAATTGTACCTTAAAGGTGTGGCACTTCCAAAGTAGCTGCCAGAAGTGGATCTGTCGCCCTTGGGTAGCCACTGAAGGATCTGGACAAAGTTGTCCATCATCGCATTCCTTTTTCACTCCAGGGATTCTTCGAGCAAGATTTTGATAGGATCTATGGCCCCCGCGTATTTATTTTCATTTTCCATGGGAGGTCGTTAGGATTTGTGAGCCTGGTCTTGCAAAGGTTTGACCAATTCAAGCCCTAACTCCTTATATCTTAACCTTGTTGGGGACATGCAAAGAAAAATAGAGAAAGAGAAGTCTGCTCTAATACCATTGATCCAGATTTAAACAGGAACGCAAAAAATGATAGATATAACCATAAATACAAAGAAACAGTAGAAATAACACTTCATTTATTAATATCAAATATTGAAATATGCTTACAAACAAAATGGAAATAAGACTAGCTCAGGTGATGGTAGCTTATCTCTGAGAAGAGATGTGGTGGTTACATGCCTCTAAACTATGTTACAATGAGGCTCAAAGGCCTATTTATTATTAAGAAACAATGGAAAACCCTAAACATCCAAAAACCTAATTGTAGGAGATGAAACACCAAAAATATGGGCCCCTTTTGGGTAAATTGGTACATCAACTTCCCGGGGTCATAGCTTTGGCATATGATCTTCATTTGGCTATTATAATACTTGTTTTGAATATCTCGAAGAGAAAGCTGAAAGCAAATAGGCAAGCCAGTTTGGGACATTTCCGGTATCTCTGTTTTCCCTAAAAACGTCGTGTAAGGCCTCAAAACGGCTTCGGAAGTTGAGGACCTAAAAAACTACCAAAAATAGTAAACTGTGCTACAATTAAGGAAACTGAAAAACTAAAAGAGACAGTTTTGGGGGTCCAAGTGGAATAGGCAGGTAGGCACCAATATCCACCTGGATCATTGCCTCATCCATTATAAAATTTGGCTAAAAGAAAAAATGACTCAGAAATAGAACTTCATATTTTTAATAGATGATTTTATAGACTCTGAACTTGGAAGTAAAAAATGCAATTGTTTCTAAAAAATTCTTATTTTTTTTATGAATATAAGTAGAACCTTAGGGCCTTCACTTCAGGCTTCAAGTCATTTAGAAAAATAATCTATTAGGTGATTACCAACCTTATTCTTGAAATCCGAAACCTTATTTGCAGCCAATTAACTCTGCAATTGAAAACCACACACTGTTGCACACTACATACTGAAAATGGAAATTGAAAAACTCACTACTGAAAAACCACACTTATTTCATGCCATTTTCGACTCTAACCGACTAAAAGTATCTACCTAATCAGGTGAAAGAAAAAACCCAATGCAACAATGCAATTAAATGGTTTCTTAACTGATATCTGATCACATTTTCTTTAAGAAGAAAGAAAAATTTAAGAAATGGCAACTCAAACTGGAATCTGAATCCAATCCCTTTGTCAATGAACATAACAAACTCTACCATCACTGATGATTCTAATAGACTAGCCACAAGGTCTTGAAAAACATGAAAAGCTACCCCTTCTTGACAATTAGAAAAAATACAAACATTCCATTCATTTTTAATTTCTTTTCCTTGTCCTATTCCATCCAAATCAAGATCATTTTCAGAACGAAAGGAAACAATCTGTTCATCTGTATTATCATGCACATCAGGGAAATGTTATGTACTTTCTTATGAAACTTCCAATGCAAAATCTACATTTTGTGAATGAATACTATCATTTTGTCTATCAAACAAATCTAAATTTTTATAATTAACCTCTTGTAACCTTGTTTGAGAACTGTCATTTTTACTTTCAAAATAATGAAGAAAAATAACTTCCTGACATGATCTTACAACTGTGAATAACTACCCCAATGAATTGAATTTTCAAGGATCTAATTTTCATAAGTTTTTTCATAAGACAAAAATTCAATAGATGAGTGATATGAAGTATATCTTGAATGATTTTCTTCATCCTGGTCTTGATCACATGGAAATGAAAAACCTACTGCATATCTTTATCAAGTTCAAGGGATGAAAAACGTCTGTCTACAAAAGGAGCCTGATCGGTTTCATTTTTAGTCAAGAGAGAGACTATTTCTTGTTGAAAAGTGTCTTGATTAACATGAAAACTATCTTCCATGATGTCTTCATGATAATAAGGAAATTCATAAAGGGATTCTTTGATTTCATCCTCCATTAGATCCTTGTCATCAGTATCAATTCCCATGGTTGAAAAAATATTTTCAAGATTTCCACAAAAGTTTTTAACTAGCACTATAAAAGGGTATCTTTCTTTATAGTTTTGCACAAAATGATGAATAGAAATCCCCAAGGGAGTAAATTCTAGTAGGTGGTAAACTTTCATACCAATATTGTGCATTTCCCTCCAAAGAATCCATGAAAACTTTCATTAAACAATCCTCATGCAACTCAACCTCTAGCTTTCATGTATGTATATGAAATTTAATTAGATGCAGAGCAACATCATTTCCTTCTTCATCTTTAAATCTTGGCAGATATGTCTCCCAATTTATGTGAGGAATACGATTTGAAAAGATAGGAATATGAGCATGATTCATAGGATCATACCTTATAGATTGTGGATCCATCTCGAAAAAGTGGAGTTGCCAAACAGTTCTTCAGACAACTAAGTCTTCGGCCAGAGGAGTCGTCATGAAATTTTTGAACTCTAGATTCAGTTGAGAATGGAATATCCAGATGAAATATGAACAACCTTTCCATGTCTATCCTCTATTCACAATCAGAGAGAAGATCTGATCTTTGTCATTCTCCTAAGGATAATTTGACATGAAACTTCGCCTCCCCGGAAATGATGCCAAAATGTTATCACTCAGAAATTTCCCTGGCTATGGAAGGAAATAACTGAGGTAACCTTAAAACCTCTTTTAGGTTGAACCTTACCCTTCAACCTGGAGAGGGATCTCTCCGTAAAACTCAACTACCCTGTGGTAATTGTAGTAGAAGGTTTTGTGCAATTGAGTTCAGGTGGCTAGATTTAGGTATAGGGATAAATTGGTTGGGTGGTCTTCAAAAACATTGGGCATGCAGTCCATATATTAAACAAATGAGATCACAACTCCAATGAGAAGGTTGTACAAAGCATGAAAAGTCACAAGTCCTTTAACTGTTTGGGAGATTTGGAAGAAAGATGACTAAGGGAAAACAAATGTTATAGATGACTAAAACAACAAATATTAATGACTGATAATTTAAGAGAGGAGCATCAATGAAATCCAATCCCATAAACTAAAATTCCCAGACATGGAAGAAGACAATTATATAATAGAGAAAATACTGACAGGGAGAAGCAACACATGAATTTCCTACTAACTACTCATTAAACACTGTGAATACATTCAAGATTGCTCAAATATATTTGGACTGCAAGTGTTTTTCCAATATAAGGAAAACTCATTTCATTATTCATAAATTGTTTCTATAGTTCTTTACATAACAATTTGCAAAATAATAGTCATCACATAATTACAAAAACTTAGATTTTTAAATATCTTTCAAGTTCATGTATGTAAGGATAAATTTAAAATATTCTATATTTCCTACAATAACTATAGGAAAATATGCTTGTATTTAGGCAAAAATGAAATATCGGGTCAATTTCCTCCATTGAAAGTAGAATAGGTCCCTAAACTGTAGTTTAGCATTTCTGCTAGCATAAAAGGTCCCTCTACAACAATGCATCAAAACTACTCTTGCGTTCTTCTTCAATTATGCTGGAAAATATTTAGCCTTCAAATCTAGAAATTGGTTCATTAATGTTGTTCCTCTAACATGGAATTAGGAATGGCTGAAGCAAACTATTAACCCCTCTTTTCCTATGATTCAACAACTTCCGACTCATATGCCTTCAATTCTTTTTATGGTC
Organism: Pinus tabuliformis; assembly: GCA_031772625.1. Taxonomy (NCBI): domain Eukaryota; kingdom Viridiplantae; phylum Streptophyta; class Pinopsida; order Pinales; family Pinaceae; genus Pinus; species Pinus tabuliformis. Next base: position 771,065,011 of record CM062816.1, read on the forward strand.
TTATCAGAGAAGTTTCCACCTTATTGTTTCACTGATATTCCTCAACCCCTTGCATTTTTGCTCCTTTGACATTTGTTTTATTATATGATTGGGCTGGTGATTATCGGCTTAATGCTATCAGAAGCTTTTTATAAGGTAACTTACGCAAATTTCTAATTTGTATCATGGCTCCTTTTGCTTTAGCCCTTCCCGCCTTCCTTCACCATAGGACCGAGGGCTGTGACCTAACACTTAGCCTCGAGGTGCTCATTAGAGGAATTTTGAGGTATAAAATGGGCCTCCTAAGAAAAATGTACAACCAAAATATACTTTAGAATAACCAATAGGATTCAAGATGATGATGTCAACCATGGGGGTTGATTCACCATTTTTGAAGTAAAAAAGTAAAAAAAATGAAAAAATAATAAAATAATAAAACTACTTTTTCAACTTATATCCCTAAGGTTTTACTCATATTTCAATTGAGATTACTCATTGGATGTAAAATTTAATTCCTCATCCAAGGAGTACCCATGTTGCATACTTTCGATGGACCCTGCTACATGAAAAAACGAGAAATATGTGAAAAAATGTTATTGCAATCACATTTTTCATGTATTTATCATTTTTCGTGTAGCAGGGTCCATCAAAAGTATGCAACATGGGCACTCATTGGATGAGGAATCAAATTATGCATCCAAGAAGTGTTTCCACTTGAAATTTGAGTAAACCCATAAGGAGATAAGTTGAAAATACGAGTTGAAAAAATAGTTTTTTCTTTTTTCCCTCTAAATTTTGATGATGTAATCTAATTTATTTTATTATTTCCACTATTATTTTATAATTTCCTTAGGAGGCCCATTTTAGACCTCAAAATTCCCCTAATGAAGGTTTTTTGTTTATTTTTGGGGACTGTTTTTCCTTTGTTAGTGCTTTAGCACCCGGGTTACTTTAAACTCTTATGACCATGTGCCAGCCCCAATATTGAAGCCCCTCTCATAGGAAATTTCCAATCAGAGGAGTTACTTTGGAGCTGCGATATTCCTCAACCTCCAATATGTGACCTCTGATATGACATCATAAATCCATGTGGCACCTCGTGTGTGGTGAAATGTGTCACCCTGATTTCCCCCCTAAGCCCCCCCTCAAAATGCCAAAACTTCCTACCACAAGTCCTTCTGTACCGCCACATCATGCTAATGTCAAATGCCATTGTATCTTTATTGGAACCAATCATATGCCACCACACATCCCACTAGAGGAGAGAGAAAAGGGTCCATTCTCCTTTGGTTTTGGGATGAAATCCTTTGTTAACCTATATTAGCATTCCCCGATAGTTTTAACACTATCAACATTCACATATCACAACTTCTTAAGGTTGTCACATTCTCTGATTCACTGATTCGCCAATCGCCGATATGCTCTAGACCTCTGATATGCAGGACCCTCTGATGTTGCAATCACCAACTTGCTCTGGACCTCCGATATGCGATCACTGATTCACCCTGGATCTCTGACATTTCTTGTTTTCAAAGGCTTCAAACCCTTAAACTTCAACAAGCCATATCTTTTGATCCAGGAGTCCATTTTTCGACTTCCAGATAGCGTTGGAAATATTATTCAGAACAATTTCCAATGGAGAGGGTCTGATGTATACTTTGAGTCCTTCTGCTACTTGTAAAATGACTTCAAACTTATCTTCTTATTTACTCAAATTTCCAAAATCATGTTGACAACCCTACTATCAAGAATTTTTCCCTATTTATTACAATTTTAAATACTGACACTACAACTGTCAACATTTTCCAAAAAAGTTTTAAAAATGTGAAAAGTTTATTGTGATAACAATATCGTCATAAAAATATTTCAGAAAAGAGTACAATGAGCCCAATAAACATGTTTGCAATGGATAATAACAAATCAGATCTACAGATCTATATAATAGCAGAGAGAAACCTAGTCCACCATATTACTGAAGCCAAGATGTCAATCCCTAGATCAGAACCTTGGTTGCTCTCTTGGATACTCTGTGAGGGTCACTGTGACTACTCAGTCGCTCTTAGGAAGACTCTTTGCGTGTGATCGAGGTGAAACACACCTAAAACCCTTGGTTTCTCCCTTATTGTGGCCTGGTCGCTCTCAGAACCATTTTATGCCAGCATTTGGGGACCAATCTCTACAGATCTATTTCTGAACCCTTAATCGCTCTCATAAGCCAGTATCCCAGAATCCTGAAATACCTAGTCACTATGTTTCCCACTCTATGCTAGTGACCAGAGACCAAAATTCCCTTTTATGTGCTAGCGTCTGAGATCCAAAAAACCCTAACTCAGATCGAACCTTTCACCTATAATTTCAGACCCTTGTGTGAACTCCTTTTGTTGAACCTATACGAGCCAAGACAAAAGAGAAGAATAGAAAAATGACTTGATCAATGTGATGAAATGAACTTGAGGTTTCTTTTATTCATAGGATTTCTTGAGGGGTTTACTTGACCTCTTCTATTCATAGGATTTCTTGAGGGGTTTACTTGAGGTTAAGGTAACCCAAGTAGTTACCCATGTAGTTAGGGCCGACCCATTCCATAATGAATGTATGTATAAAATAATTCGAAACTTAACTTATGCTTAACCAAATGGGGTGATCTTTACGTCGATTTTGGTCCTCTCAAAAAGAGGAATTTAATGCAAGCATCATCTTGGTCATATGAACTGTCAAAAGTGGAATTTGACCCTAGTTACAAAATTAAGATTAGGGTTCTTATTAAAATGGATTTATTTATCGGTAACTTCTGGCATTGATGCCATTAAATTAAACTTAGATAAATTTACTATTAATATTAACAATTGAAAATAACAATACACACCTAAGGTTTGTAAAAAAGTAAAAATAAGTAATTAGCACACACTGGTAAATCTAAGGATTCAAACCACGCAAACAAGCTTTTCACAGTGAAATCACTAGTTGGTGATGAAACCCAATGTCACAGAGATAAAAGTGAAAAGTGACTATAAACAAAGTGGGTGAAACCAATTACGCTGACAAGCTACTTAATGTACATGATCTGGTGCAAGTAAACTTCATTTATGCCATCTTGAATGAAGAAAACCCTCCAAAAAGGTCCAAGTGAATCTAGCCAACGTCTCTTCCAGGTACAACAGAGACTTCCCCTCTACCGCCACCTCAGGTAATAACCCTAATATTATGGTCTCTAAGGTTACAAAGTAAAACAATTTAACCTAGGGGGATAGTCGCAGATTAGACATACACGCAAGGGCAGAGTAACAAAGCTCAATCCCCTTGAAAGTTCCTCAACATGGTTACTCTAAGGATTACTTCCAAGTGACTCCCAAGTACCTTTCGACACCATTTTTAATATGTGTAAATCACACTACCATAACCAATGAAGTGGGGCTAATCACTCCACTAGGTTTGATATGCTCTCATGCTTGACTCCTTTGTAAGGGGAGTTTCCCAAAGAAAAATTGCAGTAAATAGGTTTATCTCCCTATCTCAAGATGCTAATGTTTGTTTGCAACCTTGGAAATTTAACTCACTTCCCTATTCCAAATCCCTAAAACTTGATCTAATGTAGGAGGAAAAGAGCCCTAAAATAAATAAATAAATCTAGATTGATTTTATTAGCGTTGATTTTAAGAGTTGTTATTTACTCACAAGGTAAATGGATGTGAAACTGATGGTGTTATGACTTGACTCAAAACCTAATGCAAATGAACATGAAATTGTAATCTTTTATTTTCGATGAATTGTAACTAAGATAAATGAATAGGTTTCATTAACTTTTCAAAAAATACAAGAATCATTGGATCATTTAAAATTCCACATTAGAGAGAATGAAAAATACATTATTCTTAGCTCTTCTTTGAGAAATGCAACATAAGTTTTTTAAAATCCAAGTTAAAAGCAGTAAAAATTTCAACTTATCAACTTCTAGCATACCCAACCAAACAATCAATAAACTCTTCCTTCAACATGCACAAGTTATAATTTCAAGTTGATGTAATGAGTTGCAAATCACTATAAAGCAAAAGATTATGTTGTCTTATCAAAAGAAATAATCAGTAATCACTTTGGCAAAACGACAAACTTCCAACCAAGTGATTTCTTAAAAAAAACTAAACTTTTCCTAAATACTAATGACACTTTGAAATTCAAAAGAAAAAGCGCTTAATCTGATGATTTAGTATAAAAAAGGGCAGACTCAAACTATCCAGTGATGACTAGTACTTCCATATATTAATTAGCAATTCACAAGATCAAACTTCAGACCCTAATTTGCAAAAGTAAAGAATTATTCAAAAAGAAACCCAAATAGTCAAATCAAAATAAGGAGGATATTTTCATAAGGAAAACAAGTGTAAATAAATAGGAAAATTAGTTTTTTTTGGACTTGATGAGGAGAAGAACGAAATTTTAAAAAATTACAGGTATGTGCACAGGTCACAGAACAAACTAGTGCGCATACACATTGTTGCAAAAATAAAAATGTGTAGAAGTGCGCTCTGTGCCTATAGCTAAAGTGTGCACATCAAGAAATTTTTAGAAAAAATAAAAACAAGTCAAAAAAATCACAAAATCCAGATTTTCAATCATTTCCAAACACTCAGAGAAGGCTACAACAAAAGGATCACAGTTCAAAACAAAGAGAATGAAGGAGAGTGAGATATTCCCCAGTGGTTAACAATTTGTTAAGTGGACTAATCCCTCTTGTAGACAAGAGCGATCTCCCAAGGCCTCAAAGAAATCTAGTAACAAACAACAAAGAACTGCTACCTTTCCCTAGCTTACGATTGACTTAAACAAACAATATAAGAGAGGTCACTTACCATTCAATCGAAATGCCTAATGAAGTCCCTTTCAACGCCTTCAACCATTTGTTTCTCCTCGATGCTTTAGAAATCATTCCAACACTTCCTATAGCATCTCCATGATATCATGAAGGAGATTTGCACAGACAAAAATATATATAAGATCAAATCATCCAATATATAGCATAAAAGATAAATGAACCAATTAACTCAATCACATTTTATAAATTGATCAATATGAAATCATAACCTATGTGGGTGATCAAGGAATCCCACAAATGATATCAAAAAAGACATAATTGGGAAAGAACAATTGATTTAATATCAAAAAAATGTAGAATAAAATCACAACCTCAAATCCTTGATGTTACAAGTCTCTTCTCACAATCTCCAACCCCCCCCCCCCCCTTGAATGAATAACCTCCCAACCGTTTTTCTATAGCATAAGCCTACTTCCAACAATCCTCCTCAATCCTCAGACATGTGTTAGCTTTATATTCCAATACGGGGGATCCATTTCCTAAGGGATGAGATCTTCTAATGGTGGGATACCGGTTCCACAAAGAGAGGGTGGTAGTTCCATGATGGGAGGGATCAAGGTTGAGTAGGCATCCATTCAAAGCTTGTTAGTTGGGAAATATTCGACTAAAAATGCTTCTAGACTTTAATTTTTATTTTTACATGTGTTAAGTCATGTGCGTAGGACATAGTGTAAGACCAAACACACTTATGCGCATTTTATAATGGAACTTTCTGCGTATGTACATAAATTTACTATGGAATTGCACAGGGAGCCAGAAATAGGATTTTTGACCCTTGGGATCCAAGAATTTCATTCTATTTGGGATAGTTTGGCTACAACTCATGGATAATAATTTTCAATCATCCAGGCATGTAAAGGGTTTTTTAACAAACTATTGGGCATGGAATCCCCCCACAATAGGTTTTGGGGCTCAAAGCCCAAGTTTTGGTCAAAGGTTTTGTAAGACTTTGCGAATTGCAGGCGCAGAGCTTGAAGTAGAGGTCAAGTCATAGGGTTGTCTGCCCTAAAGTAATTTAATGTAATGTAAAGTTATGTCGACCTACCCATGGTCCACGGACCATGGGATTTTATAAATAGAGCGAGGCTCTAAGTTGTAAAGAGAGTTGAGGATAGAGAGAGTAGCGAAGGAATGGTTCAAGCTTAGAGTAGAAGTCTAAGTGTCTTGGTTCGTAGTAGTAGGAAGAGGCTCTGCAGTTGAGTGCAAAGAGGCCTAGTAGAGTCCGCAGCTGAGTGTGCAGAAAAATGTAGCTGAGTGCCCAGGGCGGTGTCGAGTTTTTAATCAAGATTGAAGATTAATAAAAGAGAAGTTGGTTCCTATTTCTATGTAATTTCAGTGAATTATCTTCTTTATGCTTGTATTTGTTTATGTATTACACGCACTGTTATGATTGTTGAACATGCTGTAATAACCATAAATCTTACACACACAGGTTGAGTAATCAATTAATTAGCAAGGAACTTTGGTATTATATGGGTCGCGCCCCGAGTAGGGCTGCGTGGAAGCCGCACTGCAAGTTGCAAAGAGATCGCAAGTGCGCGTAGCGATAGGTCGGACTGCGGACCTCTAGAAGCCCCTCAGACATACCAAGGGTGCATAAAGCTGGTTCTAGCACCCTCTCATACTACTTCAGGTGAGACCTCAGTCCACGCTCTGCGGACTATTACCAAAAGGGTCAGTAGTACCAGGATTTGCTTGGCTAAATCACCTTTGAACCTAGGTCAGGCCCATACAAGCCAACAAATGGTTCTGTTGCTGGGACCAAGATCTACATAAAGGATGTCCGATGTCGTGCCACTGGAATCCTACAAAGAAAGAAATTGAAGAGTGGTTGGACAAGAATATTCATGAGTTCGCGGCACAAGAAAACAGAAATCCGCGAGTATATAAGGAACAGTGGCTGGATCACTACTTGTACACTGAAATCCATGAAATTTTCTTTTCATCTTTTCTGACTGAGCTGTATGAGTGGATCACAAAGTTAGAAGACAACCAGGGAAGGTGTAGTCTTGACAAACCAATAGTGTGGACTCCGAAACTAGTGCGCAGACTAGAAGCCTCAAAAGAGAAGGTAGCGCGAGCTATGGACCACTGGCTCAACCGAATAATAGGAGGATTTATCACTGAGTTCGCTATAGACACGACCATTAGCTATAATGAGGCAAAGTGACATTTTCTCAAGGGGCAACGAGGTAAGTATATTAAATCTTTAAACACTTGGATTAATATGTTATTGTGTGAAAAGCGGGTTATCCGAATAAATTAATGTTTGGGACTACTCGAAGTGGAAATATCTACAGAAGCAGAAGTAGTGAGGAATTAGAAAACAGTCCCTTAATTTCACCTTCATGGAAAATAGAGGAGGAGCTCACGAAAGTATCTCCGAGAAGTGAAGTCAGTTTGATAAGACAGAGAATTCCACGTTTACCACCCCCACCCACACTGCCACCCATTTCACCTTCCTCACTTCTATCTCCACCCACTCCACCTCCGCCACCACCACAGTTTAGTACGGCGAGTGCGATCAAACTGCTGGTGTTCAAAGGAGTAGGAAATGAAGATCCGGACCAATTATGGTTCATGGTAAGAGTAGTATGAGAAGCACAGGGTGTCATGGATGATAATATTAAAAAGGTTACGTTGGTTCGCACGCTGCAGGATCGAACATTAACGTGGTATATCAAGCATTATAATGACCACCCAAACACAGGAATTTCAGAGATCCAGACTGCGTTGAACAGGGAATTTAGCAGCCAAAATTAGAGACACAATCAATCATTGGGTTTAAGGAGATCGTGATGCACCCGGGAAAGACCCCCTGGGATCTGGACTAAATTCTGAAGAGTACGATCCGTGAAGCCAATATGACATTAACAGATGCATAACATTACGTATGATTTGTGGCCTCACTTACGCCACACTTAAGGACGACGTTGTCACAGCAAAAACTTTCCACCCAAGACGAAGCATTGGAGATGGCAACGAGGTTGCACGAGACCCCTATACAAGACCCTGGATTGGGAGTCCAACAAATCCACGTGCAACTGTAGAATCTATGTCTAGATATGAAAATTTTGAAACAAGACAAGACGACTCGGCTGGAGGTGCACAAGGAAGTATGGTGCATAAAATGCAAAGGCTAGGGTCACAACAAGGACCATTGTCCAGTGTTCGCGAACTACTTGGTAGGGGGAGGGCCAATGCCATTAAGATCAGACGCACAAGCAGGGTTGAGCATGGCATCTACATTATGGTGTGTGATCTGCCAGATAGGAGGAAAATATACCATGGATAATTTTCATCTGTTGCAGAAGTATATGCAGACGTCCCAACAATTGTTTTGTAATTTCTGCAGTTGGTAGGCCATGAAAAATGCACCTGCTAAAGCTATGAACTAATGATGGATCGGACTCCTGCCTACAGGGTGCAGACTGAAATGTGAGCCGTTGACCCAAATGCGGGGATGGCACGCGCTGGGTTTCAGCGGCACGGTCAGGGTCGAAGTGGAATGGGACCAGGAAGGGGTCGTGGACAGATAATTTGTTACAATTATGGAGGGCCAAGGCATTATGCCCGCAATTGTACGAACCCGACTAGGATATCATGTTGGTACTGTAAAGTTTGATCATGAGGTAGAATATTTCCCTTCACTAACAGTAAGATGCGCGAAAAGGGGGTACTCCAACCCCCTCCAACCCAGAATTTACAAATGATGAGGTATGAACCACACGAAGAAGACCCAAATGTAAACATGATGCTCAAGAGCAGTATGGCCATGGGAGGTGGTAAAGGGAAGCAGCCAGAAGAAAGCGTGGGGTTCGCAAAGCTCCTACAAAGGAACCAGAGTTTGACTTAGAATGCACAAAGGAGACATTCATGGAAGCTAAGAATAGCTTCATGGAGGCCTCCACTTCAGGTAGTAAGGATCAACTAGAACGAGGGATGGATCCTTCAATTCTCACTACCATTTTGGAGACATGCATGAAACTGCTGCGTGACAACAAGGCAGTCAAAGGGATACAGGAACTTATCAATAGGTGAGCAAGGTCAGGAGAGCCACGCATGGTCTGAAAGCTTGGAAAGCATGCATTGCACATAGGAAGGGAAATGAGGTTGACGGTGCAAATAGGTGAGTACGAAATGGATCATGTAATCCTAGATCTGGGTTCAGACGTGAATGTAGTACCAAAGAAAACATGGGAATGCATGGGCAACACCACATTATAGTGGTCCCCTATTCAGTTACGAATGCTGAACCAACAAAATATTTTTCCCATGGGACGATTGCAAGGGGTGATAGTCGATATCGAAGGTGTGAGCACGCAGGTGGATTTTGAAGCGATAGAGATCGTCGAGGACAACAATCCCTATCCCACGCTACTAGGAATAGACTGGGCTACCGATATGAATGGAGTCATAAATATGAAGAAGCACAAAATGATCTTTGAGAAAGTCACTACGCGTAGTAGTACCACTGGATCCAGCCGAAGGAACGCGATACACTAAACTGGTGCGTGATGGCGATCTCGACTGTATCTACAAGATAACTTCACAAGGAGAGGATTAGGTGAATCTGACTGCAAATGGAAGGATTTCATTGGAGCCAAAAGCTCTTGCACTTCGGATTCAGACGAAGAGATAGAGCGATGGCAGAATCGAATGCACAAAGTAACAACATTGAACTTCAACATGATGATCAGGTCATTGTGTTGTGTAACAACAGATGCAAGGGAGCTGCCGACATATGATGGATTTTCAGCAATGGATAAATTTCTGAGAAAATTCGAAAGTGCAGTATCAGAGCAACAGTGGCTCGATGCACTGAAGTGTGCACTGCATACAACACCCGCATGATGGTGAGGTATGCATCAAGGAATTTTTGAACACTTTCACAGATGCAGAAGGATGATGTGCCTACGATTTAGAAAACCCTAGCTTCAAATTCAAGTCAGTCAACAGGGCAAGAATAACTTGCGCGCCCACTTTTCCTGATGGGTATAGACATATGTTGTACAGTCTTCACAAGAGGACACCACACCCATCCTAGAGAATCGGAACAAACCACAATGGTAGGAAGGGTGAGGTGCGTTACCAATCCTCCACGACGAGGCATTCCATATGGTGCGCAGAATACTGAACAAATTTCACCGGACAAGACGAACTGATTGAGCCCTGCACATGCCGCTGGGCCTATAGGACCATGTGCAAAAACCTGAACGCGGAGATGATTCCAAAGGTACAAAACAGAGTAGAAACCGAAATTTTTGAAAGGAATACCAAAAGGAATCCACATGTAATAGCTCCTGCAGTTATGACAGCACACAAAGATCAGGATGAAGGAATCACATAGCTACATGAGGACGCCATATAAGGATTCGGGAACCCATTCAACAAGGGAACCTTAGACTTCACGAACTCGAAGAAGATCAGGTATGATTGAGGAAGAAAAGCATGTTGATGGACACTGAGATCAAAAGACTAGAAAACAAGGTCACGCAAGAATGTCTCGTTGATAAACCAAGGATGACAAGGCAAGATACAGATGGTCATACCTCTTCATTAGAAGAGTGTCACCGAGAATTTATGATTCTACTACCATGGTTGAGACCGCACCTTACCAAACGTAGTAACAAGGGGAGTGCACCACATAAGATAAAACACGTGGCGCCGACTATCGCGAGGACAATTGAGGAGTGTCCATGGACTATACTAGAAGGCGAATTGTAGTCTTTCATAGATGGTGCGACCACCTAACTAGCCGTAGGGAGCATAATCTCAGCACTCCATACAGTTGAAAGAGAGCACAGGACTCTAAAACAATCTGTTTGGGAACCTCACGGTGAGGGAGGTACGAGCAGAATCAGCATGGTACAAGATTCGCGCCCGCACACGAGGGTCTGTGCTACTATGCGGGTAAACTGGGAAGTACCCGTTGGCATCACTGTTCATGATGAGATGTCCAATTTAAGGTAAAAGGGAGTGGGCGGCAGGTAATTACAACATGAATGAAGAGCTAGATTTGGGACGATCTGCCACCAAGAATGCATTAATGACTCAAAAGTGGGGGAGCGGTCAAATTCAAATTCAAAAGACACTATAAAACTCCCAAGGCTAGCCACAAGACAACACTTGTTTGTTTGATATTTGAGCTATTACGAAGAGCACAGAGTGTTGAGCGCCAAGCGGTATTTGAGCCCCAAAGTTTGCGAACAACCATAGACAGTTCTAACATGATGACCACTACCAGGAGAGGTATCATTTTTGTAAAGAGTACCGCCGAGGAAGCCGCGCTGAGCCCTACAGTGCAGGTGGGGGATGCACCGAAAATTCTGAAATCACCTCGGATGCTAAGACCCAAGAAGGATAAATAGGCAGTGGGACCAGTCTGCATGTCCCCGTGAAATCTGTGGTTTGGTAAACTTTCCATGGAAGAAAAGGGCAAGGATGTCAACATTAAGACGGATGATGAGGAGGAGGACCTCCAGGCTCTTGTAGATGAGATAGAGGCAAATGAAGAAATGGAAGAAGACATCCAGTCGATACACGCTGCAACAAAACTGCTCGAATATTTTCCTCCACGGAAAGGGAAAGCCAAGGTACCCAAGGATTTGGATGCCGCTAAGAGTGCACTCCAAACCTCGCTACTCCCAGATGGAATTCTGTTTGAGGGCTCAGTCCTAGGGTGCGTGCCCATGATGAAATTTGAGGACTGGGACCTCGCGGACAATGAAAATTTCCCACATTTGGAGACTAAGAACCTCATGAAACAGAGCAAGGAGGGGTCAGTTACAACACTAGAGTCATAGAAATGGTTGCGCGGTGTGGAGAAGGCTGGGCTAATCCACCTACTATGGATTCTGCACTTTCACCGCACACTTATCATGATCTTTGTCATCAGGAAGCTGCTTTTCCTGGTGCACGATGGGTATTTATGGCTAGAGGAGCCTATTCCCATCACGGCGGAGCTTATCCACAGGATTTCCCGGATTACCTATAAAGGAAAGGAGCCCGTGGAGATAGCTGGAAAAAGCAGAGATTTGGCACTTGTAGAGGCCATGAAGAAGAAGTATAAATTAGAAAAAAAGAAGAGAGGCTACGCAATCAATAGCATTAAAGACAAGGGTGCGCGTTGCCACCCAATTGCTGGCCAGGAAGGTGATGAGAAAATGTCTTAGAGACGAGGTACCAGTGTTGGTCATTGCGTTGGTAGAACAATGCGCAGAGGGGGTCCAATTCAACTGGGCTGAATTCTTCTGTGAAGAATTCCTAACCAACTGCAAGGAAACTCAGGATTAGGGCAATACCTTCCACTACGCATGGTTGCTCTTGTCTATTTTTTTGGTGACAGGGGAACTGCCTGAGGACAATCAATTCCCTCATATTGAATAGGACTTTCCAAAGGTGAAAAATTATGCGTCGCTCTAGGCTACGAAGGACGCCATACGGATCCACGAAACTAAGATCTTCTAGGTGCTCATGGAGGCAAGCATCCGGATGTGGAATAACAAGAGGTCTGCGCCTATCTCCGATAGTGTACAACAGTCTACGAAGCTTTGTAGACTTCAAGATGGATATGCACAATGTGTATATCAAGGTGCGTAAGGATCCAGCATAGAACTGGACCAAGCTTCCTTTCATCACAATTGATGATGCCATATTCTCTGTGCTCGAATCATGGCCTCCCGATTGGCGCGTCGTGAATCTGGTGAAGCAAGATCGAACAGCGGCACAAAATCAGAAGGATGCCACCAAGCTGCGTATCAAACAATTGGCCCAACAAAAGTTCAACGAACAATTGGCTACGGAGGTAAGGGCTACTTGCGAGGCAGCGAAGGCAGCCGAAGAGCAGGCCAAGGCCGCTAAAAAAGTAGCAACAACACAGGCAACAAGGGCCACCACAACACAGGAGGAAGGGGGCCAGAATGTGTCTACAAGACAGGGACCAGATATAGCAGAAGGTGTGGACCTGAGAACAACATCCACCCAACTGAAACAGTCGCATGTCACAGAGAGATCAGGTCCATGAAAGAAGGCCAAGGCTTCCAAACTAAACATCAAGCCAATTACATTGACATAGGGTGACCTCTATGACATTGGCAACAAAGTTCGCGAGGTCACCTAGGAAGCACTCCAAGAAGCAATGATAGAGCAATATAATGTGTTGGGGACCCTAAGGGTGCAACTACAAGAACTTCAGGTGCTGGCCCCAGAAGAAGCAATAGTAGCCGCCTACAGCGCTGCAGGTACATCAGCAATGGAGCAGTTGCTATGCGCAAAAATGGCCAACACCGTAGTGTTGCCAAAAGGAGCACTAATGGCGGAAAGTAAGGAGGACAGAGTCGTGGTGGGCAGGATCAAGGGATTTGGCCTAAACTTGGCTGCCCTTCCGTGGGATACATTATATCAACTGCAGGACGAAGCAACAACAAAACTACGTGCTAGGGAAGGACGCACAGTACAGATGCTTAGCGAACAAAGAATCAACATTGGGCAGCTTAGTCTACAACGCGATGAAGTGCTTGCGCAGAATTGGTAGTTGGATAAAATGGTAGAGGAAGCATGTCGCCACATTCTAGAGCTATAAATCGCGACAGACCTACCAGTTGGAGTGCGCATCCACAAATTAGCCAGTGGATTTTGTGAGGAAAAGGAGGAAGCAACAAGGGTAAAGTTGGACCTCAACCTTCAGGTTGTCGAGCCGCAATTAAAGGTGCAATCCTCTATGCCCCCGGAAGTTAGGGAACAACACGCTGGCACTCTTCAAAAAGGGTTGGAGGAAATAATCCAGGCAGTACAAAACTGCACCGCTATGTTGGAAGAATACTTCGCAGTCCTCACTTCATTACAGGAGGACCTCAACATACAACGCCTAGAAACCTAGGTATGGTAGCTTCAAGTGCAGTATGACAGTGTGCATGGAACAACGCAGATAGTTGTCCTGACCCAAAAAATTGCGAAGCTACAGTAGGAAAAGGCATTAATGGAATAGGTGGATGTCACATGGCAGAAAGAGGCAATCCTTAAAGCATGCGTCAAGCTTTGGAAACATCGAAGAAAAGCTTGCATAGATGAATGTGATGCATGCCTTAAGATAGGGATTTTCCCCTGACAGCGAGTTTTCAGCTGAAAGAGTGGAGCAGATCCAGCAGACTGCAGAACAATGCACTGTAGACCTCTGTGCAGCACAGGAACAGTTTGAAGGGCTCCGTGCCAAGATCGCCGCACCAACAGAGTGACTCCAGATGGGCCACGATGATTGTGTTGGGGGGTTTTTGGGCATGGAATCCCCCCACAACAGGTTTTTGGGCTCAAAGCACAAGTTTTGGTCAAAGGTTTTGTAATACTCTGCGACTTGCAGGCACGAAGCGTGAAGTAGAGGTTAGGTCACAGGGTTGTCTGCTCGAAAGTAATGTAATGTAATGTAAATTCATGTCAGCCTACCAATGGTCCACGGACCATGGGATTGTATAAATAGAGCGAGGCTCTAAGTTGTAAAGAGAGTTGAGGATAGAGAGAGTAGCAAAGGAATGGTTCAAGCTTAGAGAAGAAGTCTAAGTGTCTTGGGTCGTAGTAGTAGGAAGAGGCTCTGCAGCTGAGTGCGCAGAGGCCTAGTAGAGTCTGCAGCTAAGTGTGGGGACCCCTGTAGCTAAGTGCGCAAGGTGGTGTCGAGTTTGTAAGCAAGATTGAAGATTAATAAAAGAGAAGTTGGTTCCTATTTTTGTGTAATTGTTGTGCATTATCTTCTTTATGTTTGTATTCATTTATGTATTGTGCGCACTGATATGATTGTTGAACACACTGTAATAACCATAAATCTTACACACACAAGTTAAGTAATCGATTAATTAGCAAGGAAATTGGGTATGTAGAAGTTGCACTGCAGGTTGCGAAGAGATCGCAAGTGCACGTAGCAATAGGTCAACCGCAGACCTCTAGAAGCCCCTCATACATCCCAAGGGTGCAGAAACCTAGTTCTAGAACCCTCCCATACTACTTCAAGTGATACCTAAGTCCGTGTTCCATGGACTGTGCCGAAAGGGCCAGTAGTACCAGGATTTTCTTGGCTAAATCACCTCTGAACCTAGGTCAGGCCCATAAAAGCCAACACAAACCATGGGTTGATCAAACTTGTGGTTGTTCATGCACTAAAAGAACAAGGGAGAGTTTGATTTAAGTTTGTAACGTCTTTCATGAATTTTCCACTGAAATATTTTGGGGAATAATTAGGAAATGAAGAAGCAAGGAAAATTTTAAGAACGCCCCCTAAATTTATATGTATAATAAATGGGTGAATCTCCATGGTATATAGGAAAAATGGAAGGCGATTTTATCAATAATATAATATGTATATATAATTTTTTGGTGAATCTCTCATCAGCATGGCGAATATTTTACTCAATTATAAAATCTTGTGTTTATTGAATAAACAAATGAAATCATTGCATTTCTTTAAAATATCTTTTGAAATCAAAATTACCGAAATTACATATCGATAACCTAGTGGGTGTAGGATAAAATTCACCTGTGTCATTCATAGAAAGCATGAGAAAAACCCTAATACTATATATAAACCAAGAAAAATTCAAATTCATCACTTCCAGGGATCTCGTATCCACCCTGCCAATACACAAGTATGTTCCTGTTTGCATTTAGAAAAATTACCCAAATTACAATATGTTTACTCCAGCATATGTTGGAAAGTTATAGAAGGATGACTAGTACAATCAATCCATTCCTTTTAGCCCTGGATTTGTTTCAGTTTAAAACAGAAATATACAAATATACTTGTCCAATGTCTATGCTTTAACCATTCACCTTAAGTTGTTTTTACAATATAATTTCCTACGTCTATTTAGTATCTTCATTATCATTAAAAACCAACCTATGTCCATCTTGACTCCACATCTACCACTCTTAGGGGATGAAATCTATTTATCCCTCTAAGCACTTCGTAGACCCAGAATTAAGATGGATCTAAGATGATAGAATTTCCCCTTTCAATAGTCTATGCTCACATGAATACCATTGTATTACCATGGGTCAATACCATGGGTTATCATAAACCTGGAGTTTATTTATAAAAATTAATAAAATTAATAGTTGATTTTTATTTTATTTTTTATTTTAACCAACCTAAAATGTTTAACATACATTAAATTACAACATCCATTTTTACTCTTGATCCACCAAGCCCCGAGAGGATCAAATATTTTTTCACTCTATGCTAGTTTTCATATCACGATATTTGATACCTCTCGGGGGTTAGTAGATCCAGAGTAAAGATGGATCTATGCTGGTTTAATTCCCCCATTTAAATAGGCTACATTCCAGGTGAATACCATGGGTCAATACCATGTGCCATTTTGGTGAATACCATGGGTCAATACCATATGCCATTTTCATTTTTATTAATACTAATATTAGGGTTAATAATGTTTTTTTGCATGGTATTGATAACAATCTAGTCCATGGTATTTGTCCCATAGTATTTTGCCCATAGGTTTCACCTAAATATAACGCATTTTTTGAGTGTTCGTAAATATAAGGTGACTTATGGAGTAAATATAAAAAATGTTTTATTTGCTTACCATACCTCTCATTTATTTATATTTTATTAATTTACCATACCTCTTTTACAAATATGGTATTTGGCCCATAGGATTCACTTAAATAAAACCTCTTTCTTGAGCCTTCATAAATAGAACGAGGGTTATGGACTAAATATAAAAAGAGGTTTTATTTATTTACCATACGTCTAGTTTATTTATATTTTTATTTATTTACCATACCTTTTGAGTAAGTTTAAAAAGACGTTTTATTTATTTACCATACCTCCACTTATATTTTTATTTGTTTACACCCTTACATGTATATAAGGTGACTTATTGAGTAAATATAAAAAAATGTTTTATTTATTTACCATACCTCTCATTTATTTATATTTTTATTAAATTGCCATACCTCTTTTATAAATATGGTATTTGGGCCTTTGGCCCATAATATTCACTTAAATAAAACCTATTCTTGAAAATGGGCAAATGGATTCACTTAAATAAAACCTATTCTTGAAAATGGGCGAATGGAAGGTTGTAACTCCTAATTTCAAGGGCTAAATTTACCTTTCTACCCTCTCCCTTAAAATAAGGTGGGCTATTTGAGGTGATTTGTAAAAATGTACTATGATACAAAATATTCGCCCACTAAAAATTTAAAACCCCTTGATTTCGCCAAAGGGCGAACATTTTCCCTAAAATTTTATATGTAAAGAAGAGAGGGGAACAAAGGAAATAACTAGCTTTGAATGAAAATATCAAGCTAGGGACGATGAGCTGAAGATGAAAGAGTAGAGTAAAATAGCTGGAGTAGAGATAGGGACCACCATGCTGATACACCCATTGAAGTGACTGGTGAGCAATCCCTTAGTCCACAAATTAAAGCGTTCCCTATTGAGAAAGAGCCACCTCAGTAGAAAAGAGGTATAAAGTGACTGTTAAAGGAAATCCTAGATGAGTCCTCTTTAAGAAGAAGGACTAGGTTGTCTACAAAAATAACAATACCCCCTATCAACTGAAGTGCCAATTGCTATCAATAGACCTAAGGAGAAAACTGTCTTTGAGAAAAGGAAGCTTTGAAAGAAGAAGCCCAACAAATATTTTCTTGGTAAGTGTAAAACCAATTCTTTGTCCAAATAAAATCTTTGTTTGAAAGAAGAAAACTATAACTTAAGAAACGACTTAAAACACTGAGAAATAATGAAGAATTCATATGATTGGGGGCCCTTGTCAATGCATCGCAAATTATGGTTACATCATGCTCCTCCTCCAAGAAATAGAAGAGGATAACATAATGTTTCCATCACATAATTAGACATAGTCATCAAACTAGTCCATCACAACCATTATCATCATAACAACAAACTAACATATCATAATTATCATCACATCCACTAATAGTAAAAAGTCAAATAATCAGATCCTTGACTTGAGGTCCTCCAATAATAATGTATAATCCCTAAGGCTATATCAAGGATAATGTAATATCAGTGTCATTCAACTAGATTGGGGCACTACATTTGTATATTAATATATGAAACTTTTATGAATTCAAGTGTAGATTAATGTAAGAATAACAAAATTTTGCATTTTCACTTCCAATTTCCCATCATTTAGATATCTAAAAATTTTAATTCTTTATTTGAATTTTCACCTTATAAAGGAAAAACAGAGGTCCCAATGGTAAAAGGTCACCCAACAAAAACAACATTAATATTTCTATTTCATTCAAACTGTAACATATCACATATGTCTTCATCTATGCTCTTCTTCCATATGCTATCCACTTACGACATTTCCTTTGCAACATTTGGTGCAATTGTTAGTTATTTTACTTTTTAAAAATGTTTTAACATATGCCCTAAAATAAAACATTTGAATATCCATTCTAACTTATATATTTCAATTTCTAATTTCAATTCCCATCTTAGATCACTCGACTCTCAATATGAAGTTGATATATGAAATTCAAAAAAATATTAATATAATTTTCTTTTAAAATATGGCATAAATTGTAGTGCCCCACTCTAGTTGATGTTTAGACTACCTTGAGGACATCAATATGATGATCTAGAACTTCTATGTATTTTGAGGAGACATGTATTCATGATAACATGATAAAAACATTCATTTTGATGATGATGATGTTGATTATGAAGTTTATATGTGATCATTATGATGCTTACTAGATAGCATTGATAACATGTTTATCAACTTTTACTGATTATTTCCTAAGTGTGGCAAGAAAAGAGGATGATGGACACAACCCATACCATGACAATTTGACTCACATTATAATTTATATATTTATGTTTTGGCTACTTGACATTGAGAAAATAATGGGTATACTTATATACATGGATTACATTGATGGATGTTTCCACAGTTTTTGCAAGATCTAATGAGTGTTGATTGGACAACCCACATATGGGTAGTAGGTTTGTAAGAGAAGGAGGCATAAAACATTTGAGGGGGTATGATCAATGTCATTAATCATACCTGCTAGCACTCCAACCATGGCTCAGGATGAAGTACGAGGGGTACTTATCCTTAGATTCACTCACAAAGTACTACTAAGGGGCACACATCAAAGAGAGTCTTGATCTTGAGTCACCATGGACTATCAACGATGGTGGCAAGGAGACTATTGAGTTTCCATTCCACTAGTATTTTGTTTTCCCTACTTAGATCACAGGTGTTTGAAGGGAAACCATGGTACCCTTGGAATGTGAGGGTCTTGAATGGAACAAGGGTTGGTACCCTTGGCACCAAATGGAATAAGGAAATATATGATTTGGTTAATTCATAAGCACATAAGGATTGATATGTCGTTGAATATCAAATTAATCTAAAGTTTAATAAGTGAAATCTAGAAGACTAAACTAAAAATGAAAAACATAAAGAAATGGCATGGATAATGTTAGTAAACTAATACTATTAAAGCGTTTAATGTAAGTTAGAGCTAAGTGAATAATATATACATAATTAATTATAATATCTTGTGTTTATAAGGGGGAATAATCTAAAGTTAGTTTAATGTGGATAGAAGTGAACTAAAATCTAAATATATATGTGTACACATTGATTTTTTAAATAAGTAATTCTAAGAAATTAAACTCACTAGAACCTCACCTAATTGAGAAGATCCTAAAATGATAACTAAAATTGAAGAGGAGAAATTTAAGGAAGTAGCTATGACTAACTACGACTCTTGGTAGGTATCAAAGTGTTAACTAAAACAAATAAAAAACTTGAGGAAGGGAAAAGGGCACAAGGGAACACCTAGGAGTAAGTTTACAAACATGTGATTCTCAGGTGAGAGAAAATATTTAGTTTAAATAAAATAATAGGAAATTACATGAGAAACAAATTATGGATAAGACATATGGCTAGGTAAATAATCAAATTTATGGAATTTAATAATTAGTTATTTTTCTTGTGAAAACAAGTGTCACATCTAATCCTCACTTGAAAGTCTCTACATAAGGAACACATTATTATGAAGGGGAGATCCTTGAACTCCCTAGTGCTAAATGGGTGTTGTAATGACATTCTAAGTTTTCTAGTGAGATTTTCTGTTTTTGTTGTGAAATTATGATATGAAGATTTTTTTTTGTAAGCTTAGTAGGACCTTTCATTCATTCATTTTCAAAGCAGGTTACATCCATAAAAGACATTTCGTGGCCTCAACCTGCCCATTGGGAAACCAGGTCTATTGGCCATTGGAACACATTATAAGCCATCCAAAATCTGAAGTTCTTAAGTCTGTCATACTCAGCCTTATAGGGCTGAATGTCTATAAAACAGTTCACCCTTAACATGCTAACATAAGTACTGCTAATCGACATATATATCATAAAAATTTAACAAAAAAGAAAATACTAGATACTATTCATCTAAGGACTCCACCGGGGCTGGGTCATTAGCACTGGAACCTGGTAATTCTGATTGAGGAAGGCACAAAATGTGCTTCTAAATATGACCAAGATGGGCATCCGGCTACTAAATTTGAAATTCAACAAGTTGAAATTATTTCTAAATTTCTTGAAACCCGGGATCAGATTTAATGGAACTAGTAGCAGTCATAATAAATCTAGCTACTATGTTGTTCATCATCTAGTAAAGATGGATTTTCTACTTATACCGAGTGAGCCTGCCACGAGTGTGACCTAGGTCGTGAACCAACAAACACCATTCCTCCATTTGCATCTCTTTCTCAAACTGTTGATTGAGATCTGCCTCCCAACCCACAATCATCTACCTCACTTGTTCAGGAGTGTATGTGGTATGCACTTGAGTCGCAACACTGATATGTTGAACATCTAATATTTGTCCATTCCACCTCGACAGTTGCGATGAGGAGGCTCCTTGTCCACCGTGGGACCCACTATTTCAGCTTCACCCCCTACCACCAGTGCCTGATAGACTATTGAAAATAGCAACAAGAAATGTTAAAAATAGAATTACTAAAAATAGCACTGCTATAAATACCATTTCAGCCAATGTTGATCTTAGAAACAATGGATGGAAAAATGGAAGTGCTAAAAATAACATTTCAGGATACCTTCCTATTTTAGTCAGTCCCTAAAAGAAAATAGTGAAGTAAAATTCAAATTTGATCTTAGCAGAAGTCTGTAAAATAATTAATTAATTCATCTTGAGTTAATTAGTTAAGGAAAATCAAACTTGAAGTCTATGTGGGGACATGCAACAGTTTCTCCATTAATTGAGAAATTTATCCATCAGTTAAAGAGATAAGGATGAGTTGTAATTAGTTGACTTAGTTAACTGATTCAAGTCCAGTTAGATTAATTCAAACAGTTTGTTGAATTAATGTAAGTTCAATTAGTTAATGCTTGCATGCATGTAACTACTGCACTTTAGATAATTGAGTATTCTCTCATAAATAACTCATGCATGTCAATTCAGACAAAGACCCAGTTGAGATCATATGGAGGGGAAATGTATTATCAATTGCTAGAATATTCCATTGTGAATATTCCTTGCATGTAGAAGGAATTCTTTCCTTGAGGATTGCACAGTTACTTCTTCAGATTTAGTGACTGTGATCAGGCCAATTCACACATGTGACATCATTGGACCCAAATAAAAATTGTACAAGGAAATAGGAGGCTTGGAGGGCTTGAGGAGGACATATACAGTGTCTATT
The DNA here is from genome assembly GCA_031772625.1 of Pinus tabuliformis. Taxonomy (NCBI): domain Eukaryota; kingdom Viridiplantae; phylum Streptophyta; class Pinopsida; order Pinales; family Pinaceae; genus Pinus; species Pinus tabuliformis. Next base: position 771,086,582 of record CM062816.1, read on the forward strand.
CAGTCTATGAGCTGTATTGTTTGATTATAGAGAGAGCAGGATAGCTTGAGAGCAGATTCTTTTTGTAACTTGAATAAGATTTCCACTTGTATGATAATATAGAGTTGGGGTTTTAGGCTGAGTCTTTCCCCATGATATTTCTTCTGTGTTATGTGTGATTGATTTCTCATTCTCAGTTATATGTGTTCTCTTGATCTTGCTCAATTCGATTAAGCTTCCACAAAGTGTTGTAGAAGTAGATCTTGTATTGTGTTTTAGTATATTGCATAATATGTTGATCTACAGTGGGAATTTCTACATGGTATCGGAGCAAAGGTGATCAAGGCGAAGAACAGTATACAAGAAGGAGAAGGAGAAGTTTGGCTACTAAATATAGAAATCAAGTTCTTATCACATCTCTATTTCACCTATGGCATTTAGTAGTTTAAGACTCAAGTATGCCCTTGATGGAAACTTGAATTATATAGCCTGGAAGGATCACATGGAGGCAGTATTAGAGGATAACGGTCTAAAGGACTTCATTGATCAAGAAGTCCCCAAGCCGACTGATGCTACTCAACTGGCGGAATGGAAGAAATGTGTGGCTAGAGCAAGGAGAATCCTCCTAGAGGGAGTTCGAGACCACATTGTCTCGAGCCTCCATGGGAAGGAGACCCCATTTTTGATGTGGAAAACATTGAAAGATTTATATCAGAACAACAACGATCAAAGGAAGCTGGTGGTGAAAGACAAGCTTCGTAAAATTAAGTGTGAAAAGGGCGACACGATCTCTACATATCTGAACAAGCTCACCACCTGCAGGGATGAGCTTGGAAGTGTAGGGATCACGACCACTAAAGATGACATGGTGATTCTTGCACTCCTCGATCTTCCTAAGAGTTGGCATAACTACCAAGACTTGGTTAATGGAAGAGAAAAACTGCCATATTAGGAACAACTTTGGTCGGATCTGATGCAGGAGGAAATAAGAAGAAGCACCAAAGATGGATCCTAATCAAAGCAAGATGATGAGGAAAATATAGACTTAGTGAGTAAGGCGAGGAAAGGGAAAGGGAACACGTCCCATCCCAAACCCATTTCTTCCCATGGTGGGAATAAGATTGAAAAATCGAAAGTGAGATTATTTCATTGTCATGAAGTAGGCCATTATGCTACAAATTGTCCATAGAAGAAATCCAAGAAGGGTTCCTCAAAGGGATCTGATGGTGAGGCACTGGCCTCAAAGTTTGAGCTGGATTTCTTGCTTATCGCATGCATGGTTTCATCCATGGTGGGATGTGTGTGGTACCTGGATAGTGGAGCTTCATTCCACATGTCAGGTGACAAGAATATTTTTAGTACCTTGGAGGAGAAGGATCTCCAGATGCGGATTGAGATGGGCGATGATGGAAAGTACCGTGTTTCAAGTGAAGGTACAGATGTGTTTCAGAGGGAGCATGGAGCTCTCCTCACCCTAACTGATGTAAATTACGTACCAGATCTGAAGAAGAATCTTGTGTTTGCCTCTATGCTAGAAGATAAAGGCTATGATTTAGTCTTTAGTTAAGGAAAGGTATTCATGAGGCATATCGGTAATGGACAGACAAAGCGAATAGGGATTCGAGTCAAGAATCTCTACAAGTTGGAGGTAGAAGACTATGTTGCTTTGAGTTCCAAAGCTAAGATGGTGCAGAGCCAAGATGTTGGTGATCTATGGCATAGAAGACTGGGCCACTTCCACCATGGAGCCCTAAAGATCATGTAGCAGATTTCTACTGGATTACCCAAGGGAAAACTTGAGAAGACGAGTACATGCAAAGGTTGTACCTTGGGTAAGTATGTGAAATATTCCTTTCCAGATCAAGACAGTAGAGCTGGAGAAATCCTAGAGTGAGTTCACTCAGATGTTTGTGGACCCTTCTCTACAACCTCCACCGCTAAACAAAGGTACTATGTTATTGTTATTGATGATTTTTCTTGTATATGCTGGATCTAATTTATGTAAAAGAAGGATCAGACCTTCTTGCGGTTTTGTGAGTTTAAAGCCTTGGTAGAGAAAGAATCTGGAAAGAAAATAAAAGCCTTGCGTAGTGACAATGGTGGAGAGTATGTCTCCCAAAAATTTAAAGACTTCTGTGCTGCAAAAAGGTATTAAACAGGAATTGATGGCACCCCATAACCCATAGCAGAATGGAGTGGCCGAAAGGAAGAACAGATCGATTGTAGGAGCATCTCGAGTGATGTTGCATGACCAAAGCCTACCACTGCATTTGTGGGTTGAGGAATGTAATACAGCAGTATACTTGCAGAATAGAAGCCCGCACTGTATACTGGGGATGAAGAGACCTATGGAGGCCTATTCCGGGAAGAGACCTGATGTAAGTCACTTTCGAATCTTTGGAAGATTTACTACCATGTGACCAAAGATGCCAGGAAGAAGCTAGACCCCATAGCTGAGTTGGGAATACTTGTGGGGTACACTGATACATCCCACAACTATTGAATTTACCTTCCTTCCACTCAAAGGAATATGGTACGCAGGGATCTGAAGTTTGACGAGCAAAAAGCCACGCACTTATCACTTGAGAGGGATATCGAGTTGCATGCAGATGAGGAACTTTCAGTTCTTAAGGATGAGGAGCCTTAGATTGTTGCAGAGTAGCCACATGTAGAGGATTAAGAGTGGAGACATACACTCATGCTGATACTTCCATAGAATTTGATAGGTTGATGCTAGATGTGTGGGAGAATGTGGGACATCCATCTTCTCAGCGCAGACAGAGGAGGTCACCTAGGCGGTACACTAGGTACATGGCCCTGGTTAGGGAGTGTGTAGATACCGAACCTTCTTCATTCGAGGAGTCAGTGCAACAACCAGTCTAGGTTGATGCAATGGTATAGGAGTACGACTCTATCATTCGAAACAGTCTATGGGATGTTGTCTTAAGGCCTCAGGGAAAGTCAATGGTGAGTTCTCGATGGCTTTACAAGGTAAATCAGGTAGCTGATGGCAGTGTTGAGAAACATAAGGCAAGGTTTGTGGCTTGGGGGTTCTCACAGGTCAAGGGAATTGACTATGATGAGACTTTTGCTCCTGTAGCAAGGTACTCATCGATTAGATTGACGTTGGCACTATCAACTCAGATGGAGTGGAAGATCCACCAAATGGATGTGAAGACAACCTTCCTCAATGGGAAGATTGAGGAGGAGGTGTACATTGAGCAGCAAGAGGGTTTCGAAACCTTCGATTGTGAGTCGCATGTGTGCAGACTCAAGAGGGCTCTGTATAGGATGAAGCAAGAACCTTGTGCTTGGTACACCAGGATCGACAACTATTTCACCGGTTTGGGCTTCACCAAGAGTGAAGCAGATGTGAACCTTTACCACATCATGGTAGAAGGTAAACCCTTGATCATTGTTCTTTATGTCAATGATCTAATTTTGACAGGTGATGATCAACTGATACAGTCTTGCAAGGAGGACCTTGCAAGAGAGTTTGAGATGAAGGAGATGGGCCTTATGCACTACTTTCTAGGCATGGAGGTGTGGTAGAAATATGGGGAAGTATTTGTGTCTCAAGGAAAGTACGCCAATGAGATACTCAGGTGCTTTCACGTGGAGAAGTGAAAGCCCATGTAGACTCCTCTAGCTGGGAACTGGAGGAAGGAGGATGCTACTATTTATTGGTAGCTGGTGGGTTCACTAATGTATCTGGTGAACACATGACCTAAGTTATGCTTTTCCATGAACCAGCTGAGTCAAGCTATGGTTCAACCTACCAAGTTGTTTTGGAAGGTGTTAGTGTCAGTCTTTCCAGCCTTCCTCCAGTGATCAAATATGCTCTTACAAAGTGTTCTCAGAGTGTCAAGGTCAAATTTTGTCATTTCAGTGAGTCTTCAAGCAAAATTTGGTCACTAGGCATTAGGTCTAGGGTTTGCCCAAATGTCAGTCCATGTCACCATTCAGCTGAGTTTATCGTCATTCATAGGGTTGTCATTATCATTTCAGTGTCTAATGAGTCATTTCACACCTTGTTCATACTTCATGTTGCGCCCAGGCAAGGTCATTTCCCTCTCCTAGGGTTTTGAAGGCAATTTCTCTTGGACGGTCAAATCACTGGCAAAACTTGTTTCCTGATGTTCATACACCTTCCCCTATCCTTAAAGTACCTTATCAAACACTTCCCATCCCTTAGATCCGCCAAATTCCTCATTTTTGTACAAACCCTAGTTTCTAGCTACAATCTGGCAATTTTCTAGGTTTGGCCTGTGTTTTGCCCTTTTCGACCCCTTCCCCTCACTCAATCTCTGAGATTCCACTTTCCCCTGATTCCTAACATACCTCCCCACTCCCACAAATTTCCCCAAGAATTCAGAAGCCCTCTATCCTCTTCACCTCGCTCCATTTCGACAAAATTCCTTGCTTCACACATCGGGACAAGTTGCACTCAAATGATGTTTTAGAGCAATAAAAGATGAATTTTCGAAAACTGAGAGAGGTTTTTTTCCACAACATGCCAAAGAAGAAAAACCTCCTTCACTGTTTACACAGGTGTCATGGTTTGAGAGAAATGTCAAAAATACCGGCGAGAATGAAGGTGCTCCAAGGACGGTTGGCCAAAGCACAAAAACGAAGGAAAACGCCCGATCCACTCCAAATTTTGGCCAAAGCCTCTTTGATTGAGCATGGTACTTGATTGGGGACTCCCAGCCCAAATTTCAAGAAATTTGGAGAAAATTTTGTCATTTGTGAATTTTTTGTGCAATTTTACAGGTTTTTGCCTGTGGAGTGGTCTCACCCCCCGCGCGACCACTCGGGAGGACTGCTCAGAATCACAAAAAGTTGACATTTTTGGAAAGGGCATGCAAAAACTAGAATTACCTATACTTGGGGTCAACTTGATTTTGAGATTTGGGCCTCCAAAAGCTCAAAATACATCAAAATTTTGACTTTCTGCCCACTTTTTGAGTTGCAGAAAGTGACCTTGGGAGAATTGACTTTTGAGGGGTCAAATCAACTCCAAATCCAGAAATTCCACTTGGGATGGAAAGTAGACACACAGATCTTTCCAATGAGCCATCTTGCACTTGATTTGGACAACTGGAACCCACTCAAAAAGTGCTGCAAAGGGGCGTGACCACTCGAGCAGGGGGGGCGACCACTCGAGCTAAAATTGCCAGTTTTGACTTTTCAGGCCTGCAAACTCTGTTTTTTACCTTGGTTGATCATTTGTACTTGTAAATGATGGATGTATGGATAATTTTCATGGCACATTGATAGATTTAATCTCTCTTAACCCTTCTAGAAGCTTCCTTGATGTAAATAGTGAATATTTAATGCATGGATGAGTTAGCTAAGTTTTAGAGGCAAGTTGTTTTGACTGCCTATTATCTAGTGCTAAGTTTAGAATTAGTTCAAACTGCTCCTAGGAAGCTGAGCTCGACCCCTAGAGGTGGGGAAAGGAGTTAGATCATCTATATTATGCCTTCTCTTGCTCATTTTCATGGTTGGACTCTGGAGGGAGAAGCTCTATTGTATATTTTACTTGTATCTCTGCAATTTAAGGAAAAGGAAGGCCAGGGTTTTGCAGACATCATTGTGGATTCTTGTGGATTGTTGTGTTGATGGTGTGTTCTCTACATGTTATTGTAAGTGTGTTTATGTGTTCCATCTCTTTCTTTGCTGCTAATTGAACAGATGAAGTGATAAAGTTTGAATTCAGGCATGCCATGCTCAGCTTTTAATTTTGTTCAATATCTATGTTTTCCACTGTCTAAAGAGGATTCAAAGTTGTTGTTTGCCCTCTTTAGCTCCTCTTCTATCATTCCTGATCATCCATCTCAGATTAAGGCATCAGCACTCACTCCTACCTTGCCCCAAAGATCCCCCTGCAAAAACTGAGCCCAATCCCCGCACCCTGAATTGCACTCCCTCCAATTGCCACCAAAAACCCCAAAAATCTTTAAATCAACCTCCCTTATCAATTTACTAGCCTAAAATCTTTATTCCTAATTGGTCAGCTTATCATATTGAAATATCTACCGAATCTGACCCGAGAGAGCCTTCTCATACCTCGTAGGGCTAGCTACGAGGTGAAATGGTTTGATGTTGCCTTGAAGGTTTACCTTCCTCAGCCTAGGGTGAAATCTCAAGCGCTAACAGAAGGCAGCAAAGCATGTGCTGAGATACCTCAAAGGCACATCTCAGTTCGAATTGTGGTATAGATGGATAGAGGGAGTGAAGCTTCAGGGCTTCATAGATGCGGATTGGGCAGGGAGTCCATTAGACTAGAAGAGCACTTTTGGAGGAATCTTCAACCTTGGTTCAGCTGCAGTTTCCTGGTATAGAAGGAAACAAAGATCAGTTGCACTTAGCTTAGTAGAGGCTAAATACATGGCTGCTAGTCAGGCTGCATGTGAGGCCATTTGGATGCGGAAGATTCTAGTGGGATTCAGATTATGGATCCTATAGTTATCTACTGCGATAACCAAAGTTGTATCAAACTCTCGGATAATCCAGTTTTTCATGACAGGTCAAGCACATTGATATCCTGTATCAGCATCTTCGAGACTGTGTTGTCAAGAGGATCTTGTTGCTGTTGTATGTTTCGACCAAGGAACAGGATGCAGATATTTTGACTAAGCAATTGTCATGATGCAAGTTCGAGTTCCACAGAGACATGATTGGGGTTACTGATAATCCCTTTCTTGTTGAGATGGAGTGTTGAAAATAGCAACAATAAATGCTAAAAATAGAATTTCTAAAAACAACACTACTATAAATAGTAGTTTAGCCAGTGTTGATCTTAGCAACAATGGATGGAAAAATGGAAGTGCTAAAAATATCATTCTATAAATAGAATTTTGGGATACCTTCCTATTTTAGTCAATCCCTAAACTAAAATGGTGAAGTAAATGCTCAAGGGAAGCTGACAAGATGATGCTGGATGCGCTCAAGGGAAGCTGACAGGTTGATGCTGGATGCGCGGGAGAATGTGGGACAACCATCTTCTCAGCACAGACAGAGGAGGTCACCCGAGCAGTACACTGGGTACATGACCCTAGTTGGGGACTATGTAGATACCAAACCTTCTTCATTCGTGGAGGCAATGCAGCAACCAATGTAGGTTGATGCAATGGTAGAGGAGTACGACTCTATCATTTAGAACAGTGTGTGGGATGTTGTCCCAAGGCCTCATGGAAAGTCAGTGGTGAGTTTCAGATGGCTTTACAAGGTAAAGCGGGCAGCTAATGGCAGTGTTGAGAAACATAAGGCAAGGTTTGTTGCCCAGGGATTCTCACAGGTCGAGGGGATCGACTATGATGAGACCTTTTCTCCTGTAGCAAGGTACTCATCGATTAGATCAATGTTGGCACTATCAACTTAGATGGGGTGGAAGATCCACTAGATGGATGTGAAGACAACATTCCTCAATGGGATGATTGAGGAGGAGGTGTACATTGAGCAGCCAGAGGGTTTTGAAACCTTCGATTGTGAGTCGCATGTGTGTAGACTCAAGAGGGTTCTGTATGGGCTGAAGCAAGTACCCCATGCTTGGTACACTAGGATCGACATCTATTTCACTGATTTGGGCTTCACCAAGAGTGAAGCAGATGTGAACCTTTACCACATCATGGTAGAAGGTAAACTATTGATCATTGTTCTTTATGTCGATGATCTGATTTTGACAAGTGATGATCAGCTAATACAGTCTTGCAAGGAGGACCTTGCAAGAGAGTTCAAGATGAAGGAAATGGGCCTTATGCACTACTTTCCAGGCATGGAGGTGTGGCAGAAAGATGGGGAAGTATTTGTGTCTCAAGGCAAGTATGCCAATGAGATACTCAGGGGATTTCACATGGATAAGTGCAAGCCCATGCAAACTCCTCTAGCTCGGTACTAGAGGAAGGAGGATGCTACTTCAGGTGAGGTAGTAGCTGCTACTGTTTATTGGTAGCTGGTGGGTTCACTTATGTATCTAGTGAACACACGACCCGACTTATACTTTGCCATGAACTAGTTGAGTCAAGATATGGTTCAGCCTACCAAGCTTTTTTGGAAGGCAACAAAGCATGTGCTGAGATACCTCAGAGGCACATCTTAGTTTGGATTGTGGTACAGACAGACAGAGGGAGTGAAGCTTCAGGGCTTCATAGATGCGGATTTGGCAAGGAGTCCATCAAACTGGAAGAGCACTTTTGGAGGAATCTTCAACCTTGGTTTAGCTATAGTTTCTTGGTACAACAGGAAACAGAGATCAGTTGCACTTAGCTCAATAGAGGTTGAATACATGGCTGCTAGTCAGGCTACATGTGAGGCCATTTGGATGCGAAAAATTGTAGTGGGATTGTTTGGTCAAATGATGGATCCTACAGTGATCTACTGTGATAACCAAAGTTGTATCAAACTCTCAGAGAATCCAGTTTTTCATGACAAGTCCAAGCACATTGATATCCTGTATCACCATCTTCGAGACTATGTGGTCAAGAGGATCATGTTGTTGCTGTATGTTTCGACCAAGGAACATGATGCAGATATTTTGACTAAGGCATTGTCAAGATGCAAGTTCGAGTTCCATAGAGACATGATTGGGGTTACTGATAATCCCTTTCTTGTTGAGATGGAGTGTTGAAAATAGCAACAAGAAATGCTAAAAATAGAATTGCTAAAAATAACACTACTATAAATAGCAGTTCAGCCAGTGTTGATCTTAGCAACAATGGATGGAAAAATGGAAGTTCTAAAAATAACATTTCGGGATACCTTCCTATTTTAGTCAGTCCCTAAACTAAAATAGTGAAGTAAAATTCGAATTTGATCTTAGTAGCAGTTTGTAAAATAATTAATTAATTCATCTTGAGTTAATTAGTTAAGGAAAATCAAACTTGAAGTCTATGTGGGGACATGCAATAGTTTCTCCATTAATTGAGGAATTTATCCATCAGTTAAAGAGATAAGGGTGAGTTGTAATATTGAGTTGTAATTAGTTGACTTAGTTAACTAAATCAAGTCCAATTAGATTAATTCAAATAGTTTGTTGAATTAATGTAAGTTCAGTTAGTTAATGCTTGCATGCATGTAACTACTGCACTTCAGATAATTGAGTATTCTCTCATAAATAACTCATGAATGTCAGTTCAGACAGAGACCTAGTTGAGATTAGATGGAGGGGCAGTGTACTATCAATTGCTAGAATATTCCACTGTGAATATTCCTTGCATGCAAAATGAATTCTTTCCTTGAGGATTGCGTAGTTACTTCTTCAGGTTTAGTGAGTGTGATGAAGCCAATTCACACATGTGACATCATTGGACCCCAAGAAAAATTGCGCAAGGAAATAGGAGCCTTGGAGGGCTTGAGGAGGACATATACAATGTCTATTCAGTCTGTGAGCTATATTGTTTGATTGTAGAGAGAGCAGGATAGCTTGAGAGTTGATTCTTTTTGTAACTTGAACAAGATTTCCACTTGTATGATAATACAGTGTTGTGGTTTTAGGCTGAGGCTTTCCCCATGATATTTCTTCTGTATTATTGATTTCTCATTCTTAGTTATATGTGTTCTCTTGATCTTGCTCAATTCGATTAAGCTTCTTCAAAGTGTTGTAGAAGTATATATTGTATTGTTTTTTAGTATATTGCATAATCTGTTGATCTACAGTTGGAATGTCTACATATACCTGCACCTAGAGATGGTCTAGCTATTTCAATAAACCTCTACTTTACTCCAATATTCTTGTCAACCCAAACCAACCAACTGCTAATTGAACAGAGACCCATGAATCGTAGGTTGAGCAGTCTCCCAAGTTAATAGAACCATGTTACCAATTCCATGAAGCCGACGCTAATTTCATCCCACATATGAAGCTTCCCTGCGAAGCTTGCCACGAGAAGTAAACCAAAATGCCTCCTCTCAGCTCTCAAGACCACGCTATACCACAATGCAACTGCATGAAATGGGGTGCATGCATTCACCACCTGGGGGTTTAACGTCAATGGAAATTAAATCCATCCTTAAACTCTCCCATGCCTCCTCCCATCGCATCAACATGTTCACACATACCCTGCACCTACCGAGTCATCCTTCCACATAATCTCCCATCTAATCATCGTTAACGAGAGCCCCAAGTGGGATGGTGAACCCGCACGCACCTCGATTGGGGAATGATATGAAGAATAACTAATAGTGTGGTGGAAAGTAATTTTTGATATTGGAGATGAGGGTTGCGTCCCAAATTCCTATTGGCTAGTGTTAATAAACATTATAGTAATAATTATTTAAATATATTACTTATGCACAAATATCACAACTATGTAGATATAATAAATATTATATTAACAAATTCCTTGAATTGAAGTTCTAAATCTAACACATTTCATTAGTGACATATGTTATATTCCAAGTTTTTTGGAATGCACAAAAGATATATGGAACAACCATTATTTGTTTAATATCATCCAAGAGTAGTTCAGAAATAGTTTAAAACTATAGACTTTTGCATTATGCAAGAGAATCATTTCAAAATGCTAAGAACAAATAGCCGATTGAAAAATGTCCTTTAACAGATTCCAATGGAGGGTTTCTTTCCCAACTTCGGTGTAACAAAATGTTGGAGGAATTAATGAATTTTAAGACTTTCAATGGCCCTTTTCTCTAAATATTTTTTAATCATTTCAATTTTGTTTATAGAAGGCACAATGACACATATTTTGGATAAGCTTTAGCTATAGAGAAAGAAGTTCAACAGAAAACAAAGGAATTTTAGAGTATGGAGAAAGGCTTATAGTATCATTTTTGTGGTGACCTCTACTTGGTTTTGATATGTTATGTGGTTGTAGTGGGTATTGTTTATTCTCATATTGCAATTGTTATAGTAGCCATGGTTCCAATCACTTATGGAGTTAAATGGATTGATTTTAGTGGAAAAACAAAATCCATCAAAGTTGAGCACAAGACCATCACTACAATGTAAGTTGGGACATTATGAACAATTTTGTGAAATCAAAGTGGTAACAATTTTGTGAAAGAAAGTTGGGAACAATTTGCTAAAGGGAGATAGTTCTTTTCAACTACTTATGTCTTAAATTTTGTATCTAGGTTTCACTTCCAAGATGCTTCTCCATTTCCTTATTCATTAATCAATTAGGTAAATGGAAATTTTCGTTCCTTCAAGCCCTTTTCTGTAAAGGTTGAATTGAATTTTGTGTATTTTAATCCTCCTTGAAGGGCTAGGATCTAACCTACAAGTAGTTCATCAATTTAATTCTCCCAAAAATTACTTTCGTATTATATTATTATATAATTGGACCAATATTTTCTTATATAACAATTGTTCTTTCTATATAAATAAAAATTCTCTCATTAGATATGGACAATATATTATATTAAAAGATGTGAATAATAACTAATCTAAAAGGAGATCAATTTCCATTAGGGCTATTAGATTTTGAGGGTTTTGTTTTCTAAGAAAGTCAAGGTTTGAAACTTGTGGTAGTCTAAAGGAGACACCAAAAATAAATCAATCATATTAAGAGTTAGAGTGGCATATACCTTATGTCAATCTCGATAATTTTTATAACATAGATGAACCTAAGTGATGCCTTCCACGAGTTAATCCCACAAATCATGTGCATGCTAGTAATTAAAAAAAAAACCTAAAAAGGAGTTCAACAATATTAATGGTCAATCATTCAAAACCTAGTTCTACCATATTAATGTTCAACAATACAAAGTCCTATTCTATAATATTAATGTTTAACAATTTAAAGCCTAAATTGCATCCTGAGGCAATTAGGAATTAAATTGAGTCTCCATCCATGACATTCTTATATCAACTTTGAACACTATGTGTGGATAGTTTCTCTTGTAACATGAAGAAAAAATCTAGTCAAACCCAGTAAGCTATAGCTACAAAAGTAGTTTGTTTCATCCAATGGTTGCAACCCTTGTTTTTTTAAAACCCCTTCTTTCCATACTATGACATCTTCCATTAGGAAATGAAGGACTTTAACTAGTCATAGGTTCCCCATAAACTACTTTTTCATGACTTCACCCCCCTAGAAGAACCCATTGTGGTATGCGCCAATAAAACTAACCCGCCTAATCTTTTTGTTTTGTTTTAGATATCAAGTAACTGTAATTGGTATTTTCTTCTATGCTCCCAGAGCCATGACAATTTTAACTATTTTGGACACTGAAAGAGTGGTTCATTCCCTTACATGTTGTCATCTATCTACAATTCAAGGAGCCCGTTTTCACAAGCAACATAAGATTCTTAGACCATGTGTGTGACCTATCTAAGAAAGTGAGTATATGGGGCCTTTTGTGCTTTTATGTGATCTATTTTGGTAATTAAGTAGAAGAGGTATTTTTCCCTTATCTAGAGAAGAATGATAAGATTAGGGAAAGTATTGGTATACTTTTTTTTAAAGATATACAAGAATGAAAATAATATGTACCCCATCTTACTAGGGTTGATGTCTCCTCAATCCTAGTTGGTATCACTTAATGGAAAACACCACTCAGTGTTAAACATCAACCTCCTAACATCCTTTATTTCACCTCCTAAGAATGCATAACAAGATGGGAAGAGAAGCTTCCCTATTAAATATTTGTCTAGAGCGATGGAGGTGATTGGAACACTTATTTAAATGAAAACACCACTTAGTGTTAAACATCCACCTCCGAACATCCTTTATTTCACGTCCTAAGAATGAAAAACAATATAGGAAGAGAAGCTTCCCTATTAAATATTTGTCTAGAGTGATGGAGGTGATTGGAGCACTTAGTTAAACTTCCCTATCAAATATGTGTCTAGAGAATTAGGGGTGATTGGAGCACTTCTTTGAGTAAACTAGGTGATATATCATTGTGTGTGCAGGTGTTGACGGTGCTATATGTTGCCAACATTGTAAGGGGATCTCCTCAATGTGAATTCCCACTTAGACATCACACCATTTGGTGTAGGAGTCCCATCCGGTCATACGGTCCAACTGCCGTTGGAAAAGTTTCACGTATATTCCTTGGTTACAATTAGACACAAGAGAACAAAACACCTCTTTCAGTTAGAAACTAGTATGTGAGCTTTGTGAGACACGCAATGTAAGGTTCATGAGGGAACATCCATGATTGGTAGGGAAAATGGGCCATTGGTTAGAAAAGTAATAGTGTTATCCTAAAGGGGGACTCGGGAAGGAAGATAAAGACTTGTTGAATACCTGCAGATTAGTCCACATAATAAACAACAATAAATAAAGCATAACAACATTGATTCAATAACAACCATATCTAAGCAACAAATTAGTTCATTCACTTAATATGTAATTAAAGCAACATATACCATAAACATAACCAGAATAGTCCAACTATATCTATGATACATGTATGAAGAAGTGTTGGCTCATCGAGCTTATGATTAAGAGTGAAAGGTCCCAAGTACATTGTTACATTAATGAAACACTATATCCAATAGTGGAACATGAAGGCACAAATTTATTCTCTAAAGAATGATCTATCTCTTGTGTGGTACACAAGAAGCCAAGGTAAGACTCCAAGAATCCAAGCCCTTAGCTTGAGTTATGAGGAGCTATTTATAACAAATAACAATGACTTTTGAGCTTCCTCATGACTCTTTGACTTCTATGGCTATTCATATTCTATTCATGACTCATTACATTCCCTATGTGAGTATTCATATTCCAAATGTGTCCATTGTACTTCTTTACATATCATTTATTGCATGACACAAATTACAAATAAGACGGTGGACTAATAAGACAAAACTGATAATGGGACAAATGCTAATCAAATGGATAAATCATTTGCTTCCTCATGGATTTCACTTGTAATGTAAGTCTGCCATGCACTGAACTTTGTTAAGATGGCTTTGACCCGAACCAACAAGTCCCCTATATATCACATCTTGATTGTTCACCTCTAGTGCCTCCATCACTATGGTCTTGGAGCTTGACTGTACATTATTCCATATCCATGAAAACTTCATATGACCTTTGACTGGTTCAAATGAATACTGTAGAATAATGTCTTTGGTAATCTCCAGGCCTTCCTGTTATGTTGCATGTTTGATCTATTCAATGTATTTCTTGATCTCCTAGAAGATGACTTCTTTGCCTCTGATCACTTCAAGTGTTCCAATTGCGATCATCCCATGCTTATGTGTTAGAGACTCAAAACCATTATGCATTCGATTATAGGAAGTAATAGTACTAACTAATTGTGCTCCAAGATGAAAGTAGTTATATATGTGGAGTCTCAACTTAACTTTGTCCATTTCTGTGGAAATCTTAAATTTATTTTCCAAATGTTGTAGAGCATCCAGATACTTGGAGACCCACTCCTAAATCTGAGCGACTGCTCTGATTGCTTCTTTCAAGAGTTTTACCACTTCATGTTCTTTCTTCTAGATGCCAACGAGAGGAGCCACTACCTCTTGTATAAGTATCATTTCATCATATAGTTATGCCATGGTGTCCTCCATTAACCCTAATTCTTCCTGCATGGTTGACTACAATTATGCAGTGCTAAAATTTTGTGATGAAAACTATTTATTCTCCATGTTCCACCTATTGCTTCACTACAACAAGTTCTCTTTTCAACTTGGCATTCTAATTCAACAAGTACTTAGAATAATCTCGTGTCATTGTAGCGAATGCAAAATTTTCCACCATGACTGCCCTAGGATTCCTTCTGATATTGACAGTTATCACCTTCTCTGTAGTAGCTGAGATTGGATTTTGAGGATCATTGGAAAAATATTTATGCCTTTGTTGCACGATCCTCTTCTTGAGATGATTGAACATTACATTGCATACATCCATGACTCTACCTACATGTCGAGGTATGATCCTCGTCTCCTCGAATGGAAGATGACCACCTATGAGAGGATGTTCTTCTGGAGTATCTGGTTCTTCCTCCATTGGTTGGATGGTATCTTCTTCCTCCAATTGTTCCTCTTCTATTTCTTGACTCAATTTTTTTCTTCCAATATCTCTGTTGTTTCTTCCTCTTGGGACCACCTCTATTATTCTTCTCTTATCCTTCTCCTCTCTTCTTCTACTTCTTTTGCTTCTGAAGAAACTCATATTGCTTCCTCTTCTCCTCTTCTTCTTATGTTTCTCTCCTCTCATGTTTTGCTTGAATAGATCATATGTTTAGAGGATCAACTTTCCACTTTCTGTTGCTCTCGCCTGTCAAATCAAATCTGATCATCTTCTTAGGAGCTAGTTTCCTTACTTGAGGGGTTATTTTTTCTTCCTCATGTACCTACAAGTCTTGAGGTAGTGGGTCTTGGGGTGAACTAGTTTCCATCCTTAGATCTCCCTTCATGTTTACATTGTACCAATATTTTATCTTCTCATATTCTGCTGTAGATATCAAAGAATACCTCGTACCGTGACTGATCCTTCCACAATGTTACATGCATATCCTCCTGGGATCATATCCATGAAAATCATTAATGGTGAAATGCAGGTGATCTAACTCTTGTATCTCTGTTGCTTCTACCTTGTGCCTCTTCAACTCATATGATCCGATCCTTAACAGGAAGGTGGGTCAAGGGGATTTCTTCCTCCTATGATGAATTCCTGACAATCCCTTGTCCAACTGATTTTATGCTTCCTACATGACCACCTTATTAGTCACATATCACGACATGAGATGAGGGAATACCTGACAACCAAAAAA
This sequence comes from Pinus tabuliformis, assembly GCA_031772625.1. Taxonomy (NCBI): domain Eukaryota; kingdom Viridiplantae; phylum Streptophyta; class Pinopsida; order Pinales; family Pinaceae; genus Pinus; species Pinus tabuliformis. The sequence continues at coordinate 771,102,263 of CM062816.1, forward strand.
TCTAATTTATTTCCCCTTAAGAACTGAAAACCAATCCATGATATCCCGTAGTGACTCCTTCACCTGATCATTCATGCAGGGAGGATTGATCTGAAATATAATATGAAATATGACTGTAAATAACTGCTTAGACAAGCTGCCATATGTGCCTCTCAAGCTTGATTCTGATAATAATTTGTAGTGAAAGTAAACTGGGAACTTGTCCTCAGGGGTCCAATTCTAATGCATTCCTGGGAACACATACTTTGCATAGATTACATCTAAAATAAATGCAGACCTGTAGAATTCTGGGGATTGATTTGCCCTCAAAGATTCTTTCTCCCACCCCATATGAGACTGTAATTCAAATGATAATATATTTGCCCAATTGAAAACTTTACCACAAGATACCATAATGTTGAGCATATATATCCAATTTTCCTCATACAACTCAACATTCTTGCACCCATGCATCTGATAACACATGGATATCAAATATTGATACATCTATGGGGATCTTTATTGGATAGGTTGCGGATGAGCGATGGTGAAAATTAGCAGGATCTTGACACCAATATCAAATAATGTCACTTGTGTTGAGGTTGACCCACCTGGTGTCGAATTCATTATTTGCATATTCATGGGATTAAGCATCCTGTAGTATGCCTTCATGTCTTCTCCATAATAAGTGGAAAACTGACCACCACTCCCACTAAAAATCACAAGATAAGATTCATCCATGTGTGTGATGATCCACTCAATCACTTATGCACAAGGGATGATGGGGAATATACATGTGATCTTATGCATTCTTGACCTATTGATATTGATGTATGTGTGCACATCTTCTAAGTCCCTAGCAAAATTCTCTTGCATGAAAGTGTTGTATATCTTGCTCCATGTGACCTTTGTAGTCTTATCAATAAAGCATTGTGTACGTGTATATATTGGAATGGTTTACTTGGTAACTTCAATAGGTTCGTCAGTGCTTGCTTCACATACTTCATTAGAGGTCACTTTACTAGGAGGCATGGCTCCAACAGATGATGAAAGGGTGAGAATAATTTTAGCACGAACACATATTTGTGACAACACACTCATAATGACAAGATTAGCTTAAAGCAACCTAGCTATGCATAATACTTGTAAATCATGTACTAAGATACATCACATGTAATCGGACATGAAAATAAATAAACGACAACACAAAACCACTTGCATGCATGAGAAAATAAGCATGCAAACTAGGAAGGTATACTTTCAAAGCATGAAGGAATGTAAACGGTCACTCAAGGCTTTGCAGTGTGGTCATGCGCTCAAGAAAGTAAAATAAAACCTTCTAGGGTGCAATGGCACACTCTAAAGGGTCGAAGAGGTGGATTATTGAGCCTTCAGGCCTTCACAATGTGCTCATGCCCTCAAGGAGAGAAAGAGGACGCACTGTCACACTCCAAAGGGATGAAGGAATGGGTTGACCAACCTTCATGCCTTCACAATGCACTCATATGTTCAAAGGAAAGGAGGGTGCACTCCGAAGGGATGAAGGAATATGCTTCAAATATTCATTGTGCGATCATTCTCTTAAGGGAGGGAACAATTCTTCGTGGTGAAGAAGTGCACTCTAGAGGAAAAATTGGTCATGATGGGCACAATTTTCAAGGTTGATTAGGCTTTAGGTTCCATAAGCACGCTTTACTTATTTGAAGCTCAGAAACACGTTTTAACAATAATATTTGATGATAAGATGAGAAGAAGAAATATTTGCAAGGTTATATAGATGTTGTCACATTCACAGTGGAATATGAAAGGTTGAAGAATGTGAAGAGTTTCTGCATGTGATAACGAATTAACACTTGCAAGATGAATATTGAACATAAACACCAACAAAAAAACTAAAAAATGAAGAAACTACAACAAGAAAAGAAAGAACGATAGTGAAATCATGAAAGGGAATGAAAAGATTCAACATGAAAAACTTACTTGTAGCGCTGGTTGATGAAGAGTTTCTTGATCCACAACTGTGCACCCAACTCATATGAGAATGATTATGTAAATGAATGATTAACTGGGTTGATTTAAATAAGTTTACATGCAAAACTAATTCATTCATGATTGAAACTTTTCGTCGTGTGAAAGGGTTAGTTAAGAGAAGTTAAGTGGGCTCCTATTTTATAGGAGTGCACCCACATGCAACAAGATGCTCATGTATGCACCCAGGAAGAGCACATGTCTTCAACACGAAGGAGTGCGCTTAGATAGGGTGCACTTTCTTAGCATGAAGGAGTGCGCTCAAGGAGGGTTCATTTCTTCATCTCGAAGGAATGCACTCGAGTTGAGCACATGTCTTCATCAAATTGAAGTGCAATTTTTCTTTTCCAAGTGATTTTCTTGCTTTTGTTTGATTTTTCTGTGCTTTTGAGTGTGTGCATGGTGAGAAGGAAAGTTTCTAAGTCAAGATAAATGATGAGTTCACCTGACCATGGACTAATTAACTCTAGCACTTCTAATGGTTAAGTGATGATGCTTAGGAAACATTGAATTAGGAGGATGCAACACTAGGAGAAAACACACAAATAACAAATCAAAAAACATGACGACACTAAGGGGATTGAAATGACAATTAATGTAGGATCCAAAAATTGACTCAGGAAATTTTTTTGGAGGGTTGTTGTCCCAATGACAATACTTGGAGACACACTAGGAGAAGCCCAACTTCTCTGAAATGATTTCATTTAGGTGCAAAGTTGTTATGTCCCTATACTACTAGTGTAACCCCTTCTTGTTATTAGTACAACCCTCTTATTATATTGTTGTGCCCATGTAGTCCCCCTATTTTTATTATTGTGCCCCATAGAAACCCACTATTGTTATTATTGTGCCCTTACATTATTATTGTTATGTCGACTCTGATTATATTATGACCCCTTAGACTCTTATATATAGAAAGGAAGTCTTTTCATTTGTATCATCCAAGAATTGTTCATTTTGTGTAATGTAAAGGAGGTTTCCCCCTCGAAGAGGCTGAATTCTAAGGTGTTAAACTATCTTTTCTATCTTTTTGTGAGCTGGTTTCATAACATTTGGTATCAAAGCTTAGGATTCTAGGGTTTCACTGCTCCAAATATGTCATTGTGGAATTTTCGCTATAACTTTTTTTCTATGATGTTTTAGAAGCGAAAAAAAAAATCCCATTTGAGAAGAAATCAGTATGAACCTTGGCTCCAAATTTCAGATCTTGTCTCGCTATATTTTCAAATATATGATCTGAGGAAGTTAGCGTTTTTGCAGATTCCCAAATTACATCTTAAACAGGTGACCTTTGGAAATTCATCATAACTTTCTCTCTGAGCATCAGATTGAAATTTCGTAAGAAGTTGCAAAAAGAGGACTTCCTGTATTTTTTTGTATATCAGTTTCAGGTACTAAGGCCGAAACAGTGAGACGTGACACGTCATGCAATTTTGCTTTACTGAAATAGTCTATAATCAGGTCACTGTGGGAGATTTGGCATAACTCTTTCTTGGATAATCAAATTCTGATCAGACTTGCGGAGCTATAAAGAGAAATCAAAGAGATACCGTAGGAAGAAATTTCAGAACTTGGAGATCTAAAATTACAGAGTTACAGTCGTTTCAATATCGAGCTCCTAAAATTACGAAAAATCGAGATGAGGAAATTTGATGGCAAGGATCCAGTAAATTGGATACTACATATGGAGAAATATTTTGATCTACATGGTGTACCACTGTTACAAAAGGTATGTATTGCAACTTCATATTTAGAACAAGATCAATTTTTATGGTATAAAGGGCTTCGTTCTCGTAAACCACTTGTTACGTGGTCAATTTTCATGGAGGAAATTATAGCACATTATGAGGATACAAAGAGCAACACCTTCTTTAGAGCAACACCACAACAATTGGAAGAAAAAGGAGAAAAGGGGCTTTGTTACAAAGTGGAAAGAAAAAATTTGGCAACAAGGAAGTCTACCCTTCACAACTATAAAGATGGAAGTGTTGTTTCTCCTATCCTTCCACAACCTACAAGGGTTACACCACAACAATTGGAAGAAAAAAGAGAAAAAGGGCTTTGTTACAATTGTGATAAAAAATGCACTAAAGGTCATAAATGTGTTGAGAAGAAATTATTTTACATAGAGTATGAAGAGGATAAAGAAAGGATCAAGAAACATCAAAAGAAGAGGATATACAACATGCCCAACCCTAGAGAAAGAAGAAATGAATCCAACCATATCTTGTAAAGCATTGTTTTTTGTTATTTCTATTATCCAACCAGATTGGATAAACGAAGCAAGGGATGAATGGAAGAAGGAAAAAGAAGTGTGGCCAATCATTCAAAACTTGCAGAATATCCCAATTCAAATAATATCGCCAGAACTTGAAGAGGAAGGAAAAATCATATTGGAACCTGGAGCAGTCATAGAAACAAGAACTCGATAGCTACAAAATTGATCAATTTCAGAGTATCTCATCAAGTGGAAGAACTTACCCGCTGAAGATTCCACATGGGAGGACAAGAATTTTATACAGGAGCATCAAGAACTACTCAAGCATTGAGGACAAAACTTTCTGAAGGAGAGGGGCATGTTAGGTCCCTATATAACTAGTGTAACCCCTTATTGATATTAGTACAACCCCCTTGTTATATTGTTGTGCCCATGTAGTCCCCCTATTGTTATTATTGTGCCCCATAGAAGCCCACTATCGTTATTATTGTGCCCTTACATTATTATTTTTTTGTCGGCTCTGATTATATTATGACCCCTTAGACTCCTATATATATAAAGGAAGTCTTTTCATTTGTATCATCCAACAATTGTTCATTTTGCGTAACGTAAAGGAGGTTTCCCCCTCGAAGAGGATGAATTCTAAGGCATTGATCTATCTTTTCTATATTTTTGTGAGCTGGGTTTCATAACAAAAGTATCAATTCTATAGAAATTATTGATTCAGTTGGTGGGTTACCTCTCCTCCCCACTCTTACTCGATTAAATATGTAGTCTTCCCAGTTCCACTACTCGGTGTAACACAACATAAAACAAGCCATATCATTATCCTGTTGATGAAAGTAATGGTAATATAAAATGTTGAAATGAAAACAATTAGAGTATTAGTTTTACATCTCTGGGATTTCTCTGCTGCCATTAGGTTTGGAAAGTACCCCGACGGAGTTGCTTCAATAACAAAAAAATGCTTCGCTACCAGTGAGCCTGGAAAGTACCCTGGTGAAGTTGCTTGCTTCACCTCCCTATGCAGGAAGCCTTTCTCTTCTTTCACACTTTATTTTTATTTCTTTTTTCAATATGACTATGCATAGGAACTTATTATTTTCAATAGGCAGAAGAGGGATCTTGACTTATTGAAAACAAAAGAGATTGTTCCTTCATAGACAAGTTTTAGATCTCTGATGCTTTTAATGCTAAAAGTTTTTCCCGTTATCTTACTCTAGTCAGATAAATAATAACGAACACACTATTCATAAACAGGATTGAGTGCAGGGATGAGAATACTAAATTGATACATGTAGCATGGTTTGTGTATGGCTTCCCAGCTAAAGGATCATATTTTCCATCAGAAAATCATTGACTCGAAAGTGATGTAAACCAGAACAAAGAAGAGGGTAACAGATAAGCCAAAGGTTGTACAGTACTACAACTTGCCTTGCACAAAAGTTAAGCCACGTCATATCAGGGCGCAAAACCAACTTTATTCAAGACCAGATAAAAGAAAAAGGATCAAAGCAGGTAAAATTAAAATACAAAACACGCATGTAATGCATATAACTAAGAGTAACCTATCCTACCCTAAACTAAATAGTACAAATTTAGGTTATGTGCAGTGGAATTTCCAATGCAGCCATAGAAGCTACTCCCGACCTTTGGACCGTAAGATGTGATCGTGTAGAATAAAATAAAAGGCAGTGCAGTGAAAAACACATACCATGCAAACATATGCAAAGACACGTAGAAACAAGGAGTGTAATCACAATGGTGTATCACAATCAACTACTCTACCAAATGGAAAACTACACAACAACAACAACTCCCAGGCTTGTGACCATACAAAACTTGACAAAGCGCATGCAAGTATAGGCAACGAGACATGGGTATGGAATGAAAATTTTCTTCTAATGAGTCCTCAATAGATCATGGAAACAACCTTTAGGGAAACTTAAATAAGAAATATTGAACAAAGACAAATCCCTATCATAAGATATATTAGCAGGTTTACCACAACCCATGTTGTCATGTGCGTGAAATCCTTTGATGGATGATGTAAAATATTCATTAAGATCACATATTAAATATTTGTCTGAGTGGGACGTAGAGACAGAAGTTAGATATTCAAAATAAACTTTCTTCCTAGAGGGTTAAAAAAATTTACGTGAAAAAAATAAGCATCCCTCAGGAGAGTACTAACATCCTATATGATGACATTAATGGAAAAGTTGTGCAAAAGAATCATGAACTGACCGAGATCACAAATACCATCATGGTGACATGAACCTGACATAACCATCAGTGTAGGATGAAGTGTCCTACTCACCTGAATTAAAGTCTAAATTTAGTGGAAACATAGTCAGTTGCTTATAAAAAAAATATTCATTGTTTAGGTTGTGAGATTCAAAAAATTTAAGTTGATCAGACTGATTTTCGAGAGTACAACAAAAATCCTCAATGACAAGAATGTCATCTTCTTGATCAAAAGGAGTTATACCTGAAAGAAAATATTTGATGATCACATCAAACTCCATTTAGAATTCCTGCAAATCTAAATCTTCTTGTAGAAACAAAGGTTCATCCATGTTACTTGAACAATCATTCTCATATAATTCAGAGAAAAGGAAATCATTAGGGTCATGGTTGTCCAAGGGTTCAACTTGATTAACAGGTAAAATATCGACTAGAGGAATATCAAGATTTAGAGATGGTTGATTGATAAGATCAGATGAATCACCATCAAGGGAAAGATGTGAAAGAAAAATAAATTCTTCATTAGAAAATTTATCTTTCGGTTTAGTGATTGATTCAAGTCCAACATACAAAACATCAAAAGGAGGAAGACATGGGACAAAAAGCATACCCAGTTCTTCATTAGGATGTTGAAATACTTCTTGATTAGGAGGACATGAAGAGTCTGATTAAAAATATTTCCTTGGCATCCTGACTAATAAAAGAAAATTCTCATCCAAGAACTTCCAGTCCACATCCTCATCATTGGTTTGCATGACCATCCAATGTAAGGGTAAATATCTACACAAGGATTTCTTCAGAATAAACACCACTTGAAAAAAAAATTGAATGAATTCAACTACGTAATCAAGGACGATTACTGTACCCTTTCCGTCGAATTTAAAATGTCACAAGTTATGTAAAAAGTCGGTGGGGATTGAAATATCTAAATCTTTGGAAAAACACCTTGGGATTATGATCTAGGATAAAGCCATCAAAGGTGAGAGACTCAAATAGACTTCAAAGGCTTAGCTTGTCATATGGCCCTCCTTCTAGAGCCAAAAATGTTGATGGTGTTGGATTCCACCAACATTGTAAGGGGATCTCCTTGATGTGAAGTCCCAATTAGAACTTGCACTATTTGGTGTAGGAGTCCCATCTAGTCATATGGTCCAACCACCATTGGAAAGGTTTCATAGATATGCCTTGGTTACGATTACACATAATAGAACACAACACCTCTTTGGGGTAGAAAGTATGTGAGCTTTGTGAGACACCCAATGTAAGGTGCACGAGGGAACATCCACGACTAGTAGGGAAAATGATTCATCGGTTAGAAAAGTAATAGTACTATCCTAAAGGGGGACTCGGGGAGGAATAGAAAGAATTGTTGAATACTTGCAGATTAATCCAGATAGTAAACAACAATAATTAAATCATAACAAAATTGATTCAATAACAACTATAGCTAAGCAACAAATTAGTTCATTCACTTAGTATGTAATTAAAGCAACATATACCATGAACATAACCAAAGTAGCCAAACTATATCTATGATACATGTATGAAGAAGTGTTGGCTCATCGAGGTTTTGATTAAGAGTGAAAGGTCCCAAGTACATTGGTACATGAATGAAACACTATATGCAATAGTTGAGCATGAAGCCACAACTTTATTCTCCAAATAATTATCTATCTCCTATGTGATACAAGAGAAACCAAGGCAAGAATCCAAGAATTCAAGCCTTTAGCTTGAGTTACCAGGAGCTATTTATAACAAATAACAATGACCTTTGAGCTTCCTAATGGCTCTTTAACTTCTATCACTATTCATATTCTATTCATGAATCATTACATTCCATAGGTGACTATTCATATTCCACATGCAGAGTCCCTTGGACTTCATTACATATCATTTATTACATGAGACAAATTACAAATAAGATGGTGGCCTAATAAGACAAAACTGATAATGGGACAAATTCTCATCAAATGGATAAATCATTTTCTTCCTCATGGAGTTCACTTGTAATGTAAGTATGTCATGTCCTAAACTTTGTTGATATGGCTTTGACCTGAATTGGCAAGTCCCCTATATACAACATCTTCACCTCTAGTGCCTCTGTCACTATGGTCTTGGAGATTGACTGTACATTATTATAGAGCCATGACAAATTCATATGATATTTTACTAGTGCAAAGTCATATTGTAGAATAATGTATTTGGTAACCTGCAAGCCTTCCTATTATGATTCCTATTTGATCTATTCAAGTGTTCCTATTACAGGCATCCCATGATTTTGTGTTAGAGACTCAAAACCATTATGAATTCGATTATAGGAAGTAATAGTACTAACCGACTGTGCTCCAATATGAGAAAATTTTGTAGGTGGAGTCTCAACTGAACTCTTTCCATTTCTGTGTTAATTCTATCTCTCTTTTCCAATTGTTGAGGATCATCTAGATACTTGGAAGCCCACTCTTGAATCTTTTTTACCGATCTGATTGTTTCTTTCAAGAGGTTTACCACTTCTTGTGCTTTCTTCTAGATGTTGATGAGAGGAGCCACCACTTATTGTATAAGTATCATTTCATCATATAGTCGTGCCATGGTGTCCTCCATTAGCCCCAATTCTTCCTGCATGGTTTATTTCCATTCTATGGTGCTAAAAATATGTGATGACAACCATTGATTCTCCATTACAAGATGTTTTGCATGTTTCTTCACCACAACAATTTCTCTTCTCAGCCTAGAATTATCATTCACCAAGTACCCAAAATTATCCTGTGCCATTATAACGAATGCAACATTTGTTGCCATGACTACCTATGATTCCTTTTCATGTTGGAAATTATCACCTTCTTTGTAGAAACTAAGATTGCATTTTTAGGATTATTGGGAAAGTATCTATGCCTCTACCACACGATCCTCTTATTGAGCTAATCGAATGTTACATTGCATTCATCTGTGAATCTATTTGTCGGTGGTGTGATCCTCATCTCCCCAAATGGAAGATGACTACCTATGAGAGGATTTTACTCTAGAGTATATAGTTCTTCCTCCATTGGTTGGATGGTATCTTGTTCCTCCAAATGTTCCTCTTCTATTTCTTGATTCAATTTTTCTTCTTCTATTTCTTGAGTCAACTATTATTATTCTAATCTATGTGTTGCGTCTTCCTCTTGGGACTGCCTCTATTGTTCTTCTTCTATCCTTCTCCTCTCTTCTTCTTCTTCTTCTTTCTTCTGAAGCAACTCATCTTGCTCCCTCTTCTCCCTCTTCTTGAATAAATCCTATGCTCAGAGAATCAACTTTCCACTTTTTTCTTCTCTTTCCTATTGAATAATATATGATCCTCTTCTTAGGATCTAGTTTCCTTACTTGAGGGGTTATATATTCTTCCTCCTATATGTGTAAGTCTTCAGTTGGTGGGTCTTTGGGTGAACTGGTTTCCATCCTTGGCTATGCCTTCATGTTTGCATTGTACCAATTCTTTATCTTCTCATCTTCTATTGTAGATATCAAAGAATACCACGTACTGTGACCGACCCTTTCACAATGTTTCTTGCATATCCATGCAAATCCTTAGTGGCATAATGCAGATGGTCTAACTCCTATATCTTTGTTGTTGTCGCCTTGTGGCTCTTCAACTCATATAATTTTATCCTTAAAGGGAAGGTGGGCCAATGGGCTTTCTTCCTCTTGTGAATAATTCCTGACAATCCTTTGTCCAACAGATTTTCCAATTCTTGTATAACCACCTTATTGGTCACATATCACAACATGAGATGAAGGGATATATGAAAACCAAAAAATTTGATGTATGTCCCTTCAGATTATGCAAACTAATCCGCAATATCCCATAGTGAATACTTCACCTGATCAATCATGCCGGGAGGATCGATCTCGAATATCATATGAACGTGATTGAAAATAATTGCTCTACCAATCTGTCATATGTGCCTCTGAAGCCTGATTCTGATAACACTACAGTCAAAATAAACTAGGAACTTGTCCTCATGGATCTAATTTTGATACATTCCTAGGAATGCATACTATGCACAGATTCCATTTAAAATAAATGCGGACATGTAGAATTCTAGGGCTATATTTTCCCTTAAATATGCTTTGATTTCCCCACGTGTCAGTGCAATTCTAATGATAATATATCTACCCAATTGAAATATTTACCATGTGTTACCACAATGTTGAGCATATATATCCAATTTTTCTCAAACACCTCAGTGTTCTTATGCCCATGCAACCCACAAAACATGGCTATTAAATATTGATATACATCTCTGAGGATATTTGTCGGATGGACTGCGGATGGTCGATGGAGAAACTCAGTAGGATCTCGACACTAAGGTCTGATAATTATTGTCACTTGTGTCAAGGTTGGCCCACCTAGTGTAGAAGTCAATATTTTCATATTATGTGGGCTTAAGCATCTTGTACTATGTTTGCATGTCTTCTCCATAATAAGTGGTGAGTTGACTACCACTCTCACTCCGAAGCACAAGATAAGAGTCATACATGTGTGTGATGATCCACTCAATCACTTTTACACAAAGGTTTACGGGAATCTGCATGTGATCCTATGTATTATGGACCCCTTGATATTGATGTATGTTTGGACATCTTCTAAGTCCTCAACAAACTTCTCTTGCATGAATGTGTTGTATATCTTGCTCCATGTGACATTTGTAGTCTTATCAATAAAACACCATGTATCTGCATATATTGGAATGGTTGGCTTGGTAACTTCAACAAGTTCCTCACTTCTTTCTTCTGAGACTTATTTGGAGGTCACTTTATGGGGAGGCATGGCTCCAATGGATGATGAAAGGGTGAGAATACTTGTAGCATGGACAACTGTTTGTGGCAGCACACCATGATGACAAGATTAGCTTAAAGCAACCTAACTATGCAATAATACTTGTAAAAAAATCATGTACAAATATCCATCAAAAGTAACTGGACATGAAAATCAATAAACGACAGTAAAAAACCACTTGCATGCATGAGAAAATAAGCATGAAAACTAGGAGGGCACACTTTCAAATAATGGAGGAATGTAAAGGGTCACTCGAGGCTTTGCAATTTGCTCATGCACTCAGGCAAGTGAAAGAAAAGCTTCTAGGGTGCACTGACACACTCCTAAGGGTTGAAGAGGTGTACTTTTGTGCCTTCAGGCATTCACAATGTGTTCTTGCACTTAAGGAAATAAAGAGGGTGCATTGTTGCACTCCTAAGGGACGAGGGAATGGGTTGACTAGCCTTCAAGCCTTCGTAATGTACTCATGCACTCAAAAGCAAGGAGCGCACATTGGTGCCCTCCGAAGGGACGAAGGAAGATGCTTCGAGTATTTGTGGTACACTCATGCTCTCAAGGGAGGGTACAGTTCTTCGTGGTGAAGAAGTGTGCTTTAGAGGAAAAAATGGTCATTATGGGCACAGTTTTCAAGGTTGATCGAACTTTGGGTTCCAGAAGTGCACTATTCTTGTTGGAAGCTCAGAAACAAGTTTTAACAACAATATTTGATGATAAGATGAAAAGAAGAAAGATCTGCAAGGTTATATAGATGTTGTCGCATTCTCGATGGAATATGAAAGGTTGAAGAATGTGTAGAGTTTATGCATGCGATAACAAATTAACATGTGCAGGATGAAGATTGAACATAAACACCATCAAAAAAACTAAAAAATGAAGAAACAACAACAAGGAAAGAAAGAACGACAATGAAGTCATGAAAGGGAATGAAAATATTGGATACGCAAAACTTACTTGTAGCACTGCTTGATGAAGAGTTTATTGATCCACAGCTATGCACCCAACTCATATGAGAAAGATTATGTAAATGAATGATTAACTGGGTTGATTTAAAGAATTTTACATGAAAAATGTATTCATGCATGACCTCCACATGTTGTTGCATAAAAGAGTTAGTTAAGAGAAGTTAAGTGGGTTCCTATTTTCTAGGAGTGCGCCCACATGGAACAATATGCTCATGCATGCACCTAGGAACAACACATGTTTTCAGCACAAAGGAGTGCGCTCAAGTAGGGTGCACTTTCTCAACATGAAGGAGTGCGCTCAAGGAGGGTTCACTTCTTCAACCCGAAGGAGTGCACTTAAGTTGAGTGCATGTCTTCATCAACTTGAAGTGCACTTTTGCTTTTGTGAGTGATTTTCTTGCTTTTGTTTGCTTTTTTTGCTTTTGAGTGTTTTTCGAGTGTGTGCATGGCAAGAAGGAAAGTTTATAAGTCAAGATAAGTGATGATTTCACCCAACCATAGACTAACTAACTCAAACACTTCTAATGGTTAACTGATGACGCTTAAGAAACATTGTCTTAGGAGGATGTGACATTAGGAGAAAACAAAAAAATAACAAATCATACAACATGACGCCACTAAGGGGCTTGAAACGACAATTAATGTAGGCTCCAAAAATTGACTTAGGCAAAACATTTGGACGTTCGTTGTCACATTGACAACAATAAGTCTACACCGGATTTTATCGCTAGGATTGAGCACATTTTCCCACCAGTGGGATGCTATCACTAATATTGTCGAGTTTGGATGAGCATTTGGGATGGTTTTATTCCTTTAAAGGTGGTTGTCATCCTCAACCTCTCCCCATGAAATTTGAATATGAGATCTGATGGGGACTAAACCCAACATAAACCAACTAATATACACCCCATGGGTAAATTTATTTTTTATTATATTAGGGGTTGTAATGAAACTTAATTAGTGGTGATGTGTTCAATTTGTTTTAAGATTTATTCCAATATTTAGAAACAAAAATTAAAAACATCATGACTAATTAAATTTCATCATTACTCCTAACCCAATTTAAAAAATCAACAAATTTCAAAATAATTAAATTAATAAATCAATTTTCCAAACATTGATAAATGTTTTGCAAAGTGTCAATCAATGTTGACTAAAAACTAGAGGATCTGTTGTATATTTTTCTATCCCTATCACACAAGGGCTTCAGAATTTATAAAAGCCTCCTAGAGATAGTCTTTGGGTTGATTGGAGACCAGTGCCTAGGGAATATTAAAGGGAGGAGTGCTTATGAAGACTGTCTCAGGGCTTTCTGTTGCACTCCATATTGTAACGTAATTAAAAGAAAATAATTCAGGGGCTTGGTTAAATAGCCCTTCATCAAGGTAAACTCAAGAAAACACGTAGATCTAAAAACTCAGGGGGTACATATGGCTAATCTCAAAGAGAAATGTCTTGGTTCTGGTGGCCAACACACAACAATAGACATCTTAGTATTAGCGTTGTAGTAAAAATGAAGAGGAGGAAAGAAAGAAGGGAATTCAATGCAGAGGGCTAGATACAACATAGAATCCTAAGAAACAAGTTCCAACATAAGTATGGAATAATGAAGAGGTGAAAACACATAAATAGTGGAGCACAAATTAAGGTCTCATGCTCTATGCCTCATGAATGAATTTGTCACCAATTAGCATAAGTAAATCTGTGTTTACATAAGCATTACAAGCTATCAAATAACACAAGTAAAAATGTGTTTACATAGGTACTTCTCACTACTTAGTAGCATACATACAACCACGAGAGGGTGAAACCAGTAACTTCATAACACAATTTCAGCGGGAGAAAAACATATGTGAAATGATATACATAAGGGAAAACATATTGTGCATTACTCTGATTGGAATCAACAAAACAATTTCATTAATCCTTCAATATGGAGTCCAAATCACCAGTCCATTTACATTCAACAATTGTATCAATCAAGTCCCTCATGAATAGACAAATAGAACCAATGTGGAACCATATAATTCAAGCCTCTTGGATGCAGAATTCAAGAACCCTTGTTAAGTCTTCCTTCCCTCTTTTTATAAGGAGAGGGTAGCTTGAAAAACAGTTACAAAAATATATCCGCCAAGATCCAGCTGTTTGATCGACTAGCTGTCTCGGCATGCGAAGGTCTATTGCTCAAAATGATTACAATCGAATTTGATTCCTTCTTTAAAGCGCATAGAAATTACAGAAATAAGAAAATATGAGTAATGGCTGAGGAAAATATCTCCTTGTCGCTCATGTGATGGCCTCTAATCAAGCCACGTCTCTGCCACAATAATTTGGTCAGTTCGCCTGTCACTTTTGTTGGCATTATGATTCAGGTTTGGCGCTATGGCACAAGTGTTGTACTTGATGGCAACTCACTCAAGTGGCAGATCTTTGTTCAGGCTCTCAAAATCATAGAAAATGAGATACCCGCAGGTGATCGTAAGAGAAGTTGCGAACCTGCAGGTACGCCGACCAAGAAGTGCGGACATACCCGCAGGTTCTCCGTTCAGAAGGTGCGGACCCCAGTTCACTCACTCCAATGCAGAGAAGCACGCACACATGGGAATTCTTATGTTTGGCCCTTCGTATTTAGCCCGTCGTTCATGATCCTATGGTTTTGGTCCGTGGTATAGGATCTAAAATATTGAACCCCGATTTCGATCCCTTGTATTGGTTTTCGATGGCTTTGTCCCATGGTTTGAATAAGGGCTTGCCTATAAAAAGGAAAGGAGATCACTTGGCTTGACACTGGTGAAATTTGAATATCTTAAGATCTGAAATTTTGGGTAATCGGTTTAAAAAGCTAGATCTAAATCAAGGTGAAATTTGTAAAGTGTAAGGCGGATCTGTTGATAGGTCGTGATCTCTTGGGGGCATGATTAGATATGTGGATCTGATTGTCTGTGGCACATTGGAGGACTGTTAATTTGGCTCTATTCAGAGGTTCGCAGGCGATCCACGGCGTAGGTGCGGAGGTCTGCAGCGCAGCAGAAGGCACAGGTGCGGGGATCCGTAGCGAAGTAGAAGGCACTAGTGCGAAGGAGCGCAGCGCAGAAGAAAACACAGTGCGGAGGTACGTAGAGGAAAAGAAGGACCAGGTGCGGAGGTACGCTATCAAGCAAACAGTGCAGGAGCGGATCTGAGCAGAGGCACGCAGTGCAGTGGAAGGAGTAGGTGCGGAGGTATGCAGAGCAGAAGAAGGACCAGGTGCGGATCTGCGCAGTTTAGACACAGAAGAGCTGCAGATATCCGCAGGTTTATATTGGTGAAGTTGAGGACTTTTCTTGAAATAATTATTGGCTGCCTTTTATCTATTGCTGCAGAGTTCTTGGTTTAGATTACTGGTGTTACCTTTCTGTTTACAGCATTCTGAGAAGTTGGGTGATTCATTGGTTGATTGTATAAGGAGATTGGTTAATTCACATGTACTTGATGATTTTTTGATGTTCTTGGATCCAGTCTGAAAATTAATGAAACTTGGTCCTTAAAGAAGTAGAAGAGCTAAGGGGGTTGTAGCTCCCTTCTAGGAGAGATTAGAAAACGAGAGAGGGTTGTAGCTCTCTGCAGGTTGCAGCCTGCGTACTGATAAAGGACTGCACCAGTACAAAATCATTGTAAAAGAAGTTTCTAATTGAAAGAAGATAGAGACATATTGCAGCAGGTGGTTTTCACCCACATTGGGTTTCCACCTTATATCTGGTGTTCCTTGGTGTGATTATCTGTTTTTTCCTGTTCTTGCTCATTATTATATGGTACTGACATACAAACTAATGATCAATATCTGAAGAATAAATTAAAGTATAAATCTGAAAGATATATTGAAAATAATTTGATAATACTGATTCACCCCCCCCCCCCCTCTTAGTATTATTTCCAACAATTGGTATCAGAGCAGGTCCTTCTGAAGAAGCTTGATCACTTGGAGGAAGATCCATCATCATGAGCAACTACGAGAGAGAAGCATCTATTAGGCCATCGATCTTTGATGGGACAAATTTCTTATATTGGAAGGTAAGAGTTACTGTCTATCTTCAATCACTTGGTACAGAAGTCTGGGATATCATAGATACAGGGTACACTTTTCCTTCAGCAACTCCTACAGATCCGGCCGAGAAGAAGAAATATGAAACAAATGCAAAAGCAGTCAATACCCTATTAGGATGCCTATCTCAATCAGAATTTGTCAAGGTAATGCAGTATAAATCTGCAAAAGAAATATGGGACAAGATTGTTCTGAGCTATGAAGGAGATGAACAGGTAAAACGAGCAAAACTTCAAACCCTCAGGATTCAGTATGAAAATCTCAGAATGCACAATGACGAAAGTGTGGCTAACTATTTCCTTCGTGTAGATGAGATTGTTAATTGTATGAAAAACTTGGGTGGAGAAATAAAAGAAGCTATTGTGGTTGAAAAAGTTCTAAGATCTTTGTCCCCCTAGGTTTGAATCTAAAGTTTCTGCAATAGAAGAAAAGGAGAATCTATGAAACCTTACCATGTCACAGCTACACGGGATTCTAACTGCTTATAAAATTAGGAAAGGAGGACCATCAGACAGGAGAGAAGTAGCTTTCAAGGCTTCAGGTAAAGGAGACTACTACGAGTTAGGACATGCGTCAGAAGAGGAATAAGAATCAAATTTTATCAAAAACCTTCAACGGGGTACTGGAAGATTCAGAGGTAAGTTACCTTTCAAATGTTTTGCTTGTGGGAGAGTCGGTCACTATGCTGCCAAATGTCCTCATAAGGATAAAATTGACAAAGGGAAGGAACCTGTTAGATAGAACAAGAAACAGAATGGAACTAAGAAAAGTTACTACACTCATGAAGATAGTGATGGTCTTTCAAATAATGATGAAGATGAACAAGGTAATAACTATAAACTTTTAATGGCTTTTGAAGATGATGATTACATGGATGCTATAGATGTGGATGGCTTTTATGAACAGATTTCTAGACTCAAAACATGTTTAGAAGAAAAGAATGTGATTATTGATACTCTGCAATTCCAACTTGATGAAAAAGAAAAATTTCTTGAGAAGTTAGAATGTGAAATTGTTGGCCTTAGAAAAGAAATTGAGAAAACAAAGGCTCTTAATCTTAAATTTGTTAAAGGATCTGAAACTCTGGATGAGATTATCAATGTACAACGTTCTCCACTAATCAAGATAGGTCTAGGGTATAATGGAGAAGCATCTCAAGCATCCACCTCAAAGAGTTATCTCAATGCAGCAAGGAGGAATGAGAAAAAGCCCAATGGAGATCACCAGGTAAAACAGGGACGAATTAAATCAAGAATAAACAAATACTACTAGGTAAATCAGGGGCAATCCACCTTAAGGATGAACAAAAGCTACAACCAGCCACACGTAAAATCTTCTCAATTTGCCTCAAGAATGGATGACAATAGAAACTACAATCATTTGGCAGGTAGATTTGATAATCACAGAAGTTTCTTCAATGGCCAATGTTTCTCTTTCCATAACTTTGGCCACAAAGCTGCTCAATGTGTTGCCTATAAAACAATCATGACTATAGAAGCTCATAAACAAAGAAGTATGACCGGGATCACGAAAAGGACCTATAACAACTTTTCGGCCCTTGAAAATGAAATTGAATGTTCTATTTGTAATAACTTTGGTCATGAAGACTCTGAATGAAGGAGCAGGTTTTGGCAAACAAAGGAACAAGCCTCAAGTACCAGAACATGGAGAATAAAGGAACCACAACCAGAAATATGTGGGATAGATTTTTATGCAGAAGGATAGGAAAATCAATGGTACATCGACAACGGATGTTCGAAGCATATGACAGGTGATAAAGAAAAACTTGAATCATATAGTGCTTTAGAAAAGGGAAATACAGTTTCTTTTGGAAATGATACCACTGCAATCATAAAAGGAAGAGGCACTGCTCAGTTGAAAGAAAAGGTCAAAGCTGAAAATGTTTTGTATGTTGATGGCTTGAAGCATAATCTACTGAGTGTCAGTCAGATGTGCGATCAAGGAACCGAGGTAATTTTTCAATCAAATGGATGTAGTGTTCGTGATCTTGATACAGGAAAAACAGTGATCAAAGGTAGAAGAACTCAAAATAATTTATAAATATTTGAAGACGGACAACAACAATGCTATTTGAGCAAGGATGATGAACATTGGCTCTAGTATCGGAGGTTGGGGAATCTAATATTTTCACAAATAAGGAAAGCATGCAAATATCAGACAGTTCGTGGCCTTCCAGATATCAAAATTCCAGACAACACCATATGCAAATCATGTCAGTTTGGTAAGCAAACCAGAACTAACTTCCCTGAGAAGGAAGGATCAACCAACAGGCCTCTTGAACTAGTCCATACATATGTATGTGGTCCATTTAGGACAAGGTCACCTCGAGGAGAAGAATAGTTTATATTATTCATTGACGACTTCTCCAGGATGGTTTGGTTAGGACTCATGAAACACAAAGACGAAGCATTTGAAAAATTCAAATCTTTCAAAACCTTGGCTAAAAACGAACTAGATCACAAAATTAAGTGCCTCAGGTATGACAGAGGTCGGGAGTTTACCTCAAATGAATTTTTCGATTTCTGTGAAGAACATGGAATAAGAAGGGAATTCTCTACAGCTAGGGCTCCTCAGCAAAATAGAGTGGTGGAAAGGATGAACAGAATGGTTCAACAAATGGCTCGTGCTATGCTTGATGAGTCTGGAACTCCCGCAACCTTCTGGGGTGAAGCTGAATTTGCTACGGTTGTTATTCTCAACAAAACAAACATCCAAGTGAACAGCACTCAAACTCCTCATGAGCTCTGGTATGGTGAGACTCCTTCGGTAAAGCATTTCAAAATTTTTGGAATCAAATTCTATATTAAGAATAATGATGAACAGCTTGGCAAACTTGAACCTAGAGCAGATGAAGGCATTCTCCTTGGTTATTCTCCCCACAGCAAAGCATATAAGTGTTACAATAAAAGACTTGGAAGAATTTTTGACAGCATTAATGTGGTGGTTGATGAAAAAGGAAACATTCCTAGGCAAGTAAATTATGAAAATATCGATGAGGATGAAGACTACCCTCAAAATCAGACTGAAGATGAAGAAGAACCTCAAGAGGCACCAGAGAAATAGACAAGGATAGAAGAGAAGACTCCATCCAGGTATGTTCAAAAGAATCATCCAGAATCTCAAATCTTGGGGCAAAAGGAGGCAGGCGTACAAACAAGAAGAACAATTGCAGAAGCTTCAAGCTATTTGGCATTACTCTCCTCCACTAAACCACAAAATGTAAGAGAGGCATGCAAAGATGAATGTTGGGTTAAGGCAATGGATGAATAACTTGAGCAGATCGAAAAGAAAAACACTTGGGAGTTGGTTCCTAGACCAAAAGATAAGAATGTCATAGGGACAAAATGGGTCTTGAAAAATAAGTTGAATGAAAATGGGGAAGTAATTAGACATAAGGCTAGACTTGTTTGTAAAGGGTATGCTCAACAAGAATGAATAGACTTTGAAGAAACTTTTGCTCCTGTTGCAAGACTTGAGGCCATCCGAATGTTCCTTGCTCTCTCAAGCTTTCAGAAGTTCAAAGTTTTTCAAATGGACGTGTAATCAGCCTTTCTGAATGGAGACTTAGAAGAAGAAGTATACATTGAGCAGCTAGATGGTTTCATTCTTGGGAATGATCCAAATCTTGTATGCAGACTGAAAAAGGCTCTCTATGGTCTTAAACAAGCTCTAAGGGCTTAGTACTACTGTCTGGACAAATATCTTCATCAACAAGGTTTTTCAAAAGGATCAACAGATAGTAATCTTTATATAAAAATTGAAAAGGACAAATTGCTAATACTTGTTGTGTATGTAGATGATATTATCTTTGGCAGCAATAAAGAAGCTATGAGTCAAAGCTTTGCCTTGGTGATGCAGAAAGAATTCGAAATGTCTTTGCTTGGAGAACTGACATATTTTATTGGATTGCAAATCCAACAAAATGAAGACGATATCTTTTTGTCTCAAACCAAGTATCTCAAGCAGATATTGAAGAAATATGGCATGGAAGATGCAAAACCAGTATGTACCCCCATGGTTACAGGATGCAGCCTCAATGCAAATGATGAATCAGCAACAGTGCATCAGCCAACATATAGATCTATGATTGGAAGTCTACTTTATTTGACAAGTACCCGACCAGACATCATGCATGCAGTGGGAATAGTTGGAAGATTTCAGGCAAATCCAAAGGAAACTTATCTTCAGGCAGTGAAGAGAATTTTCAAGTATCTTTAAGTAACTCAAAACTATGGCTTATGGTATCCAAGAAATACAGATCTCACCCTTCATGCTTATACAGATGTAGATTGGGCTGGAAGCGTGGATGACAGAAAAAGCACAAGTGGTGGTGCATTCTTTATGGGTTCCAGATTAGTATCCTGGTTCAGCAAGAAACAGAGTTCGATTGCTTTATCTACCGCTGAAGCGGAATATGTGGCTGCCGCATCTTACTGCACTCAACTCCTTTGGATGATGCAAACCTTGCAGGATTTTTAGATCACTTGTACACCACCTATCTCCATCTTATGTGATAATACAAGTGCTATCAGTATTTCAAAGAGCCTAGTCATGCATTCAAAGACCAAGCATATACTTATCAAATATCATTTTCTTCGGGAACAAGTGCTTGAACAAAAGGTCAAGTTGGAGTATGTTCCTTCTAAGGAACAAGTTGTTGATATACTCACCAAACCTCTGCCCAGGGAGACCTTCGAAAACCTCAAGAAAAAGCTAGGGGTTGTTGATGCATCATCTTGTTGTTGAATCTCATCTGTTTCAGAGATTGTTGGTTGTATGCGAGTTTCATATGGGGTAGAAGCGTACATTCGCTGGTTTATGGATTGGTCGAAGATCGAATGGCACAGGTTCAGGGGGAGCATATATTCTTCTAATAATGCATTGTTGGCATTATGGTAGAAGATCTTGGAGGAGAAAGTACAGAAGGAGAACATGGATACTGATCTGAATATTGCTGCTAATATGTCTCTATCTCTTTTGTCAAGTTCATTTATGGTGTATGGTGGATTATGGTTCTTCTTGAAGAAAGTTTCTTTTGCAGATCTAGTCTATAGTCAGGGGGAGCATGATCAACAGAGCAGAAACTTCAGCATGTTCTCAGGGGGAGCATAACCCTTTGCCCTTGATGTCAAAGGGGGAGAATGACTTTGAGGATCTTGGGGTTGCCATCAAGTCCAAAGGGGGAGATTGTTGGCATTATGATTCAGGTTTGGTGCTATGGCACAGGTATTGTACTTGATGGCAACTCACTCAAGTGGCAGATCTCTGTTCAGGCTCTCAAAATCATAGAAAATGAGATACCCGCAGGTGATCCTAAGAGAAGCTGTGGACCCACAGGTACACCGACCAAGAAGTGCGGACATACCTGCAGGTTCTTTGTTTAGAAGGTGCGGACCCCAGTTCACTCACTCCAATGCAGAGAAGCACACACACGTGGGAATTCTTATGTTTGGCCCTTGGTATTTAGCCCGTCGTTCATGATCCTATGGTTTTGGTCCGTGGTATAGGATCTAAATTATTGAACCCCGGTTTGGATCCCTTGTATTGGTTTTCGATGGTTTTGTCCCATGGTTTGAATAAGGGCTTGCCTATAAAAAGGAAAGGAGATCACTTGGCTTGACACTGGTGAAATTTGAATATCTTAAGATCTGAAATTTTGGGTAATCGGTTTAAAAAGCTAGATCTAAATCAAGGTGAAATCTGTAAAGTGTAAGGCGGATCTGTTGATAGGTCGTGATCTCTTGGGGGCATGATCAGATCTGTGGATCTGACTGTCTGTGGCACATTGGAGGACTGTTAATTTGGCTCTATTTAGAGGTCCGCAGGCGATCCACGGCACAGGTGCGGAGGTCCGCAGCGCAGCAGAAGGCGCAGGTGCGGGGATCCGTAGCGAAGCAGAAGGCACTAGTGCGGAGGTACGCAGCGCAGAAGAAAACATAGTGCGGAGGTACGCAGAGGAAGAGAAGGACCAGGTGCGGAGGTATGCTGTCAAGCAGATAGTGCAGGTGCGGATCTGAGCAGAGGTATGCAGTGCAGCGGAAGGAGTAGGTGCGGAGGTACGCAGAGCAGAAGAAGGACCAGGTGCAGATCTACGCAGTTTAGACACAGAAGAGCTGCGGATATCCGCATGTTTATATTGGTGAAGTTGCGGACTTTTATTGAAATAATTATTGGCTGCCTTTTATCTATTGCTGCAGAGTTTTGGGTTTAGATTACTGGTGTTGCTTTTCTTTTTATAGCATTCTGAGAAGTTGGGTGATTCATTGGTTGATTGTATAAGGAGATTGGTTGATTCACATGTACTTGATGATTATTTGATGTTCTTGGATCCAGTCTGAAAATTAATGAAACTTGGTCCTTAAAGAAGTAGAAGAGCTACGGGGGTTGTAGCTCCCTTCCAGGAGAGACTAGAAAACGAGAGAGGGTTGTAGCTCTCTGCAGGTTGCAGCCTACGTACTAGTAAAGCACTGCACCCGTACAAAATCATTGTAAAAGAAGTTTCTAATTGAAAGAAGATAGAGACATATTGTAGAAGGTGGTTTTCACCCACATTGGGTTTCCACCTCTTATCTGGTGTTCCTTTGTGTGATTATCTGTTTTTCATGTTCTTGCTCATTATTATATGGTACTAACATACAAACTAATGATCAATATCCGAAGAATAAATTAAAGTATAAATCTAGAAGATATATTGAAAAGAATTTGATAATACTGATTCACCCCCCCTCTCAGTATTATTTCCAACAGCTTTCTGCCTTAACCACTTGAACTTTGCACTTTCTAGATACGAGAGCAATCAACTGTGGTGGCCTTGGTGGCATTATGAAATCACAATTGTCGACTCATCCATCTCATAACACTTCCGCATTACACTATTGGAGCCCAATTTGCCCCATAATACTTCCATTGTGCTATATCAGGCTTTGCCTCATCGAGACTTTTATTCTTGAAGAACCTTAAGAAAACAATGAGTTTTGATGTCCTTGGCCCCTTTTGTTTAGCCCCTTTCTATTTGCCTCCATGGGACCGAGGGCCATGATCGAAGGCTCAGCCTTAAGGCACTAGAGTGCTTTTGTTCCTACCCGGGGGCTATTTTTCCTTTGTAAAGTTCTTTGCGCCTGAGGTTTTTTAACTTCTTATATACCATGCGCTTAGCCAAATATCAGAGCCCCTCTTCATCAGAGGTTTCTAGTCAGGGAATTCACTCTGGAGTTGCGATATTTCAATTCCCCGATCGTCGATATCCCTTGGTGCTCAGTCCGAGCCTTTACACCTTTGGTCCTTTGAGTTCTTCTTGCGAATGTGTGCCAACCCTTATATCAAAGCCCCCTTATTGTCACTTTTTCAAGTGTCAAATGTTACAAAATGCCGAAAATCCTCAACCTCCGATTTATGACCGTCGATTATGATGTCATCACTCCATGTGGCACTTCCTGAGCGGTGACACATGTCACCCAGATACACCCCTCATAGCCCCCCTCAAAACTCCAAAATTTCCTGCCACGTGTCCTTCTGTACTGCCATGTTAGATGCCACTATATCTTTGTTAGAACCAATTATATGTCGCCACGTGTCCTGCTAGAGGAGAGAGAAAAGGGCCCACCCACCTTTGGTTTTGCGATGAAATCCTTTTTTAAGACTTTTCATAGCTCCCCGACGGTTTTAAATTCAATCAAATGTATTTCACAACTTTTTAAAAGGTTTTCACCTATTTAGAAGTTATATTGCGATGTGTCGATCTCCTCCAAGCTTCGATGTTGCCTGCTCCGATTCATTTGATCCCTGTTGTTGTGACCTCCAATCTCTAATATGTGATTACCGATACTGTGGACCTCTGATACTATAATCTATGATAGATCAAACCTCTAATATGTGATGTGTTGATATGCCATGATGCTCTGATGTGAGATCGTCGAACTTTGACATCGCTAGACCTCCAATATCAGACCTCTGATATTCCTTGTTTCCTAAGGCTTTAATCCTTGAAATTTCAAAAGACCATATCTTTTGATCCAGGAGCCCATTTTTGGACTTCTACATATCGTTGGAAATATTTCTCAAAGAAATTTCGAATGGAGAGGGTCTGATGTAGGATTTTAGTCCTTCTGAGGCTTGGAAGATGTTGGAAACTTCTATGCTCTTTTGCACTTTGGACAACTAAAAACACATTTTGCAGTAAGTGACAACATTGGCTCCAACTGCGGACAATTCCTTGCTGGCAAGGTGCTGAGAACCTGTAGCCTAGTAGTCTTCACCATTGGGAATGGATTCAAAAATATATTGAACGTATAAAACTAGAAAATATCCATGGAGCTTTATTTGTTGGGAGTCCTTTCCTCATGATACTGAAATGCAAAAATATAAACTCTAACAACTGGAAATTAAATGCTAAGGTAGTGAGCTTATTTATATACAAATCTTGCTTATGTACAAGGCTCAGTTCACCCAAGTGAGGTCAACCCTCCCATGGTACCAGGTCATGTTTTGGGTGTTGGACCTAATGCCTCCATGCTACTGAAATTTAAAAATCAAAACCAGCATGCACCATGAAAAATATTTGGACAAAAATTTTGATATGTGCCCCCAACTTGATAGTTGATGCTTAGCTATTTTAATGTCCTCCATTAACCTTCTAATGGGGCTATGTTCTTGAAAATCGGTGACTAAAATAGGCATGCACACCGTAAGGAATTCAGACCAAAGATTTGACACATACCTTGGAATTGATGTATACTATTGTAGGCCAAAGAAAGATGTCATGTAGTTAGCTACTAGATCATGGAACTGATGAGAAAAATCTATAATTGTCTCCCTTTCTTGAACAGTTTCCAAGGAGGAATCTTTTGCAATAGGCAACCACAAACGTTGCTTGGATCTTCAACTTTAGTCTCCTCTCGAAGGAGTTGTTGTTAGTAGTCTTCTCCAAACTTGTTTGTAAGTAAATCCCTTCGACAATCTGCAACTAAATCATCCTCCTCTGAATCATATGAATCATAAATTAGAGAATCTTCATCAACTTTAATATGAGATTCTTGAACTTGTTCTCCATTTGAAGGATGTGGATTGTAAATTGGAGCCTCCTTGTTAACTTCCTAGTGGGCTTCCTCTTTTTGTGCAGCTTTCCATAACTGAGATTGTTGTGGTTCACCATCACTCAACTCCCCATCAGATTCATACACATCATAAGAAGGAGAATCATCAAATTGAATAGAATAAGATATTTGAGGGTTCGTTTGCACCTCGATGATGTATCCTTCTCTTTCTTTATCGTTGGGTGATGCTTCTTGATGTGAGTAAATATCTTCTTGGAATGGCGCCCCACAAATATCTTCAGCAACATCATTAACCTCATAAATATTTTCAACATTAAAATGTGCACACAAATCTTCAAACAGAGCACCCGGTGGATATAATCTTTTGCAAAAATGATTGAATGCTACGTGAAAGCTCTTTACGGAATATATATTTCCACGAGGAATTTTTTTGTACCATAGTCTAGCATCTTCTTCTAAATAATACATGAGCAATTTCATTTTCACATCTTCAAAAACAATACCTAGTTGTTCCATGCATTCATGAAAATCCTTGAGGTGCTGGTCCAGCCTTCTATCTGTGTTTCCACTAAATCTGGGCACATAGGGATACCATTCATGAAATGAAGAGACATGATGGGCATAACCAACAACAGAAACCATAAAAAATAATAATAATAACAATAATCCAGCGGGGAAATTTGTTGGCCAACAATGCAGGAATGGCCATTTTGAAAACTCCTTTAGGTGAGTAATATCAAGATCAGATATAGGGGAAGTTTTTTGTTGTTTAGCATCAGATCGAGTATGAGGCTTCTTGAAAGCTAGGATGATTAAATAAATATACAGATAGTGGAGTCATTGGGGTGTTTACAATAATATTGAAACAATGGAGTTGACAAGGTGAGAGATCTTCAACCCACACTTCCCTTGCTCACCTGACAGAGGGGATGTAAAAAAATTTCATACCCAGGGAAAAATATTCTCATTCGTTCCCAGCAACGGTGCCATAAAGATGTTGTAGCTTTTTCTATCACCTGTCGCACAAGTGCTTCAGAAGATATAGAAGCCTCCTAGAGACAACCTTTGGGTTGATTGGAGACCAGTTCCTATGGCATCTTGAAGAGAGGAGTGCTTATGAAGATTGTCTCAGGGCTTTCTGTTGCACTCCATATTGTCACGTAATTAAAAATAAATAATTCAGGGGCTTGGTTCAATAGCCCTTCATCAAGGTAAACTCAAGCAAACACATAAATATAAATACTCAGGGGGTACATATGGCTAATCTCAAAGAGAAATGTCTTGGTTCTAGTGGCTAACACACAACAATAGGAAACTTAATATTGGTGTTGTAGTAAAAATGAAGAGGAGGAAATAAAGGAGGGAATTCGATGCAGAGGGTTGGATACAAAACATAATCCTAAGCAACAAATTCCAACAGAGGTATGGAAGAATGAAGAGGTGAAAACAAAGAAATAGTGGAGCACAAATTAAGGTCTCATGCTCTATGCCTCATGAATGCATTTGTCACCAATTACCATAAGTAAATATGTGCTTACATAGGTACTGCAGGCTATCAAATAACACAAGTAAATATATGTTTACACATGTAATTCTCACTACTTAGTAGCATACATACAACCATGAGAGAGTGAAACCGACAGCTTCATAACACAATTTCCAAGGAAGAAAAACATACATGAAATGATATACAGAAGGGAAAACATATTGCACATTGCTCTGATTGGAATCAACAAAACAATTTCAGTAATCCTTGAAGATGGAGTCCAAATCACCAGTTCATTTACATTAAGCAATTGTATTGCTCAAGTCCCTCATGAACAAACAAATAGAACCAATGTGGAACCATAGAATTCGAGCCTCTTGGATGTAGAATCCAGGAACCCCTTTCAAGTCTTCCTTCCCTCTTTTTATAAGGAGAGTAAGAGCTTGAAAAATAGTTACAAAATTATCTCCACTAAGCTCCAGTTGTCTAATTGAGTAGTTGTCTCGGCGTGTGAAGGTCTGCTACTCAAAATGATTACAATCATATTTGATTCCTTCTTTAAAGCACACATAAATTATAGAATAACAAAAATAAGAAAAGTTGAATGATGGTTGAGGAAAATATCTCACTGCCACTCCTGTGATGGCCTTTGATCAAGCCATGTCTATGCCATAATGATTCGGCCAATTTGTCTGTCGCTTTTCGCCTTAACTACTTGAACTTCACATTTTCTGGAGTTGGGAGCGATCAATTGTGATGGCCTCTGCGATGCTCAGAAATCATAGTTGCTGACTCATCCATCTATTTAAACTTCTTGTATTACACTATCAAAGTGTTATATGCCTTATAATATAGCCATAATGTTATATCAAAGTTTTGCACTATCGAAACTTTATAGTTAAAATATGTTACGAAAACAACAAGTTCCGATATGCTTTGGCACCTTTTGTTTAGCCTCTTTCTACATTTCTCATCATAAGACTAAGGGTTGTGACCAGAGGCTTAGCCCTAAGGTGCTAGAGTGCTTTTGTTCTTGCCCGAGGGCTATTTTTCCTTTGTAAAGTGCTTTGCGCCCGAGGTTCTTTAACTTCTTATAGACCATGTGATTTCCCAAATATCGGATCCCCTCTTCATCGGAGGTTTCCAGTTGGGGAATTAACTCTAGAGTTGCAATATTTCAATTCCCCAGTCACTGATAGCCTTTGGTGCTCACTTTATGCCTTTGGTCCTTTGAGTTCTTCTTGCAACTGTGTGTCAACCCTTATATTGGAGCCCCCTTATCAGAAATTTTTCAAGTGTCAAGTGTTACAAAGTTCCGCAATCCTCAACCTTCGATTATGACGTCATCAATCCATGTGGCACTTCCAGAGTGGTGACACGTGTCACCTGTTGGAAAATACTGAGAGGGGGGGGAGTGAATCAATATTCCTTAGCAATTAGGACTTTTAAATATTTTCAGAGAATTAGTTAATCTTCAATTATTATTAATGTTTATGCAGTAATAACAATAAATAAAAGAACCCAAGAGGCACAAAGATTTTAGGTGGAAAACTCCCTCCGGGTCAAAATCCACTGAACTATTTTCTAATAAATTATTTAATCTTCAGCCCCAACTAAAATGAAAGCAACAACTTCCTAGAATTGTAGAAAAGCATTCTTCTCCAGCTCCCACTAGATGGATGCTCCAACGCTCGAGATTCTTTAATAGTCAACTGAATGGATGCCTCAACACCCAATGAGCTACAACTCACCCTAGCACCACCCTACCACCCTGAAGTTTTTACAGGCTTGAACCTGTTGGTGACTTCATGCACTAGCCTAGCACCACCCTACCACCCTATAGAAGAATAAAAGAAGAATGGACTCTCGTACCAGGGAAAATGGTCCACTTTACAATGATATAGAATGATGTAGAAGAAGAAGACACAGTAGACCATAACCCCAACTATGACACAACCACCTAATGATGATCCTAGACCTCCCAACACTGCCTCTTCAACTCTTGGTAGATAGACACTTGTACAACTTTTACAATGACTCTGTACAATGATACTTTTACAATGATTGTATGCAGTGCTTCCCACTTGAAGACTTCATATGGTGAACTTCTTGCTGTTGTTCTGCACCTTGATTGCTGCTCTTGTCATGCTACCCTTTATCACTCTTCAGAACATTAGATTATGCATTGATTCTTCTCTTGATGAATATATAATACCTGCAAAAAGTCTTCAAGGAAATACCCATGACATGATAATAGCAAAACTTACCTCATCCTGCAGAGCATATTTCAGTGCTAAACAAAAACAACAAATTAGAATAAAAAGAAACTAATGCAATTAAGAAATGAACATGCATATACATAAGATACTTACCTGTAGCTTACCTCTACTGCACCTTGCTCTTTGCTGCCCTAGAAAGTCTGGTCCTTTGCACCCCTTGACAACACTTGATCTAGTTTTTCTTGCCTTCTAGGAGCACGATATTTAATCTGATGTATCTCTACGATTTCAAATCCCCAACATGTGATCTTCAATCGTATATAAGCCCTATGAGTCTTCTTTCCAAGGCCACAGGTCTAACTCGATTTGGACTCTTCAACACAAAGTTATGCCCAATCTCTCACAATGACCTAATTATGGACTAGTTTAGTAGAGCGAACTTGTACGACGTGCCACGTGTCACTATTTTCTTCACTCGGCTTTGAAATTGATACACAAAAAACTACAGTCTGTGCACTATCTGCCACTTTTTATAGAATTCCAATCCTCTTCTCAGAGAGAGAGTTATGACGATTTTCCCAAGGTCACTTCTTTGAGATGAAATTCGGCAACCTGCAAAAACCCTAACTTCCACATATGATATCTCTGAAAATATAGCAAAACAAGATCTGAAATTCAATCATGATGTTCATCAGGATTTCAAATCAAATGGGTTTTAATTTCAGAATCTAAGACTTCGTAGAAATGAAGTTATAGCGAAAATTCCATGATCACTACATTTGGAGGATATATGAGATTTCTTTTTATAGAGTTGAGAGGGGCTTCTATAAAGAATGTTGGAGGGATTTTAGGAGCTTAAAAAAATATTAATTAATGACTATTCAATGACCAAAACCAATTATGAGTGCCATGCCACAACCCCATAGGGTTTTAGCCCACTAACTAGGGTTACTAACTTCAAACATGAATATCTCTCAAACCGTGAAGAATTACTTTGTGTGCCATATATCAACGGAAACATCTCGACGAGTAGAATCTATCTAGAAGATCCTTGACTCAAAATAGAGTAAGTTGTCAAGTCAAAATTCCCTTGCAAGATCAGGGTAGCCCCTGGTGCTACTTGGGTTGACATCAATGACAACCTCAGATCATATTTAGATCAACATCACCCAGATATAGCCCCCTCAAAATTCCAAAACTGCCTGCTACGTGTCCTTCCATACCGCCACATTAGATGCCACTGTAGTTTTATCGAAACCAATTATATGCCACCACGTGTACTGTTAGAGGAGAGAGAAAATGACCCACTTACCTTTGTTTTTGCGATGAAATCCCTTGTTAATCCTTTTCGGCGCTCCCCCACAGTTTTAAACACAATCAACACATTTGCATTTTGTAACTTTTTAAAAGGTTTTCAACTGTACAAAAGTTTTGATATTGCGATGCACCAATCTCCTCCAAGCTCCAATGTTTCCTGCTTCGATGCATTGGATCCCCGATGTTGCGACAACCGATTTCCAATATGTGATTTCCAATACTCTAGGCCTTTGATACTGCGATCTCTGATATATCATAACTCTGATATGTGATGCGTCGACATGCCATGATGCTCTGATGTGCGATCGCTGATCTTCGATGTCATTGGACCTCTGATATGTGATCTTTGATATCGGACCTATGATATTCCTTCTTTCCTAAGGCTTGAATCCTTGAAACTTCAAAAGTCCATATCTTTTGATCCAAGAGTCCATTTTTAGACTTCTACGTATCGTTGGAAAGCTTGCTCAGAGAACTTTCCAATAGAGAAGGTATGATGTAGGCTTTGAATCCTTTGTGTCTTGTAATATGACTGCCAATGTCTCTTCTCTTTTGCACTTTGGACAGTTGAAAACACATTTTGCGGTAAGTGACAACAAGACATTTTTGTTTTCAAGTAAAAATTATATTTATTAAAAAATATTTGTGTAAATATATTATTTATATTGTTCTAATGTTTTTCAAAGTATCCATGAATTTTGAATCCATATTATCATCAACATGCATTTTAGTGCTTCAAGTGGGCATTTTCTCGAATTCTAGAAATGTCGACCATTTTCTTTCAAGTTGTGTAGAATTTAGGAATAGGGTCTAGTATAAGATGACATAAATTTGTATATAATTGAATGGAAAATCCATAACATCTTACATAATTTGATTTAATCATTATATTGACTTTCTAGGTGCGCTTTGATGATGACTTGTGCATTTTGCAGAAATGTCAAAATCAATGTGACAACATAGCTTGGTAGACTAGATGGATGCATTTAAAGATGAATTAAATAAAGTCAAACAAGGGTTTTCTATCTAGTATGAAATACCAGATACCTCTACCTTTGGAATCACTTTACCATGCATCCATAGAGGCTCCAAGTGCATTTTATTGTGTCAATCAATGTAGATTGTTGCCATGTGAAGAAGAAATATTTTGAGTATTTTTGCACAAGAAATATTTTGAGTATTTTTGCACAAGAAGTTTTAAAACTCAAATCAAAATTTTGGAATTGTGGTGGATTGTTAAGAACAAGGGACACTTGATTCATCTAATTTGGACTTGAAATGAACCATGGGAATGCACTTGATGAAGAAACATAATTGGAAGAATTTGTTCAAATTATACAATGTTCAATTGACAAATATATTATAAGAAAATAGAGCTAAACTAGAAATTATGAATTATGATTTTTGTAGAATAGACAAAAAAAACAGTTATAAATTTTATTTTCTCCAAATACGCTGATTCAATTTTTGGTGTGTATTTTCTTTAACCAGCTCAAGCTGATTTGTGCTCTATTCTAAGTAGTATACTAGGATATTCTAGCATTTAATGAGAATTTGACAATGTTATATACATTTTAAGCATATGCGACAATGGTGGGATTATGATCAAGCATAATTTTTTATCACGAAACCCTCAAGGATGCATACATTTATTAAGTGCATTTGAAGAAGCTAATTTTTTTTCTAGTATTTAATGATTTTTTATAACCCTTTAGAATATGGACATCATATTTGGATATTTAGGGTTTTTTAAAGGTTAAAAACAAGGAATTGGTAGCATAATTGTGAGGACTATCACTAAGAAAAATGCCTGTCCTTTGGGTTGGTTTTTGTAGTGTTAAGGGTCCTACGATATTTTGTGTACAACCTATTTGAATGTAATAATATTTGGATTATTGACCAATTGAATAAACAAAGTTTGCATAAATTGTTGAGTGCTTTTGAATTGATTTTTAAATCGATAACGATGTGAATGTGTTTTAGGAAGCTATGTTTGAAATAATATATTTAATATTAATACTAGTGCTTTTGTTGTGACTTTTATTGCAAATTTTGGAATACCACACCACTAAGTCAAAGGTGGTCCTATAATACATGCTATTAAAGCAAATTTTAGATAAAAATATTAACATTAAACCTATAAAAATTATTACCAAAACATAATTATCAATAAGACTGTAAAACTGACATGTAATGACCATTACCATACATATATAAATATAAAAAATACTTTGTCTTACTCTAAAATTGTAAGCTTTAAATAAAGAAATAAGACAATAACTAAAAATAATTTTCTAAATAATACTTTATTACCAATAATTTTTTTCCCTTTACTTTATGCTCTATTATTTAAATTAATGATAAGTCATAGAATGAACTCTATCCCTGTGAAAACGAATCATTTAATTTACTCTAAATTTGTAAGCTTAAAAAGAAGAAAGGAGATGATTACTAAAGCTCACATTTAAGGAAAAAATTATTTATTTTTTTCCATTAATCTAATTCATGCTTTATTATTTAGGTTACATCTATGTATGTGAAAAGGGAATATTTATTTTACTTTAAAATTAGAGAATTAAAATGGAAAAATAAGATAATTACTAAAAGCGATATTTTAGGAAATTTTTCTAGTACACAATGGTTTTTTCATTACTTTATGTTTTATTATTTAAGTTAATAGTGAGTTTCGAAAATGGTATCTATTCATGTAAAAAGTAAACATTTAATTTGAAGACTTGATCATCAAAAGTATATATGATGATTTTATATAAAATCATATGATTAAAATTTAAATATATAATTATTATTAAAATTAAATGAAAATTATAATTTTAAAATATATAGAAATTTTAGTTTTATGTGAATTTTTATAAATTATATGATTAAAATTTAAATATATAATTATTTTAAAATTAGATCAAAATTATAATTTTAAAATATTTAGAAATGTTAGTTTTATAAAGATTATTTATTTATTTTATTTATAATTAATTAATGTTATAAAAAGTTTTAAAGTTAATTTGTATGGAATGAATATAGAGACTGGAGATTGAAATTGCAAAATTATTTTTATGTGAAAATCTCCAATTTTTTTTTATAAAGAAATTTAAAAGGAAATTATGAAGTTTTTGGTAAAAGAGGTTATTGTGAACATTCTTGTCAGATACTTCTCAATTTTATTTATATATTTGAAATGAGAAATAAATGAAGAAGTCCATATGGCAAGTGATGTGTGATGCCTCGTCATGCTTCGAACTCCAAATTTGTCACTATATATGTGTTCATTTGTTGATCGGCAAAAATGAGCTTTCAACATTTTAAGGGAGACCACCTGGTCAGGAACTTAAAATAGCTCTTTTTCCCGTTGAAATGGTGGTTTTGACTGTTTCAATTGGGTCCAGTTACTCTCTCTCTATCTCTACTAACTTTCACCTACCAATAGAGAAGAGATATTAGATCGACTCTTCTTGTTGATCAGGCAAGAAAGTGATCATTACGCTGACTTTATGGCCCAACCAAACCACTCTAAAGACTACCTCTGTATGAGGGGACTTCTAAGATGCAAAAAGTATAACTGCATGCAAAGTATAATCTAAGATGCATCTAATCCTATACCTATCTTGATTGAAGGAAGGGTTAGTCTTTCTCTCAATCAAGAGCAAGCTAAAAGAACTGGAAAAGAAGCACGTAGGAATTAAAATAAAATGAAGGAATTAAACCAGGGAAATAGTTCACAAGATCTAATCCTTGTTAAAACAATTAGGAACTAAATGCCTAATAAGTAGTTACTAGACACTTAACTGTAAATAATTCCAACTCCTAATACAGCATATGCATAAGAACAAAAAGATTCATGTCACAATAATGAAATAGTTCAAATAAATGACGTGGAAAACAAGACATCTATAAGATTAAATTGTTAGATAGCCAACAACTCAAGGAGATAAAGGTTTATCCTTATACAAGTTCCAGTTTCGAATCTCATTTCAGATTAACCTTTCAAGATAGCTTGACCAAATTCTAAATGAGCATTTCAATAAACAATCAATAGTAGTGCTGAAAAGCCACATACATACTCATACTCCAGAAATGAAATTGAAATCTAAAGAATTTATTTTCAATAAGAGCAAGCAATAGTGTTGTACATCTGATTACAGAAATAAATCATATTATAAAAATGAATAAATTACATAAAACATCAAAGAATTATAACAATGTGGGCCCTCTATTGTTTCTAAATTGATTCCCTGTCTGCAGAGACAAATCTGATCTCACTACAAGAGTGCAAATGAGTCTTAACTCCTATAATAACAGGTTGTAAGCTCTAGTATTATTCTGCCTCTTTTCTCTTGGATTCGAATCCCCTTTCTCACAATCAGGGATGGGTATTTATAAACAATGGAAATATTAACAATTTGCCCAAATCTCTCCACATTTGAGTTAATTATAGCATAGATGGATTTAATTGAAATCCTGGCCAAACCGTAGATGAGCACAGTGAAATATGATTGCCTAGTTTGGTTTGCTCTAATAAGGATGATCTCGCTTGTCTCCTACTTGTTCCGAACCAATAGGTGAAATCACATGCAAGGAACAACTAATTCAACAACTTTCTTTTACTACAATATCTCTTTGCTTGCTGGAGGAATTTCGTTGAAGATAGATTGGATCTGTTTCAATATTGGCCTTAATCGGAAATCTCTATTATAACAGAAAACATAATCACAAGTAGCCACAAAAATGGCAGAAACAATAACATGCAAACAAACTCTAGTTATGCCCAAAACCAATAGAAAAATCAAGAGGCTTTTCAATTAATATGACACCGGCCCCTGCAAGTGACAAATGGCAAGAGCTGAGTGGTATCGAAGAAATGAATATCAAAACTTTTAACAATGGGTACAAATGAAAAACATCGATACGAGAGGCTATGATATGGAGCGAACACAATATCTTATTGAACACTTTTTAATAGCTATATCGGGTCCACTTATCAGAAGAAACAGTATCTCAGAGGTTTGATATCAAAGGTTTGAAATGATAACAATCAATTGGAAAGTCTTGATATGAGAGTTGCGATATGAATAGCGGGAAGCTTATCGGAGATTGGAGGTTTGGCAATATCGAAAATCGAAGATCGTCGGAGGAGCGAGAAGGGATATCAGAGTGGAG
The DNA here is from genome assembly GCA_031772625.1 of Pinus tabuliformis. NCBI lineage: Eukaryota > Viridiplantae > Streptophyta > Pinopsida > Pinales > Pinaceae > Pinus > Pinus tabuliformis. Next base: position 771,137,862 of record CM062816.1, read on the forward strand.
GCCTTTAGGGATATCAGCGATCAAAGGGAATGTTGTATAGGAGATCGAGGAAATATGATATCACAACTTTTAATCAATAACACTCTGCAAAACTCTAATATGAGATTCTCGGATATAAGATTCTTCAATATAAGGGGCAGAACCGATACAATAATAAACTGACTTTCGTAATGATATCAGATCCGGACGTCGAGAATGAACAACCCCGATATAAAGTTTCCTGAGTGACGTGGTAGGCGAAGATCACAAATCATGACTGTGAAACGGTTATGTTGCGTAAACCCTTTATTAAACCTCGTTAAATTATTTATCAAGTGGAACAGAGGTGGGGACATATGGGGTTTTAATATATCACAACATTTAAACATTGTAACCCCGATATGTGATCTTTGTGATATGCATAAACTACAACCACTTGTTGCATAAGATGAAGGCCTTGGATATCGGAAGGGCTTATATCACAACTTTTGGGTTGAGCCTCCCCAATATATATAATAGTATCACTGCCACTAATATTAAATTTATGAATGAAGTTTAAATGTTTGTGTTTCAAAACAACTAGCCACTTGTAATATAAAGGGTTTAGCCCTAATATTACTTTGAAATAATAAAGCCACTTTAACATTGAAGCTTGGTCTCAGGGGCTATGTAAGGGATAAAAATAAAATAAAGAAATAAAATTTATAAAACAAAAAGTAACGTACATCATATACATCCTATAAGACCAAAGTGGTGAAAAACATCCAATCTTCAATTAAGCGTCATTTACAAACCAAATGTCCAAATGAGATCAAATGAGTTATGATAGGAAGATAAGAACAAAACGAACTCATTTAGGCAATCCAAATTCTCAAAATCAAATAGTAATATGACCAACCATTTAATCAAAGGGTCCCCATAATGAGAATTAAGTGAATAATTGGGGGGGGGTTGTGTCTTTACCACAACACCACCCTTGCACATCAACTAATGCGACAATTTGGTTCCATGCAAGTTGATGTGACACATGGCATGCACCTCTTTGTATCCTGCTCAAGCCGTCCTAATGTGTGTCCACTCACAACCAATATGTCAATAAGCTAATGAAATCCATACCTCTTTGAAATGTTCTCCACTTGAGACAACATGAATGAAAAAGAGTTGTCTATAAGTGAGAATTTTTGAAAAAAAAATTCGGTTTATTTTATGATCTAATTTGTCTAGAATCTCGTAAGGATTCATTGAAATCACAAGTTTGATGGGTGAACTCTTCACAATCGAAGTGCCCCAAGGGTTTTTGAGGGTGCTAAATTCATATATGTTGTCAAAAGCCCAGTTTAAATAACACAAATCAAGATTTCACCACATTTTTCGCTAGATTCTAGCCAAAAATCCACCAGAAACTCCAAAAAGTCTCATAGATAGACAACTCTGAATGAAAACTCTATTGTCACATCATGCACCTTCGTGCACTCATCCTACTTGGTGACAAGAACGTGTTGAGCCCTCCACTCCCGACGATGATGGGCAACTCAGTTGGTCATGTAATAGCATGTGTCCACGTCCAAATGTGTTGGCCTTACCACAACACGTTGCAGTCCCAACTCAAGTATGCAATGCTTGGGCGCTAGTGGCACTTGATTGAGTAGATGGTGAGTGTCATATGGAAGCACACACACCAATGCATGTAGGGTATTACAATAACATTATGAATTGTTGTAAAATGTTAAAATTTATGATTGTAAAAATTGAAAAAAAAAGGATCAAAATAATAACTATAAAACATTAATTTAATTATTTGCGTTGAATGATTGAATCTCTAAGGCAAGATAGAATCTAAAAAGGCTCGATTAGCATTGATATTTGTGTAAGTAATTTGGAATTCAAGGAATTTCACTATTTAAGAACTCAAAAAATTGAGGATTTTGAGAATTCAGAAATTAAAGATTTGAGGAGTTCTTACCTTACAAAGGTGATGATACAACTTGATAGAACATCTGAAGAGTTATAGAACAATGGATCATTTTAAAATAATTTTCTTTCATATTTTTTGTTATTGAGATTTGATATGGCAATGTTCAAGAGAAAGTGCTTCAATATAACTCAATGTAATAGATGTAACAAAAATCTTGTTACAGAGTATTAGATATAAATTAATTATCTAATTATATCTAAAATAGTTAATTCTTATACATAACTTAATCGTTAAATGAACCAAATAAAAATAGATAATCTCCCTTCTATAAATTCACTCAATACAATATTAAATTTTTACATGTAAGAATAAACCAAATAAATCATTAAATGAACCAAATGAAAATGGATAATCTCCATTTTATAAATTCACTCAATAAAATATATAATAATATTAAATATCTTATGTGCATAAAATTCGATCAATAAAATATATAATATTAAACATCTTATGTGCATAAAATTCGATTCTCCGATAATTATATATACATCTGTCTGACAATGAATACAATTATGATTGTCATGCTTTCAATCCTTAAATGACACACCCACTAAATTAATTATAAAATATTCATTTTATATTACGTATTTTCCTAAATATTAGACCTACAAACAAATAAAAAGAATGTATAAACATAAATAAAAACTCTTGGAGTTTCTCTTTAAATATTAAGATCATAACGACAATGTTAAATACATAAATAAAGAAAATTATATTTATAAATTTTACTGATTATATGTTGTATTATTATTGATATGCATATAACTCTACATATAATTTATACTTTATATTAATAATTTACTGAATACTGTTGAATACTAACTCAAAATCAAACCTCACTAATAATAAATTGTGCCAGTGAAAAGGGTACCCTTTTTCCAAGACATAGATGGGTGTGCCACAAAGACTTTCCAAAGGAAAAATAAAAATTATAAAGTTCCATCGTCCGTCATATATATCCCCCCAACCGGGGTACAATAACTAATAAAAGCATATAAAACAATATGCAACACAATGTAGATTTCCAATCATTTGCAAAACACAGCAGACTTAAAAACGGCATTGCAATTTAAGTCACTGGTGAATTGGAAAAGTATTAAAAAGGAGGTTTAAAAATAATTTGAAGATTTGATATATATAAGAGAAATTATTGAAACTAAAAGAATTTCAATCAGGTCAAACTTGGCTCAAAAATCAAAATGTGGATCCAAATAAATGTTTAATATGTCCGAGAGAGTTAGAATGGGAATTGTCTTTAAAGAGACTTTTTGGAAGCTTTTTTGGTGGGTTTTTCCAGTCAAAATCCGGCAGCAATTTATTGAAATCGCAAATTTGATAGTTAATTTCTGCACAATCAAAGTGTCACAGGAGTTTTTCAGGGTGCTGAATCCAAATACGCAGTTAAAAAACCATTTTAAATAATACAAATCAAGATTTAACCTCAATTTTTTCCGCTAGATTCCGTCACCAAAATCTCCAAAAAATCGCACTAAAACAACTCCTTCAGAATGAACTCCATTGATGCGCATGATACAATCTCTGAAGAGTTCAATTTTTGGTATAGAGTTTTAGGTTGTCCTCTAGGGAAAAATGCAGTGGAATAGTAAAGCTTCTCATATCTCCGCATTCGTGTAGTTGTGTTGTAGAAATAAAGAGATTGTTGATTATCAGGTTCCTTAGTGTTGTAGTGGAATAGTAAAGCTTCTCATATCTCCGCATTCGTGTAGTTGTGTTGTAGAAATAAAGAGATGGTTGATTATCAGGTTCCTTAGTGTTGTAGTTAACCTTCTAGGTTAATCTAATGTGTGAAACCGGTTCTCATGGAAGTATAATTATCTCTCTATTAACAAAGCTAATGAGATTTATATAACTGTACGCTTGTATGGTTCAAGAATAAAATAAGTATACAGCAAGACCACGCATTTTCCTCGAATCCAGAACAAAGTTTGTTCCTGCAAACTTTTAGATGCAATCCATGTTACTACAGGGAAAAAAAAATACACGAGAATCGTTGTACTACTCTTAAGGCTTCTTCCATGAGGGTTATAGAATAGATCACCCTAAAAATTAGTATTTGCTGTGGTGCAGAAAATAGTTTCAAGCACTCAATGTTTAAAACAAAATTGGCTAAACTTGTATGCGTATTAGAGATACTCGTGATGCAAAGCAACATAGACGCAGGCCCACTCATATGCTGCTCAAAATTGACATCGAGCACCTCCACATGTCCCGAAGATAATGAAGGGTTGGCATTCAACCCCGGCCCGTTTCCCATGGCTCTCTACAAAGTGTTTTATAAACTGATTCAAACAAAAGGTGTTAGAAAACTATGCTTGTTCTTTTACTTCTGCATGTATGTACATGGAGTCCGACACAGTAACAAAAGGGGTTGTAGGTACGCAGCTTCCCTCATATTTTATATATTCAATCACCATTTCACTTCTATAAAAAAATATTTGGACAAAACTGGGCGACAATTGCCCCAAAAATTGTTTTTAATTTCACATATTACAAAAGAAAAATTACCTTGCAACTAGAGAACCCGGGAATTGATCACCTTTGAAATATTCAACTTAATGTTTATTATATGCACCTGTAGGTGTGCACAGCAATGATTTAACCTTTACCAGTTAGTCACCACAGATTCTTATCTGTGATGAAAACACAGCAAGGGCTTCAAGTCTAACCAAAGGGGCCACAATCTGACCAAACATTGAACTTCTGGAACAATATCCACACAATTGCTAGACACCATAATAAAGGCATAAATTATATTAAAGTCATCCCGAGGAGAATAGGGATGTTGCCAACTTAAAATTTATTGCAGTTAGAACCCCTAGAACTTTATCTTCATCCACAACCACTCTTGGAAATGCCCGATCATCCTGCTGACAAGAGAATCATATGATGAGAATGTCTTTAGATACAACAGTAATCGAATATTCCATATCTTTCTAATAGTTTATTGTAGAATCAAATGAATTACCATATTCATACTTTAATCCAAGTAAGGCATTTCTGCTCCAGTGTTTGACAATTCTGCTGAAGAGGAACTGTTATGGGTGGGTATATTACTATGTGTAGAAACATCAATTCAGCCATAAATTCAGCCTTGTGCCCTTGCTTTTGACTGTTGCCGTGCCACAGCTCTCCACTCGCGAGTCTAATAAAAAAATAATGTCATTTTAATGCAAAATCAACAAAACGATACATTTTAAAAATGAAACAGAAAGAATATGATATACAGTACTAACCATAGTTACCAAGTTTGGCCGTACTGCAAAAAAAAATTCGAAAATTCGCCAGTTTCGATTCGATTTGCGAATTAATACGTCAATTCGAGTTCGGTACGGTGTATTAGATATTAGGTTCACAATTATAGGTTCATGGATTAACGGATTAAGACCAGTGCAGATTTTTAATCGTAATGAGATTTTTAGCTTTCCATTTACGGTTCAAAAACTTTTCGGATCTATGAAATGGCAAAGATTATGGTTAAGATCTCATTTTATGCAATAAGAATTTTACAGGGAATTCCTCAACAACTTGGTAATTAGAGATTTAGATTTCCATACACGGTTAATGAGATTTTTAGCTTTCCATTTACGGTTCAAAAACTTTTCGGATCTATGAAATGGCAAAGATTATGGTTAAGACCTCATTTTATGCAATAAGAATTTTACTGGGAATTCCTTAACAACTTAGTAATTAGAGATTTAGATTTCCATACACGGTTCAAAGCCCTTTCAGATCTATAAAATGGCATAAGATTATGGTTAATAAATCTTATGGTTAATAAATGATAATGCAAGATGTCATTTTATAACTAAAAGAAATATAACTTTTATTTTAACAAGAATTATTAAAATAGAATTATGAAATAATGAATTGGTTGCAAATTGGTATTTTTTTATAAAAAGAAAAAATCTAATTTATATATTGTGTTAAATGAATAACTCTTATAAAAATAAAAAAGATAAACCAATATTATAAAAAATTATAAAACATATAAAATGGTAAGCTTCCAAATCCACAATTTTTATACAAAAGTAAATAGAAAAACAGTAACTTCTATATTACAAAAAATTATAAAATGGAAAAATTCATTATTATAAAAGATATAAAATGGTAAGCTTCCAAATCCACAACTTAAAAAAAAAAAAATAGAAACACAGTAACTTCTATATTACAAAAAATTATAAAATGGCAAAATTCAGTTTACAATGGATATGACTTATAAAAAAAAAAAAAAAAAAAAAAAAAAAGATAAATCCAATATTTAAAAAAAGAATATTAAGTATTTGTAAGATGCATAATGTCGAATTTTTCCGTATTGAATTTTATAGGGTCGAATTTTTTCCGTATCGAATCGAATTGGAATTCGAATTCGAATTCGAATTTGGTAACTATGGTACTAACATGAAAAACATGCAACTAATGTGTTCATTGAATGCAAGGAAAAGAAAATACCCACCTCAAGTTGGCTATTTCGGTGATTGTCAAACATACGAATCATCAAGTCAATCTCTCTCTGCATACACGGCTTTTTATTAACATCAATTGCTGGAATGAACGTAGTTTCTTGAAAGAATATCAGTGCTATTTAGTTTTACAATATTTACATGTCAAGTACAAAAAATAGAAAAGATGATTCAGCCTTGCATTTATTTAATATGCCACAAGCACAAAGTCTAAAAGACTATATCCTTTGGGAATAATCAATAATACCAAAGACAACAGTTGTTTTGGTCAAAGAGAAACAAAAGTGATAAAAAGAATGTCAACATTTATTCTTCAAACCAAATAAGAATATCAGTTTATTCCTTTTAATGAAAAAAATGAATAATAAATATAGAGAGACCGACAAGTCAAACTTCATATTTACACTTGACTAACATAGAGATGTGACAATTCACTAATTACAAACCATCCAGGTGAATACATTTCCAATAATACCCATTCAGGATGGTCTACCACCAGCGGAGTAGCATTTTACAAGAAAAACACGACATATTACAGAACAAAAGCAGGCTAAGATCAGCTTGATATTTTGATCCAGACACAAGGTTCAAGTCCAAGGGATGTATGGCTGAAGATATTAAAATCTATGCCAGCACAAGCAAAGCAGAAAGAGAGGGACACAATAAAGAATCAAGATGCAACAGTATTCAGATTGGACTAACTACTTTTTCAATGTCTCAGGTCTCCATTTGCAAATTGATTACATAACACTTGCACTCTTCTGGTATCTCTTTCCTTTAAAAATTTAGAATTGCTGTGGTACTCCCATATTACTGTTTTGACTTGCTGTACTCTGTATTTCCCTTGACCTATTTTGGGCCATCAGCAAAAAGCATCACTGATCATGAAATTGGGATATTGGAAGAAATTGGAGAGAAAATTGGCAAAGATACTTTTTAAAAAAACAGCAAAAAAACCAAAAATTGGCAAAAATCACTTTAATAAAAGAGCGAATTTTAAGGGTGACATTTCATTTTGCAACACTCTGTAAGTAACACACCAAAGTAGATGATTTGATTTCCATGTTCTCTTCTTTTCTTCTGAAATATCCTGTATTGATCATTGGTCATGGCTTCCAGACTACTCATGCTGCCTTCTTGTCATATTTGTGTTGCAAGGTCTCAAGGGCATGCAAGCTCCTCACCTTTCAGTGTTGTATATAAATATATAAAATAACTAGCATACCCCCAAAGTGGGGGAAAGGGAATGCCAAAGTGAATCAAGATGATATGTTGTTTGAAGATAAGAGAAGTTTGTTGGATGGTTCATGGATAACAACTAACAAAAGATCCATTGCATAGGGTCCATGAATAATATGGTTAAGCAGCAAAACAAAGGCCATTTGTTTGGTACCATCCATGATCATCAATTGCTCATATGTAAGGGAATGAGGTAGTTGTGTGGTTTACGGACAAAAAGCCACATTTCCAAATAAATGCATACGAAGAAGAAATTTGAAGTTGCAAAGAGAAGAGTGATTTGAAAAAAACAAGCTTGCTTTAATGAAATAGACATTAAAACAAATGACTAGCACCATTGTAAATGGTTTGACAATATTAAGAAGAAATTGATGGGAGGATTTGATATTAGGAATTGATAATGTCAATAGGTTAAGGTTACATCTGTTAGGCCAGGAGGTAACTCCTCAATGCAAATTGTGTTTCTTCATTAAGATTGCTCATGGTTATATACGAGGGAGAGACTTTTGGGCTTCACCTCCCAGTGTCTCTTCATTTTCTTATTCTCCATTATTTACTATTTACATTATTTACAAATGTTCACCCAATCTCAATGATTAGGTGTCAACGTTCCTCCCCTTAATCTGAAGGGATGTTGGTGAGTACAAGCATCGGTCAGAATCTTTCGAATTTTTCTCTTCCCGGCGCTTTGGTGAAGATGTTTGCAATCTGCTCATTAGTGGAACAATGGTGTAGATGGATTGTCTTGGCATCAACATGACGTTGAATCAAATGTTATTTTGTGTTGATGTGCTTCGTTCAATCATGGAACTTTGGGTTCTTGGCCAACTTTATTGCAGAGGTGTTGTCAATCATGAGTGGAGTTGATTGTACTTGTTTTACTTGCAAATCTTCCAGAATTTTTCTGAGCCACACAATTTCTTTTGTTACCTCAACTGTAGCCACATATTCTTCCTCTGTTGTGGAATCTGCTGGCACTAATTGTTTGTGTGATCTCCCGGAGATAGATCCTGATCCAAGACTCATAGCATAACCTGAAGTAGATACCCTAGTTTCTTTGTCTCCATCGAAGTTTGAATCAAAGTATCCAATGAAGCTGAAGTCGCCCACTTGTGTATACTTAAGTCCAAAGTCTTGGCTTCCCTTCAAGTACTTTATAACTCTTTTTGCAGCACAACAATGTACCTCACAAGGCTTTTGCATAAACTTGGAGAGGATTCCAACAACAAATGAAATATCTGGTCTGGTAGTAGTCAGGGAGTTGAGACTTCCTACAAGTTGTCTATACCTTATTGCATCCTCAAATTCTTTTCCTTCAATGGATGTGAGCTTTAAGTTCTGTTCCATTGGAGTAGTCAAAGGATTGCACTCAGCCATGCCAAACCTATTTAACAGATCTCCAATGTATTTCTTTTGAGAGAGGAATATATACTTCGAATGTTGAGTTACTTCAATACCAAGATAATAGTGAACATAGCCCAAGTCAGTCATTTCAAAACCTTTCCTCAATTCCTTCTTTATGGATGCAATGTAGCTCTCATTGTTCCCTGTCATCAAAAGATCATCTACATATACCATAAGATATACAACTGTTTTTCCAACTTTCTTGACAAACAAAGTTGCATCATCAAGATCATAATGTTTGAAGTTGAGTTTCAGAAGATGCTCAGTTAACTTTTCATACCAGGCTCGCAGTGCTTGCTTGAGGCCATACAAGGATTTCACAAGTTTGCATACTTTATGTTCATGTCCCTTCACAACAAATCCTTCTGGTTGGGACATAAAAACATTTTCTTTCAGATCCGCATTCAAGAAAGCAGTTTTTACATCCATTTGATGGACTTTCCAATCGCTCTGAGCTGCCAAGGCAAAGAGTGTCCACATGGCAGCCCATTTTGCTATGGGGGCAAAAGTCTCCACATAATCGACCCCTTCCCTCTGTGCAAAACCTTTTGCCACAAGCCTGGCTTTGTGCTTGTCAAGTGAGCCATCAACTTTATACTTGCTCTTGTAGACCCACTTGCAGCCAATTGGTTTGGTTCCCAATGGAGGATCAACCAGCTTCCAAGTGCCATTCTTTATCAAGGCATCATACTCCTTTTGTATCGCTTCTTTCCATTCATCATGAGAAGCGGCTTCTTTGAAGGAAGTTGGTTCAAAATCTATAGACAAATTCAGTTCACAATAACAAGAAACATCTATATCAACAGGTGAATCAGAATCATCTACATCACCTCCATTTTGCTTGGTTGAATTTCTTGTTCCTGTCTTTCCAACCTCACCAGGATGAACACTTTCAAGTGTCTTTGTCAACCATTTTGGGGGACCTTTTTGAGATGTTCCAAGCTGCTCAGTTAACTGAGTTGGGATTGAATCAAAATTGAGTTCCCAATTCTGTCAATCACATCACTCAAAGTATCATTAGTGGTTGGAGCTTCATGTAGGGGAGAGAGTGCTTCAGAAGAAGATTCCACATATTGATCCAGTATAGGAATCCTCCCTTCAAGATGTGGAATCTTATTATCAAAATCTTGAAATGATTTTGCATGTCCAAACCTATCCAAGCGATCAAGCTGCCACTCAAAAACATTGTCAGCTTTGGAAGATTCAAGAAAGATTACATCTCTAGATACAAAAAACTTTTTATTAACTTCATCATAGAGACAGTATGCTTTGGAGGTATCTGAATAACCCAAGAAGATACACTTACGACTCCTTGCACCAAGTTTGTTTCTTTGTACCTTTGATATCAAGGCATAATAGGTGGAACCAAAGAACCTGAGATGCTTTACCGAAGGAACGTGACCATATCACATTTCATAAGGAGTCTTGTTTCTAATAGCATTAGATGGACATCTATTCTTTACATATACAACACATAGAACTACATCAGCCCAAAACATCAATTTTACATTCTTGAAAAACATCATGAAACGTACCATATTTAAGATTGTCATGTTCATTCTTTCAGCTACTCCATTCTGTTGGGGATTATAAGACACAGTTGTTTGATGTTTGATCCCATGCTAGGGAAGATAGTTTTCAAATTCATTTGAAGTGTATTATTTTCCATTATCAGTGCGAATAGAACCAATATGAGATTGTGCATCATTTTCAATCCATGTATGAAAATTCTTGAATGTTTGAAAAGCATCAGATTTTTTCTTCAATAAATAAACCCAACACATTCTGGTGTAGTCATCAATAAATGTCATCATATATTTATTTCCATTTGTAGAAGGAACAAGCATTGGAACGCATAAATCTGAATGAATGAGTTCCAGTTTTCTATTTGCTCTGGAATGTGAATCATGAAAACGCTATTTGCTATGCTTTCCTAGTGTTGTCACGCAGATTGACACGACAACGCTCAGACCGGGGGCTGTCACTCTGATCCCCGATCTCTCCGTTTAAGCCGGTCTCCCGTGGCTAAGGGGGGTAGACCCTATGAGATGATGAAGACCAACTGCCAAACAGTTGGGCTGGGAGACACGAGACACGATATGATAAGCACCAGAAGGATTTAGAATCTAAAAGACCAGTGCCTTATGAGATTGATTTTTTAAACGATTACTTGCTAGACGATGTAAAAATATGAACCATGAACAACAATCATTTGTCATCAAATAACCTGAACGATGCAAGATATCCAGTAAAACCACAATGATCAGCAATTTAAGGAAATTTCAATAAATGCTTTAAACAATCGCGCAAATCATAAATCATTTAACCGGATATCACCTTTAAGATGGTCATTTGTTTGCATGAAATGAAAATTACAATCTCGAAATAAAACACGATAATGTCTCGAGAATAATTGAAACTGGCAAAAAGGAAAAATTTCCACAATGCTTTTATACTTTTTCAATTTTTTTTTAATTTATTTTTTATTTTTTAAAATAAAATCTAAAATCTAAATCTATGTTTAAAAGAAATTAAAATTATTACTATTATTATTATTTTTTTTTTTAAACTTAATTAAAATCTTAACAAAATCCTAAACTATAATATAAACAATATTTTTATTTTTCATTTATATATTTATTTATATTTAAAATGAAATCTAACTTTAAACTTTAAACTAAATTTAAATCTAATTTTAAAACTAAAATCTAAAAGTGATAAAACTCGAATTATGACTAAACCCTAATCAAGACTAAAACATGACCACGACGCAGCCATCATAAAACCAAAATCGAAAAGGGCAATGTCAAAACAGACAGAAATAAAAAACGAAAAATCGTAACCTGATAAAAAACTCGACTGAATGCTTAACCTACGCATACTGCTTAGCCATATCAAGAAAAATGGAAATCGTTCTGTTGCTATACGATTTTATCAGCTTGAAACCTATTCCCTGGCCCGTAGCAGCAAAACGATTTTTCTTACCCACGCATATTTATTCTCTGTGTTCCCGTCTGAGCATTTGAATGATCCACGCCAATGTTTTAAGACTCCGACTCCGACTCCGACTCGGCCGAGGATCGACTCCGACTCCGACTCCGAAACGGTAATGACTCGGCCGGCTCGATTTCAATGACTCGGTCGTTGTAAAAAATACATTAAATATTTATTTTTTTTATTAAAAAACATAATTTTAAATATTTTAAACATAATTTTAAAGATTTTCATTCATGTTTCCAAACACACAGCATTATAATATAGATGGAAGACAACATATGATCAAAGTAGGCTCTTTGCTTCTGTTCAATTTGTACATTAAACCTTGACTATCAATCTTGACATTGTCACTATACAACAACCACTGTTGCCCTCGACACAAACACTGCAATGCTCACAAATGAATATGCAATAGGGAGCTCATGGCGCAGTTGCTAAATCAACTATGCCAAGCTGCTTTCAATCTTACACTGCTACACTGGTGCCGAAAGGATGTATCAACAAATATGCTACGAGCAGTGAGGCTCAGAGCTAGATGTCTTAGGTCAGCTCTATGACCTTGAAAATATCTCAACCTCTGCCCAAGGAGGCTTACTAGCATGTGTCTTATAGCTGCTCAGATATAGCAATGAAGCACCTTCCAGAGTGCTACAACAATGATGAAACATAAACCTTTACTGCCCCCTATCTTAGAATGAAGGACTGTTGATGAAGTAAGCCAGAATATGTAAATGAACTCCTGATCATGAGACCAATTCCGATGATGATAACCTTACTATAGACAGACATATTCTTCTACAAATCTTCAACTTCAGTCAATAAGAGGAATGCTACTACATACAGTGCCTCTGTCTTTTCACTTAGAATCATCAAGACTCACAACTGCAATGTGAATACCCTTACTGCAAACCAATGAAACATGAACCTCTCACTGCTGTAATATAAGCCACTGAACCTTACACTGTCAGAAGGTGCCTACCATTAATTTCTAACTGCTACTATTGGAGGCACTGCTGAAGTAATGATTGATGATGTAGTCCTACTCAATCTGCTTGTCAAGTCACCTTGGAAATTCAATTGTGAATAGAAGACCAGGTTTGAAGTTTGAACTTTGTAGATGATGATGTATATAAAGGATCAATACTTTAGTGCAATAAGTAGGTAATAAATGCGAAACGGATCTCATTGACTAAGCCAATCACAGAGCTAAATGATTCAGAGTTTTAAGCCTCATACAGTTGTGCAAGTCTGCAAGAACAGTCCTTATTAGCTTGAGAATGGATTTTGCTGACTTGCCCAGCCGTCCCCTTGTGACTCGGCCGAGTCAAATTGGATCCGGCCGGGTTGACCGAGTCACACATGACTCGGCCGAGTCATTGAATGACTCGGCCGAGTCATGTGTGACTCGGTCAACCGGACCGGTTACTTGGCCGGGTCACTTCTCCAGCAATCGACTCGGTTCGACTCGGCCGTTTCAGTTTCGAAACGGCCAGTTTGTAAAACACTGATCCACGGCATAAAAATTACCTGCCCACAACGATGGATTTAAACGCTTAACACCTGAGACAAGTCTGACGTGATGACCAGCGTGAACTTTGCCTGAGCCGACGGAGAATAAGGCGATAACTTGCGGTTTGATCATGACAGTAATATGGCCTTTCACCGTTTTGTTTCAATCTCACTGAATCGTTTGACCAACCTGTCGGCTTTCTTGAAGTTGGTTTGATTCTCTGACTCCGAACGCACCATCAATCTGGAATTTATTCACGTTGAGGAATTCTGATTTGTCAGTAACGCGCTTGGATCGGTTTGAATTCTTACCTCAAGCGTGTTTAAAAAAAAAAACTTGCTCTGCGTGTGGATGGATTAGTTGCCAACTGACGACGTGAGCTTTTTCCGATTATTTCCCGCAAGTAATGTGAGTTATGTACTGTGCAAAAGGACGCGGGTTCAACACTCTTTAGATTTTCTGCTTGGATAGATGCAGGGCCAGACAGTTTTCGATGGAGAAATCTGAGCGCTTTTGCTGTCTCCTTCTTTCTTTTTCCTTTTTATGCAATATGCATCTGAAATTATGCCGACGCTAAGTGCTTTTCCCTTAACGCATTCAACAGCCTCGTTTGATGACAAATGGGAATGATTCCTCATGCATACGCAGAGAGAACCTTCCTCTGTTGACAGGAATTGCTCAGCCAATGCACCGATATATAAATGGATCGCCCCAAAATTTTCGCCCAGGATTAAATGTATGCTTTGCAGCGTCTGCAAAACCCTTGCTACCGAAAAGATAATCCTGTACCTGCAATGGACAAGATCACCCAAGGAATGATATATGCCTAAAACCAAAACTGAAAACCCTAATTAAACCTGTATATAAAGCAAAACTTGAAACCCCAAAACAGCTGATTAATTTACAGATTTTGGCCCCTTAACAGCCAGATTCAGCAATAAGAACAGAAATATTTTAAAGAATAAAAATTTCAGGTTTTCACTATGAAGAACTTCAGAAAATCTCTCATGCAAATTAGAAAAATAAACCGAATGATAGACCCAGGATCAAATCCAACTGGGCTCAACAAAAAATGCTTGTGGGAGTTGGCTGGTTCAGCCGAGAACTTCCCCAAATGCCCACAAATTTTCTTCAGAAAGGGTTTTCTGCACAACTCAGAACAACCATCAGTAAAGAGGGCAAAAATGCTGCTAGACCTCAAAAAGTAATGGAGATACTTGCCATTACTTCAGAAACCCTAACAACACTCAAACCCTAGCAAGTGAACAAGATACCTGTGCTCACAATACTCTACAATAAGCTATTATTAATGGCTGAAAATAAAATATGCAGAAACTAAATTAGCTCACAGCACTTCCAGAGAGTAACACTAGCAAGATTTGGACCCCAAAGTCTTCTTTTATTAACCAGAAACAGTTTACAAGAGAGCTTCTTCAGTACTAGACTCACAGATCCAATTGATCTGAACTGACCCCTAGCACCCTACTTAAAGGAAATGATCCCAACGGCTAGTTCGAGTGATCCATGTCGAAATGATCTTGACCGTCGATGGAGATCAATACATCTCTTAATCTCATCCATCAAATTATTAAAAAATAATATTTTGCATGCATTCACTTAAAATATTATTATTTTATTATTTAGGGCTTTTGCCTTATTTTATAATTTTTTTATTTATTTCACTTTTTAATTTTTAATTTTTTTAATTTTTATTTATTTTATTATTTTTATTTATTTTTTAATTTTCTAATTCATTTTAAAATGGATCCTCGAACTTAGCCTTTGGAAAAAACTCCTAGGACCTAGGACTTAGGACTCATGAGGGGATTTAAAACATTTTCTAACCCTCAAGACACATTACATCATGACTTTTACAATTTACATCTTAAGGGGACAAACCCACTTAACATAGACCCTCATAAATCACCCAGTTCTGCGACACGACTATAATCTAGCAGATTAACACACTAGGATTCTCCTAAAGTTCTAATGACAAAATCCATCCTGGCTTTGGGGTCAGGCTGAAGGAAAACTCTGCCGATCATGGATCGGTGAGATGAAAAACCTTCCGGGACATAGATTACCACTAGAAAGTTAGGTCCACCTAGGCAATTTACATACACGACTCATATCTGCTAAGATTATTTACAAATTTATACATGCAGACTGGGTTTACAATTAAAATGATCAAGCTGCTGATGACTGCAGGATGGCACGGACACGTCGATCAAGTGCTGCCCCTTTTTGCAAAGAAAAAAGGGGGGGGAACTGCATGGGTAGTTGACCGGTAGTGGTCAACATCTGGCTCTACTTGGGGACACATTGCTGCTCTGTAGGAATGTGAGAATCCAGAATCTGCATCCATACAACACAAAAATAAGTAGCGTCCATCCAAAAATCATCATATACATTAAGCACGGGAAAGATAAAAGCTCTTCACTTATTAACTATCTAGAAAAGTAAATCTAATCCTAAAACAGAAATGAAATGCGGAAAAAACAAGGAGTAGGGTTAGAAATACGATACAAAGGATGCCCCATGGCATCAGATGTGTTCAATATAGTGCATACTGAGCATTTGCCTGCTTTCAGGCAAATCTGTCGGCTGCTTATCGGATGTGCCATGTCCAATTCTGCATATGGTAGGACTTTTTCCTATCCGAAAATCAAGCTGCTCGCGGCCGTCTGATGCATCAAATCTTCGTCTCATTTTCTTTCTTTTGCGCTTCTTCTTTCTGGCAGGTTGAATTACTGATGACCTGGAACTTTCTGTTTCAAAACTATCAGATGAAGTATGCGTGATATGTCTTTCTTTATCCTGCATCTGATCTTTGTCGTTTTTAAGTCTATCTGGATCACCTTCAATTAACCATCTTTCAATTGAACCAATGACCTCCTCATAATAAGATGGAACTTGTTGTGACAAATGAGAAGACTCCTGATCTGTTGATGTCCCTTGGTTTCTCTTATCCTCTGAGCATTGTTGAAACTTTTGAACCTGTATTTTAATGGCATCCATCTGATTAGAGTGTTCAACCTTTATAGCACTGATTTGTCTAGCATGATGTTCTTCCATGTCTTTTGTTACTTTATCGTTCTTTTCCTTCATGTTCACCAAGCAATGTTGCATGGAATTTATTTCTTCTCTATGATTTGCTTGCATGTTAGCCAACTGATTATTATGATTGAACGTCATGATAGTCATTTCTTCATCCATAGTTAATAACTTGTTTTGCATGGAATCAATTTCCCTATCATGATCAGCTTTCATGGTCATCATATTTTCTTCTAAGCCTAACATTTTGCTGTGCATGAATCTAATTTCTGTTTCATGACTAGTCTTCATGGCCTCAATTTCTTTAGTATGTTGATTTTGCATGATTTCCATCTCCCTATTACGTTTTTCCAGGTGGGTGCATAAAGTTTTGACATCATTAACGTAATTATTTTGATTGCTCTCCATATTTTTCACCAGCGTCATTAGATCTTGTATAATTTGCTTTTGCTCCTCCTTTTCATTGTCATTTGTCCCTGATTTTCCACTATCATGAACTTGGTCTGCAATATTTCCGATGGATGACACATTCTGATCTTGAAAACTTTCTTCAACAGCTGGACCTTTTATAAGATTACTTTCTTTCTTTTGCACAATTTTAGGGGCAGAAGGCACGCTGTTTGGATAACCATATCTATCTTTAAAAGCTTCGACAATGTCTTGTAAAGAAGTGAAAGAATCCTTAGGAAAATTGTTAAACCAATTCAAAGCATCATCTTCTAAAGAAAGGACAAATAGACGCATTTTGATATCTTCATGATTAAACTGAGGGGGTCTACAATATATGACCATTATGCGAGTAAACAAGCCTAGATGCCTTCTAACAGCGATTGAATCACCACCCGAGAAAATAGGTAATTTAGAAATGGCCTCTTCCGGAAAATCATGGAGACGTTCAGTAAAACGACATGGCTTAAATGAATAATCCATGATGAATGATAAGGGATTAAAAGGATGATAGAACTAGATATCTGCTCAAGAAAATCAATAGATGAAAACAGTGGAGTCGCCACTTGAACAATGAATCTAATTCTAAGATCCAAAAAGGAATCACAAGTAGATATGAGGAAGGCTTCTTGCCTGTGAAAAATGAGAAAATGGAGTCGCCACCCAAACAAGAAACACACTGAAGAGATACTGATAATATGACGAAAAATAAGGCAATGAAAGATCCAAATGATAACCCCAAAGGTCGAATCTGCCAGCGCAAATGAGAGATGAGAAAGATGAGAAGATGAATGTCGATGAAACTCCAGGAACAGAAAAACTCTGTTCCCGGCAACGACGCCAAAAAATGTTGTGCAGATTGACACGACAACGCTCAGACTGGGGGTTGTCACTCTGATCCCCGATCTCTCCGTTTAAGCCTGTCTCCTGCGGCTAAGGGGGGTAGACTCTATGAGATGATGAAGACCAACTGCCAAACAGTTGGGCTGGGAGACACGAGACACGATATGATAAGCACCAAAAGGATTTAGAATCTAAAAGACCAGTGCCTTATGAGATTGATTTTTTAAACGATTACTTGCTAGACGATGTAAAAATATGAACTATGAACAACAATCATTTGTCATCAAATAACCTGAACGATGCAAGATATCCAGTAAAACCACAATGATCAGCGATTTAAGGAAATTTCAATAAATGCTTTAAACAATCGCGCAAATCATAAATCATTTAACCGGATATCACCTTTAAGATGGTCATTCGTTTGCATGAAACGAAAATTACAATCTCGAAATAAAACATGATAATGTCCCGAGAATAATTGAAACTGGCAAAAAGGAAAAATTTCCACAATGCTTTTTATACTTTTTCAATTTTTTTTTTTTTTTTTTAAATAAAATCTAAAATCTAAATCTATGTTTAAAAGAAATTAAAATTATTATTATTATTTATTATTATTTTTTTTTTACTTAATTAAAATCTTAACAAAATCCTAAACTATAAAATAAACAATATTTTTATTTTTCATTTATATATTTATTTATATTTAAAATGAAATCTAACTTAAAACTTAAAACTAAATTTAAATCTAATTTTAAAACTAAAATCTAAAAGTGATAAAACTCGAATTATGACTAAACCCTAATCAAGACTAAAACATGACCACGACGCAGCCATCATAAAACCAAAATCGAAAAGGGCAATGTCAAAACGGACAGAAATAAAAAACGAAAAATCGTAACCTGATAAAAAACTCGACTGAACGCTTAACCTACGCATACTGCTTAGCCATATCAAGAAAAATGGAAATCGTTCTGTTGCTATACGAATTTATCAGCTTGAAACCTATTCCCTGGCCCGTAGCAGCAAAACGATTTTTCTTACCCATGCATATTTATTCTCTGTGTTCCCGTCTGAGCATTTGAATGATCCACGCATCAAAAATTACCTGCCCACAACGATGGATTTAAACGCTTAACACCTGAGACAAGTCTGACGTGATGACCAGCGTGAACTTTGCCTGAGCCGACGGAGAATAAGGCGATAACTTGCGGTTTGATCATGACAGTAATATGGCCTTTCACCGTTTTGTTTCAATCTCACCGAATCGCTTGACCAGCCTGTCGGCTTTCTTGAAGTCGGTTTGATTCTCTGACTCCGAACGCACCATCAATCTGGAATTTATTCACGCTGAGGAATTCTGATTTGTCAGTAACGCGCTTGGATCGGTTTGAAACTGGCTTTCTTACCTCAAGCGTGTTTAAAAAAAAAACTTTCTCTGCGTGTGGATGGATTAGTTGCCAACTGACGACGTGAGCTTTTTCCGATTATTTCCCGCAAGTAATGTGAGTTATGTACTGTGCAAAAGGACGCGGGTTCAACACTCTTTAGATTTTCTGCTTGGATAGATGCAGGGCCAGACAGTTTTCGATGGAGAAATCTGAGCGAAATCTGAGCGCTTTTGCTGTCTCCTTCTTTCTTTTTTCTTTTTATGCAATATGCATCTGAAATTATGCCGACGCTAAGTGCTTTTCCCTTAACGCATTCAGCAGCCTCGTTTGATGACAGATGGGAATGATTCCTCGTGCATACGCAGAGAGAACCTTCCTCTGTTGACAGGAATTGCTCAGCCAATGCACCGATATATAAATGGATCGCCCCAAAATTTTCGCCCAGGATTAAATGTATGCTTTGCAGCGTCTGCAAAACCCTTGCTACCGAAAAGATAATCCTGTACCTGCAATGGACAAGATCACCCAAGGAATGATATATGCCTAAAACCAAAATTGAAAACCCTAATTAAACCTGTATATAAAGCAAAACTTGAAACCCCAAAACAGCTGATTAATTTACAGATTTTGGCCCCTTAACAGCCAGATTCAGCAATAAGAACAAAAATATTTTAAAGAATAAAAATTTCAGGTTTTCACTGTGAAGAACTTCAGAAAATCTCTCATGCAAATTAGAAAAATAAACCGAATGATAGACCCAGGATCAAATCCAACTAGGCTCAGCAAAAAATGCTTGTGGGAGTTGACTGGTTCAGCCAAGAACTTCCCCAAACGCCCACAAATTTTCTTCAGAAAGGGTTTTCTGCACAGCTCAGAACAACCATCAGTAAAGAGGGCAAAAATGCTGCTAGACCTCAAAAAGTAATGGAGATACCTGCCATTACTTCAGAAACCCTAACAACACTCAAACCCTAGCAAGTGAACAAGATACCTGTGCTCACAATACTCTACAATAAGCTATTATTAATGGCTGAAAATAAAATATGCAGAAACTAAATTAGCTCACAGCACTTCCAGAGAGTAACACCAGCAAGATTTGGACCCCAAAGTCTTCTTTTATTAACCAGAAACAGTTTACAAGAGAGCTTCTTCAGTACCAGACTCACAGATCCAATTGATCTGAACTGACCCCTAGCACCCTACTTAAAGGAAATGATCCCAACGGCTAGTTCGAGTGATCCATGTCGAAATGATCTCGACCGTCGATGGAGATCAAGACATCTCTTAATCTCATCCGTCGAATTATTAAAAAATAATATTTTGCATGCATTCACTTAAAATATTATTATTTTATTATTTAGGGTTTTTGCCTTATTTTATAATTTTTTATTATTTTTTATTTATTTCATTTTTTAATTTTTTAATTTTTTTAATTTTTATTTATTTTATTATTTTTATTTATTTTTTAATTTTTTAATTCATTTTAAAATGGATCCTCGAACTTAGCCTTTGGAAAAATCTCCTAGGACCTAGGACTTAGGACTCATGAGGGGATTTAAAACATTTTCTAACCCTCAAGACACATTACATCATGACTTTTACAATTTACATCTTAAGGGGACAAACCCACTTAACATAGACCCTCATAAATCACCCAGTTCTGCGACACGACTATAATCTAGCAGATTAACACACTAGGATTCTCCTAAAGTTCTAATGACAAAATCCATCCCGGCTTTGGGGTCAGGCTGAAGGAAAACTCTGCCGATCATGGATCGGTGAGACGAAAAACCTTCCGGGACGTAGATTACCACTAGAAAGTTAGGTCCACCTAGGCAATTACATACACGACTCATATCTGCTAAGATTATTTACAAATTTATACATGCAGACTGGGTTTACAATTAAAATGATCAAGCTGCTGATGACTGCAGGATGGCATGGACACGTCGATCAAGTGCTGCCCCTTTTTGCAAAGAAAAAAGGGGGGGGACTGCATGGGTAGTTGACCGGTAGTGGTCAACACCTAGAATACAAATATCACATTGCTTAAGCTTTCGAGGAATTGTAAGCAAACCAGTAAGACCATTTTTCTTCAACAAGCGAACGTTGTTATAGTTCAAGTGTCCAAATATAGCATTCGATAAAATACTTGATGGAAATGTACCTTCATCATAATGAGAACTGTATGAGAAATTTTGTGCACGAGCAAAGGTACCTTACGACTTCAAAAGTCTTTCTTCTTCTATTCCCATCATGACAAGTGAGTGATCTAATGCTTTTCTGACCTCAACCTTGCCATCAAACATATGAATGGAGTGTCCTTGCTAGCAGATGTGGACCAAGGACAACAAGTTTCTCCTCAGTTGTGGGAGATATAAAACATCATGCAGAATAAAGTCTGGAAGACCAGGTAATTTGAGCCTGATTGTGCCAGGCCCTAATGGCTTGAGTTTTGATTTGTCTGCAAATTATACTACTCCATTAACATTATCAGTAAATTCTTCAAAAAAAATCTCTTTTAAAAGTCATGTGGCAAGTTGCTCCTGAATCAAGCAACCAATCATTTTTCCAAGAAGCAAGTGAAGCATTCAACAAGTCTACATTTACTCCAATATTACAATGTGCCACAACATAGTGAGCGGATTCATGTGCTTTAACTTTCTCTTTGTCATTAGTTTTACCTTTGCCCTGATTTCTTACCTGCTCAATTTTGTCCCAAGGCAACTTGCATGTGGATGCATCATGTGATCCATCTTTATTTATGAAGATCATACTTTTCTCCTTGAGAGTGTCTGCCCCCTCGCCTCTAAAATTTCTTCTTCCTCTTCCTGTTTGACCACCTCTTCCTCTAGAAGAATCTTGAGCATGATCCTTCTCTCTATGTGCAAGACACACAGCTTCTTCAGAAGACTAAGGAATTGTCTTTTCCCCAAAAGCCTTCTCTCTCTCAGCAAACTTTTTCACAAGGGAGTCAAAGGTAATCTCTTTAAGGTTTCCATTTGCTTGCAATGACTAAGTGGATAAAATGCCTGACAAAAGCTATAAGAGGAATGTCTAGTTGAACATTAGTGACTTCGATATCATGCATCATAGATCTTACTTCTAATGCTAAAGCAAGAGGATCATCATTTTTCAATTCCACGCTGAACAATTTAATCATCAATTGGACAACTTCAAGTTCAGAGGGTGGGTCATAGAGTTCCTTCAACTTTTGTAAGGCTTCAAAAGCATTTGAAAATGGTGAAATATGACAACTCACCTCTTCATTTACAGATGTGGAAATAAATGAATAAGCCTTGTTGTTCTTGTTTTCCCAAATGGCAGATTCCTTGTCTGAGGTAGGTTTTGCAAGTTCATTATCTCCTTATACGACAGCGTATGGTTATTTTGGAGCGGTGATTTGGAGAGCAGGTATGAGGTGATTGAGGAGCAGAGGTATGTCATTCAACAGTCAACGTAACATCATTGTTCATATGGCAGTGTGGTATGGGGATTTAGCGATATATATAATAAGAGTCAAGGAGGTATATGCAACAACAATTATACCAAAGTGGTATTGGAGCATTCAACAACGGAGGAACAACAATGTATATCATGGTATGGAGCGTTCATACTCTGAGAGCATTCAACAACGGTAACGCACATATGAACCATTAAAAAATTCATTAAATATTTGCATATATTGGTCTTCAACTTATATCGGCTTTCAATTCGCCATGCAAAATCTTCAGAAAAGTTATTCATCGCATACCTCAACATTAGGCAGAATGCTCGGTCATTTGCAAGAGTCATTCAAATGGAATTCATGGTGTTCTCACAGAGGTGGATAGCTGCTTGTGGGGTGTCGATGCCAATTGAGTGGTCGACGAAAAAAGGTGGCTTGAATCTTGTCACTATTTACAACCCAAATGGAAACCAGAGTCCGCAACACAAGATGAGTACCCAACAATGCAACAATATGAAATTGAAGTATGCAGATTGCGTGTACAACAAAACATAGAATTTTGAATACACGGCAAAATGTAGAATTTTGACCAAATCAGGGAGACAACTAAAGTAAAGAACCTATGGCAGAGGAGTTACTGAGAAATGGAAATCTAAATTTGGGACATAATATGGTAGAAAACTGCGTGGAGGAAAAAAACTGAACAAGAGTTACAATGCAGAAAACTAATTTTGGGAGCTAGCTTTGATACCATGTCAGGCCAGGAGGTAGCTCCTCAATGCAAATTGCATTTCTTCATTAAGATTGCTCATGGTTATATACAAGGAAGGAGAGACTCTTGGGCTTCACCTCCCAGTGTCTCTTCATTTTCCTATTCTCCATTATTTACAAATGTTCACCCAATCCCAATGATTAGGTGTCAACAACATCATGCTAAATCAACCCTGCTACAAAATGGGCAAACATAGATAGGAAAAATAAGGAGTTTCGGTTCAATTTTGATTCAAATTCAAAATTTGAAAATGGTTTAGGGATAGTAAGGGTTTTTCTAAATCTAGGTATTACATATTAAGGAATGTTGGGGTAAATACACAATTACAGACACCATAAATAATTAGGTTCGCATGTGACCACTTTTTTTCATCTACTAGATATTCCCTACCATTTGGCATCACTTTCTAATTTTAGTCAATCTATTTTTAGTAAGGGTGCCACCTAGAATGATATATAATAGTAATTGGGCAACAACATAGCTATTTCCTATGCAGTAGTGCACATTACCTTATACATAAGCTCCCTATTTACTAATGCACACTTCGTCACTTATTTTGGGAGACTACCTTATCCACTCACCTTATCACCTTACCCCCTTTGACTTGCAATCCTGTTTTGAAGTTTTCTTGTGGTTTTAAGTTAGGAATTGCATAGGATAGTTATTACTTCATTTTTAACATATTTTTGAAACTATTTATCTTAAATAAACCCTATTTTAGACTCTCACTTTCTTTCAAGGTCTCCTATTGTTAAATTTAAATTAACCTAGCAGCCCGCAATTTATTAACCTAGCAAATCGAAGAACTACTACATAAATGCATGGCTAAGTTCTTAACATTTTAGTGTAAACAAACTTTACACCAACCTCAATCACAAGTGACACAAACAGATTTGGCCCAATCAACAGTTCTTCCTTGAATATTAACTACTTAGGCTCTTGTCCTAGGATAATCACCCAACTGAGAAAATTACATATATGAGTCTATGACATGCCCTGGATCTGATTCAGCAAATCAAGCCTTGGATCTGTCATTGATATCCTTGCCTGATCTGGATCTCCAATGCTACACTTCTACACTTCCTTGGACCCAACACAATTGACTATCACATTCCTCACTTGAGAAAATCCCTCTCTCAATGGCTAGTGCTTTTGTATGGTAAGTCATTCTCCTCTCCTTATACCTGCTTTTATAACTTTACATTGAGTTAAATCCCTAACCCTAATCTCCAAAGTGATTGGCAACTGAGATTAGATCTTACCTCACTTGAGATCAACATTTGAGATTAAAACATAATCACTGAAGTAAATTACTTTACTTTTCCTAAGTTTCTTTAACTCAATTAGCCAACATAAAAATTATGTGCTTTTCCTAAGTCAGATTTAGGCCAAGTTACATTAGCAACTTGGTCACACTTGAGAGAGTGTTCTAAGGAGACTTTGGGCGACTTCTGCATGCCTACACACTAAGGCATGTGCAGAAGTACCTAACCAAGCTACAAACATCAACATTCCCTCTTCGCGACGGAGATACTTTTTCCCCATGGAACTAGCTTCGATCTTCTAATTGCATTTGCTACCATGGTTGCTCCCTTTGCACTGGAAGCCTTCACTACCACCTGGCTTTTGAATCATCCTCAAAGAATTGCTCCCTTTAGAATAGTTCCTAGAAGCCTCTTGCTTCTGAACATCCCTCTTCACGAAGGCTAGACCCTTTCCCTTTGGCCCCAACATTCTAACAACTAGCAATCACATCCAAGCCCTTGACTTCAGCAACAATTGCCAACCCTGATCGTAACAACTCTTTCCTCGACACCTCCTGACACCTTATCGACTGTCTCCTATGGCTAGTTGGGTCGACTCTAGCTGTGGTCCTAGCTATTGCCCATGCCCTCGATCCACGCCAACCCCAATCTGACCTCAACACCGAATGTTGCGTCGCATTCTTGCGACCACTTATCTACAGCCCCAACCTTGTGCTCTATTTGTGGCACAACCAACTGCTCTGTACCTCTAGCTTGAGACACCATGCCTCTATTACATTGGCTAGGCACTCAACATCTAGTGATCTCCTCTGCTAGTTGTGCTATTCACTGGCCCGTCCTCACGCCAGTGACCCCAACCTTTTATGTCCCTGTGTCAACCCTAGCAGTAGTGCTCCACGACCGAATCTACTTCATCCCTCCACATGTAGTGACCCCCATATGTGTATGTTGTGATTTGTCAAACCCACGACCTATGTCGCTGCTTGCACTCAACCCCATCGTGTCCTTGCTCTATCTAGATGTCATCCTCATCCCTGCTTTAAAAAATAAAAAAAATTGTGCCTCGTACTATCCTAGTCGTACCTAGCTTCAATGATCGTTGTATAAACCTAGCTTCTTGCGTGATGTAGAGATCGATTTTCAGATTTTTGGGCTCTGATACCATGTTAAATTTATCTGAACCTAGAATCTACCAATTTATTAACTAGAAGATTGCAAATCTACTGAACAAATGGATGACTAAGTTCTTAACATAATTAGGAGAAGCAAAAATTACATCAATCTCTATCACAAGTGAGACAAACAGATTCTGCCCAATCAATAGTTCTTCATTAAATCTTAACTTACTTGGACCCCCATCCTCGGATAATGATCTAATTGAGAAAATTACAGATACAACATGCCCTGGATCTCATTTAGTAGATCAGGCCCTTGATATGTCCTTGATCTCTTTGGCTGATCTAGATTTTCATTGTTGCCCCTCTACAATTCCTTGAACCCAACACACTTGAGTATCACACTCCTCACTTGAGAAAATTCTTCTCAATGGCTAGTATCGTTGTATGGTGTCTTTCTTCTCTCCTTAGCCTTGCTTTTAGTACTTTACATTGAGCTAAATCTCCAAAGTGATTGACGGCCAAGATTAGATCTCACCACACTTGAGATCAATGGTTGACATTAAAACATAATCACAAGTAGATTACTTTATTTTTCTTAAGTTTCTTTAGCTTAATTAGCCAACATAATACTTATGTTTTTTTCCTAAGTTAGACTTAGCCTTTGAGCAAGCATCCTAACGAGACTTTGGGTGACTTCTACACCCCTAGAAACTTAGACCTATGAAAAAGTACCTACTCGAGCTACAAACATCAACACCTACTCAAATTTTAGGCTAACTAGCTAATCAAGGAAAGTGCTTTTCCATTTTCCAGTGTGCACGCAATATGGAACCCCAACTTAGTGCACATTAATTCCCTCTCAAGGAGTGTTATAAATATGTATTCATGTCAAGCAATAATACATATAATATTTATGAAGTAATCTGAATTGGTCTTTTGAGCTACTTGGTCTGTTTATATGCAATTTCATTTTCTCTTTTCTATTTTTATGCAATTTTTGGTGTTGTTTTTTGACACAACTAGATCTTGTGCTTGAGCTTAAAATCGAACATGGTATCAGATCATTAAAGCGTTTGTGAGGAATACTAACATATTATTGTAGGTTATACAAGATTGAATAGCCCAAGGAGGATGGATCAACTCACTTTTAGTATAATTCTAACTCCATCCAATTACTTTGAGTGGAAGCCCAAGATCCTACCTCTACTATGAAGTAAGGGGTATTATAGGATCAACATGGGGACTAAAGCTAAACCTAATTCAATGGTAGCGAGGTCAAAGTACTTTGACAAGATGGATGAAGACTATGCCATCTTGTGCTTGCCGATTTCCCAAGATGTTCAATTTCAAATTGATGCCTGTAACACTCCTAATGAAGCATAAACTAAGTTGGAGGGTTTGCCTAGCAAGCTTGATAAGTTGAGAAGACATCAGCATATCTTTGAGTTTGAGAAAATTCAATACCCTACAAGACTTCCTCACCAAGTTCAACACTTTTGCTTCTATAGGTAAAAGCTTGTGGCATTGATAGAAAGGAAGAGCAATTTATTCTTTCAATTCTATCAAAGCTAGGACCCAAATATTTAGTATCTGTTTCTTCTTTCCACACTACTAAACTCTCCATGGGTAAAGATTGGAAGATACCTTCCTTGAATAGCTTTATGGAATCATTAGTTCAAGTGAAAAACAAGTTCATTCATATGGCACTTTAAAGTCATCTAAGGCTCATGCGCTTATGGTGGAGGAAGATAGCAAGAAGAACAAGTAGAAAACAAGGGGCCTTGGTCACATGGATTGAGGTAACATTGAATCTAGAAAAGAGACTTCAAACCCCGAGGGAGGAAGGAAGGAGACAAGAAAGTGTTGCTACTATAATAGAAGATTTCATCCAGAGAGTTCTTGTATTGTGAAGATAATTGATCTTATGGAAAAAGTACTTTAGCAACACAATCTAACAAATTTCATATCAGAGAATACCAAGAAGAAGATTAAAGGCAAGCCACCAAAGGATCAAGGTATGGCTCATGTTTTGATTACTATGTTGATTTTTTGTAGCCTCAAAAGATCTTCTACATTACCTTGGTGTCTTAGCATATAGAAAATATTTGATTGCCTCTTTAGGTGCTTTCTTAGTGTAGTAAGTGATTTTATGATTTCTTTCCTAAGGTTAACTTAGCAAAAGTACAATAATTAATTTAATTAATTTTTGTGGACTCTTAGCCCAAAGTTCTAAGGATAAATAATTAAAGTATTTAAGTGACTTAGATATAATCTCAACCATTAATCTCAAGTGAGACTTAGGATTTACTCCTAGCCAGTGATCACTTAGGAGTTAGGGATTTTGGGTTAATGAAAGTATAAAATAAGCCTAAGGGAGAGGTGAAGATACACTGATGTTGAGGAAGCAAATTTTTCAAGAGTGAGAGGCTTGACTAGACTGAAGAGAAGTGAGAAGAATTGCAGTAGAGAATTTCAGGACAAAATTTCAGATAAGCCAAAGCTAGGAAAGAGAGTTATCGATTCTGAAGCAGAGGAGGGCCGAATTATTAGAGGGCCAAAAATCTAGAGATCGAATTTCTCAAGTACACAAAGGGCATACAAGGGAAAAGAGAGGTTGAATTGTTGGTGGGGGAGGCTAAATTTTCCAGAGATCGAGTTTCATCAATAGTGTCGATTTTAGGGGTTGATTTCCTTGAAGCCCAATTTCCCCAGTGGGGGTGAGTTCTAGGTTCCCAACAATTGTATTTTTTTGTGTATTTTCTATGGGCCTAGGCCCAAATTTTCCTAGGAAATTTAATATGAAGATTGTGTTGGGTACAAATTTGTTATTGTAGTGTGATTGATTTCTCTATTTTTTTTCTGCGGCATTTGTTTGTTTGTTTGTTAGGTAATGTGAGTCTTGAGATTATTGGCACACCTAACTTGTGGCTTAAGTAACTACAACCTAGGGGCTTCTAAGCCGTCAATATCACCCGGGGATCACACATGGCCTAGGTCACACTAGCCATTAGCATGGTTGGAGATTTTCCCATGAGGTTTAAAACCGGTGACCTTTTCACCGTAGAGTGCCTTAACGTAACACCCTGTCACCATCTATTCTACGCCCTGTGGGCCAACATTTTGTTTTTTAGCTCATATACCAATGTGTTTATTTTATCAACAATTTCAAAATATTTGAGATAAATATTTTCTGGGATTTTGATAAATTGTTGAAGTAAAGAAAACAAATCTAGTATAAAAGAATTAACATGGCATTAGAACAATAGAAACTTTGTGGGCGAGATCAAATATCACAAGGGTTTTATGGAGATGCATTATTTTTGCAGCAGAATTTTATTTTGCAGTGAGGCTTTTGTGGCTAAACTTGATCTAGTAATATGGCATCATCAAATTTGAGGTATGTGTTGATTTTTCGTAGGTCTTCTATATGATAATTACTTCTAATATTCACATTAATCATTAAGCAATTACACAAAAGCTCTTCAACAATAGACATTAGGATCATAAAGAGACAACCAAATCAAGAACACGATCATTTACCCTGGGAAAATCCACATAGGGGAAAAACCCAACAACCTTAGAGAAATTATTTATTTCAACAAGAGACACACCTAGATCATCTAGTCAAACCTGGTACATTGCCTTGTGGTCAAGTCATGACTTTGCCCTATGAACATGATCTAATTAGGATTGTTAGGGCCAAATTTCGGCCATCTCCTACAACCATAGATTTTGGACCGGCTGCCCTGATATGCTTAGAATTTTGACATTTCTATATATCAGAATTTTGTCCTCCTTCATCAAAGATTCGACCTTCCCCCTTTTCAGAAACTAGTCCTTCATCAAAAAATCGTCCTTCTTCTCAACAGAAACCAATGTTCCACTGAGTTTCAAGGATGGGGAAACGTGACAACGGGGATACGCACAAGGGTATATAAGAAACCCCAAAATTTAGGGAAATTTTGGAGGAACAAGGGGATGTCAGTCATAAAAATTATAAAAATCTTAAAAATTTAATATATCAAAATAAAAATAAAAATAAAAATCTTAATAACTATGAAATGTACATCTAAATTGAAATTCATCATTTTGTATTAGACTATTATGAATTATCATTTATGCAATGTATATCTAAAAGTAAATTGAATCCATCATTTCACATTATGCAATGTTCCATCTCAATTCATCATTTGGCATTATGCAAGATACACCTAAATTAAATATATCATTTAACAATTGAAATTATGCAACGTGCATCTAAAAGTAATTCATCTATGACAATGACATTATGCTGAAGTATAAAACAATGTTATCAGAACCGGACCGGTGGTATAACTTCCCCCCAGACTGGGAACTGGTCAGAACCGGACCGAAACCAGTGAAAAGCTTGACCAAAAAACTGCTCTACCAAAAACACATAAAATATTCAAATTTTAAAGAAAAACATATATATTCATGTGCATCCATATGAATCCAAACCATTTATACACAAAAAGCAAAATTTTCATTTATATAGCATGTAAAGGTGCAGATAACCAAAATAGCACAGAGTGCAATCCATCTCTAAACCGAAAATACATAAACAAACAAGCTCCACATGGCCTCTAGCATCCAAAAAAAATAATGCTACAAAAAATAACTACATATCATCAAAACCATTTCCTATATTGGGATCTTTGTCATCAATATCACCCTCTAAGCATTAAAATAAGATAGAAAAAGCATAACATGTCAAGCCAAGATTTTGTTTGAGAGATGGGTATTATTTTTAGTTGGTTCATGATAAAGGAGTTCGATAACCAATGTCGCTAACATCAAGGTACATAGAGGGCTTGGTGCTCTTGATTAAATAGTAGTTCCATACCCTTGTAAATGACAAAATCCAACAGAGTGTCGTAATCCCCCCAATCTTGAAATCCTAGAAAGCAGTTAAGTTTGTTGGATTTTGAGTGAGGTCTAAAATTCTCCTTTCTCCATATGAAATACAGTGAGGTCAGAACCACTCTCAGACATCCCGAGTCATTTCATGGTAACGTTAAAATTTAAGTAAAAGGATGAAAATGAAAGATAAAGGAGAATGTCACTTACTTCGTCCCCATTGCATCCCCCCCTTGTGTTCCCTACAAGGGAAACACATTCCCTCATTGGAGAAACATTTCCCCTAGCTTTTTCCTGTGTTTCCCCAAAAGGAGGATGTGGGGAAACGTTTCCCTAGGAGTTTCCCCGTCCCAGGAGTGTGGGGGTGTGAGGCGGCGCACTCCCCATCCTAGGGGATGTGTCCTCGTGAAACGCTGACAGAAACTCATCCTTCTTCTCAATAGAACAGTGCCTTAGATTTCATCCTCTTTCTTGTCTTTGAATTGACCTTAGACTCACCCTTGAGATGACTCGAGCTCTGCCTCAAAAGTGATCTGAATGTGTGTCCAAATGATGGAGGATAAGTGTCTTTATATAGACTTTTAGTTATCGAAATGGGTGCCTCTTTGACTGGGCCAACTTGACTAGGAGGAGGGTCAGCTTGGCTTCTTTGGAGCCAAAGACTTAATTTTCAAAATTCAATCTTTTCTCTTTTAAAACGGACATGAAGAACATGCCTTAGAATTATCTTTTGAAAATAGCATGAAGAACATGCCTTAGAATTTATCTTTTGACAATAGCATGAAGAACATGCTTTACAAATACATCAATGACTAAAATATTAATTACGAAGCCCGAATAGCTACAAAATTCAACACTCCCTCTTAGCTAGGGAAGTATTCCTAATGACTATCTAGATGTTCTCGTGTTGACAAATTTCTCTAAGAAAGGTTATAACAAATCAATATCAACATCATCCAATTACCATAATATGGTCAATAACTGTGAAACATGGTAAATCTTTAACATCACTAGTCACCATGATTCTATTCGACGTTTTTGACCCATGGTGTACTGACTAGTCCTAGTTCACCATCATCCTAGTCAATCTCTTTGACTCATGGTGAAATCCTAGGGACACACTCAATCCATTTGAGTAATCTAGTACCACATCCAAAGGCCACACTCTACCTGAGTAATTATGGGCCTAATGCTAAATGAGCTCACTCATCTATCTGGAGAGTAATTTGATCCTAATGCTGAAAGGTACCTACTCAGCTAAGTGATCCTGGGCCTTTAAGACCATTCTTCCTAATTTGGTCAACTTGACACTGGAAGAATTATTGTCCTTTGTCGGACCATTCTCCCTAATCTCGTCAACATAGTTGACACAGTGAGAATGACTGTCCTCTGATGCTATCAATATATTGGACCATTTCTGTTAATCTTGTTATACTTGACCCTGGGAGAATGTCTGTCCTTGATGTTGCAATTTCATCACTTCCTCTTGCTCAGAGAGACATGCTCAATCATTCCAAGCTCGT
This sequence comes from Pinus tabuliformis, assembly GCA_031772625.1. Classification (NCBI taxonomy): domain Eukaryota; kingdom Viridiplantae; phylum Streptophyta; class Pinopsida; order Pinales; family Pinaceae; genus Pinus; species Pinus tabuliformis. Next base: position 771,170,183 of record CM062816.1, read on the forward strand.
TCTCAAAGTGTATGTAGACTTCATCCTAGGATAGAGGCTTTGACAACAATTTGCTATACTATAGAATAATAATGAGGCCACACTGCTTCCTTCTGTACCATGTCTCAGTACTGGATCTCACTGTTCTTCGATCTATCATCATGGTTGTCACCTACACCTGATTAAGACAATCCAGTGAGTAGCCTCTGATGCCACATTGTTTCTCAACTTGCCAATCCCGTTGCAATATACTCAACCTCTACCATACCTAGTGCAACAGATGTCTACTTCCTACTCATCCAAGAAATCATGACGGAGCCGAAACGAAAGCAATATCCTGATGAACTCTTTCTATCTTCTGTACTCTGCGCCCAATCTGAATCTGTGAATCCTTGCAATTGTACTTCATTGTTTGATACATATCTCAAACCATAACTGACTATGTCATAACTATATCAAGTTGGTACTTCAACACATGTTACGCGACATGCCTTGGCTCAACCATAAATTGATCAACTTCCGTTACTTTGAACCATCACTAAGGCTACTTTTCAATTACCCTAACTAGGTGTTTTTCTGAAACAACTTCTGCTTTGGCAATCCTAGTTGCTCCCTCTCCACTGCTACTTTCTAGCATATCAACTATCTAGCTTGACAATGTCAATGATAGTCTATCATTTTGAAATCATAAGTCAATTCCCTTTGAAGCTAAAGCAAGGCTCTCTAACTGCTCCCTCTGTTACAGAAACAATTCTTTCTGCCACAACTGGTCTCTCTACCACATGAGTCCTTCGACTTTTGTCGGATACAAATCACATAATAATATCAACCAAGACTCATTAGATATTCATCAATCCAAGAATATCAAGCCCAGTGTATCTGCTTGTGACCATACAAAGTCTTCTTCAATCATGAGACATCTTCTCATGTACCACAAAGCCTTCTATGTACACTTCTTCCTCTTCAATTATTTCATTGAGAGAAACGATCTTTGCATCCACCTGGTGCAATTTCAAAGCAATGATAATAGATCTAATAGAAGTGTACCTCACAACTAGAGCAAGTGTCTTGTCATGATCCTCTCCCTCTTTTTGGGAGAACCTTTTGTTCTCAACCTTCACTTTGTACTTCTATATACTACCAACTGTTGCATGCTAGATCATGTAGATACATTTAGAAGTCACCGATGACTTCTCTTCGACATAATTAAAGTGTACCTCAAACTTGTTATCTGCTTGCTCCATCTGAGCTCGGATCTCATTTAGTGAAATATCTCTCAACACAAATCATGATTTAGGGAAAGTATTCTTGTCACTACTTTGCTTCATTCTTCTACTACTTCCATCTACTACCAGAGCCTTGGTAGCCTTTACTATGTACCTGCAATCCTCACTAGGAGGCCATGGAAGAACAATTACAACCCAACAAAAGAAACAAAGACAAGAGGCTAACTAATAATAACAACAATAATAATCAAAGAAGAGAGATATAAAGTACCTATCATTTTGAGAATTATATGAAAATGTCAGCGTCGTCTTGATCTTGACCTTCTAGCATCCATATTGCAACTTTATCAATCTCGTCCTCATCATTAGTATTATGTCATTCCTTTCTTGCATGTGTTAGGGTTTCTTCTTTTAGCGGAAACATTGATCTAGGTTTAGATCTAGGGTTTTGACCACAAACCCTAAGGCTTTCTTGTCCAAGCCTTTTTGTCTTTCTAGGGTTTTCAAACCCTAGATTTCCAATTTTCATATCCAAATGTCAAAACCCTAGAATCAATATGCTCTTTACACATGAGATGAACTCCATCATTGTCGTCAATCAATCAAGGATATTTCATCCAATGAATATCCTCGATTTCTCCAAGTAATTTGGCTTCCTTATAATCATTGTAGCAACAATAATATTTTGTCCTTAGAGACTTGGTCTTCATTTCAATGTGCAAAGAATGGATTTCATCATTTTGGGCTAAGCATTATAAAAATAAATCTTAGCATTCAAATACCCATAGCAAGATTTTCCACGACAGTATATATATGACATCAAAACATTAGAATCTTAGACCTTTGCAACAACAGATTTGTTCAAGAACTTCACTCCAACATGTTTATGTTCTTGGTCTGCTATAGTAGCGTCAGGACAATACTAGATATGTCAATCACTTGAACTTATCAAGAGAGATTTGGTCTCTAAACCTGATGAAAAATTTTTGCTTCAATTCCTTAACATGTTCTCTCAATGTTCATTTTGACTTAAATAAGGAATCTTCCACACTTCTCAATGCTGAATAACAATTTGTCTTCTAAACTTAGACAATCCTACAATATTGCTTGTATATTCCAATGCCCATTTTAATTCCCTTCAATAATAGTATTAGAGACTGCAATTTCAATGCAATGTTGAACATATATCAAGAAAGTGTTCATCCTACATAGAAACTTCGACATATACGGTCCAATTCTCTTGTAATAGTTCAAAGGCTTACATTTTCACTTCAACTGTTATATCTGAGACTCAAAAAAAATATTTATAGTGTGCTTGTATTGATAAATTGATATGCTACAATGTCCCAGTATTACTTGAATAAATTTGTGATGAATAGACTTAGAATTTTCTTACCAACTCTGAGAGGCATACTTTCCTTTTGCATATTTTTTTTTTATCTCCTAAGGCATCTTGGTCACTAGTAGCAACAATTTTGTCAAACTACAACATCCTTGAAGTCATATTAATTGCCAACATTTCTTACCACATTAATAACTTGTCAACACATCCTCAAAACCTTCGACAAGAATTTCAACAAGGGATCTTCCTTTAAAAACAAAAGTATCAAACTTCATGTACCTAAAAGGATTTATCAATCCTTGTGATACCCATCATTATTTTTATAAGATAGAAGCATGGATTTCACCATCATAGGATTCAGACATATTTCCTAATACAAAACATCAATAGCTTATGATCATATAGGTGTTCAGTCTCTTCACAAAGTAATCAGTCTCTTCTTTTATGCAAAGAATCTTCAACAAAATACTTCACTCTTGGATTTTGCAATGCAAGCAGATTTGAGTTGTCACTAACTGAGGCTTTTGAATTGAATTCTACTAGGCTTGCAACCTACTCCTGAAGCTCCTCCTTGAAATATTTTTCAGCCTCTATATCTTCTATCTAATATTTTTGGCTCCTTGCAATAAGCCCTGAGGCCTTTTCGGCCTTCTATCAAAAACTCTGAGACTCCCTTGGCCAATTAAAACATATTGAGGTTTGTTTTGCTTCTACAGATCCCAAGGTCTTTCATACTTTAGTAGATGAACTGAGGCTTAGGGATTCAACCCTCCTAAGCATAGATAAATCCTTGTCCTTCTTGCAAACTGTGATATTGAAACAAACTTTTGGCCTTTTTTCTTGGGAATGTGCCTCTTGAACTCTTCTGGGATTAGTGACAAAATTGAACCCTAGAGGCTAGCTTAAAACAAGAACAACTTCTTCAAGGTTGCTCCACTACCTGTAATATTCCTTCTCTTTAAAATCAATTAAGGAAGGTTCACAATTTTGCAATTTTGGGATAAACACAATTTTGGTGCTAGACTTAGGAAAGTTGGGTAAATAAGAAGGAAATTCAATGGGTAGTGGAAAGGGGGGCCACTCCAAGGAAATATGCACCCCTTGGATAAATTTAAATTGAAGAGAAAGGGAGTTCGATGGGGTGGAGCCCACAAGGAGAAAAAGGCAGCCAACTATAAATAAGAGATGAGACTCTCATTTTGGGGCTTTTAACAAATTGTCAATTGAACCAAGTTGTCTTGAGTTGCTTAGCCAAGAAAACAGAGTGTTGTTCAACACAAGGGGATTCCAAGCAGAAATATCCACTCTACCTTCGGTGGACTTCAAGTGCCATTCCTAGGTGAGTATTATTTTCCTGTAGCAAGTTGTTCTGGGAGCTATTGCATGGGTTTGATTAGTCAATTCAACCACTAAAAGACCCAGTTAGAGAAATTCACACCACTTGGAGGAGTTGCATTTTGGGAGGAGAAATTATGGGCTTTTAGGGGCATATTGGCCTGGAGATTTGTTGGAAATTTTGGGTGGTTGCACAACAAATCCGTGGGGGAATTTTACAGGACAAATTTGTGGCTCTAGGGCCTGCGTAGGGGCCACATTGGCCAAATTCGCAGGGGCTTGAGGAACAAGAATTTCGCTATGAGGAGGGCTGGAGTTGGAAGGGATATTTTGGGGAGGAATTTCCTTGGAGTTTGGGAAAGGTTTATGGTGGAATTGGGGCACACAACTATTTTCCAAAAGGGCGTAATGCCTGTCTCATTGGGCAATTTGCACTATTTTGTGGGTTAGTAGGTGTTGGGGAGTTGGTTCATTTCCCTTCTGGGTTTTGCTGAGTAATTTTGGGTGAAGCTACAGCCGCAATTTCAAGGGATTTCGGGCACTATAGAAGGACATTTTCATCATTTTCAATGTAGTTGCATTTTTCCTAGGGTCTGCACAGGGGGGACATTGAGCAGAAGTTTCCAGCTCTTAGGGGCCATTCACATCACCTGGGTCTTTCTTCAGCTTGCTTTTGCAAGCCCAGGTGCACTTATTCCGTGCCATATGTACTCCATCTAGTTCATATTTTTAATAAAATGGCTCAGTCGTTGTTCTAAATTTTGTATGGCGTACCCAGTGTTTTTAAAACCGGAACCGGTGACCGGACCGGTCCACCTAATGAACCGGTTTACCGACCGGAACCGGTCTAACCGGGACTGGTTTGGTCTAAACGAACCGGTTTTAAAAAAATACATTAAATAATTAATTTTTAATGAAACAAAACTATTTTTAAGATGTAAAACCATGATTCCAAGCCAATAGAGACAAAATATGCAAAGTTTGCTCATTTATATACCATGTAAAGGTGAATATATCAAAACACCTTTACTTCCCCCCCAAAACCCCTAAACCACAGTCAAAATCCGCCTTTTTGCACCGTCATTACTTGTATTGCTATGGTTTAAGAGCTGACCATTATTTTAAATTAGTTTAGGTGACTAAGGTTGCTGTAAGCACTGATGTGGGGTCCCATAACCACCTCATGGATGGAGACTGGAATAAATAGTCCATGTTTATTACTAAGATTGATAGAGTATATCTGCAATTGTAAATTAAAATACTGGATAATGATTGATTGATAAGAATTTATTGGTCACGAGGTGTGTGGCCTTTGACCTTTCATTGGCATAATTAGTACTGTTCCTACTACATTGCCACCCTCTTAAGAATGTTTTGTTCTCAAAGCATAGTAAATGAGATTTTCTCTTGCTGAGCATGCTTTCTTGGTAGCATCATCTTTATTTGGTTGTGGGAGTTTGACTCAGTTCTTGATTTGACTGATGGTGAGGTTCCTTTGCAGTGTGCACATCATATTCTAAAGTCTTTTGGCCTAGTTATTCAATGTGAAACCTTGATAATCCATGGTAACATACTTTCTTTGTGGTTATATGTTTGTCTGTGTTTCTTGCCCCCTTTCTATTAGTTGTAGATCATTTGTGATGGGAACTTTCAACCCATATAGTTCATAATGTTGTCTTTTCCAGTGAAATTACTTGAACTATTCTTCAAGGTTAATGTTATAAGCACCCCACTGCATCAACTATTCAACACCTAGTACCCTACCCATCTCATTGAGCTGAAGAGCATAGAGTTGTGTTAAATGTTCCAATTCTTGTATTTGAACCATGACTTTATGGAATCTTTTTACTGTCTTGACCTTTTATCGATCAATGATTTTAACTATGGAGTGGGGTACACAATTAGGTTCAGTTGCTTAGCTTAGTTGATGTCTATACAGTTATGGGTACTGGTGGAATCTACAAGTATTCTTTTGCTGCTCTTCTAAGGTGCACCATATCTTTCTTTCTGTTTAAGCCAACAATCACAGCTAAAATTTCTTGGTTCTATGGTGTTTTGGGCTGGTTCTATTTTCAAACAGCCTACATTCATTTATATACCCTTACATTCATTTATATAGCCTTTTGGAGGGAAAACACCTTTACTTCCCCCCCCAAAACCCCTAAACCACAGTCAAAATCCACCTTTTTGCATGTTTCACTGGGCGTGCCTAAAACCGGCCGGTTTAGGACAAAACCGGCCGGTTTTCACCGGTTAGGGCCTCAAATATGGCGAAATGCAAGGTTGGACCGGGTTTTTTGGCCGGTTCGGACCGGCCAGCTATCTAACCGGCCGGTTTGACCGGTTACCGGTTTTTCAAAACGGTTTTAAAAACTATGGGCGTACCTGCATATTATGATTGTGCTTATTTTCCCTACTGTAGTCTAGTGCATGTTTCTATTATACTCTTGATATTTCCATTAGGAATATTACAGGGGTATCAGAGAATGTTTTTGGCCAGTGTGGGGAGATAAAGCAAGTAATGCCACCCAGGTACCAAGAAGTTGTTTTCAAGAGGGATCGAGGCAAGGGAATAGGAAGAGGACGTGGCAAAGGATGGTAAGACTTGTTACCACTCAAACTAGCAGAGGTCTTAGGAGGGGATCCTGCAGAGCAACTACTAGGTCAAGTGGCAACAATGGAGCGATAGCCCACTGTCACCTCAACTATAGCTCCCTGCTCTCTACAGATTTTCACTGATGGGAGGAGTCCCAGTAAGGGAGGATTCACAATAATGGATGGGTCAACGATAATATATGAGGTGATTCCTAAAGCCTATTCACAAGACAGGCTCAAATAGATGGCTTGCTTGCTTTGAAATCAAGGTGACTGGCTCTCTAAGAAGGGCTATGAAGATACCTACACCTAGGGTTGGAGGATATGCCTTGTCAAGGGGCTTCCTAGGCTTGAGGATCCTTGTGAAGAAATTGATTCTATGTAACCCTTGTGGAATTTGAGTTGTAGAGTTGTGGGACCACAAAGAACCCAAGCTAGGTCAAGGGTATGGAGTTAATCAATCAAGGAGGGGCTTGACCTAATTAGGGAAGAGAATAGGATCAAAGGACTAATCTTCTTTTGATATTTGAATGCAATGATCCTAGTGAGGACACTAACCCAAATCAACCTAGGCCAAGAATTGGTCTTATGGCTAGGGCTTGCTATGTCTCGGGATTCCACTGTTGGATTTGCCTCAAGCTTGGATGACCTCTAGAGAAAACTCAGTGAAGTAGTGGACCAAAAATCAAGGTGTTTGGATGGCTACAAAGGAATTTGATTGATGCCCTAGGTGACCTTCTAGGGTTAGGCCTAGAATTGGGAAGAGTGAAGAAAAGAAAGATAAATTTGACCACCAAGAGGATGTGAGGATCAGTGCCTTGCTTAGGGGGCTTAATGGAGTCAAGATACACCTAGATCAAGGAATTTTGTGAGCTAAGGAGCCCTAATTCACCTTCGCTAGCCTACTCAAGGGCAACAACTAGGTTATTAGAGATTTATACTTCAAATTTGCCAAAGAGATGAAGTTTCGAGGTCTTTCAACCTAAGAGGTGCCTCTAGGAACATTCACCCAATCCCTCAAGAGCAATGCATGCATTAAAGCACTTATTCAAAGGTCCCAAAAAGAATTTTGCATTACATTAACCCATACAAGAATAATAATAACAATATAAATGCATTTGACAAGTAAGATAACAAGAATAACATTAAAAGTTCACTCACATGAGAGATAGAGAGTATATTCATTCATCAACTTTGCATTAGAAAGAAGTTCCAAAGACAATAGTGAAAATCCAAACATCATAGTGCATCAAGAAACTCCAAAAAGTTCATCCCAACAAAAAGTGTGAAAATCTCTCAAGAGATACTAATCCAATCCAAGTGATGATGACAAGAATGAATGAGCCTCTCATCAATTTATATCCTCTCTAAAGAGTTTTATTTGCCTAATTAGGCCTAATTAAGCCCCCAATAATAAAATAATGTGCAATAATAACATTCATTGGTGACAAGCCCACCAAGATAGCTCAAAATAGAAAAATAAGCCTCTCAAGAGGGAAAAATAGTAAACATGATGAGTCGTTGGACCATTGAGAAGGCCTAGTGGAGTACAAAGTGTGCCAAGGTGAAAGAATAGACTCCAAACATAGTGAAAAAGGGGTTGGCCCCTTGATATTCAAGCATGTCATATGTGGTGTCCCTAAGTGGGTGTGGGGAAACAATGACATCCTCATAGGTCTCCAAGTGGATTGATAATGCCTATAAACCATATATTAGGGCTAGCATGATAAAATAAGCCCTCACTTTGTCTCCTGCGGTGAGACACATCCCCATCTAGACCTTGGAATATCTTCCAAGTGTATGGCGCAATGTGAAGTTGGTTGGGCATGGTGATCTAGGTGCATCATCCTCATCCAAAAAGGTGGAACACGAGCAATAATTGAATGGTACTAGGGATCCATGAAGTGCTCTCTGCTATGTTGGAGGCCCATGCCTCTCTACGCTCCCCCTACAAGTGCTAATGTGACCCTCTGGAGGCTTGGACCCCGTGTAAGGAGACCAAATCCAAATGGAGGCCCGCCTGCAATCCTGCATAAGATCCAATGCATCCCCTTGCCCTCCAATACGACAAATCATTAGAATAATCAAGTAAAAGAGTTTACAAATCATGGAATCAAGTAAGCACTTCATAGTGTCATGCCTTTCCATAGTGGGCTTTAGCATATATAGGTGTCTCCAAGCTCAATAAGGGGGTCAACAAAGGGCCCTATTAGGTGGTATGTGATATAATGATGAAATGGAGTGGCGATCAGGGGAGAAGCTCCAAGCCATGTGTTATGGTACAAGGGTAGCTATAATGGGGAAGCCCACACCTGGGTACCTAAGTGAAGGAGGGAGAAATCGTGGTACATAAGTTACCCCAGGCCTTTGTTTTCCGACTCTTCTTCATATTCCTTTTTCCCTTGATTGATTATTTTTCATAGTTGCTTGGGGCTCCAAGGAATGAGAGCATGTGTGTAGTATATAGCAATAGATACCCCCTTTTAATGTGGGGCAGTTCATCGTCCAGACTCCACCAAGGGTTTGGATAGTCATGGATTCCTTGATGTAGAGCAGGCTCATCTAGGGCCCATAGGAACAAGGGTGATGGCCACAGATAAGGGGTAGAGCTTATGCTTGGCTTTTGCCCACGTGCTAAATTTGTATGTCCCAGCCATCTTTTATGGTACAATTTCCTGTTGAGAGTGGCCAAATATGTTTTTTCCTTTGTTTTAGTTGCATCAACCTCAGGGGCATTGTTCCAGGCCCGACCCAAGGTGTGGAGAAGGGGGAGGCGAGGCTAACTCCTTGTGGACCCAGTGGACACATGTGGACCCGAAAGGGAAATATGATGAATGGGGTTATAATGAGTGGAGGGGAGTAATGTATATGGCGTCAGGAAGTAGGACCATGCAACCAAAATCGGGATTTCCAATGTAGTGCCAGCCCTAAAGCTATTATTAGCCAGTAAAGGAGATCCCACAGGACTAGGACACAAGGCTAACCACCAAATTAGGCAGAGGAGACAAGAGTAAAAACCTATCCAAATCTTTCTGCTGAATCCCCCCACCAATCCATGCCCAAAAGTGTCCATGATAAGTAAACAAAATCAGTTAATTATACTAATGAGAAGCCATACCTTTGGGGGCGGGAGGCCCACCTTCATACATACGATCATAACAGATGGGTGAAAGACCACATGGTTGGCTTAGGTGCCAAATATAATGGCACATCGAGCTATTTGGTGGCTACAAGGGGCTGCTGGTTGTCAAATGCGGACCATCTAGGAGAAAAAATTTCTCCTATGATACCACCCATGAATGGTGGGTAACATAACAAGACCCATTTTTAGATACTGAGTTGGACAAATTTAGGGAGCACATGGAGAATCAAGAGGGTCCTGAACAACCCAGCCAAGGGGGCTAGAATAAAGTTTTGGAGGAGCTATTGAGGACAAACCAGCAGATGCTAAGGCAGGGCTAACTCATGATGGATATGATGCAGTAGGTGATGAGCTCACATATGAACAATAAAAAAGAGTTGGAACCTCAAGGTGTTGGGGGTTTCAGGGCAGGAGGATGTAGCCACACACATGAGCATCCTTTTCAGCAACCTACCCCTCTGGGTGGTCAGACAGCTCGTCCCATGATGCCCCATTTTGTGGATGAGCCAAATCCGGCAGTAGATTTGGTGAACTCAATGGCATTAGGGATTGATGAATATGAGGAGATAAACCCAAGGATCCAGAGGGTGATGTCCTTTGGGAAATTCATCCGCCTTAAAGAAAAGTGTACAACTAGAGCTAGGTTTTATCACCAAGGAGGGCAGTTGATGTGATAATACTCGAGGAACCCCTACTGTAGAAAAATTGAATTTACTTCTCTTACTTGATTTTAATATACATTATCAAGTTATTTTCTGAAAATGTTGAAGTAAATTACTTCTGCAACCTACACCAATTTAATTTTATTACATGAAACAAGAAACTGAGCAAAGAACAAGATACATAGGACACTGTTATTTTTGGACAAAATAGTCCCCGAAAAAACCCAATGCGGGAAAACTAGTGCAACAACTCTGAGGATTTTATATTATTAAGCAGTATTTATGAATACAATGTTGGATGCCCTCCCGGAAATCCATTTACAGAAGAAAATATAATGGTGAAAAACTGAGTGAGATTACCTCACTTCACCTGCCAGTTTCCGGTTGATCAGGCAGCAAAGTTGGCAAACCCATGGCTATCTCTGCGTCAGCCCTCAATCAACCTTGCACTGTCTCTTCTACCTCTTGGAGCTTCTGCGTCAACCTCTCCCAGCTGTTAGGACAACTCCCCGGTAGTTTTGAATTTCTGCGTGAAGGCAGCTTCCCTTCTGCGTTGGCCCTTCTGGCTTTGCGTCAAGCCTGCATGGGCCCAGACTGGCCCAACATCAGTCCATCTAGGTGCTGCATTGCCTCTACTGGTGGCTCTCCGCCTCTTTCCTGAGTATTCCCGAACTATCCCTACCCCTCTACTACAAAATGATCACTTGGTTAGAATTTCTCAGCTTCCTAGCCTTAGAAATTTCGAACTCTAGATTGATTCATTCTCTCGGTGTGTTTCTGAATTAACCCCAAGCCTCCTTGTACTTTTCTCATTGAGACTTCAACGGTCGAGATTAAGCCTCTAATCAACGGCTAACATTAAAAACTTGACTTGCTCTACTCTCTAGAACATTCTCACCCATATTTTGATTAATACCCATTAATACTTTAATTTTCCTATGTTTGACTTAGGAACTCCATTAAAAATATTAACTATTTTAATAAAATACAATCCAGTTGGAATTTTACCAAACGGTTTCTAGGTTCTTTAGAACTCGTGTCTTTAGCCTCTCCACCAATTTTCATGGCTAGAGCACATTCAATGCTACCAAAAACTCATAGTTGAGGCACGTGGTTCAAAAGATAGTTGGGAAAGTCACGCTTCCCAATTATGGTGGGTCAGCCAAAATTCAACTAGAGCATGGGTTCAAAAGTTAGACACTTAATTTCACTCGATCCCCATGCAAGAGACAAATGTTATCCGGTTTTCTACATTGCACTTGGAGGGGGATACCCAAGAGTGGTGGTACCATGGCTTGATTACACTAGGGCACATTCATATCACCTCCAACAGAGTTTACCAGACAGTTGAATGAGATATTCATACGGAAGGACCCCAAGCTACACTTCAGGGAGCTGGCCCATTTGAGAGAGATAGGCACCGTAGAGCCCTACATTTTAGAGTTTCAGAGGTTGGTCGTAATGGTGACAGATATTTCTGAGGCCCGACTGATTATGATGTTTGTAGAGGGGTTAGCTGATCCCTTGCATGGATGGGTGAGGGCCTACAAGTCCACTATGTTGATGGATGCTATTTCCAAGACCCGTGACATGATTGATGTCATGCCCAAGACCAGGGGTCCCATACCCACCAGGCCCATGGCTCCTCAACGTTTAGAAATTTAGGGGCATCTAGATTGGTGATTTCTCTTACTTTGATAACTGCTTGTGATGTATTTTTACTTAACTTGATTAGCTTCTTCTTTCACTTGATTATTATTAGTGTTCTTATCATCAAACAACTACCAAACTATGAAGATCAATGAACCAAGGACACAAAATGTAGGCTGCAAGCCAAGGCCAAAAATTCTCCTCTTTAGAGGAAAACCCACAAGAATTCTTCTCTTCTTATAGAATGTTCAAATGACGAATTCCAAGACTTAAGACCCTTGTCAAGGACCCCTCCAAGACCAAGTCAAACTTCTCCTTCCTGATGAACTTTTCTTTCCAGCTACTTTGACCTAGCAGCTTCCCCAACAATTTCTTCTGCAACTTCGAGTTGCCCAACAACTACTACAATTTTGACTTTCCCAACAACTTTAGAAACCTTGACATAAGAGACAGAGAGAGGTCCAAAAACTTCGATCTTGCTCTTCTTCTTCTTCTTGATTTTCGTCCTTTTGCAGCTTCTGTCTTCTGGAGATCGAACTTCTTTCTTGCTTGATCGAATGTCTTGGATGTGTTTTCCAAATGAGGTCGAATGCCTCTTATATATACGCTTTCCAGGGGTACAAATTGCTTCCATGAGGCCAACTTGATCTTTCATGTAGGACAACTTGTTTGAGAAGGTCTTGGAGGGTCTTTATGACGTTTTTGACTTTACAAAAAGTTCCTTCACAAGATACAATATGCCCAAATGGGTCTTACATGTATGACAATGACTCTTTTGACTTCATAATTCTATGACAAACCTAGAAGCACTCAATGGATGCTTGACCTACAAATAAATTTACCTTGAGCATGAAACCCATGCATCAAGAATGAAAATAATAAATTTCCTTTTTCTCTTTTCACCAAATACATAAAATCATGATTACAATAGACATGATGAAGATCAAACCTAGTTACACATTTCAACACTCCCTCTTAACTAGGGAGGTATTCATAATCCATACACATACTTGGACATTCTCATACTAGAGAATTCTCATAAGAAGAGTCAGATTGTTAAGCCATCTCATAAGCTAGTATTTCAACTTATCTCATTGCATCTCATCATACCAACCAACGTTGTCACATAGCAATGCCTTGACTAACAACTTTGTCTCTCCACAAGATCGAAGCACAATGTTGGCAAGACAATCACTGATAGACACCATCATCATTGTCTCTTAAGGCACATACCCCATCCAGATGTTCACAAGGTATGTCCTTTTAGGACCATTCCTATCTTGGAATAACACATCCTCAAGGAACTTCCTCTTCGACTACTCTTACCTATTGGATGCCCTACCACATCCTCAAAGAGCGTCGGAAACCAGATGCTTACCCAATCCTCCATTCTTTCTTCATAACATGAAAGAAAGAATGATGTGTCCATCTCTTCCTCATGGCCTTCACTAAGACTTACGGTTGTTAGTCTTGGTCTAGTGCATGACACATAAAGTAGAGAATCATATCTGTCACTCCCTCTTAACCACGGAGGATTGAATCATCGTTATATAAGGAATATACTCAAGTTCCCTCTCAATTAGGGACTTGCCCAAGCTCCCTTTCAACTAGGGACTTGTTTCCAACAGCAGTTATCTGCTTTATGGTGGACATCATGGTACTATCAACTACTTGCATGGCTCCTCTTTCGATCTCATCAACTTCAATTTCTTCATTGTGGGGCCTTCTTCTTCTAGATCTTCTTTGTAGGACATCAACCATCTTGTCCATCACTTTCCTTCAACGAACCATAGTGTTGATCAATAGTCATGTCATCCTTCTCTTCATCGAAAAGTGATCTTCTAGTTCACATCTAGTTATCCCTCATACAACTACCTTTTCCAAGTCATGTTTCTTTCAGGATCTTCCATCCAATCTTATGGGTACTAGATGTAGGTGGCATCTACAACCCACTTTTGGTGGCCTTGTTTCAACCCAACCAAATGATTTCTCAAAAATCAAAATGAACAGTAAAATGAACTGTAAGTCTCACACCCCGGCTCCCGTCTACTGAAACTCAATTTCCTCAACAAGCATTCAATTTCCCTCTAAAGCCTACACTGCCATTGCATCAGCTTTGCGTGGGCCAGCGTCTGCCTCTCTCTACCTCGTACTCTCCAGCCCAGGAAAACTTCCTTCTTTCGAATACTCACTGCCCCTCACTGCAAGAAATCTACTCAATTAGAATTTCCTCCTGAAAACTTCTCACTTCAAAAATTCGATTTCTTAATCTCTCGATGTGTTTTCCAAATGACCCTAAAGCTACTTTAAATAATCTTCTCGTTGACATTCAATGACCCAGATTAAAAGCTAATCAATGGCTAAGATCATTTCTGCTTGATCCTTGTCTTCTTCTAGAAGTTACACCCTCAATTAAATTAATACCCATTAATATTTTTAATTTCCTAGGTTTAGACTTAGGGGGCCATTAAAAAATATTAATTATTTTAATAAAATTGTTTCTGGGTGGAATTTCCCAAAACAATTTCTGGGTTCTTTGGAATACATGTGCCCAAGCCTCCCTGCAAAATTTGAGGCCTAGACCACATCTGATGCTACCCCAAATCAGCACTCCCTTTTAGCGTGGAATGTGCTCTAGCAATATACGTTGCTGCATACTGCTCTAACTCTAAAGCATCGTCCTCTGCACTACTAATGTCTAACATGTTGTCTGCCAACTACTGCGCTACTACTACAACTGTACCGTTGTTGACACTACCACTGTCAACACTACATCCGTACTACAGCTCCCTCTCAAGTGTTGCATCTATGCTACTACTAGCACTGCCACTACAAACAATTGTTGCTACTTTATCAAAAACGAGAAAACATCCAAAATTAATGAATTAATTTTGTTCAGTATGATAGAACGTGAATTTTGGAGTCTGACTACTGCTAGTCTCTACACTGACCCTCTGAATCTACTGCGATGTTGCTGACCTTTGCTCTGTACCATCTAAACTGCTTCAACTCTTCTCTGTGCTGCTTAGTCTCTAGCGCTCCTAGCCACCGCAACTGTCTCCCTGACACTCCTCGGCACCATTCGACACTAGTCCATGCTACTACTTCTCATCTGTGCACTCGTAGCAAGGAAATGATCCTAGAGGTGGACTCCTCAAGGATCCTACCCATCTGTAGCTCTTTCGAAGTACAGAACCAAATTATCCCACCTCCCTCCTAGAGGTATCTCAGCTGTCATGGCGAACTCCTCCTCCGCGATCTTCGCAGGCATAGCCTTCAGATCATGTTTCTCATCCTTATCCTTCTTCCTAAGAGGACACTGTGTAGCATAGTGACCCATCTCACCACACCTAAAACACTTTATCTTCGAGACTTCCTTCTTACATATCTGCTGCTCTTGATGTCCCTTCGATGGAAGGGCTGCATTATCTTCCTCCTCCTTAGGCTTCAACCCATTGCTGCTGCTTCTGTCAAGTTTAACCTTGACTATGTCTCTCCTCAGCTCCTCTTGTTTTAGAGCTGCCCACATCTCATCCTAATTCAACAAGGCTGTTCTGCCCAGGATACTTTGGAAAATGACTTGCATCTCATCTAAGATAGAATTGAGGGCTAGTCTAACCAACTCTGAATATTGAAGTGTATGCCCCGCAACAGACAATTCATCACAGATCTCCTTAAGCTTCGTGAGGAATGGATCCACACGCTCTCCCTTTTGCATCTGAGAAAATCTCAGCTGCTGCTCCAAGTACATCTTCCGTTGCTCGAAAAATCCCTGATATAACATAGCCAAGGCATCCCACATCTCCCTAGTAGTCCCTCTACTAGTGACGTGACAAACCACGTGATCCTTTACTCCATCCAGGACCATCCTCTTGGCCTTCGCCATTTTTGTTTGGTACTTCTTCAGCGAATCTGGATTTTCCGGGACAACCATTACGCTGTCGACATATGTTTTGAGGGCATGCTCATCTAGAAGGAATGACATTCTAGCCTTCCAGATGACATAGTTGGATGCTCCATCCAACCTGTCCCGATCCCTCAAACCACTGGTTGCCATTTCTGCCACAAATGTCTAAAATATCCTCTCTCCTCTGTGTTGTTGCTGGGCTAACCTACACACTCCCTTCTGGAGCTAGCAAAATTGTTGCCCCTTACTGCTGCTCAGCTCTAGAGAATTCGAATTACTTGGCTAGGAATTCTCTGAGGAAGAAATTCTCTCTTCTGACGATTTTCTGCCCAGCTAACTGCTTCCAGAAAAATCTGCGTCCTACCAGCTCCTCCTTACGCTGAGGCTTCAACGTTGCTCCCTCTTCCCCAGCAAAAATTAAAACTGGGAGTCCTCTCTGTCGACTCACTCAAAGCAAGACTGCCTCGAAATTTCAGCCCTCTGGCTAGAACTGCGCAAACTCTCTGGGGTTTCGAACTGCTGCCTCTTGCAGCATTTCGATCTCCCTCGTCTACTCAGCGTTGGGTTCTCTGGCACTGCTCTTCTTGTTCCACCTGCACCTCTGATACCATGTGAAAATTCCACAACTGGAATCCCTACTGCAGCAACTGATAATGTTTCTTCTCTTTGTTAAATTAATCAACCAAATTATTTGCAGTTTCCTATGACAAATATCAAAACATATACACTACTGCCTTCACTTATTTAAATATTATGCGGAAACAAGAGACTAAGCAAGAAATAAAATACAACACAAATGACACCGTTGTTTTTGGACAAATGTCCCCGAAAAAACCCAATGCGGGAAAACTGGTGCAGCAGATCTAAGGGTTTTATTATTATGCAGTAGTAAATCTGAGTACAATTCTTGGATGCTCAATTAGCAATCTGATACAAAGAAAAACTAGACAAAATGAAGGATGAAGTGCTCTCACCCTGTCACTGGAAGAATCTAAGTCCGATCACGCTGAATTGGAGCATCTACGTACCCTCTACATACCCTTTACGCAGAACTACGTCACTCGCACGCAAATCCTGCTTCACCCTTGTTGGGTATCACGCTACTCCTCTAGACCCTCTGTTGGCTGGAAAATCCGAATCTCTGCCTCCCGGTCTCACACCTCGACTCCTGGCTATTGAAACTCAATTTCCTCAACAAGAATTCGATTTCCCTCTAAGGCCTGCACTGCCACTGTGTCAGCACTGTGTGGGCCAGAGTCTCCCTCTCTTTGGACGTCGTTCTACCCTCTCTCTGCCTCGTACTCTCCAGCCTAGGAAAACTTCCTTCTTCCGGATACTCACTGCTCCTCACTGTAAGAAATCTACTCGATCATAATTTCCTCCTGAGAACTCCTCACTTCAGAAATTCGATCTCTTGATCTCTCGGTTTGTTTTTCAAATGACCGTCAAGCTCCTTTAAATAATATTCTCGTTGACATTCAATGGCCCAGATTAAAAGCTAATCAATGGTTAAGATCATTTATGTTTGATCCTTGTCTTCTTCTAGAAGTTACACCCACAATTAGATTAATACCCATTAATATTTTTAATTTCCTAAGTTTAAACATAGGGGCCCATTAAAAATTATTAATTATTTTAATAAAATTGTTTCTGGGTGGAATTTCCCAAAACACTTTCTGGTATCTTTGGAATACATGTGCCCAAGCCTCCCTACAAAATTTGAGTCCTAGAGCACATCTGATGCTACCCCAAATCAACATATCGATCTTCTTCTTTTTCCGAGCATCAAACTTTCCAAAGTTTCCCTCTTCTCCTAGCCATGGTAGCATATGCTTGAACTTGTTCATTTGATCCAACATCACTCTTTGCGTCAATCTAGTTTCTTCAATCTTACATAATGACCAAAGTTCACTGAATGGAGTAGCTTCCTTCTTTCCATAAATACCCAATACAAAGTTGTCCCATTCTTCAGGTAGTGCATTGAGCACAATGGTGGTCATCTCTTTATCAAACATTATTTCTCTTAGTTCTTGTAGTTGATATCTTATTTGCGATAACCAAGGTATGAGGCTACTTGTTGGGTAATTTAAATGTTCTTAGATTACTTCATTAATTGTCAACCAAGGGTCATGTACTTGTGAGATGTATGTGCACTATATATGCTAGGAATTCTATCTATGGATTGAATTATTCTAAGTCTCAAATTATCCTAAGTATGGATAAATGTTTGAATAATATTTAGAGAGTAAACACGCACAAGTTCTTTTTATTCAAAGTTACATCAAAACCCAATTACTTAACAACATTGAAATCTATTGTTTGCAGAATTGAAAATCTATTTTAATTGCAGAATTCAAAACTTCTACTTGTATAAAAGGAAATGCTCGTACTAAATTGCAGGAAAAAATTTCTAATGCTACTTGCAGAATTGAAAACACTACAACACTATTTTGCAAAAAGGAACTTCTACACTAATTGCATAAGAAAAACTTAATTCCTAAGTGCAAAAAGAAAAGAAACTAATTACAATTGCAAAAAAAAAAAAAACTGACGGGGATTAAATTCAAATGAGAACTTGTAACTCTAAAAGACATTTCTTTTGCCATCTATGGAATTAACTGAGTAATGAAACTTGAAATGAAATGCATATGAAAGTTAAAATCTTTTGGGTAATTCTCCCTTATGAGCGCTCTGAAACCAAAACGATCAAAACATTACTGTGATGAAACTAATCAAGCAAATACTTCAAAAAGCTATCATGCTATGAGCAAAAGGAAACATAAACAAAACTAAATAACCTTACAACTCGACAGGGGGCCCTCCCGTGAGCATAAGTCTGTTATCGATCAGATGATTTCTTAGTCACACATTGAAAATAAAGGACTGTATTAACTCGAAATAGAGTATCACAAATTCTAGAAATGAACCACAATAAACTTAATAATCGAATCGTCTTTTCGGTTTTGCCTTATGGCTTTTATACAAGTTTTCATTAAACAACTTCAAGAGTTTTATGTCGATACAAAATGAAACTATTCTGCCATCTAGGAAATAGATTTAAACTAAAACTTTATCTCCTCATGATTTTCTACTGAAAGAGAAAATCATGAGGGATTCTTCTCGGATCATATCCTCGTGATTGAACAAGTCTTCTACACGCTCGCCCGATGTCAATTCGACCTCATGTTGCCTTCACTTGATCGTTGCACCGTTACACTCAGAGTTAGACTTTGAGTTTGACTCTTAGATCTCCTGATCTTTGTAGCTTGCCAAGTCATGCCAATAGGTGGTCATCCATGTGGTGAACATTTGTCATCTTCAGATACCATTCATCCCTTTACTAATGCACAACCACCTGTCTAATCATGGATATGGCTGCAAAATTCAACATTAGTTGCAAAATGTTCACAATTTTGTTATTGTAGGAATGTTTTCGTTATAATTCATAAAGAAACATAGATTCTAAACATGGATGATAAATACATTTCTATAAGTTGAATTGACCTGGAGTATGCTGAGACTGCTACAAAAAAGGTGATAAAAGGTGAAGGAGATGTAACGCGGTAGTCAAAAAGGAAACACTTTCAAACTTCAACATTCCCCACACCAAAGGTCTTGCATGTCCTCATGCACCAAAAATTCAAAATTGGTTCTTCTTTCTTCTTCAAGGTATGATTTCTGAAGCCTATGCAAACACGTCTAGACTAGTGCTTTTATTTCTTTTCCTAATGCTGAAGGTAACCCTTGGTCTCTTCATCAGAATTTTACTTTGCAAACCCTTGATTTTATTCTTAAGGAACTTATTGTTTGCTTTGAGCTTCTTATTTCTCTTATACCAATGGCAAAGATGTAAAATTATGTTACCATTCCGAGTTCTTAATATCTCATTATGTACCTTTGCTGCTTCCCTTTCTTGTGTCAGGTGTTTATTAAGAACATCTACCTCATATATGTCTTGTTTCAAAGCATCTTCAACTCTGTGTTCTTGTTCTGGAGTTTGTTCTATCAAGGAAGTTTCACCAATTTCATTATTTTGATTATGAGAGAGATTTGCCTTCTATTGTGCTCTTTGTTCTAAAGATTCTACATAATCATAAATTTCTTGTTGGACTGGGTCAATGTCTAGAGTTTTTCTTGTCGGGCTCACTATGTGAGGTGGTGTTCTATACCCTTCTTCTTCAAGATCAATCATTTCTGGAGACTGTGTATTTGAAAGTTTTGAAATTCTTCTGCTTCTCAATTTTACCCCTGATCCTTCAATGTCTTGACTTTTTGCTTTGCTAACCTCTTGTTTTCTCTTCTTTGATTTTTCACTTTCTTCAGGTAGTTTAGAACTTGGGCTGGCTTTCTTTCTTCTAAGACTCTGTTTTTCATTTTTCTGTTTACATTTCTCAAAGTACTGGCGCAATGGAATATCATCCTCAAACAGGTCTTCTGGTGCTTTTGTTTCATTCTATTTTGGACTTTCTTCTTCAATTTTCTCTTTTTCAGGGTTAGGGTTTGATGTTGACCTTCTTTGACTTCGTTTAACCCTACTACTTGTTTCTTCTTCCTGGATTTCTACAAAATGATTTCAAACTAGGAAATCTTGCCAATTGTCTCCCTTAGCTTCTAAATGTGCCTCTATAAGGATTTTGATGAGTCAATGATGGTAGAGGGCATTATCCAATGGATCTAGACTCTCCCTCTATACTAGATGCTTCTTTCTAAGACTTTGAAGCAAAAAGTAAGGCAAATTGATTTCATTCCTGTCAATAAAATGCATCAAAAGTCGGGCATGGTAGAAAAACATAATTTCGAACCTTCCTTCACAAGTTAAAAAATTCTGAATAACCAACAATAAATTTCTCCATTTTCCTTTCAATGTCGTAACTGGGATTCCCTTTTTAAAGATGGATATATCCATACCTGGTTCTCTGACGAAGTCTACCCAGACATTCTCCTTGATTTTTCTGTTTTTGAACCAGGTCTCCCCATTTCTAAGCAATTTTGTAGCTTCTACCATGATAGACTCAGTCAAAATAAGCTTGATATCTCCAATTTTTGCCTCGACCCCATCAAAAGCCCAAGCAAAAGCTTTGGTAACCTCTGCCTCATGCCCATCGAATTTTTCAAAGAACTTAAGCCACCCTACTTGTTGCAATTGGTCTCTTACTCTCAGGTATGCTTGAAGAAACTTAATTTTGTTTGGTTCAGAGCGAACAATAATCCCCATGGTGAGAAGAAGTTTCGGTCCTCGACTGTTTCCTTTCGACAGGGATGATGGAAGATTGATACAAAAGGGAATGAGCGAAGTTTGAATGGTAGGGGTTTCATAATGGAGCGGAATGAAATGAAACATAGTAAAATGATAGCAGAATAAGGTGCCCACGGAAGAATTTGTTTTATGATCAGACTGTTCCTTTCGTATAATTACCCACAATTCCCAGATCCGATTTCATAGGATCGATGGAATGTATTTGATTTTGATTAGATTGATGTGACCGACTGAGTAATGATGAGGGAGTGGGGTATAACGGTTATGATAATGAGTAATTTTTTTCGCTGTTTATAAGGCCTTTTAATGATTCAAACTTTTCTTTGATAGAATCATCCATGAATTAAAACCTAATGTTCTTATATGAAAATAATTCAACATTCTACACACCTTTACTTTTGTGAATTCCCTTGACATTCTTTTGTTGTGGATTTTCTGATGTTGATGTAGAATTCAGACTTGGCTTCATAATTGAAGATCGCTACAGAATAACATAAATTTTGTTGTTTCTTATCATTTCTTGATTTTTGCTTATTTGATAAGGAGAAGACTCGTTATTGTTGTTGTTCCTTTTGGTGGTCAGAGAAAAAGACTGGTCCTCAGAAGTATTGCTTGCCACCTGAAATTTATTAGAAGAAGAAGGATAAAAAGGAATAGGGATAAGAAAAGGGAATTATGAAAATCTAAACCACCAAGAAGTCTTGGTTTTCTGTTAAGATTTTACGTATAAACATGCCCACATAGTTGGTTTTCATGTTTATACTTTTATTATTTTATTTTTTTATATTGGAAAAAAAATTACAATGAAGTTGGAGAATGAGGAGAAGAATCTCCTTTCTTGACCAACTTGAATTCAGAATTCTCTTGCAAATATTTGACAAACTCTTCTTTTGTTAGTGGATTATGATACAACCATAATCTATGACCATTCACAAAAAAGTAACCTATTCATTATCAATAGTTTTAATTTTGACTGCTCCATTATCAAAAATAGTATCAAACTCATAAAGACCAAGTCAATGAGTTTGAAATTTCCCTTGAAAATCTTTGAATTTGGAATCAAAAAGAAGAGCACAGTCACCTTACTTGAACTTTTTAGTTTTGATAAATTTGTCATGCCACTTTGATCTTTGTTGCTGAACTATTATGGTTCTTTGAATAGCATCTTGTCGGATCTCATGTAGCTCATTCAATTGTGCTAGTCTCTGTTTTTGAGCTTCTCATAAATCAAGGCCCAATTTAGTTGTTGTTCTGAAGGTCTCCACTTGGAATTCAATTGGAAGCAAAACTTGCTTCCCATAAACAAGCTCATAAAGAGTATGTCCAGTTGTGTTCCTCCATGTGGTTTGATATGTCCATACTGCTTCTTGAAGCTTTTCTGCCCACTCCTTTGAATCTATGCAAATACACAGTCTTGGTGAGAATTGCTTCAAGTACTTTGTTGGTGCATTCCACTTGTCCATTGTCTTGTGGATGATATGGAGTAGACTTTCGATGTTTGATAGTGTATTGCTCCATGATCTATTGCACCAACTTGGATGTGAATTGAGTACCTTGATCTGTTACGATTTCTCTTGGAACACCAAAACAAGTAAAAATATCCTTCAAAAGATATGTAATTACAATATTTTCAGTTGCAAATAAAAGAGGTTTAGCTTCTACCCATTTTGTAACATAATTTGTGCAAAAAAGTATGGAACTTTTCTGTTTAGATGGAGGATTTATTGATCCAACAAAAATCTAGAGCCCATATTTCAAAAGGGTCTACAAGTATATGTGGCTGTAGAGGCATCTCATCTAATGGAATACGCTTTCCCATTCTTTTACAACTATCACACATTTTTACATATTCTTTGGCATCCTTGAAAATGGATGGCCAATAATATCCCAAAAGAAGGATTTTGTAAGCAGTTCTTTTATCAACAAAGTGTCCTCCACATGGCTCATCATGACAAGCTTTCAAGATTTCAGGTACTTCATCTTCTCGAACACATCTTCGGATGATCAAATCAGGTGAAATTTTGTACAATTCTCCATCTATCCAAGAATAAGGTGCACTGGTTTTGATCACTTTTTGTTTTTCTCTGGCTGATAGTTGTGGAGGTAATTTTCCTGTAGCCAAATAATTAGCAATATCTGCAAACCAAGGCATTTTAGTAGATACTGCAAAAAGATATTCATCAGGAAAATTATCCTTTATAGGAACATCATCATTATTATTTTGCATTCTATAAAGAAAATCAACCACTGTGTTTTCTTTTCCTGGTCTATCAAGAATAGTAATGTTGAATTCTTGTAGCAATAACAATCATCTTGTAATTCTGCTATCAGTAATTGTTTTTTTCATTAGATATCTAATGGCAGAATGATCTGTATGAATGAAAATTTCATAACCAGTGATATAACAATGAAACTTATTAATGGCATGCACAACAGCTAAAAATTCATTCTCTATTACAATGTAATTTAACTCTACTGGAGTCACATTTTTGCTTGTATAATAGATAGCATAAGCAATGAAATCTTTTTGTCCCAATACAACTCCTACAGTTGTATTTGAAGCATCAGTAGAAATGTGGAAAGGAGGAGATCAATTAGGTCCCCTTAAAATTGGTACTTTAGTAATCTTTTGTTTCAATGTCTCAAATGCTTTTTGAAAGTCAAAATTCCAAACAAATTCACAATCTTTTGTAAGGAGTTTGAAAAGTGGAGAGGCTATTTTTGTGAAATTTTCTATGAATCTTCTATAATATCCAATAAATCCAAGAAAACTTCTAACATCTCTTTGACAAACAGGATTTGAAATTTTAGAAATTATTTCTACTTTAGATGTATCTACTTTAATTCCATCACTTGAAATATGGTGACCTAAAACAATCCCTTCATTGAACATCATAAAACATTTCTCATGGCTTAATGAAAGGTTTGCCTCTTTACATCTAATAAGAACTTTTTCCAAATTTTCAATAGCTTCCTCAAAAGTATCACCATACATAGTAAAGTCATCCATGTATACTTCCACAAAATCATGAATTAGATAAGAAAAGATACCTAAAACTGCTCTCTGAAATGTGGAAGGTGTATTACATAATCCAAAGGGAGGTATACCCTATAGACATATGTTCCCCATGGACATGTAAAAATAGTTTTATCTTGATCTTCTGGTGCTAGTTGGATTTGGTTATATCCACTAAAACCATCTAAAAATGAAAAATACTTCTTTCCTGCCAAGGTATCTAATACTTGATCTATAAAGGGTAGTGGAAAATGATATTTCAAAGTAGCCTTGTTTAATTCCCTATAGTCAATACACACTCTCCATTTTCCATTTTTTTTGGAACAATCACTAAAGGTGACACCCATTGACTATCTAATATTGGATAGATGAAATTCACATTAAGTAACTTTTTTAATTCCTCCTTAACAATTTCTCTCATATTAGGATTCATCCTTCTCTGAGGTTGTCTAACAAATTTGACACTTTCCTAAATATAAATATGATCTTTGCAAGTTTTAGGGTCTATTCCTTTCATATTAGTGTACTCTCATGCATAAGCAGAAGAGTGTTTCCGTAGCATATGTATCAATTTCCTCTTTTAAAAATCTTCCAATTTTTTTAATATTTAATGTTTTATTTGGAAAAAATTCTACTTGAGAATTGCCAAACTTTTCCATAAAATGTAAAGCCATTCGGTGAGATAATACTCAATATCGCATTTCTCTTGAAAATTTTGATCTTGCTCATAGTACGAAGAAGAATCATTATTATTCATTAAATTTATCAATTGATCTTCTTGATCTAATTGTGAAAGAGTATAAACTGGTTGCATATCATCAACGTCTTTATTATCATCATCTATCCAACTTTCACTTTCTACTTCAGTTATTGTTTTTGCAAGAGGATACAATGAAAATTTCTTGGTGGAATTCCAATCAGATATATACATATCATCATATCTACAACTTATGAATGCATCATCTGTAGCTAGCCAAGGTCTACCCAAGATCAATGGATGGCCTCCTAAATTATTCTTGGGAGTTAAAATCATGAAATCTATAGGATATTCCCAAGAATCTAGAGAAATAGACATCTTCTAATACTCCATCTGGTTTAATAATAGTTCTATCTGCTAATTGTAATAATGTAGGGGTATATTAAAACTTATGAAGATTAAGTTGCTCCATTGTCTGTTAACTCAAAATATTGATGGTTGCTCCTAGATCAATTAAAGTGTTTGGAATTTGAATACCATTGATACGAATTTTCACAATGGGAGTACCAGGATCTAGATATTTTTGAACAATAGGTTTCCTTGTCGTGATATCAACAATTTTTCCTACCAATTGGATTTTTTTAACATCTTTTCTTTTTCTTCCTGGTTTTCTAATGCATAGCTCCTTAATAGTTTTTGCAAATATTGGTATTTCCTTTATAGCTTGGAGTAAAGGAATTTTGATGCAAATATTCTTAAGTTCATCTAGCATATCGTAGTCTGGTAAAACAATTTTCCTTTCTATTCCTTTATCAATTTTGAGCCTTTCAGGAAAAGGTGGATCTTGCAAAGAAATAGAAGGTTGTTCTACTAGAGGAACTATAGGAGCTTGCTTTATTTGCTCATCCTTTGATTGTATAGCAACATCTTATGTTAGAGGGATATTTTCTTGATCAAGATTTGCATCTTTTTCATGAACTTCATCCTCTTTAGATTTTTGGATGGTGATTGTTGGTGACTTCTTTTGTAAAACCCTACTAGATCTAAGTTGAACATCATTTAGACCTAATGGGGTAATCATACAAGCTTGAAAATTTTGTCCTTCAACATTATAAATAGCTTGTTGATTCTTATTGTTTGGATTCAGAAGCGGTTGAGTAGGTAGTTGATTGGGTTTTTGAGGAAATGGTAATGAAAGTTGTTGATTTGGATTTTGAAATTGAAGAGGTTGGGTTGGTTGAGGAGGATAATATTGTGGTGGAAAAGAAGGATAAGGTTGTTGGAATTGAGAATATTGAGGATATTTGCCACAATGATTTTGTCAACCTTGTGCCCAAGATGGATTTTGAGATTGTGGGGGCCAAGGTTGCCATGGCACGAAAGCAGTCCAATAGTTCTGTAGTTGTGCATATGTTTGTTGAGTCATTTGATTGTTGGTTTTGCCATGGTCTTTTCGCAATAAAACAAAGAGATTCAACTTGGCTTGCTCCAGCTTCATCTTGAACTTTAAGACCAGGTATCGAAGGACATTCCTTTGTTTTATGATTTTCAGCACATATGACACAAATTTCTATACTATCAAGGGAGCATTCTCTTAAAGCATGTTTCTTCCTACACTCGGGAGAGAAAATAGACAATGCAACATTCTAGACTTTTTGCTTGTTTTGTATCTTAAGGGTATCTAGTTGTTCACTAAGATTCCCTAGGATATATGTTTTGAAATTGTCAAGCAAATTGCCTATTTAATCTCTACCTATTGTCCCAGTTGTAGATTTACTAATTTTGGACATCACAAGGTCTCTTGGATTTTTACTAGTTCTAGCCTTACCCCTTGAAATATGCTTACACAAATCATGGATTTCTCCAAATGAAAGTTGTGAAATATCTCCCTTGTCCATTAAATTGAAAAAATCAATCCATTCATCTCTGATGTATTTTAACAAAAGAGCTTTTAATGTTTCATCATCTAAATTATGCATCTTAGCCTTTTTAATATTGTAAGCAAACCTTTCAACTAGGTCTTCAAGGCTTTCATCCTCTTTCTACATCATCTCAAAGGCTTCATCCTTAAGATTATGGGGCATGCAATAATCCTTATATTTTTCTAAGAACACATTTCATTTCTTCCCATATTCTAATAGTATGTGTTCTTAATTCCATGAACCATTTAAGTGCTCAATCTTTAAGAGTAACTAGAAATAATTTCAGTTTTTGTGGATCAAGTAAGTAGTCATAAGATCTACATAAAACTTCAAACTCAAATAGAAATGTTTCAAGGTCCTCATTTCTCAAACCATGGATATTAGGAAGGATGGAGGGTGAGATGTTCTTCATTGTGGTTGTGGTATCCTCATCAAAAATGGGAAATCCATAAGGATATAGTTCTCCCCTACCACCTCTACCACCTCCACCTCATCCTCTATTTCCTCTGCCTCTTCCACCTCCAATCCTAAGTTCACCATTTACATTATGTACTTCTCCCTCTCCTTCCTCTACCATTGTAGATTCCTTAGAGCTAATTTAAGGTTGTATGATAGGATTGTCTAGCTCTTCTTTTGGTTCCTCTACTGATGCTATATTATAATAAGTTTCTTCTTCTTCTTCTTCACTAGGAAACTCTAGTTCTTGTCATGTCGAAGAAAGGAAAACTACTCCTTCTATTGGGAATGTAGGCTCTTCAACTACAACTTTGGTAGAGGAAGTTGGTGAATGTTTTGGTTGGATTTCAGATCTATGTATCTCAGGAAGTCTATGTCTACCTGCCAATGTTGGAATGTGAGTATGAGTGGATGGTGTGGCACTACAAGGTCTAGCAGGGGTGAGTGGTGATATTGGAATTGAACTTCTACCTCTACTTACAAATCTACCCCTAGAATCTCTTTTTCTATGCATAAATGATTTTTACCATGCTTTAATTATGCATCTACAAAATTGAATGCACCTAAAATGATATGTAAACCAAGAATGGAATCCTATATACACCTCCCCGACAACGGTGCCAAAATGTTGGGTAATTTAATTGTTCTTAAATTACTTCATTAATTGTCAACCAAGGTTCGTGTACTTGTGAGATGTATGTGCACTATATATGCTAGGAATTCTATCTATGGATTGAATTATTCTAAGTATGAAATTATCCTAAGTATGGACAAATGTTTGAATGAGATTTAGAGAGTAAACATGCACAAGTTCTTTCTATTCAAAGTTACATCAAAACCCAATTACTTAACTATATTGAAATCTATTGCTTACAGAATTGAAAATCTATTTTAATTGCAGAATTCAAAACTTACTTCTACTTGCATAAAAGGAAATGCTAGTACTAAATTGCAGGAAAAAAATTCTAATGCTACTTGCAGAATTGAAAACACTACAACACTATTTTGCAGAAAGGAACTTCTACACTAATTGCATAAAAGAAATTGCATAAGAAAAACATAATTCCTAATTGCAAAAAGAAAAGAAACTAATTATAATTGCACAACGAAACCACTGATAGGAATAAAAATAACTCTAAAAGACATTTATTTTGCCATCTATGAAATTAACTGAGTAATGAAACTTGAAAAGAAATGCATATGAAAGTTAAATCTTTTTGGTAATTTTCCTTTTATGAGCGCTCTGAAACCAAAACGATCAAAACATTACTCTGATGAAACTAATCCAGCAAATACTTCACAAAGCTATCACGTTATGAGAAAATGGAAACATAAACAAAACTAAATAACCTTACAACTCAACAGGGGGCCCTCCTGTGAGCGTAAGTCTGCTATCGATCAGATGATTTCTTAGTCACACATTGAAAACAGAGAACTGTATTAACTCGAAACAGAGTATCAAAAATTCTGGAAATGAACCACAATAAAATTAATAATTGAATTGTCTTTTGGGTCTCACCTTATGGATTTTATACAAGTTTTCATTAAACTTCAAGAGTTTTATGCCGATACAAAATGAAACTATTATGCCATCTAGGAAATAAATTTAAATTAAAACTTTATCTCCTCATGATTTGCTACTGAAAGAGCAAATCATGAGGGATTCTTTTCGGATCATATCCTCGTGATTGAACAAGTCCTCTGCACTCTCGCCTGATGTCGATTTGATCTCCTGTAGTCTTCGCTTGACCACTTCACCATCACACTCAGAGTTTGACTTTGAGTTTGACTCTTAGATCTCCTGATCTCTGTAGCCTGCCAAGTCATGCTAATAGATAGTCATCCATGTGGTGAACATTTCTCATCTTCAGATACCCTTCATCCCTTTACTGATGCATGACAACATGTCGAATCATGGATATGGCTGCGAAATTTAACATTAGTTGCGGAATGTTCACAATTTTGTTATTGTAGTAATGTCTTTGTTATAATTCATAAAGAAACATAGATTCTAAACATGGATGATAAATACTTTTCTATAAGTTGAATTGACTTTGAGTATGTTGAGACTACTAAAAAATGGTGACAAAAAGGTGAAGGATATGGAAAAAGGTAGTAAAAAAGGAAACAATTTCAAACTTCAACATTGTATCTTTGACATATCGATCTTTTTCTTTTTCCAAAGATCAAACTTTCCTTTTCTTCTGGCCATGGCAACATATGCTTGAACTTGTTCATTTGATCCAACATTGTTCTTTGCCTTCAATCTAGTTTCTTCAATCTTACATAATGACCAAAGTTCACTGAATGGAGTGGCTTCCTTCTTTCCATAAATACTTGATACAAAGTTTCCCCATTAATCAGGTAGTGCATTGAGCACAATGGTGGTCATCTCTTTATCAGACATTATTTCTCCTAGTTCTTGTAGTTGATCTCTTATTTGTGATACCCAAGGTATGAAGCTACCCCTTCTTCCTTTAATACCTTTATCTTGTATGGTTTGGTTCTCAGTGATATAATTTCTCCTCCAGTGCTTACGGAACACAATTCTACCAACTTTTCATAGATATCTTTCGATTTCTCCAACTTTGCTACATAAGGGATGAGGGAATCCTTGATTGATTCTATGAGGATTCTTTGAGCCCTTATTTCCCCTTTCATATACTTCAATAGTGCTTGAGCTTGCTCTTAAGATGGTTTGGAGATTAAACCCTTAACATATTCGATAACTTCATTCTCTATGAGGATCAAATCTATCCTCTTTTTCCATGCAAGGTAGTTTGACGACCCAACCAATTTGTTGCACTCCTTGCAAAATGAAGTCATTCTGATAGTAGATTCAGACATAGATAAGATACTTAGTTGTCAAGTGAATATGCGCCTTTGATGATTATATCTTCAACTTGATGCCTTCTTGATAATGATGAGAATTGAAGATGCCTTCTTGAAGATGATTGTTTCCTTGATGATGTCTTCCTTCTTCAAGGATGACAATATTTTTCTAGATGATATGCTTGAGATGTTATCCTTTCTTCAAAGAGAGGGAGATCACCTTGATTTCTTTGATGATGATGGCAATGCTTCTCCTTGCTTCTTTTGGATGTAGAAATGTAGAATATGGAGACTTCAAGATGCTTCAAATGTCTAGTCCCTTTTTCTTTGAGTGGAGGTAGGGTCCTTGAGGTCTTCTTCTCCTTGTGATGATGTGATCCTTGATACAAGCACTACTCCTTGACGCTTCTTAGTTCTCCTTAATGATTTCCTTGTGCTTGGCCCTTATGTATCCTTCTTCAATGATGTTATCTTCAAGCTGCCTTTCTTTGTTGTAGTCATCTTAGCTACAATACCATGTTGAGAAATCTAGGGGCAGCTAGATTAGGTGATTTCTCTTACTTTGATCACTGTTTGTGATGTATTTTTACTTAACTTGATTATCTTCTTCTTTCACTTGATAATTAATAGTGCTCTTATCATCAAATAGCTACCAAACTATGAAGGTCAATGAGACAAGAGGACACAAGATGTAGGTTGCAAGCCAGGGCCAAAACCTCTCCTCTTGAGAGGAAAACCCACATGAATTCTTCTCTTCAGAGAATATTCAGAAGACGAATTCCAATACCTAAGAACCCTCCAAGACCAAGTCAAACTTCTCCTTCCTGATGAAATTTTCTTTCCAGCTACTTTGACCTAGTAGCTTCTAGCAATTTTGACCCAGCAACTTCCAGCGACTTCCAACAACTTCGATTTGCCCAACAACTTCTGATTTTTCAACTTACCCAACAATTTCTTCTGCAACTTCCAATTGCCCAACTACTGCAATTTTGACTTTCCCAACAACTTTAGAAACCCTAACACAAGAGAGAGAGAGAGAGGTCCAAAAACTTCGATCTTTCTCTTCTTCTTCTTCTTCTTGATTTTCGTCCTTTTGCAGTTTCTTTCTTCTAGAGATCGAACTTATTTCTTGCTTGATCGAATGCCTTGGATGTGTTTTCCAAATGAGGTAGGATGCCTCTTATATATAGGCTTTCCAGGGGTACGAATTGCCTCCATGAGGCTGACTTGATCTTTCATGTAGGCTGACTTGTTTGACAAGATCTTGGAGGGTCTTTATGACATTTTTGACTTTACAAAAAAATTCTTTACAAGATACAACATGCCCAAAGGGGTCTTACATGTATGACAATGACTCTTTTGACTTCATAATTCTATGACAAACCTAGAAGCACTCAATGGGTGCTTGACCTACAAATAAATTTACCTTGAGCATGAAACCCATGCATCAAGAATGAAAATAATAAATTTCTTTTTCTCTTTTCATCAAATACATAAAATCATGATTAAAATAGACATTATGAAGATCGAACCTAGTTACACATTTCAACACTCAGGGGAGCAAAGATACCCATCAGCCTTAGAGGGAGATTAGATGTGGATTGTTGGACGATGAGACTAGCAGGGATCTCAAGAGGAGAAAGCTTTGCTTCACGTGCCAAGAGCCTTGGGCACCGGGGAAAAAGGGAACCAAGGGCAAGGCCCATTACATCGAGGTCTAATCAGATAGTGAGCCAGAGGAGGAGGCAGACCACAAAGATGGGGGACCACTACCACCACCACCACCTCAGGGAGGAGGGCCATTCCTCCCTTCTGGTGGTGTAATAGCTTAACTTCGGGGAGTTCTGAGGTCCTTGATACTTAGGATTAGGGGCACAGTGCAGGGGAAACATGTGTCAGTACTAGTGGACAGTGGAGCTACCCACAACTTTATTGACGCCTAGATGGTGGAGCAGAGGGGCATACACATAGAGACATTTGAGAGGTTCTCAATGCTAGTGCCAGGAGATCGGACAATGCAGTGCACGAGATATGTTCCCAGCCTGACTCTGACTATGGGGAACTATTCACTAACCATTTCCTTGTTGTTGAGTTTTTGGACACCAATGTGGTGATGGGTGTCCAGTGGTTGTATTTGTTGGGGAGGATCACCACTGATTGCCAGAAGCTAGAGATGAAATTCGTGGGCCCAGATGGGAAGCTAGTAGTGTTGAGGGGTATGCACTCTTACCCACCTCAGACAATTTTCACCCATCGGATAGAGGCAGACTTGCAGCATGAGGACATAGAGTGGGCAGTGGAGCTCAGGATTTTAGAGACAGTGACTTAGGCACATCAGTACATCCGGATATCCTGGCATTGCTAGAGAGACATTAGGCGGTTTTTGGTGAGATCCCTTTAGGCAAGCCACCAGATCAGGGGTTTAAGCACACCATTGAGTTGGACGAGATTCAGAGGGCCATCCAAGAGTCGTTGCCATTGGGGCATATCAGGCCCAACACTAGCCCTTTTGCTTCATTAGTTGTACTAGTGAAGAAAAAGGATGGGACCCTTCGTATGTGCATCGACTACTGGGCCTTGAACAAGAAGACTTTGAAGAACCAATTCCCCATACCTTACATAAATGAGCTGATGGATGACCTTAGAGGAGCCAAGAACTTCTCTAAGATAGACTTGCGCTCGGGATACCACCAGATCCAGGTGCGTGAGCAGGATATTCCGAAGACGACCTTCAGATGCCATTGTGGTCACTTTGAGTTCCTAGTGATGCCTTTCGGGCTCACCCATGCCCCCGCCACATTTTAGTCTTGCAAGAACCACGTGTTCCACAAGCACCTACGCAAATTTGTTCTAGTGTTCTTCGATATATACTCAATTACAGCAGGACATGGGAGGAGCACCTACAAGACTTGGATTAGGTCTTGTTGGAGGAGCAACAAATCTATGCCAAGATGTCTAAGTGTTTGTTCGGGCTGACCGAGATGTTGTACTTGGGACACATTATACGAGAGGATGGAGTTAGAGTCCACTAGAAGAAGATCTGAGACACCCTTGATTGGCCCACACCCAAGAATGTGACAAAAATGAGGGGCTTCCTAGGCATATGCACATATTACAAATGTTTTGTGAGGGGATTCTCCTAGTTGGTTGCACCCTTTACAGATCTCACGAAGAAGGGGTCATTCAGGTGGTCAGACACAGCGCAAGAGGCCTTTGAGCACCTCAAGGTCGTCATGAGTACTTGCCTGGTTTGGGCATTGCCTAATTTCACCCACCCCTTTGTATTGGAGTGTGATGCATCCAAGGAGGGCATTGGAGCAGTGTTGATGCAGGGGGGCCATACCATAGCTTATGAGAGCAGGAAGCTCCGAGACTACGAGTGGTTGTACTCCATCTATGACAAAGAGATGTTGGCCATAATGCATGTGATGGCCAAGTTCCAACAATATCTGGTGGGAAACAGGTTCAAGGTAAAGACTAAACACAACAGTCTTTGATTTTTCTTTGAGCAGAGGGAGTTGTAGGAGAGGCAACAGAAGTGGGCCAGCAAGATCCAGGGGTATGACTTTGAGCTAAAATATGTCAAGGGCAAGCAGAACATAGTAGCGGGTGCATTATCTAGGAAGCCTGCAACATTATCTCTGATGGATATCACCCAGGATTAGAAGGCTCAACTGTTTGTTGAGTATTCCAAGGACAAGCAAGCCTGCAAGATACTGGATGGCACTTTAGGGGATGATAGGTACTGAGTGATGGAAGATGTGATATATTATAAGGACATGATCTACTTGGTGCCAGGGTCACAACTCAGACAGAGGATTATGCAAGCAACCCATGATTCACCCTTAGCAGGACACCCTGGATTCCTAAAAACTTACAAGGCCATAAGGGAGCGTTTCTCTTGGAGGGATCTCAAAGGAGACGAGTTGAGGCACATCCAGGAGTTCGTGGCCTGTGAGAGTAACAAGGGGGGGGTTGACACACCCTATAGGACTACTTCAACTGCTCCCCGTTCCAGAGAATAAATGGGAGAGTGTGTCCATGGATTTCATCACGAGTCTTCCAGTTGCACAAGGATGGGACTACATTTAAGTAGTGGTGGACAAGTTGACCAAGTTCGTCCATTTCTTCGCCATTCCATCGAGATCTTCTGTGTCTCAAATTGTAGAGTTGTTCTTCAGGGAGGTATTCAAGTTGCATGGTCTCCCAAAGACCATAGTCAGTGATTAGGACAACAAATTCATGGGGGCATTCTGGCAGGAGTTGTTTAGGTTGGTGGGACATAACTCACTCCCAGCACTAGCTATCACCCCAAGACAGATGGGAAAGAAGAGATTGTAAATAAGTGGTTGGAGGGGTATTTTCATAAATATGTGACCGAGCAGCAGAGGGTGTGGGTAAAGTCGCTACACCTTGGAGATCTCTACTACAACACCACCTACCACATGTCGATCGATATGTCACCATTTCAAGCCCTTTATGGTTATGGTGCACTGACATTTTCTCACATGAACTTTGGAGATAGTAGGGCCCTAGGGACAAAGGACTAGATCCGAGAGAACCAAGAGATTCTCAAGGCTCTCAAGGATAATTTGCAAGTGGCACAGAATCAACAGAAAATGTATGCTGATAGATGTAGGGTTGAGAGGCAGTTTGAGGTGGGAGACAAAGTCTACATGCATCTCCAACCATACAACCAGTCTTCACTAAAGCAAATGGGGGTAGAAAATCTCAAGCCCCGATTCTATGGACCATACAAAGTGACAAGACGAATTCGAGAGGTGGCATATGAGTTGCAGCTTCCACCAGGAAGCAAGATGCATAACATCTTAAACGTTTCATGCCTGAAGAAGGCACTTGGACAGCAAGTCGCGACCACCACATAGCTGCCTCTATTGGATGATGAAGGGCACCTAGAGCTGGTGCTAGAGGCCATTTCGGAGAAGAGGGAAAGGAAGCTCAGAAATAGAACAATCAGGGAGTGTTTAGTCAAGTGGAAGGACCTTCCGGAGGACACTACATGGGAGGTGTTGACCACTGGAGTGGCCTGATGATTATACGCGTAGTCTAACGAGGCGGAGGAGTTGCCCAGAAAGTTATGGAAATTCCAGTCATATTTAGAGGAAATCCGGCGAGGATTTTTGTAAATCCAAGTTATAGTTGTTAAACTTCAAAATTTTAGGTGTCTTAGACGTTTTTGATGGTGTTGAATCCATTTCCACCATCAAAAACACGATTCAAACACTGTCTCTACAACATTTTTTGAAATTTTTTTGCCCAAATTCCGGCCACTTTTGGCCGTCCAGGAAATTCCTCCGCCATGTTAGATGACTCCATGATTATATGAAGACTCCATACCCAAGGATGATCCAAAGGACACTTTTACCATCAGATATCATCAGTCAACAAGAGTTTTTAAACTCTACTTCTATTTCTCATCACCTTTCTTGTACCTAGATTCCACACCTTGCAGGGAATCGTAATAAGTGATACTAGTAATGATGAGTTTTGAGTCTATAACAGGTCCAGGATGTTGGGACTCAATCAACAAATGAGTACACCTTGGATGGTTTTTTTCATCTGGTTAATTATCCCTTCTTTTTTAGAGGCGAATAATTTCTAGGTTTTTTTACTCACTTTTTACCCCAATGTCGGGGTAACGATTTAAAGGTTGAACCCCTAACACATCTTAGTGTCTAGAGTCGATCTATATTACCATACTAGATTACACAAAAAAAAAATTGTGGAATTTGGTTAGATCTAGGTAGTCATTTTTTTAATTTTTTAGAATTTCCGCACTATGGAAATTGCTAATAAAATTGTATTTGTAATGTAATAAGTGGTGTCTAGACAAGTTGTATGGGGTATGAGTAATAAACTTTGCACCTCTCACCCTCAAATTTCTACTATGACACACTTTGAGGAGTTAAAAATGTGTTTTGAACCCTCAAAACCCACATTTCCTAAGTTTAGCGGGAAATCTGGCAATTAATTAAGACATAAATTAAATAAATAGAGAAAAATAAATATCCACACATGTTAAATGTTGTCGAAATGAGGTAGAAAATTATGGAGTTAAAGTGAAGTCCCAAGGTGATGTGAACTCCTAAAATCAAGGAAAGGACATGTGCTCAAATAAAATCGAATTTATGGCATTAAATGAGAAAGTTGCTTACTTGGAAATTCGAATTTGTGAAGTTAATGCACATTTGGGAGGATTTGGGAGAATATTTAGTAGAGATTTTTGTGGGAAATTGTCCCCACGTGGGTTACAACCCATCTACACTTGTCATTCCATCATAAAATTCGAATTTGGCACATAAGCGAAGAAGAAAATGATGTCCACTTGCCAGAA
Organism: Pinus tabuliformis; assembly: GCA_031772625.1. Classification (NCBI taxonomy): domain Eukaryota; kingdom Viridiplantae; phylum Streptophyta; class Pinopsida; order Pinales; family Pinaceae; genus Pinus; species Pinus tabuliformis. The sequence continues at coordinate 771,206,556 of CM062816.1, forward strand.
TTCGATTTTTACACTTGGCAAAGGAGCTCCATTCAATGAATTCGAATTTCTCTTTGGGATTGTCACCTCATGCCACTTGTTTAATCTCTCTACCTTGGGATTGGCTCCAATGCCATTTGTCATTGTCATTCTTCATTGGGATTTGCTCCCAACTCTCTATATAATAGAGCCATGGGCTCTCATATTATATGATGTTATGAGCTATTGTGCTTGGGAAAGCTCTGCTCTTATGTACACTTGTTCTCAATTGCAATAAAAAACTTTGGGGTTCATTCATGAGTTGTTCTTCTTTTGGAGTATGATGATTGGCTCACTATTGGTATAATTTCTTTTGCTCATGCTTTGATTTATTTTATTTCCATATGCTCTTGTAGATTTGTTAATGTAAAGCTATCTTGCATTGGCAATTGATTTAGGAGTATGCTCTAGGTGTGAAAATCTCTAGTTATTTTCCAATAAATTTCTAGAGTTTTCTTATCATTGCTTATTTGCTAAATCTATATGGGACTAATGTTTGATTGAAGTTTTGTAGAGGAAAATCTTGTTGGGATTCAAATATCAAGCGTAAGGAGAAGTCTTTGGAGAGACCAACCCACTCTTGACACATTCTCCAAAGAGCTCTCATTGGTTCTTTGAATTTCCATAGTTTTATCTTATAAAGTGGTTTCTTGCAGAGATTTTCTTGGACATAGCTTGTGTACAAACAAATACTTCTAAATTTGAATCTCTTTTAAAAAATTGTGTTTTCATTGATTTACTTATCTATTTAAGAGCATTTTCCAAACTAGGCAACTGATGAGGTTCAAACTTCACTCTGATCACTTGATTTGGTTTTGTACATTATTTTGTATCATACTTGTTTATTTTATATGCGTTCTACACTAATTTTATCTTAGTTTTGCAGCCCATAGTTGGAGTTTTGTTGGAATTTTGACCACAAATACCTTGAGGAAAGACCATTGAAAACTCTATTTTTCTTGTAGGACCTCTCAAGCACCCAAGATCTATTTTAAGGAGGTCGTGGACACTAGAAGGAACTGCAAAGAAGGCTAGACTGTGGGCCTTTGGGAGCTTGTAATTTTCTGCTTTTAGAAGGACTTCATTGCCCTTTGAAGTTGATATCGTTTGCAGGGATATTCTGTGGATTTCTGGTGGCATCTAATGTGCTCTAAGTCTCAAATTTTGCACGGAGGCTTAGGCACATGTATTCCAAAGAACCCAAAAAGCGTTTTGGGAAATTCCACCCAGAAACATTTTTATTAATATAATTAAGTGTTTTTAATGGGAACTTAAGTCCAAACTTAGAAAAATAAAATAATTAATGTTTATTAATCTAACCCTGGGTGTAACTTTTAGAAAAAGACGAGGATCAAGCAGAAATGATCTTAGCCATTGATTAGCTTCTAATCTGCGTCATTGAATGTCAACGAGGAGATTATTTAAGGAGGCTTTAGGGCCATTTTGAAAGACACACACGAAGTGAGTTCAGAAGTTTGATTTTCTGAAGCACAGCAGCTGTCAGGAGAATATCGATAGTGAGCTTTTGCAGTGAGGGGCAGGGATAGTTTGGTTGGAAAATCTTCTCCTGAGCCAAGATACACAACAAAGAGGCAGAGAGACACCAGAAGGAGGCAACGTAGTACCCAGGAGGGATTGGCGCAAAGCCAGAAGGGCTCACGCTTTGCCAGCACAGTCCTTCCAGCAAAAGTCTGAATATTTGTTGGGGTTTGACGTCTGAGTCGGGAGGGTTGACGTCAGAGCTCCGGGAGAGAAAATCAACCCAGCGCAGAGCTGATGCAGAGCCTTAGAGGTTGACGCAAGGCCCACGCAGAGGCAACGTAGAGATAACCGAGGACACGTTGGTTCAGCTGCCGGATCAGCCGTTACTTGCTGAGTAGAGTGAGGTAATCTCACAAATTTCTTCTTCCAGTTGTATTTCTCTGTAACTAGATTGTCAGGAGGGGGCATCTAGAGTTGTATTTAGAAAACTACTACATAATAATAAAAACCATCAGAGCTGCTACACCGGTTTTCCCGCATTGGGATTTTCCAAGGACATTTGTCCAAAAACAACTGCGTCATTTGTGTGTATCTTTCTCTATTGTTTAGTTTCTTGTTTCAACATATAATTTTATGGTGTAGGCTGCAGTGTATGTATTTCGATGTTTGCCGTAGGAAACTGCAAATAACTTGTTCATGTAAATTTAACAAGTAGGATAAAAGTCATCAGTGTTGCAGTAGGAATTCCCAAGTTTAAGGAATTTTCACATGGTATCAGAGCTAGTGCAGGTGAAGCAAGAAGAACAGTGCCAGAGAACCCAGCGTTGAGCAAGTCGAAAAAGCTACAGGAGGCAGCAGTTCGAACCCCCATAGCGGTTTGCGCAATCCTAGCCAGAGGGCTAAATTCGAGGCGGTGGCTCTGAGTGAGTCGACAGAGAGAAGGGCTTCTAGATTGAAATCTTTTCGTGGCAGAGGGAGCAGCGTTGAAGCCTCAGCGTGAGGAAAAGTTTGTGGGACGCAGTTTTTCTGCAGATCGTTTTGCTAGGCAGAAAGACGTCAGAAGAGAAGAGAAGCATTGTGAGGGAAATTTTTTCCTCAAAAGACTTCCTGCCAAGAAGTCCATTCTCTTATTGGATGAGCAGCGGCAATAACAGTAGAGAGGAGCAGTTCGACAATTTTTCGTGGCAAAGATGGCAACCAGTGGTTTCAGAGATCAGGACAGGTTGGATGGAGCATCCAACTATGTCATCTAGAAGGCAAGGATGTCATTCCTTCTAGATGAGCATGCTCTCAAGACATATGTCAACAACGTGGTGGTTGTGCCTACAGATGCAGATCCGCTGAAGAAGTACAAGGCAGAAATGGTGAAGGCAAAGAGAATGATCCTCGACAAAATAAAGGATCATGTGGTCAGTCACATCGCTAGTAGAGGGACTGCTATGGAGATGTGAGATACGTTGTCTACGATGTATCAAGGATCTTCCGAGCGGCGGAAGATATACTTAGAGCAGAAGTTAAGATCTACTAAGATATAGAAGGGGAAGGTGTGGATCTATTCCTTACGAAGCTTCAGGTGACCCGAGATGAGTTATCAGCTATAGGGTCTACACCTCAAGATTCCGAGTTGGTTAGACTGGCCCTCAATTCTATCTCAGATGAGCGGCAAGTCTTTGTCCAGAGTATCCTGGGTAGGGCAACTTTGTTGAATTCGTATGAGATGTGGGCAGCTCTCAAACAAGAGGAGCTGAGGAGAGACTTGGTCAAGTGTAAGCTTGACGGAAGCAGCAACAGTGGGTCGAAGCCCAAGAACGAGGAGCAGAATGCAACCCTTGCATCGAAGGGGCAGCAAGAGTATCAGAGACGTAAGAAGGACGTCTCGAAGATAAAGTGCTTTAGGTGTGGTGAAATGGGTCACTACGCAACACAGTGTCCTCTCAGGAAGAAGGGCAAGGATGAGAAGCACGATCTGAAGGCTGCACCCCACGAAGATCGAGGAGGAGTTCGCCATTACAGTCGAGATACCTCCAAGAGGGAGTTGGGCTGATTTGGAACTGTAGTTCGAAAGAGCTACAAATGGGTAGGATCCTTGAGGAGCCCACCTCTCGGATCAATTCCTTGCTACGGGATACCAGATTAGAATTAGCAGGATGGACTAGTGTCGGAGAGATAGTTGCAGTGGCTAGGAGCGCCAAAGACTAAACAACACAGAACAGAGTTGGCAGCAGTGCAGATGGCACAAATAAGAGGTCAGCAACAGTGCAGTAGATTCAGAGGATCGGCACAGATACTAGCAGAAGTCAGGCTCCAGCATTCGCATGGTATCATACTGAACACAATTAGTTCAATAATTTGGGATGTTTTTCCGTTGTTGATGCAAAAGCAACAACAATTTGCAGTGCAGAGGCAGTTGGCAATGGCAGCGCCAGCAGCAACACGAATGCAGAAATTAAAAGGGAGTTGTAGTACAGATGCAGTGTTGACAGTGGTAGGGTTAGCAGCAGTATAGACGCAACATTTGTACAGAGTTTGGTGGACAGCATGTTAGACATCAGCAGTGCAAATGGAGATGTTATAGAACAGAGTGATGCTTCAACAGGTTGCATTGCTAAAGCACATTCCTCACTAAGAGGGAGTTTGATTTCTAGTAGCATCGGATGTGCTCTAAGTCCCAAACTTTGCAAGGAGGCTTAGGCACGTGTATTCCAAAGAACATAGAAAGCATTTTGGGAAATTCCACCCAGAAACAATTTTATTAAAATAATTAATTATTTTTAATGGGACCCTAAGTCTAAACTTATGAAAATAAAATAATTAATGGGTATTAATCTGTGGGTGTAACTTCTAGAAGAAGATGAGGATCAAGCAGAAATTATCTTAGCCATTGATTAGCTTCTAATCTGGGTCGTTGAATGTCAACGAGGAGATTATTTAAGGAGACTTAAGGGTCATTTGGAAAGGCACATATGGGAGTTTAGAAGTTTGATTTTCTAAAGCAGAAATACTGTTGGGAGAATATCGATAGTGAGCTTTGCAGTGAGAGGCAGGGATAGTTTGGTTGAAGAATCTTCTCTTGAGCCATGATACGCAGCAGACAGGCAGAGATACACCAGAAGGAGGCAGTGCAGTACCAAGTAGGGGTTGACGCTCAGCCAGAAGGGCTCACGCAGAGGCAGTGCAATCCTTCCAGCAGAAGTCTGAATACTTGTTGGGGTTTGATGTCTGAGCCAGGAGGGTTGACGTTAGAGCTCCGGGAGAGAAAATCGACCCAGCACAGAGCTAGCACAGAGCCTTAGAAGCTGACGCAGGGCCCACACAGGGGTAACACAGAAATAGTCGGGAACACATTGGTTCAGTTGTCAGATCAGCCGGACTTGCCGGGTAGAGTGAGGTAATCTCACAAATTTCTTCTACAAGTTGCATTTCTTTGTAATATGATTGTCGGAATGGCATCCAGAGTTGTATTCAGTAAACTATTGCATAATAATAAAAACCCTCAGCACTGCTACATTGGTTTCCAGCATTGGGTGTTTCCGGGGACATTTTTACAAAAGCAACTATCATTTGTGTGTATCTTTCTCTATTGTTCTGTTTCTTGTTTAAGCATATAATTTTATGGTGTAGGCTACAGTGTATGTATTTCGATCTTTGTTGTGGGACACTGCAAATAACTTGTTCATGTAAATTTAACAAGTACGAGAAATATCATCAATGTTGCAGTAGGTATTCCCGGGTTTAAGGAATTTTCACATATTCTAGCTATTTCTAGCTCTCATCCTGTACAAATCTCCTTCATCTTTTGGGCAGCCCTTTAAGAGGCTTTTACACCATTGTAATATCTTAATAAAAGATCTTTTTTTTTGTGGGAGCTTGGGTTTACCCAAGGCATCCTTTCTCCTTATTTAGAAGGAGGATTTTGTGTGGGTGGATTAATTTTGACATCTCCTATTTTCTAACTTTCTTTTTTAGCTCATTTTGCATGCTCTAAAATTAACACAACCTCACCATCACATTTCAATTTCTAAGTTAAATTTTGATACAAGTTTCATTTGATGCTTTGTCTTTCATTCCTTTTGCTTTGAAGTATAAGTTGATATTTTGCTTTAGAGCAACTCATTTCCTACATGCAAGTATCTCAATTTGTGTAGCAAATTTAATTTAGTTGTCTAGCATTTTCTCTCTTTACAATTTGCCTCACTATAGGCTCATTTGTGGTTTTGCTCATTCACTTTCAAAGCATACTTTACAAGCAAGCATTCACTTTTTAGCTTCATCTCATTTTCAATTGCTATAAGTTTATGGTTTGTGACATTTACTTGGAGCAATTTACAATTCCATTCATTTATGAAGCTTATGTTTACATGTCTCGTACAACTTTGAGAGAAATTTTTCAAGTTACATCATTGTGAGCATTTCCATCTACTTGAGGCAATTTGCTCTTTTGCAAAGCAAACTTAATTGCATCACTTTAATTTACTTACAAGCTAGTTTCATTTTTCCAATTGAAGTTACCTTTGCAATTTACTTTGAGCATTATCTCATTTCCATTATTTTGAAGCATTGCAAATCTCCTTGGGAAAACTTACCTGCATATCGTTTACAAATTCTAGCATAATTTGCATTATAACTCAATTAACCTCAAGCATAAGCATGGTTGATAAAAAGTATAGGGAAAAAGACTTTCTTGGAAAGTTCTTCCATTCTGTATGAAGTAAGGCAAAAGCATTGTGGCCCTGCAATTATGAAATTGGTTTGTCCCCTTGGAGGAACGAAGGAACATGTTGGCTCGTAAGACTCAAGGGACGGATATCGTTAATGACACCTTCGTGCCCTCACACCCTATTTCTTACAATCACCCCAATTTTTACCCTTTGGTAAGAGCTCAAGAGGACTTCTCGTTTAGATTAGGCATTTTAGATTAAAAATAACCAAGACTAATTGCATTCAAATCTAGTATAGTGCATCTCATGCTAATACATCTTATAATTTCACTTGCAATTGTCTATTTTACTTGTCATTATTGAATATTTTATGTTGGCAAGCATTGTTTCATTTTCCTTTTGCAAGTAGAACACTAATTGCTTTTCCTTTTGCAAGATATCTCTATATGCTTTGATTTAGGCATTGATTATATTTTGAAAGCATTTTATATCTTGTATCAATTATCGTGCTAACATCTTTGTCTCCATTTCAGGATTGTTTTGCTTTCTTTTTTGGAAGCATTCTACTTTTGTTTTGAGCAAATGTATCTTTCATTCCTATTGAACAATATATCTCAAGGCACTATTTTTATTATGTTAATGATTTTTATTGCTCATATCATATTTTGTTCATAATTCTTCAGAGTAATCCACTTTCATTTTAACATCTCTCCTAGAACCTCACATTTCTTTTATCTTAGTTTTCCATATTAGGGACCACCCCCCATAGCTAACCTGGGAAATAGCTTAAACAAAGAGAGAAGGGATTTAGTGTGACAGCGCCTTCTCTTAGTTCCCTGTCACCAACCACACCTTGTGGGGTTGAAGGCTTTTCTCACTGACTTGTAGGTAGGTATAGACAACAGGGTCAACATCTTTGGCGTCGCTGTCAGGGACAACTCATTTTGTACGTGGGAAATAGGACTAACTTTTGGTTTTTGCATGTTCGATTTAGAGTTAGATTGTTGTTCAAGTAGCGAGTCCACTTATTTCATTTTCTGCAAGGATTTCTGCTTAAAGCTTGTTCTTGTAGATTTCTCGCTAATCTTCGACAAGAGCCTCTCTCTGACATCACAACATTTTCTCTTTTCAAGGTCAAGTGAGTATGACATCATGAATGATTTGTTCACCCCTTGTGATTTTACTAGCATTACAAGCTATCCAAATTTCATTTCGAAAGAATCCATTGAGGCTATTGAAGGGTTGCCTAGTTTTCTATGTAACAATGCCATCAGTTTTGAAACTCACCCTAGGAATTTCCACCTTTGTGTGAGCAAATGGTGCCATGATATTAACCATGAGGACATGAAAATGAGACTCTTCATCTTTTCATTAGATGGCGATCCTATGGACTGGTTCATAGACTAACCTGCTAACAATTTTGATTCTCTAGAATCAATCACTGATTCCTTTGAAGAAAAATATGGAAATGAAAGAAAGATCAAAGCGAACGTTGATAAGAATGATAAGGATCTCATCAAGGAGTTGACTCAAATGGTTAAGGATATGCAACTCAACCAAGCTCAATTCATTAAGACCATGGAGGTAAATCATGCACAAGCAATAAATGCCCTGGAAATAAATCATTCTAATCAGATGGCCTCGATTCAAAATAGGTTGCTCATCATGGAAGAAAGACAAGTACAATTAATCAATGCCATGGAAATGAATCATCCCAAGAAAATAAGTCTTATGAAGGCTAATCAGATCACCTTTCATAATAGGCTGGAGGAAATGGAAAGATTACAGGTACAAATATTCCAGCTTAGGTCAGATGATGAATGGAAAAAGAACAAAGAAACAAATCATAAGTCTCCCACTCCACTGAAGCAATCTTCATCTCATTATGAGGAGGTTATTTACTACATTGAAAAATGCCTAATTGATGGAGACTTGGATAGCAAGGAAATTGAGGGGAATCAAATTTATACTTATGAGATAGATCCATCTGTTGAAGAAAATGTAACTAGGTTCGGTCTTCATAATGAGATGATCTTTGTAAATGATGTAATAAAAGGAAATAAATTATTTTTGTATATCTTGCTTCATGGGTTTCATGAGCAAGAAGTATAATTAGGTCAAGGACTTCTTCTTGATGTCTTTAGGGATTTTACTATGTCAAAGAGTCATGTCATGTGTAGAAAATCTCTTTAAGAGCCTATGTAAAATATATTTATGTCAATGCAGCCCTCCAAGACCAAGAAAAATCCTCCAAGAATAAGCACTCTGAAATCTGCAAGCAAAACCACAAAGAAATCTTATGTCGGCTCCAAAATGAATTAAAAGGAAATTATTAAATAAATGGAAGTCATGTTGGCTCAATATAGGAGCACTCACCACTAGAAATACCCGTCAAGGTATCCATCAAAAGGCAGATCAGAACTTCGCACTTTCAGAATTTCATGTGAGTATTGGGTGCAAGTATATGCAATCTAGAAGGGAGAGATCTCACATAAGAAGGGACAGATCTCGCATATCTCTGAGATCTGGTATGGAGCAGATCCGCATTGAAAAGGGTTCAAGGGTCTGTCTGCACCTCGGATGGGTATAAGGGCAGATAGACCAAGTCTCAGATCTCATGAAGAAAGATGGAGAGGCATGAAGATTGTCTTGGAGTTTATTCCAGAGCACAGTCACTCATGGATGAATCAACCTCGGCTCATGTATACACTATCCCAGTCATGAACTCGACATACATATATTCGTGACATAATTCTGTTGAAAGGAATTTCGGTGAAGATAGTAACTACTACAATCTCGGTGAACAAAGGAATACAACCTATACATACAGTCTCGGTGGACATTACAGTATGTAGATCTGTCTCCTTGTGATCTCGATATATATATATATCAGTACAATGTTGCTATAGCCTTGGCATACCTGTAGGTGTAGTCAAGATGGAACTCGAATGGATGGAGCAGTAGATCTCAGGACACAGTAGTAGCATGAAGTCTGGATTAATAATCTCGGTGTATCTATACTCTACTCAGACCCCAGCGCAGTGATATACTTGGCTACAGTATTGATGAGATCAAAGACGCAGTCCTAATCACTGTCATCTCGTTGCAATGAACAATATCACAGTGGTAAGAAGAAACAGTCTCGGTAAATAGTAACAACTACAGTCTCGGCATCAAGAGAAATGGTAAGGATCCATAACGTTATCACAGTCTTGATAGATGTAAGACTCACAGTCTCGGCATAAGGAGGATCACAGTGATCCCTCAGTTATCCTTACAGTCTTGATCATGAAATACACTCTTGGTATATGATCTCAGCTAGAGTATGGTGATGGAGATATGATGAATCAGTCATCATAGTATTAGTCACAACGAAGACCCCAATGACTTAATGAAGAAGCAAGATCTCAGCAGTGCAGCAGAGTGATGACTCCAATGATGCAGCAGTCATGTTGACCTCAACAGTGTTCGAGCAAAAGGATTGATGTCTTGGTCTTGGAGAGGCAGAGTGTGTCAAGGGTCATGGTCTTGGTATTCGTCAATGGAATCTCTATAAGAAGAACTTTGTGTGGGTTTTCCTCTCCAAGAGGGAGAGGTTTTGGCCCTGGCAAAAAGCCAAATACTTTGTGTTCTTGTCTCTTTTGTTTTGATAGCAGTATAATGAAGCTAACATACACACACTAATAAAGAATGGAAGATCAAGTTCAGATTAATTGTATAAATACTTCACAAAATGTTATCATGGTAAGAAGAATCACCTTAATTTATGAATGCCCTAGATTCTTCAACACCATCACCCATGTCAGAGCAGAAGCAGAATGGACAAAGGCAGGTCAAAGAAATCTTGGATACTTTGAATTTTCCATCTGAGCATATTCAAGATCGGGCAGAAAGGTCTACTTTGATCGCATCAACATCAACATCACAATATATTAACAAGAAAAAAAAGGGATTTGGTAAATCTGATGACCATGTACAACACAGTGATGGGATTGATCAAAGTCCTCAGATATTCAGAATTGGACAAGGCACATCAGAAAAGTAACCCATGGATCTACATGAAAGTAAGTAGCTTCTCAGTATGAAATTCATTGAGGACATCTGATGCCATGTGGCATCTTTTTGTATCATATTTCTAGCCTTATCCCTTGTCATTTTATTTCATGAATAAATTGTCATTTATGCTTTTAGAATAAATCTCCATTTCTTCATTTCTATACTTGATGATATTTTTGAATGGATATTATTGATATATGTCTTTTGTTGTTGGATGCAGATCCATGTTCTTGGACACTATCATTTCACATCTAGCATGCATCCCCATATAGAGCCAAATGTTGACCACTGAAGCAGCACCTAATGATTATATGAAGACTCCATGCCCAAGGATAATCCAAAGGACACTTGTACCATCAGATATCATCAGTCAACAAAAGTTTTTAAACTCTAATTTCATTTCTCATCATCTTTCTTGTACCCAGATTCCACATCCTGTGGGGAATTGTAATAAGTGATACCAGTAATGATGAGTTTTGAGTCTCTAATAGGCCTAGGATGTTGGGATTTGATCAACAAAGGAGTACACCTTGGAGTGTTTTTTTTATCTGGTTAATTATCCATTCTTTTTTAAAGGCAGATAATTTTCTAGGTTTTTTCACTCAACTTCTACTCCAAAGTCAGGGTGACGACTTGAAAGTTGAGCCCTTAAAACATCTTAGTGTCTAGAGTCGATCTATATTACCATACTAGATCACACAAAAAATTTCGTGAAATTTGGTTAGGTCTAAGTAGTCATTTTTTAATATTTTAGATTTTCTGCACTGCATAAAATTGCCAATAAAATTGTATTTGTAATGTAATAAGTGATGTCTAGAGAAGTTGTATGGTGTGAGTAATAAAATTTGCACTTCTCACCCTCAACTTTCTACTATGACACACTTTAAGGGGTTAAAAATGTGCTTTGAACCCTCAAAACCCACTTTTCCGAAGTTTAGTGAGAATTCTGACAATTAATTAAGCCAAAAATTTGTCAAGTTAATGCACATTTAAGAGGATTTGTGAGAGTATTTAGTGGATATTTTTGTGAGAAATTGTCTCCACATGGATTACCACCCATCTACACTAGTCATTCTATCATAAAATTCAAATTTGTCACATAAGATAAGAAGAAAATGATATCCACTTGCCAAAATTCGATTTTTATACTTGGCATTGGATCTCCATTCAACAAATTCGAATTCCGCTTTGGGATTGTTACCTCATGCCACTTGTTTAATCTCTCTACTTTGGGATTGGCTCCAAAGCCATTTGTCATTGTCATTCTTCATTGGGATTTGCTCCCAACTCTCTATATAATAAAGCCATGGGCTCTCATATTGTATGACGTTATGAGCTATTGTGCTTGGGAAAGCTCTGCTCTTATGTACACATGTTCTCAATTGCAATAAAAGACTTTGGAGTTCATTCATGAGTTGTTCTTCTTTTGGAGTATGATGATTGGCTCACTATTGATATAATTTGTTGATTTGGGGTAGCATCGAATGCGCTCTAGCCACAGAAATTGGTGGAGAGGCTAAGGCACATGAGATCTCCAATACCCAGAAAGGGTTTGGGCAGATTCTAAACAGTTTGGAATATAGTAGAGTTTAGGCTTCTATGATCCATATCAAGTTTACAAAAAAAAAATCGGCGAAGATGACATGAGACATCATTTGTCGACGCGTTTCGAACCAACCAGTGTGGTTCATCGTCAGGACAAGTTGAAGAAACAGATCCAGCTTAGCATGTTAAATAGTCTGAGCAGAGACTCCAACGGCTAATTTTGACCTACGGTCCATAAGTCAAATACTATTCATAATTTAATATTATTATTATTAATAAATTATTCATCAATTATTATAAAATATATATATCATATAGTTGAGGTTAAAAATTTTATTAAATGGTTAGTTAGAAAAGGTAAATTATTTGATTTAATAATATAAGTAATTTTTTTACTTAATATTATATTGGTAAAATAGCCTTGATAATAATATATTATTAATATTAGTAGTGAAAATATTATTATTAATTTAATATTATTAATATTATTATTATTATTATTATTATTATTTATGGAAAAAAGTTAAATTAACGGTTAACAAGACTAACAGCTACTTTTGACTAGGTACATTAAAAAATGCTACCCGGGGGACCAGTCCTTTAAAAAAATTAATAAAAATAATTAAAAATATATAATAGTTATGTTCAATTATTACCTAAAAATAATTCATGTTAAAAGTTAGTTAAGGACAAATAACTAAAATCATATCTAAGGGGAAAAATTACCCTAGAGGGGACAGTCCCTTAAATAATAATAAATAATTAAAATTATTTTTAAATTAAATAAACAACTCAATTAGTAAAAATAATTTATAAAAATAGTTAGTTAGAGATAAATAATTAAAAATTATATCCAGGGGAAAGAATATTTCTCATAGAGGGACCAATCCCTTAGAATAAATAAATTAATTATGTGAAAACTTTTATATTAATGATAATAGTTAGTAATGGTAATAGTTAAATAAACATAAATAATCAAAAACTATATTGAATTAAATTATATTAAAATTATATTAAAATTAAAATATAATTAAAACTAAATTATATTAAAATTATATTAAAATTAAAATATAATTAAAATTATATTTAAAATCAATCCACATGGGGTAGCTCAAGCGGCAAGGGCCGTGGAAATGAAGTCTCACCGAACCCGAAGTCTTGGGTTCAAATCTTGGGCTACCCCTCCCCCGTAGAGGGGTACATAATGGACATGTAAATCAGAGAGTCCTGCCCCAGCTTACAAAAATAAAAAAAATAAAAAAAAATTATATTTAAAATCAAATTATATTAAAATTATATTATTAAATTATATTAAAATCATGTTATAATAATTAAAATTATATTACCCTAGGGGGACCAACCCCCTAAAATAACATGATTTAGTTCAAAAAATTAAAATTTTTAAGTAAAATTAGTAATTCAAAATACTTCGTGATAATATTTATTTACAAATAAATTAATAAAAATAAGAAGGAATTAAAAACCGGACCATTAAAATGAGTAAAATAAAAATATATAGAAGAATAAATAAATAAATAATTAAAAATAATTAAATAAATACAAAAATAAATAAAACAATAATAATAAAAATTAAAAAAAAAAAAAAGGACTAGGTCGAGAGTGTTGGGACCCAACACCCACTGGTTTTCCAACCATCATCTCTATTGAGATTACTCGGCCTCTTTTCAATCTCAAGTGCCTCCCTAAATTTCCGATGATGGAAGTGCGGAACCTTAGCAATAATGATAGCTTCTTCAATACAAACATGATGATTGGTTTTCTCGGCGTGCTCAGCCAAAGCGGAAGACTTAGTATGCCTATGCTTAAGATCAGCTGCATGTTCACTAATCCTCTGATTAATGGAGCGACCAGTTTCCCCAATGTAGGGATGATTTTAATTTTTTGAATTAAATCATGTTATTTTAGGGGGTTGGTCCCCCTAGGGTAATATAATTTTAATTATTATAACATGATTTTAATATAATTTAATAATATAATTTGATTTTAAATATAATTTTAATTATATTTTAATTTTAATATAATTTAGTTTTAATTATATTTTAATTTTACTATAATTTTAATATAATTTAATTCAATATAATTTTTGATTATTTATGTTTATTTAACTATTACCATTACTAACTATTATCATTAATATAAAAGTTTTCACATAATTTATTTATTTATTCTAAGGGATTGGTCCCTCTATGAGAAATATTTTTTTCCCCTAGATATAATTTTTAATTATTTATCTCTAACTAACTATTTTTATAAATTATTTTTACTAATTGAGTTGTTTATTTATTTTAAAAATAATTTTGATTATTTATTATTATTTAAGGGACTGTCCCCTCTAGGGTAATTTTTCCCCTTAGATATGATTTTAGTTATTTGTCCTTAACTAACTTTTAACATGAATTATTTTTAGGTAATAATTGAACATAACTATTATATATTTTTAATTATTTTTATTAATTTTTTTTAAGGACTGGTCCCCAGGTAGCATTTTTTAAGGTACCCAGTCAAAAGTAGCTGTTAGTCTTGTTAACTGTTAATTTAACTTTTTTCCATAAATAATAATAATAATAATAATATTAATATTAATAATATTAAATTAATAATAATATTTTCACTACTAATATTAATAATATATTATTGTCAAGGTTATTTTACCAATATAATATTAAGTAAAAATAATTACTTATATTATTAAATCAAATAATTTACCTTTTCTAACTAACCATTTAATAAAAATTTTAACCTCAACTATATGATATATATATTTTATAATAATTGATGAATAATTTATTAATAATAATAATATTAAATTATGAATAGTATTTGACCTATGGACCGTAGGTCAAAATTAGTCGTTGGTCGATTTAGCCGTTGGAGTCTCTGCTCAGACTATTTAACATGCTAAGCTGGATCTGTTTCTTCAACTTGTCCTGACGATGAACCACACTGGTTGGTTCGAAACGCGTCGACAAATGATGTCTCATGTGATCTTCGCCGAAAATTTTTTTGTAAGTTTGGAATATATTAAAATAATTAATATTTTTAATGGAGTCCCTAAGTCTAAACTTAGGGAAAATAAAATATTAATGTGAATTAATATAAAACTATGTTAGAATGGTCCAAAAGTCATGGATCAAGCCAAATCTAATCTTAGCCCTTGATTAGGGACGTAATCTCAGTGATTGATTTGTCAATGAGAAAAGTATAAGAGGAGGCTTGAGGGTCACTTGGAGAACACACCGAGTTGATCAATATTTTGACTTTCTGGGGTTGGGTTTGCTGAGGAAGTCGAGAGAGTGATCAGAGTTGCAGCTAAGGGGCAGTGAATACAGAAGCAGATAGGCAGAGATAGCACTAGGAGGATCAGCGCAGTAGCCGAGAGTGAGGGACACAGAATCAGCTAGGGGCACACGCAGAGCCAGCGAGGGCACACGCAGAGGCAGCCAGGAGCTACGCAGTGCCTCAGAGGGCCAACGTGGGTGACACAGAGGGCCAGATGGCTGATGTAGTGCCTCCAAAGGCTGACGCAGGCCAAGCCAAAGTGACGTTGGGCAAACGTTGAGCCAAAAAGGGCTGACAGTGTCCCTAGAGGCTAACGTTGGGGTTTCATGAGGCAGACTGGAGTTGTGAAGCTGCCAGAGTGATTATCTAGGGTTTCAGCTGGAACATCTGTCTCCAACTAAGAGGTACTACTTCCGAGATTAACCTTTGTTGGGTGCGCCAGTTTTGGCACCCAGATTGTATTCAGAAACTGCATAATAATAAAACCCTCAGATAGTTGCATCGGTTTTCCCGCATTGGGTTTTTCCGGGGACATTGGTCCAAAAACAACGGTGTCACTTGTGTGCTTGTTTTGTTTCCTTCAGTTGATAATTTGTAATGTGTTGAGCATGTACTTGTATTTATTTCCAATATTTACATGGTAAATAACTTGTTAATTAATAGAACAAGTAGGTAAGAATAAATCAGTAAAGTACATGAAGGGTTTCTAACAGTTAGACTTAGAAATTCCAACATGGTATCAGAGTGTGGTTGCAGATCACAGGAGAACTGAGGACATCAGCCAAGCAGAGCAACAGCAGCAGAAAACAGTTGTCCCGAGTGACAGAAGTTGTTCCTAGCAGAGAAGCAGCAAGGAAGGGGTGACGCAGTGCCTGCGTCATCAAGTTTGAGCCGGGAAGAGGATCAGCGCAGTGGCAGAGGGGAGTAGACTCGACCTACGCAGTGCTCGGTCATCTTTCTCAGTCAGGAAGGATTGACGCCCATGGCCAGGATGTGTGAATTTTGCTAGTGTCGGGATTGCGCAGAGCCTAGAAGCTCTAACCTTCAGTTTGTTGGGGTTTAGGAGGCTATGGGTAAGTTGCAGAGTGGAGCTGGTGGGGTACTATAGTCAGAACAGTACCTAACAGGGCAAGGCCAAGGACGAGAGAGTTGCTACCGAGGATTTCTAGCCGAGAAATCCAGATCAGTGGTGCAGTTGCACTAACAATTGGAGTGGGGGCATCTCGACATTGGTAAAAGGGTTTCTAGGAGGGAAATCGAGGCTAAGAGGGAGTCACACCAAGAACTTCCAGGAGGGAAGTAGAGAAGCAGCGAGATGGCAGTGAACTAGGTAAAGGGACCAGGACAGATTGTACGGAACCTCAAACTTCGTAGTCTAGAAGACCAGAATCTTATCCGTTCTAGACAAGAATCGTGTCAAGCACTTCGCCTTGAGGACAATAGCAATACCAATTCACCTAGCTGATAACGACAAGTACGAGGAGGCAATGGCGAGGGCCAAGAGCATCATCCTTGATGGGGTCAAGGACCATGTAGTACCACATATTGCCAAAAAGGACACGACAAATGAGATGTGGGAGGCCCTAAAGAAATTGTACCAGCATACTTCTTTGTAGAGAAGGATGTTACTAGAAAATTAGTTGCGGTCATACCAGATGCAAAAGGGAGAACAGATCGACCCCTTCCTCAGTCGATTCAAGGAGATCTGGGATCAACTAACTTCCATAGGAGCCACGTCGGATCAAGAATTGATGGTGAGAACAGCCTTGAACACAATCTCAGAAGACTGGGAGGTGTTTGTCCAGAGCATACTGGGCAAGGAAACCCTTCCAGATTGGGAGGAAATATAGGCGGCTCTTCGCCAAGAAGAATCAGAAGGCTGAGCAAGACGGGAAGCAGCGGCAAGGGGATCAAAATCAAGGAGGAGGAAGTGGATGCTGCCCTATCATCTGAGGGAAAGCAAGAGAAATGGAAGAAGAAAGACCTCTCCAAGGTCAAATGCTTCCACTGTGGGGAGGTGGGTCATTATGTGACCCAGTGTCCAAGGAAGAAGAGCAAGGGAGAGGCCTCTGAGTACTGGCGGATGTCAATAGAGACGGATGCGGATGGAGCGACAGAGGGAGCTACAGTGCAGGATTCTTAGGACAACGTGAGGCAGCAGTGCGAGAAGCACGAAAGTGTTGCACCAGTGCAAGATGGCACAGAGAGGTGTGCAACTATGCGAGATGCATGGAATAGTTGCAGCGGCGCAGAGGTCAGAGAGGGAGCACTTGTCAGCAACAGAGGGAGCTTCAGCATCATGGGTGTCTCTAGCCTGACAGAGATGTTAGAGTTAGGAGATCAATTACTTACTTCTCAGTAACTGGGTTGCAGTGCAGCAGTTAGCAGTGACAGTGCTATGGGCAGCGCGATGCAACAAGATGAGAGGGAGTTGCAATACAGATGCAGCAGTGGCAATGGCAAGGCAATGGGTAGCAGTACAGGATGCAGCAGTGGCAGTGGCAAGGCAATGGGTAGCAATACAGGATGCAGCAATGCAAATGATGGGTAGCAGGCCTAGCATCAGTACAGGGACCGATGTCGGATGATCAGGGTGACAATCAGTGAGTATTGCTAGAGCATAGTCCTCGCTAAGAGGGAGTCTTGATTTGGGGTAGCATCAGATGTGCTCTAGCCATGAAAATTGGTAGAGAGGCTAAGGCACATGAGATCTCCAATACCCAGAAAGGGTTTGGGCAGATTCTAAACAATTTGGAATATATTAAAATAATTAATATTTTTAATGGAGTCCCTAAGTCTAAACTTAGGAAAAATAAAATATTAATGTGAATTAATATAAAACTGTATTAAAATGGTCCAAAAGTCATGGATCAAACAAGATCTAATCTTAGCCCTTGATTAGGGACTTAATCTCGACCGTTGATTTGTCAACGAGAAAAGTATAAGAGAAGGCTTGAGGGTCACTTGGAGAACACACCGAGTTGATCAAGATTTCGACTTTCTGGGGTTGGGTTTGTTGCGGAAGTTGAGAGAGTGATCAGAGTTGCAGCTAAGGGACAGCGAATACAGAAGCAGATAGGCAGAGATAGCCCCAGGAGGATCAAAACAGTAGCCGAGAGTGAGGGATGCAGAACCATGCAAGGGTTCACGCAGAGCCAGCGAGAGCTCACGCAGAGGCAGCCAGGAGTTGCGCAGTGCCTCAGAGGGCCAACGTGGGTGATGCAGAAGGCCAGAGGGCTAACGTAGTGCCTCTAGAGGCTGATGCAGGCCAAGCCAGAGTGACGTTGGCCAAACGCTGGGCCAGAAAGGGCTGACATTGTCCCTAGAGGCTAACGTTGGGGTTTCATGGGGCAGATTGGAGCTGTGAAGCTGTCGGAGTGATTATCCGGGATTTCAGCCGGAACATCTGTTTCCAACTAAGGTGTACTACTGTCGAGATTAATCATTGTTGGGTGAGCTGGTTTTGGCACCCAAATTGTATTCAGAGACTGCATAATAATAAAACCCTCAGATAGTTGCACCAGTTTTCCCGCATTGGGTTTTTCCAGGGACATTGGTCCAAAAACAATGGTGTCACTTGTGTGTTTGTTTTGTTTCCTTCAGTTGATGATCTGTAATGTGTTGAGCATGTACTTGTATTTATTTCCAGCATTTACATGGTAAATAACTTGTTAATTAACAAAACAAGTAGGTAGGAATAAATCAGTAAAGTACATGAAGGGTTTCTAATAGTTAGACTTAGAAATTCCAACATAATTTCCTTTGTTCATGCTTTGATTTATTTTATTTCCATATGCTCTTGTAGATTTGTTAATGTAAAGCTATTTTGCATTGGCAATTGATTTAGGAGTATGCTCTAGGTGTGGAAATCTCTAGTTATTTTCCAATAAATTTCTAAAGTTTTCTTATCATTGTTTATTTGCTATATCTATATGGGACTAATGTTTGATTGAAGTTTTGTAGAGGAAAATCTTGTAGGAATTCAAATATCAAGCGTGAGGGGAAGTCTTTGGAGAGACCAACCCACTCTTAACACATTCTCCAAAGAGCTCTCATTGGTTCTTTGAATTTCCATAGTTTATCTTATAAAATGCTTTCTTGTAAATATTTTCTTGGACATAGCTTGTGTACAAGCAAATACTTCTAAATTTAAATCTATTTTAAAAAATGGTGTTTTCATTGATTTATTTAACTATTTAAGAGTATTTTCCAAGCTAGGCAAGTGATGGGGTTCAAACTTCACTCCCATCACTTGATTTGGTTTTGTACATTATTTTGTATCATACTTGTTCATTTCATATGCATTCTACACTAATTTTGTCTTGGTTTTGCAGCCCATAGTTGGAGTTTTGTTGGAGTTTTGACAACAAGTGCACCATTGAAAACTCTATCTTTCTTGTAGGACCTCTCAAGCACCCGAGATCTATTCTAAGGAGGTCGTAGACATTAGAAGGAGATGCAAAGAAGGCTAGACCATGGGAATTTGGGAACTTGTAATTTTCCAATTTTAGAAAGACTTCATTGCCCTTTGAGGTTGCTATAGTTTGGAGGGATATTCTAGCTATTTCTAGCTCTTATCTTGTACAAATCTCCTTCATCTTTTGGGCAACCCTTTAAGAGGCTTTTACACCATTGTAATATCTTAATAAAAGATCTCTTTTTTTTGTGGGAGCTTGGGTTTACCCAAGGCATCCTTTCTCCTTATTTAGAAGGAGGATTTTGTGTGGGTGGATTAATTTTGGCATCTCATCTTTTCTAAATTTCCTTTTTAGCACATTTTGCATGCTCTAAAATTAGCACAACCTCACCATCACATTTCAATTTCTAAGTTAAATTTTGCTACAAGTTTCATTTGATGCTTTGCCTTTCAATTCTTTTGCTCTAAAGTATAAGTTGATATTTTTCTTTAGAGCAACTCATTTCTTACATGCAAGTATCTCAATTTGTGTAGCAAGTTTAATTTAGTTGTCTAACATTTGCTCTCTTTACAATTTGCCTCACTATAGGCTCATTTGTGGTTTTGCTCATTTACTTTCAAAGCATACTTTACAAGCAAGCATTCACTTTTTAGCTTCATCTCATTTTCAATTGCTATAAGTTTATGGTTTGTGACATTTACTTGGAGCAATTTACAATTCCATTTATTTATGAAGCTTATGTTTACATGTCTTGTACAACTTTGAGAGAAATTTTTCAAGTTACATCATTGTGAGCATTTCCATCTACTTGAGGAAATTCCCTTTTTTGCAAAGCAAACTTACTTGCATCACTTTAATTCACTTACAAGCTAGTTTCCTTTTTCCAATTGAATATACATTTGCAATTTACTTTGAGCATTATCTCATTTCCATTATTCTGAAGCATTGCAAATCTCCTTGGGAAAACTTACTTGCATATCATTTACAAATTCTAGCATAGTTTGCATTTTAACTCAATTAGCCTCAAGCATAAGCTTGGTTGATAGAAAGTATAGGGAAAAGACTTTCTTGGAATGTTCTTCCATCTGGTACAAAGTAAGGTAAAAGCATTGTGACCCTGAAGTTATGAAGGTGGCTTGTCCCATTGTAGGAACAAAGGCACACACTTGCTCGTAACTCTCAGGGAGCAGGAATCGTTAATGACACCTTCGTGCCCTCACCCCCTCTTTCTTACAATCACCCCAATTTTTACCCTTTGGTAAGAGCTCAAGATGAAGACTTTTCATTTAGATTAGGTATTTTAGATTAAAAATAACCAAGAGTAATTGCATTTAAATTTAATATAAGTGCATTTCATGCTAACACATCTTATGATTTCACTTGCAATTGTCCATTTTACTTATTATTATTGAATATTTTATGTTGGCAAGCATTGTTTCATTTTCCTTTTGCAAGTAGAACACTAATTGCTTTTCATTTTGCAAGATATCTCTATATGTTTTGATTTAGGCATTGATTATATTTTGAAAGTATTTATATCTTGTATCGTTTATCGTGCTAACATCTTTGTCTTCATTTCAATATTTCTTTGCTTTCATTTTCGAAAGCATTCAAATTTTGTTTTGAGCAAATGTATCTTTCATACTTGTTGAACAATTTATCTTAAGGCACTAGTTTTATGGTTTTATTATGTTAATGATTTTTTTTGCTCATATCATATTTTGTTCATAATTCTTAAAAGTAATCCACTTTCACTTTAAAATCTCTCCTAGAACCTCACATTTCTTTTATCTTACTTTTCCATATTAGGGACCACCCCCAATAGCTAACCTAGGAGATAGCTTAAATGAAGAGAGAGCGAATTTAGTGTGACAGCCCCTTCTTTTAGTTCCCTGCCACCAACCACACCTTGTGGGGTTGACGGCTTTTCTCACTGACTTGTAGTTAGGTGTAGGCAACAGGGTCAACAAGAGGGTGGGGAGATTTTACAGCACCCTGCACTACAGTTGCTTGAGGACAAACAACATTTGGGAGGGAAGGAATGGAATATATCTTCTCTTTAAAATCAGCTAAGGAAGGTTCACAATTTTGCGATAAACACAATCTTGGTGCCAAACTTAGGAAAGTTGAGTAAATATGAAGAAAATTCGATGGCTAGTCGGAAGTGGGGGGGCACTTTAAGGAAATACGCACCCAATGGAGAAATCTAAATTCAAGAGAGAGGGATTTCACTGGGGTGGAGCCCACACGGAGCAGAGGATAGCTCGCTCTAAACAAGAGATGAGACTCTCATTTTAGGGCTTCTAACAAATTGACAATTCAACCAAGTTCCCTTGAGTTGCTTAGCAAAGACAACAGAGTGTTGTTCAGCACAAGGGGATTCCAAGCGAAAATATCCACTCTACCTTTGGTAAACTTCGAGTGCCATCCCTAGGGGAGTATTATTTTGCGGTAGCAAGCTGTTCCGAGAGGTATTGCAGGGGTTCGATCAGTGAGTTCAACCAATGAAGGATGCAGTTAGAGAAATTCACACCACTTGGAGGAGTTGAATTTTGGGAGGAGAAATTTCGAGCTTTTAGGGGCATATTGAACTAGTGATTTCCTAGAAATTTTGAGTGGTTGCACAACAAATTCATGGATGAATTTTACAAGGAGAAATTCGTGGCTCTAAGGCCTGCGCAAGGGCCACACTAGCCAAATTTTCAGGGGCTTGACGAACAAGAATTTCGCTTTGAGAAGGGTTGGAATTGGAAGGGATATTTTGGGGAGGAATTTCTTAGGAGTTTGGGAAAGGTTTCTAGTGGAATTAGGGCACACAACTATTTTCCAGAAGTGTGTTTTGCCTGTCTCACTAGGCACTTCGCACTATGTTGTGGGTCAGTTGGTGTTAGGGAGTTGGGTCATTTCCCCTGTTGGTTTTGCTGAGTATTTTTGGGTGAAGATACAGCTGCAATTTTAGGGGATTCTGGGCACTACAAAGGGGCATTTTCATCATTTTCAGTGTAATCGCAGCTGCATTTTTCCTAGGGTCTATGCAGGGGGACATTGAGTAGAATTTCCCAGTTCTTGGGGGTCATTAACATCACCTGGGTCTTTCTTCGGCTTGCTTACACAAGCCCAGGTGCACTTATTCCATGCTATATGTACTCTATCCAATTCATATTTTTAATAAAATGGCTCAGCAATTGTTCTAAATTTTGTGTGGTGTACTTGCATATTGTGTTTTTGCTTATTTTCCCTACTGTAGCCTAGTGCATGTTTATGTTATACGCTCAACATTTCCATTAGGAATATTACACTACCATAGCTCTGACACAATGTTCATTTTCGGTAGGTCTTCTATCTGATAATTACTTCTATTGATATTATCTTTAGATTTTTCCATATTCACATTAATCATTAAGCAATTACACAAAGATCTTCGTCAATAGACATTAGGATCATAAAGAGACCGCCAAATCAAGAACACGATTATTTACGGTGGGAAAACCCACAAGGTGGGAAAACTAAAAAACCTTTTCCTTAGAGAAATTCTTTAGGTCAACAAGAGACGCGCCTAGATCATCTAGTCAAACCTGGTCCATTGCCTCCTAGTCAAGTCATGAGTCTGCCCTTTGAACTTGATTTTATTAGGACTACTAGGTCTGAATTTTGACCATCTCCTGCACCCATATATTTTGGTCCTACTACCCTGATATGCTCAAAATTTTGACCTTTATGTATCTCATAATTTTGTCCTTCATCAAAGATTCGACATTCCCTTTTTTTTAGAAACTAGTCCTTCTTCATCAGAAACTTGTCCTTCTCCACAGAAACTCATCCTTCTTCTCAATAGAACAGTGCCTCATATTTCATCCTCTTTCTTGTCTTTGACTTGACCTCAGACTCATCCTCGAGATGATTCGACCTCTGCCTCAGAATTGATCTAAATGTGTGTGCAAACGAAGGAGGATAAGTTTCTTTATATAGACTCTTGGCTAGCTTAATGGATGCCTTTTTAACTAGGCCGACCTGACTAAGAGTAGGGCCACCTTGGTTTCTTTGGAGCCAAAAACTTAATTTTCAAATTGTTTGAAACTTTCGGATATGAACTGTGTAGAATGTTTTCCCTGTCCGACGTTTCGGGTGGATATACCACCCATCATCAGGGACCAAAAAGCAAACATATGGCGAGAGTGACAATTGATCAAACTTATAAGTAATGAGAGATCGGAGACTGGAATAACGATCACAAGGATGAAAAATATTAGATTAATTATGAACGGTCAAAAGAGGAGAGAGACAAAATTATTAAAAGGAAATTGGTTAAAATAGATCATCAAAGGCTAAAAAGAAAAGGGTTGAAAGAATATTAGAGAAATAAGTCAAAGATAAAAATGAACCAATATATTTTATTTTTAAATTATATAAATATAAATATAAATAAACTTTTATTTATTATTATAAGGTTAATAGTTTATAATTTTTAATATAATATTATGATATTTAAATATATATTATAATCTCATAATAAATGAATTAAAAATATATATGAGTAATATTATTAATAATCATATTTAAAAGGTCAAAAGGATGAAAAAGGGGGAATCAATGAGAGGGTAGGGGGATTAATATAAGATGATAATTTATTTTTATTTAGATAAACTTATTATATAATGGATGAATATTAAATGGTTAAAAATATAAATTTTTGGATGATGTTATGATATTTTAATATATAATAATATATTTATGTGATAAATGGATTAATGTATAATAGTAATAATATATATATATATAAAGTTTTATTGAAAGAGGGAGGGACAAAATAAATTTGGAAAAATGGAGGGGGGGATGAAAGGAAAACGAATAAAGGGTGAGGGGGGAGTAAAGATCTTAGGTGATGGATGATAGGCATCCAGGAGTTTAGCCTACTCATTACTGTTATTGATGAACCAATATCCAAATTAGCATTATGGTTGTATGAAAGTAATTCTAATATGGGATGGGAATATCTTGATCCTATGAATCTTTTCATAACCTTGGTCTCACGTATATGTGTTACTATAATAGAAGCCTCCATAATCTCATGTTCCTTTACTTCTTCACTAAATTGTCAAAAATAACCTTCGAGCTATGCTAAACGACATCTTGACATTAGTTTGAGTCAACATAAATGAAAGAAACTTGATGCAACAAATTAAAAATTTCTACATTTAAAATTTAGATGCGCCATTGCAAATTAAGAATTTATCAGCATCACCCTGCAAACATTTTCAGGATATGTATGTAGAATAAACTCACCTCTTGCATTGATTCAGTAGAGGGATGTGAACGAAGAAGCTTCTTCAACTCCTCCTCACTTACTGAGGAACCTGCCATGTTGCATTAAGTTCTCAGATACAATGTAATTTCTAGAGATCATATCTCTATAATTAAAAAAATGACATGCACACCAAACAATGATAGAAAAGTTATTTGTAGCACTCATGCACTTGTTCTTCCATATAGGCCATGGTGTGAATATTTATAAAACTTATGGAAGTGGAATCATTTAATGAAAATACTTGTATCCATAAACAAATACTATCATTTTATTCATTTCCGCATCCTATTGCATGCCCTGGAGAGATGAGAAAAGGGTTGGATCCATCAATTTTCAAAAAGGTTGCCTTAAATTACCTATTATGTAAAACGAATGAGCATAAAATAGATCTTCTTATGAGCAATAGTAGGAATCAAACACTCATCTGCAAATCAGAAACCTCAGTTCTATAATCTTAACAGTTAAGAGTGCTATATCTACAGCTCTAAAGAATGACAAAAATGAATGAATAATAATTTAGGAGTTTTGCAAAGAAACCAACATTATAAAAATGGTGAAGACTAATATGTTCGGAGAAAAATCAGAAAGAGTTGGACAAGTCAAAAAATAGGCACAAATCAATTTCGTAGGAGACTTTTAGGCTAATCAATTTGCTAAACATCTCAACAATAACTCAAGATGATGTCATAAGAGGCAACACAAAACCAAAAATTGCAATGGATAGGACTCACATTAGAGCTGTGCAAATAAAAGTCATTTAGAGAGTTGACTGTTGGAGCATAAGCCAAATGCAATGTAAGCTAGATGCTGATGAAATGTTTAATCTGTTATAGGGCATAAGTTCCTCGTTGAAACTCACAAGGAAAGTTGTTACCAATGTTATCAGAACCGGACAGGTCATCAAATTGGTAGACTCCAAAAATGTGAACTGGACCAGAACCAGATTAAAAAAAAAAAACACTAAAAAACCAATCAACCAAAAAATACACTATATTCAAATTTTGAAGAAAAACATATATGTTCATGTGCGTCCATATCAATCCAAACCATTATACACAAACACGAAAAGTTTCTCATACATAGCAAGGGTGTGCATAATCAAAATAGCACAAAGTGCAATCCATCTCTGAACCAAAAGCACATCAGCAAATAGGCTCTAAATTGCCTCTATAGTAAGTCATGCTCCAACAAATAGCCACATATCCTCAAAATAATTGCCTATATTGGGATCCTCAACATCACTATTGCCCACTAAGCATTAAAACAAGATACAAAAAGCTTAACATGCCAAATCAGTGATTTTGCTTGAGTGGAGGGTACATTTTTACTGGGGTCATGACAGAGTTGCTCAACAATCAATGCCACCAACGTCAAGACACAGAGGACTTGGTGCTCTTGATAAAATCCTAGTTCCATGCCATCATACCTAACATAATCAAAAGAAAACATTGCAATCTTCCCAATCCTGAAATCCTGAATATTGTTAATTCTACTTTCTCCATATGAACATCCTGAAACTAGTGTTGCAAAAATCGCGATAATATTGGAAAATCGCGATTTTTTGGGAAAAGAACCTTTGGAAAAAAAAAATATATATATATATATATTATTATTATTATTATTATTATTTGATATTTTGATGAGGAGGAGGAGGTGACAAAACCTACCCAGGCTACCCCTGTCACCAGTAGAGGATGTGGTCTACCTCCTATTGCTCCTAGTTCTTTAGCTTTTAGAGCACAGCAGAGTCCACTGCCAACTCCACCGGCATCTACATCTAGAGGGGCAGAGGAAATCAGTAGTATTAGAGTTTAGTTATTTGGTTCATTTCATTGTATATGACATTATGACTCATGATATGAGATACATTAATATATTTTTTGTTGATATTTTGAGGCTGAGTTGGGACTCAGGAGTCAGGACTTACTATTCAGGACATGATTTACTGTTATGTGTGATGTAGCACTAGAAATGATATTACACATCTTATATATTAGTTCTTTTATCATATTTATGTGTCAATGTATTTATTTTATGTTGTAGATGCTTTAGATATTAAAAAAATTGAAAACAAATGAATATATTTGTATGTTACAATCTTTTCCCAATTTTTACCGATCTTTTTTCTGATTTTTACGATTTTTTCTGAATTTTTCCCCTCGCTGATAATATCCGATAACGATTACTGCAACATTGCCCAAAACACTTAATGGTAATGTTAAAAATTTAAGTAAAAGGATGCACTTTAAGAATTTAACATCACCATTCAATACATAGCATTAGTAGGGCCCTAGGGTTGAGTATTAGGCTGTTTCACTCATAAATTATAGTGTTTCTATTTTTGAATATATATATATATATATATATATATATATATGATTTCTATGGATCCTTAGTAGTGTCATAAAATGTTGTTCTATGGAATTATATGGTTTCATATGGAACCAGGCAATTCGACGAAAATAGGCCAGTTCAGCACCAAACAGGTACAAGAACCAGATAATATCATAATTCTGTACCGAACTGGCCTTTTCCAATTCTGGGCAACCAATTGACCTACTAGCATTTTTGCCTCCAAATAGGTCAGACCAGCTAGTTTCGATAACACTGGGTGTTACTAAATTCAATGCAAACAATTGTAAAATTGCACAAGAAACATACTTTCCTAGCCCAAAGATTACCATGAAAGGAAATGCAGAAAGCAACATAGAAATATATGATTCAAATGCCTCCAGAAAAACATCACAAGGATTTAGATCACAAATCATGTTACAGTGTCTTTTATGTATTTGGAAATTCTTTTGGGCTTACTAGATCCATTATTAATCACTTTTCTTGTCCCTTAAATATAATGCTCAAAATTAACCTGCGAAGGAGTCAACATACATTGTGCCTACTCAAACTAGAGAGTTGACGGTAATCCTTCTACAGAACCATTTGAGTGAGGTGCAAAACTATTTCCATCAATAACACTTCCCATACATCCAAAATGCATATTATCAATGCCTCGTTAAGTTATTTCCATTTCTCTCATGTGGCCAAAAAACTCACGAGGTCTGACTCACAAATATGTGGCTCCAACAAATTACCCCATCTCCACTAGCGCTTTAACAAGATAATATCAAAAGATCAACAAATTAAATATGTCAATAATAAGTTGAAAAAATATATAAAATATAAAATCAATAACACAAGTATCCACATAGCAGGTACTCAATCACCAAAGATGCCATTTACCTAATAGCCCCTTAAGTGTAATACAATAACAAGAGGGTGTGGCCCCCAAAATATAAAAGAAAGAAACAAAACCCATTGGCTAGCATAATACTTGATCACTAAATTCCATGGCCAAGAAATAAGTCTCTAAATATGCATAAAGAGAAAATACAAAGACAATAAATTGAAGAAAAATTGCAAAGGTGAATTAGCACACTGATAAAAAAAAATTCTTGTTACACACCAAAAGTGGGTAACCCATAAAAAAATTTATTTCTCCTCATTTGACAGCAAGCTAGCCAGCAGCCCTATGATGATCTTCAAATAGTATTACGTCAGAGTTCTCCACCTACTGCTCTGGTTAGTGTTCTCTCCCGTTTGGTATTCTTCTTGAAAGAAGGTGGGCCATCTATCAGCAGGTACTCTAACCATTTTAGCAATCAAGTGCTTTAATTTGATGTTATGGGCATATTAATATGAATCACAAGGCAAACTAGATGATTGATCACTCTTGATTGTATCCTTGTTCCCCATGCTTCACTTGGGAAGTTAGTCTTTAATTCTAGTCCAATGGGACCTCCTCAAAGGCCTTATGGTTTAGGAGAGGCACTATTGGGGAGGCACTGATTGATATAGCATGTTCAAGGTAATCCATACCACTTTCCATCTCTCCCAATTATTCATTTCCATTCTTTGGCTTGATAGTCTTTGGTCATTGGGATTCGCATATTAGAGTCACACAATTTGAGTCAAGGACCAAAAACTTGGCCTCGAAGGTTGATGCAATTGAAAGAACAATCAAAGCATATAAAAGCACAATAGAAAGAAAATGTAAAATGCAAAAGATGGCTGGGACTTATTTAGCACATGGGAAAAAGCTATGTTGCCAGGAAACGTGGGTGCGGGGACAGGGACTAGGACGGGGACGACATTTTTGGAAACAGGGTGCGTGGGTTCGTCGGGTAATATAATAATATTAAATTTTAATAATTATATTTTATAAATTATAAATTTATAAGTAATAATATATATGAAATTTGAATTTGTATATTTTTTCAACTTTAAACAAGAAAACTTTAATGATAATCATTTAAATGGGACAGATTTTGTCACACACAGCTGACTGAGATACACTAGCCAAGTTTCCTACAAACTCAAGAGTACGCTCAAAAATCCTAAAGTATTCTGAGTTCTCAAAGACTCAACATTTTAAACTTTATTTTATTGGGCTGCCTTGTGTGTTTGGTGGGACAGTAGTGAAATATATGCTGCCAGCAGCCATAATTTATACTTTAATGTAGCCACAAGCCTAAAAAAAAACCACATAATTTATATGTTAATGACAAATGTAATGATTCAATTTTTCAAAAATTAAAATATATATACTATGAACTGTTTTTCCTGAACAAATTCTGAACCATTTAATTGGATTTTGTTGATCCATGGTGAAATTACATTGCAAGGGCAAGCAACACCATTGTTAGAGGGTAGATAATGAACTAGCTTGAATGTTGTGTAGATGATTGAGTTGAAAATTTGAAATACATTCTCACTGAACAGTTTATATTGTAAAGAATAGCACAGAGCTATATTCAGTGTATGAATGCAATTATGTAATGCCATTCATTAATGCAAAAAATAATGAAGATTTTCTGCATTTTATTAATCTAATTGCAACTATTTCAGGTGAAAAGAACTGAAACGTATACTTCTCATATTATAGTATATAGTATAAAAAATTAAAAATTTAACAAGTTTGGGCTAAGTAGAGGTAAGTTTGTGACATTGTCATCTCTGTTTGGGGCTTCGGTTGGGTATAGGAGTCTGCATAGGGAGGCCGAGGTTTGTTCCTTAGTGAACAGTGAGCTGTTTTGTGTAAACAGTGGCATGAATCAAGCCCTACAGCTCAGCGTTTGACAACAACAAGGAGCAGAGACTATGCCGCAGCTGTAGGAGGCAAATTGAGAGTATAAAAGTGGATTGACAGTTGTGGCTCATGTTGCAGACAGTCCGAAACAACAAGAAATTGTGACATTCATTCCGGCAATTCTGCTTAATGTAGTTGAGCCCCTGTGGGTGTTCACTGTTCAAATGTGTAATATAATGCACCTATATTTTTCACACGTGGGTCTTGTGAAACTTTTTCATGGAATAATAAAATTGAAAACGAAAACTTGTAAATACCACTGCCGCTGAAGCTGCTCTATCCACTGTCGCTGAAGCTGCCCACTGCTGCTGAAGCTGCCCACTGCCGCCAGAAATGGTAAACGGGGACGGCTCAAGCCTCAACCAAATGGAAAAAACTTAAAAGTTAAATGAAATCAGTAATCACGTATCAGATATTTGCTTGTGTGCGTTCATAAAGAGTTAAAGTCTTAAAGATTTAGGGTTTTTTAAGTTTTTTACCTTTGTTATAAGTTATTTTTTAAATTTCAATAAAAAAAATTATTTGAAAATTAAATTTTTAATATAGTTTTTTTTATGAAGAACCCAAGAACCCAACCCGAAGAACCCGAAAAACCCCAGAACCCAAGAACCCGTTAAAGGAAAAGAACCCAATTTTTTTTTTTGAAGAACCCGATTCTTCATGGAAGAACCTGGTTCTTCTGGGTTCGTCTGGGAAGAACCCGTACCCGAATCCGGTACTTGGATGCGGGAACCCGGGACGGGTTCGAGAACCCCACCCCCGGGTGCGGGTACCCATGCAACATAGGGAAAAAGTATAGCATGAGCTATACTCCCCTCAATAGCCATCACCTAGTTCCTCAACATTTGATGCATCATCTAAACTAAAGGAACTCTTAAACATCCCAACCCCAAAGAGCAAGAAGTTGTTGCATCTTAAAGAGGTATTGCAAAAGCACAAAGCAAGCATGGGCTCCTAAGCTATGCACCAAAGAAGGATAAAGCATAAAGGCTCACTAGAGGGGTGGAAAAACCAATCCAAGGAAAGGGGTAACTCATGCTTCCAAAATTTCTCCCACTTTACATCATTATGATTAGGACCTTGGATCCCCATTAGCTGGTCCCATGGTGTTGGCATCTTCCTTGAAGTCTTTCCCACTCCATGACCATCTTATCACACACACTTATGGATGCATGGCTCTACCTAGGACAACTCCTCCCCTTGGGGCCTTGAAACACCTGATAGGGTTGTGGACCTAATTATCCGTAGCATAAGTTAGGTAACACATTTACAAATCTTGAACTACTTAGACATTTGAAGGTGACTTTGGTGTATAATATTTATGTGCCCCTAACATTAGATATGGTCTGTTATGATGTTTTCATGGTTTTCTGTCCCTAATGATGTTGATCTCACTTGATCTTGGGAGGTTTGTTTGGTATCACACATGCAACAAAGATCCCTTGAGGGATGGCTTGACCTCTTTTCAACACCTTCCAAGGGTACTTCGCCTCATTCCGAGAGCAGATATGAACTTATGTCCCCAACATTGGCCTTCCAGAGATAAGTGTTACGCCTGTCACCACACATTCTAGCAAGGCCCTAAGAGATGAAACCCAAGGGACAACTACTAGACTAACTGAAAACAATGGGACACTGACCCACTGTCACCTCAGCTAATGTCCCTTTCTATTTGCAGCTTCACCAATGGGAGGAGTCCCAGTAGGTAGGAAATCACTTGGAATGGATTCGTCAATAATTAGGGGCTAAGTGATTTCACAAAGCCATTCAAGGAGAGACACAATAAAGGCTCAATGATTCAAATAAGCTAACACGCTCTCCAAGAAAGACCTTGGAGAGAGAAGATCAAGACCTAGGGTTTGAGATATGCAATCGTAATATGTATTCCTTAGGTCAAGACTTTAGGGGATGAGGTAGGACCTCTCAAAGAAGCTCTATGTGATTATTTAACACGTCTAAAAGGCTCTTCACACTCTTTGAAAAATCTAACGAAGGCTTGCGCTATACCTAGGGTTTATGAATAAGCGTGGGAAGAAATACTTCCAATGTACTCACTAGGTCAAGGCAAGGGAAGAGAAAGGGCTTCTTATGACTTATTCCAATCAATACTAAGCTCATACAACCCTAAAAGAAGTCCCCAAGGTGAGAGAGAAAGACCTGGGTTATCCCTCCTGGAATGGCACCTAGGGCAAGAGATTTTATGGATGAAACTCAGGCAGATGCCCACCAAACATGGATCATAGGTAGCCTAGACCCTAAGCTTCATGTGTGGACCCTCAGATTCCCGAAAAATCACTTCCTTAAAATTTCACTGCAAGCCCCAGATTACCCTCCTACCTTTAGGGGACCAAATTTTAGGAGAAAATATGAAGAGAAGAGTTGATCACCAAACTTCTTGGACTAGTGCCTAGTCCTTTGGGCTATGGAGTCTTAGATGATTTAAAATTGGCCAAAATTGTCCTTAAGGAGGCTAAAGATTGATGCCATAGCAACCAACCTTTAACATTTACCCACTCAAGATTTATGGAGTTTTATGGAAGAAAGACAAAATTTCATCCACTAGGAACATTCATCATTTTCCATACAATGAGTAACATATGCAATTTCCAACCAAGAAGCTTTCCAAAAATGATTTTCAACAATTAGGGCACAATAGCATTAACCTAGTTGCAACAATTCCATACATTAGACATAATTTCAAGAAAATATTCAACAAGAAACACTTACAAGATGACAATATGATATATCCATCCACAAATCATGAGATAGCTCCAAAGAAGATCAAAAATTTCAGCTCCAAATGTCAAAATGCATCTAAGAATCTCCAATAGTCTCCAAAGAAACAGTGTCATTTCTTTTACAAGAAGAGAATCCAAGTAATGATGATGATCTCTCACAAAATGAGAGTCATCTTATTTATATGATCCTCTAATCTAATTCGAATTAGCCTAATAGCTCCTAGAATTATAAAATAATGTGCAAATTACAAATCTTGGTTACAAGCCCACCAATTAGTTGATAAAATGATGAAGAAGCGGTGATTTAGTCAGTACCATTTTAAGTAAAGCTAACCTAAGCGGGGATCTCAATAAGCACCCTCTAACTGCCCTCGACCACCGAGAGAGGACCGGAGGGACGGAGTCACTCACTATTCCGATGGTGAGGGCCAAAGTGAATCAAAATGATGAAATTGTGGTACAGATGGGTCGTTGAAGGGCCTCATTGAGTCCTCAAGGTGCCATGATGTGAGAGAGGGCTCCATGAATGGTGGACAAGGGGGAAGCCCTTGATCTTTAGGTAAATCATCATGTGGTGCTCCAAAGTGGCTTTGGGGCATAAGTATCAGCCTCATGGGTCTCCTAATGAAGAATAAGCTTGTAGACTACTCCAAATAAGGGCATGGAAGACGATGCTTTTCCTCCCATGTCTCAAGGATGAGACAAACCTCCTCTGGGCCTCGAATCAGCTGTCAAACCTTTTATATATTGCTAAGCCAACTGGGGACATTTCTAGTCCAAATGCATCATCGCATATAATGTGGGGCAATGAGAAAGTTGCTGAAGGTGTTGAGTCTTCCCATGGCATGAGAAAATGCTTAGTCACATGATGGAAACCCATGGCTCTCAACGCACCCCCTACAAGTGTCAATATGATCCTCTAGTGGGCTTGGGCCCTAGTTAAGTTGCCCAGCCCATGATGAAACCACCTGCCAATTACGCATAAGATCCAATGTGTCTCCTCACCATCAGGTACAATAATTCATTAGTGCATCTAAGTGAACCAAGCTTGTTAATCAAGGGCACAAATGAGACTTCATAATGGGTTTCCCTTCCAAATTTGGGGCTTTGAGCATGTAATGGTGTTATCTCCCTAGGTACGAGTGGTTAATAAACAACCCTACTAGGTGTTCCCAACCCCTAAAGGGAAAGACATGCCCTAGGTGTTGAAAAGTGTAACTAGGTTCAGTCTTCATAATGACATGTGTAATTGTGATTTTACGTAACTGATGCAATGAACAAAAATAAAATTATTATTGTAATGCTTGTCTCATGGGTTTCATGAGCAAGGAATTTTATTTTTAGGTAAGGCTCCCATTGTGAGTCTTTAGGATTGGTCATAAAGTCAAATTGAGTCAATGTCGTGTATGAAGAACCCCTTTTGGGCATGTTACGTATTTGTTGTTGAAAAGTATACCTAGGTTCAGTCTTCATAATGACGTGTAATTTAGATTTTATGTAATTGATGAAAAAGAAGAAAAATAAGATTATTGTAATGCTTGTCTCATAGATTTCATGAGCAAGGAATTTTATTTTAGTGATCGTTGCCATTGTGAGCCTTTAGGATTTGTCATCTAGTCATAAAAGTCAATTTGAGTCTATGTCATGTATGAAGGACCCTTCTTGGGCATGTTACACATTTGTATGAGCCATTAAATGTATAGGAATACCCTCCAAGGCCAAGCAAAGTCTCCTGCTCAAGTCGGCTTAAAGAGGGATAATTATATCTTCACTAAATGTCACGTCGAGCCAGCTTGCAATGATGTCAGCCTATTATGGTGGCAAACAACTATAAATAGGCCACTCAGCCTCATTTCAGGGCAAGGAATTTTCGTTCAGGTCTGAAGTTAGACAAAAGTGCGAAGGTCAGAAAAGAAAGCCTCCTAGCCAACGTGAAGATAGAAAGAAGAGCGAAGTTTTCTTGGGCATCTCTTGGATCAGTTTTCGATCTATTTTAGGACACACATGCAAAGGAGGTAGAGGATACTTGCTGTAGAAAGAACTGAGAAAGATAACAGTCCTAATAGGGTAGCCGAATTGGAAGAAATTCAAGGCAAGAAGGGAGCCGAGTCAAGCTAGAAGTAGACCTTATCCAAAGCAAAGAAAGTGAAGGCATAAGATAAGGTCTTGTGCATAATCTAGGGTTCCTAAAATGAGATTGCAGACCTAATTCAAGGAGGTTGAAGGTGTGAAGCAGAAGGAGGTCGAAGTGGAAGAGGAATCAAGAAAAAAGAAACAGCAGAAAATTTACTATCATTGTCTAAGGATCTCATCAAGGAAATGTGTGCCTTGGTCTTGGAGGAGCAAACAGGTCAAGGGTTTTGGACCTGTATTTGTCAATTGCAATCTCTATAAGAAGAATGTGTTCAAGTTTTCCTCTCAAGTGGAAGAGGTTTTGGCCCTGGAAGATAGCCTATATTCTGTGTCTCTTGCCTCTTCAAGGTTTATTCATTGGTATTTGTTTGATGAAGAAGAACACTAACAACCTAAGTAATAGAAGATCCTAATCCAAAGAAGTAAAAAGCACTCACAAGCTGTTACTAATAGAAGAGAAATCACTTAATTGCTATACCCTAGATTTCTCAACATGAGATCAGAGCTAAGGTGACTAAGTCAAGGAAGGGCATCTTATCAAGGGACACTCAAGGATCAAACCTCAAGGAAGGCATCAAAGCGAAGATCATCTTGAAGTCAAAGGAAGCTAGATCAAAAGGCATGTCATCTCACGCTCTGTGGGATCAAGGATCATTCTTGAAGAAAACTACCTTCATCAAGGAGAAGTTTTATATCCTCTAAATCATCATCAACATCAAGGAAGCAACAAGAAGAAGGAGCATCCTATCAAATAAGTATATTTATGTCCACATTTGAATTTGTCAAAATGTCTTTTTGCAAGGAAAGCAACAAATTGATAGGGGCTTCAAACTATCTTGCATGGAAGAAAAGGACAAATCTGAATCTTATTGAAAATGAGGTTATGGAACATGTCAAAGGTTCTATCACTAAACCAAGAAAGGAAGATGTTTAAGCTCTTGCCAAATATAAGAAAGGGGAAGTTAGGGCTCAAAGGTTTCTCATAAAATCCATCAAGAATCCATACATCCCATATGTATCTAAACTCGAAACTTCAAAATAAATCTATGACAAATTGGTAGAGTTGTATTCCATAAGCATTGTTGGAAAAGTCATCTCATTAAGGAAAGAGCTATACAAGTTGAAGATGTCAAGGAAAGATGAAATAGCCTCATACTTTATGAGGATATCTTAAATCTGAGATCAACTGCAAGATCAGGGAGAAGTCATGTCTGATAGAGAAATGACTACAGTGGTATTAAATGCACTACCGAAGGAGTGGGGTAATTTTACTTCAAGTATTTATGGGAAGAAAGAAGCTACTCCATTCCAAGATCGATGGTCACTATGCAAGATTGAAGAATCTAGAGTCTAGACTAAAGGCCAAATCTGAGGTGGGAGCAGGTGAGCAAAGTCAAGCTTATGCTACAATGACAAGAAGAAAGGGAAATTTTGGAAAGTTTGGTTCTTGGAAAAAGAAAAGGCTCATGTCTAAGATTCAATGCTATGGGTGTTAAGAATATGGGCACTACAAAAGAAATTGTCCTAAGATCAAGGACAATAACAAAAGAGGAAGAGAAGAAACCCATATCACTGAAGAAGTGGAGGAAGTTGAAAAGAAGAAATCCAAGAATGAGGAAGTAAGAGATCTCTATTATAATTGAGATAGTCTTCCTCACCTAAGTTCTTCTCAAGTTTCGTCTTCTATTGTAGGATATGGCTATCATTATTCACTAAGAAATATGATGGGATGCATCATGGCATCATAGAAGCATTGAAAACAAAAGCTCGAGACATCATCATAGAGAAGCATGAAAGATGGTTAGAATCTATGGAAGTCAAGGATATACTCTTGGGAATCTCATTGGAAACATAAGTGGCAAGGTCATCTAGTACAAGGTTTATCATACATCTGTCAGAAGGAAACATTTGTTGATGGGGATACTTTAGATCCTCAAGATTCTTTGATGGAATCTTCATTGAAAGGTTCACCGATCATGAGGAAAAGCAAGTGTTTCATCAAGAATGACAAACTTGCGGAATTCATGGGATGATGGGATGATGACATAAAAGTGAACCAGATCAAGGGATTGAAGCTCTTTCAATCAAGGAAGTTGTTGCATGAAGTTTGGATGACCCAAAGGAAAAATGAGGTATGTGAGCTTACATTTGATATTGTGGAAGTCATGTCATATGGTTGCTGGTATCATGAACCAATGCTCCATCTTAAGAGCATGATCAAAGAAAGGATCTCTTCCCTCAAAGGGATGCAGGAATGCATAGCTCACATTCACTAGATGAAATCAACATAATATGTCCTCATATGTAGTATGAGGTGGTTGACTACACTTAAGGAACTCTAATTGGAAGTTCTTGAGAATGCAGTGTGAAGAAAGGATGGAAGAGATCGTGGAATATTCAACCGTGGTAAAGGCAATCAACATCCGAAAGACCAAGAAGATTTGACTAGGATATGAAGACTCTGATGGAGTCTGAAAAAGAAAGAGACCCTTGACAATATACATACTTTGGGATATGTGTCGATATGTATGCAGGATGCTGATGCAAACTAAAAGATGTCATGATGAAAGACCATCACAAAGGTAATGTTGATTTTAATGTTCATTCCTTTATTTTTGAACAAATATCTCGATGGGTTCATGCAGGGCTGCCAAGGGAAGATTTATGGATATCTTCCACCACTGATGCACATCTAGTAGGATGAAATATCCTTAAGTAAACATGGCATGAAGAAAGCAGCATGGCATGAAGGAAGGCCAGATATGGATTGATGGATCACTTTCCGATGCTGACATGGCTAACTCATGGATGAAAGTGATGGATGGTCAGTGCCCTATGTATAAGTCCCAAACATGAAGACTCTTAGATAATGAAAAGAAGTTCATGACATCGCGAAGAGGAGTTCTTCAAGCAGTTGGTTGTCCCATCATCTCCACCTGGGGAGCTGCTATAGGTCCCTAATTAAGAGAGAGCATGGAAACAAGTTTCTTACTTTGAAGAAACTTGGAAATTCCTAAGCCAAGAGGGAGCTTAGGTACATTCCTTTCATAAGAATGAGTACAATCCTTTATTGGAATAGATATGTCCTCCCTAATTAAGAGGGAGAGATAGACACATCATTCTTGTCTTCACTTGGGAAGGCAGAATGGAGGATTGGGTAAACATATGGCATCCGATACTCTTTGAGGATGAGTTAGGGCATCCAAGATAACAGTAATTATAGAGGACCAATATTTTTTGAGGACTAGGAATCCAAGATAAGAATAGTCCTAGTGGAATACACCCTGAGAACCCAGGTTGGGTATGTTCCGAGAGAGACAATGATGAGGGTGTATATAAATCATTGGTCTCACCAGCATTGTGCTCTGATCTCGTGGAGAGATAGAGCTATTAGTTAAGGCCTTGCTATGTGACAATGTTGGTTGATATGATGCTACACAGATGGTTTACCAATCCGACTCTTCTTATGAGAAATTCTTCAGATAGAGAATGACCAAGTACCACAATGAATACCACCCTAGTTAAGAGGGAGTGTTGAAAAGTGTAACTAAGTTCGGTCTTCATAATGACATGTAATTATGATTTCATGTAATTGATGAAAAGAAGAAAAATAAAATTATTGTAATGCTTGTCTCATGGGTTTCATGAGCAAGGAATTTTATTTTAGTGATGGCTCCCATTGTGAGCATTGGGATTTGTCATCTAGTCATAAAAGTCAATTTGATTCTATCTCATGTATGAAGGACCCTTCTTGGACATGTTACACTTTTGTATGAGTCATTAAATGTATAGAGGGCCCTCCAAGGCCAAGCAACGTCTCCTCCTCAAGTCGGCTTAAAGAGGGATAATTATATCTTCACTAAATGACACGTCGACCTAGCTTACAGTCATGTTGGCCTATTATGGTGGCAAACAACTATAAATAGGCCACTTAGCCTCATTTCTGAGCAAGGAATTTTGGTGCAGGTCTGAAGTTAGCCAGAAGTGCGAAGGTCAGAAAAGAAAGCCTCCTAGCCAGCGTGAAGATAGAAAGAAGAGCGAAGTTTTCTTGGGCATCTCTTGGATCTGTTTTGGGTATGTTTTAGGACACACATGCGAAGGAGGTAGAGGATACTTGCTGCAAAAAGAACCAAGAAAGATAGCAGTCCTAATAGGGCAACCGAATTGGAAAAAAGTCAAGACAACAAGGGAGTCAAGTCAAGCTAGAAGTAGACCCTATCCAAAGCAAAGAAAGGGAAGGCATAAGATAAGGTCTTGTGCATAAGCTAGGGTTTCTAAAATAAGATTGCAAACCTAATTCAAGGAGGCTGAAGGTGTGAAGCAAAAGGAGGTCGAAGTGGAAAAAGAGTCGAGAAAAAGGAAACAACAGAAAGTTGACTATTGTTGTCTAAGGATCTCATAAAGGAAACTTGTGCCTTAGGTTTGGAGTAGCAAATAGGTCAACGGTTTTGGTCTTGGTATTTGTCAACTGGAATCTCTATAAGAAGAATAATTTGTTCGGGATTTCCTCTCAAGTGGGAGAGGTTTCTCTGTGGCCTCTTTATGGTTTATGCATTGGTAGTTTTTTGATGAAGAAGAACACTAATAACCTAAGTAAAAGAAGATCATATTCTAAAGAAGTAAGAAGCACTCACAAGCCGTTACTAATAGAAGAGAAATCACTTAATTGTTATCCCCTAAATTTCTCAACATTTGTATGAGACATTAAAAGGATAAAATGGCCCTCCAAGACCAAGTTAAAGCATCTCTGTCAGGTTGGCTTCAAGATGGAATAAAGGACCTATATCAAAAGGACATGTCAGCTTATTTGCATGGGTAACCACTATAGGCAGCTCGGCCTCATTTCATAAACAAGATTTCCGGTCTAGGACAAGTCTGCAATAAGAAGTGCAAGAATCACTTGGGAAGGAAGCTCATAACCAACGAAGAGAAGGAAATGAAGAGTGAAGTCTTTGGTATCATTTTTTGTTTTTTTTTGGGTTAAGTACACTCCACACATGCGAAGTATAGGTGTTGTATGCTGCAAAAGGAGCTGAGGTATTGAAGTCACTGCCAAAGGTCAATCCAAGGAGAAAGTCAAGTGAAGAATCAAGTCGAGTTAAGGAGGAATAGTTTCCATCTCAAAGAGAAGAAGTTTGAGAGACAATATCTCTCTCAAACACTGCAACTAGGGTTCCTGGATTAGGGACAAAAGTTGCAGGCTTGTTCCTCGGAACCAAAACTCTAAAAGGCGGCTGAGAAGGTGGAAGAATCAAGAAGTTTGACTATCATTGACTCAAGGAAAAAGGAACTCGTCAAGGAAGCTTTGTGACTTGGTCTTGGAGAGGCAAATAGGTCAACTGTCTTGGTCTTGGTATTTTTTAATTGAAATCTCTTTAAGAAGAAGAATATTTTTGGGTTTTCCTCTCAAGTGGGATAGGTTTTGGCCCTGGTTGATCGCCTATATTTTGTGTCCTTGTCTCTTTATTGTTTATGCATTGGTAGTTGTTTGATGAAGAAGAACACAATAATAATCTAAGTAAAGAAAAGAGCTTAATCTAAACAAGTAAAAAGCATTCACAAGCAATTATCATTAGAAGAGAAATCACCTAATTGCTATGCCCTAGACTTCTCAAAATGGTATCAAAGCTAAGGTGACAAAGTCGAGGGGCATCTCATCAAGGGACACTCAAGCACTCAAGGATCAAATCTCGAGAAAGACAACAAAGCAAATTGAAGGATATCAATGTGAAGTCAATTTCTACAAAGAAGTATCAAAACCCTGGATCGAAGAAGAAGATCTACACCAAGAAGAAATATTGGGATCCTCAAAAGACCACAAAGACCTTACTCAAGTTGAAGGGACTTATGAATCAAGTTTCTTGAAGACTATCCATCCTCAAGAACCAAGATCAAGGACGCTGTCATCATCGTCAAAAGTTCTAAGGCGATTTCCTCTCGTTGAAGCAAAGGACCTTAGCATTGAAGAAGATCATCCAAGAAGCATCAAAACCAACGTTGCACGAAGCGAGGACGTTTTCTAGAAGCGGGGACACGAAAGTGTCATTTCCCAAAAATATAGGAAGTGAAGTGTCTCAGAAGCATTTACTATATATATATTTGCATTTATATTAAAAGAAACATCCAAAATACCAAATTAGTTGTCGAAGACATGAAAACATGCATATTTTTACATAAAACAAGATAGATATGGCATCCATTGTACATCAATGATTAATTATTCCAGCATCAACCATCTTGAATCTAGATTCCTCTTCTCTTGTCTAGCCTTTAGCTCTACTTCAATTCTATAGGGATATTAGACAACATTGCTTATTTTTTATCAAACAGCTTAATCCAAGCCTTATAATATGGTAGAGAGAGCTTAACATGCCTGATCAATGATTTTGACTTGAGTGAAGAATACATAATTGCTAAGGCCATGACAAAGGAGTTCAACAATCAACAACACCAACACTGGGGTACATATAGGGCTTGGTCCTCTTGATTAAATGCTAATCACATGCCCTCATACATGATATAATGCAATGAAACGCCACAATCCCATTGATCCTAAAATCTGTTAAGTCTGTTGAATTTTGAATGGGATATGAAATTCTATTTTCTCCATATGAAGTCTGATGAGGTTGCAACCACTCTCAATAATCCTTAGGCATTTCATGGTAATGTTAAAAATTTGAGTAAAAGGATGGAAATAAAAGATAAAGGAGAATGTCACTTTTACTTTAAGAATATAACATTACCATTAGGGAGCATCTATGAACCGTATAGGGATCATCAACAAGCACCTTGGAAGTATTCGGAAAGTGTAGTTCTAAACATAATAGTTCGAAATTTCTAAAAAAAAACAAAAAAAAGCCCCGCGGAATAGTGTGAATTGTCCACATCTTGGATCTGTTCATGATCCGCGGTGAATACACACCCGAACCTCCACAGATCCACACCCGATCCTTTCCCCATCTGCGGATCGGGCAGTAGGAACCGCAGATCAGGCCCCACGAATCCAATTTTTCAGGAATCACCAAAAAGGGTAGAACCGTGAATTCGTACGAGATGCGGTTCTCCCTCCAGATCCTTGCAGGGGAGACCGTTCCTGCAACACTGATCAAGACATCATCAAGAAGTCATCATTATCAACAAGGACATCACTATCAAAGGATCTAAAGTGATCTCCTTCTTTTTGAAGTCAAGGACCACTCTTGAAGAGATCTATCTTCATCAACGAGAAGTTCTCTATCATCTATATTATCATCAAATAAGGAGGCAACAAGTGGAAGAAACATCTTCACAAGTAAGTATGTTTATGTATGATCTGTCAAAATGTCTTTTTGCAAGGGAAGCAACAAATTGGTTGGGGCTTCAAACTATCTTGCATGGAAGTAGAGGACAGATTTGAATACCATTGAAAATGAGGTTATGGATCATGTCAAAGGATCTATCACCAAACCAGCGAAAGAAGATGCTCAAGCACTTGCAAAGTTTATGAAAGGGGAAGTAAGGGCTCAAAGGATACTCATAGAATACATCAAGGATACCCTCATTCCATATGTATCTAAACTCGACACCTCAAAAGAAATATATGACAAATTGGTAGAGTTGTTTTCTATAAGCATTGCACGAGAAGTTATCTCTCTAAGGTAAGAACTCTACAAGCTAAGGATATTGAAAGAAGGAAAAGACTCATACTTTATGAGGATATCTAAAATAAGGGATCAACTTCAAGATCTGGGAGATGTAATGGCTGACAAGGAGATAACCACTGTAGTACTAAATGCACTACCAGAGGAATGGGGTAACTTTACTTCAAGCATTTATGCGAAGAAAGAAGCGACTCCATTCCAGGATCTATGGTCACTATGCAAGATTGAAGAATATAGACTAAAGACCAAATCTGATGTAGGATCAAGTTAGAAAAATCAAGCTTATGTGGGAATGACAAGAAGAAAGGGAAAAATTTGGAAAGCATGGTTGTCGGAAAAAGAAAAGGGACATGGCTAAGATTCAATGCTATGGATGTCAAGAATATGGGCATTACAAAAGAGAATGCCCTAAGATCAAGAAGGACAATAACAAAAGAGAAGAAGCCCATATCACCGAGGAAGTGGAGGACGCTAAAAAGAAGAAGTCTAAGAAAGAGGAAATAAGAGATCTCTACTATGACTGAGATAGTCTTCCTCACCTATGTTCTTTTCAAGTTCCTGTTTTTTAATTCTTCTATTGTAAGATATGGCTATCGTGAAAATTAATGGGATGCATCATGGCATCATAGAAGTGTTAAAAACTAGAGCTCGTGATA
The DNA here is from genome assembly GCA_031772625.1 of Pinus tabuliformis. NCBI lineage: Eukaryota > Viridiplantae > Streptophyta > Pinopsida > Pinales > Pinaceae > Pinus > Pinus tabuliformis. The sequence continues at coordinate 771,249,648 of CM062816.1, forward strand.
TCATGGAGAAGCATGAAAGATGGTTGAAATCGAAGTCCATGGCAGTCCGCTATGGAAGGATATAGCTCTTGGAAACCTCATTTGTAACATAGGTGGTACTTATGGAAAAGAAAGAAAAGGCCATCTCATACAAGCTCATCATACATCTGTCAAAAAAAACATTTGTTGGATGAGGATACTCAAGATCCTCTATTGGAATCTTCGTCATAAGGTTCACCAATCAAAAGGAAGCAAGGGTTTCATCAAGAATTCCAAACTTGTGGAATTCATGGATGATGGTATGATGACAAAAGAGGTGAACCAGATCAAGGGATTGAAGTTCTTTCAATCAATGAAGTTTGAATGACATGAAGGAAAATGAGGTATGTATGCTAACATTCGATATTGTAGAGTCATGTCATATGGTTCCAGGTATAGATGGATAAATGCTCTATCTCGAGAGCATGATCAAAAGAAAGGATATACTCCTTTGAAACGATGCAGGAAAGCATGAGTCACACATTGTCTAGAAGAAATCAACATAATATATCCTCATATGAAATATGAGGTGGTTGACCATGACTGGAGGAACTCTGATTAAAAGTTCCTGGGAAGAAAATGTGTGAAGAAAGAAGGAAAGAGATCGTGGAATGTGCAAACCATGAAGAAGGCAATCAACATTCGAGGACTAAGAGATTTGACTAGGATATCTCCATGAAAGATATAAGGACTTTGGTGAAGTCTGAAACAGAAAGAGACCCTAGAAGATGTCATGATGAAAGACCATCACAAATGTAATTTTGATTTAATGTTCATTCGTTTATTTTTGAATGATATCTGGATGGGCTTGTGCAGGGCTATCAAGGGAAGATCTATGGATATCTTCGACCCATGATGTCCATGTAGTAGGATGAAATATCCTTAAGGAAACATGACATGAAGAAGGCAACGTGGCATGAAGGAAGGCCAAAAAGGACATGATGGATCCTTTAGGTTAAGTACACTCCACACATGCGAAGTATAGGTGTTGTCTACTACAGAAGGAACTGAGGTATTGAAGTCACTATCGAAGGTCAATCCAAGGAGAAAGTCAAGTGAAGAATCAAGCCGAGTTAAGGAGGAATAGTTTCCATCTCAAAGCGAAGAATTTTGAGGGACAATATCTCTCTTAAACACAACAACTAGGGTTTCTACATTAGGGCCAAAAGTTGCAAGTTTGTTGCTAGGAACCAAAACCCTAAAAGGCAGCCGAGAAGGAGGAAGAATCAAGAAGTTTGACTAACATTGACTCAAGGAAAAAGGAAATTGTCAAGGAAGCTTTGTGACTTGGTCTTGGAGAGGCAAATAGGTCAAGGGTCTTGGTCTTGGTATTCGTCAATTGAAGTCTCTATAAGAAGAAGAATTCGTTTGGGTTTTTCTCTCAAGTGGGAGAGATTTTGGCCTTGGTTGATCACCTATATTCTACATTTCTTGTCTATTTAATGTTTATGCATTGGTAGTTGTTTGATGAAGAAGAACACAATAATAATCTAAGCAAAGAAAAGATCCTAATCTAAAGATGTAAAAATCATTCACAATCAGTTATCATTAGAAGAGAAATCACCTAATTGATATGCCCTAGATTTCTCAACACTAGGTACACCCTTCAAGTGGTAGGTGTCCAATGGATAATGATGAGGTGGATAGGGACACACAGGGCTCAAGGCCAAATGGCATGGGCTCAAGGGTGGTAATGATGAGTGATGTCTAGATATTTGAGTGTATAGATGTAGAAGCGAGCAATCGTGGTACATGAGTTACCCCGAGCCTTGTTTTTCCAACCTTCTTCATTTTCCTTTTGCCTTTTCTTAATTTTTCCTTTATTATACTGCTTGGGGCTCTAGGGGATGACAGCATGTTGTGTATGATATAGCAATGATTACCCCCCCAAGGTGTGATAGTTCATCGCCCACCAGGGCTTGGGACATGCATGGGTTCCTTAATGATGCAAGGGGTGTTCATAGGGGCTCTAGGAACCAAGCTGATGGCCATAACAATAAGGGGATAGAGTTCATGTTTGGCTTTTGCCCATGCGCTAATTTTATTGTCCCAACCATCTTTTTCATTTTGTGGTATTATTTCCTTTTGTGTGTGGCCATGATATGCTTTTATTCTTTTTTTTAGCTGCATCAATCTCCGGGGCAACTTTCCAAGCCCGACCCAAACATGTAGACTAGGGGAGGGGGTGTACCAGAGCCTTATGAACCCAGTGGTCATGTGGAACCAGAGAGGGAAGATGATGAAATAGGACATCTAATGTGCAAAGGGGAGTGAAAAAAGTGGAATAGGAAAACGGGACCGCGCCACCAAAATCGAGGTTTCCCGAGTAGTGCCCATCCTAAAGCTATAAGCCAATAGGGGAGGTCCCATGGGACTAGGGTTGAAGATTAACCCCCGAATTTAAGGTGAGGGAACAAGACTATAGTCAAAACACTTCCTCCTTCCAAGTTACCTAATAATCCATACCCAAGTGTGCCCAAGGAAAACCAAGTATAAGCACCCGATTGCACACTAAAAGACATACCTTTAGGATTGGATGGCCCACCTTCAAACATATGCTCTAGACAGATGGGTGAGTGGGCATATGACTAGCTCAGGGAGCGGAGATCAATTGGCACAATATCGGCTACACTGGTGGCTATCAAGGGTTGTTGGTTGCCAGCTGAAGAAAAATCTAGGAGAAAAAAATTTCTCCTATGGGGTCACCCATCGATGGTTGGTAACAGTGCCTAGAGCAAATTCTACATAACTCTACACCTCTTTATGTACCTCTAGATGCCAAAACACTAGGCTTGAAGGCTTGTGTGTTGGCCTACTTGATGATATGCCAGAAGGACCCAACCCGCCCCTAACCCCACAAAACCCTAACCCCTACATAGACGTTGAAGAAGTCATTCAGCCGAAAATTTTGGTAGAATGCACTAAGTGATCATGGAACTGAATCTCGACTATCATTGCTTTTCAATTTGTTGATAGGAGACATGAAGCTCAAGCAGTGTTCATCAATCAACTGGTATTTCTTATTTGGTCAAATACTCTTTGTAGAACAAGGCTACCATGGTAGCATCAAACCATTGTGTTGTGGGTCTAGATCACTGGCATGTCCCCACTTCCCCAACACATTTTTATTGCAATTTGCTACTTCCCTCCTGTCTCCTCAAGCTTTTCTCTACACAAGGATGTATACAAGGACCCTTTCTAAGAATTATATTCAAATATTGTCCAATACTCAACTTCAAGGAACATCATCTTAGGGAACTTCAATGCAAAAGCTTTCTCTTTAGTGCATTTGATTTTTTAATTATTCCTTGGCATTAACCATTTCTAAATTTATCTTTGAAAACATAGAAGCCCCATTTAATGCATTTAAGAGATCGTCTATCTTTTATATTGCATCTTTGTTTCCTATTGTTATTTTGCACAAGGACATATAGTTTGTACACTCTTTTACAAATTTTCAATGCTTTCTACTACCAAGATGGCAACATTAAAGGGAGATTACAATGTTTGGACAAGTCATTTTCTCTTAAAATCTTTTAACATGTCTCTCTACTTCTTTTCTCCAAAAGGCTTAGCAATTATGGGATTTCTATAAGAAGCTAACTATTTTTCCTTTTTTTGTAACCAAGGGAATTAGCAATTGGTCAGTGTTACACAAGTGTGAGACGGGGTTGATTCTGGCCACTACCACTACATCTCTACGGACTACGACCTATCCTCCTCTTCGTAGACGGAGCTACTCCGTGGGATTCGAAACTTGGATCTCTTGTTTTACACAATACTTCATATCACGACGACTAGGGTGAGCCAGCAAAAGCTCCATTGGTCCAACAGTAGGGACAATCACAAGGTAGGCAAAGTACTAGTTGTTGGGAATCACAACCGCCGTTAGACCAAAACCTGCAGGTGTTAGTCAACGATCGCATCGCCAGAGATAAGGATCCACAAGAGGCAGTTAGTCCATGTCACAAAACACATGAGGAGCATTGGTTTATCCAATGTCCAACAATCTCCCCCCAACAATGGCTATTTTGGAAAGATAGCACAAAATTAGAAGCATTGGTTGTGAAAGCATCTCTCCTAGGTGATATTTTGTGGGAGAAAGTCACTAAGATAGTCAACTTCACTTCCTACAAGGGAGATGAATCTAAATATCTCCCTTGATGGGAAATTATTGATTCTAGGTGGGACAGGCAATTACATTCACCATTGCATTCACCATATCTGGCTATCGAACTCGTGACCTATGCTTTGATACCACTTGTTGGAAATCAAGATTGTCGTTAGACCAAAACCCGCAGGCGTTAGTCAACGATCGCATCGCCAAAGATAATGACCCACGAGAGGTGGTTAGTCCATGTCACAAAACACACGGGGAGTGTTGGTTTATCCAATTTCCAATGCTAGTATAATTACCAGTATGAGCACCAGCTCAGGTACAGGGGATCTAGCGAGTTCACAGCAAATGGAGCAACAGAGGTAGGATGAGGAGCTAGTAAAACCACCCACCACTAGCAATAGAACCAACAGAGAAGTTCGTCAAACAATGAAGGATGCACATGAGTTTATGGGAGCTCCTACGATGGGCAAGAGGGAGCACAGGCAACCAAACAAGTACCACGCATTCGTGACAAAGGTTGTTGAACCTTCCAGTTATGAGGAGGTTGCACAACATCAAGTGTGGCAAGATGCCAATGTGGAGTAGTACAACTCCATCATGACAAAGGATGTATGGGAGGTCGTGCCTAGACTTGTGGATAGGTCAGTAGTAGGCTCCAAATGGATCTATAAGATCAAGTATGTTGCAGATGGCAGTGTAGAGAAGTACAAGGCTAGGTTCGTGGCCAAGGGATATGCATAGAAGGAAGGTATAGATTATGAGGAGACCTTCACACTAGTGGCAAAATATACTTCCATCTAGTCAGTGATATCTCTAGCAGTGCAAATGGGATGGTAGATTCACCAGATGGACGTCAAGAAAACATTCTTGCACGGGGTGATAGAGGAGGAAGTATATATTGAAAAATCAGAGGGCTTCAAGACACATGAGAGAGGCACTCACATGTGCAAGCTAAAGAGCGCGTTATACGGGCTCAAACAGGCTCCCAAGGCATGGTATGTACTATGGCCAGATATACAACTACTTGCAGCAAATGGGCTTTGTGAAGAGCGACGTAGACTCCCCTTTGTATTATCTAATGGTTGGAGGTGAGCCACTCATCCTAGTGATGTATGTGGATGACCTCTTCTTGACAGGGTCATCAAGGCTCATAGAGGACTACAAGAGGAACCTGGCAATAGAATTTCAGATGAAGGCTTTGGCGCTGATGCATTACTTCCTAGGCTTGGAGGTATGGTAGACGAACAGGGAGATCTTGGTGAAGGGAGATATACTATGGAGATCTTGAAGTGGTTCAAGATGCAGGACTGCAGGCCCATGTCCACGTTTATGATTACTAATTGGACGAAGGTAGATGCGTCAGAGGACAAAGATGCGGACCCGACCTTGTATAGACAACTCGTTCGTTCACTCATATATCTAGTCAATACAAGACCAAACATTTGTTTCACAGTCAACACTCTCACTTAGTTTATGGTGGGACCTAAGAGGGTGCACTAGACAATGGCGAGACACATATTGAGGTACTTGCATGGCAGAGTCGAGTATCGGTTGAGGTATACTTGAGGTGATGGTGTCAAGTTATGTGGATATACAGATGCAGACTAGGCAGGAAGTTCAGTGGACAGGAAAAGCACCTCAAGGTGTTACTTTAGTATTGGATCAGGGGTGGTCTCTTGGTGCAGTAGGAAGCAAAATTTTATTGCACTGTGTTCCGCAGAGGCTAAAAACATGGTAGCTAGCATGGCTACATGCGAAGCTATTTGGCTTTGGAAGTTGCTAATGAGTTTGTTCAGTTAGAGGATGGATCCGACCAGTATCTACTTCAATAATCAGAGTTGCATCAGGCTCTCTAAGAATCCAGTGTTCCATGATAGGTCGAAACATATCAACATATGGTACCACTTCATCAGAGATTGTGTGCAGCATGGATCAGTTCGATTATAGCATGTTCCCAAAGATCAGTAGGTTGCAGATATACTCACAAAGGCTTTGGGTAGGGTGAAGTTTGTCTACTTCAGAGAGCAGATAAGAGTAGTGGAGAATGCCTTCCTTGCTAAGAGGGAGTGTTAGTTTTTGGGGGTAGCAACGGACAAGTGTTCTAATCTCTATGGTGTCTAAGAGGCCAAAGAACACGAGATCTTCAAAACCTAGAAAAATAAAAGCCTTAGAACTACCTCAATTAGACTAATTATCCTATAATTAAATATTTCCTAAATCTAACATAGGAAAAGTGGTTAACTAAATCAGATTAATTGAGGGAAGTTAATTTTGCTCTAGAGACTTCCGGAAAAGTTAATTGATGGAGTTGAGATGATCATAGCCATCGATTGAGATATGATCATGGTCGTTGGTTGTCCAACATAGGATTATAAGAGCAGGGTTGACAGGGTTGGAGAAGACAGTTTATTGAGAGAGCAGTTTGACTACCTAGTTGAAGTGATTCAGCAAGGGTGCAGTTGAAGCTAGGGAGAGAGTTAGAAGTAGAGGTTTCAGCAGTGAGAATTTCCAAAGAAATTCTAAGGAGGTTTCCAGTGTTCTAGAGTCAAGAAAGGAGGTCGAGTTTTCCAATAGGGAGGTCATATTCAGCCAAGTTGCAAGAGTAATAAATCACTTCCAGTTGCTGGGAGAATTGTTGGAAGGACATGCAAGTAGCTTCAAAAGGCAGAGGGAGGCAGGATGACATGTTGGGAGGAGTCTCGGAGGCTATGCTAATTTCCTAGAGGCTGCAGTGCGCATTTCTAGGCAGGGATTTTCTAGGCTAAAGATAATAATAAAACCCTCATAAGCTTAAAATTATTGTGTGTGTGCATACTTCTCAGTTCAAGTATTTTATTCTCCACAATGTTTTTATTTGTGAAGATTGCAATAGTGATTTAATCATTATTCGTTGAATTAAAAATTCTGAAGACAAATAATCTCCAGTAGAGAGAAGATTAAATTTTATTTATTGCAATTGTGGAAATTTCACATATAGTACTAGTCATTTGTTGTAGCATGATTTTTTTCCTATACAAGCCATTTAGGGCCTCTTTGTTGATGTATTTTTGGCACAGAAATGGATTGCATTTGCATTCAATGTTATTTTGGTTATATGCATTAGTTGTGTGATTGAATTTGTATCATCATCATGTAAATGTTTTATGTATTTCATATTTTATGTGTAATTAGATCACTGTGGCAGGTGACTTAACTCCTAATCCAAGTCGGTCACTCCACCAAAGATCCTCAAGATGCTCGCATCAACACCAACAAGTGTAAAAAGATGTCCCTTTTTCTATCCTCCACAACCAGCACACCAAGTAGCACTAAGGTTTCCATATGCCACAAAACCATAGTCTTCTTCTCTCACAAGAGCTACAAGATGAAATACTTCCTTTTCTCCTATAGGGTTTACTCCAAACCCAATTCTTTTTTGTGTCCTTTCGGCGAAACCCTAACCCTAGTCTTCTCTTGAAATTCCTCCAAGAACCATCATGCTCAAGGCACAGAGAGAAATTACACATGAAGAAGAGTACAAGAAGACAAGGTCACCCTAACTCTCACATATCTCACACGCATATGTGCTTATATGAGTGAACAAGTACAAGTAAAGAAAAGATTCTCTCTTCCCAATATTTATATGAAAGGTGAGGGAGGCCAACAATACAAAGTGGACCTAGTCTAGTACAAGCAACCTAACTCTACACGAAATACATCCAAATGTCAAGCACTCCAACTCTAAGTGTCACATGTCAAGAACCAGGGTATGTGTGAAAATTCCTAGATCTAACAATCTCAGGAAACCTACTACAACCAACTGAATCTACTTCACCTAGATTGTAAATTATCTTACAAACTTATTTCAGATTTCTTCTTGAAACATTGAAGTAAATTATTCAAGCAGCCTACACCAAATTAAATATGATTCTGAAACATAGAAACTCTGCAAGGAAATAGAAACAAATGGGACATCGTTGTTTTTGGACAAAAGTCCTCGGAAAACCCAATGCGAGAAAACCAGTGCAACAGCTCTGAGGGTTTATTATTATTAAGCAGTAGCAAATTCTGAATACATTATTGAATACCTCACAGGGTTATTCAATTACAGAGAGAAATACTAGCAGAAGCTTTGTGAGTTTACCTCACACAATCAATGAGAAAAAGTCTCGGTTGTTCTGGTTCGTGGATGAGGTGCCCCTGGCACGCTCTGCGCTATCACTGTGTTGCCTCTACGATGTCCTGGTGTCAACCCTCTCAGGCACTGCGTCACCCAACTAGGGAATCGATCAGTAGCCCAAAGTCACTGCTCTCAGCCTCCCGGTTTCACATCCCAGCTTTCGGCTGTTGAAACTAACCCTTTGCTCTGACTTTCAACCTTCTCTCTCTCCCTCTACGCTGCTTCTGCGTGGCCCTGTGTCAGCCTCTGCGTCAAGGCTACTGGACCACTCTCTGCCTCTCTCTGTTGATAATTCTCCGACTGAAAATCTCTTTCTCTTCAGAAACTATCCCTGCCCCTCTGTTGCAAAATATCTCCTCAATCGATTTTCCCCCTAAGAACTTCTAACTTCAAAAAAATCGATTTCCTTGATCTCTCAATATATTTTCCAAATGACCCTCAAGCCCCTTCTTATATCTTCCTGTTGGACAACCAACAGCCTAGATTAAATCATAATCAAAGGCTAAGATCGTTTTGGCTTCATCTGTGGCTTTTTCTAAAAGTTTCACCCCTAATTAAATTAATACCCATTAAGATTTTAATTTTTCGAAGTTTAGACTTAGGAACCCCATTAAAAATATTAATTATTTTAATAAAATCACTTCTAGCTGGAATTTCCCAAAACGTTTTAAGGGTTCTTTGGAATACATGTGCCCAAGATGTGCCCAAGCCTCCTTGCAAAATTTGAGGCTTAGAGAACATCTAATGCTACCCCAAATCAACAATATGCACATCCAACAAGCAAGGCCCCAAGCTTAAATGCTCCTCAAGAAAGGTTTAATTCTCCACCTCCACACATCTAACACTATCTCCTAATCCATGTGTGTCTCCACGTCCATGACACCTACATGATCACTCAACCCAAGCATCCTAAGGTCAAGTACAAGCCTCCATGTAAGCAATCAAGTATCCCCATGCCCTCTAGGGCTCAATACTCTCCTCCAAGATGCCCAATGCTCCTCCTCTAAGGTAAGTAATGACTCATGCTCCTCCTCTGAGGTAAGTCATGCTCCCAAGCAACTGACCAACCATCATGTGCACACCATATGAAGAAACCCACTAGTCGCATAGGCCTCTATTGAATTTTGTAGCCATGGTCAGTCTTCATAACTTATATTTTAGCCCTTGTAATGTATAATGAATTTGTAAGACATGTTCTACGTGTTGGATTTAAAGGAGAAAAAAATTGAGATTTGAATTTTGAATTTTTAGCTCCAAACTAGTCAAGTTGGCCCTCCCTCAAGTCAAGTCGTCCCCAATGAAGAGACACACCCATTCGCAAAGGCAAAACACTATATAAAGAGCATTCGACCTCCTCCACAAGACACCATTCAACTCCCACGAGACAAAACAATTTCTGGGCATCCAAGCAAAGGAGAAGAAGGACAAGGAAGGACAAGAAGGACAAATTCATCTCTAACATCTATCTCTCTCTCTCTTGATTTCGCACGTGAGTTTTTGCAGTTTCCGGGCAACATATTCTGGGTAGGTCAAAATTCTGGGTGGGCCAAGTTTTTGGGCATATTCTGGGAGGCCTAAATTTAGCCTGGGCAAATCAAAGAGAGCTAATGTTGAAGAAGCAGAGGCTTGACTTGTCTTGACTTGACTAGAGGGTTGCTTGACCAAGATTGACCATTTGCTTGTTGGTCTGTCATACCTCATAATTGACTAGTTGCATTAGATGTATCGCTTCTTGAAATGAATAATTTCTCTAAGGAAAAGGTTGTTGGGTTTCTCCCCAAAGTGTGTTTTCCCAAGGTAAATATTGTGTTCTCTTTGTGCATTGTGATCTCTACTATTCTTATGGTTTTATGGTTGAATTTCTAAAGCATAATTGCTTAGTAATAACGAGAATTGTTAAAAGAAGATCTACATCATTTGATGAAATGTTGCACGACTCGGACTCATATAAGACTCGTCTGGCTAATGATTCGGTGACTTGTATATCCTTCTATGCATATTCCTTGGCCACGAACCTAGCCTTGTACTTCTCTACACTGCCATTTGCAGCGTACTTGATCTTATAGATCCATTTGGAGCCTACCACTGACTTATCCACAAGTCTAGGCATGACCTCCCATACATCCTTTGCCACTATGGAGTTGTACTACTCCACATTGGCATCTTGCCACACTTTATGTTGTGCAACCTCCTCATAACTGGAAGGTTCAACAACCTCTGCCACGAATGTGTGGTACTTGTTTGGCTGTCTGTGCTCCCTCTTGCCCATCGTAGGAGCTCCCATAAACTCATGTGCATCCTTCAGTGTTTGACGAACTTCTCTGTTGGTTCTATTGCTAGTGGTGGGTGGTTTTACTAGCTCCTCATCCTGCCTATGTTGCTCCGTCTACTGTGAACTCGCTAGATCCCCTGTACCTGAGCTGGTGCTCATACTGGTAGTTATACTAGTGTTGGACATTGGATAAACCAACACTTCCCGTGTGCCTTGTGACATGGACTAACCGCCTCTCGTGGGTCGTTATCTTTGGCGATGCGATCGTTGACTAACAGCTGCAAGTTTTGGTCTAACAACAATCTTGATTTCCAACAAGTGGTATCAGAGCGTAGGTCACGAGTTCGATAGCCAGATATGGTGCATGCAATGGTGAATGTAGTTGCCTGTCCCACCTAGAATCACTAATTTCCCATCAAGGGAGATATTTAGATTCATATCCCTTGTAGGAAGTGAAGTTGACTATCTCAGTGACTTTCTCCCACAAAATATCACCTAGGAGAGATGTTTTCACAGCGAATGTTTCTGATTTTGTGCTATCTTTCCAAAATATCCATTGTTGGCTACAAAACATTCTTCTCAAAGCTTGGTACTCATACAAAAGGCTTTGGAGGGAAAGAAAGTTTGTAGCAAACCATGTCACAGTTGGGCAACTAAGCTCACCCTCTGTGAGTTCCCTCATAAGGTTTAACACCCAAGCATGGTTATAAATATACTTGGTAATTTGTTTGCACTTTTGCACAACATCTGGCACCCACTCCAACTTCCCAATGTCCTCTAGTATCAAGTCTATGCAATGGGCAGTGAACAAAGTCCAAAAAATGGTGCGATATTTGGCACAAAACAGCCTTCTAGCTGTCACATAATTTGTTGAATTGTCTGCGATTACTTGGACAACATTTGCAACCCCAACTTCCTCCACAACCTTAGACAACAAAGTAAAAATCAAATGTGCATCCTTTACATGTGCAGATGCATCAACGGACCTTAGGAACATGGTTCCATTATGGCAAGCTACAACAAAATTTATTATTCTTTTACGTCGTTGATCTATCCACCCATCAGACATAATTGTGCAACTTGTAAACTTCCATGAGCCTTTAATGCTCTCCAATTGTGCTTTGACACACTCAAGCTCCTCATCTAGGTCTTTCCCACTATGTGCATTATAAGATGGGGTTTTGTATCCAGGGCAAGCAGCTACAATGGCATCCACCATGGGTTGATAAAAATAAGACTTTGCATAGTTGAATGAAAGACTATTATGGTACCAAAACCTCCTCACTACCATACCTAGATCCTTCCTCTTCTTTTCATTAAAACTCTCTAAGGTTGGCACAAATCTTGGAGTTGCATGAGAAAGGAAGAAAGGAGATGTTATACTCTTGTTTACCACAATAGCTGAAGAGGAGTTACTTGCACTTTGATCTTGTTGTGCTATCTGAGATCTACCTACCCCAGAAACCTCAACCTTCATTCTTTCCCTCTTAGAATTTTGTTCTCTAATGGCATCCAAAGAAGTTCTCATTTCAACAATGGCTTCAAGAGGTCAATGATCACAAGGTTCAACACCATTCCTAGGAATTCTAGCTAGGTGGTGTTTTAGCCTGTTTATGTCGCATACATTGTGGCATTGCAATAATTGCACTTGACTTGGTGGTCATTACTGGGAATGACTCAGACATATAGTGTTTAAGAAAAGTTTGTTTGATTGATGAGCAGAAATAGTGATATAGATCGACGAAGTCAGCACATTGTTTTCGATATTATTTTGATTTGAGCATAGTATGATCTAGTCTGAAAATTGTAAAACGTGGTCCGCTTGCTTAATAGGGTGGCAAGGTGGTGCAAGGCGGGAGAGTTGAGACTCCTTCAAGTTGGAGCTTGAGAACACTTCAGGGTGGCGGGGTGGTGTTAGGACAGATTGGAGCCTACATAGGGCATTGAAGTGTCCTTCTAGTAGGAGCTAGTAACACAGGGCATTGGGGAGTCCTTCCAGTAGGAAATGGTAAAGCCAAGGCGTTGGATTATCTTTCCAGTTGGATCTGGTAAAATAGGGCTGGAGCGTCCTTCAAGTTGGAGCATGTAAACTAGGGGTTGGACCCTCCTTCAGTTGATGCTGAAAATTTTGGAAGTTGGAGCTTCCTATTGATGTAAATTATCAAAGACAAATATTAAGAAATGTTCGATTGTTTTTCTCCCGGTAGGGTTTCCACCTAATATTCTTTGGTGTACTGTCTTTATTGTCATGCATTGTTGAATGTTGTTGATGCTTGTTTATGTTTATCTGATGCCAATGGTAATGCTCTGAAGATTAAAAATTAACCAATTAGAAGGAAATATTGATTCACCCCCCGCCCCCCCTCCACGGAGTGTCCTTTAGGTTGGAGCAAGTAAACCAGGGGTTGGAGCCTCCTTCAGTTGATGCTGAAAATTTTGGAAGTTGGAGCTTCCTATTGATGAAAATTATTGAATACAAATTAAGAAAAGTTCGGTGGTTTTTCTCCCAGAAGGGTTTCCACCTAAAATTCTTTGGTATACTGTCTTTATTTTCATGCATTGTTGAATGTTGTTGATGATTGTTTATGTTTATCTAATGCTAATGATAATGCTCTCAAGATTAAAAATTAACTAATTAGAAAGAAACATTGATCCATCCCCCCCTAGTATTTCCAACAATTGGTATTATAGAGCAGGTCCCTTCAGAAACAGTTTAACCACTGGAAGGGAGATCATGGATTGCACAAAGGTCAGATTTCCAGTGTTTAATGGACAAAACTATGTGCTTTGGAGTGGAAGGATGAAAGCATCTCTGCAAGCACGGGGATATCATGTTTGGCGTTGTGTAATGACTAGATATACAAAATCCTCTATTCCTCCAACAGATGATGCAGGTAAGAAGTTTTATGATAGTAATGTTAAGCTATGAATGCTACTTTGAATGGTATAAAAAAGTCAGTATATGTCAAAGTAATGAATTGACAGTTAGCGAAAGATGTTTGGGACTGTTGAAGGAAATGTAACTAGGTTCGCTCTTCTTAAATGTACTTTTGATATTTGTATTTATTCAAGGAAAGAAATATTATTTTTATAATATACGTCAATGAGTTTCTTGCTCATTGAAATAGGTCTAGCACAAGTTAAGGTGCTATAGGTGAGTCAAATAGTCAAAAAAAATATTGAAGACCTTAAGTACAATAAGAATGAGACAAGAGCTCAAAAGATTCTAATAGAATCAATCAAAGACTCTCTCATTCCTTATGTCTCCAAATTTGAAACATCAAAAGAAATTTATGATAAGCTAGTAAAGTTATTCTCGATATCCATAGCCGGAGAAGTAATATCTCTAAAGAATGAATTGTACAAGATGAAGATAACAAAGGAAGGAATCGCTCCCTACTTCATGAAAATCTCTTAAATGAGGGATCAACTTCAAGAGCTTGGGGAAGTCATGTCTGACAGAGAAATAACAACTATAGTACTCAATGCTCTACCTGAGGATTGGGGCAACTTCACATCAAGCATATATGCCAAGAAGGAAGCAACCACACTCAATGAAATGTGGTCTCTATGCAAGATGGAGGAAACCAAACTTAAAGCAAGGGAAGATGAGGGATCAAAGGAGAAGGCATTTGCTACCATGGCCAAGAGAAAGGGAAAATTTGGCAAATTTGGTCCATGAAGAACAAACAACAAACATGTCCAAAATCCAATGCTATGGATGTCAAGAATATGGACACTACAAAAGGAATTGTCCTAAACTTAAGAAGGACATCAACAACAAAAGAAAGAGGGAAGAAGCTCACGTGACTCAAGAGGTGAAAGAAAAAGAAAAGAAGCAAAAGAAGGAAGATCCTTCGGATCTCTACTATGACTAAGTCAAACTTTTTACTTCAATTCTTCTTTCAAAGTTTTGAGTAGGATAGGAGGATGTAGGAATACATTAAAATTGAATCTATAAACGTGAAGTACATAAAGTTCTATATACTCATGAAGAAGTAGCATTTATAATGAGAACAAAATGCATGGTTAGAAATATCTTCTAGAATATAAGAGCATGGTAGATATAGCTCAAGATATTCATGTAGAAGGAGCATACCTAGTATAGGACCTCATCCACAATGAAATAAAATTGATCATGATTAAGAATCTTAGAAGACCTCCATCATCAAAGGAAAAGAAACATTTGCAAGGCAATGGTCTTTAAGATCCTATGATGGAATCTTCAAAATAAGGTTCATGAACCAAAGCAAAAGTCTCATTGGGAATCCCATTCATGGGATTCAAGAAAAGGATGATATGCAGGCAAGCTAAGATGAAGCAAGAAGGGCCACACCAAGTACAACCTAATGAAGCTAAGATGATCAAAGGAGAATCAAGATGAGGTATGTATGCATCAAAGTTTAGTTATGTTATCATGTGTATATTATTGAGTCATAGAAATAGTTCTATAACATGATCCAATATGAAAGAATCTCTGTCACCAAGGACATGCTCGAACGCATGTACTACATTGCAATGAAGGTCAACAAAAGATATGCTCACATAAGGATTATAAGATTGCTAACTAAGAAGCATGAAGAAATGTTGACTAGTCTAGGAAGCAAGCAGTGAAGAATTGCTCTCCAAAGAGAAGAAAGAGATCAAGCATGTGAAGAACACCATGATCACCGAGAATCACTATCTGACAAGATGCTTTAAAGATATCTCGAAAGAAGGCAGGGCAACTCTGACAAAGGAAGGAAGGAACCTTGACATCTGTGAAGGCCTTGGAGATATGAAAGATGCAGATAACTAATTTTACTCCACGAATATGTCGTGATGAAGAAGCCATCCAGTAAAAGAAAAAGCAATGTTGAAGCAATATCAAGATGAAGTCATGATGGGCTACTAGGTCAAAACATGTAAACAAGCAAGTACAATGAAGCATCCATGAGAAGAGTATTTTGAAGCATGGACAGATAACAAAGGAGTAGCCAGATGACAAGAAAACCTGATGTATGGCAAGAAAGTCACTTTCCATGAAGGAAGCAATGACATCACAAATCAGGAAGGAAAGTGATTGATGGATGGTGCCCTACCCAAAAGAAGTTCGAACAAAGACTTCATGAAATCGAAGAAAGGAAGGAAATCAAGCAGCTGAAGGACCCACGAAGTAGAAGTTGTTGATGAATGAAAGAGTCCCTAGTTAAGAGGGAGCTCTCACAAGTCCCAGATCAAGAGGGAGTCTTGAATCACCCCTAATTACAAAGGAGTGACAATTGTGTTTTTCCATTTCATGTGTCATACACTGGACCAGGACTAATAGTCGTAAGTCTAGATGAAGGCCATTAATGGAAATGTAGACACAAGATAGACACAACATTATTGTCTTCACTTGGAGAAAAGAAGGGGAGGATTAGGTAATCATCTGGCATCTGATACACTTTGAGGATGTGTAGGGCATCCAAGGCAAGAGTAGGCAAGAGGACCGATATTCTTTGAGGGTTGCAAACCCAGGATAAGAATAGTCCTAGAAGGTCATACTCAGAGAACACCCGGGTGGGTATGTACCTTGAGAGACAATGATGAAGGTGTCTATAAATCATTGGTCTCACCAACATTTTAGCTCATGGTCTCATGAAGAGATGGAGTTGTTAGTCGAGGCCTTGCATTATGACAATGTTGATTATTATGATGCTATAACAGATGGATTGCAAATCTGGTTTCTCTTATGTGAATTCTTCAAAGATTGATAATAGCCAAACACCTTTTAATGTTGTATGAATACCTCCCTAGTTAAGAGGGAGTGTTGAAGGAAATGTAATTAGGTTCGCTCTTCATAAATGTACTTTTGATATTTGTATTTATTCAAGAAAAGAAATATTACTTTTATAATATATGTCAATGAGTTTCTTGCTCACTGAAATAGGTTTACCACAAGTTAAAGTGCTATACGTGAGTCAAATAGTCAAAAGAAAATATTGAAGACCTTAAGGGCATGTTGCATGATGTATATGTTTGTATAGAAGTCAAAGAACTCTCCTCCAAGCAAAGTCAAGTCTCCTCCAAAGCAAAGGCACCATCAAAGAGTCTTCTACAAGCATGTGACACCACCAAAGAAACCATCCAAAGTAAGACAACAATTCGGCCTACAAACAGTCCTCATGTCGGTCTTCTAGTCGGCCTAAAGGGAGGGACAGTCCTCTATATATAGAGGTTGTCCACTCCACTATAACGCACTCACTCAACTCTGAAATCAGCGAAGGTAGAAGACCAAAACGAAAGAAGAAAATGCAAGTTTAAGGAGCCTTTAGTGCAGCGAAGAAGGAGAAGTCATCACCGAAGGTTAAGGACTGTTCCTAGGGTCAAAACACAACCACACGTGCAAGAGAGGAAGGGCCTGCCTGCAGCCATAGCAACAGAAACTCACTATTGACATATCTCTATATTTGGGCTAGTACACTAGGCCTATAAGGACTCCCAATCAAGCGAAGAAGAAGGCACTCAAGCGAAGGAGGAAAGAGCCTCCAACATCAAGTAAACCACCACACGTGCAAGAATTTAGGACTGCAGGACAGATATATCAAGTCTACACCTACACCTTGAAGAAGGAGCTCATTTGGTCAAGAAGAAGGAAAGGATCATCACAAGAGAAGGGACTCACGAAAAGGTGTCTCTTCTAGAGCAAGTGCAATAAGGTCTATCAACAGTTGAAAGAAGAATTAAGTGCCGAAAGGAGGACAAAGTGCTGGAAGGAGAAGGACAAAGTGCAGGAAGGAGAAAGGACTTGACTTGTGCTTGGAGGATATTCTAGTCAGGGGTCTAGGGTTTGGCATTGATCAATAAGAAGCTTTGGCATTGATCAATAAGAAGCTTCAATAAGAGAAATTTACCGAAGGGTTTTCCTCTCAAGAGAAGAGAGATTTTGGCCCTGGAAGAGAGCCAAAATCTTGTGTTATTGTTCTTATGTTTTTGGTAGCAGTTTGATGAAGTACACATGCATTAATAAGAAGAAGAAGATCAAGCTAACAAGACAAATTGTAAAAAGACTTCACAAATTGTTATCAAGTCACGAAGAATCCTACTATACCTAATTGCCCTAGATTCTTCAACGGGGACAAGCTTCAAAATAACTATGAAGGGGGCAAAAAGGTCAAGGAGGCCAAGCTCTAAACTTTCAAAAGTCAGTTTGAACAGTTGAAAATGAATGAAGACGAAAACATTGCAGTCTATTTTTGACGAGTTAATGAAGTTGTGAACACCATGCAAGGGCTAGGTGAGCCCATAGAAGACAAGGTAGTTGTCCGAAAGGTATTGGGATCTCTTCCCATGAGATTTGACTCCAAGGATTCAATACCAGAAGAAAGAACGGATCTAGAAAATCTTAATATGGATGAAATAAATGGAATACTTAACTCTTTTGAAATGAGAACAGAACAAGAGAATCCATCTCACAGAGAAGCAGCATTTACAACATCCAAGAACACAAAGAGAAACAAGCAACAATCTAAGCCAAGCCCCAGTTACAACTGTAGTGAAGTATCAGAAGAAGAAATTGCAAATTTTGTGAGAAAGTTAAAGAGAGGAACCGGAAAGTACAAAGGTAAGGTCCCCTTGAAGTGTTTCAATTGTGATGAAGTTGGCCATTTCGTTACAAAATGTCCTTATGCAAAAAGTTCAGATGATGAAGAAGGAAAAACTCCTAGGAAAGCGAAGAAGAATCAAAGAAGATACAAACAACAAGGTAAAAAGAAAAGCTTCAAGAGAAGTTTCCACTCAAAGGAAGATAGCTCTTCATCCAAAGAAGAGAACGATAACAACAGTGAAAAAGACACAGGAAGAATACTATTAATGGCAAGGGATAATCGGAAGAAATCTCCTAAAGCGCTAGAAGAAGATGAAGAAGAAGAAGGTGATGTTGATCTTGAAAGAGAATTTATCAGCACCCTAAATGGACTTAAGGTGGAAAAAAGAAATGTCAAAGCATTGGATGCTGAGCTAAGAGAACTAAAGGAACATGCCAAAAGTCTCAACAAGAACACTGAAGAGTCAAAGAAGATCATCATCAATCTTAAAATACAAATAGAAGAGGCCAAAAAAATTGAAGAATCACTCAAAAGGGAATTAGAAGAAAGTACAAAGACAAAGTAAGGCGTAGAAGCAGAGGATAGTCTCTCTGCGAAAGGAAGCATAGAAAAGGAATGTCCAACAGAACTTTTCAAACAACTCCAAAGTGTTGGATGAAATCATTAGCAGTCAAAAACCATGCGACAATAAACCTGGATTAGGATACAAAACCTCTCATGTTGAAAAGGGCTCAAGCTCCATGACAGCAGGAAAAGAAAAGGAACGGAGAGGTTGTGCAAGTGTCACGCCTTCAAAAGCAAAAAAAAAAGGTGAAATCAACAACTTTCAGTAAAGAGAACTCAAGATGAAGCTCACAAAAGAGTTGCAACATCGTGAAGATTGCCCCCACCCAGGTACTCTAGCATATTTCTTGGTTATTGTTATTCATGTACTAACTTTGGGCACATGGTTAGGGATTGCAAAGCTTGTGACAAAGATGACTATCAAAGTCATTATCCTAGAAGCATGTTCGCAAGAACATAAGACAGATACGTAGGTGCATCAACATTCAAGTATCATGTAGAATGCTTCAAATGCAGCAACTATGGACATATCGCTCGTGATTGCAAAAGCAAGGTGTAGCCTTCCATGAGAGAAACACCAATTTCAAGAACAAGAATGTTTGGAGAAGAAAACAAGAACAAGAAGAACATATAAATGAAGAAATCTCAGAGGCCATGCTTTTAGGAATTGAAAAGACAGAAGACCATGATGAATCTACAGGTGGAGATGAAATCGAGACTCAAGATGATGATCCTCAAGCAACACAAGTTCATGTATCATTTTAAACGATCGAGCTTGACGACTCCATGTCCTATGAATTGTGAAGAGGGGAGTCTATGAAGCAATAGGTGCACATTTGAAGATTTATCTTTGAAAAGTTTGGTAGATTGCAGAATTCATTAGAGCATCATTCAACATTAGGGGCAGACTCAGTGAAGTAGTAGCTTTGATGCAAGAGCGTCTTACCTCCAAGTCAAAATACATTTTGACTAGACTTAGGGGTCTTTCATTTATTAAGGGAGTTGGTTCCCTAATTGGTGTATTTTTTAATTATTTGTATTTCCTATGTTTTTAAGGAAATCTAGAGAAATTGTGTAAATAGAACTGAGATTGACAAATATTGTAATTAGATCAGCTCTTTGACAAGATCTCGAGAATGTAAAACAAGTGAGAGATATTTGAGGGTAGGTTAGATCTCTTGACAAATAATTGGACCTAGAGGATCCTAAAATAGGGGTTTGTTGAGGATTTTGGGGATCTGAATTAATTGTAGTTTAGAATTCTCTTTCATATAATTATGTAGAAGAAGAATTAAAGGTAAGTAGAAGAAAATGAGAGAGGAGTGTTGAGAGGGCCAATAGAGCAAGGCCAAGTATGGCCTCAACGGAAAAGGGCCAATTGTATTGTAAATCGGGTCTGCAAGGCTAAAAGGCCTTATATGTAAATGGCATGTACAAACTATATTAATATTAATGCAAGTAGATACTTTGTTTGAGTGTTCTGAGTTATTTGTGTGGAAATCTTCTACGCATCATGTGCAAACGAACTATGTAAATAGTATTGTGTTCGTATATGTGTTGCATGTGAATCAAAGCTCAAGAGAGAGAACATTTTAGATAAGTAGTGCGAGAATGCAGACAAGGCTGAAAGTTCCTTAATAGTGGAGGAAGCTCTTAATTGCTTGTTGATCAACATAGTGGATCAACGATCTAATTCAATCAAAGTGCACAATGGAGCAATCAGGATCGCACAGCGAAAGCAATCAAAGTAAGTGCAGCAGAAGCGTGGCAATCATAGTGTATTGAATATGAACCAGATTCGAATCATTGTGTGTAGGCTTGCAAGCAAAAGACCAGAGGATCGGGAAGGGTCAAGACTTAATTCATTGAGGCCTCATAAGGTTCATCGCATAAAAAAGGCTAGGCACAGAGCATAGAAAAGGGGCAAAGGCTTAATTTATTAAGTTTGCGGGAGTCCATCATCCAACAAGAGATCGAGACTAACAATTGACGGAAATTATTTCTGTCTCCCGGAGTCTATTACCCAGATGAACAAAGGAGTAACATGTGAAGGGAGTTATTGGGATGGCTAGGCACCGGGCAGAGGTGGCAGCGGGCTAATGAGAAAAGCACCAGCGTGGTGTGCACCTACAACCTGTCGAGTGACGTGTTGAGGTGACAGACTTCAAGTGCCGGAAAAAATAAACGGTAATGGATGCAAGAATTCACGTCCCGGAATTTGTCTCTAGGGAGGTATCAAAGTACGTAGCCAAAGGAAGTGTCGAGATGATGTAAGCAGCAGGATGATGTGTCGTATTGATGATGTGTCAAGGCATGGTTGAATGCGTTAAGTTTGTGGAGCATCCTATGAGAGTTCAGGGGTGACGTCTCCAGGAAGGACCTTCCACAAGAGTTTTAAAAGTGGGCAACAAATGAAAGTGTCGAGATAATGTGTAGTGGTTGGTGACATAGAGTTTCTTTATTAGAGCGAGACTAACAAGTGGGCCACTAAGGAGTGTTGTCTCCAAGGATGAGGCATGCGCACTTTTAAAAAGGGTCGAGGACAACAACTGGCCGGAGCTGAGAAAACAATATTTGATGGAATAATTCTCATCCCCCAAATTCTGTCTCCCAGAGGATTAAATTATGCACATTACTAAACTGGTCGGGATGACGTAAGGTTGGGGCAACGTGTCTCAGTAGGATAAAAGAACTACGCACAAAGGTAAAGGTTTAGACCAAGTCATGAAGTTCGGTCATATCACGTGCAGCAGGAGTTAGTTTAAAGCACCAAGAGCTATAGAGTAGGTTGCACATAATTATAACCATGTGTTTGTGTATTGTAAGAAGCTTGCCTCTGGTGGCTATGAATAAAAGGATCTTATCCCTTCCCTAGCATATACGTTATATAATGGGCCGCGCACAAGTTATAGTATAACGAGGCTTGAATCCGGTGCTTTTATAAAAGGGTTGTATTATACCCTTGCGGCTCTTCCCACTCAATATTAAAATAAACAGGTTTGGCATAAAAAGGGATTTATTTCCCATAAAGGATTGAGGGAAGCACTTGTCAAATTTAGAATTGGATTTGTTGGTTAGATCCTAGCCACGCTTGCATCAAGTTTTGCCAGAAAAATTCAAGGACAAAATTGTAAAAGGACTCGTTCTTGTTGATGCATATTAATAGGTGGAATCAGTTGTGGCAAGCCATGAGAAGCATAGCATGTCAGGGGGAGAGAAGCAGTCAAAGTGAGACAAGCAATTTTGTAGGAAGACAAAGGAAGATATTTCATCAGGGGGAGTAACCCTTTGCCATTGATGTCAAAGGGGGAGATAAATCAAGAAAAGAAGATTAGATTCAAGGGGAGCAATGATCGTTAGGGAGGTATGTGTTGCCATCAATGACAAAGGGAGAGATTGTTGAGTTGTGTTGTCATTGATATCAACAACGATTCTTGAACTCTCTTAATATTTGTCAAGATTACATCAGTTGGAAGCTCCAATGGACAAGAAGTCTGATAAGATAGCTAGCTCCTGTAGTGTACCCCACTTTTGATGAATATTTTGGCTAAACAGATCTGTAAAATTGCAAGTGAAACTATCATAAGATGATGGTCCTCGTCATGTTGATTCCAATAGTATGTGACTCATCACGAGGCTCCTCACGGTTTGAGAGATATGCCCAAACAAAGTTGGAGCCACGTTCATGTGGTTAATGTCCCCATAAGCTAGATGATGTGGCAACTTATTAAGGGTTGGAAAGTTGATCAAATCTTTCGGCTAAGAAGGGCTTTCATTAAAGGATTAAGTTAAATATTGTTAGAAAATCAGAAAGGCAAAAAGATTTTCTTATATTGACAATTACTTGTGATATTATTTTATTCTTATTAGTTTTCTATATGTTCTTCTTTATCTTCCTCTTGTTGGAAATACTAAGGGGGGGTGAACTAGTATTCCTTAGCAATTAGCACTTTTAAATCTTTTCAGAGCATTAGTTAATCTTCAATTATTATTAATGTTTATCCAGTAACAACAGTAAACAAAAAACATAATAGGCACAAGAATTTTAGGTGGAAAACCCCCTCTGCATCAAAAACCATCGAATGCTTTTCTAATAAATTCTTTTAATCTTTAGCCCTAACTAAAATGAAAGTTACAACTTCCTAGAATTCTAGAAAAGCATTCTTCTCCAACTCCCACTGGAATGATGCCCCAACGCCTTGGTTTCTTTAGTAGTCAAAAAAATGGATGCCCCAACATCCTAGACCAACCTACCACCCTGAAGTGTTCATAGGCTCCAACCTGTAGGTGACTTCATGCACCAGCCTAGCACCTCCTTGCCACCCTATAATGATCAGAAGTGAGACAAGAGTGTGGACTCCCATACCAAGGACAATGATCCACGATACAATATGATTTACAATGATTTTCTTGTACTTGACTGAACACCCAATCACACTATGACCTGCAACCCAACCATGATATCATCGAAATAGTGACTCTTATACCTCCCAACAATGCCTCTTTGACTCTAGGCAGATTGACTCTTTTACAATAATGACTCTTTCAATGATGACTCTTTTACAGCACTGGATTTTTGACAAGACCTGACACTTGACTCAACATTGCTTCTTGGATCACTTGCAGCTACTGAGGTACTATTGTGCTTGATTCAAGTAATGGTACTTTGACATTGCATGTCCTTCTAGTATGTGTCTGAGTTGTTCTAAAGTGTCATCCTTCCTGCACATGCATTAACAAGCAAGACCCAAACAAATACAAAACAATATACTTACGTTGTCCTGCAAAAACATATGTCAGAGATGATACTCAAAATTCAAATGCAAACATTAATCATACATACCTTGTTGTAGCATACTTACCCTTAATTGTTGATGTGTGCTCCTTACTGCAGTGATCCTTGAATGCATACTTTTTCTTGCCTTCTAAGAGCTCGATATTGAATCCGTTGTATCTATGTAATTTCGGATCTCTAAGGTCTAAAATTTTGTCCTGTGGTAGCCCTCTGAGTCCTCTTTCCAACCCCACAGGTCTGATCGAGATTGGATTCTTCAAGAAAGAGTTATGCCCAATCTCCCACGATGACCTGATTATAAACTAGTTCAGTAGAGAAAACTTGTACGAATTGCCACATGTCACTGTTTCGACCTTCGCCCTGACAACGATATCCAACAAACTACAATCTGTCCTCTTTCTGTCACTGTTTCTAAAATTTGAATCCAATGCTCTGAGAGAAAGTTATGATGATTTTCCCGAGGTCACCTATTTGACATGGAATTCGGGAGCCTACAGAAACCCTAACTTCCTCAGATAATATCTCTGAAAATATAGCGGACCGGGATCTGAAATTCGGTCGCGAGGTTCATCAAGATTTCGGCTCAAATGGGTTTTAATTTCAGATTCTGAAGCTTCGTAGAAAAAAATTTATAGAGAAAATGCCACGATGACCTGTTTGAAGCAGTGAAATCCTAGAATCCAAGGCTCTAAACTTGCTTCAAAACAGACCTTCAAACTTGATCATAATTTTGTGCCCTAACCAGACCTCAACGAAACCTTAAACTCCCTGCAACAGATCCTGCATTAGAAGCTCATGAGGGCCAAAAAATTACAGAGGTCTTCTCACAAGATAGTTCGTTGAAAAGTGCTTACTAGAGGAGGATATGAGGGTCACTATTTATAGAAATGTCTTGAGTTGAGAGGGTCCTCAACAAGTGAATGTTGGAGGGATTTTAGGAGCATAAAACATTATTAATTATTGATTATTCAATGACCACAACCAATGATGAGTGCCATGCCACAACCCCATGGGCTTTTAGCCCACTAACTGGGGTTACTAGCTTCAAACACGAATAACTCTCAAACTGTGAAGAACTACGTGTTGTGCCATATCAACAGAAACATATGGACCAATAGAATCCATCTAAAATATCCTTGACTCATAATAGGATGAGTTGTCAAGTCAAAATGCCCATGCAAGATCGGGGTAGCCTGTGGTGCTTCTTGGGTTGACATCAATGACAACCACTGATCAACACCTATTTTCAAGCAATAATCAAATCAAAAGCATGAAGATCAATGACACCAAAAGTAAGCACTCGGTCAAGGCTAAAACACCTATAAAGGGGAAAACCTAGTCAAACTCTTTCACTAGTAAATTCAAATCAAATTGAGACAAACCAAGACTTTTGAGTAAACCAAAAGACCTTCCTCACTCCACCAAGTCAACCTTCCAAGATAATTATGCAAACTTCAATAGTCTCTTCTTGTCAAATAGCTTCAACCTAGCTACAACACAGAATTTCAGCCCTACTGCAGATCTGAAATTTCAACCCTTTAGCAACAGCCCAGAAACTTGCTCATGTGGCAAAAGAGAGAGAAATTCGGCTTCCTTTTCCTTGACAAGTGTCTCCTTCTTCTTTGCTAGCGTTTTCTCCTCCTCCTTAGGTATTTCGCTCTCCTTTTTCTTCTCCAACTACTGCAGAGTTTGTCCTATGCTCCAAATGAGGTCGAGTTGATGCCTTTATATAGTGGATTTTCATTCATCATTAGGCCAACTTGTCTTCCTTGACGCCGACTTGGTGGAGGAGGCCTAAATGAAGTATTTTTCATCAAAATGTTTTTTCTTTCTTGATAGACAAAGCCCAAGAAGGGACTATTACATGATGACATGGACAAGGACTCTTGACATAAACCCTAGAAGCCTACAATGAAGGCTTTGACCTAATAAAATAATAAAGCGTGAAGCCCATGCCAACAAATAATTTTCTTTTATAATAAAATTTATTTTTCCTTTTTTCGATAAATATATTACAACATGACTCAAATACAATTATGAAGACTGACACTAACTACATTATTCAACATTGAACAAATATTTTGTGGTTAAAATATTTTGAGTTCCTATTCATTGTGGAGTTTAAAATTCAAATTAGAACAGTTCCCTTCAAAGTGCAAGTCAGCCCCAATTAAATGTGAGTTTTGGCTCCAAAAACAATAGTTTTATTTTTTTTTTCCCTCCAAATTGTGCAAGTCAACTCCCCCAAGGATACCTCTTCAAAATCTATATAAAGGCACTCATCTCCTTCACAATTGTATGCAAAAAAAAGAAATTCAATGTTGATCTGAAATCATTAACGGCCTTGTGGAGTAACGCTAAACCTGACGAAGAGGCCAGCTTGAAGGATTTTTTGTGTTTTCTTTGTTTATCTTGTTTAAAGGGTTTCGTTGGACTTACGCCTTTTTTGTTAGTATTCAGCGCTCTGTAATAGGGCAGATTTGTGCAAAATTTTAACAAATACTGAGGTGAAATTCATTCCCAGTCCTATGAAGATCATGTGGATGCATTGAAGCAAGGTCCTGTGGCTATTCACAATATTTTTGAGGCCTTTACGGCCCTCCATTTGAGATAGAGATAAGGTACTGATGAGCTTGTTGAAACAGATTTTCGACCTCACTTTGGAAAGATATTCGGCTCTGTGATAGGGCAACTCCTGGTATGGATTAATAAAATGTGTGGGATTTGTGGTTGCATTTGCATGGGCACTTTTGTTTGAAACATTCAACCTCACAAAACACAAATTTCAAGGACATCTTGGCATATTGACGCTCTAAAAGACAGTTCGGTCATCTTTGAATAAAACCATCTCTAAGTAGAAATTACTTGCATCTTTCTAGGTTATCCTAGTGGTTTATTTCTTTGAAGAAACAAGCACTGAAGTTAGGGCACGAATTTATCACAGATTTTTGCACAAGGAGTCAGTGCACCGTGTTGTCGCTCAGATTGTACAGACACCATGACAACGACCCAGGGCGGGGGTTTTCACTCTGATCTCCAACCACTCTGTTCTAGTTTTCTCCCAATAGCAGACTATGGGGGATAGTCCCTATGGAAAGAATATGATGAAAGACAAGTTGGGAACCAACTTGTCCAAGAGACACAGTTGAGTGGCCTAGCTACTTGGTTAAATTGAGCAAGACTTAAGGATTTAATTAGATTTGGAAATGAGACCAGTGCCTTATGGAGTCAAAATTCTTGCTTATTACAAATTAAGACCAAGTAACCGGATGGACAACAGTTGCTTAAATGACTCGCTAACCTATATGCTATGCAAATCCTCAAATCTAGGTGTAATACAAGGATCTTAGTTACTTTTAAATTATAACCCTAGCCTAAATGGAACCCTTCCTCTTAACTGTTTTGAGATCAGTCCTTATAGTAGATTGTGGGATGGAAGCCAGCAGTAAGCAAGCAGAGGCTTGATTAACGATACCTTCCCCTGTGTTCCAACCACCCAGTGTCTCTAGCGCTGCATAGACTGTGGCTCTGACGACTACAAGGCCACTATGTTAACCACTAGAAAAGTGTTGAATCCCGCATGCTAGGTGAGAAAGGGTGGCCCTAGAGATCTATCAACCAAGCTTATGCTTGGAGGTAAATTATTAGTGCAAGCTAAGCCTAGAATGCTTATGCAATGAAATGGGTGAGTGGGTCTAGAGTTAAGATTGTTTAATTCTTTAAGTACTTGATGTTTAATTACCTTATAGCAAGAGTACTTAATAATGAATTGAAAGACAATCTTAAAAAAAGACAAGTGCTTAATGATACAAGTGACTATGTTAAACAATGGATCAATCCACAAGATGTTAATTCAATAATGATTACTTGAGACCATTTAAGATATGCCAATGATCAATGTTAAGAGACGCTCATTTAGAATGATAAGCAATGAACCTTAACATGCCGAATGCTTAAGATAGACAACAAAGATATCAAAGCTTCTTAAGATTATGATTTTTAACTTAGAGCAATTATCCAATGATTTCACAACAATGCATCAATTAGATGTTAAACACAAAGATGCCAATTAGATCTTAATGCTCAAGTAACTTAAACCACTAATGAGATTACAGGATTTGAATTTTTGATGCTTGAGTGATTTTAGTGCCAAGTTAACAAATTTTCAAATATAACACAAGACGAGCCACAGTTAGAGCTTAACAATATAAACCACTATGAGCCAATTTAATCATCAAAAAGCCACTTATGATGAAGATAGGATAGCAACAAGTAAATCACTTCCAACCAAGAAATTATTAAGCATATAAAGCCTAATGATTTGCCAACTGATAGAACAACCTTACCAATGTAAATGGATGAACTTTTAGCCCTCTTAAGATTTTATATTCAGAAAATATCAGATCTGATTATGCCTTTTCTGAAGAGATACCAGCCACTAGAAATTAGAGATCTATGCCCAAAAATTGATGCCCAAGACACTTCGATGTCATGATAACATGCTAGAAGCCACACCAATCAATTTCATGCCCTTTAGAATGTTCGTTTCAAATTTATATCAGATCTGATCTATTCAGTTATGCAGAGATATTCCAGCAAGCAAATGACTAGATCTAAGCTAGATATTCAATGCCCAAGTAGCCAAAACACTAGCAAAATTTTACCATGAAATTATTAGGGTGTTTAGACCACTTAAATATGATTTTAGGCCTTTTAATTCACTCTTGTGAAATGAATATGACAGTTGTAGCAAAACAGTGATAAAGTGAGGGTTTAGAGAGCAAACACTACGTTAAAGGCCTTGTAGCACATTTGCTCAAAATGCCAAAATTTCTCCAATGATTATGCCACCTAAAAATACAAATTTTGAGCCAATTTTCTCTACAAAATACACCAAGTATTCAGTCCAAAAAAATTCAGAGATAGGCAGAGGTCAAACTAGGGTCAAGAAGGGCCAAAGCTAGGCCAAATAAGGTTAGCGTTGGGGAGAGAGAGGGCTAGAAGGTTAGCGGCTAGGGCAGAAGGCCAAAAAGGGCAACGCGGGTGCTGAAAGGAGGAGAAGAAGGCTCAAAGAGGAGGCCAAGGAAGGAAGGATGGAGGCTAAGGCAGGGAGAGGGTTCGAAAAGCCCACAACAAACCTAAAAGGTTGTTGTCTAGGATCAAGGAGGGGGGTCGAGGCCCTCTGGGCTCACGGACAGGCCTAAAAAGGCCTTGAACACTTAACGCAAAGCCAAGGGAGGAGGTCGAGGCCCTTGGGGGCTTACAGCCAGCATCCATGAGGCTAAAAATGATGACATTGGGCCCTCAAAGGGTGGTGCCGAGGCTTAAGGGGAAGATGTTGGCCTTGGAGTGGGTAGATCCAGGCTCAGGAGCCCTAAACCTTTGAATCCCTTGCTCCAAAAAAATAAGTTGCTTCAAATCTTCAATTTTGGAGACTATAACTTACCTTCAAGGGCCTAGATCTAGCTCTTCTCACTTGATTTCACCTGCACAAATGGATTTGCAAATACCCACAACCCCAATATATACAAAAATCTCAAAACCCCAAAAGCCCAATTAGAAAAAATAATTTACAAATATGCAAATGTACAAATATGCAATGCTTTTAAAAGGAATTTTTGATAAATAATTTTTTTATAGATATTTTGATAAATGGCTCAATGTACTTTGGAAAATAAATGCAAGCTACAGCCTTAGCGAAGTTAGATAAACCATAAAAATATTTGAAGTCCATACAAGGTCAGCCTACGTCCAAAGCTTGTGAACTTGGAGCCCAAGGTCTAGGGAACCTACAAACACTATATAATTCTTCACGAATAAAACATTAAAACAACAATGAATCGGATCATCTAAGATAAGCCCAAGACTTATCAATAGTGTTCCTATCATCTACAACGAATTAACAATTTAATTAAAATTTAATACCAATATAGGAATGGCCGTACCCAGCACATACCACAAATGAGTGAACAATAAACACCATGAACTACACCCCAAAGTCTTAATTATGATTCAAAAAAACCTTCCCAGCTGGACAGACAGTAGCATTACATCATCTTTTCTGCAGAATTTTCCTAGCCAAACATCAGATGGTTTGACACACAAATGACTCCTAATTTATAGATAAATCCTCCAAGTGGAAAGATAATGGCTAGTTTGTTTGATCCCAAACAAAATCATCTCAGCCATCGAAAAACATTTTATCATATTTTAATCTCCACCCTTGAAAATATTTATTTTTGAGGAATTTTCGAATTTCTCATTTAACCCATTTTTTATTAGCTCAAAATTAATTATTTTGAACTAATTTCCTCAAAAAATTGACTTTGACTTAACCATAGAGGTCCAAGCATCTAATTTTTCTTAAAATTTCCAATATTCCCTTGGTGGGGACCTCCAAAAATTAACTTTTTTGATACCCACGAATTTTTCCACTTGGAGAATTTAATTACTCTAAGACTTTAATTTTTTACTCTAATTAATTAATTTTTCGGGTGAAGCTTTTAATTTATTTTTTCCAGAAAATTTAATTAATTGACACTTGAGGGGATTAATAATTTTCCACCCTCCAATATTTTAGTAATGGTGTCTAAGTATAAGGGACCATGCACTAAAATAATTTTTACATAAGATAATTACATTTTCAACAGTCAAAGGGGGGAACATGTTGGAAATACTGAGAACAAAGATGAATCAGTATTTCTTTTCAATTGTTACTTTTACCAGTTAGATCACTTATATTTAGAACACAAAATGAACAATAAGAATAAATGCTTTTATTAATTTATTCTTTACAATGAATCAAGTACAATATATGTAGGGCTCCAACCCTAGATGAAGACACTGATCTTCAATCTCCCAGGCACTAACCTATATTTGCCAAGCACCGACTTGGACTTCCAAGGCTCCAACCTTGTCAATTTTGAGGCACCAACCTTGTCTTTTCGAGGCTCCAACCCTTACTTTACTTCGTCAAGATGTATTTGGTTATACTTCACGGCTCCCAATGTCTTCTTCAACAAGCCTTGTCAATCTTTAGCTATGCCTTCCCTTAGTCTCCACGTCACGTCATCAATGACAACCTTGTCTTCTTAGAAGGTATCACCACTGCTCTTCATGTCACCCAAACAAAATCTCCAAGGTTACCTCATTATGGCTTCAATGCATCATGGTCTTCAATGATCTCCACAAATCTTCAATATGCTGCTTCACAAAGTTCTCCAACTCTACCCTATTTTGTTCTCAAGAGAAGACTTCAACAAGCTCTATTTGTCCAATCCCAATAAATCAACACTTCGACCACGACAACTACGACAGCTTCAACCACGACAACTATGACAGCTTCAACCACGCCAACTACGACAACTTCGACCACGATAGCTTCAACCACGGCAACTACGGCAACTGCAACAGCTTCGACTACGGCAAATATGGCAACTTCGACCACAGTAGCTTCAACCACGGCAACTACAACAGCTTCAGCTACGGCAGCTTCAACCACAGGAACTACAGCAGCTTCGACCATGGCAAGTATGGCAGCTTCGACCACGGCAAGTTCTCTGCTCCTAGCTCGAACCTGTGGAAGACTATTTAACCCAAGAATAATTCCACAAACTTGTCTTCCTTGCTTTTCTAGGCTATGGCTGCTTCTCTACCTCTTGTCTTGTCTCCACCGAAAAATCTAAGCTTGAATGGACGAATTTAGGTTTATATTTATAGTGATTTCATTTAATTGAAGGGACACGTCTATTTGAAGTGAGGCCGACTTGTATGACTGAGTATAGGTGGGCTCACTGCTAGGAATAGTTTCCTTAACTTAAAAATTCAATATCTCATAAACTATTGGGAGTTTTAGGGCAAACAAAGGCTCGTTAGAAGGAGGAAAAAAATCCCCTTTAAGATGGTCTAGGATCCATTTTGAAAGGACGCCTCCAAGGTGTCCAAAATAAATTTTCTTTGTGACTGTCCTTAAATTTTATGCATAAAAAGTTTGGGATAGCGTGTGGAATGTTTGGGACAGCGTGGCTTCCTCATTCTTTGGCTTCTTCAATGTTATCAATGTCAACATAGGATCATAGAGTCATTATGTAGGAGTGCAGCATCTATGTAGCATGACGCATCAACAATGTCATCATATACTAGTGCAGACATAGTGCAACATCATTAGGAGAACTCCAAAATAGTCTTCCAACCATCAAATGATTTCCAACCATGTTATCAAGACCTCATCAAGTGCCATCATCAATTGTGGACATTCATCAAATCAACAATGTCTGTTGTTGGCTAGAGTGTCCAAGAGACTTTCAGATCCAATTTGCTTCTTTCTCCATATTTGTGTAACTTTCTTTTCTGGCTTGGTTATCATGGTTCTAGCTTGTGTAGGGACCCAAGTCAAGTTACAATCACATGCCACATGTCCAATGTTATGGCAATTGAAGCACTCCATCTTTTTCATCAATGAAAAATCATTATTTCTTCTTGCAAAATTGCTTCTAGGAGATTGGCGGGGACCATTATATTTTCTTTGTGATCTCCCCTACCATATTTTGCCATGTGCCCAAAGTTTGTACAAGAATAGCAATAACCAAGAAATATACTTTGGTACCTGGGAGATGAAGATTTTCTTGATGTACTTCTGAAGTCTTTTTTCCTTGGGATTCTTTGATGATATTCATTGCCTTTTGTATTCTTGACACCATCTGCAAGTATTCTTGGAGTAGGATTTCTTCTAATGTTGTCTTGATTCCTCTCCTTGACTTTGCTAGAACTGGGAGCATCAACATTTCTTCCAGGCTTCCTCACATCCTCGATGTTTGAAGTATTATCATTCTTGCTTGAGGATTCACCTGCATAGCCAAGACATGATTTATCTAGGGGAGACCTTTGATGAATTAGGATGCCATCTAGGGTTTGAGAGCTTTTCAAGTTCTTATTCAGCAAGTCAACTTCCTTCTTAAGAAGGATAATTTCTTCCTTCATTTTCTTGCATTCTTCATCCTTCTTTGATAGAATGATCTCCATTTCTTCCTTCATCTTGTTTGCTTCACATGATTGGACCTTAAAAGAAGTGATTTCTGATCTTAACTTGGTGATGTCATCATCCTTTTCTTCTAGTTGGCATATCATGGGGTTTCTCCCCTTTTTTGCTTCATCAACTTGCCCTTCTATGAATGCCAAAGCTTCCATCAACTTCTCAGCTCCTTGTGCTTGTTTCCTTGCTTCTTCTAGTTGAGATCTAAGGAAGAAGACCTCTTCCTTGTATTGACCAATCTTTGCTCCAAGTTTGTTCAAGCTCTCGAGTCTTTGTTCAAGGTGGCTTGACAAAGTTTCTTCCCTTTTATTTTCCTTATCCAATTGATTTGTCATGAATATGACTTCTTCATGATGCTTTCTTTTGTTTTGATGAAGTTCCTCCTTAAGTTTGGTGAGCTCCTCATCTCTTTGTAGTACTTGAAGCTTGAAAAGGTCATCTTCCTTCCTTGTCTTGTGTTGGTCACCATCTTGCGCTTTCTTCTATATTTCCTCGTTTTCCTTTTTCAAATTGTTAATCTCTTCCATCGCAGTTAAGTTTAGTCAAGCGATCTTCTTGAAAGTCTTCTTTGCTTTCTTCTTCTTCTAGGTATTCTTTGCCCTCGATGTCATCATTCTTATTTTTAGCTTCCTTGATGGGTTCTGGATTTCCTTCTTGCTTTCCATGATCTTCTTGACTAGTGGTCATGGTCAATGTTCCTTTTGAGCGAAGATCATGAAGTTTGTCCCATATACCCTTTGCTGACGAACATTTTTCCAAATTGGCCTTTACAGAATTTGGTAGCCCATTCAAAATTGTCTTCATTGCTCTTATATTGTACTCCTTGGATTCATTGTCCATCATGATATCAGTAATCACTAATTCCCATACTCCAACGCCTTGAGCCATTAAGAAATTTCTCATTCTTACCTTCCATACATCGAAGTTTCCATTGAACACTGGAACTTTCTCAATTTGATTGTCTTCAGTTTTCAAGGTTGAGGAAGGGACATCTTTAGGAGGATTGGAGGCTTTCTTCCTTGGCTTTGCCATTTGTGTTCTAAGGATCAACCTTCAAGCTACTAGGCTTTGAGTGAAGGTACTAGCTCTGATACCAATTGTTAGAAATACTGAGGGGGGGTGAATCAATATTTATTTTCAATTGTTACTTTTACCAGTTAGATCACTTATATTTAGAACACAAAATGAACAATAAGAATAAATGCTTTTATTAATTTCTTCTTTACAATAAATCAAGTACTATATATGTAGGGCTCTAACCCTAGATGAAGACATCGATCTTCAATCTCCCAGGCTCTAACCTGTGTTTTCCAAGCACTGACTTAGACTTCCAAGGCTCCAACCTTATCAATTTTGAGGCACTAACCTCAAGGGCTCCAACCCTATATCTGGTTCAGGCTCTGACCTGGTTTCTTGAGGGCTCCAACCCTATCCTCCAAGGCACCAACCTGGTCTTTTCGAGGCTCCAACCTCTTGGGCTCCAACCCTTACTTGACTTCGTTAAGATGTATTTCATGATACTTCACGGCTCCCAATTTCTTCTTCAACATGCCTTGTCAATCTTCAGCTATGCCTTCCCTTAGTCTCCACATCACGTCATCAATGACAATCTTGCCTTCTTAGAAGGTATCGCCACTGCTCTTCATGTCACCAAAACAAAATCTCCAAGGCGACCTTCCCTTAACTATTTTAGAACTAGTATTTAGAGTAGGTGGTGGGATGGAAGCCAACAGAAAGCAAGCAAAGGCTTGATTAACAATACCCCCCTTATGTTCCAACCACCCAATGCCTCTAGCGCTGCAAAGACTGTGGATTTAACGACTGGAAGGTCACTGTGTTAACCACTAGAAAGATGTTGAATCCCTCAAGCTAGATGAGAAAGGTGGCCCTATAAGTCTATCAACTAGGTTTATGCTTGGAGGTAAATTATTAATGCAACTAGGCCTACAATGCTTATGCAAAGGATATGAGTGAGTTCTTAGAGATTGGCTTAACATTTAAGTACTTAAACTTATGATTAATCTTCAAGGGTACTTAAAAATAAATGAAAACACAATCTTATTACTAGAATGTGCCAATTATTAAGTGTCAATGTCAAACACTAGATAAATCCACAAGGTGTTTAACCAATGATATCAAATTAGAACAATTATCCAAGAGATCTTCAAACAAAGTAATGATGATCTTATGCCAACATTAAAAGATGCTCACTTAGAATTTATAAACTTTCAAGATGCTAATGCTTAAGATAGACAATCAGATGTGTTTAGCAATTATCCAATTGATTCCTTAGAAATGTTTAACAATAATGTCGATTAGATTGCAAGATACTCAAGAAGGAAAGAGCAATCTCAATGCTTATGGAGCAGAATGCCAATTTATCATTTGCCAACACAATTAGATATCAAGAAGTAATATGACTTAGATCTCAAGATACCAATATGCCCAAAAGGAGTTAAGATATTCAACACTAAGAGATTTTAAGATAAGAGTGCTTTGGTGAGTGTTTATTAAATGTGACCTTGAAACTTGTGGATCAACTCACAACAACAAAAGTGTTAGTGCACTTAAGTCAATTTGCTACAAAATTATGAAACAAGAGCAAGGATAGAGCATGAGCAAAGAGACATCTTATATCATATGAGCAACTACTAAAATCTTAGGATAGCAGTAAGTAAACCACTTTAGATCAAGAAATTAGCAAGCATGTAAAGCCAATTATGACCAATGAAATGCTAAGAGACTTGACAAGTGAAAATACAAGCTAACTAACCCTCTTATGATGAACTACTCAGAGATTAATCAGATCTGAAATCACTTATTACTGTAGTGAAAAAATTATGCAAATAGTGAACTACCAATGTGAGAGTGTGTGCTACCAATGTGACTGTGTGTGCCAAAGTGTGCCCAACAATTGCCAAGTGTTAAAACAAGTTTGCTGAATCAAAAAAAATTGATTTCCAAGCCCCTTAAGATGCAATCTTCAGAATATATCAGATCTGATCTAACTAGTCATGCAGAGATATCAGTGATTATAAATTGGATATTTATGCCAAAAAATTGGTGCCCAAGACAATTAGATGTTAAGACAATATGCTAGATATCACATCAATCAATTTTATGCCTCTTAATGTGGCCTTTCCAGATTATATCACATCTGATCTATTTGATTATGTAGAGGTATTCCAACCAACAAACAAATAGATCTAAGCATAATATTCAATGCCCAACTAGCCAAAACACTAGCAAAATTTTACCATGAGATTTTGTGTCTTTGGACTATTTAGATGAGATTCTAGGGCACTTAAATCATTGTTATGGAAAATTTATTACAGCTGTAGCAAAACAGTGAGGAAATAAGAGTTTAGAGAGCAAACCCTATGCCCAAGGCCTTGAAGATGACTTGTCCAATTTGCCCAAAATTTTTCCAATCAAGATGCTACCTGAAAACACACGATTTGAGCCAATTTCACTTGCAAAAACCCACCAATCTTCAGTCCAAAAATTTTGGAGATGGATAGAGGGAAAATTAGGGCCAAGAAGGGCTAGCGCTGGGCTAGAAAGCTTAGTTGCCCAAGGGAAAAGGCCAACTAGGTCTGCCGTTAGGGAAAAGAGGAGGTCGAGGGTTTGGGCAAGGCCCTGATTATGTAGAGGTATTCCAACCAACAAACAAATAGATCTAAGCTCAATATTCAATGCCCAACTAGCCAAAACACTAGCAAAATTTTACCATGAGATTTTGTGTCTTTGGACTATTTAGATAAGATTCTAGGGCACTTAAATCATTGTTATGGAAAATGTATTACAGCTGTAGCAAAACAGTGAGGAAATAAGAGCTTAGAGAGCAAACCCTGCGCCCAAGGCCTTGAAGATGACGTGTCCAATTTGCCCAAAATTTTTCAATCAAGATGCCACCTGAAAACACATGATTTGAGCCAATTTCACTTGCAAAAACCCACCAATCTTCAGTCCAAAAATTTCGAAGATAGATAGAGGGAAAATTAGGGCCAAGAAGGGCGAGCACTGCGCTAGAAGGCCTAGCTGCCCAAGGGAAAAGGCCAAATAGGTGTGCTGTGAGGGAAAAGAGGAGGTTGAGGGTTTGGGCAAGGCCCTAAAGACTACGGCCTAGGGTTTTAAGGCCTAAAAGGCCTTCCGCAAGCCCTTCGACGGTTGTGGCTAGGTGAGAAGAGGGGAAGGGAGGAGAGAGAGGCCAAGGAGGAGAGGAGGGAGAGCGGAGGAGGGCTAACAGAGGGATAAGGAGACGGAGGGAGAGGATGTTGAGAAATCAATGCTAGTAGAATTAGGGTTAGATTTATCTTTCTTGATAATTACTTGTGAATTATATTGGCTTATTTTATATCTTTATTATATTATCTTTCATCAAGAAATTACCAAATTATGTCTGTATGAAGATCACAAGAACAAGAGACACAAAATGTAGGCACTCTGCCAAGGCAAAACCCCTATCTAGGGGAAAACCCAGTCAAACGTCCTCCATCAGTAGTTATGACGAGATAATCCAAGATTCTTCAACCTAGACACGGACCTCCTCCAACCACCAAGTCAACCCTTCCTTCCAGGAATTTCGATCTAGATCTTTGACCTTGCAACAGCAGCGCTTCAACCCAGCAAATCCAGAATTTCGACCATCCAGTAGGAGAATCTTCAACCTAGCACTTTCAGAATTTTGACCCTCCTAGAAGTATAACTTTGATCCAGCAAATAGCCTAGTAACTTCGCATAAAGAGAGAGAGAGAGAGAGAGAGAGAGAGAGCCCAGAAACTTCGACTTGTACTTCTTCCTTCTTCCCCTTGAACTTTGCACTTTCTTGCACTTCCTTGTTGTGTATCAAACTTGTGGAGTTGATGATCAAATAGATCGAACTGCTCTTATATATATAGCTTCTTCTATGGGTCGAAATGTCCTCTTGTAGGCCAACTTCATCAGGCTAGGGCCAACTTGGTGCGAGGTGGAAAATTACATTTTTGACTCAATAATAATTCTTTTTACATGATACAAAAGCCCAAGAAGGGTCTCATTAAATGGACAATGACACTAATGACAGTATAAAACCTAGAAGTCCACAATGGGGACTATGACCTATAAAATGATGACCCAAGCATGAAACCCATGCTTTAATAAGTCATGGTACTAATAATAAAAAATTATTTTTCATTCTTTGACTCAAATATAAATATGAAGACCGAACCTAGTTACATTCTTCAAAACTCCCTCTTAACTAGGGAGGTATTCATAAATTACACATGTATATACAAGTACAAGTAATATCTCAAAACACAAGAACTACGAATAACTTCAGCACACACGGTGCCACAGACTAGATTCCTAGCCAAGGTAATCTATCCAGGTGGGATTAAGAGGGACTAAAGCTTTCAGCCTCTATAGGTACCATTACTCTTACTTGCTAACCATCAACCCAGGGAACTAGGTGCATAATGCAAGGTCAGAGCTCTATGGCCAATGCCACCCTCCCTACTTTGGTAACTAGACATCAACACATATGTCAGCTAAATGTCATCCTAGACATTTTGTATCACACAAGATGCCTCCTAAAGTCCCTTCCAAACACATTTTGTTAACGAAATCAGTAATATCAACCAAACCAAGCATGTTTCTCAAACATTCAAACTTCTTATTAGGAAGAGACTTTGTTCACACATCAGTTACCTATTCATCAGTTGGAACATACTGTAGCTTCACGATCCCTCTTATACCAAACTTCAACTACAACGGTACTTATTGTTGATATTCTTCATCCCTGCATGGAACACAGGATCTTCAGACATCTTAATGTTGCTTTGATTATCGCAATTTATCACAATAGGGCTTAGAAGTTTCTCAAACAAATCTAACAAAAGCTTCCTTAACCATATTGCCTCCTTTCCTACTTCACATGCAGCCACATACTACTTAAAGCAATAGGATCTTGTTTCTACTCATCTATGAAATCATCGCAGATCCCAAACTAAAACATCCACCCTGTAGCGCTTCTTCCATCAGTGTCGCTGTCACCCCAATCAAAATCTGTATACCCTATCAACTTGACTTCCTTGCTATCATATTTTAGGCAATGATGAATAGTACCACATAGATATCTTAATATATGCTTGGCAGCTATCCAATGATCGTGACGAGGCTGAATTGAAATTAACTAAGAATGTTCACAGCAAAACATATATCTGATCTAGTGTTTACTAGACACATCAGAGAACCCACCAACTTTCGATAGGAGGTAGGATCTAGGAGACTTGAGTCAGAGCTTCTTAACTTCTTGAGATTGGTGATCATGGGAGTAGTCATGGGATTGGAATCCATCATACCGAATTTCTACAACAACTTAATTATATACTTTCCTTGCCCTAAATAAATCTCCCCAGGTTTCTGCCATACTTCCAATCCTAGGTAATAATGCATTAGACCCAGATCCTTCATCTCAAATTTAGTTGCCAACATCTTCTTGCATTCTTGTATCCTTTGCTCTACATCTATAATAAATAGATCATCCACATATAGTAGAATAATGACTGGCTCATTACCCACAACCTTGATATAGAGATTTTGATTAGCAGAACTTTTGACGAACCCAATTCATAGAAGGTATGCATCCATTCTTGCATACCATGCCCTAGGAGCTTGCTTCAAACCATGCAGGGCCTTCTTGAGTCTACAAA
Organism: Pinus tabuliformis; assembly: GCA_031772625.1. NCBI lineage: Eukaryota > Viridiplantae > Streptophyta > Pinopsida > Pinales > Pinaceae > Pinus > Pinus tabuliformis. Next base: position 771,288,867 of record CM062816.1, read on the forward strand.
CATGAGTGTCTTTTCCATTTATTTCAAAGACTTCAGTTGTTCAATATATACTTCTTCATCAATGGTTCCATTCAGAAATGTTGTTTTTACATCCATTTGATAGATATTCCATCCCATTGTTGCAGCCAACGAGACCAAAGATCTTATAGTAGTATATCTTGCGGTAGGTGCAAAGGTTTCTTCATAGTCTATGCCTTCCTTTTGAGAGAAACCCCTTACAAAGAATCTAGCTTTGTACTTGTCTATACTTCCATCAATAGTGTACTTGATCTTGTAGATCCATTTAGAGATGCCAACCAATTTGTCACTTGAGGAACGATTTCCAAACCCCATTCTTCATGATGGATTTCTATTCTTCCTGCATAGACTTCTTCCATACTTCTTGACGAGCAAATTCCTCAAATGTAGTTGGATTGGCATCTATCAGTTTTGTCATGTATGCAACGTATCCAGAATATATTTTTGATCTTTTGCTTTCTCTAAAAGTTTCTTTCGCAACTCCATGTCCTTCGGCATCTTCAAGAGTAGCTTTTAACCAATTTGGCCTCTTCCTTGTGTTGGGTATGATCACAAGTTGAATAGACTCACTTGGTCCTTCTTCTTCTTCTTCTTGATTTGTAGTTGGATTGTTGTAGCACTCTTCTTCTTCGAATGGTGCTATGTCTTTGTCATCGGAATCAATAAGAATATCTTTGGATCTTTTGTAGGCATGATTTTCATCAAATATAACATCCCTGCTTACTTCAATATGTCTTCCTTCCTTGATGTAGATTCTATATGCCTTTGAAGAAAGATTGTAGCCAATGAAAATCCCTTTAATGCTTGTAGAATCTAGCTTCTTTCGTTTGTCCTTTGGAACATGGATATAGGCAGGACATCCAAAGATTCGGAGATGGTCCACACATGGATTCCTTCTTGTGAATGCTTCTTCAGGTGTCATATTATCGAGGATTCTATGAGGACTTCTATTTTGTATATATACAACAGTCGTTGCATCTTCCCCCCATAGAAATTTAGGAATATCTTGATCAAAATTCATTGTTCGTATATGTTCTTCAAGTGATCTATTCTTCCTTTCTGCAACTCCATTTTTTTCAAGATTTTAGGGAACAATGAGCTCCCTCTTAATTCCTGCTTCTTTGCAATATGCAATTATTTTTTTTGAAGTGTATTCTCCACCATTATCGGATCTTAAAGTCTTTATTCTTCTTTCGGTTAAGGTCTCTACTTCAAACCTAAATTCCTTGAACTTTTCAAATACTTCGTCCTTTGTTTTGAGTAGATAGAGCCATGTCTTTCTAGAGTGATCATCAATGAAGGTTACATAATAAAGATGACCTCCAAGTGATTTATCAGACATAGGCCCACACACATCTGAATGGATAAGGTCCAATATTTCTTTAGACCTTGTTTGACTGCTTGTAAATGGTTTCCTTGTATTCTTTCCTAAGGCCCACACATCTGAACGGATAAGGTCCAATATTTCTTTAGACCTTGTTTGACTACTTGTAAATGGTTTCGTTGTATTCTTTCCTAAGGCACATCCCTTGCATATTCCTTCATGACCTTCTTTCCTAAGGCACAAATAGCCCAGTAACTTCGCATAAAAGAGAGAGAGTGATAGCCCAGAAACTTCGACTTGTACTTCTTCCTTCTTCCCCTTGAACTTCACACTTTTTCTACACTTCCTTGATGTGTATCGAACTTGTTGAGTTGATGATCAAATATATCGAACTGCTCGTGTACATATAGTCTCTTTTGTGGGTCGAATTGTCCTGTTGTAGGTCAACTTCATCAGGCTACAACCGACTTGGTGTGGAGGTGACAAATTACATTTTTTACTCAATAATAATTGTTTTTACATGATTCAAAAGCACAGGAAGGGTCTCATTAAATGGACAATGACTCTAATGACTCGGTATAAAACCTAGAAGTTCACAAAGGGGACTTTGAACTATAAAATGATGACCCAAGCATGAAACCCATGCTTTAATAAGTATTGTAATAATAATAATAAAATTTATTTTTCATTCTTTGACTCAAATATAAATATGAAGACCGAACCTAGTTACATTCTTCAACAAAGGAGAGGGGATGAAGGCCTTTCAAGGCCACAACAAAGGCAAGGAGGGAGGTTCGAGGCCCTTAGGACTTACAGCCAGCCCCCAAGAGGCTAGAAAGGCTGACGTAGGGGGAGAAGAGGGTGACACAAGGCCAACGAAGGCTGACGTTGGGCCCGGGAGGCCTGAAAAATGTTGAAACCCCTGCTCAAAAATTTTATTTTGCTTCAGATCTGCAATATTGCTCAATTTCTCCAATGGTTGGCCCTGCAAAATTTATACAGGCTAGATCTTACCCACAAGGGCCTAGATCTAGCTCTAATGCAACTTTGTCACTTGATCTTATCTGCAAAAATGAATTCACAAATACCCAAAACCCCAATATATAAAAAATTTCAAAACCTCGGCTGCAAACAAGGGTTAGAAAGTAAAATTATTTACAAAATTCTATTTTACAAAATATACATATGTATATTTAGAGAAATTTTGAGCATGAAATATTTTTAGAAATCTTTGATAATGGCTAAATGTATTTCGAAAGATTGATGTAAAAACCACAGCTTTAGCGAAGTTAGAACACCATAAAACTAATTAGAGTCCAAACATGGTGAGCCTCTATCCAAAGTTTGTGAACTTGGAATCCAAGGGTTGGGGAACCTGCAAACACTATATATATTTTCTAAAAAATATAAATCCTTAGAACACCCAATGAATTGGATCACCAAAGATAAGCTCACAGTGTACCAACAGAATGTTCATATCATCTACAATGAAATAATGATTAGAAACAATTATAAAGCACAATATAGGAATGCCCATACCCAACACATACCACAAATCATCAGATCAGAGACACCATGCACTGCACCCCAAAGTCTTTATTATGATTATTGCAAAGTTCCCAGCGGGACAGTGATTTACATCAGTTTTTCAGAGTTACATAAACCAAAACCAGATGGCTTGCGACGCAAATGACTCTCAATTTATAAATAAATCTCCACATGGAAAATAATGGCTTGTTGGCTTAATCCCCATCAAAATAATCTCAAACATTGACAAATATTTGATCATCTTTTAATCTCCATTGTCGAAAAAATTTATTTTTTTAGGAGTTTTCGAATTTCTCTTTCAACCCATTTTTTATTAGCTCAAAAATAATTGTTTTGAAATAATTTCCTCAAAAAATTGACTTTGACTTAACCACCAAGACCCAAGGGTCCAATTTTTCTTGAAATTTCCAATATTCCCTTAGTGGAGGACCTCCAAAAATTAATTTCTTTGATACCCACGAATTTTTCTACTAGAAGAATTTAATTTCTCTAGGACTTTAATTTTGACTCTAATTGATTAACTTTCTGGTTTATGATTAATTTATTTTTACCAAAAAAATTAATTAATTTACACATGAGGGGATTAAATATTATTTCCACCCTCTAATATTTTAGCCATAGTGTCTAAGTATGAAATACCATGCACTAAAATATTTTTTACATAAGATAATTACATTTCAATTCTCAAAGAATGAACACTCACTCATTATAGGCCCTCAATATACACACCCAATCCTGCGACACAATATGATCTAGTAGACCAAGTGACTTGTAATAAAATAATTTAGCCGATTAGCATAAATTATTCTCAAATCACTTTTACATAAGACTCGACTAAAACACTACGACTCACCTAAAACTTTCACGATAAATTCCCACCTAGCTTTGGGATCAAGATGGAGGGAAAAACTTTGTCGATCATCCGTGTTTAAAAACACAAATGAATCAGTGAGATGAAAAACCTCCTAGGATGAAATTCATCGCCAAAATAATAGGCTTACCTAGGTTGTTATATACATACATGGTCTTACTAGCATCATTTACATTAAAAATTTGTAGAATGGGTTTACAGTGACTTAAAATGTTGATGGTTAATGATCTTGATCCTTTAAAAAAAATTGGCACAATTGTTTCCTTGGAACTTTGACATAATGTGTGCAACAGGTTCAATCCATGTTTTTATGCTTTTTATATCTAATTCATCATTCTACATGCTTTTGTTGACATATATGCATCAAAATATATATTATATAAAATTCACTCCCGATTCGCTCCCAAAGCAGGAGGTTTTGAAAATGTCGCTCCCCGCTCCCAAGCAACCTTGGTCCTATGTCTACTAAGTTTCTTGGAGGTCATCTATACTATGTAACATTCATTGATGACCACTCAAGGAAAACTTGGATCTATTTGCTGAAATCCAAGGATGAAGTATTCGACAAATTTCAAGAATTCAAAGTTGAAGTAGAGAACCTTACAGAAAGGAGGATAAAGGTACTAAGATCTGACAATGGAGGAGAATACACATCTAAGGAACTCATAGCTTTCTATAAGGAGGTTGGGATTAAGAGGGAGTTGATAGTCCCATATAATCCTGAACAAAATGGAGTTGTTGAACGAAAGAATCGATCGATTGAGGAAAGTGTTAGAGCCATGTTACATGATCAAGACTTGCCTAAATTTTTGTGGGGTGAAGCAACAAAAATTGTTGTGTATATTCAAAATCGAAGTCCTCACAGATCACTAGACAACATGACTCCAGAGGAAGTATTCACTACGAAGAAACCAAGTGTAGACCATCTCTGAATAATTAGTTGTCCTGTCAACATTCACATTCTGAAAGATAAGAGAAAGAAGTTGGAACCTACAAGCATGAAGGAGGTATTTGTTGGATATAGTAACTCTTTTAAGGCATATAGGATCTATATAAAGGAAGGGCATCGAATTGAAGTAAGTTGAGGCGTGATCTTTGATAAATGTATTGCATTCAAGAAATCGAAGGACCTCCCAATGGACTACGATGATGAAGAACTTCCAATATTTGAAGAAGAATGCACTAGGGAGGAAGAGCATTCAAATCATGAAGAAGTAGATCCCAGTGAACTTGTGGCACAAGTCATCATCCCCAAGAGTAGAAAGAGACCTAATTCGTTAAAGTATACTCTTCTAGATGCTGAGGAACATGGAGCAACCAAAGGTACATTCAGGGAAAGTGAGAATCCCAAAAGATATTCAGAGTATGTAGCCTATATGACAAAGTTAATTGAAGCAAAACCATCCACCTTTGAAGAGGCTGTCAAAAACAAGAATGGAAAGATGCCATGAATGAAGAATATCAATCAATAATGAAGAAGTGAGTTTGGGAAATCGTTTCTAGGCTTGAAGACAAATCTTTGGTAACTTCCAAGTGGCTCTACAAGATTAAACATGCAACATATGTAAGTATTGATAAATACAAGGCAAGATTTGGGGCTAAGGGTTTCTCCCAACAAGAAGGCATCGATTATGAAGAGACATTTGAACCTACAACAAGGTATACAACTATACAATTGTTGGTCTCTTTAGCAGCATCGATGGGATGGAACATCCATCAAATGGATGTCAAGGCAACATTCCTTAATGGTATTATCAATGAAGAGGTCTATATAGAACAACCCTTGGGATTTGAAGTAAAAGAAAGAGAGACTCATGTCTGTAGTCTAAAAAAGGCACTTTATGGCCTTAAGCAAGCACCAAGGGCTTGGTATTCAAGGATGGACACATACCTACAAAGATTGGGCTTCTTGAATTGTTTTGTTCATCTAGAATCCATATATCAAGGTTATGAAGGATGAGCCCACAATCATTCTTATATATGTGGATGATCTTCTCATGAAAGGTGTGGAAGGTCGTATTCAAGAGTGTAAAAAGCAATTGGCAACAGAATTCAATATGAAGGATCTAGGGCTGATGCACTATTATTTGGGGTTGGAAGTTTGGCAAGGACCTAATGAGATATATCTAGGTCAAGGAAAATATATGATCGATATGTTGAAAAGGTTTGACATGATGGATTGCAAACTTATGACAACCCCTATGATCACAAATTTGAAGAGGCTAAGAAGTTTTAATTCAAGCCCTATGGATCCGACAAGGTATAGACAATTGGTTGGCTCACTGATGTATTTGGTGAATACTCGACCAAACATTTGTTTTGCAGTGAATATTCTCAGTCAGTTCCAGGTAGAGCCCAAGCATGATCATTGGATAGAATCCAAGCATATACTGAGATATTTGCAAGGAACAATCCACTATTGCCTGAAGTATGATAGAAAGAATGATGTCCACTTGATTGGATATACAGATTCTGACTGGGGAGGCAGTGAGATGGATGGGAGAAGCACTACTGGAGGATGTTTTAGTTTGGGATCCTCCATGATATCCTGGATGAGTAGAAAGCAAGAATTGGTTGCTTTGAGTAGTGTTGAGGTTGAATACATTGCAGCCTGTGAAGTAAGCAGAGAAGTTGTCTAGTTGAGGAAGTTGTTGTCCGACTTGTTTGAAGGACCGATGGACCCTACGGTGATACATTGTGACAACACCAGTTGTATAAGGTTGTCTGAAGACCCAGTGTTCCATGGAAAGACAAAGCACATAAATAACAAGTATCACTACATACAAAAATTGGTGCAAGATGGAGTGTTGCAGCTACAGTATATCTCCACTAATGAGCAGGTAGTTGACATCTTGAAAAAATCTCTTCCTAATAAGAAGCTTGTGTATTTGAGAGACAAGCTTGGATTGGTTGATATATCCTCTCTAGTTGAGAGGGAGAGATAAACACATCATTCTTTTCTTCACCTCGTGAAGAAAGAACGGAGGATTGGGTAAGCAATTGGCTTTCGATATTCTTTAAGGATGAGGTAGGGCAACAAAGATGTAAGAGTAGTCGAAGAGAAAATTCCTTGAGGATGTGTAATTCCAAGATAGGTATTGTCCTAAAAGGACATACCCTGTGAACACACGGGTCGAGTATGTGGCTTGAGAAACAATGGTGATGGTGTCTATCAATCACTGGTCTCGCCAACATTATGCTCTGATCTTGTGGAGAGATAGAGTTGTTAGTCAAGGCCCTGCTATGTGACAATGTTGGTTTGTACAAAGAGATAAGCTAAAATGATAGCTTATGAGGTGGCTTACCAATCCAACTCTTCTTATGAGATCTTTTCAGTTTCAGAATGTCCAAGTACTATTTATGAATACCTTTTTAGTTAAGAGGGAGTGTTGAAATGTGTAACTAGGTTTAGTCTTCATAAATATGAAATGTACTTTTGATTCTTGTAAATTGTAAAAAGAAAGAAAATTTATTATTGTTATTTTTGTAGCATGGGTTTCATGCTCAAGGTCTTTTATTTAGAGGTCAAGCACTCATTGAGTGCTTCTAGGGTTTGTCCTAGGGTCAAGAAGTCAAAAGACTCATTGTCATATGAAGAAGACCCCATCAGGCACATTGTAACGTGTAAAAAGAATTATTTTTCTATTTAAGAGTGTCAAAATACCCTCCAAGACCAAGTCGGCTTGGCAGCTAAGAAGTCGGCCTCATTAGGGCATGTCATCCTCCTTGGAAGCCTATATATAGGAGGGAACTCGGCCTCCTATGGACACTCACTCATCTTCTCATCATCTAAGCGAAGAAGAAGTAGAAGAAGGTCAGCGAAGAAGGAAGGAGGAGGAAGGATGAAGGTTTGTGTTATTTCTCTATCTCTCTCACACACGTGCGAAGAAGGAAGGCTACGGTCTTGCTGTTGCAAGATCAAAGTTGAGGAAATTGCAGAAAGAAGGCCAAAGGAAGGTCTATTAGGTCACCTACAAACCCTAGAAGGAGGAACCCATGCGAAGGTCAAAAGAAGGTTGGAAACCCTGAAATTGCTCACACGTGTGGAAGCAGTAACTATTTCAGGGGTTGAAAATTTCAGACCTACAGTGAAGGTCGAATTTCTGTAGTTGGGGGTCGAAGTTGTGCAGCTGGAAGAGATTTGATTGGGTTTAACTTGGGCAGAGGAAGCACATCATCAAGGAGGTGAGACTTGGTCTTGGAAGGGTATTGGTCTTGGTCTAGAGGTCCTGGAATTCGTCACTTAAAGAATCTATAAGAAGAGAAGAGATTTGTGGGTTTTACTCTCAAGTGGAGAGATTTTCGCCTTGGCTTGCCACCTACATCCTGTGTTTTTATGTATTGTTGATCTTCTTGTTTTAGTAGTTGTTTAATCATAAGAACAACATAATAATAAGAGAAGAAGCTAATAATCAAGAAAATTAAAAATACATCACAAGCAGTTATCAAGTTGAAGAGAAATCATCTTAGTTACAACCCTATAGATTTCTCAATAGTTGTCACCTCCTTCCAATGGGAGTTGGTAAATCTTGGGGTTGTAGCCCTTCCAGTTGTAGCTTTCCTTGTAATATAAAAATATTGCACATGTATATCTTGTGTTCATATGATGTGATTTTATTGGTTAATTGTTTTGATACTTAAATTGTTGAAATTTATGAAATATTGATTCACCCCCCTCTCAATATGTCCAACAATTGGTATCAGAGCAGGTTACCCTCTAACAGTCTTATCAATGGGGGGAAGATTGTGAGCAAATATGGAAATGGAAGGCATCTGTTCAAGAACAATTCTAGGGTTTTATGGAAATGATTATCCACCATGGAGCAGTTGCACCTACTTGAAGGCTTTAGGAGTGGATACTTGGCTCTCCATTGTAAATGGCTACGAAGTTCCTAAAAATCCTTCTACTGATATAGACGAGAAGTAGTTTTTCAGCTGCAATTCAAAAGCCCTTCATGCCATCATAGGTGGAATGTCAAGAACCATTAAGTCCAAGGTGATGTCTTGCACCACAGCTAAAGAAGGTTGGGATAAACTTAAAACTCTATATGAAGGTGATGATAAGGTCAAGTAGGTCAAACTTCAAAAATATAGAACTCAGTTTGAAAACCTGAAAATGGATGAGAGAGAAGATTTTGCGACCTATTTGCTCAGAGTAGATGAAGTTGTCAACTCCATCAGAGGATTAAGAGAAGAACTTAAAGATCCCTTGATAATACAAAAGGTTCTGAGATCGCTTTCCTAGAGATATGATGCCAAGGTATCTGCCGTAGAAGAAGGACTTGACAAAGATGACAATGGAAGAATTAGATAGCATTCTTACAGCATACGAAATGAGAATAGATACAGAAGATAAACCATCAACCAAAGAAACAGCTTTTAAAGCCACAAGGAAGACAAGAAACAAAGAACTCAAGGTTGAAGGAACTCCAGACGATGATGCAAATGTAGAAGAAGCAAATTTCATCAAGAAGCTAAAAATGTGAACAAGAAAACGCAAAGGTAAGTTACCATTTAAATGTTTTGAATATGGCAAAACAAGTCATTATGCTAAGAGATTTCCTTTTTAAGGAAAAGAAAGGTTTCCACAAGAAAATTCTTTAATCCAAAAAAGACAACGACTCTTCAAAGGAAAGTAATACAGAGGAACCAGATGCAAGAGAAGTTCTCTTCATAAGCCAAGAAAATCAAGATAATGATCATGATGACGAAGAGGTCAATGATTCAAATGATGAAGAACCAAATATGAGACAGATTCTTTTTCGGGACTCAAAAAAGATCCAGAGTCTGAACAAGAAGATGAAGACCTAAAGGAGAAATTGAAGAACTGTGAAAACGAAAATGCCTTGCTTAGAAATAAAAACAGATAATTGAAAAACCTACTTAAGAAGCGTGATGAAGAAAATATCTCTTTGAATGTCCATCTTGAAGAAGCAGAGAAAATTGAGGAGTTGTTGAAGACCCAAATGAAGAAGAGAGAAGAAGAATGTAAGAAGCTTGAAGAAGAAGTTGTGTCATTGAGAGCTGAAGTTGATAAGCTCAATAGGAACTTGAACTGCTCACTAGTGTTGGATAACATTCTCAGTTGTCAAAGACTATCAAGCGATAAAATTGGTCTTGACTATACAGGTGCATCCTCAATCAAGGAAGACAAAAGCTTCAAGCCTTTAAAGGATAAAATTAAAGGAGAACCTAGAAATAATACTACTTCAAGAGGTTTTGCTAATGTTCCCAAGAACATCCATCACAAAGATGAACAGCAATGGATTGAACCTCCTCCAAGGCAAAACACCTTCAGAAGATCAACCTACTCTCCCAGGTATGAAAATATCTTTCTTGGTCATTGTTACTCTTGCGGAAATTTTGGGCATAAAGCAATTCATTGTAAAATCAATACAAGATACAATTATGCAAGGAGTAGGAATGATTATGGATTTATACATGGAAACTACAATCCATTTGAACCACTAATGAACCAAAACATTGCATGCTACAAGTGCCATAATCTTTGTCACAAGGCACAAGATTACACGCTTGTGGAAAAAAGTGCTCAAATCATGCAGACAGAGAAGCCAACTATGACATGGGAGAAGAAAAAGAAGGAAAATTGCAATCTAGCATTGATCATTGAAGATAAAGAAGATGAATCGTACATAGACAATAGATGCCTGACACATATGACTAGCGATCAAAACAAATTTGTCAACCTAAAAGAAAAAAGCAGCAGTATTGAGTTTGGAGATTATTCCTCTATCAATATACTAAGAAAAGGTGCAGCAAGAATTGGAAGCGAACATATAGGCACACTATGTTTTGCTAGTTAAGGATTTGAAGCACAATCTCCTTAGTGTTGGCAAGATGCGCAATCAAGGGTATAATCTCTTGTTTGACTCTCAGAAATGCGAAATCAAAGAGGAAGACTCAAGAAGATTGGTTACAACAGCCACAAGAAGACCAAACAACATATACATGCTAGATCAATTAGAGCAGAAGAAAATAGGAGCCAAGCAAAAGACTAGTAAGAATGACAAAGAAGGGAAGGATAAGAAAACAAAAGTCATGCTCAATGCAATATGTTCAGGGAGAGCAGCCCCAAAGACATGAGTCAAACTTTGCTATTAATGTCAAAGGGGGAGAGAAAAGGAAGGGCAACATGGAAACAAGGGGAGCATGCATATTGACATCAATGACAAATGGGGGGATTGTTGGAGAAATTGTCATTGATGTCAAAGGGTGCACGTGCCAACATTTGTTTGATGTTTTATGTGCACAAATCAAGCAAATTTGGGGACAAGGACCCTCTAGATTTATAGCCCCTTCCAAACCATTTCGTCTGATAGGTGGCACATCTTGTGGGTCCTTCTGGTTGGAGAGATATTAATTTTTGAAGTCAGATGCCTCAAACATGGGGTTCACACCAACACATTTGCCCCAAGGGTTTTGGCCTTAACATTCATTGCTTCCCTAAAAGGAAGGTCAAAATTTATCAATTAAGAAGCCTAACATCATTGGTTCAAATATGCCTTGAAAGGAGATTCTAAGAATGGCAAAATTTGATTTTTAAGTGTCCTATAGACTATTTGTATATGCCAGCTTAATAAGAGTTTAGGTCAGCTCCAAGAACAGTCATGTCCATTCATAAAAATGTCATTATGTAATTAAGGGCCCCTCTCCAGACTCATCTATTTATCCTCCCGTGGCAACCAAATGATGCAAGCAACACATCGAGAATAAGAATTTCCTGTTCTATATACAAGCCGAGCTCTAAAGCTATATATGTAGAAGGTCGAGACAATTTGGACTCTATATCTCTGATCAAGCTATATTCTTTTATCAAGAAAGTCTTATGGGCATATTTCTGTGGTATCTGAAGTCAAAACTGTGGAGAAACGATAGTTTGTTCTGAGGCCCATCCAAGTGAATTTATGAGCATTTGGTAAGAAATTTTTGGAGCCTTTTTATCCTTGGTTTAAAGTATTATTGGGCAGAATTTGAAGACTAGTTTGCAGAATAAAAGGACCTCTTCTTGACCCCTGACCGAACCCATCTGAGGCCCTCTGTAACAATGGCTTGTGGCCCCTGATTCAGCTTTTCCTGAGCCTAGTCTCGGCCCTCCTGAGGCCTCATCTACGGTTCCCTCAGCGGCCAAATTTCGGCCCCCTGCCTAAGGTCATATCCCTCTTCAAGCCTCAATTCAGACCTGTGATTTTCATTCTTGCATTTCAGACTGTTGCCACTTCAATTTCGAGTCTTTTCGAAGTCTTGTTAGGGGTTGTTTTGGAGTTAGATTTGATCAACTTTGAAGTCCCTTGAAGAGCATATTTGGAGCTGATTTCGAGACCATCTTTGCAGCCAATCATGAAGTTTGTACTAAAGGTGTTGAAGCCAATATTGAACCTACTTTGGAGGCATTGACAACTTGAGTGCAGACGCTAATATTTGTTCTGAAGTAGTGAGAGCAGACCTTGACATATGAACTGTGGCAAACCTTGATAATCTGAAGCAGACTTTGAGATTTAATTTGAGGCCGATTTTTGAAGTGGTTCTGAAGCAAGCTTTGACTTCATTCTTGAGGAAGTTGCCTGAATCTGAAGCATATTTTGAAGATTCATTAACAAGCAAGCATTGAAGGCATCCTTGAGAAGACATTGAAGTAATTCTTGGAGTAGTTGTTTGGAGGTATGAACTTGACTTAATTTGTTGCAATAGAAGACAGAATTATTGTGGCAAACATACTGGAGCAGTACTGGTAGTTGAATATGTTCAGGCAGAGGCAACAATGACTGTATCTTGTTGTATTTGGGTCATCGTCCTTGGTACGGGAGCCCAAGAAGTTTCTGTTTTATCTTTTATTCTATAGGGTGGCAGGGTGGTGCTAGGGAAAGAAGTTGTAGCTTCCTTTAAGAGGTTGTCGCCTCCTTCCAGCGAAAGCTCGATAATCTTGTGGTTGTAGGCTGTAGCCCTTCCAGTTGTAGGTGGTAAACTAGAAGTTGTAGCTTCTCTTGTAATATAAAAATATTGTACATATATGTCTTGTGTTCATTTGATTTGATGTTATTGCTTAATCGTTTTGATACTTAAATTGTTAAAATTTACGAAATATTGATTCACCCTTGCTCTCAGTGTTTCCAACAAGTTCTTGGGCAGATTTGAAGAGTTTGTTGGAGAGTTGTTGGGCTGATTTCTAAGGGAGATTTTGGAGTTGCTTCAAGGGGTTTTTTTCCCAAAGATCTTTGGGTGTTGATGACTGGTTATTGGAGTTGGTTGCAGGGGCAATTTTCAGATTTGTGGAGGCTGCTACAGAGTTGAGTTCTCTGTTGGTTGGAGCTGAGTTTCTTTTGAGAATCTGGATGGAAACTCTAGGTATTTCATGGCATCCATTCTTGTTCAATTTTCTCTAAAAAATTACTATTTTCCCCTAGAACTCTACAAAACCTAGGGTTTTCTATGCATAGTTTTATTTGTTGTTGAAAAAAAATTTACGGCCCCTATATTCTTCTATTTCTCTCTAAACAATTGGTTTTTAGCAGGGCTATTATGAGGGACTTCTTGGGTGATTTGTAAGGGAGATTTTAGAGTTCATTAAGGGATAATTTTTAGATTTGTGGACGTTGCTACAAAATCACAGATCTGGTTTTTTACTGTTTGGAGCTTCTTTTATTCTTAACATTTGGAGATCTTCTCAAGGTATTTTGTGCCTTCTATTCATCTTCTCTTTTTCTCTAAAAAATTGTTTTTTCTCCTTAGAAATTTAAAAATCCTAGGGTTTTTTATGTAGATTTTTATTTGTTGTTGTAAAAGTTCCCATGGTCCCCAAAAGCAAGAATGATCCAACGTGGTTTTATTGCCATTTAGATCAACATGGGGTACCAATATGCAACTATTGTGGGAAGGATGTTAACGGTGGGCAGATCCATAGGATTAAAGAACACCTAGCACAATGGAGAGGGCAAGTAAAACCTTGTAAGTTTTTGATGATCTTAAAGCAAAGATGTTAAGTCTAATTGAAGTCTTCCAAGGAAAAAAAGGTAAAAACCAAGAGACTTAGAATATAAATAGGCAAAATTCAAAAAGATGATGTTGCTCTTGGAGACACTGATTTTGAAGAATGAATGCCCAATTTTGAAGATTCCTCCACTCTCCTCTTAGAGTTGGAAATGATCCACTTCTTGCCCTAGTTCAGTACTTTGAAGAGGGTACGTAATAAGATTGACTCTTTCTCTGTACCCTGCACCACAGGAGAGGAGGTTGCATATGAATGCATTGCTAGATGGTGGTATGTTGCAGACATACATTTTAACACCACTAATTGTGCATATTATAATGTTATAACTTCATGTGGACCAAGCTTCAAAGGCCCTAGCTTTCATGATATCAAGGGACCACTTCTACAAAATGAGTTTCAAAGAATAGATAAGTACCTCATAGAGTTCAAGCAATCATGGACCAAAACAGGGTGCACAATTATGTTTGATGTATGGACTTATGGCAAATCCTGCACCATTTTAAATTTCTTAATGGCTTGCCCAAAAGGTACTATTTTTCACAAATTTGTTGATGCATATGATCAAGTGAAAGATGCACAATTATTATTTCGTATTTTGGATTGAGTGGTTATCAAAGTAGGGGTTGGCAATGTTGTATAAGTGATCACAGATAATGCCTCCAACTATGTCGTAGCTAGAAAGTTGTTGGAGGAAAATCGTCCCACCATTTGGTGGACTCTATGTGTAGAACATTGTTTGGACCTCATGCTTGAGGATACTGGAAAAATTGAGTGACAAAGTGTGTGGAAGAAGCAAAATCCATAACTAGGTATATCTCCAGACTCCAACCACTCATGGATTTTGAGCCTTATGAGAAAGCACACTAGGGCTAAAGAGTTCATTCGATCAGCCATTACATTATTTGCAACAAACTTTCTTTCATTGCAATCCCTAGTTCAAAAAAAATCCAACTTTAGGAAGTGTTTTTTTATGATGAATGGAATGAATCTCGGTGGAGCAAAAAGGTTGAAGGGAAACAGAGGGTTGACCAAGTGTTTGTGAAAATTCCTAATCCTCAAGGAACCCCTACTGCAGCAAATCTGAATCTACTTCACCTACTTGATTTTAATATACATTAGCAAGTTATTCTCTGAATACTGAAGCAAATTACTTCTGCAGCCTACACTTCTTTAATATTTGAATACATAAAATAGAAAACTGAGCAAAGAACAAGATACATAGGACACAGTTATTTTTGGACAAAATAGTCCCCGAAAAAACTCAATGCGAAAAAACTGGTGCAGTAGCTCTGAGGGTTTTCTATTATTAAGCAGTAATTATGAATACAAATGTTGGTAGCCCTCCCGAAAAACCAGTGACAGAGAAATACAATGGCGGAAAAACTGAGTGAATTTTACCTCACTTCACTTGGCAAATTTTGGCTGATCCGGCAACAAAACTGGCTAACCCCGGCTACCTCTGCATTCGCCCTGCGTACCCCTTATGTTAGCCCTACAAGCTCTACGTCAGCTCTACATTGTCTCTTCTGCCCATTGCGTCAACTTTCCCCGTTGTTCTGGCAGTTCCGGCTTTCTGCATGGAGGGAAGCTTTTGCTTCTACGTTGGCCTTTTTGGCTCTGCGTCAGGCTTGCATGTGCCCAGACTGGCCCAGTGTCAGTCCTCTTAGCTGCTGCGCTGCCTCCAATAGCTTCTCTCCACCTCTCTATCAGTACTCCTGAACTATCCCTGCCCCTCTGTTGCAATTGATCACCTAGTTCGAATTTCTCAGCTTCCTAGCCCCAGAAATCGAACTCCAGATCAATTTGTTCTCTCTGTGTGTGTTTCTAAATGAACCCCAAGCCTCCTTCTTATACTTTTCTCATTGAGACTTCAACGGTCGAGATTAAGTCTCTAATCAACGGCTAAGATTAAAACTTGACTTGATCCGCCTTCTAAATCATTCTCACCCATATTTTGATTAATACCCATTAATATTTTAATTTTCCTAAGTTTAGACTTAGGAACCCCATTAAAAATATTAATTATTTTAATAAAATACAATCCGGGTGGAATTTCACCAAACGGTTTCTGGGTTCTTTAGAACTCATGTGCCTTAGCCTCTCCACCAAATTTCATGGCTAGAGCACTCCCTCTTAGCGAGGAAAGTGCTCTAGCAACAACGTCCCACTACATGTTGCTCTGTCTCTAAAGCATCTCCTTTCCGCACTGTTGTTGCCAACAACACTGTGTTGCTGCTGCTACTGTACTACTACCCATGATACTGACACTGCCACTGTTGCATCTGTATTACCACTCCCTCTCAATTGTTGCATCTGCTATGATGCTAGCACTGCCATTGCTAACACTGCATTCATATTGCAACTCAGTTGTTGAGAGAAGTAACTGAAAAACATCCAAAACTATTGAACTTAACTGTGTTCAACATAATACCATGAATAATGGAATTTGACTTCTACTAGTCTCTAACCCACTAAATCTTTTGTGCTACTGCTGACTTCGGCATTGTGCCATCTGCACTGCTACCAACCTTGCTTTGCGTTGATCAGTCTCTGGTCTCAAGCTACTGTATATGTCTCTCCAATCAACCCACTGCATCCTCTGACACTAAGTCCATCTCGCTACTACTGAATCTTGGGCTCCCGTAGCAAGGAATTGATCCAAGAGGTGGGCTCCTTAAGGATCCTGCCCATCTGTAGCTCTTTTGAACTACAACTCTAAATCTCCCCACCTCCCTCCTGGAGATGCGGCTACCATCTCTGCCAAATGTCGAATGACCTCCTCCTCTCTCCTTTGCATAGCACTAGACCAGCCTACACACTCCCTGCTGGAGCTTGTAGATATGCCCCTCTCTGCTGTTGTTCAGCAAGTGAAGATTCAGACTCCTTGGTTGGAAGTCCTCTGAGGAGAAAATTCCCCTTCTGCGTCTTCGCTCTTTTCCAACGGATTTCTGCCCCGGCAGAAACCGCGTCCTTCAAGCACTTCGTTAAGGCCCTGCGTCACTCCCTCTGCCTCTGCAAGCTCACGATTTGGAAATCGTACCTCTGTCGACTCTCTCAAAGAGAGATTTCCTCAGAATCTCTATTTCCCGACAATGACTACGCAATCCCTTCAAGGGGATTCGAATTGTTACCAAATGCAGCTTTCGGCCTCACTACTCAGTGTTGGATCTGCTCTTCCCTGTTTCAAAATCAATGCTCTGATACCATGTGAAAATTGCTAATCCTCAAGGAACCCCTATTGCACCAAATCTGAATCTACTTCACCTACTTGATTTTAATATACATTATCAGGTTATTCTTTGAATATTGAAGCAAATTACTTCTGCGGCCTACACTTCTTTAATATTTGAATACATGAAACAGAAAACTGAGAAAAGAACAACATACATAAGACAGTTATTTTTGGAAAAGATATTCCCCGGAAAAACCCAATGCGGGAAAACCAGTGCAGCAGCTCTGAGGGTTTTCTATTATTAAGTAGTAATTCTGAATACAAATGTTGGTAGCCCTCCTAGCAAACTGTGAAAATTTCTAACATGAAATTCTAGTGCAGTAACTTATTTCACCTGATTATCTCTCACAATAAGTTATTTACGAAACCCTTCACTAAAAATTAAAATAAATTCTATTGCAGTTATCACATAATTACATAGAGAAAATAAAAATGATATACAAGCACAAGAATCAATCACATCAACACAGTTGTTTTTGGACAATTGTCCCTGGAAAAACCCAATGTGGGAAAACCGGTGCAGCAGATGAGGGTTTATTTATTAATCTTCAGCAACAATCGCTTTACAAGGAATGATTCTATAGAAAAACTAAGACACTTCTGAGAGAAACACCTGAGACAAAGTTTCTCCTCCTCCTGGAGAAGTTTTGACACCCTGGAGACCCTTCACCCACTTTTGCATCACTCTGTGTCAGCCTGCGTGAGGACTGCATCTCCAATGGTGTTGTCTCCCTGCTCTTCCCTCTGCGTTGTCTCTCGAATGCCCTATGTCACCTCCTCCTCAGTCTCTGACTGCTGCTGATGCGCTCGTCTTCCTTCACCCTGCAACTCTCCCTCTAAAATCGAAATCCTCCTTGAAAATCGATTTCCCTTGAGTTACTGAGTATTTTCCCGGTGTGTCTCCAAATGACTCTCAAGTCTTCTCTTATACTTTTCTTGTTGATGAATCAACGGTCAAGATTAAGTCTCTAATCAATGGCTAAGATTAAAACAAACTTGATCCTCGTCTCTTAGAAGCTTCTCACCCATATCTTTATTAATACCCATTAATATTTTTATTTTCCTAAGTTTAGACTTAGGAACCCATTAAAAATATTAATTATTTTAATAACTCCTCATCCAAGTGGAATTTCTCCAAACGATTTTTGGGTCTTGGAGATCTCGTGTATTCTAGCTCCTCCACAAAATTTTGGAGCTAGAGCACATCCGATGCTACCCAAAATCAACACAAACCAGTGATAGAGAAATACAATGGCAGAAAAAATGAGTGAGTTTTACCTCACTTCACCCGGCAGATTCGGGTTGATCCAACAGCAAAACTGGCTAGCCCCGACTACCTCTACGCTAGCCCTGTGTCAGCCCTATAGGCTCTACATCAGCTCTGCGTTGTCTTTTCTGCCCACTGCCTCAGCGTTCTCGGTCATTCCGGCAGTTTCGGCTTTCTGCGTGGAGGGCAGCTTCTGCTTCTGTGTTGGCCCTTCTTGCTCTACGTCAGACTTGCGTGTGCCCAGATTGGCCCAGAGTCAGTCCTCTTAGCTGTTGCACTACCTCCAGTAGCTTCTCTCCACCTCTCTATCAATACTCCCGAACTATCCATGCACCTATGCTGCAATTGATCACCTAGTTCGAATTTCTCAGTGTCCTAGCCCCAGAAATCGAACTCCAGATCAATCTGTTCTCTATGCTAAATGAACCCCAAGCCTCCTTATACTTTTCTCGTTGAGACTTCAATAACCGAGATTAAGTCTCTAATCAACGACTAAGATTAAAACTTGACTTGATCCGCCTTCTAGATCATTGTCACCCATATTTTGATTAATACCCATTAATATTTTAATTTTCCTAAATTTAGATTTAGGAACCCCATTAAAAATATTAATTATTTTAATAAAATACAATCCGGGTGGAATTTCACCAAACAGTTTATGGGTTCTTTAGAACTCATGTGCCTTAGCCTCTCCACCGATTTTCATGGCTAGAGCACATCCGATGCTATCAAAAACTAACAGTGTTTGACAAAAAAAATTGGTTGAAAGCAAAAGAGATTGTGCTATTTAGTGAGCCTCTTGTGAGAGTGTTGCACATGGTGGATGGTGATAAGCTTGCCATGGGTTTTGTTTATGATGCCATGGATCGTGCCAAAGAACAAATAAAGTCAACATATGAGGATAGAAAGTAGAAATACATTCCTCAATGGAGAATCATTGATAAAAGATGGAAAAAACAACTCCATAGACCTTTACATGCAACTGACTACTATTTAGATCCAAAGTATGTAATTTTGGATTCCAATCCTTATAAGTTTTGTCATTCAATACTAATTAGGAAAGCTTTACTAAACATTCAAAATCAATTGATGAATAATTTTCTTTTTTTTTAGCTTTGAAGGTTCCATTACACTACAGATTTTGTGGAAGATGTGAAGGTAAGAGAAGGATTGTATAGATGCATTGAGCACATGGTCCTAGATCCCAAGACTCAAGATCAAATTCATATCAAGCTCTTAAATTTCAATGAGAGTATTGATACCTTTGGCATGTCTATGGCTATAAGATACACACAAGTGATCCCCTATGTAAGAAATGTCAAAATTTGCAAATTATATTACATATTGCAGTTGTTGAGTCCAAGTTTCAAGATCATTTGCTAATACTTATTTTCCTTCCACCCTTTTTGTAGCTTATTGGTGGCAACAATTTGCTAATATTGAACTAAACATTCAATGCTTCAGGGTGTCAGCAAAATTGGCGCATTTTTGAGCATATACACACTAAGAAGAGGAACCGTTTGAAGCAAAAGCAGTTGAATGACATGGTTTATGTTTAGTACAACCTTAGGTTGAGGCATAACCAATGGCTAAACAAAACCCTTGAATCAAGCAACATAGTATTGGGTGACTTTGATCCAACATCAAATGGATTGAGGAGAGTCAAGTTCCAGCATTTGACAATGAAAACCTTTCTTGATTGGACTTGGAACCACATCTATAGGCTCCAGACCACCTTCATGGCTAGGGGAATCAAGCTGGAATCCCACTGCAGACTTAGAGGCTACTCATTTTGCACATGAAGATGACAAGGATGATGATTTTGGTGATTGCCATTAGCACTTGTAGCTGTAGTATTGTAGTATCATGCTTATTTTAGACTATAGAGGCCATCTAAAGCCTACTTCTTGATGTATTTTGGTTTAGTGATGTTTTGCACTAAATGCAATTTTGTTTATATGCACTCTTGCTATATAAATGAGAGCTTTTGGATATTTGGGTATAAATGGTTTGGATTCATATGGATGCACATATATATATATATATATATATATGTTCCTTAAAATTTGAATATTTTATGTGTTTTTGGTCGACCGGTTTTTTGGTCCAGTTCCCAGTGCACAAGGTTTTCCAGTTCAATCACTGGTTTGGTTCTGATAACATTGGCAGATATTCCATCAAGTTGTCTCATCACCCTTGTAAGGGTAAAACTCCCAAATTCATGAATTTTCTGGGTTCCCGTGTAATTGAATTCCTCCAATTCCCAAACTCCCTAATTTTCTGAAATCCAGAGTTCACGAAATTTTAAAATTCCTGAATTCCCAAACTACTGGGGCAGCAATCCATGCTGAGTTAAACCTTTTCAGATTAACTCCTCTCTTGGAGATTCAACCACTTAATAAGAATTAATGCTCTATTTTTGTCATTGCCATTCACAATTCCCTCCTTTGTTTGATTCGGATAGATATATTTATTCATAACCATGAAGGGGAAATGGTCAATTTAATATAATATTAAACTGATAAAAAGGTATCTCGATATAAATCAGATTCTCAAGTATCTTGACAATAGAATTTTTCCCAATAACATACTCTTTGCAGGGCAAAATAAAAACTTCCATGTAATGTGTATACCTGCCACCTCTGAATATATATATATATATATATATATATATATATATATTGTGCAGACGGTTGAACAATTCTAGGTATGTCCTAAAGTAAATGCTTCCAAAACATACTAAAATTAAAACCTCTGCTTTTTAATGGAATGCTTATTCTGCAAATACCTCCATATTTCTTGAAGTCTCATTCAGGTTTCTATGAAACGTTTATACTATATAGCCCATTTCTTGAAGTTTGAGACCATATTCTATATCTGCTGCTTTGGGGTGTTTGATAAAGGTTACTTCTGCCTCTATGTGTTAAACTTTTTGCTATTGTATGCAGCAATGACAGCATTTTCACTCAGAATCACTCACACAGGTGCATCTAATTGCAGCAAACTCGTGAGGAGATTCAAGGCAAAACTTTAACACAAGTAATGTAAATGCAATCTCTCCTCTGGAATCTGAACTTCTGTGAGGGCTTTCACTGTCCGATCTGTCATTTGCCTGCAAATTGCATTTGATACTGCAAGAATGTCTCTTCAAACTTAGATATATCAAGACAACTAAAAAAACCTCTGAAATTGTTTTATTCAAACAAGTGCTATGCTCGTTGCTGTGCTTTCATGGGAATGGAGTATACATTTCGTATCAATTTCTTTATGGCTTTAAATTCATTTAATGTTCTTCTGCTGTGTGAGCTGTCTCTAGTCAACTTAATATCTGGCAGCAGTGTCTCTTTTCCTTTTTCAATTATAAACAACAAAATAAGTTTTTCCATGTCAACTTGGCCAACAAATTTCAATGGCAAATTCAATATTTTCACAGGTTCACACACTGAGACTGAACTTCAATTACTACGAACTTGGACTCAATCAATTCCTCAAGATAACTTCAAGTAATACGAACTTGGACTCAATCAATTCCTCAAGATATTCCCACTCTAATACGATGTTGGATTTTGGAAAACACAACAAAGAAAGGAAGAACTATGATAAATATGGAATCATAGAATATGTTTCCTACATTGGAGTCATCCAATACAATGATATTGATTCTCTTGTATTTGGTTCATAGGTAGTTAGACTACCTAAATGACCTAATTGTCTTTTCTTAGTTATACCTATTTCACTCAATGCCTACCATAATGATTTTTTGATATTAAAGTTGCTTATACAATATGCCTTTATTACATTTTCATTACATAGTTATAGTGGAGCACCATACTTCAACAAATAATATTCAAAATCTGTGGATTATGCTGAAAATTTTTCTTTTTCTTTTTTTTATAAGTTCAGTTAACAGCTGCTGAAAACAGACTGTAAAGCAAGAAAGGATTCTAGTGACAATGAGAAACAGAAAAACTGAAGATATAACACCATAGCTGTCCTGCCTTTGAGATCATTGAAGCTCTCGGAATAAAATGTTTTCACGACTTTTGATTTCTCCATGTAATTACTAATTATAACCGCAATAGGTTGCACTCTCAAGTTGTTTTCACATAGAGATTTTACTTTCAGACTCTATTAGCTAGACACATATGACATTAAACAAGCAGAGTACAAACTACATAGATAACATAAGATAATTATGTCGATGTCCAATAAATGACCACAAAAGTAGGTAAAGGGGACCGAAGAGTACAACTTGTAAGAATACAATGTGGGAGTACAAGTGCAACTTCTAGAAATGTCAAAAATAATATAAAGAATAACATAATACCTTTTGATTTCAAGGCCTGGAAAATTTCATCTATATCATCAATGTGGCGCAGAAGATCCTGTAAAGCTGCGAGATCCTGAAATGAAAATTTTCATGTATGTGCATAAATTTGATCACTGGAAAAGAATTCCCTTAGAATAGTGAGAGCCTAGGGGTAAAAAAGGACATCAAACCTGTGCACGATGTCCGTCAAGAAATTTACGGAACATGAAAACAAGTCCCAGGCCAACAAAAACTGAAGATGTAGATGTTGCTCCTAAAATGATATAGAATGCATGAGGTGAAGTCTCCAGCCCACTGCAAAGGACATTATTTCAGGTCATAAAGCCAATTCCTGGTAAGAACTATTTCCTAGGAAATGGGTTGGAAAGTGGAAGAGATAAAATGTTAGAAAACAGGTGTATCACTGCTTCCCGTGTATATAAAATAAGTAGCTTTGTGTCAAACCAACTGATCAGATCCATGTTACCAAGTGAGTAGACAATAATGGAAGTATACCTAACCAGGTTCATTCCAAAGAAGCTTGCAGGAACAGTGGCTCTGCCATCAGAAAAATGAATATGCACACACATCGTAAGTGAACTAATAAGATCCGAAAGGAAAAGCCTTTGGCTTTTCTCCTCGCAGGTTCAAATGCTAGGAGAATAAAAGGCTAAAACACGTAGTACTTGATATTTTTGCATGAAACAAAATTAAAATTTAAAACTCTTACAGGCCAAAAGATAGTGTCGCCATTGAAATAAAAAGGTTCATGCGTATTATTTTATTTCTTGTTGTATCTAATGTAAGCTCCCAGACCTGCAATTCCAACAAAATATGTAATTAAGAATGAAAAGTGGATGTTTACAAGCTGCAACAGAACGAAAATCTGGTAAAGAAAACATCAGCAAAATGAATTTTAAAATTGGTAACATTTTTAAAATCTAACCAAATCCATACCTCTTGTGCTGAATCAATACCTTTCCTTAGCTCTTCAACCACACCCCCTGCATCATCAACCTAGAAAATGATGTATTTTGTTAAAATCTTAGAAGACATCTATAGTTGTCCAAGATGAAAATGATGTCTTATACATATCACACTCTGAAAACTTCCAGTACTATTGAAAATAAACATTAAGAAACTTAGCAATCATAAAATCAGAAAATAAGGGTCGCTGCAGTTGGTCTAAAAGATTAAAGAAATGCTATTCATCTAAGCCACCATGCTGCTCTACAGAAAGGTTCTTATCTAGGAAGTTACATCAACAATTAATCTTGAACTAGTTGCACCTGAAGTTGTCATCACTGGTCAGAGGTTATTGCACACCAACGGATAGAAAGTTGTTTTCCAAGAGTATGTAACCACACTTCAAAGTCACAAGACATTACATAGTTAACCACCAAATGCTATAATATATCCTAGATCTTGTTCAGCACATCGGTGCTACCTTCAAACCTAAAAGATGGAAAACCTGACTAGTGTGAAAAATATTTACATTGTTGATGAGAAACACAATGTACTAACAATTGCTTCTTTAATTCCCAATACTTTCCTTTAATTGCAATTAGAGAAGCCAGGCACTCTACAGCCTGGGCTGAGATAGATATATGTATCACGAGTGCCGCTGTGTAATGCTAATTTAATCAAACTTTAAAATAAAGATAAAAATAGTCAAGCTTTTACTTATTTTAATTAGCTACCATAACATTTATTTAAAAACTAAATAAATAACATACTTGAATAAAAGCTCCATGGATGGGGTCACTTGTCCCACAGACAAGGGGTCTCACACATCCATTTGGAGTCTGCCTATGCCATAACCTTAAAACTAGATTGTTGTTACTATTATAAATAAATTAGCATTGATCCATATTAACCATGGATCTATTAAGCACCAAGAGTTTGCACCTAAAAGGGTTTTGATCCCTCTTGGTGCTTAATAGATCCAGGGCTATCACAGATCCATGCTAGTTTATTATTGGTGACTAGAATGTACAGGAAAATCACTTGGGTGAAGGAACATAAGGGAAAACAAACAAATCAATGTGGCTACTTTCCGTGAAGTCTATAATGGTTTCCTAATACAAGGAAATTTGTTTCTTAAGTAACATACACAAATTGAAATAACCCTCTAATCTTCCGAGAAACCAACAAAACAAGGGAAGCATTTCCAATTGCAGGAGCTAACACAGTTACAAGAAAAGTTAAGCCATTTACAGTATTTAACCAAAGCCTAATTGCTACAGCATTCTTGCTTTCTTAAAATGACTTACCGTTACCCTCTTGCAGGTGTTTTCTTTCTTATGTGTTCAGGCATCTTTCATATCTTAGATGTCTATTTCCATCTTCAGAATTCATCATCTTCCAGCTTCCAATGTCAGCTTAATATATTAGTCCATGGATTCTAAATAATCATCTAAGTTGCTACTATAGTTTAGGTACATTAGAGAACCCACCAACTTATGATAGCTAGTAGGATTGACGAGAATAGAGTCAGAGCTTCTCAACTTCTTGATATTAGTGATCATGGAAGTAGTCATAGGCTTGGAGTCCATCATACCGAATCTCTGAAATATCTCAATTATGTATTTACTTTGATCCAGTATATCTCTTCAGGTTTCTTCCAGACTTCCAAATCCAAGTAATAATGCATAAGTCCCAGATCTTTCATTTCGAATTCGGCTGCTTGCATTTTCTTGCATTCTTGTATTTTGCACTCCACGCCTGTAATAAACAACTCATCCACATATAGTAGTATAATGACAGGTTCATTGTTCACCACCTTGATGTAGAGGTTTGGATCTGCAGAACTTTTGATGAACCCAATTCTAAAGAAATATGCATCCATCCTTGCATACCATGCCCGAGCTTGCTTTAAGCCATATAGGGATTTCTTAAGTCTGCAAACATGTGTATCCTTGCTATTTATTTCAAAGCCTTCCGGTTGTTCAATGTATACTTCCTCATCAACGGTTCCATTCAAAAATGTTGTTTTTACGTCCATTTGATGGATATTCCATCCCATTGTGGCAGTGAGCGAAACCAAAGATCTTATAGTAGCATATCTTGCAGCAGGTGCAAAGATTTCTTCATAGTCTATACCTTCCTTTTGAGAGAAACCCATTGCAATGATTGTAGCTTTGTATTTGTCTATAATTCCATCAACAGCATGTTTGATTTTGTAAATACATTTTGAGGTTACAATTGATTTGTCACTTGGCCTACGAACGATTTCCCAGACTCATTCTTCATAATGGATTCATATTCTTTTTGCATCGCCTTCTTCCATTCTTCTTGATGAGCAGCTTCTTCAAATGTAGTTGGTTCAGCTTCTATCGATTTTGTCATATATGTTGCATATCTTGAATATCTCTTTGGTCTTTCGCATTCTCTAAAAGTTCCTTTAGTAGCTCCATGTCCTTCAACATCTTCAAGTGTAGATTTCAACCAATTTGGCCTCTTCCTTGTTTCAGCAACAATTACAAGTTGAATAGGCTCACTTGGCCCTTCTTCTTTTTCTTCTTGGTTTGTAGTTGTCTTATCATGATGCTCTTCTTCTTCAAATAGTGGTATATCTTCGTCATCGGAATCGATCGGAATATCCTTGGATCTTTTGTAGGAATGATTTTCATCGAATATAACATCCCTGCTTACTTCAATTTTTCTTCCTTCCTTGATGTAGATTATATATGCTTTTGAAGAAAGACCGTAGCCAACAAAGATCTCATTAATGCTTGTGTAATCTAATTTCTGCAACTCCATTATGCTCAGGATTGTAGGGCACAATGAGCTCCCTCTTAAGACCTGCTTCTTTAAAATATGCAATTAGTTCTTTTGAAGTGTATTCCCCACCATTGTCGTATCTCAGAGTCTTTATCTTTCTTTCAGTTAAGGTCTCCACTTCATATCTAAACTCCTTAAACTTTTCAAATACTTCGTCCTTTGTCCTGAGAAGGTAGAGCCATGTCTTTCTAGAGTGATCATCAATGAAGGTCACATAATAAAGATGGCCTCCAAGAGATTTGTTAGACAAAGTCCCACACACATCGTAACGAATGAGTTCTAATATTTCCTTAGACCTTGTATCACAACTTGTAAAAGGCTTCCTTGTATTGTATCACATACTCCTTCACGATGTTCCTTAATGTTAGGGATACCATTTACCATTTGATCGAGAGGGAATGATCTTGTAATGTATATGCCCATATCTTTTATGCCATAGTTCAATAGGATTGATTTACATGTGAACTAGAGCTTGAGGAGATGGTGTTATAACTCTAGATAGTCTTCCTTCACATACTCCAATAACTTTTGCCCTGTCAACGCTTATATCTTTCCCCAAACCAAAACTTTACCATCTCCAAAGGCAACCCTATCCCCTTTATCTTCTAAACAAGAAATTGAAAGTAAATTATTTTTCAAACCTAGAACATAGAGCATATTGTTGAGGTGTAACTTTGCTCCATTTTCCAACTTCAATGATTGATGCAGGAGCATTTAGCTCAGCAATATCATTATATTTTAGTAAACATAGGGGGTCTTGTGTTTTCAAGGAAGTTGGTTTCCTAAGTATGGATTAATGTAATTATTTAGGCTTTTGAGTGATTTTAATGAGAATAGGTTCTAATTGAATATTGTGAGACATATTTGTAAATATTCTTGAATGTAGGAGAATATGAGAGATTTAGGATAGTTGAGAGATTGAGGGATTTAAGAATTAATTGTAAAACTCAGATTAGGAGTTAGTTCATGATTTTGAGGATTAGAGAGGATCCTTAGGGATGAGGAAGAGTTTTAGGATTTTGTTGAGAGGTTTATGGATCTAAACCAAGAATTGGTTTTAGAATCTTTTGTATAAATGTAAGCCTAAAAGGCATAATCAGGGGGAGAGAAGAGATAGGTTGGATAGGTTAGCTGATTAGAGTGTGACTGTAAGGCTACGGGCAGATTGTAAAACAAAGGCCACTAACATTAGAAGATTAGGCCTGAGAAATAAATTGTGTAAATGTGTGTTTATATATACAGAGATTAATTCAAACTGTATGAGTTTCCAATTCGAACATGGAATGATAAATTCTGTGTGTATTCGAGATTCTGTATAACATATGTATGCAGGCGGAGTTTGGCGAACACAGAGAGGAGAATGAGATAGTGAATTGTAATGGACCTTTGAAACTGTTCGAAGAACCAAAGAATGTTCTGGAGGGACTGTGTTAAATAACATGTGAAGTTACACAGAGAGGAGAATGAGATAGTGAATTGTAATGGACCTTTGAAACCGTTCGAAGAACCAAAGAATGTTCTAGAGGGACTGTGTTAAATAACATGTGAAGTTAAGCTCAGGAGGGAGTCGTGCAGCGGAACAGCGGAAGGACAAAAACCCATCGAAGAAACCGAAACCACAAAGAACATTGAAGAAATGGCATAAGTCCAAGTAAAAAGGAAGAGCAAAGAAGCGAAGGCTTAATGCACAGGGGTTGTTGGATCTAACAGATCAACGGATGAGATCAAGTTGTATGGAACGGAACTTTCAATATCGCATCGCAAATATTCCATGGTAATGAACCGAGCCCTAAGTAGCGGCGATATGCGACTTTGCAATGTGCGATGTTGAACGGGCAAGAGGACATGCGATGTGCGATGTTGAACAGGCGAGAGGATATGCGATATGCGAAGGTGCAATGTGAGCGGACCCGATAAGGTATGGATGCAGTTAATTTGATTTGAAGTCCGGTTGTAGTTAATCGTATATCGGATGCGGTGAAGAGTTATATGTTAGTGAGATTCGTGAATTGCGATAGTGATGGATTGATGGAGTAAATCAATGGTCGGGTAACAAATATATAAAGTCGTGGTATGGTGGAAGAGTTATTGCATCCCGCAGAACGGAAAGTTCCAATGCCAAGTTCTTAAGTCTTTGAAACCTGCGATTGCGATTACGATTGCGATAAGGTATGCCTCGAGAAACGTGTAAAAGCTGAGGAAAGACAGAAAAGGTAAGTCTGCGCATGTTTTATGTGATTTCTATTATAAAAGGTTTATAATAGGAATAGCACCGATAGAAGGTTTTTATGTTTGAGTCCATGAATAAACAAAGAATAAGAGTGGGTTGGTTATATATATGCGGGCTTAAGGTATAGAAGGTTTAGGAGGGTAATAAGTCCCGATGAATGGATATGAATGAAGGGCAGACTGTGTTTAGATAATAAATCATTCTACAAAGATTTATTAAGGGGGCCTTGAACCATTAAAAATTGATGATTTGATTCTGCCAATTGATGATTTGACTCGGCAAAGAGTTAAAATTCCTGGGGTAAAACAGATATGTGCATATTACATGCAAACTGTGGGTATACGCCGGTTTTCCTATGTCAATGATGTAGATCCAAGGCCCTTGACAACATAACGGTTGTTGTCTCCTAGCTCCACTGCATGAGATGATGGTTCCTTTGATAGAGTACGAAGTTGTCCACTTTCACCTGTCATATGTCTTGTTGCTCCACTATCAATGATCCATATATTGTCATCATCAAGAGTACGTGTTAGTGCAACCAAGACCCCATTGCTTTCAACTTTCTTAGATAAATTGTAGATAATCCTTCCAGTCCAGCTTCCTGCAATTCTTATAATACTAAATCACATCTTCAAGTAACTTTTCATAGAGGGAGTAACCTTTTCTTTCAAGCCAACAAAGTGATCTGCAACCTTCTTCAACCTTAGTTCTCATACCATGTCGATCAATCAATAGTAGTAGGATTTAGTGTTTGATTCCTCTTTCTTGATAAATTACTTGTGAATTGGCCTCTTTTACTTCTTAATTAATTTATCTTTCTTCAAGCAGTTATCAAATTATATGTGTATGAAGATCACATGAACAAGAGACACAAGATGTGGGCGCACAGCCAGGGGAAAACCTCATCAATAACTCTTCCTTCAATAGATTTAATTCAAGATGACACACTTCCAGACTTCTTAGACCTAGTCAAATACCTCCTCCAACCACCAAGTCATCCCTTCCCTACAACAGATAAGCTTCACAAAATACTCCAAGTGACAGCTCCCCAGCAGCAACTTCAATTCAAAATTCCGGTCCCTAATAGCAGAACTTCGACCCGAGCAAAAGAATCTCGGACCTGCAGTAAACAAAGATTTTCGGCCCCAGAAACTTCGACTTCGGCCTTAGAAACTTCGACTTCGGCCTTCCCAGCAACTTCATCTTCTTCCAACTACTTCGCACTTTATTTCTGCGTCTCTTGCTTGAAGATCGAACTTGTTGAGTGAATATGACAAATAGGTCGAATTGCCTCTCCTTATATAACCTTTATGTTCAGTCAATTGCCCTCATGTAGGCCAACTTCTTGGGGATAGGGTCAACTTGGTGTGGAGGTGACAAATTACCTTTTGACGCAAAAATAATTCTTTTTACATGATACACAAGCCCAGGAAGGGTCTAATAATAATGGTAATGACTCTAATGACCCAAGACAAAACCTAGAAACCCTCAATGGGGGCTTTGACCTAGAAAAACATTGACCCAAGCATGAAACCCATGCTTTAATAAGCCATTATTCTTTAATAACAAATTTTCTTTTTGACAAGTACAATTATGAAGACCGAAGCTAGTTACATTCTTCAACACTTTCGAGCAATAGTTTTTTGTTTTCCTATTCATACAGGACATCAAATCAAATATAATGTTAGAGAAAATACATATCATAAAGAAAAGAATATCATATCCATCCTTTCTCCCTCTCACGCAGGAAGGCAACAACCACGAGCCGAAGCTTGTCTCATGTAGCAACATTATCTTAATTCATGAAGATATCTCGATACCAGTTATGACTAGACATTGTCTAACTCAGAGTGCATACAAAGATCCATCTCGTTGATATGGGATAGATCCAATAATCCATCAGCATCCCATGATACCAATCATATACTTCCTCCAACGAGAAAGCCTTCTACTACACTTCTTCACAAACAGTGGATCCTGACACTGCTTGGGGTAAACCAGTCCTGTCAGCAATAAACTGTTAGAACAAAAAAATAATTAACAAATACATACCTTTAATAACAGCATATGTTTCATAAATCCAATTCCAGAAGACTTGTTTCAATCTGTAATCATGGGTCTCATATTCATTCATCTCAATATTTTTTACGTAGCCTCAATAATCATTATGCAAATAATAGTATATGCTAGGATCTCATCAAGGGTCTCTCCCTCTAAATGGAAAGCTTCTTTAGTCAGCATCAAGATCATTGTTGCTTCAAGGCATAGTCATATTAGATCATACAAGATTGTCATATATCACATCACGGAGTCAAATTTTATCAGGTTCATCATCAACCTAACTAATCAATCATTCATCAAGGATTAATGTCATTTAATTAGGGAAGATGACAAGTACACCACCATGCCTCAAGGGTCATGGTCACAATATCATATTTCACTATACAATCATTTTCATCAAATTCCAACACCATCAAGTCAGGGCATCAAAGTTGTTAAGTCATTACAGCAATTAGAGCTTATTAAGATCAACAAGAAGATAGTTGGTTGATCATGAGTATCAATCTTACAATCATACTATTACCATATTTATTACAAGCATTGTCAACAGTATCAAGTTAGCATATATCGAAGTCAAGACCAAATCTCAATGGAATTATAAAGTGCAACAGTATATCATATGTACTGGGAGTCAAACTTACTCACTTATGTGCTCAAGGTGATATTCT
Source organism: Pinus tabuliformis (assembly GCA_031772625.1). Classification (NCBI taxonomy): domain Eukaryota; kingdom Viridiplantae; phylum Streptophyta; class Pinopsida; order Pinales; family Pinaceae; genus Pinus; species Pinus tabuliformis. Next base: position 771,320,184 of record CM062816.1, read on the forward strand.
TGTCATACCTCAGGACTTGATATTGCAGCGAAATTGAAACAATTATGTTATATTGTACATACCTCGTAATATTTGGATACCTCAGCAACTTGTAGCATATCCATTTTGTCATCTCACATATGCCTAGCTTTCAGAATAAACTTGCATCCAAGTTCGTTTTCCTGTTCTAACTTCTTGTTCCTACTCCAGCGTCTTTCTTCACGTACTAGCACTCTTCTCCTGCACCTTTTAGTATCCAGATGATCCTCAAGAAGGATCTTTAACAAGAGGTGATTAGCTCCTTCTTGAACCAGCTTCCAAGAGTCATTAGTGTCCATCATCCATATGTCAATGTCGCCTTCAATATTTCCAATTGTCTTCATTAGTAGTCAGGCTCAACTAAGACTAGCCCAACTAGGGTTATACTAAATATGTCACAGGTGTTGAAATAACTTCTTATTATCATCATCTCCAAAACTTTCTTGCAAGCATACTTCAAGGGTTTATTCAAAATCCTAACCTCGTGTTATTCCTAATAATCAAGTTGCCTAGGGTTTCCTTCAAATCCTAGCATTGTTTTAGGTCATTGCCATCTTCACTTGTTGCCATCAACGGTGACTTATAGGGGTGATGACTTCTCTTCAGCCCACCTTTGATACCATGTTAATTTTTCTTAGGGCTTCATTGTTCTTTGCTTTAGAAAATTGCATTTCATCATTTATATCATATCCAACCCATAGCATTTAAACACATTAGCAATTATATAGGAAGAACATTAATATCATCATTGTAGCGGAACATAAAGGAACAACAGAAGAAAAGCATGCACAAAGAGGACACCACGATTTAGGTCAGAGACAAGGGCAAAACCCTACAAGGGGGAAATCTCATCCAAATTCTTCTTCTTCTATTAGATTGTCATCAATTGTTCAACAAAGAGGTACAAAGTACAAACATCATCAAGCTACCCAAGGCCTATACATGACTTGTTCACAACTTCGTTTGTGAACAAGTTTCATTGCCAATATTGCCATAAAATATTGTCATCAATAGCCTGCCAATTGATATTAGGGTTGCAACATATGAATACCATGATTGCTTCTGGATTGTAACGATGCCATCCATATATCATACCAATACTACTATAGTGCCAAGACCAATACAGTGAGCCATACCAACACTATCTCATTTTTGCATTAATAATGATTAGGGTTCTCTTGGAGATAGGGTCTCTACGTATCTCTTTGAGATGCCACGAATATCAAACATAGATGCCACTGTGTAGAGATGCAAGTATGTGCTCATTGGCAAGATACATATACCAGGACTGTAATACCAATAATGTCATACATAAAGCTTGTGATGTGAATGATGCCATGATGCCCATGATGCCATATATGCTACTAAACCCGAGACCAACTACAGGGGGCTAAAGCCAACCATACAATAACAGTGTGCCGAGACTAATCAATCATGCCAATCATGGTGATGTCGAGATCGACTACAGAGAACCAAGACCAACCATACAACTATATCTATGCTAAGCAATTGTGTGTCAATATTATAAACATAGAAACTATATGTACTATGATTCAATGCCATATGGATCAAAAAGAGTCATACCATTGCAGAGGATCATAACTTATGTGAAATCATTGTCATATTATTCAATGAAATCAGTTGCAGAAGAGCAATTGTGTATACTTGTATGTTGATACAAAGGAACCACACACACACACACACACATATCTATTGAGATGTTATGCCAATAATATACTGCCATCCGTAAAGATGAGATATTATTACCTTATACAAAGATGTGATCTTATTGCCATTATACCATACTAGAGCGAGACCAATGCATGAACAAGAGAACGAGAGATCTGAGCCATCACCGAGAGTTTTGTTCCATTGTCAAGAGTGATAGATCATTCATCGAGAGTTGTGTGCCATTCATTGAGAGTTATGTTACATATGTGAGATAGTCCTGTAGCATAGGTGCAAGAGTATAGCAAGAGTAGTAGGCCTGAAGTATAGTAAAGATGAGACAATGTGAAACACTGTAAACACCATTTGAAGCTCCCTGAGATCAGTAAAAGACCCAGTGGACCCTAAGAATATCAAAGGTGTTTATGTTATCCCGTGTCCTTGCAGGACACCCTACATTGGTGAAACTGGTCGCTCAATATATCAAAGGATTCATGAGCACGTAGCCGACATCAAAAATGGGAGGACCCATTCTTTAGCATTAGCAGAACATGTGGAAAAGACAAAACACCACATCTGCATTGAAGAGGCATGGGTCATTGCAAGGATTGATCATTTCCATCATCGTAAGTTTAGGGAGGCTTTAGATATTGAAAGGAGGCCAAGTAATCTAAATAGAGATGATGGCTAGAAAATTACCAGTTGTTGGATCCCTTCACTTTCTTCTTAAGTTTTTATTTTTTCTCCTTTTGTTTTGTTTTTATTATTAAGCTTTTTCCCCCATTCCTTTTTAACCATTTATTATTTGTCTTTTTTCCTTAAATGTGATTTTTAGTGCACATGTGGATTTATAATATTAATATTTTTAACTATCTAAATATTTCATTTTCTATTATATTATAATTTTGATTGTTTAGTCTTTTGAATACTAGTTTTTTTCGTTTTTTTCTTTATTATTTACCATAAATTTTGGTTTTGGCCGTTAATAAAATAGTCTATTACTTTATTTTCTTTAATTATGTTAATCCTTATTCAATTATTAATACTTTTAATCTTTTAGTTTCATATTATAATTATCCTCCCAATGATTTAGTCTCTTCCCTTTTTAAATAATCTTGACTTTTCCTTAGGATATTTTATTTTTAATTTCTTTGTCGCATATATAAATCTATTTGTGTTCTTTTATTTAATGTGAATTAGTTGTTATTTCTTAATTTAATCTTTATAATATATTTTTACCTCTTTAAGATTCCTGTTAGTTAGTAACCTGCGTTTATTCTTTTGATTCCTTATTGTTTAATTTTGACCTAGAATAGGTTGGTCCTTGTTCTTTACAATTTAATTTATTTATAACTTTTCTCTGAATATTTTAATTCACTTTTTAATATATTGTTTTAAAATATTCCTTTTTTGTTAGAAACACTAGGGGGGGTGAATCAGTATTTCTTTTCAATTGTTATTATTTACCAGTTAGATCACTTATCATTAGAACACAAAGAATGAACAATAAGAATAAATACTTTTATTAATCAATGATGAGGCCTCCAATCCTCTTAACAAAAAATTCAATACAATAGTCCCCTAGATGAAAACTCCAATCTTCAATCTCCCAGGCTTCAACGTTTAGGGCTCCAACCCTATTTCTGGTACATGTTCCAACCTAGTCTTTTGAGGACTTCGATCCTCTAGGGCTCCAACCCTCTCTTCGGTGTAGGCTCCAACCTGATATATTGAGAACCCCAACCCTCTCTTTAGTGCAGGCTCCAACCTGATATATTGAGGATTTCTATCCTCTAGGGCTCCTACCCTCTCATCGTTGCAGGCTCCAACCTGATATAATGAGGACTCCTATCCTCTATCTTCCAAGGCACCAACCCTGTCAATATGAGGCTCCAACCTCCTGCTTCAATTTTGTAAAGTTAGGTTTAGTAATAGTTCACAGCTCCCAATTTCTTCTTCAACGAGCCTTGTCAATCTTCAGCAATGCCTCCACTTAATCTCCACGTCACTTCATCAATGACAACCTGTCTTCACATGAAGGAGTCTTCACAACTCTTCATATTACCCAAACAAAGTCTGCAAAGTTACCTCATGATGATTTCAACAATGCATCATGATCTCCAATAATGTCTCTAAGATTTGTTGAAGCTTTTCAACAAGATATCTTTAATAGGTTGTGCTAAGCCTCAATGTCTGCACAAAACAATTCTCTGTTTCGAGCCTCTATTCTCACTGTCGCAGTAACTGCTTCAAGAGTCACCGCTTCAGAGGTTTGCAATATCTTACTTCCAAGGAACAAACTCACAAACACTTCAATGTTGATGTCGTCTACTGTTCCCTTCAAACGATGACAGATGAAACCTTAGTTCGCTGGTTCAAGATCATACAGATCTGAGGACATATCGATATGATAATTAATCTTTCCACAAATCCGAAATAGCGGTACAAAACTGAACTAAGCTGCTAAATGAACCTTCACAGAATTGTTGTTCGGGTTGCAATCTGTACTTCTTCTATAGATTAATTCATCACAAGTCCGAGCCTTTCAAAGATTAACCTAATCAAAAGAATTATTTTCCTGCTCGACCTTTGGCTTCCTTTCCTCTATTCCTTCAAGTTCACGAGTTATGAATTGTCTCTTCTTCTATGTAATGGATGATCGATTCACATACTTGAAGTGAAGTGTTTAACTTGTATATATATGAGTTTTGCCAATAAACGAAAAGACACGTTCATTGGAGGAGAGGTCGACTTATGCATGAGGTGGCACATTAAAAATATATCGGAGGGGCCTTTTGTTAATATTCAACCAAATATAACATAGACTTGTTATTTACGGAAACCACATAGTAACATAGGAGAGGCTATACCCACATTACAATGGATGTCTGGAGGTCCCACATGCCACGTCATTGCATTAATCCTGCAATCGAAACCTCATGAATATTAGAGGTTTTCAAGTTGTGCTCATGCTCTGTCTTCCGATATCAACATCGTTGATATTCACATATCGCCCCTACTTCCGACGTAGCGGATGCGATATTCAATAAACTCGTTTTGATACTCCCAATCGGGTTTGCATCATGCTTTGACCATTGATGGATGCGATATTATATTAAATTGTTCTTGATAAATCAATTGGGTCCACAACTTTATCGCAATCAGAGGTTTTAACATGTCATCCCTTTGAAACTTGTAATATTGTCAATGCAATATTATATTAAGTTATGTTATAACGGAACAGTCAGGTCTGCAGTACATATCGCAATCGGAGGTTTTAACGTGACAACTATTTAAGACTTGTGATATGAAATTTCCGATATGGTGGATGCGATATTACATTAGTGTGTGTTATAATGGAGCAATTAGGTCTGTAACTCAAATCGCAATCGAAGGTTTCAAAGTGACAAGGCTTTAAAACTTGTGATATGCGAGATGCGATATTACATTAGAGTTGTTACAACAAACTGATCGGGTCCGCATATCGCAGTTCTGATATCGGAAGTCCATTCAAATCGGACATCAGAGATCGGGGTTTTTGAGTAGTAACACATAATAAAATGTTGATATGATCTCCCGATATGATTCTTCTGCTCATGTTTGAAAATGAAGTTTTCACTTTGTACATGTCAGATCATGAATTAGTAATTTATTTCAATCTCCAAAAGAGTAGAAAAAGTTTCTAACTTCCAAGTTTAGGAGATTTACATAATCTCATGAATAGGATCTTCTTCCCTTTCGCACTTTCTCTTAGGCATATGCAGTCTTCTCATGGATTTTCTCCTCCTCGGCTTGTCGCTCCTGTGGCTTATCTTCCTGTGACTTTCGATAGCTCTTCTTTGATGGCTTTCGATGCACTGCTTCTCTCGCTCCTGTTCTTAACTTCCAATGGCTTCCAATGTCTTTCTAATGGCTTCCCTAATGGCTTCTGATGGCTTTTGATGCGCTTTCCAATGGCTTCTGATGGCTTTCCTCCTTGGGACGTTCCTTGGGTCCACTGCTTCTACTATGTCTGTATATATATTCAATCCTTGGGTCCTCCATCTCATCATCTCATCATATATCATCTTCTTGATATGGCATCTTCATAAGAACTTGCATCACTATGAGCATTGTGATCAATGGCAACATCATGTATCACAAGAATTTGCCATCACAAACAATGACATATTGACATCAATGACAACATTGACTAACATTTTTAATAAATATTATATTTTTATTCAAAATTAATCATTATATTCTAACCATTAAAATTAATTATCTCTACACGGCACTATCTTTATTTAATTTAATGCCAAGATCTAATTCTCCATCTTGTCTTGATGATGAACCACACTAGATGGTTCGAAACGTGTCGACAAAATATTTTTGAAGTGATTTTTACCGAAAGATTTCTCAACACATATTTTTGGACAAATGTCCCTGGAAAAACCCCAAGATGGGGAAAACCAGTTTTCAGGATGAGGGTTTTATTATTAAATCTTCAGCAAATCTGTTAATGAGAAATTACATTTAGTACTTGCCTCACACCAGCAAATCAATCTTCAACATTGTTGACCAAATCGACTAGGGAAAAATCACACGACCCTCCTTCTGCAAATCGCACAGCCTTCTCAGCAACTCGCACTACCTCTACGGCAACTCCCACTGCCTCTCTGGCAACTCCCACTATCTCTTTGGCAACTCACACTGCCTCTCTGGAGATAATCTCAACCTCCTATGCGGAAAATAATTCGGCCAGCAAAACCTTCCTTGGAATCTCAAAAGTTGGAAGTCTCTCAGATGAAGAGTACACGTCGGAAATATTTTCCTCAATTACTGTTGTTGAAAACCTCTTGGTGTCTCACTAAAAATTCACCTAACAACTCAACTCAATGAGTACTACAATGTTGCCCATAGATTTCACTTTATAATCTCACATTCACAAATGAACAGCCATGTTTAGAAATTATCTCATTCCAATCAATGGCTAAGATCATCTTAGAAACTTTCAAGAAGCTTCTAGAGGCAAATCGACCTTATCCCAACTAATGCCAATTAATTAACCAATTTTCCTAAGCTTTAACTTAGGAAATATTTAAAAATCATTAATTGACTTGATTAGAATATTTTACCTAGGTGAAACTTAGGAAAGGTTACATGGGCTTGGAGATAATTCAATTTTCTGAGTTCCTATCCTCAATGACACCTGTCAAGGCTAGAACACTTGTCCAAGCTACACTATTTAACAGAGGAGGCACCATTTTGAGATGTATGCATGCATTTTGGGACTTACTTGGAGTGTGGAGCACTCTTGGACCCTTGTCTCATGTTCTTTGTGGCATACTTTTCTATTTTGGAGGATGACATCATGATAGAGACCATTTTTTGCCATGTGTGGGCTATTTTTGGCATTTTGTTATGTTTAGAGCTATTTAAAGGTCAACATGTGACATTTTGACCCTATTGAACACTAAAGCAAGCTTTTTAGGGGTTTTGCTTGTAAAATTAATTAAGCCTTGGTTACCCTGATATAAGTAGAGGGAAGCTTTATTCTCTTTTCGTCATCATTCATTCATCACACTTCCCTCTTTTTCGAAGCGTGCACTAGCTCTTTGTCTCTTATACTTGGTTGCAATGTGATTTCCATGTTGCAAGTTGCTCTTAGAGGTTCATCTTTTGATTGACGTTGGTTTCTTGGGATTGATTGAAGATATTCTTGTGGAAATTTTGTAATTTTATTACATTTCTTCTATATTTTGCATGTTATATTGTGCAAATTAGGGTTTCTACTTGTGCCATGGTTCAAACTTCAAACTGCGAAGTTTATCTAGAAACCTTGATCCTCTCATGCAACATTGTTTTCCTTGAAACCTTTAAGAGAACTTTGTGTTGTGCATCTCTTAAATTTAAAATCTTCCTAATATGGAAGCCACTAGGGTTTGTAAAAAGAAGCTTTAGTCCTCTCACCCTCTTCAACAAGGTCATCCTCAATGAATTTGTCCTAGATGACTCCATTGCTCATTTAGGTCAAGAAACTAGTCTAGGTGGTGGTGATCAAACTCTCTACTTTTACTATTTCCTCACTCTTCTTTCTTAAATTCTAGATATCTAGGGTTAAGGTTTCTATGAAACATTGCCAGAGGTAATTTTATTTGATGTGTTGTTTCCCTCTAAGTAGAAACTACATTAAATAATTGTTACAAAAGAAAAATCTAGCATTTATTGCATGTTATAACCCTATTTCTAAGGCTGATGTCATGATTATATTGTTGTTTTATGCATGCTTCAACCATAAAAACTCCACTACAAACCCTAAACTCTGCATATTTAATAGATAGTCTCGATCCTTTTGTTTATTAATCAGTGTAAGACTATTTCCTCTAGCTGTTATATGACATTGCATGAACTATCAATGAAAATCTCTCAAACCCTAACTTATAACAGCACTATCATTTACTTAAGTGGTTTAAGGATGGAGTGCATGTACCTTGGTGAAGATTATCTTATCCTTCCAAACTCTGCCAATACCCTAACCCAATCATTAGATCTCATCCATCACCTTGAACACTTCTTATTGAATAACCTTTAAGTGATCCTTATAGGGAAGCCTCCCTTGTGGTTTTAAAGACAACTAAATAGCTGGAGAAAGGCTATTGCGGTGATAGTGGTAGTGAATCTCTTGTTGCCACGAGGTCTAAACCTACCTAGTAAGGCTTTGCACTAGGCCTACTAAATTTTGCAGTAGCAGTCCACAACCAACCTCCATGAAGTCTGCTCCTCAACCCAAATGTCCTCAAGTCAAGTGTCCAACTTCTTAGGTGTATGTCACATAGTCCATGTTCTCTATGATAAGTGTCCTCCTCCAAGCGCCTAGCGCTCCTCCTCCAAGGTAGGTATCTCTCTTAATCAAGTAACTAATTCCACCATTGTGTGCATGCAATGGATTAGTCATCATTCCGATAAGGATAACAACCTCCTGGGTAAGTGTGCCATGCTAGCACTCTATCCAAGGTCAAGCAACCACCAAAACCAGAGTGACCCATAAGTCCATCAACCATATCCAAGGGACTGGAAGACCTTGCACTCTCCTAGCTTGGTGAAAACACTTTTGGAGTAACTGCAAAAGCTAGCACAAAGTCCAACAGAAAAAAGAGGATAAATAAAATCTAAAACCATTAATAAACATTGTTACAATTCCGCTAGCAATATTCTAATATAGAATATTTTCTAATACACTTATTACTTTTTCTACATCAGCAATTAAAGTATTCTGGCAAAAAGAGACTTGCAGCATTGCTAATTAAGCACAAGCTAAAGTAGCATCCCATTTATAAATGAAGTATTGATAGGCACTGCACTGATTGACACTTTTGTTCCTCTGTTACCATAAAACAATAAAATCAAACTATCTAGATTCTAAATAAAATTCCATATAGTAATCTAGCTTTCGATCACTCACATACTACAGTGCAAGTGCTCATGTAAAATTTCCTCACATGCTTGTGCTACTTCAACAGTTTAACCATACCACAGGTGAAACAAAGAAACATTTCCTGTACTATCTAATTAGAATTGGCCATCCACCTGGCGTTGATATGTCAGGATGATGTCTGCGGCTGCTCGACGAAGTTTATCCCGACCATGATCTTGCTCTGGTTGTGACACAGTCCTGCCCTCACTTCAAAAGAAGTTCACAAATGCATTTTTCGTATCAGAAGACTTAATATTTATGTATACCAAATATATGCTTCTGAAAAAAAGGATTTGATGGAATTATCATAACATTATACACTCTTCAAATTTATAGCTCTTATCACGATAACTTTCCCTCTCATGTTTTCATGTAAACAATTCCCTTGGTAATATTGAGAATACAGCCATATCAAGAATTCGAAATAGTGCAAAACCTTCAACTATCATACCCAGATAATGTTGTTGGATTCTCCGAATCCTCAAGCAAGAGTGCAGTCAGAGCATCATCACTTTCCAAAACCTACATATAAAAACAAATGCTAAGGCAAGAATACTCAATGTGAGAACAAATTTTCTTTGCAGCAATTCAAATGAGTCTATATCCTTTCTGATAAATGTAATCCTCCATAAAAGGGCTCATAAGCAGTCATTGGGCAACCAATGTTTCCTTTTCATTCTCTTTAAGTTGTATGAGCGTTCACAAGTTTTGATTACTGTTGTTTCCTTTTCATTCTCTTGAAGTTATATGGAGGTTAACATGTCTTTGTTCTAATTGCTGCATGGTGATTCTGCATCATACTTTAGAGCTCCACCTTTCTTCTTGCAGTGAACGCTGTAAAGAAAACTACCTAACATAAAATGCATAATTTTGACATTATGAAATAAAACATATTCACATAAACTTCATTCATCATGCATATGATACATAATACAATATAAAATAAGATATAATATAGTACATGATTTTTATATGATATATAATATTATTTAAAGATCAACATATAGTATTACGATCATTTGATCTATTATTTGTCCTCTCTCTCTCTCTCTCTCTGCAGATACAGAATGAAATTACACAATTTGAAAGAGATTTTGCATGTATGCAATGCTAATCATTTAATCATATGCAACAGAACAGCTCAACCACTGGACTCGGGAGAAGCTCCCTGCTTCACACAATGGGCAGAATATGACAGAATTCAGCCCAAAATAAGAATATAGATTGATTCTTAACTTCTCAATCTGCAAATGCCATGAAGAAATGACTTTGCAACATAACCCTGGCTGTGAAATTTGAGTTACAAAAGGAGCTTATCAAAAGGGAGCAGAGAGACAAAAACAGAAGAATCTGAAAATACTAGTGCATGTGTCAAGAGGAGCAGCAAGAGGTTGCAGAGCAGAGGTATATTAGTCCTCTTGAGTTGATGTGAATTGCAGATGAATGGTGTCCTTGGAGAGGCAAATTTGAGGAGTTTGTGGGCAGCCAAGAGGAGGGGTTTCCTAGAGTGTTGGATGCCCTATGTAGAGTGCAAATGCTACAGCAGGTATTGAGCACTCGTGATCTGTTGGAGGGCAGCGTGAGAGTGGACCAAAAGTGGACATTGGATTGGGTATTTATGGTCTGTTGGAGGACGGCGTGATAGTGCGCAGTTTGGAACCCGGTGTGCACCATCTTCATGGACTTAGGTGGTTGCTAGAGCAGCAGAAGATGAGCTCCAGGGTTTGATCAGCCAGGCGCAGTTTGAGCAACCCTAGACTTGTGTGTGGAGAAGGACATCTATAGCAGAAGAAGGGCAGTCCTCCTAGCCCGTGTTCATTGTGAGAGATGGATATCTTGCAGTGATAGATGGCAGCCCTCCATGCCCTATGTTTGTCTTCATTCGAGCAACTCAGGAAGAATAGAGTGGGTTGAAGTCCCTAAGTAGCTAAGAAGCAACAATGAGCAGATTGAGAGTTGAACAACTCAACAGGAATCTCAATGTGTTGTGCCCTTGATGGACTAAAGCCATAACTAGTGAGCAGATTGGATAGCCAAGGTTCAGTGACCAGATGGACTTGGATCGTTGATATAGGCAGTGTTGTAGATCGGGAGCCGAAGGAACAGGCAGGCACAAGGTATGACTGAGAGGAACTGAGAAAGCGCGCTACAGCTAGATGGTCAGAGTATCTTGTTGAGGGTAGATTGGTTGTCGATGGATTGACACCAAGCCCCAGTTTTGTATCTTGTACTTGTGGATGTATGAGGGCCATTATCCCTAGTATGAGAGCCCTAGACTGTTGAATTATTCACTTTGATTAATATAACAAAGTTGGGTTATTGTACAAAATTGTAAAAAGATGTCTATATTTTGTGCACTAGTAGATTTACTGTTGTTTATATTCTGTTGTGCAAAGTAGTTTCATTGTGATTCTTGGTTTGGTAGCATTAGAGATTTAAGATTCTATCTCAGACACCAGGGTCGTGGAAAAACAACACTTCTGTTGTACCCAGATTCCACAAACCCTATGGAGATGATGTAAAGTGATGCTAGTATAATGAGTTGAGTCATGTAACAGACCTAGGTAAATTGGGACCTTGTCATCAAGTGAGTTTACTCTAGAAGATTTTTTTTTCACTTGGTTAATTATTACATCCTTACGGGGACTTAATAATTAAATGAGTTTTTTCTCCAAGCATAACCCCAAGGTCGGAGTGTGGCTTGATGGTGAGGCCTTGGGTGAGTCTTAGTGTTTAGAGTCATTATATATTACCATATTAGATCACTCGTAAAATTTCGTGGAATTTTATTAGGTCTAGAGGTCATTTTTTAAATTTCTTGTAGGGTGGAAGCTTGAATAAATCTTAATGTAAAATGTAATAAGTGATGTCTAAAGAAGTTGTATGGGGTATGTGTGCTCAAAATTACACCTCTCAACCTCAACTTTCTACGATGACACACTTTGAGGGGTAAAAAATAAGTTCTAGAGCATCAAAACCCACTTTTCCTAATTTTAGTGGGAAATCTAGCAATAAATTAAACTAGAAATAAATTAAATGGAGAAAAATAAATAGCTCCATGTGACAAAATGACATGGAAATGACTTGGAAATTATCTCAAGTCAAAGGAATGATTCAAAGGACAAATGGGAGATGATTTGGCACCTTGCATAATAAATACATGGCCCACACAAGGAAATCGAACTTTTGACATTAATGATGGAGCTGCTGACTTGGAAAACCGAATTTTTTGAGGATTTAATGCACATGTGAGAATATTTGGAGGATATTGATACAGATTTTCTTGGGATTTTGTCTCCACATTGGTTCTTACTCCTCTACACTTGGCATTCCATCATGTACTACGAGTTGCACAAGGAGGGCCTATGCATTCCTTGAGGAGATCTACACACGGCTCATGGAAGGCATCAACTATAGAGATGTCACTTGGTTGCTTGGTTGTTGGGAGTTAACTCCCTCTCATTTCACACTTGGCATCTCATTGCTTCACACTTGGATAATTTGATTTGCTTGAAGGATTCTTGAGGCCACTTATCGAATTCGATTTGGTTGGTTGGATGTTACACACATGTCACTTCATCTCCACACTTGGAATATGAGTTCCTTTTTTGGGATCTTCTCCATGTCCATTTGTCCCTTGGTTGTTATATTGGGATTTTCTCTCATTTCTCTATATAATAGAGCCTTGAGCTCTCTCTATGCATCACTGAAAATGAGCTATTGTGTTTGGGGAATCTCTGCTCTTGTATACACTCAATCTCAATTGCAATAAACGGCTTTGTGGGTTTCATTCATGAGTTGTTCTTCCTTTGGAGTGTGACAAAAGATGGATTACTAGTATAATGCATATTACTCATGCTTTGATCTAGTTTATTTATGAATGCTTTTGTAGACTTGTTAATGTAAAGCTAACTGGCATTGGCATTTGATTTAGAAGTATGCTCTAGATATAAAATGCTCTAGTTATTTTCCAATAAATCTCTAGAGTTTCTTGTCATTGTTTATGTGCTAAATCTATATGAGACTAATTCTTGATTGAAATGCTGTAGAGGAAGCATCGTATTGAATCAAGCGTGAGGGGAAGTCTTTGCAACCCACTCTTGATACATTCTCAAAGGAGCTCTCATTAATTTTTTGAGCCTTCATAGTTCATCTTACGGAGAGGTTTTGCAGGGTTTTTCTTGGACATAGCTTGTGCACAAGCAAAATATTTCCATACTCAAAAATCTTCTAAAAAATAGTGCTTCATTGATTTTATTTAGCTATTTGAGAGCATTTTCTAAACCAAGCAAATGATGGGTTCACTCTCTTCACTTGATTTGGTTTCTTGTACACTATTTTGTATTATATTTATTTGTTTTATATGCTCTCTCTACACTAATTGTGTCTTGGTTTTGCAGCCCATAGTTGAAGTGTTGGTAACAAGAGCCTTGAAGAAAGATCATTGAAACTCTAACTATTTTCTTGTAGGACCTCTCAAGCATTTAAGGTTCACTTTTAAACAGGTCATGGACATTAAAGGAGGGTTGTTGTTTAGCTAGGTCGTGAGCTTCATAGAGGAGGATTTCTCCCTTGACAAGGCCATGGACAAAGAATACTAGCTTCTTCTCTTGTGCAAGAGTTTATCCATCATTGGAAGCTAATATTTGGGTGTAACGACCAAAAGTCGTATACGCATCAGAAATATTTAAAACACTTCGTAGACAAAGACATCCATCGTAGGATAGTAATTGTAAATTGTATATTGTATAAAAAATTGTTGTAGGATGATTACAATTGAAAATGAGGGCATGATTATATACCCTAGGCATGTGTCTTTCCACAAACAGTCGTCTTTAAGACATGCCTTTCATTACTAACTAACTAACCATTAGTTAACTACTTATTATTTATTACTATATTTATATTTATATTTATTATCTATTTTTATCTATTTTTACATAATTTATGTTCATAACATTGCCTTCCCCTTCAAAAAGCTTTGTCCTCAAAGCTTGTTGATGAAAGGGGCTTGATCGCTTTGTTTTCTATGAGTGTCTCCTCGTCTTTGGACAATCATCTTTGTCGATACAAGTTGGTATGATCCTTGGAGAAATATATAAAATTGTCGTATTGAGAACGGATCAGACCATCCTAGATTGATCTTCTGTGGAATCAAATTTTGTGATGAATCATTATCATGGGACTGGATTCTGCAACCTTCAGTATTCCTAGGAACATAAATTTGTCGTTTATTTTCTGAGTGATACTGGTACGTAGCTTGACTAAGGTCTCCACTTTTGTGATTCGGATGTAGATAAGGAGTTTTTCTTGTTTGAACTTCCTTTAACGTTTTTATGGCAGTTTCCTGATTTCCTTCAGGCATTGTTGTTGTTGAATTGATTACTGATTCCTCATTTGGAGTGTACGTTGTTTGAACTGCAACCTCTGAGTACGTCTTTACTTCAGTAGGATTTGGATTTGCCTAAATTGTGAGATTAGTGGGATCGATGTTCGTTTCTTCTTCCCCAACTCGAACTACTACATCTAGCGATTTTCCGATTTTGATGCTTCCTTTGCAACAATTTCTTCGAACCTATTCATCAATGATTTCTTATCATCCTTAAGTTTTTTAATCTATTTGAGCAGATTTTGGTTATGATTTTTGAGATGTAAGCATTCCTCATTTTTTAGTCAACTTTATTTTGGCCTTCAAGCTTCTCATCTTTTAAACACTTGATTTGTTCTAATAATTTTTTGTTAAGGTCTTTTAAGCATAAATTTTCCTCTTCTTTCTTTGATAGACTTTCATTGAATTTTTTGTCAAAAATTTCTTTTTCTTGTTCTAACTTGTGCTTCTTAGTTTTACACTTTTTGATTTATGCAAGAAGTTTCTCATTGTGGTTCATTACATGCCAAATTTCTTTGTTGTTTTCTGTTGATTTTTCATGAAACCGATCTTGGAGATCTTTATATTTCTTTTCTGATGCTTCATTCTTTTTTTGAAGTTTTGCAATTTCTTCTTTTAATTTTTTAATTTGTGTCTCGACGTTATCTTGATATTATTTTAAAGTAAACAATCTTCGACATTTGGAACAAGGTATTGTGTGCTTTTTAAAAATTGTTAAACGCTGATCTCCTACTCCACAAAATGGACATCTGGTCTAAAATGTAGAGTTGTGTATGGAATCCATAGTTTCTTTATTCATCTTCAAATTAGACTCTATCTTTCTTCAATGATGAACTTTCTTTTGTGTTTGTCGCTAAGCTTAGGGTTTAAAGGTAACCCCCCTTAACGTTATTAATTCCTCAACCCCTTTTTTTGTGTAACTCATTTTAATAACTTTATTTAAATAACCCCTTTCCTTTTATCTTTTATAAAGTACTTACTTTAGGTTTTTTTTATTAAAATCTTGATAATTCTTATTTGAAATAGAATTCCTTGTTTTTTTTTGAAAATTTAATTAATTAAATAATTTTAATTAGTTAAATTTATTTATTTATTTTAATAAATAAAAATTTTAATTAATTTAATTATATAATGAATTATGTAATTATAGTGTAATATAACTATAGAGTAAATTGCATTATATACTAAGCTAACGGAGTGGTCATTCGACCATGGCCTCTGCAGAGCGTTTATATGTTGCCTGTATGACAAATGGACTGGTCAACGAGTCGGACGGCGAACAGTGGTGGCTAAGCAAGAATCCACTGTAAGGTTACAGCACTTGCTGGCGGATACAGGGTTCTAGATGGTTCGATGGTGTTTGTGCGATAAGGGCTTGTGGCAGATTTGACAAGCAAGGAACCAAGAAGTGAACACAGTGGCGAGAAACTTGGTAGTGGAGGTGGATGATGGTAGCGGAAGGGAGAGGATGGAACAAGGTGACAACACTATATGGACAGCGAGTCAACGATTACACGATGGTGTATGTTTGCAGATCGATGCAGTGACATTCAGCGATGGCTGGAATGTCAGAGGATTGTTGTGAAACTACATACCCCGATGTGCAGAAATAAGCATGGGATCTACCAGCAAGGCTATGTTAGGGTTGCGTCTAGGCTGTAGATGTGAGTTGTGGACGACGTTGCGGTGGGTAAATGGTGGTCGTGGTGATCGTGGTTTCGGCCTGTCTTTGGAAGTCGGATGCTAGCTGCCTTTTTTTTATTCTTTTTTATTTCTATTTTTTTTCCAATGATTTTTTTATTTAAATTTTTTTATATAATTTGATTTTCCTTTTTTTGTACTTTTGATCTATTATTTTTTTATAAAAATTTTTTTTAATATGTATTTTTTTCTTTTGTCCTTTTTTTCTAACCCCGATTGTAGTAGCGACTAGCAAAATGGAGAAGCTCCTTCTTCGTAATGAATGCTTGATTGATGGCAACAAAATTGACAACGAGTTGAAGGCCAAAGGTCGGATCAGATATGGCTCTGATACCAATGTAACGACCAAATGTCATATACCCAGCGAAAATATTTAAAATACTTCGTAAACAAAGACATCCATCGTAGAATAGTAATTATAAATTGTATATTGTATAAAAAAATTGTTGTAAGATGATTACAATTGAAAATGAGGGCCTGCTTATAGACCCTAGGCAGATGCCCTTCCACGAACGGTCATGTCTCTAAGACATGCCTTTTCATTACTAACTAACTAACCATTAGTTAATTACTTATTATTTATTATTATATTTATATTTATTATCTATTTTTATCTATTTTTACATAATTTATGTTCATAAAATTGGAATACCAAAAAACCTCTAATATTTTCAAATTTGAGAGCATTTTTATGATACTTACCTTAGCTACTAATTTTAACTTTCAAGAAGGAACTCTAGTGCTTAAAAAGGCCTCATATGTTGTAAAATTCCTCTTGAAGCTTCACTTGAGACCTTTTGGAAGGTTTTTCATCTTTAAAACAAATTAATAAAAAGGCTTAGCTTTTCTTGTTGGAGCTTGGGTTTTACCCATGGCATCATTTCTCCTTATTTAAAAGGAGGAATATGTGGGTGGATTGATTTTGCATTATTTTCTTAGTTTTCATTTTCACTATCATTTGCATGCTTTAAGAATTAACACAATCTCACCATCACGTTTAATTTTCTAAGTTGAGTTTTGCTACAAGTTTCCATTTTATGCTTTGCATTTCAATTTTGCTTTGAAGTACAACTTGGGATTTTCACTTTGGAGCAACTCATTTCTTATATGCAAGTATCTCAATTTATGTGGCAAAGTTTTGATTTAGTTAAATTGACAAATTGCTTTATGTTTGCCTCACTATAGGCTCATTGGTTATTTTGCTCATTTATTTTAAAGTCATTTGCTCACTTTACAAGCAATATTATACTCTTAGCTTCATGTCATTTAATTGTTTTAGTTTGTTGATCATTGAGATATCATTTGTCAAACGCCTTACTTTGAGCAACTTACAATCTTATGTGCTTATGAAGCTTATGTTCTCATGTCTTATACAATTTTGAGATCAATTATTCAAGTTATCTCATTGTGAGCATATTTCCATTTACTTGAGGCAATTCCCTTTTGCAAAACACTAATAAACTTACTTGCATTTCATTTAGGCATTTTAGCATAGTTTGCATTTCTAACTTAATTAACCTCCAAGCATAAGCTTGGTTGATAGACATCATAGGGAAAAGATTATCTTAGAATTTTTTCCAACTGGTACGAAGTAAGGTAAGAGTGTGTGACCCTGCAGTTATGGAGGTGGTTTGTCCCCTTGTAGGAACAGAGGCACACACTGGCTTGTAACGCTGAGAGGAAGGATATCTTTGACGACACCTCCGTGTCCTCAACCCCTCTTCTTTACAGTCATCCCAATTTTTACCCTTTGGCAAGAGTTTAAAAAGAATATCTCTCACTTAGAATAGGCATTTATTCTAAAATTAACCAAGATAATTGCATCTAACCTTAGTTAAGTGTATCTCATCTTAGCACACTATACTTTCAAAGTATCTTACATGCAATTTATTTATGTGCTTGTCATGATGAGAATGTCTTGAATTGATCATTTTATTGAAGTATCTCATTGAACAAGTACAATATCATTTTGTGCAAGTAAAGCTTTAGTTTATTTCATCTCATATTGCAAGTTATTTTATATGCTTTAGAATCGTGAATGGTTATATTTTGACTTAAAAGCATTTCTTTAAGAGCAATTTTATATCTTGCAAGTTGATATCATCTTTTCTAACATTCATTTGATTTGCAAGATTACTTGGTGTTTCATTTTGAAACATTTTATTTTTGAGCAATTGTTTATTATTTTGAAGCAATATTGAAGGCACTGGTTTTATATGCTCGTTTTTGATTTATGTGTTGATGGTTATTGAGAATATATTTCATTTCATATTGCTCATCATTGTTGTTGAAACTTGCTTATAATCTCAAAGTAATCCAATTGACCTTAACATCTCCTAGAAACCTCACATCATTTTTAACTTAGATTTTTATTTATGGACCACCCCCCTTAACTTACCTAGGTGAGAGCTTAAACATAGAGAGTTGGGAATAGGTGATAGCCTCATCTCTTGATTTTGCCACCAACCACACCTTGTGGGGTTAAGGAATTTTTTCACTAACTTAGGTGTGTGTGTGCAAGGCGACAACAACAGGATCTAGGGATTTGGTTGGTTGATTGGAAGCTTTGTTACATGATGAGCGAGATCACGACAGAGGATGACCCATCTCACACTTGGTTTGACATGTGGGGGAGCATTGAGGCCTTTGTCACATGGCAAGGTTGGTTTTCCTTGTTGCTACTACGGATCAGGGTGAGGGTTGGATGGGCAGGTCATGACATTGTGGAGATGCCTGGGCCAGATGCATTGGGGCTTGTTGACCACTAGCGTGGCACTTGAGGATTATCTGAAAGCTCCATGCCCAAGGATGTACCAAAGGATGCGTGTACCAATAAACACCATCATATTACTAGAGATTTTCAACTCTACTTTTTCTTCTTATCATTTTCTATTGTAACCAGATTCCACAAGCCCTACGGGGATAATGTAAAGTGGTGCTAGTATGATGAGTTTGAATCATGTAACAGGCCTAGGTAGCTTGGGACCATGTCATCAAATGAGTATTACTCTGGGACATTTTTTTACTTGGTTAATTATCATCTCTCTACCAGGACTCAATAATTAGTTGAGTGATCCAGGTGGATGTTGGTGGCCACCCACCTATCCCACTTGGACCCCCACAACTGTTTCTTTCAGTTTTTCAGTTTCATTATTTGTACCACGGTTGACCACTATGTGTCAACTACTCATTAGCAGTACAACCCATTTTTTCGCAAAAGGGATAGCGCTTGAGCAGCGTGTCCGTGCCATTCGACAGTCATCGTCGACTTGATCAATTTATGTTGTAAACCCAGTCTGCATGTGTGAATTGTAAATAATCTTAAGTAGATATGAGTCATGTATGTAAATTGCCTAGGAGGACCTAATTTTCTAGTGATAATCTACGTTCCGGAAGGTTTTTTGTCTCACCGATCCATGATCGGCAGAGTTTTCCTTCAGCCTAACCCCAAAGCCAAAATGAATTTTGTCATTAGAATCTTAGGAGAATCCTAGTGTGTTAATCTGCTAGATTATAGTTGTGTCTCAGAACTGGGTGGTTTATGAGGGTCTATGTCAAATGGGTTTTACCCCTTCAGATGTAAATTTGTAAAAGCCATGATGTAAAGTGTCTTGAAGGTTAGAAAATGTTCTAATCCCCTCATAAAGTCCTAAGTCCTAAGTCTTAGGTCCTAGGTGATTTTTCCAAAGGCTAAGTTCGAGGATCCATTTAAAAATAAACATTAAAAATTCGACGGATGAGATTAAGAGATATCTTGATCCTCATCGACGGTCGAGATCATTTTAACATGGATCACTCGAACTAGCTGTTGGGGATTTTTCCTTTAAATAGGGTGTTAGGGGTCATTTGAGAGGAGATTAGATCTGAGAGTCTAGTGCTAAAGAAAGCTCTCTTGTAGTCATTTTTTGTGCAATAAAGAAAGACTTTGGGGTTAAAAATCTTACTGGTGTTACTCTTCTGGAAATGTTGTAAGATTGTATTATTTTTCTGCATAATTTTATTTTCAGCCATTGAGGATAGCTTAATGAAGATTGATCTAGGCATAGGTATCTTGTCTGATCTTTGGGGTTTGAATGATAGTTTAGATTCTGAAATATAGTGGCAGGTATCTCCATTTGATCTGCGTTTCACTATTGTTTTCTCCCTCTATGTTAATGGTTGATTTTAAGCTGTGCGGGAAATCCTTTCTTTCAGATTACGGGGCGTTAGGGGAAGTTCTCGGCTGAACCAGCCAACTCCCGGATTGTGTTTTTTGAAAGAGCCCAGCCAGTTCTTGATCCCGGGCTTATCATTTGAAATTTTTTATGAATGCATGCAGGATTTTCTGAAGTATCTCACATTAAACTTATATTCTGAAAATATTACTGTGGATTATTGACAAATTTGGCTAATAAAGAGTCGAAAATCTGTAAATACTGTAAATTTTTTAGCTGGGTTTTAGGGTTTTCAGTTTCGTTCCTTGCACATATTATTTTGGGTTTTCTTTCATTTTGTAGATTGCAGGTGCAGGCTTTGAGAAATTTTCAGGGTATTATCAGGCAAATTTGGAGCAGGGATTTTCAAATATCGATTTTGTGGAGAGCTTCAGTGTTTTTTTTCTCTCTTCTGGGAAACCTGGGTAATCTGTTCCATCTCCACGTTGTTGCCCAAAGCCAAATACGCAATCATCACTGTTCCTTTGTGGTTTCACTTCCAGCTCTACGCTACCCTCAACTTCATCTACAGCAAACTCACTCTTTCTCACTGGTGAACTACTCCTTCTGCCATCGTATTTCTTCACCATCTTTTCTCTGCAGCTCGTTTTCCCTCATCCCAATAACACACTAATCCTTCGCTGCTCCTTAACTGTTCTCATAGTTTTTTCTCACTGCATAGCCCTCCCTATACCTTCGCGTCTCCATTTGAGCTGCCTTACATCGGCTCCTCCCTCCATCATCGGGCCTGCACGCTCATTCCTCAAAACTCACGCAGCTGTCTTGGCAAATTGCAAGCATTTGAACCTTATCTACCTGCGTCCGTCCAACCTCCTCATCGAATCTACCAGACCTGCGTGCTGAGAGAATCAAATGCTCACCCCATCTGCAAATGTTTGAAAGTCTTCTTTCCCCGTCCGTCGTCGAAAGCATTCCTCTGTTAGACAGTAAGAACTCGTTTTTTTTATTTATACAGCCCAGGTAATGATTCAAGGTTTTTTTTGTGGGCGCTGGATAATTTCTTCAAGACCTGCGTGCTGCGTCCTCGTCTCATCTGCATCCGCCCGCCATCGAAGAACATTCCGCCATTGAACAATAAGAACGCATTTTTGTATACAGGCCAGGTATTTCACGCGTTTGACGTGCGTAATCTTAGATTTAGATTTTCATTTTTGTGGTATATGCGTTGAATGGTAAGGTAATCTTAGGAATTAACGCAGGGTAAAAAAAAAATTATTATTATTATTTTTTAATTAGATTTAAATTGTTCAAGTTTCGTTTAGACTTACGTTTCTTTTAAATTTTGCTTGTTATCAAATTTTAATGTAAAGTTTTGTTTTGAAAATATACAAATTAAAATTTAAAAAAAAAAAAAAAAAAAAATTCATTCATAAAATTTCTTTAGGCTTTAGACTTAGTTTTGATTTTTATAGTTTTAGTTTTAGATTAGATTTAAATTAGATTTTATTTTTCATTTTTTTTAAGGCTTTGTTTTGAGTTTAAAAAAAAAAATTCATAAAAAATTATAAAACTTTTAAAAATCATAAAAAAAAAATTTAGATTTTAATTTTATAATTTAGTCTAAGTTTTATTTTTAAGAATCATAAAGAATATATAAAAATTAAAAATCATAAAAATTATAAAATTATCAAAGACATAAAGAAATTGTTTTCTTATAGTTTAGATTTTGATTTAGATTTAATGTCATTTAGATTTTTTTCAATTTAAAGGTTTCATTTAGTCTTAAGTTTTGTTTTATCTGAAAAATATAAAAATATTTTGGGAAATTCAATCTTGGCTCGGGAATTTCTCACGTTTTATCTTTTCTGCTGAGGCTAAAATTTTGATGTGGGAGTTAATATTTATCATGCTTAAATGATCATGAATGTGATATCTGGTTAGCGTTTAAAATCACGTGGTTGATTAAAGCATCTTTCAAAATTTTAATTGCTGGAGCATCATTAAGGCATTGTGAATTTACTGGATATCTTGCATTGCTCGGGTTATTTGATGATAAATGATTGCTCTACATGGTTTACATTTCTGCAACATTTAGTAAGTAATCATTTAAACGTTAACTCCATAAGGCACTGGTCTATAAATTTAATAAAATCTATTTAGTGCTGGTTTCCTTTCGTGTCTCCCAAACCAACTAATTCACAGTTGGTCATCCATTTTCCTATAGGGTCTACCCCCCTTAGCCGCGGGAGACAAGGTTAAACGGAGAGATCGGGGATCAGGGTGACAGCCCCCGGTTTGAGCATTGTCGTGACAATCTGTGCGACAACATTTTTTGGCGTCATTGTCGGGGAGAGAGCTTTTCTGTCCTTGGAGTTTCAGCGACATTCATATTCTCATTTCTCATCATTCTTTCATCTTTCTCATCTCGCGTTTGAGCTGGCAGATTCAACATTTTTTGGCATCATTTGGATCTCTTTCATCACTTTATCTTTCGTCATATCAACAATTTCTCTTTAATTCGTTTCTTGTTTGGGTGGCGACTCCATTTCTTTTCATTTTCTCAGACAAGGAGCCTCTCTCATATCAGCTTGTTAGTTACTTTTTGGATCCTAGAATTTGACTCATTGTTCAAGTGGCGACTCCACTTCTTTCATTTATTAATTTCCTTAAGCAGAGATCTCTTTCTATCATCCATTTGATCCCTTATTATTCATCATGGATTATTCGTTTAAACCATGTCATTTTACTGGTGTTCGCCATGATATTCCGGAGGTGGCCATTTCTAAATTACCTGTGTTCTCGGGTGGTGATTCAATCGCTGTTAAAAAGCATCTAGGCCGGTTTACTCATATAATGATCATGTATTGTAGATCTCCTCAGTATAATCATGAAGATGTCAAAATGCGTCTATTTGTCCTTCCTTTAGAAGATGATGCTTTGAATTGGTTTAATAGTTGTCCTGAAGATTCCTTCACTTATTTACAAGACATTGTCGATGCTTTTAAAGATAGATATGGTGATCCAGATAGCTCGCCTTGTGCCCATAAAATTGTGCAACAAAATGAAAGTAATCTTATAGAAGGTTCAACTGTCGATGAAAGATTTCAAGACAATGCTTCATATCAGAATTTTCCATCCACTTGTACCATTGCAGATCATAGTGGAAAAGTAGGAACAAATTGTAAAAACAGTGTTGACAATGAAAAGGAAGATCATAAGCAAATTATACAAGAACTAATGCTGCTGGTAAAAAATATGGAGATCAATCAAACTAATTACGCCAATGATGTGAGAATTTTATGCACCCACCTGGAAAAGCGTAATAGGGAGATGGAGATCATGCAAAATCAGCATACTAAGGAAATTGAGGCCATGAAGACCAATCATGACACAAAAATTAGTCTTATGCAAAGCAAGTTATCAGGCTTAGAGGAAAATATTGCAACCATGCAAGCAAATCATAAGGAAGAGATAAACTCTATGCAGCATTGCTTAATGACCATAAAGGAAAAGGACGATAAAGTAATAAAAGATATGGAAGCTAATCAGATATGTCTTCAGAAAAAGTTATTGACCATGGAGGAAGATCATGCCAGGGAAATCAGTGCTATGAAAGTTGAACACTCTAGCTAGATAAATGCCATTACAATACAGGTACATAAATTTCAACAGTGGATTAAGGATGAGAGAAACCAGGAAACATCAATAGATCAGGAGACTTCTCATTTGCTGCAACAAGCTCCATCTTATTATGAGGAGGTCATTGGTTCGATTGAAAGGTGGTTAATTTAAGGTGATCCATATAAACTTAAAAACGATAAAGATCAGATGCAAGATGAAGAAAGACATGTCACACATATCTCACATACTTCATCTAAGAGCTTTGAAACAGGAAGTTCCACGTCATCAATAATACAGCCTACCAAGAAGAAAAAGCGCAAGAGGAAAAAAATGAGAAGAAGATTTGATGCATCAGACAGCCGCGAGCAGCGTGATTTTCGGATAGGAAAAAGTCCTACCATATGTAGAATTGGACATGGCACATCCGACAAGCAGTCGACAAATTTGCCTGAAAGCAGGCAAATGCTCAGTATACACTATATTGAACACATCTGATGCCATGGGGCATCCTTTGTATTGTATTTCTAACCCTACTCCTTGTCATTTCAGCATTTCATTTCTGTTTTAGGATTAGATTTACTTTTCCAGATAGTTAATAAATGAAGAGCTTATATCTTTCATGTGCTTAATGTTATATGATGATTTTTGGATGGACGCTACTTATGTTTTATTGTGTATTGCGTGGATGCAGATTCTGGATTCTCACATTCCTGCAGTGCAGCAACGTGTCCCCAAGTGGAGCCAGATGTTGACCACTATGTGTCAACTACTCATTAGCAGTACACCCCCTTTTTTCGCAAAAGGGATAGCGCTTGAGCAGCTTGTCCGTGCCATTTGACAGTCATCGTCGACTTGATCAATTTATGTTGTAAACCCAGTCTGCATGTGTGAATTGTAAATAATCTTAAGCAGATATGGGTCATGTATGTAAATTGCCTAGGAGGACCTAATTTTCTAGTGATAATCTACGTTCTGGAAGGTTTTTTGTCTCACCGATCCATGATCGGCAGAGTTTTCCTTCAGCCTAACCCCAAAGTCGGAATGAATTTTGTCATTAGAATCTTAGGAGAATCCTAGTGTGTTAATCTGCTAGATTATAGTTGTGTCGCAAAACTGGGTGGTTTATGAGGATCTATGTCAAATGGGTTTTACCCCTTAAGATGTAAATTTGTAAAAGTCATGATGCAAAGTGTCTTGAGGGTTAGAAAATGTTCTAATCCCCTCATAAAGTCCTAAGTCCTAAGTCCTAGGTGATTTTTCCAAAGGCTAAGTTCGAGGATCCATTTAAAAATAAACATTAAAAATTTGACGGATGAGATTAAGAGATATCTTGATCCTCATCGACGGTTGAGATCATTTTAACATGGATCACTCGAACTAGCTGTTGGGGATTTTTCCTTTAAATAAAGTGCTAGGGGTCATTTGAGAGGAGATTAGATCTGAGAGTCTGGTGCTAAAGAAAGCTCTCTTATAGTCATTTTTTGTGCAATAAAGAAAGACTTTGGGGTTAAAAATTTTGCTGGTGTTACTCTTCTGGAAATGTTGTAAAATTGTTTTATTTTTCTGCATAATTTTATTTTCAGCTATTGAGGATAGCTTAGTGAAGATTGATCTAGGCACAGGTATCTTGTCTGATCCTTGGGATTTGAATGATAGTTTAGATTCTGAAATATAGTGGCAGGTATCTCCATTTGATCTAGGTTTCACTATTGTTCTCTCCCTCTATGTTAATGGTTGATTTTAAGCTGTGCAGGAAATCCTTTTTTTCAGATTACCGGGCGTTAGGGGAAGTTCTCAACTGAACCAGCCAACTCCCAGATTGTGTTTTTTGAAAGAGCCCAGCCAGCTCTTGATCTCGGGCTTATCATTTGAAATTTTTTATGAATGCATGCAGGGTTTTCTGAAGTATCTCACATTAAACTTATATTCTGAAAATATTACTGTGGATTATTGACAAATCTGGCTGATAAAGAGTCGAAAATCTGTAAATACTGTAAATTTTTTAGCTGGGTTTTAGGGTTTTCGTTTTGTTTCTTGCACATATTATTTTTGGTTTCTTTCATTTTGCAGATTGCAGGTGCAAGTTTTGAGAAATTTTCAGGGTATTATCAGGCAAATTTGGAGCAGGGATTTTCAAATATCGATTTTGTGGAGAGCTTCAGTGTTTTTTTTTTTTTTTCTCTTCTGGGAACCTGGGCAATCTGTTCCATCTCCACGTTGCTGTCCAAAGCAAAATACGCAATCATCACTGTTCCTTTGTGGTTTCACTTCCAGCTCTACGCTGCCCTCAACTTCATCTACAGCGAACTCACTCTTTCTCACTGGTGAACTACTCCTTCTACCATCGTATTTCTTCACCATCTTTTCTCTACAGCTCATTTTCCCTCATCCCAATAACACACTAATCCTTCGCTACTCCTTAATTGTTCTCATAGTTTTTTCTCACTGCATATCCCTCCCTATACCTCCGCGTCTCCATTTGAGCTGCCTTACATCGGCTCCTCCCTCCATCATCGGGCCTGCACGCTCATTCCTCAAAACTGACGCAGCCATCTTGGCAAATTGCAAGCATTTGAACCTTATCTACCTGCGTCCGTCCAGCCTCCTCATCGAATCTACCAGACCTGCGTGCTGAGAGAATCAAGTGCTCACCCCATCTGCAAACGTTCGAAAGTCTTCTTTCCCCGTCCACCGTCGAAAGCATTCCTCCGTTCGACACTAAGAACTCGTTTTTTTTATTTATACGGGCCAGGTAATGATTCAAGGTTTTTTTTTGTGGGCGATGGATAATTTCTTCAAGACCTGCATGCTGCGTCCTTGTCTCATCTGCATCCACCTGTCGTCAAAGAGCATTCCGCCATTGAACAGTAAGAACGCATTTTTGTATACGGGCCAGGTATTTCACGCGTTTGACGTGCGGTAATCTTAGGTTTAGATTTTCATTTTTGTGGTATATGCGTTGAATGGTAAGGTAATCTTAGGAATTAACGCATGTTAATTTTTTTTATTTTATTTTTTTTAATTAGATTTAAATTGCTCAAGTTTCGTTTAGACTTACGTTTCTTTTAAATTTTACTTGTTATCAAATTTTAATGTAAAGTTTTGTTTTGAAAATATAAAAATAAAAATTAATTAATTAATTAATTAAAAAAAAAAAGATTCATTCATATCATTTCTTTAGGCTTTAGACTTAGTTTTGATTTTTATAGTTTTAGTTTTAGATTAGATTTGAATTAGATTTTATTTTTCATTTTTTTTAGGCTTTGTTTTGAGTTTAAAAATCAAAATTCATAAAAAATTATAAAACTTTTAAAAATCTTAAAAAAAAAAATTTAGATTTTAATTTTATAATTTAGTCTAAGTTTTATTTTTAAGAATCATAAAGAATATATAAAAATTAAAAATCAAAAAACTTATAAAATTGTCAAAGACATAAAGAAATTGTTTTCTTATAGTTTAGATTTTGATTTAGATTTAATATGATTTAGGTTTTTTTCAATTTAAAGGTTTCATTTAGTTTTAAGTTTTGTTTTATCTGAAAAATATAAAAATATTTTCGGAAATTCAGTCTTGGCTCGGGAATTTCTCACGTTTTATCTTTTCTGTTAAGGCTAAAATTTTGACGTGGGAGTTAATATTTATCATGCTTAAATGATCATGAATGTGATATCTGGTTAGCGTTTAAAATTACGTGGTTGATTAAAGCATCTTTCGAAATTTTAATTGTTGGAGCATCATTAAGGCATTGTGAATTTACTGGATATCTTGCATTGCTCGGGTTATTTGATGATAAATGATTGCTCTACATGGTTTACATTTCTGCAACATTTAGTAAGTAATCATTTAAACATTAACTCCATAAGGCACTGGTCTATAAATTTAATAAAATCTATTTAGTGCTGGTTTCCTTTCGTGTCTCCCAAACCAACTGATTCACAGTTGGTCATCCATTTTCCTATAAGGTCTACCCCCCTTAGCCGCGGGAGACAGGGTTAAACGAGAGATCGGGGATCACGGTGATAGCCCCCGGTTTGAGCGTTGTCGTGACAATCTGTGCGACAACAAGCACTACTTACTATTTTTGGCATTTTTCGGGTCCTGAACTTCCGGACCCGTTTTGAGGCCCTAAACAATGTTTTTTGGGAAAACTGAGAGCAACATGGGTCCATGTACCGATGTTGCTCATCCCAAAGTTGTAGTCCTCAGATAGATCTTTCTAACGAGGTATTGTGCACGTCAAATGGAGATCGTATGCCAAAGTTACGACCCCGAGAATTTGACGTACCAATTTACCCAAAACAGGGCCCATAGTTTGGCGCTTCATCTCCGCGGGTTAGGTTTTTGGATGTTTAGGTATTTCCATTGTTTCTCAACAATAAATAGGCCTTTGAGCCTCATTGTAAGACAGTTCAGAGGCATGTAGCTGCCACATCTCTTTTGAGAGATAAGCTACCATCGGCTTAGCTAGTTTATTTCCATTTCTGTTTGTAAGCATATTTCAGTATTTTGCATTAATGAAATGAAGTATTATTTCTGCTTCATCTCTGTATTTATGGTTATACCTGTAATTTGTTGTGTTCCTATTTAAATCTGGATCATTGAGTTTTTTCCTCCAAGCATAACCCCAAAGTCAGAGTACGGCTTAATGGTGAGGCCTTGGGTGAGTCCTAGTGTCTAAAGTCATTGCATATTACCATACTGGATCACTCATAATGTTTCGTGGAATTTAGTTAGGTTTATCGGTCATTTTTTTATTTTTTTAATTTCCCGCAAGGCGGAAATTGAAATAAAATTTGTATCTAAAATGTAATCAGTGATGTCTAGAGAAGTTGTATGGGGTATGAGTAATAAAACTTACACCTCTCACCCTCAAATTTCTACTATGACGCACTTTGAAGGGTTAAAAATGTGTTCTAGACCCTCAAAACCCACTTTTCCTAAGTTTAGTGGAAAAAGTGGCAATAAATTAAACCAACAATTAAATAAATGGAGAAAAATAAATATCCACACATGTTAAATGATGTGAAAATGAGGTGGAAAATCATGGAGGATTTAAAGTGAAGTCCCAACATGATGTGGACTCCTAAAATCAAGGAAAGGACATGTGCTCAAGGAAATCGAATTTCTAGCAATAAATGAGGAATTTGCTACTTGGAAACTTCAAATTTGTGAAGTTAATGCACATTTGGGAGGATTTGGGAGAATATTTGGTGGATATTTTTGTGGGAAATTGTCCCCACATTGGTTCCCACTCATATACACTTGTCATTTCATCATGGAATTTGATTTTTCTTTAGGAATTCTTCATGCCACTTCGAGAATTTGAATTTGCATGAAGGTGCTTTGGGAGTGTCACCCATTTGCTTTGGGATTGTCACCATTTGCCTTGGGATTAGCTCCCAAGCTTCTATATAATAAGAGCTTTGTTCTCTCATTATGAAATCTTTGCAACAAGCTATTGTGCTTGGGGAAGCTCTACTTCTATGTACTTGTGTTCTTCATATGAATAAAAAGACTTTGGGGTTCATTCATGATTGTTATCCTATTAGAACATTGCTTGGATCATTGATGATATATTTCTACTTGTGCCTTTAATTTATGTTTCATTTTACTCATATGCTTTGTTGAATTGTAGATGTATAACTATCTTACATTTGTAATTGGTTATTTAATATGCTTTAGGTTAGACATCTCTATCTATTTTCATACAAATTCTAAAGTTATATAGCCATTATTTATCAATTTAATCCATATGAACTAATGTTTGTTGCAAGTTTTGTAGAGGATCATTGTTGAATCAACTAGCAAACGTGAAGGGAAGTTATCAACAGACTACCCCACTCTTGGCATTGTTTTCACAGAGCTCTCATCGTTATTTGAATTTCATAGATCTAAAATCTTTTGAAAGTACTTGTTCTTGCAGGGTTCTTTTTCCCATAGTTTATGCATAAGACAAAATATTAAAAAAAAATCATTTACATTCTTTGAATTTGTGCTTTCATTTCATTATCTAGCTATTCAAGAGCTTCTCACAAGCTAGACAAGCGATGTGGACCTTTTCTCATCACTTGATTTAGCCTTTGTATATTATTTGTAGCATTATCACATATCTACATGCTCTCTTTTTCACACTAACTTTGATTTTAGTTTTGCAGCCCTAACATTTTTGTTGTAGGTTCTCTCAAGATCTAAATTCCATTTTCAAGAAAGGTCGTGGGCATCGGGAGGACTTGTGAAAGAGGCCAGGCTGTGTATCACTTTGGGAGCTTGTGTCTTCTAATTGTAGCAGCTTCTTCCTCTCTCGAAGCTCCATACTTGAAGGAATTTCCTTGTGGTTTCAAAACCTCATATTGTACTTTCATCAATTTCTTGGGTAGCTCTCAAAGAGCCATTAACCTCATTGTAACAACATAATAATAAAAAAATTGTTTTTGTTGTGGGAGCATGGGCCTACCCATTGGCATCCTTATCTCTCCATTTTAGGGAGAGAATCTTGGGTGGATTGACTTGTTGGTTTTAAATTTTCCATTTTGTTTTCGCATCACATATGCATGCTCTAATTGGGAAGTAACACAAATCACATTTCTCTATTTTCAAGTTTGTTAAAGCTCTTTAAACTTGCACCATTTACAATTGTTGCTACAAGTCTCAAATTTACATTTTACTTTGCAAAGCAATTTTCTCTCACTTTGTGCAAGCATCTTTAGTGTTTTAGCAAACTTCGACATACTTGACTTGGTTATTGTCTAAATCATTCATGCTTTATGGTTGTGCCACATTTCCATTTTGAGTATATTTGGAACATTGTGCATTGGGCAAATTTATCTTTCAAAGCAATCATTTATTTTCATGTCAAGCAAGTTGTTTTTCATTTTCTAAAATAAAGAGTTTCTTTTGCAAAGCTATCATGGGCATAAATCTTATTTTATTTTCAAAGTGTTTGTAATTTACAATTTTCAATTGCTTTAGTTTGTTCATCATCCATCTTTAGCAACTCACAATTCTTACGAAACCTATGCATCTTGTGTTTACTTGAGCAATAATCTTGTGGAGCATACTTAATTGAAGCAATTTTTCACATAGCACTTACAATCTCACTTGCACATCATAGTAGGCATTCTAATTTAGTTGCATTTTAAAAATTTACCTCCAAGCATAAGCTTAGTTGATAGAAATCATAGGAAAAAAAATTATTGGGAAGTTCTTCCAATTGGTACGAAGTAAGGTAAAGGTGTGTGACCCTGCAGTTATGAAGGTGGCTTGTCCCCTTGTAGGAATGAAGGCACACGCTGGCTGGTAAGACTCAGAGGACGGGTATCATTAATGACACCACTGTGTCCTCACCCCCTCTTTCTTACGGTCACCCCAATTTTTACCCTTTGGTAAGAGCTCAAAAGGAGGATCTCTCACCTAGATTAGGCATTTAAATTAAAAGCAACCAAGATAATTGCATCCAATTTTAGTTTAGGTGCATTTCATATTAACTCATTGTTTCACTTGAAAATAACCATTATACTTGTCATTTATGAATATGTGTTGAATTGAATACTTTGTTTTGGCAAGTAACATCTCATTCTATATTTTGCAAGTAGAATTCTAATTGGTTTCCTTTGCAAGATATTTTTTCCTTGTATGCTTTGGATTAACAAGTGATCATATATATTTGAAAGCATCTTTATATCTTGTATTGATTATTTTATTGTGCTAACATTCTTTTGTTTCACTTTCAGGATTACTTGTGCTTCCATTTGAAAGCATTTCATTTATTTTGAGCAAGTATATTTCATTTTTGAGCGATATTTTGAAAGCATCAATTTTACATATGTTTATTGTTATCCCATGTGTTGATGGTTATTAAAGTTGATTTTGGTTTACATTCCTCATATTATATTTGCTTGCAACCTAAAAGTAATCCATTTCCCTCTAACATCTCCTACAAACCTCAAATCTTTTAACTTAGTTTTCCATTTAGGGACCACCACCCTAGCTAACCTAGGAGATAGCTTAAACGGAGAGAGTTGGGAATAGGTGACAACCCCTTCTTTTTAATTTTCTACCAACCACACCTTGTGGGGTTAAGGGCTTTTCTCACTAACTGGTAGGTGTGTGTGATAGGCGGCAACAAGGCTCTATAGATATTTTGCCATCACATCCCAGGGGAGGAGGATACAGCTAGCACATGATGGGTAACCGTCATGGTCAGAGTTGCGCAGTGACAGCATGGTGACACCCTTTTTAGACTAGCATGGGATCCAAGAATCACACGACTTGGCAATACAACTACCATTGGATGTTAGTTTTTGGTAGCATCAGAAGTGCTCTAGCCTTGAAAATTGGTGGAGAGGCTAAGGCACATGAATTCTAAAGAACCCAGAAACCGTTTGGTGAAATTCCACCCAGATTGTATTTCATTAAAATAATTAATATTTTTAATGGGGTTCCTAAGTCTAAACTTAGGAAAATTAAAATATTAATGGGTATTAATCAAAATATGGGTGAGAATGATCTAGAAAGTGGATCAAGTCATGTTTTAATCTTAGTCGTTGATTAGAGACTTGATCTCGGCCATTGAAGTCTTAACAAGAAAAGTATAAGATGGAGGCTTGGAGTTCATTTGGTAACACACACGAAAAAAACGAATTGATCTGGAGTTCAGTTTTTGGGGCTAAGAAGCTGAGAAATTCGAACTCGATGATCATTCTGTAGCAGAGGGGCAGTGAGAATCCGGGAGGACTTTCTAGATAATACAAGGCAGAGAGAGGACAGAAAGACGTCCAAAGGAGGGCTGGTGTTAGCCTACGAAGAGGCAGCACAGTCAGTGAGCAGAATTTGAAATTCTGCAAAGGGAATTCGATTTGCAGTTGTAGGGAGCCAAGGTGTGAGACTAGAGGCAAGAAAGTCGAATTCTCAACCAGCAGAAGATCCAGAGCAGAGAGGTAGCGTAATACCCAGCACAGGTGACACATAAG
The DNA here is from genome assembly GCA_031772625.1 of Pinus tabuliformis. Lineage (NCBI taxonomy): Eukaryota > Viridiplantae > Streptophyta > Pinopsida > Pinales > Pinaceae > Pinus > Pinus tabuliformis. Next base: position 771,353,160 of record CM062816.1, read on the forward strand.
CTGCCCAGGGTGACGCAGTTTAACGCAAAGGCCATCAGAGGGTGACACAGAGCCTCCCAGAGCTGAGGATCAGTCACTATTTCTCTAGTGACAGGGTGAGATCATTTCACCAGTATTTTGCCCAGTATTTTCTCTGTAAAGGATTGTTACATGAGCATCCTAGAGTTGTACTCAGATATTTCTCTTGCATAATAATAAACCCTTAGAGTTGTTGCACCGATTTTCCCGCATTGGATTTTACCAAGGATTAATGTGTCCAATAATAAGTGTGTCCTATGTATCTTGTTCTTTGCTCTGTTTTCTGTTTCATGAGATCAAATATTTAATTAGCATAGGCTGCAGAAGTAATTTTCTTCAGTATTTAGAAGAATAACTTGATAAAGTAAGTTAAAAATCAAGTAGGCGAAGTAAATTTAGATTTGCTGTAGTAGGGGTTCCTTCAGTGTAGGAATTTTCACATTGGGGATGCGTTGATTTTACAGGGGAAGATCACTCGGATCTTCCATCAAGATTTTGCGACTCGTTGATGGCATGGGGGACTTCATTAGCATGGCAGGTTGGTCAACAGGAGGATATTAGGGAAAGCCCATGAGAAGAGAGATTTCATCCCCACGGGGATTGGATTGTATCCTCAAGAGTTTACTCTTGGAGTGCAAGAGATGGGCTACTTAGCAGGGCAGCTTCATGGGGAGTCGGACAGAGTCATACATTATCATGATGCTTTACTTATTGATAGTATCCAGAGGGTTTTTGGTACATATACCTTGTCGAACAGTGAGCAAAGCAAGGGGTTCTTCACAGTGATCTGGATAGCTTGGAATCCGGGTATCGAGGGATTTCTTCATGACTAGACAGCGCAGAGATCAGGGGTGACTCAGTGGCACATTTGGAACCCTAGTATTACTGATGGTGACAGTGGTGATCAGCAGTCATAGGGGGCGCTTGTTCAGGCATTACTTAAGAACAAGCAATTTTTGGCAGGGAGGACTATAATATCCCCAATTTTTATTTTCCGCATTAGAGGCGATTTTTGGAAGTGGAGGTGATTCCAGCATTGAGACTTAGCGAAAAAGCAAAATTGCAGCTCTAATGGAACGTGGGACCCACAAAAGAGAAAATTGACCAAGAAGGGAACTCGCACTCTTGGAGGAGAGAGCGAGAGAGGAGGGGGTGTGAATTAGGAGAGAGAAAGAGTGGGGGCCACCAAGGGAGAAAAGGGGACCAACAATTATAAATAAGGAGAAGAGGCCTTCATTTGTATCTTTGATAATCTAGCTTTGACACAAGTTTCCTTGAGTTGTTTGGCCAAGCAAACTAGTGTTATGTAGCAGAAGGAATTCCCAAGCGGGAATTCCACCTCTACCTTAGGTGAACTTCAAGTGTCACCCTAGGAAAGTAGACAGAAGTCCATCTCAAGACTTCTAAAGGAGCCAAAATTGCAGGTAATTCTTCAGCGGGTGCCTGCTTCTCTTAGGACGCAGAAGGAATTCGTGTGCGTGAGAAAAGTCAGCAAACAAAGAAGTTTGGGCCGAAATTTCGCAGGGAATTTTCCCTTAAGGAGGATGAGTTTTCCCTTGCGAATTGGCAGTGTTGAAAGTGTTGTGAACTAGAGGGCCGAATTTGTCTATTTTGGGCCTGCACAAAGGTTTATTGGCAGCTTTTGTGCACTTGCAGAGATTCACAATTTGGGGAGCATTCGAGCTGGGATTTGCCTGGTGATTGAGGGAAGAAATTTGCAAGAGTAAGGGACAATTTCTTGGAGGGAGATTTGGGCCTAATTCAGTAGTATCTGAACTATGGAGCGTTTTTTCGTCAAATTAAGCAATTTGCACTTGTTGGGGGTCACTGGGAGTCAGTGGATTCAGCCCAAACCCTTTCTGGGTTTTTGTGGGTTTGGTGAGAGGAGGCTAGGATTATTTTAACAGAATTTTTTGAGCACTTCTAAGGGTAGATTTCCTAGTTCCATTCAGCAATCAAGAGCATAAATTGTTGGAGGAGAGCGCAGTTTACCCCGAGACCATTTCCACCACTTGGGTCTACGAGATATTTATGGGTTTTGTTGAGCTGGTGGAGTAGTGCTTGTGGCTAATTTCTCGAAATTTTTGGAGCAATTCAGAGGGATAAATCAGCAGTTCCTTTCCAGTGGCATCAGCAGTTTTTTTTGGGTGGACGCAAATTTGGTAGTAGATCCATTTCTAGCATTTGGGTACTACCATCATATTCACCTGGGATCTTGCCTTGCTTGCTTGTAGCAAGCCTAGGTTCTATAGTCCTCATCCTATTGTACTTGATTTACCCATGTGAATTAATAAAATGACTCAACTTATTTGCCCAGTTTCTTGATGTTTCTGATGGTGCATGTGTATTTGTGATTTTATTTGTTATAGCCTAGTTAATGTGTTTGTTACTAGCTGTAAATTTCAATTTGGAATATTACAATTTGTTATTTTTACGAGCTTTTAACCTAATTTGAACTAAAGCGCTTGGTTTCCCTAGTATATAAAGTGAAGCGCTAAGCTCATTTGGATCATTCCACAACTTTAGAGACATACATCTCTAGGATTCCACTTTTCTCTACTTTGCTATGGAGCACTAATTGAGGGACTTCATTGGTGTGGATCTGACCTCTTTTCATGGATGATTACAGTGAAGCTTGGATGAATGCATGGTAAATCTAGTAGACTAACTTCTTTTATCGTGATCAAGTTATATTGGATGAATGTAATTTAGAGACATACATCTCTAGGATTCCACTTTTCTCTACTTTGCTATGGAGCACTAATTGAGGGACTTCATTAGTGTGGATCTGACCTCTTTTCATGGATGATTACAGTGAAGCTTGGATGAATGCATGGTAAATCTAGTAGACTAACTTCTTTTATCGTGATCAAGTTTTATTGGATGAATGTAATCTAATATTAAGCATGTTAGCATAATATTTGTTTCATTATCCTTTTTAAACAAACCCTTCTTCCAAGTCTTTGAAAGAGTAACATGTTAGTTGCTTCCTTTAATTCATCTTTGGAAGTTGAAAGCCTTGATTCAAAACCCTAGGGTAAGTAGATTAACTTGCCCTACTCCTTTTCAGCGTTTTATCTACTTCAAAGTTTCCCTAGTTTTAGGTTCCTAGACTCCATGAACCCTAGATTCAGAAAGCAATAGTCCTGGCTCTCTTGTGATAATCTATAATATCCTTAAACTAATTTTGTATTGTTTTAGGATAAATTAGGGTTTTATTACAGCAAAATAATACATTTTCAGCAAAATTATTGACTTGAACATTAAAGTCTTACGGTTAGGAATGGCTGTAGTGCATTGAATAAGTGAAAGTTACAATTTATATGTGTTTCCCAGCCATTAATTAGGGCTTACGTCAAGGCATTATTTGTTGTTATATGCCTCTTTAATCATTGAAATTTGTTGTAATTATGTCCTTTATTTACTCTTTATTTTAGCTCACCTTTTACACTTTATTATCATAGCTTCCAGAGCTAAATTTATTATTTTCATAAACTATTGCATTGCTGCAATTTCTGATTTCTCGAGCTAGTTTATGATAGCAAAGTGTAATTTTTTGATTGTTTGACTTCGGAAACCTATTTTGAGCCACTATTGGTTGACCTAAGTCTATAGAACAGTGATAGTAACTTATGAACTCAAACATGGAAATTACTCTTAAATCCACCTTAAATCTTAAATTCCTAGCATTGTCCTTAGGTAGAAATGTTAAATTTCCAAATACCAACCAAGATTTGTTTCCTCACAACAATTAATTTTAATCCCAGCAATTTATTTAACTAGCCAAATAAACAACGAATCACTGAAAAATAAAATCATTAGTATTTTTAACCTCTAGAAATATATATATGCAGTGGAATTTAAATCAAAAAGACCAATCACACATTGCAAAAATAATTCACCCACTACAATTCTTTCTCATCTATTAATTTGGAAAATCTAGGTTTTTGACCCACAGAGGTAAAAAGAAAAATACAATAACTGGAACTTGTAACTCAGCCCCCACAGGATGAATTCGAACCAAAGAATTCAGCCACCTAGAAGTCGACCTCTAGAAGAAATCGCCATGTCGAAATTCAGCCCAATCAATTAGTTAGCAAATTGACCTACGCCCTCCCTACGTGTTATCACTACGCCTCAGGAAAACTTGGCCACTCAGCGATTTGGCTTTCTCCAAATCAAATTGACCTTCCTCCAACAACTCGGCCTCCTGTATTCACCTTCAATTCTTGTACTTCTCCTCCTCTGCGCTCTAGTCTACTTAGTCACTCGCACTAGAGAAAATCGCTCTCTGTGATGACTCGCTCTCTTGACTTCTTGCTGTGTCTTCACCTCTTCGATAAGCTTCCTTTATAATCTTCATTAAGTCCAAATCCCTAACCCTAATCTCACTTCTAAAACATCTTGGAGATCAATGGTTGAGATTATTTATAAGTCACTTAAATAATAAAATTATTTATCCTTAGAAAATGACTTAATAGTCCACAATAATTAATTTACTTTAATTATTGTACTTCTCCAAAGTTAGATTTAGGAAAGAAGACATAAATCACTTACTTCACCAAGCAAGCACCTAAAGAAGCAATAAATCATCTTCCATGTGCTAAGATACCAAGCCTATGAAAAAGACCTTCCGAAGCTACCACAAGCTTCAACAAGAAATATTATAGAACCATTAGGAGGCACTTAGCTTGAGTTGATTGGGTTATTTGATCCCAAATATCTACTAGGGAAGCCTTACTTGTGTTGATTGTGTCCATTACTAAAACAATGGGAGTAATTGCTAAGGTGACAGCGATGACCACCTGGTGAGTCTTTGCACCAGCGTGCTTGATTTTACTGTAACAGACCCACATTACGTTGATGACCTTGTTACCACAAAATATAGCAGGCCTAGTGCAAATCCTGACTACGCAATCTAGGTCATGCCAACAAAGAGATCAACCACCGTTGTCACCTCAATACCCTTTCTCCTAATGTTTTATGCTTGGATGTTACACCTACAAGGGAGGCTTCCCTAGAAAGACGTAGGGGTTAAATGACTATGGTTCCAAGCCAAATGGTCCTCTAAGGAGCTTGTAGATAAATCACCTAGAGATGTAATTAATAAAGCAAAGTTCAAGGGTGATAAGAGTCTAATAGTTATGGGAGAAGGTATGGGCAAAGCCTTGGAGGCCAAGATAACAGTCACAAATCTTCAAGTACACTTTCCACCAACCCCAATAAACTAAAGAAAAGTTGTTATAAGTTAGGGATTTTATGATATGCATATTTACAGCATGCAAAAAATATAATAGCAAAGAAATAGCCTCTAAATTATAAGATCAACAAAGCATTGAAGACCATTAAGAATAGGTCAAATTTAGGTTTTTAATGGTAAAAAATGCATAAAACAACAATATAAACCCTAGACATCAACCCTAAATTTGGAGAGAAAACATGCAGTAAATGCTAGATTTTGCTTTCCAAATATTAATAAATGCAACTTACACTTCAAGGGCAATAACCTAGAGGAACAAAAATGCTATTAACTGCAAACTTAAACAAAACCCTAACCCTAGTTACCAAGAAATACAAAGAGAAATTTTAAAAGTTTGTCCCACAACTAGACCAGTACCTCTATTCAATTGGGCAATGGAGTCAATTAGGGTGAGGTCATTGATGGAAGGACTTGGATAGAGAGGGTGGAAACCTAATTTGTTTCTCTTAGAAACCCTAGTAACTTCGTTCATGGAAGATTTAAAGTCAAAGGATGCATGAAAACAAGTTCCTTTGATGCATTCTTCAATGACAAATTCCACATAATCACATGAAAACAAGGGTTCATTAAAGATATGGCACAAGATAAACCCTAATTTTAGAAAATAGCATTCAACTTACACAATTTAAGCAAGAACCATTTCATCAATCTATAAGATAGTCTCTCCATGCAAAGATATCCTCCTCGCGACAATTTGCACAATTATTTAGCCATTGCACCCAAGAGAAAGAGAAAAGAGCTAGTCCAATGATTAGGATCTTTTATTGCAAGCCTATGATTTATCAGGCTTAAAAAATTGAATGCAAAATACCAAGCTTGACTAAAGCTATTGAAAATATGATGACATAAATAAAACAACTACAAATAACATAAAAGAACACAAACGAGATTGATAACAGAGTTCACCCAGTGTGGGCTACATCTCTAGGTCCGCTTCCAATGGAGTGGCCTCTTAAATTATGATGTTAAGTGACTCAAATTACATCAATCTCTCAATCTCCAAAGTTGGTTCTTTACTTTTATAGCTCCTCAAAAGACTCTAAAAAGCTCTTCACAACAACTCTCCTTTCGAATTTCTCCAAAACGGAAAAAAGTTAAAAACTCTACAAGTTATCACAAAAACAGTGATAACAGTGCTACAAAATGATAGATCTTTAGTCTCTCTACAAATCTCAAGTGTGTGGCATATTGGAAAATCTTTGTAGTGTTGGGTCTGCACCCTAGAGTCGAACCCACAGGGTTTACGGCCCTTTGTTATAACAACAAACAATATATAGTATATTGTTTTAACAATAAACGATATATAAACTATATGACATTCGACACTATCCATACATTGAAACCATATGTTAAAAATAACATATGCAAAACCGTCATATTGCACTGTCGGCCCACGTGTTACGTTGGTGTATTGACCATGTGCTATCAGCATTGTTGTTTTGTTGACCATACTATATATATGGTATATCGTTGAACAACATATCATATTCATTATAACCATATGCTATGTATGGTATATAACTCATCCAAATGAACCATATGATAAAACATTCCAATGGTGCATTATAAGTCTTGGTCCACCTGCTCTTCATGTTTGTTGGCATATTATATATATGGTATAACCACCCAACGTATATAATATATGTCATATAACCAACCATACTAAATAAAGCCACCCCCATTTATAACATATGAAACCAACATTATATTAAATCATGTTTTGGTGCTCGATTGGTGGAATGTTTAGATAATTAGTTGGCGGTTGTGGGTTCCAATGCCAATCCTCCCAACATATTTTGACCATACAACCCAGGCCATGTGGCGCCTTGCCATAGGGCCACGTTGCATCCATTCATTGGGCCATTTGGTACCACATCATTTTCCAAACATGTCTTTAGTCAACCAACCTTGTAATGCCATGTGTCACATCCATAAGTTGCCACATCACTGACCTGTGTCGTTCGTAGGCCCTACCACGTGTCACTCTCAGAGATTACCAAATGTCACAACAGGTTGAATTTTTCCAGTTGTCGCAAAACTTCAAACTGTGATAACTACCTCATGCGGAATCAGTTTGACATGATTCAAATTGCATTGGAATTGTCCCGTCGAGATCTTCGACTTGATCTTGTTTCCATCAAGATTTGAGGAATTGAATAGGCCATCCTAGATCACCCACACTCACACAAGAGAAGAGAGATGAGTGTGTGTGATGATGATCAAATGAAAATGACTTCCCTATATTTATATGAGGGAAACCAAGTCATTTTTCATTAATGTACAACGAAAAAGCTCTAAAAGTCTGCTTGAAGCATTAAACTAAACTAATAGGTCACAAGCCAACCAAAAGATAGTTTTGCAAATGATAAATTATAATAAACACATCATAAATCCTCCACATGTGTGGAACAAAAGGCTCCCCAACATGATGTCATCCTCCAAAATGGGCATCTCCATCAAGCAAGTGACAAAATGGGTCCAAGATTGCTCCTCACTCCAAGGGACGTTGTCAAAATGCATGGCTACATCTCCAAGTAACATCTCGTCCACCAAGATGTTGTCATCACGAAGGCTTACGTCCCCCTCCTAGGACATACATCCATGATGTGGCAACCCTAGGATCAAGCATTGACATTAAAATAGGTTGTGCTAACACTCCCAAACCATCTCAAGCGGTCTCCATCATCATTTGGGCTCTAGAATAGCTCAATGTCCATCAAGCAAGTTCAAGGCTAGCCTAAGGGCATCCTGGATCCATTTCGGCATATCATCAATCAAGAAAACGCCTTGGCTTCTTGGCTCAATGTTTCAGCATCTAGAGGTATGGCAAGGGGCATATAACCATGTGGAGGCTCCTCAAAGCCCAACGTTGATCTCAAGAAGGGCAACATTGTGGCTACAATGTCATATGCGCTCTCAAAACTAGGCTAGAAATCCTCTTCACTATGCCGGAAAGGATCAAGCCATCCCTCAAGGAATCTTTGTTGCATGTGAGATGAACCACCTAAAACATGCCTTCAAGATCAAGTGAGATCAATATCATTAGGGACAAAAACCATTAAAGCATCATAGTGGACCATATTTAACGTTAGGGGCACAAAGATACTTCACAAAAACCTTGCCTTCAAATGCCTTTCAAGATCATGATTTGTAAGCAAGTCACCACACTTATGTTAGGGATGATTATACAATTAGCCCTATTAGTAGTTGTCTTGATGCAAGAGAGGAGGGTGTTAGGAATTGAGAGAGGCAATTCCTAGTAAAAGCTTGAAGTGTTAGGGTTTGGATCCTTGTGTGAGAAGGACCTAGGGTTTGTGGCAAAGAAACCCTAGAAAAGACTTAGAGGATGTTACCTCCGAGTTCTCACTTGGTCCAAAAGTCCAAATCACAAGTGTGAGATCCCAAATGCAACTTCAGCAAGCTACCCATTATCAACTTAGTAGCCTTCCCTTTCTCGCTTTAGACTAGGTGGAATCTAATCAAAGGGGCCTCCCTATAGTTAAACAAGCCCAATGCATGTAGTATGGAGTGGGAGGAAGAAAGAACTTAACAATAGAAAAATGAAAAGGAAAAGTTCTAAAATTTTGCATTTTGGGGGGTTGGTGGATGAAAGGGAAGACCAATGCCTTCATTTGATTTGACTATGGGATCATGCATGCAACTTCAAAAGGTGGTTCTAATGAATATTAAGGGTCCATAGCAACCAAGATGATGTGCACAACAGCAACCCCAATTTAGTTGTTGGAATCACAAGTTTGATGGTGGAGGGCGTCTATCTAAGATCCACTACTCAAGGCAATCATAACGGTGGCCACTACCAATGACTATCTACAAAGGCATTGAATTAAGTGATGTCACATGACTAATTTTTTTCATCTTGAAGGTAACAAACACAAAAGCGAGATGGGAAAATAGTGTAAAATCAATTACCATAGCCCTTTCCAACGTAGCAATCGAGCTCTTATATGGCCCTTGACTTCATGCACAATAGAGCTTCCAATCGTGCACCTAGAACAACATGCCACACATAAAGAAGTTGTACATAGTACATACAATCTACAATAAATTAAACAAAATAAGATACCCTTTATTCCATAGCCTAGGAGTACTAGTTTCTCCAAGGAATAAAATTAAGATATTACATTTCAAATCTTCTCAACAAACTTCTTACTAAAAGTAGAAGTTGTTGACATCAGGGTTGCGGGGGAGCCCCCCCCCCTTTCGAATCGTTCCCGGAGCGCGCTCTGAGTGGGAGCAAATCTAGTGCGACCCGAGAGCGTGCTCCCGAAATATCCTGCCACAGGGAACGAATTTCGAGAACGCGCTCACAAAAAAAATCACTCCCTACTTTTTCCAAAAAAAATTTGCCACAAAGATGTTCCAAACACAATGTGTTTTCAAAAAAACAAGAGATTTTGAGTAGCGCAATTTAATATTCAAGCTTTTGTCCCTAGTAATGATATGCAATTCATGGTAATGTTAAATTCTTAGAGTAGAAGGATGAAAGTATTACTTGAATTTTTAACATTACCATGAAATAACTCTAGATGTTTGAGAGTGGTTCCAACCTAATTGGATTTCATATGGAGAGAGTAGAATTTTAAATCTCACTCAAAATCCAACAGACTTATCCATTTTTCAGGATTTCAGGATTGGGGTGATTGCAATGTTTCCATTGGATTTTGTCATGTACTAGGGTATGGGGCTCGTATTTAATCAAGAGCACCAAGCCCTCTATGTAAGTGACATTGGTTGTCGAACTCCTCTGTCATGACTCTACTAAAAATGTACCCATCATTCAAAAAAAATCTTGACTTGACATGTTACATTTTTTCCATCTTATTTTAATTTCTCAAAGGGTGATATTACTGACAAAGATCCCAATATAGGCAATGATTTTGATGATATGTAGTTATTTGTTGTAGCATGGTTTTTTTGGATGTTAGAGGCCATCTAGAGCCTATTTGCTGATGTATTTTCGATTCAGAGATGGATTGCACTCAATGCTCTTTTGGTTATGTGCACCCTTACATGATATATAAATGAGAACTTATAACTTGTGGACATGGTTGATGAAGATTATAACTTCTAGATGATTGATGTTATATGGTTTAATCCATGTTTTTATGCTTTCCATATCTAATTCATCATTTTACATATTTTTGTTGACATATATGCATCAAAATATATAAAAATATATATTACATGAAATTTCACTCCCAACCCGGGAGCTTTTGAAAATGTCACTCCCTGCTCCCCCTCCCCGCTTTCACTCCTGCTCCCAAATAACATTGGTTGAGAAGAAACAACAAAATAATCATTCTTCACAAGGAAAACAATATAATAATGTTCTCATCTTAAATAAGTATATGAGACAGTTTCAATAGTACTAAACTAATGAGTTAGTTAAGTACATCTCCCCAAAATAGCCAAGAAGCTAACAACCTCCTCTTTGTGGTAAGCCGACCTTGACCTCCAAGTGTCTACAAACCAATTTTTAAGGAAGTCAATCCATGTGTGGTGGATTTCTCCAAGAGAAAACCACTATAAACGGTGGCTTGCCGCTGCTATACAACACCCAAAATAGCTCTATAATATGTTGAAAGAGTAAGATTGCAGCCCCTTGATTTCACTTGCACAAGTTGGAATATGAAATGGCAATGGACAACCACATATAATATTTTTGACCAAGCTATAAGAGTCAACCAGCTGCAAGCAACTCCTCCAATCCTTGATTAGGCTTACATGGACTTAGGGAGTTGAAGCCTAAATCCATAGCAACTCAATCCCACATATAGATCCAAAGCCGAAGGGGTTCATGTGACATATATGGATGACATACGAAATCCCTACAATGTGACCAATAGCTCCAAAAGAAGACAATTTAGGCGGCAGCTCCGTCATTCACAAATGTTATCATGTCTCAAGCCACATAGACTTTAGGCATCACATATGAAAACAAAGAAGTAGCTCCTTCACATCATATACCTATACTCGCATGTTTTAGTGTACAAGCATATGTCTCCAAGTTTAAAAGGGGTACAAGGATACACCATGGTAAGCAACACTAGTAAAATACATTTAAATGATAATATGTGTGCCAATATGACATCAGACCCAAATGGCATGCACTTTATAGCATAGGCCAATATTGAGTTTTATTAAAGTGGATAAGCCATATCCTATGTAACCAGATTCATCCTATAGGCCCCACGAATCCCGAATCCATCGTGTCCAAAACCCATGACACGTCGTGTCCTTTTTTGACACGTCGAATCCGACTGCGTGTCACAATTTTGGCAGCGTGTCACAATTTTGGGAATCTTGTCCTGTTTTCTAGGACTCGCTAGGCTCAAAAAATGACCTGCACGAGTATGAAAAGGGCGTATTTGCTCATTACAGCCACGCATATTTTCATTTGGCAAGTGTTCTATGAGCTGTTGGCAAGTGGAGAAGGGTTTGCAGCAAGGAGTTAAGGGAGTAGAGCATTCAGCAAGGAGAATCAACCACCAGGTAAGTGCATTTCACCTCCATTTTTTTGCATTTCTTACAGCAGTTTGTATATGATTTTTTGTTTACAAATTTGTGCATGCTTTGTTCATTTCTTTTACAGTATTCATGGCTCAATCAAAGGCAGCAGTTAGGGGGCAAAGGAAGGGCAAGAATGTCATGGGTGGAGATGCCCCTCCTCCCCCAATATCATCAGAGTCTGCTGCAAGTAATGTTGAGGGAAGAGGACCTAAAGACAATGATAAATATCCATTGTGGAAATATGTCACAAGAGAGGATGGGCCAAACACCAAGGGAAAGGGAGGAGGCAATGTGCAATGGAAATGCAACTTTTGTAACATTTCTTTCAAAAGCACATATTACCGTGTGAGATCACATTTGTTGGCTTTACCTGGTTGTGGGATTGGAGCTTGTAGAGCTGTTTCTTTACAAAAGAGAAGAGAATTGGAAAAGGAGGCCAATGTTGGTATGGAATATGTGGCTTCAAAATCAAAAAAACCCAAGAATGAAGACCCCCTTCCATTTTTGAAGAAAGCCACCACCAAATTTCCATTTGAAAGTTTTACTTCTACTGGGGGGCAAGCATCAAAAAGAAGAGCACTTGGTCCAATGGACAAGAGTTTCCAAAAAGAGAGACAGGAAGAGTTTGATCTCACCCTTGCCTTCTTCTTCTATCAAAACTTCATATCATTTAATGTTGCACTTTCACCTCTATTTATTGAGATGTGTCGAGCTCTAACTCAAGGGGCTCCAGCACGGTATGTGCCTCCTGGGTCAGAGAAGCTGAGAACCACATTGTTGACGAAGGCAAAAAAGAGGTGCAAAAAATGCTTGAGCCTATTGTAGCATCATGGCCAACATCTGGGGTTAGCATTGTTTCTGATGGATGGACAGATCCAGCACGACACCCAATCATCAACTTCATGGTGTCTTCCTTGAGTTGTCAAGTTTTCATGAAAGCAGTGGATACACTTGGCGAATACAAGGATGCACAATTTATGGGTGGGTTATTTATTAAAGATATTGAAGATATAGGTGTTGATTCTTATGTGCAAATCATTACAGATAAAGCACCTGTTTGCAAGGCTGCTGACATGATTGGGGAAGCTAAATATCCACGAGTGTTTTGGACACCTTGCATTGTCCATTCATTGAACTTAGCACTGAAATCCATTGCTTCTGATGTGCTTTGGATTGGAAGCATTATTGAGGATGCAAGACATATCCGTAACTTTGTGCAAAATCATACAAATGCCCTCACTATCTACAAGGAGTACAACAATCTATCATTGTTGAAGATTGCTGATACACAGTTTGCATCTTCATTCATGATGTTGAAGAGGTTGAGGGAGGTCAAGACCGCTCTTGGGTCCATGGTTATTTCTGAGTTTTGGTCTTTTTGGAGAAAGACAGATCAGGTAGCCTCTAAAAGAGTGAAGGACACAGTGCTAGATGATGCTTGGTGGGAGAGGGTAGATCTAATTATTCAAATCATCGACCCTATCATTTCTTTGCTTCGATTTGCAGATACAGACAAATCCATCCTAGGAGAGGTTTATGAGGGATGGGATTCCATGATTGAATCTGTGAGGAGCATTATTCTACAGAGTGAGTGCCCCGAGTATGAGACATCACCAAAGGCCTTCTGTGATACCATAGATATTCTTGCCAGCAAATGGAACAAGAATTGTACACCTTTACATTGTTTGGCTCAATGTTGTTAAAAGCGCGATCGGGATTAAATCGGCGCCGGGAAAAAAGCGGAAAAAATCGGCAAAAGCGGGAAAAAAGCGGAAAAAAGCGTTTGGCACAAAAATATTCATTTTTTTTCAATTTTTTTAATATCTAAACCATCTACAACATAAAATAAATACATTGACACATAAATATGATAAAAAAATTAACGTATAAGATGTTTAATATCATTTCTAGCGCTAAAATCACACATAACATTGAATCATGTCCTGAATAGTAAGTCCTGACTCCTGAGTCCCAACTCAGCCTCAAAATATCAACAAAAAATATGATAATGTATCTCATCATGTCATAATGTCATATACAATAAAATGAAAGTCTAATCCTATTGATTTCCTCTGCCCCTCTTGCGAGAAAATGCCACAGCTTTCCCTTTCCCTCTAGATGTAGATGCTGGTGCCCGTGCAGGTGGAAATGGCAGTGGAGTCTGATGTGCTCTAGACGTTGAAGAACTAGAAGTAGGAGCTATAGGAGGTAGACCACGTCCTCTACTGGTGGCAGGGGTAGCCCAGGCAGGTGGTGTCACCTGGAAACATTACAATCTCCCAATCCTGAAATCCTAAAAAACTGATAAGTCTGCTGGATTTTAAATGAAATCTAAAATTCTACTTTCTCCATATGAAATCCAATGAGGCCGGAACCACTCTCAAACATCCTGAGTCATTTCATGGTAATGTTAAAAATTTAAGTAAAAGGATGAAAATGAAGATTAAGGAGAATGTCACTTTTACTTTAAGAATTTAACATTACCATGAATAGCATATCCATGCTAGGGCCTAGACTTGATCATTAAGCTACCCCACTCAAAAATTATTTGTTTCTTTCAAAAAACATTGCATGAAAAAACCCAAAAAAAGTTATAAAACTATGCTGTCCTGAGCCCCCACGATTTTTTCATTAAAAATCGCGCTTTTTTCGAAAAAAACGCGATTTTTTCAGTAAAAATCGGCAAAAAAAAAGTAGGCGATTTTTTCGTATAAAAATCGCGATTTGATCGGCAAGATGAAAAAATCGCGATTTTAACAACACTGATTTGGCTCACTCATTGAACCCCAAATACTACAGCCGTCAGTGGCTGAATGGTGGACCTTCCCGCAGATTCCCTCCTCACATGGATGGTGAAATCTCACAGGGGAGGAAAGAGGCATTCAGGCAGATTTATCAGGATAGTGCATTGCTTGCTAAGGTGGAGGATGCCTTTGCAGAGTTTTCCACTAGCAGTGGTCGATTTGGAGGTTATGATGTGATTAGAGACAAGGGGGCTAAGAAGCCCTATTCTTGGTGGGCAAATCATGGGGCAACAAGCCCTCCTCTTCAGCAGTTAGCCATGAGGCTCCTCTCTCAAGTGACTTCATCCTCTTGTTGCGAGAGGAATTGGAGCACATATGGGAATTTGTTTAGTGTGAAGAAGAGCAGGCTTGAGCAGTCCAGGGCAGAGACAATGGTGTATGAGGGAAGAGTGGTTGAGGGGAAAGACAAAGATGTGGGATGTCTTTCCTGATGATATGGGTCTGGACACCACTGTTGAGTTAGCATTGGCCAACATGGATCTCAATGACCCAGTGCTAGACCCTGTTAGATTTGATGACTTAAAGGGGTCAACCTCCACACCAACAGATGCAGAGGCGACTATGGATACAGGGGAGGAGGAGGATGCTGAGGAGAGCAGTGGGGACCAGGATGATGAGGACAGTTATGCTGATTCTGATGCTGATTGATGCCTTGAGGCTTGTATACCTGTAGTTGTTTTATATTTTCTATTTCTATTTGCCATTGGCATTGCACCAGCACTACCTATGTAACACATTTTGATTTGATGACTTAATGAGAAAACTACAGTTGTCAGTGTGTTTATCTTACTATCTTGTAGTTGTAAGTTGTCTTTCAGTTATGAATTATGAATCATGATTTAATAGATTTATCATTTATGTGACCAGTACCACTAACATTTATTTGAATTTTGTACGTACTATGCATGCTAATAGCTATAGATGAAGATCTATGTTTGATATCAATAAGTTTGTATCATTAATTAAAATTTGTGTAAGAAATATCTAATTTTTAATATATATATATATATAACAAATCCTACGTGTCCTATTCCGAGGGGTCAACGTGTCCGAATCCGACACCACGAATCCTGAATCCCCGTGTCGGGTGACTTAGGCCATATCATAAAGTAATCTTTAACTTTGCCTCAATCATGTAAAAAGGAGTGGCCCCATTAAAGTAAACTTTTGTTGCACATTGGTAAACCTTTTGCCCCGTGATCTTCTAGCAAACTCCACTACAAGCCAAAGTCATAATAAATAGTGCTAAGTAATAAACCTGCCATCATGAACTAGGCTCATGAGGGAAGGTCCAATCAAGAGCGATTTTAGATGGCAAAGTGGGAAACCTATTTATAGCTATGAGATGAACGACATTTATGAGTTGGTAACACCAATGTTGCACTAATTGTTATCGGATATTATCAGCGCGGGGGAAAAATCATAAAAATCGGGAAAAAATCGATAAAAATCAGAACGTAACATACAAAAATATTCATTTTTTTGCAATTTTTTTTTAAATTTAAAGCATCTACAACATAAAATAAATACATTGACACATAAATATGATAAAAGAACTAATATATAAGATGTTTAATATCATTTCTAGTGCCACATCACACATAACAGTGAATCATGTCTTCAATAGTAAGCCCTGAATCATGACTCCCAACTCAGCCTCAAAATATCAACAAAAAATATAATAATGTATCTCATATCATGAGTCATAATGTCATATACAATGAAATGAACCAAATAACTAAAGTTTAATACTACTGATTTCCTTTGCCCCTCTAGATGTAGATGTCGGTGGAGTTGGTAGTAGACTCTGTTGTGCTCTAGAAGCTCAAGAATTTTATTATTTTTCCACGATTTTTTCCCAAAAAATTGCGATTTTTTCATAAAAATCAGCAAAAGAAAACCCCGATTTTATCTTCTTTTTGAAAAAATCGTGATAAAACGATTTATCGCGATTTTTTGGCGATTAGTGCAACTTTGGGTAACACTCCTTTGACATAGGGATTGCTTTAAATAAAAAGTGAGGGCCTACATATCCAGTCAACAAATGGTTTCAGCACTGTCAATCCATTTGGAAAGTGCATGCCTCTTTTAAACATAAAATTAGGGGTTGGTTATTGCTTCATCAAAGATTAGTTGTCAAGCATAGGTTGCACAAAAGGTCGCAATACTTCTTGAATGTTTGTCACAATATTACCAATATTGTGTTGGTGAGTATATTTTGGTCTGGAATATGACTTTTCAGCAGTATTGAAGAAAATATCGGAAAATATTGGCAAGCTTAAAAAAATGTGTTTTCATTTTGTCAGTATCTAAACCAACAATAACATCAAACAGACACACTGCCACATAAACAAGAAAATGAAACTGATATATAAGATATATAAGATGCCAAATCATACAACACGCATTGATACTAAATTTTGATATATGTCATTAGTCTTGACGGGCCAATACAAAATCACATCAAAAATATTAAAAATGCATCTCACAATTCATCAACATGACTCATATGTATTCTACAGTGACAAATACGCTGAGCAATCATCAATTCCCTCTACCCCTTTTATGGGCAAAGGTCTCCAATCTTCCTTTGGAAGGAATAGATAATGGGGTCCAGGTCGAAGGTGTTGGGGCAAAGGTGAAAGCTAGAGTGGAAGTGAATGTCTTCAGCTAGTTGCCTGACTCTGTGGAGGTAGCAGATACAATGCACTATCATTCTCCTCCTCCCAGGTGTTTGCACTGGAAGTCGGACATCCTCCTCTGCTTCCTCCCCTTCCCCCACAACCTTTCTTGTACATAGGTTCTTTCAAGTTCCTTTTTATGGACTGAAAATCTTTAAATTCTTGACAATCAATTATTCAAATCTTATGAGTGCTATACTAAAGATTTTTAAGTAATGCCATTAAGAGAAAATCAATCCCAAGTCAAACACACAAATAATACATTAGGAGGTTAGACATCATCAAGATACATGCCTGTTCTATAGCTTCATGTGTGTCAGAGATATCATGCTCCACTTCCGTCAGGACTCTCTTCAAAGGCAGTAACCTCTGCAACCTGCCATCCAGGATTGTCAATTGTGATATGTAGCCAACAGGAAAATCAACTTCAAGCATTACCAAAGCAATGTATAAAGACATGCATAACTGATCAAGCTTCAGATTTTCTTAATGCATCAAAAGACAAATCATATCATCACAACATACCAAAACGTAACCAAAATTTATTTATCAACCAAGAGTAGACACAAGTTATATCAAATATCATACTAACTCTAATTTGATCAACTATGCTCAGGTTTGGAAGCGAATCACATCTATCAAGAAAAAAATACTATCCAAATCAGTAAATTGTTAACAAGAAAAACTTCCGTATTAGTCCCAACAATATAGCCAGATCCAACTGCTGCCACTATTTTACAGTTTCCCAAAATCCAGTCCACCTAATTATAAACAATAAGTCATAATGGATTTCAGTGAGCTCATCAGCAAGGACAAATAACCTAAAGAAAATTTACTTTATACCTAACTGTACTGCTTTCTTTTGCCTAGACTTAGTATTCTATATTTTCTGTGCATCCAAATCCCTAAATGACTCAGCACTCTGCTATGATGGACATATCATGTGACATTGGTGTTTTGGATACCCTTTTCGACGATATGCTAGACATGCCAACTGTGTTATGATGTGTTGTTGAAATTTGATGACTAAAAAAAAGTTTCCCGCAATTTCAACCCGGTTTTATTTTCACCTTATCACTCCCATTCAGTTAAATGTCTTTTTCCATAAACATACATTCAACATATAGAATTCTGGAAATGAAATTTTCAGATTCAAAAACATGGGACTGTCAACACACGCTGAAAATAAATATGGACATAACCAGACCAGCAACACGCATAAAAATACACACAGGTTTTTGGTCAACTTAGACCCAGGCAAAATCCCTTCAATCTTCTCCGAGGAAAACCTATTAGAAAGCTCTTCAATTTATTTATCTTTCAAGTTCAGGAAAAATACATTTGCAGACAAAACAAAACAGCAAAATACAGCTTATCTCTTCAGCCCAAAACTCCTTGAAAACCGTGCCCACTTTGCCTTGATTTCCGTTCCTACTTGAAGCTGAAAATATGTACTGTACAAATACAACCATATGGACTTTTTTTTCAAAAAAAAATCAAAAACTTCTCTCGAACGTCATGCAACTCACAGAATTCAATGTTGTTCGTACTGTACCTTCTGTTGTCTTCTACGCCTTGATTTCCATGCCCATCTTTGCCCAAAAATCACTCCTTCAACTTGCTGCAACAAATTTCTCCTTCAAAACTTTTCTCCAACTCTCAGCCTCCTTTCTCCAATTTGCTCATGAAGAATGAATGTAGTCTCTCTTTTCTTTTCCCCCTTTTGTTTCCCTAAATGACTTTTGAGCAACCCTAAGATCCAGTGGCTCAAGATCAAAGGATGAGAATAAATGTGCATTTAATTCTCACTTTCTATTTTTTAACTCACCCATTAAATAAAGTACCCACATTGTACTTTATGTCTAAAGTCATTCTTCACTTTATAATTTAACATTGACTTTACCACTTATAAAGTCACTTTCACTTTATAAAGTCACACTTAGGAAAGGAATTATTTTGGACACTTTTCTCTAGGTAGAGACTAACGCATGGGAAACCACTTGTCCAAGGTACATTAAAAATCAACACTCCCTCTTGCCAAGGAAAGTGTTTCTCACCACACCCATTTTGTCCCTGAAATGGACATGCTTGCCTCTCGGCAAGGGCTTCGTGAGAACATCAGCCACCTGCTCATCTGTTGATATATACTGCAGCTTCACTGCCCCCTTCTGAACATAGTCCCTAATGAAATGATATCCGATGTCAATGTGTTTTGACTTGTCATGAAACACTGGATTCTCCATAAGTTTAATGCAACTCTGATTATCACAATGAATAATTGTCGGTCTCAACTCTTGATCAAATAGGCCATACAACAACTTGCAAATCCAAATGGCCTCACAACTAGATTGACTAGCAGCCATATACTCAGTCTCAGAAGAGCTCAAAGCAACTGACTTTTGCTTTCGATTGAACCACGACATAACTGTCGAACCCAATCTGAAGCAACACCATGAAGTGTTTTTCCTGACAGAAGCACAGTCTGCCCAATCTAAATCTGTGTAAACTGCCAACCTCACTCCATCTCCCCGCCTATAGTCCAGACCATAATCAACAGTCCCCTGCACGTAGCGAAGAATGTGCCTTGCAGCGACCCAGTGCACCTTCCTGGGCTCAACCATGAACTAGCTAAGTGTGTTCACTGCAAAGCATATATCTGGCCTAGTGTTGACCAGATACATCAAGGACCCAATAAGCTGCCTATACAATGTGGGATCCACCAAACTAGAATCTGAAGCATGAAGCTTCTTCCAGTTGGTGATCATAGGTGTAGGTGTAGACATGGGTCTACAGTCTGCCATGTGAAATCTGCTCAACACATCCACAACATACTGCCCTGCTCCAGAAAGATATGCCCCTCCTCCTGCCACACCTCAAACCCCAAAAAGTAATGCATCTGCCCAATGTCCTTCATCTCGAACTCCATAGCAAGATCCTCCTTGCAACCACTAAACAGTCTCTTTGCCCCAGTAATGAACAAGTCATCCACATACAACACAAAAATGAGCGTATCACCCCCTACAACAATGTAGTATAGGTTCAGATTTGCATCACTCTTCGTGAAACCTATCTACTGCAAGTAAGTATCAATCCTCGAATACCAAGCTCTCGGAGCTTGCTTAAGTCTATAGAGTGCTCACCTCAACCGACATACATGGGTCTCCCGCCCAAGTACCTCAAAGCCCTGTGGTTGCTCAACATACACCTCCTCTTCTATAACTCTGTTCAAAAATGCGGTCTTCACATCCATCTAATGGATCTACCAACCATTTATGCAGCAATAGAAATAAGGGACCGAATAGAAGTGTACCGAGCTACATGAGCGAATGTCTCATCATAGTCAACTCCCTCTATCTGTGAGAACGCTCTAGCCACAAACCTCGCCTTGAACTTCTCAATGTTGCCATCCGCAACATGCTTGATCTTGTAGAGCCACCTGGAAGTCACAACTGACTTGCCCTCAGGCCTAGGCCCCACTTCCCAGACAGTGTTCTTAATGATAGAGGCATACTCCACCATAGCCTCTCTACATACCTCCTGGTTGGCAGCCTCCTCATAACTAGTAGGCTCAGAGTCAACAATGCTAGTAGCCTTGGCTACATAACTGCAAAACCGCTCAAGTGGCACACTCTCCCTATTCACCCTCTTTAGAGGACCAACGGACTCCACTTCCTTCACGGTGTCTTGAAGCCACTTAGGCTTCCTCTTCCCTGAAGAGGCTTACCCATAGGGAACCTCATCCTCTGCCCCCCAGTCTGGTGAACCTGAAGGTCTGCCAACGAACCTCGGTGTGCCTGTACCAGCACCTGTCCTCGAAGAGACTGTACTGGCACTTGTGCTTGTGTCAGCTGAAGTGCCATGTGAACTCTGTACCAGAGGACTCCCTAAAGAAGTGCTTGGTGAACTCGCCACTGGTGCCCTAGATGTCACTAACACTAAAGTACCTCCTGTACCAGTCGACCTAGAACCCTGAGGTCCTGCTCCCTGTACCTGACCTCCCTGTTGAGGAGATGTTTATGACTCTCTCTCATCATACTCTCATGATCTCTAATAGGCCCTCTCCTCCTTGAACTTCACATCCCTCCTAATCACCACTCTCTGTTTAGAAGGAATGAAGATCCGAAAGGCTTTCGAAGTCTCGTTGTAACCCATAAAGATACGCTTCTCTACCATGGGTTCCAGCTTCGTCCTCTGCTCCTTTGGGATATAAGAATATGTGAGACATCCAAAGATATGAAGATGTCCCACATGAGGCTTCTATCCAATAAAAGCCTCCTCCACAATCATATTCCCCAATACTTTGTGAGGACTCATGTTCTGAAGATAAACAGTAGTATTGCAGGCCTCAGCCCACAAAAACAAAGGCAACCCCTGATCATGAATCATCACTCTAGCAGCCCCAAACAATAGCTTTGTTCTTCCTTTCAGACACCCTATTCTACTGGGGGTTGTAAGGAACCGTGAACTCTCTCCTAATGCCCTCCTGTGCACATAAGTCAAAAAACCCACCATCGGTGTACTCACCACCATTGTCTGACCTCAAGACCCGAATCTTCCTACCTGTCTATTTTTCCACAAGAGCTTTGAAATCTTTAAAGCGACTGAAGACCTCACCCTTGGTCTTCAGGAAATATATCCAAGTCCTCCTAGAGTAGTCATCAATGAATATAACATAATACTCATAACCTAAGTCACCTGACACGGGGATTCGGGATTCGTAGGATTCGGGGATTCGAGTGTTAGATTCGAACACGTTGACCCCCCGGAACAGGACACGTAGGATTCGTTATATATTATTTTATTAAAAAAAAAATATATATATATATATATATATATATATATATATATATTTAAAAAACATATATATATATATATATAAAAATTAGATATTTCTTACACAAATTCTAATTAATGATACAAATTCATTGATTTCAAACATAGATCTTCATCTATAGGCTATAGCATGCATAGTACATACAAAATTCAAATACATGTCAATGGTCACATAAATCATGATTCATAATTCATAATTTATAAATTCAAATACATGTCAGTGGTCACATAAATCATGATTCATAATTCATAATTTATTTTAATGCAATGTATCCATCTCAAAATTTTGAAGGTGCAATGCCCTCCATCTCTGTGTTTCACCATCATCCAAAAGAGGGATATGTCAATACCAGAGTATTTATATGAAGAAAACTTTGTCAAAGGTATTTTAAACCATAGGTCTTCTTTTCCATATGCATCCCTCAGGCACTTCCTTTGCAATGTGTAAGACTGATGTTACCTCCAACACAAATCTTCAGGTAATGTTTGAAATCAACAGCATCTTTGACCTCCATATTCAAGAGATTCTCCTCCATAATTAAGATAAACTTTAAACTGAAAGAACAATAAAACTCTGCATTTCTGAGTGATTTTTTTGGAAGATTAAGCATTGCATTCTGAGTCATTTTCTTGGGATTCGAATCCCAGAATCGGGATTCGTTGTGCCCGTACTGGATTCCTATGGGATTCGTACGAATCCTGTTCTGGGATTCGAATTCCTGTCAAATCGTATCCGATTTGCAGAATTCGGATTCGAAAGGGGTTTCCAACGAATCCGGTTACATAGCTCATAACCACCCAAAGACACATGAGACATACGACCACTAACATCAGTATGAATCAAGTCTAGTATACTTTTAGATCTGTTATCGCTCGCTGGGAATGGTAAGTTGGTGTACATGCCCAAATCACACCCTCTGCAAACCTCATAATGCTTGACACTGAAATCAGGAACTCCAGTAGTGATCTCCCTCAATACTCTCAAAGCTCCATGATGCATATGCGCCATCCTCCGGTGCCATAACTCGCACAAGTCTCTATTGTTGATGGTACTAGTGTGAGTGCTACCAGATGTGCTACTCACCAATGCTCCTGCAGACTGAAAACTGAACCTGTACAGTTTCCCAGAGTGGACTCCAAACACTTTGGCCGAAGTGACGGAAGCTCCCCTGGGATGCATCAATACCTGCCCTCCTGAGAAAGTGACGTCAAACCCCTTCTCCTCCATAGCAGACAATGAAATCAAGTTCTTCTTCATCCCCGGAACATACAAAACATCCATGACCTTCAAATGAGGCAAAGACTCCCTCTCAAAAGTCACAGTCCTCACACCAACAGTTCTCATAGTGTTGTCATCTCCTAGTAAAATCTCAATATTAAGTGCCCTCTCTGCAAGCTCTAAAAAGAACTCTCGTGCACCTGTCATATGGCGAGAAGCCCTGTTGTCTATGTACCACACATCAGATGATGTACTCCTACTAGATATAGAAATAATAAATGCAAAGTCCTGGTCAAACTATGAAGCAAACTGCTCCACCTCTGTTGAAGCTGCAATGCCCTTCTTCCCGTTGTTCTTCCTCTCAAGACACGTAGCAACATAGTAACCCATCTTCTGACATGCCCAACATTTGACTTTGACATATCCGTATCTTTCCTTCTTCTCCTTTCCCTTAGCCCCATCTGATGAGGCCCCTTTCTTGGCCTTCCCGTTGTTCTTCCCCCTGGCTGTCAAGGCTACATCCTCCTCATCTGTTATCTTCACCCCACCATTGTCAGTCTTCCGTATCTCATACTGCACACAATCATCCCAGAATTTGTCCCAATTGGGAAGATTCTCCCTAGAGGTAACAGCGTCTCCAAAGACCTCCCAAGACTTAGTAAGTCCTGCTATAGCTATCCTGACTAACTTTGTGGGTGCAACTGCCTCACCAATAGCAGTCAAATCATCACTTACCTATTTGACCCTGCCAAGATAATGAACTACACTTTCAGGCTTTGTCATCCTAATGTTCTTCAATTGTTCTTTGAGTACCATCTTCCTGCTCTCATTGGTACTCTAATAGAGAGTGGTTAGAGTTGTCCACATCTGATATGCATATGTGTTTCCTCTCCCCTGAGGAACCACATGATCCTTCAGATTGTCCATCAAAATCCTTTTTGCCTTTGCATTATTTTTTTTGAATTCAGCAAGTTCATCTGCAGCAGTAGGAGGTACAACCACTTGCCGCACTATGTCCCAAACTGTTGCCTCCTCAAACACTGCCTGAATTCTGTTCTTCCAAACGGCATAGTTGGAAATCCCATCCAGACTATCCTCTATCCTTAAGAACATGGCCATGACTACTGTCCAAAATTTACAAAACCAAGAAAATGGAGAAATGAATTTTCCAGCACACCCTGCTGTCTCAAAAGTTCAGTCTATGTGAAATTTCACCTTGCTGTCCCAAAATATCAGTTTGTTGTCCATACTGTGTTTGTTGTCCAAAATTTCAGTTTGTTGTCCAAACCACTGTTTGTTGTCCCAAACTATTGTCTGTTGTTCAAAGTTCAAACAGCGATTTTCAGCTTGTAGCTCTGATACCATGTTGAAATTTGATGACTAAAAAAAATTTTCCTGCAATCCCAACCCGGTTTTAATTTCACCTTATCACTCCCATTCAGTTAAATGCCATTTCCCATAAACATACATTCAACATATAGAATTCTAAAAATGAAATTTTCAAATTAAAACACATCGAACTGTCAACACATGCTGAAAATAAATATGGACGTAACCAGACTAGCGACACACATAAAAATACACACAGATTTTTGGTCAACTTAGACCTAGGCAAAACCCCTTCAATCTTCTCCACGGAAAACCTGTTAGAGAGCTCTTTAAATTTATTTATCTTTCAAGTTCAAGAAAAATACATTTGCAGAAAAACAAAACAGAAAAATACAACTCATCTCTTCAACCCAAAACTCCTTGAAAACCGTGCCACTTTGCCTCGATTTCCATGCCCACTTGACGCTGAAAATATGTATTGTACGAATACGACTGTACGGACAACTTCTCTCGAACGGCGTGCAGCTCACAACATTCAATTTTGTTCGTACTATACCTTTTGTTGTCTTCTACGCCTTGATTTCCATGCCCAGCTTTGCCCAGAAATCACTCCTTCAGCTTGCTGCAACCAATTTCTTCTTCAGAACTTTTCTCCAGCTCTCAACCTCTTTTCTCCAATCTGCTCATGAAAAATGAATGCAGTCTCTCTTTACTTTTCCCCCTTTTGTTTCCCTAAATGACTTTTGGGCAACCCTAAGATCTAATGCCTCGGATTCATTTAGATCAAGAGATGAGAATAAATGTGCATTTAATTCTCACTTTCTATTTTTAACTCACCCATTAAATAAAGTACCCACATTGTACTTTATGTCTATAGTCACTTTTCACTTTATAATTTAACATTGACTTTACCACTTATAAAGTCACTTTCACTTTATAAAGTCACACTTAGGAAAAGAAGTATTTTGGACACTTTTCCCTAAGTAGAGACTAACCCATGGGAAACCACTTGTCCAAGGTACATTAAAAATCAACATGTGTTTACATGTATGAGGTGATGAACCATGATGTGCTTCATTTATTTATGGAAGATGTGCTATGGATTTTATTTGCATCTTGTGGACCAATATGAGATATTATGGCTTATGATCACATGGATGATGTGAATGGAAATATGACAATATGATACATTTTGATTAATATATGACTGATGACTATGTGCTTACTGTCAATTGCATTGGTACATGCAGATAAACATTTTAAATGAATATGATTCTATAGACTGGGATGCCTAATGTGAAAGGGAGACCTAGCATGCCCCTTTGGACTTGTTATCACACAAACCCTCACCTCTTGAGATGAAGACCTAAATCTCAAGCAAGGCTTTGTTGTAACTAAGAGAGGCCACTCTCACCTCACTAGGGCTCTTCTACACTTTATCCCAGCTCTTCTCCAACTGAAAGGGGGCTTCCCTAGGATAGGATTGTTGGGATTTTAAGCACTGAATTCAAAGGTGATATGAAGAGTAAATTCCAGCAAAACAGTTTTTAATGAATTAGGAAAATAAAACTGGACAGAAGAACTAGAGACTAGTGTCTTTCCATTGGGAAATGGCATCAAGCCAAGGCTCATTTGGGAGGCTATCCTAATGATGCAAAGAGGACAATATGGCCGAGACAATAAAGCCACTTCACTCTTTCCTTGTTGTCCCAAATTGCAGATATATGACCATGGATATTCCTACACCAGATAACATCCAATGATTATGGAGATTATGGTCTTTTGCAATGAAATGTAAGGTACATTCAACCAAATCTTGAGAAACAAGGCAACATAGACAATATTCCAAATATAACATAATAGAAAAAAGCGAGTTCCTACCAAATTGTCAATCCATAAACATATGTCAAGCTACTTCAACAATAATACACAAAGCAATAGAGAACTAAAAGATTCCTCACCCACAAGATTCCAATAGACCAACTCACACTCAAGCTCAAGGATTGAAGGACCCAATCAATTTTGGCTCAAGGATCTCATCAAACGAATTATAGGGAGGGAGTTTCTTTTCCTTTGGCTCTCTTAGATCACAAAAGCATAATTTAAATTCTTTCTCAATCTATATGCTTCAAGGATTTTATTTGTTATCTAAAACATGGTTTCAACTAGACAAGTATGGAATTCTACTTTCGTGTCTTGATCTAGTTCTTATACACTAATTGTATATTATCATTTTGACTCTTTCATGTCTTTCCACTCATTTTGGATCTGTTTTGAAGGCCCTTTTGATCAGATTTATTAATCGTTTCTTGTGGCAGATGAAGAAGAAGGAAGTTAGAAACTACTAACAAATCCTTTGAAGGACATTTGGCATGATAGTGGCAGCGTTTTGACAAGGTCGAGAGCTCATCTTGGACAGATTTTAAGGAGGTCGTGGGCCGTTGTGAAGGCTTCCACTATCATGACTAAATGACAACACTATGAGGCGTGGCCTGTAATCACCACAGCCACTACCTCCTGCTCTTTAGTGGAATTTCACCACAAGCGAGGCCTCCCAATATCAGGTCACCTAAAGGATAGATCTAGTCAAAGGGATAAAGGTGACAAAATAGGTCAAGGAGGAATGCTCCTCTTAGGAACAAGGCTCAGCTAGCACAACTAGTGTAATGTGCATTCTCCAAGAGGCCTAGTTAGGGCACTATGTGAACTAGAGTTAGAGAATAAACAAGGTCATCAGGCTTATCTAAGATCACAAGGCCAAAAGGCTTAAAATAGATAAGTATGATCAATTTATGGCACAACAAGCCTTCAACAAGACTCAAGTTGAAGCCTAGGGAAAACTAGGGTTTTTTGTACAACAAAGGACATCAGCACTAGAATGGAGGAATTTTCCATAGGAAGAGGTTGACTTTGACGCAAATACTTCACAACCAATTGTTGAATCCCTCCACTAGTCAATGTGGTTAACCCTAATTGAAATTCATTCCCTAATCCTAACTAGCAGCTTTTAGGAGGCTGAAATTTAGGTTTGGGGTAAAAAAAGTGAAGTTTAATTTGATTTTTTGGTGTGATCGACAATGTGACCAAGGCTAGTGCCTTGCCCTTGGGCGATGGAGTCTAAGGGATTTCTAACTCAAGAGAAGAGCATTAAACCCTAGCATGGAGTAAGGAAATATGAAGCCCTAGGTTTCAAACCCTAGTTATGAATTTTAAGAGGGAGCAAAGTCAATGAGGAGAGCTAGTTGAAAGATTAACTCATGGGATCGTCATACAAATTCTATAGTGGGTAATGCATACAATAATATTGCTAAGATTCCATAGAATAATTTTCAACAATAACGAGCACATAGAAACCCTAGACAATTAACCATTCCATGCAATAGCTACAAAATATAGAGATATAGCAAATACAAGGAAAACTTACAAGATCAAAAGAATGAACCAATCCTTTATTGCTCCAAAATGACATCTCCAATACCAAAGAATAGCTCCATAAGTAAAAATCCTCAATAGATCACATCTCCACAAGATACAAGTTGAATTTCAGCTAGGCCGAAATCTCTAAGACAGTCAAATTGATCCCCCGTGATCATGAAAATGAAGTGTGAGTAACATCTATTTATATGAGGTTTATCTCACCTAATTTAGCCTAATGAAGCCCCTGCAAAACAAGTTTGGCATTAAATGACCTTGGGTTACAAGCCAACTCATAAGCTAATGACAAAATAAACCAAATTAGCCCACGTGTGTGAGTTGTAGCCACTCTAAATGTTGATGTCATGCTCAATTTGGGCTCAGAATGCAATGTCAAATTGTGTTTGTTGACCATTGAAGATAACTTGAAGACTCCATGCCCGACGATAGGTAAGAGGCTTCATGTACCATCAGAGTTCATATATCATCAGAGTTTTTAAACTTTATCTTCTTCTCATTCTTCTTCTATTTCATAAGAAGATTTCGCAAGCCCTGTGTGGATATTGTAAAGTGATCCTAGTATGATGAATCGAGTCATGTAACAGACCTAGGTAACTTGGGACATTGTCATCAAGTGAGTTTACTCTAAGAATTCTTTTACTTGGTTAACCATTGGTACTTTTTACCACTTAATAATTAATTGAGTTTTTTCTTCCAAGCTATTACCTCAAAGCCGGAGTACGGCTTGATGGCAAGGCCTTGGGTGAGTCCCAGTGTCTAGAGTCATTGTATATTACCATACTAGATCACTCTTAAAGTTTCGTGGAATTTGATTAGGTCTAGGGGTCATTTTTAAAAATTTAAAATTTCTCACAGGATAGAAATTTTAATAAATTCTGATTGTAAAATGTAATAAATGATGTCTAGAGAAGTGTATGGGGTATGTGTGCTCAAAATTACACCTGTCACCCTCAACTTTCTACTATGAGACACATTGAGGGGTGAAAAATGAGTTATGGACCCTCAAAAACCATTTTTCCTAAGTCTAGGGGAAAATGTGGCAATAAATTGAGCCAACAATTAAATAAATTAGAGAAAAATAAATATCCACACATGCCAAATGATGTGGAAATTCATCAAGGAGTTGAATTAAAGTTCAAAATTGATGTGGACTCCTTGATTTAAGGAAAAGACGTGTGCTTCAAAGAAATTTCTTCGAGGCGACCACGAGTTAATCAAGGAAAAACGCATTTATTAAAAGAGAGAATTTGAGTTAGCTTGATGAGTCACTAATTGGTGGGCTTTGAACTAGAGTTCTTGGATGTCGCAGCTGTGTTAAGGAGATAGGTAAAAGCATTGGGCTTGAAACTACCTCTAAGGGGCAGCATGGAGGGCAACATCTCATTGGAGGACAACTGCAGTCATGATGAACAATTCTGAGCCAGTTTTGATGGGTTGTTATGGACTGTGGTTAGTACCCTAACCAGTCCCAGAATTGCAACATTGCAGCAAGTTAAATGTTGTTGCTTTAATGGTGATTGGACACTATCTGGGATACATTTGCTACAAGGGATGCTATGTGCTAGGCCGCATGCCATAGCACTATAGCTAGGGCAGCTAAGGCCAGTCAAAGGTGTGCAACACAAGTGTATTAAGATGCAGCACAAGGAGATGCAGCATGATAGGCGCAGTAAGGTACAGTTTGAAGATGCAGCACAAGGAGATGCAGCATGATGATATGGTACAGCAGTATGACGTGTGCAGCGTGATGATGAAGAGCAGCATGATGAGGTACAGCTTAGCAATGGTGCAACTCTATGATGACAGACATGGTATGATGGTATAGCATGGTACAACACTGTGATAGGTATAGCAAGGTGATGGAATCACCTGAGTCCATATCAATTACCTCATGAGACATCTTCTTAGAGAAGATCTATGCTCTTATCTTGTCAAGTCAAAGTGTTGACTTCTGATGTATATGTACTATCTCTCTCTCTGCTGAACTATTGAAGAACATATAAGAAGAATTGATCAAGGGTTTCCCCACATTGGGGTTTGTCCCTGGCTAGCGCCACATCTTGTGTCCTCTTGTCTTGGCCTGTCTTCTGTGATTTATGTTTATGTTCTATCTGCATTTTACTATCATGCTAAATGTGATTAATAATCTGGAATTGATATTGAGCTACTATGGAAAATTAAAGTAAATTTGCTACCAGCATAGAACATACCTAAAATTAACATGGTATCAGAGCTGAGGTGAAGACAAAGCCCAAGCAAGAGTGAAAGAGCAATCATGGAAGACAGTTGGAAAGGACAAAAGGCTCAATGGGTTCCTCATCCCTCTTCAAATTCACCAAGGGTGAAGTCAAAGCAAAGAATATTATCTGAGTGGCGCAGCGGAAGCATCTAATGGCCTACCTAAAGATCACTTCAATGGGAAGTCCGGATCTAAGAATGGAAGGAAAGGCAGATGCCTTGCTTGCAATAAGGTCGGCCATTATGCAAAGGAATGTCTGACTGGTAGGGACACATCACTTGATGATGATAACAATCATTCCAGGGACATATTCAATGATCAAAGGGATGCAGGTCATCCAAGAAATGGCCAACTCTTCAAAGAAAGAAAGGAACCACAGGTATAAAGAATCAAATATTGTTGGCCCTCTGCTCCAGACTCGTTGGGAATCTAGCTTATTGATTGTAGTGCTTCAAGGCACTTCATCGAATAGAAGGGTGCTCTCTCTAATTTGGTAGAGATGAAAACAATCACAGATTATACTTGGAGTCAATGCCACCTATCCCGGATAGGGTGTAGGGAATGTTACCCCTAAATTGAATGAGGGTAACTCGATTCATTTACAAGAATCTATTTTATGTACCTGATCACAAGAAGAACCTAGTGTCCATTTCAGCAATGGAAGCCAAAGGTTTCAAGGTGGCATTCATCAATGGAAAGGTACGTGTTTAAAAATAGAACTTTCAAAGATGCTTTTATCCTTGAGTTCAGGATTGGCAATTTGTATCAAGTTGCAGGAAGTCCATTGGAGACCAAGTCAGTTGACACATATCATCTATATTATGGGGCCCTACCCGATGTGAGTCAGATGGTGACAGGGATATCTGAATTCAAGAAGAGCATGAAGGTACATGTCCAAGATGCACCGAAGCAAAATCTTACAGAGGGACCATTTCCCTCATGTAGCAAGTCCACAGGTTTGGAACAACCCGAGGGGTTTGGGATTCATTATCGGGAATCTCATGTATGTAGGTGGAAGAAAGCCCTCTATGGCTTGAAGCAAAACACCCCAGGCTTGATATGAGATGATTGATAGCTGTCTGATGAAGTTGAGATTCAATAAGAGTGAAGCCGATCCAAACCATTGCTTGAAGGTTGTGGACGATAGACCTCTCATACTGGCACCTTATGAGGACGACCTCTTCCTAACAGGTACAGACCCTCTCATTTGCAAAAGTAAGAGGGAGTTGGATTCCGGATTTGGAACCGTAAACTACAAGCCCGTGAATACCTCGAGGGAGCTTAACTTTCAGAAATTATGTAGTAGTGATGTCGGGCCTGATTTGGGAAATGCCTCTAAGTTTCATAAACTCATTCTAGCATTGATGTTTGTGGTGAACTCCCGTCCAAATATATGTTTTGCAGTTAGCATGTTGAGCTCATATATGGTTGAGCCCCACTAAATTGGTGCCAAGAATCTTCTAAGATATCTTCGGGGCACAATCTCTCATGGTTTGAGATACACTACCAAAAATATGAAGCTGCATGATTATTTGAACGCTGACTGGGCATGTAGTATGGAGGATCGCAAGAGCACTTCTAGGTGTTGGCTCTCTTTGGGTTCTACTACGATATCCTGGATGAGCAGGAAGCAGAAGTCGGTTTTTTTGAGCACCGTTGAGACCGAATACATAGCTTCGAGTATGACCTCGTGTGAAGCTTCCTGGTTGAGGAAGCTCTCCAGTGAGTTGTTTGGTCACATGCTGGATACCACCGTGATCTTCTATGACAACCAGAGAGGGGATTCGATTATTGAGGAATCTCGTATTCTATGATCGCTCCAAGCATATAGACATCAGGGACCACTTTATCTGGGATATGGTACATCGATGGGCAAGAAGGCTCCATCGCATTGGGACTGATGTGCAGGTCGCCGACATTCTGTCCAAGTCCCTAGGAAAGGTCAAATTTGTGACTTTCCGAGAACGACTAGGAATCATGGAGAGACTCTCTCCTAAGGGTCTTATATGACATGGACATTGAGCTTTGGGAGCTCCGGGGGGGCTTGGGGGTACATTGTGGAGCGATGAGCAACCATAGGGTGAGTCGTCCAGCCATCCCCTAGTGGTTTGCTATGTAGTCAACATGAGTGGTTCATCCTTCTCCTGCCGAGACACGCTCATAGGGTGAGTGGTTTAGCCTTCCCCTAGTGATCTGTTGTGTACAAGGTGAGTGGTTCAGCCTTCCGCTGGGATACCCCTTGCAACATGTAAGCAGGATGAGTGGTTCATCCTTCTCCTGCCGAGACACGGTCATAGGGTGAGCGGTTCAGCCTTCCCCTAGTGATCTGTTGTGTACAAGGTGAGTGGTTCAGCCTTTCCCTGGGATACCCCTTGCGACTTTTAGGCAGGATGAGTGGTTCATCCTTCTCCTACCGAGACATCCTACCCATGCAAACTGGGACTCATGTGAAGTACCTCTCATCTAGCTAATGAGTAGGGAAATGAGGATAGGGACCATGGTAGTACCGATGGACGCATCGTGTATCTACCATATTCCCTATGCTAGGATGATATTGATCTGGGATCAATGAAACTGACTTCAAGTCAGTATGAGTGGTTTAAGACACTCTCTTTTGATATTCATCTAGGATCAATGAAACTGACTTCGGGTCAGTATGAGTGGTTTGAGACACTCTCTTGTGATATTGATATGGGATCAATGAAACTGACTTCGGGTCAGTAAGAGTGATATAACTTACTCTATTTTGGAACTGATATGGGATCAGTAAGAGTAGTATGACATACTCTCTTCATTTGGGACTAACTTCGGGTCAATAGAGAATGGTATGAGACATTCTCGGTCAATTCTTCTTCCTCATGGTTCAGCAGAGCAGAGCAAAGCAAAGCAGTGCAAGGCACTGATGGCAGAGATAGTACAGTCTGGCAGATTGATCAGCGGGTGGAGTTCTCCCTAGTTGAGAGGGAGTGTTAAAATTGGCAACTAGGGCCAAACTCCATGTGCGTCATCTTATTTATGGCAGCTGATATTTTTCTTGGATTCCTCTTGTCAAGAGGTGTAGGATTGATCTAAAGATCATCCGATTCCAATAAGTATTCATGGAGATATGAACTTAATTGTGTTATGGAACAATTCGTCAAGGTCAGCCAGCAACCAAATAACCCCCACTTGTGCTCAACGTTTTAGTGTAAAAGGAGGTGGCTTGATAGTCATTTAGACACACTTCACTCTTGATTTCTCTCCACTTGTTTTGGGTTTTAGTGGCAAGATAAATCTAAGAAGATGAAGCCCTAAACGCAGGAGGAAAGGAGACCAAACAAGAAGCCCTAGCAATAGTTTGGACGCAGTCAAGAAGAGGTCTAGTACTGCCCTAGCCGCAGTCCTAAAGAAGGTGGTCTAAGCGCAGTCCAAACAAGGAGACTTAGTCGCAGTTCATGAAACCTAGCCACAGTCCAAGCAGGGAGATCTAGCACGGTGAAGGAGGCCTAATAACTGACCCTAATGCAGTCCTATCATGCCCTAGCCGCAAGTATTATCATGTCCTAATCCTATACGTTGTTTTGGAAGGGTTTAAGACAGCACTTAGACGCAGCAAAGAGGGATGCCCTTAGCCGCAGCAAAGGGAGATCTATCCACCGTTTAGAGGAGGCTTCTATACGTAGCAAGATTCGTTGTCATGAGGAGGCCTTAAAGGAGCCCTAGCCGCAGACCCTAGCCGCAGCAGAAGGAGCGCTATGACTGCGTGAAGAACGAATGTGTATTGGTTGATGGCATGTGTTGTCAGTTAGGCAGATTTTATGAGAAGACAACACTGTTGTTTGGAAATTGTTTGGATGTCACAGCTGTGTTAGGGAGATAGGTAAAAGCGTTGGGCTTGAAACTACCTCTAAGGGTCAGCATGGAGGGCAGCGTCTCATTGGAGGACAACCGCAGTCATGAGGAGCAATTCTGGGCCAGTTTTGATGGGCTGTTAGGGACTATGGTTAGTACCCTAACCAGACCTAGAATTGCAGCAAGTTAAATGTTGTTGCTTTAATGGTGATTGGACACTATCTGGGATACGTTTGCTACAAGGGATGTTATGTGCTAGGCCGCAGGCCATAGCACCATAGCTAGGGCTGCTAAGGGCAGTCAAGGGTGTGCAACACAAGTGTATCAAGATGCAGCACAAGGAGATGTAGCAAGATGGGCACAGTGAGGTACAGTTTGAAGATGCAACACAAGGAGGTGTAGCACGATGATATGGTGCAGCAGTATGATGTGTTCAGCATGATGATGAAGAGCAGCATGTTGGGTACAGCATGATGAGGTACAGCTCAGCGGTGGTGCAGCATGGTGCAGCTCTGTGATGATGGACATGGTATGATGGTGCAGCATTGTGATAGGTATAGCAAGGTGATGGAATCACCTGAGTCCATATCAGTTACCTCATGAGACATCCTCTTAGAGAAGATCTATGTTCTTATCTTGTCAAGTCAAAGTGTTGAATTCTGATGTATATGTACTATCTCTCTCTCTGCTGAACTATTGAAGAACATATAAGAAGAATTGATCAAGGGTTTCCCCACATTGGAGTTTGTCCCTAGCTAGTGCCACATCTTATGTCCACGTCTTGGCTTGTCTTTTGCGATTTATGTTTATGTTCTATCTGCATTTTACTATCATGCTAAATGTGATTGCTAATCTAGAATTGATAATGAGCTAATATGGAAAATTGAAGTAAATTTGCTATAAACATAGAACATACCTAAAATTAACAGTAAATAAATGCTATATCATAAAAATCATCCCTGGACCCTTGAGTTATGCTCCATATAAAAGCATTATCAAAAAGAAGTAAAATGCGCACTAGAGGGGTGTAAAAAACAAGCCAAGGAAAGGGGCAACTCATGCCTCCACAATTGCCCCTT
The DNA here is from genome assembly GCA_031772625.1 of Pinus tabuliformis. NCBI lineage: Eukaryota > Viridiplantae > Streptophyta > Pinopsida > Pinales > Pinaceae > Pinus > Pinus tabuliformis. The sequence continues at coordinate 771,388,419 of CM062816.1, forward strand.
CATTAAATCTATACACTCAGGATGTGGACATCCTTCGGCTAGTCCCTCGGCCATGGCGCTTACCCGTGAAGTTATTCCCCTTCGTTTCCACCTATTATCACTAGCACCTATCAATTAAAGGATCGACCTTGGAAAGGTCTCCTTCCTGTAGGGGCTAGAAGCACCTAATAAGGTTGATTACCTAGCCACCTCTAACAAGGTAGGGAACACTTTTACAGGACTTGGTCTAGTTAGATATTTGACAGTGATCCCGGTTCGAATTATTATGATGTCCTTATCAATTAAGTATGGTCCACTATGATTTATTTATGGCCATTGTGTTTAATGAGTGGTTCCTTTTACTTGAGTTTGAGATGGTTTTTTCAAGTGGTTTTGCACATAGTAGTTGAGACTTTGAGGGCACAACTCTTCCACTCCTACTCCACATGATACCCAGGTCGTAATACACTTCCAAAGAGCATAATGACCTTGTAGGTGCAGCATTTCCCTTCCACGGCAAAACAATGGGCACTATGATGATCCTGACAGTTGATTAACACCATAGAGCACCCTCAGATGCCAGAACGTTGACCTCACTTTGCTCGGCCTTGAGGATTCTTGATGTACCCAATGGACCCAAGGTGCCCCAAGCTAGCCATGACACTACTTGATGGGCATGCCTTGATTCGGAGCCCAGATGATGATGATCATCCCGAGGATGATTAGGGAGGCCTTGTATTACGTCATGGAGCCCCAAACATTGGACAGAGAGTGCACCACGTTGTCTAGATGGCACTGAGGGAGATGACGCAGGCCACCTAGAGCTAGCTTTTAGACATATGGAGATGTTTCTAGGCATGATTTGAGGACCCCTCCTCAAATTATGGTTGATCATGATGGTTGGAGATGCATCTAGCCCTTGTATTGCACTTTTGGAGCCTTATTAGCCCTAAAAGGGCATGACATCATGCTTAGAGTGGGATTTCAGCTGACATTTGTGAGCAAATAATGGCACATTTTATTTTGTTGAGCTATTGGGTTCGCTTGTAACCCATTTACTTCATATCTAACCAAACTTGTTATAGGGATTTTAGTTGGATTAATGGATGTGATAGACCTCATATAAAAGGAGAATCGCTCCATTATATTTGTTGATAATCACTTGTGGATTTCAGCCTCCTTTAGAGAGCTTGATTTAGCATCTTTACTACTCACTACTTGTGGAGATGTGATTCTTTTGCAGCTATTGCTATTGGAGACTAGTTTATGTACTGGAGGTGTCCTTTTGTGATTCAAAGAAGGCAATTTCTTCGAAAAATTGTGAGTATATTTGCAGATTTTTAATGGTTTTTCATGTGATGAATGTTTGCTAGGGTTTTTCTATTGTACCTTGTCTAAATGCATACTTTTATTCGAAAATATTGGATGATCATTACATGTCAAATTTATTTTCCTTGAATGCCATAGAAGACCTCCTAGAGAGCTTTCTTCTAATTAATTTCTCCCCTCATAAAGGAACAGTTAGGGTTAGCAAGAGAAAACTTGGGTTTTACCCCTTACTCCATGCATAGATTTGATAGCTATTGTATTTAGCCCTAAAGACTCCATCACCCAAGTAGGGAAAGGCACTAGGAATCCTTGTGGTGGTCAACTATAATAAAAAAATTATCTTTTTCTTCCTTTTTATCTTCCTAAGCCCTTTAGGGCAAGCACCTCGAGTTAGGGCATAGGGTTGCATTCAACTAGGGCCTCCTAAAGGATGAAGTTGATGCTCTTATAGCTTTTTTTCACCTTGTTTGTTCCTTCAGTCTCAAAATATAGCTCTTTTCATAGTGAAATTTGCGCTAATAGGGTTGATGTCATCAACCCTAGGCAATTTGTGCCCCATAAAACCCTAATCTTAATCAAGGCTTCAACTTAGGGCTTATCTTGAAGGTTTGCCATTTCCTTTTTGTTGATCTCATCATTAAGCAAATATTTCCTTCATGCTTGCATGCCTAGATACTCCTTTGTTGAACTACATCTTGAAACACTAGGTATCAAGTATTCATTTAAGGCTTTATTATGGTGTGTTGTTCCTATACATTAAGAATTGTGCATTGTGTCCATTTAAGTACCTTGCTTAGCCTTTCATACATATCACCTTGAGCCAATTGACTTAGAATATCCTTTAGGTAAAGACTGGGAAGCTTCCCGTACAGTGAAATCCCACTAAAGAGCAGGAGGAGGATTGTTAAGGTGACAGTAGCAATCCACCTCATTGTTCCATCTTGATCAAGCTCTTACCTTGTGAAGCCTCTCACAAGGCCTACTAGACTTTAAGGCAATAACGACCATGGAAAACATCCAGTCTTGGAGAGTTGTCCAAAAGCTAGTTTGATAGGTATAATGGTCACTGTGACCGAGCTATGTTAGCGTCTAGGTTCCACCCTTGTTGTTCATGTGGTTGGGGATCCACATTTTTACATAATTGAGGTGGTAGGGCTAAGGAAAACCATCTCTTGTCTTACTCCTTTGATTGTCCCCTTGTTAATTTTTCTTAGGGATATATTGTTCTTTGCTTCAATAATTGCATTTCTTCATTTACACATTAAATTTGCCCCATAACATCATTACATTATTCAAATTTATATCATTATTCAGCAGCATATTAAACTATGTCATCGTCATCAATGCAGCAAAACATAAAGGAACATTAGAAGAAAAGCATTCACACATAGAACACCAGGATTGGTCAAAGACCAAGGCAAAACACACTATGGGGAAAACCCTTTCAAATTATTCTTCTTATTAGATCGTCAATGAATGAATCAGTAAATGAGAGTGCAATAATCCATATCTTCAATCATAAACCTATCCACCAATAATCAACTAAATGATATCCATAAAATGAACCCATCAATGCTTATACTCAAAACCTTATTCAAAAACCTATAATGAACTGTCACTGTCTGCAGTCAACTGCCAAACTATGCGATCAACGAGCGAAAACTTCATACAACTGAAAAACCATCATTTAGGTCTTGGTCGCATGGAGGAGTCATGTGTGCGACTAGAAAGGTCCAGTCGCTCCCTTGAGCTTATAAGTCAGGGATTATAGTCGAGTTCAACCTTTGAAGAGCCTGCGATTGTGATTATAAAACCCTAGATGCCAGTCGCATGGAGGACGAGTTGTGCGTACAACTGAGATGCTCTGGTTGCACGGATGAGCCAGTTAGTGAGCGTTTGTGGTCGAGTTCTTCCTGTGTCATGCCTACGACCAAGTCCCAAAACCCTAAAACAAAGATGCGAGCTTCAGACCCTGCACTTTCATCTTCCGGCGAACCCATTCCTCCACGAACGTGCCTCAAACCTGTGCAAGCCAAAACCAAGAAAGAGAAGAATTTCTCATGATGATGTCCAAATGAGGTAGAGGTCACTTATATTTATAGCCTTCCAAGTGTGTCCCTTTGCTTTAAGGCCGACCTGACCAAATATGCACATATAGGCTCATAATTCAAAAATACACTTTCCTTTGTCCAAATTAGATGATCTTTAGGTCGATTTTGGTCCTCTCAAAAAGAGGAATTCAATGCAATCATCTTCTCCATCATCCTCTGCAAAGACCAAGATAGGGGAGCAACATCTCCAACCCTATGGGTAATAGATAAGGGAGCAACATCTATGACCATATTGTCCAGAGATCCCTCAACCCTGAGAGCCCTCTATCTCAATTCCTCACCCTGGGAGCTCAGATAGGGGGGGAAGAGTTGGCTCAGTATTCTCGATCAACGATGCTCTCTCTGTACATCAGCAACATATCATCGTGCTTATATCTTGTAATCATGTCTCAATAGCAGCCATCTCCTGTTCATACATGCCATAAAAATATCATATTAGAACAAAAAATATACATATCATAAAAAAGGATACCATAGTCATCCTCCCTCTTAAGGAGGTACCAACCACAAGCCTAAGCTTGTCTAATATAGCATCACTACCTCAATGAAGGTGTCTCAGTCTCAGTTATATGCGGGATACTCTGCCAATCGGTTCCCATTCTTTGTCATCACAATGTATACATGTCATATCCAGAACCTGCACAAATATCTTTCCAAACAACTTCTTCATCCTGCCTCATAGCTAGCCATGCTAGCAACATCGTACTCAACCTCGGTCGTGCTTAAAGCTATGGACCTCTCATCCAAAAACATCATGGCAGATCTCATACTAAGGCAACACTCAAATGTGCTCATCAATAATGATCCAAACATCATCAGTACATCCATGCAGTCACATATCATAGGAAGAATGTCAAAGATAGATCATCCCATGCAAATATCTCGAAGGGTGCTTGGCGGCAACTCAATGTGTATGAAGCGGCTCAATCATAAATTCACTCAGGTTATGCACAACATATATATATATATATGAACGGGTGTTGGAACATCAATGCTTCAATCAACTGTGGATTACAAAGTCAGGTACAACAATATCTCTTCACAACTTCTTGAAATTCAATTGGAGTGTCCAAGGATTGCATTTCCATTTTCCAAAAACTCTTCAATAGCTTTACAATGCAAATTTTCTTTTCCAAACTTCAGGACGAGATACATCGTGTCATGATTCCCTCTTACTTTGGTCATCAAAGACTTATTACCTGTCAAGAGTAGATCATCAATATCTAAAACCAAAATCAAAGCCATGCCTTGGACCACTTTTCAAGTAGAGGTTTGGATCGACACATCATCCCGGCTTCACCAGATAACTGTCAATGCAGACATATCAGGATCAAGGAGCTTGCTTCATACAATGCTTTTTGCAATCATAACCAGTGTTGCGAAAATCGCGATATTAACGCAATAACATGAAAAAATCGTGAGTTTTTCAAATTCCCAATAAACTCGCCCGATTACCACGCGGTTTTTTTTCCAAAAAATCAGTGAAATTATCGTGCTAACTTCAAAAAAGCGCGATAATTTCGAAATTATTGCGATTCGATGGGAAGTTATCGTGGGGGTGGCAAACAGTGCGTTTTATAAGGGAAAACATGATTTTTTTTTGTCATTTTGAATAGACAGCAATGTGGATTGAGAGCTCAGAAGGAGAGGAACCCTGGAAGGCGTCTACTAGGGTAGAGGAGGAGGAAGCCTGGAGATTTTAGCATCCCAAGCAAGACAACTTCATCTTTGGATTAAATTTCTCCAACAAACCATGGTTTCCAGGTATGGGCACAAAATTTGGCCATTTTGTTTTGGTTTTTTTCTTGTTTTTGCTTGGGTTTCTATAACCCATTGTTTATCAAAGATTTTTTAGTGGATTTGATGGTGTTTTTTTCTCATTTTTATTGCATAGAGTGAAGAGAGTTCATTTTGGATTGAGTTGAGGTTTTTTTGTTTGTTTGTCAAAAATTCAATGTGTTGTGTCATGTATGTAATTCTATTTTAAATTTTTGTAACTTGCAATTCTTATTGTGCCATAGGTTCAACTTCAAAGTTCAAACTTCATCTTACATTAAAACTCAAGAGTTCAACCAAGTTACAAACATGCCAAGGAAATTGGACCCTCTATGGGAATATGGTGAACCTGATGGAGGGTTTGATAGATTGAACTTGTCTTGCAAGTTGTGTGAGCAGCATATGTCGGGGGGGTTTATAGCTTGAAGTATCACCTTGCACAAATCCCTGGACATGATGTAGAGCCTTTCAACAATACAAATGTGGAAATCATCTGAAGAGCCATGAGATCATTGGAAGAATTAGAGCAAGAGAGAGTACTCAAAGCAAAACTGAAGAAGCAACTAGCAGGGAAGGTGTTAGGAGGTGAATATGGAAGTGGCACTGGTTCTACTTCAGCATCAATGTCTACAACCAACCCTATATCTGCCTCATCATTTTTTGTTCCTAGAACCACGTCTGGTTCACAACCATCTATTACTTCAATACTTAAAAAAATAAGAAAGAACAAGCTGACAAGTTGTTGAGCAAGTTTCTCCTTTGGAGTGATATTCCTTTCAACGTTGCAAGGAATAATCCATCTTTCCAGTTTGTTGTTGATGCTATTGCAACTATTGGCCCAGGGTACAAAATCCCTTCTTATGATGACTTTAGAAGCCGCATTCTTCAAGAGGAAAAAGTTGACTGCACCAAAATATTGGAGGAGTTTAGGGCATCATGGGCACAAACAGGATGCACTGTGATGTCAAATGGTTGGACTGACCAAAAGGGGAGGACCCTTATAAACTTCTTGGTTAGATGTCCTAAGGGGACAATGTTTATGAAATCTGTTGATGCATCTTCACATATCAAAGATGCAAAATTGTTATGTGATTTGTTGGATGTGTTTATTTTGGAGGTGGGTGCAGAACATGTTGTCCAAGTCATAATGGGCAACGCTGCAAATTATGTTGCTGCTAGCAAGATGCTTATGGAAAGGCATCTTACTTTATTTTGAACACCTTGTGCTGCACATTGTATTGATTTGATGTTGGAAAATTTTCATTTGTCAAAGATATTGTTGACTCATCAAAAAGCATTACAAAATTTATATATGATCACACATCTGTGTTTAGCTTGATGAGAAAATTCACCAACAAGAAGGAGTTGGTGCGCCTCACCATTACACGGTTTGCTACTAGTTTCATATCTCTTCAATCCCTCTTGAATTCTATGTGGGATGTGAAGAGAATGTTTCTTTCAGAGGAGGGGCGTGCTTTGACAATGAGCCGCAAACCAGAGGGAGAGGCCATGTGCAGATTAGTTTCATACCAGGAAGACTTCTGGGTGGGAGTGCAGGAGGTGTGCACCATTACTGAACCTTTGGTAAAGGTTCTTCAATTAGTTGATGGTGAAAAGCCCGCAATGGGCTATTTGTATGAGGCTATGGACAGGGCCAAAGAATCTATTCGAGCCTACTATGATGATAAGGGAGATGAGGGGTTTCAGAAACAACTCCTCCTATGGGAAGTAATTGATGAATGATGGAACAACACACTCCATCGTCCCATTCATGCTACAAGGATCTACCTGAACCATGCAGAGATCTACCTGCATTTTCTTACCCATGTGGGTTCTTATTTAATGCTGAGATCATGGATGGATTCTTAACCTGTGTTCAGAGGATGGTGCGATCACCAGCAGAATGTGCAAAAATCTCCAAAGAAATGGAGATATACAGGATGGCAAGTGGCACATTTGGCTTTGAGATGGCTGTAACTGATAAGAACACTACAAAGTCAGGTATTTTCAAATTCCATTCTCTTCAAGTTCATAACTTCATACTTTGCTTCAACTTTCAAATTTCATTTTTTCTTATGTTTATCTTATTTGTATTTTTGTTGTAAATGCACATTGGACTCACTATGGTGCCAGAGTACCCCATCTGCGAAAGCTTGCCATTTGAATCCTCAGCCAAACATGTGGCTCCTCAGGATATAAAACGCAACTGGAGTGTATTTGAAAAAATACACAACAAGAAGCACAACAGGTTGAACTTAAAACTTAAAATATTCCAAATTTCCAATTAATTTTTTGAATTCATTAAATAATTTTTTTTATAATTATTATTTTATGATCTTTGTACAAGTTGGAGACCCAGCGACTTAATGACATGGTCTACGTCTACTACAATCTTCGATTGTGGGTGAAGCAACTTGAGAGGATACCTGATATGAAGGCCATCTCATTGGATGGGATTGACACCACTACTGCATGGAGGGTTGAGGCTGAGAGGCCTCTCATGGAGTCTGCCGATGATTGGTTAGAGCATGAAGTAGTGGAAGGCATAGAGGGGGAGGAGGAGGAGGAGCAACAGGAGGAGGAGGTGACACCACCTAGCCAAGCTACCCCTGCCACCAGTAGAGGACATGGTCTACCTCCTGTAGCTCCTAGTTCTTCAGCTTCTAAAGCACAGCAGAGTCCACTACCAACTCCACCGGCATCTACATCTAGAGGGAAAGAGAAAGTTATTGCATTTTCTCGCAAGAGGGGCAGAGGAAATCAGTAGTGTTAGTTATTTGGTTCATTTCATTGTATATGACATTATGACTCATGATATAATATACATTTATATTTTTTGTTGATATTTTGAGGCTGAGTTGGGACTCGGGAGTCAAGACTTACTATTCAGGACATGATTCACTGTTATGTGTGATGTAGCACTAGAAATGATATTACACATCTTATATATTAATTCTTTTATCATATTTATGTGTCCATGTATTTATTTTATGTTGTAGATGCTTTAGATATTAAAAAATTTGAAAAAAATGAATATTTTTGTATTTTACGATTTTTTTCCCGATTTTTACGATTTTTTTCCGATTTTTTCCCCTCGTCGATTTACTCCCGATAACGATTTTCGCAAAATTGATCGTAACACTTGACCAAAGCAATATGTTTAGCCTTACACAAATCAATATTGTGCAATCAAATCAACTACGTCAACTTATCAAAGTTTAGATGCCAGATCAAAATTAATATCAAACTCATCAATATCACTGTAACAAATTCTTTAGACTAGGTGACAGGTAGAGCTCACATCAAGTTGTGACTTCATCAACAAATTGTCATTTACCAAATAATATCAACCAAACTCCATCAAGTCATTCTCATGATCATAATGTAAGTCAATAGATCCAAATGCATACACCAAGAATAAGTCATGCAGGTTCCTTTCATTTATTGTCAGATTACTTCACACTGAATCACACATGTTTATACTTCAATGAGGCCAATACAAAACCATTATCGAATACCAATATTAGTCACTGAAAGATACTACGCCCATTTAGCATTGTTATCAAGGCAAATCATCAGTCGTCAAATCAAATCATTAGTCATCAAGTTAAATCCAAATTTGTTATCATAGAGAGATCTATAGCCCAAAACATATCTCAACGTCAAGTCAAAGTTCTTATCAATCATCATGTCAAATACTGCTTATCTATATCAATCAGCCAAAATCATAATGACATATTGATATGCATATCCTGGTCACCTGCAAACACAAGTTTAGTCAACATATTCACATTATAGTAAGTCAAACATTCAAACTTCCCTGCTCATAGAACTTTTTGTTGTCTGCTCCATGTCTGTAGGACCGACATCCTTCAGGGGTACTTCTAATTTTATGCACAAAGCTTCACTCGTGTTTCCTATAGGCATAGTGATCTGAAATGGACAGGATTGATTATTTGCGCAACTTAACCAACATTATCTAAGGTTGCTTATGTGTGAATGAAAGAGGGAAATTGATTATTAATATGCCATAAACTTGAGAGCATCAAATAACATGACAGCAGAAAAAGAAGAAGCAAACACAGCAAATTGTTGACGGAATTCGTCCCTCCTAGACTATGTCTTTGGGTCCACTTCCAAGTGGGAGTCCGTTTTATTAGGAAATGATCCGCTTCCAAGTGGGAGTCTGTTTTATTAGGAAATGATCCGAAGAGTTTCTTTACATGAAATTTCACCAACTGAACTGTGCACCCAAGCACTGTTGGTTACTATAGAAAGAAAGCCTCCTATCTCAGCTTTCCAACGCCTATCTCTGTTCTCAATTTGGCTCAAAGATGGCCAAGATATGATTACATGAACAAAAACAGTCAATAATACGCCCCAGTTCTGCAACTCGTTATTCACTCCCTTTACCACTGGTGCAATGGCCGAGTATTTTAATAGGCCTCTGGCAGATTCCAAGGTCGAACCTCCCAGGCTCAACATAGAAACTATTTGGGTTTGGCGACAGAGTTTTTACATGGTGCAATGAGGTTTCGCAGTGCTAGGAGGTTTTAACACCTTACTAAACTTAGGTTGTCGCATTAATGAACTCCAAACTTTCGGCGCATAACGCAAAACCATATACATTAATACAACCCTTTGTATTTAATTATGACGAAAAACTTCAGTTTAGCGCATAGTATATGATTTTTTTAATAATTTTTCATTGGACCAAAACCTTTGTGTTAATCATAATATATATTTAACCAAAACCTTAATACCCCAACTGGCAGATGAACATCGAACTCCCCGCCTACATAGTTGGTACACCGTGTATCTTTGGATGTGGATGCATTGCGCCAGATGTAGCAGTCTGTTGGCCCATGCTATGGTGGCATGACATGTCAAAACAACAACCCCGGCGGTCACTGCTCCCATGGCACTCCAAACTACACTGCGTTGAGTACCTGACACCTCTGCTTCCGTATACCTCCTAGCTCTGAAGTCCGACGGTGGCTTGCATTGCTGGATTGCCAGCTAACTCAGTGTATCGTCGTGCCACCTGGGCTGTTGCATTATCCCCATGTACGAACTTCGCAATATTTTATACACCGTAGTCTATAAAGTTTGAACCTGTTTAATATATGCCTTAACATATGGTTTCATCCTTAGGCGTTGTACGCTCTCTTTACTACATCACATTTGCTTACCATACATTATTTCCGAACCATGATTTGATATCATAATATATGTCTGCTCCAAAGTTTATATATATGCTCCTTATGTTTATAACTATATGCCATACTTATAAGATTTTAGACCATAGTTCCTAACAATAAGGTTTTGCGCCCACCTTATATTTTAGCATAAGGTTGATACCATAGGTTTCTAATATTTTTGCACCAAATATATATATGTGCCATAAACATTAATGCACCCCTGTTTTCTAATATAAACCAAAACCCAATAATCTCACCATCAACTGGAGATATGCACCGAAGATGAATTGTTGCCACATGTCGAGCTGCGGGAACACCACATGGCCAACCAGGGCCCTGTTCACCAAAACTTCAATGAACGATTTCTCCTTCATTCGAAGACCAAATTAGAAAACGAAAGTACTGTCGGATTCAGAACGCCGGGCTCTACTACTTGGCATTCTTTCAAGAAAGAACTGAACCCTTTGAACTTGAAGCAACTGGAGAATCCTCTTCGATCACATAGTCGAACCCATAGGCCTTCCTACGAGCGGTTGGGAGGCTAGAGTCGCACCCTTGAGCTTATTTTTGTGAGGCTGAGAGGTTACCGACGCACCTGTAAGCTTTCTTCCATGCGACTGAGACTTGGAGTAATGGAAAGCTCTCTCTTTCATATCATAATTTTGTTGCAGACCAACAATATTAGATATTTGTCTATTCATGCCCAGAAATCATATTTCAACAGTAAAGAGTCTTATCTATATATAATGCAAATGATAATAAGAGTAAGGATCTTATGGAGAGAGTCTCCCTCTAAATGGGAAGCCACTTTAGTGATCTTCATTCAAGTCATCAACCTGTCTATAATATCATCATGCATTAGCAGATCTGTTAGATCGTAAAGTCAAACATATATCTACCATGGCCATAACATGTTAGTATCATCTACTTCACCATCACATAATGACATCAATCTTTTATCAAGGGTTAGAGTCAAATAGTTAATAGGAGTATATGTCAAGAATCATGATCACAACATTATTTCTTTGTCACATAACTCAATCCATCAAGTCAGGGCATTCAATTTTACCATATGCCATACATCAAAACATAACCATGGTCAGCAAAAGATTCTAAATATTAATCTCATTGTTACACTTCTATCATCGTGACTACCATGCTTTTCACAAACATTATCAATAGAATCAAGTTACCATCTATTGGAATCAAGGTACTAGCCTTCTTTATGGGATCAAGATATCCAAAATGATAGATGTTAGATAAAACATCAAGTATCCCAATATATCAAAGATCAATATTAAGTAGCTTCATAGAATCAAGAAGTCCATCATGTCTAGAATGAGATATGCTTGCCAAATATCAAGAGTATCAAAAAATCAATGTCTCTATGTAGCTCTACCATGATTTAATAGAATGTAAGTTACTTGCTCAATACTAAATACATCATCTCATCATGAGTACCATGAATCAAACTTTCATATGCATGAGCCATTTGTGAAGGCGATATACTTATCATACATTAGGGCTTACCTTGCCATCCAATATTACAACCAAAACATAACATTGAAACAATATACCATGCATACCTTGTAATATACAAATACATGTGCACCTTCTTATTTTACATAGGCAACTTATACCACTTTGTCACCTTTTCGTCAAGTGCCTCATTTGCTAGTTCTTCTCTTCCTGCACCAGCCATGATCCTCAAGAAGGATCCACTTATCACAACTCATAAGGAGGTTAGAAACATCCAAATACTTAAATATACATGCAAGAAGTATAAGTAATGATCAAAACAATAATCAAATCAATAAGTCTAAACAAAAGTAAGGACATAAAGGAGCATCATAAATTGAATAATACTTATCTTCAATGAGAGGTGATCATCTCTCTCTTGAACCGGCCTTCAAGAGTCATCACTGTCCATTGTCTATATGACAATGTTGCCTTCACTATTTCAATCAACTTTATCAACAACTAGGCCTACTAGAGATTATCCCATCTAGGGCTTCATCAAATTTGTCACAAGTGCTTGAGCATCTTCACATTCACCATGCTAGGGTTTCTAGATTTCATATCTCAAAGCTTTTTCCATAAACCAAGGGTTCTCTCAAACCCTAACCTCATACTATCCATCAAACCCTAATGACCAAATTTCATAGGGTTTCCTTCGAACCCTAGAATTCTTTTAGGTATCCACCATCCTCTCTTGCATCCATCAATGGTATCATCATAGGGGTGATCTCCATGACTTTTCTTTAGCCCAGCTCTGATACCATGTTAATCTTTCTTAAGGCTATATCGTTCTTTGCTTCAATAATTGAATTTCTTCATTTACACATTAAATTTGCCTCATAAAATCATTACATTATTCAGATTTACATCAGTATTCAGCAACATAAGCAACTATGTAGAAAGAGCAATATCATCATCATCAATGCACCAAAACATAAAGGAACAATAGAAGAAAAGCATTCACACATAGAGACAACATGATTGGTAAAAGACCAGGGCAAAACCCATTATGGGGAAAACCCTTTCAAATTATTCTTCTTATTAGATCAGCATTGAATGATTCAGTAAATGAGTACAATAATCCATATCTTCAATCATAAAACTATCCACCAATAATCAACTAAACAATATCCATAAAATGAACCCATCAATGCTTATACTCAAAACCCTGATTCAGAAGCCTTGTAATAAACTATCACTGTCTGCGGTCAATTGTCGAACCCTGCGGTCAATGAGAAAACTTTGGACAACTGAAAAACCATCATTTGGGTCTCGGCCGCATGGAGGAGGAGTCATGCGTGCAACTGGAAAGGTACAGTCACTCCCTTGAGCATGTAAACCAATTATTGTGGTCGAGTTCAGCCGTTGGAGAGCCTGTGATTGTGCTTCTGAAACCCTAAATGCCAGTCGCATGGAGAACAAGTTGTGCATGTGATTGAGATGCTTTGGTCGCACAGATGAGCCGACTAGTGAGCGACTGTGGTCTAGTTCTTCATGTTTCATGCCTACGACTAAGCCCCAAAACCTTAAAATAGAGATGTGAGCTTCGGACCCTACACTTTCATCTTCAAGCGAACCCATTCCTCTGCAGACGTGCCTCAGACCTGTGCGAGCGAAAACCAAGAAAGAGAATAGAAGAATGTCTCATGATGATGTCCAAATGAGGTAGCGGTTACTTTTATTTATAGCCTTCCAAGGGTGTCCACTTTGCTTTAGGGTCGACCCGATCAAATATGCACATGCGGGCTCATAATTCAATAATCCACTTTCCCGTGTCCAAATTAGATGATCTTTAGGTCGATTTTGGTCTTCTCAAAAAGAGGAACGCAATGCAATCATACTCTCCATCAAATGAGTTGTCCAAAGTGGAATTTGACTGCAGTTGCATATTTTAACACCCCTCAACCCCTTGAAGCTCAAGGAAGGGAGAGTACCTTGAGCACAATGGGATGGCACTTAGCTTAGTTATTGGAAAGGCTTAGAATAAAGGAAAAATAAGCAAAAGGAGCAATGATAAACCCCTCCTAGTATAAGTAGTATTCCCAATATTTTTCATATATCACCCTTTCGAATTAAGGTGGAAGGTGGAAAATGTAAGTGAAAATGAATGGAAATGCATCTTGGGTAAACTAATGTACAAAATTATTGCTACAAATTGTTGATTGAGAATGGCTTTTAAAAATATTTAGTTATGTTTTTACTTTATTGGTAAATGGTGTCAACCTAGTGAAAACTAACACTCTCGAATGTGAACAAAAGGATGGATTTGGCAATTATATTTATCTCTATTAGAACGAACAAAGCTACATGATTTGGGTTATCTAGTCTTGTAATTTTAACAAAAGGAAAATTATCAAAGTCAATGAACAAGTTCAAAAACTAGGAATCATCAAGTTGTTTATGATCAACTAGATTAATGCCTTGTACAAAAATGTGGAATATGTTTTGTCAAATCATTGTCTAACTAATTTCCTACCTTGTCATGTTTTACATATCATTCAAATCATTCGAGGCCTTGTATTATTCCATATCCTTACTATCAACAATTGTAAATTTGTATCTATCTTTCATTCAATAAATCCATGTCGTGAATACTCACAACGTTGTGATGGAGGTTCTAAAACGATATCTCTATCATAAAATGTTAATAAATCCTTAATTAGACATCCTTTTTCCATGGGTTTCCATTGATGCCAAATGTTTCAAGGTATATGTTGGTTTTTCCTAGTACTTCAGATCAGGTCTATGTCTAATCACGATCATAAACACATTGAAATACACACAACTTCAAGTTCTTTACACAGTGGAAATGTAATAGCGGTGAATAAACAAAGTACACAAGAATCTTGCAAACCCAAAACTTATTTTTATTACTTCCTTAATAAAACATAGGGCTCCCATACCAAGGATCATGGCCCTTACAAAGCCCTGATACAAGGAAAAACTAGAGCTCGAATTCAACAACTTATGACTGTCAATCTGCCAAGAACAAGATCAAAACTTAACTTACTTGTTATAGCTAGACTCTAGCCTTTTCAGCCCACTTTGTCTTGACACCTGGTAAGTCCTTTGCCACCTTCACTCACAAAGAAATTGCTTCACCAAGATCTTTGCACACCAGCTGCTCAAGAGGGTATTTGCATCTTGAAATGCTTATATACTCAACTCCAAATAGGTCTGCCACTCACAGTCAATTAGCCATTTAATTCAGTGTATATTTAGCTCCAAAACATCAACTCACTCACAGTGGATTAGCCCTTCCAAGCCACTATATATTAGCCCTGATTCACTCAACTTCACACAGTGATCAGCTCTCCAAATCATTGTACAATCAAACCTTTTTCACAACTTTCATACACTCCTTAGATGACAAACTTCACAATCCACATCAGCAACTGAACTCCAACAACGAAACAACCCTAACCACTGTCCAGTTGACCTTGTCACACTGCTTGAAGATATCTGCTACCTCTATCCAAGTCTGAGGTTAATTTGGCCTTTTTTAGGGTCAGCCTGAACTACAGAAAACCCTCCGCAATTTCTTAAGCAACTTCAGTCCTCCATAGCAGATAAAACCAAAGCTTATTAGGCCTCTTTCAAGGTCTTGCCCCTCGTCCTCTTCCACAAAACAAAGCTCAAAAGACAGACATATTCGTGGTGGCTTCTTCCTCCTAAACTCGGCTTGAACAGAGCCCTTTTAGGGCACAGAACTACCACAAAACCTTGGCCTTTACTCCTGAGCAAACTCAACCTCTTTTAGACACCAAAACAGGGCACAACTCAATCCTTATCCTTACAGAGGATTCTCCTGAGGTTCATGAATTCCTCTAGGGCTCGATATGCTTCTTGAGATCACTTGCAATGTCTGTTCAAATGACCTCAACGTCTTCCTAATATATAGTGTTATTGGTGGAGTAAATTAGCCACCATGGGTCATGTCCTTCGCCCTAGACGACATGAGCCTACATGCTCAAACACAACTTATATTAGAAATAAAAAATATGTTCTTGTCTTAAACCCACTCCATTGGGTTCTGTTAGTGTCAGTCTTGCCAGCCTTCCTCCAGTGATCAAATATGCTCTTACAAAGTGGTCTCAGAGTTTCCAAGTCAAATTTTGTCATTTCAATGAGTCTTCAAGCAAAATTTGGTCACTAGGCATTAGGTCTAGGGTTTGCTTTCACTCCTTCTAAAAGTTGCCCAAATGCCAATCTATGTCACTATTCAGCTGAGTCTATCATCATTCATAGGGTTGTCATTATCATGTCAGTGTCTAATGAGTCATTTTACATCTTGTTCATGCTTCAGTGGCACCTAGGCAAGGTCATTTCCTTCTCCTAGGGTTTTGATGGCAATATCTCTTGGACAGTCAAATCATTAGCGAAACTTGTATCCTGATGTTCATACACCTTCCCCTATCCTTAAAGTACCTTATCAAACACTTTCCATCACTGAGATCCCCCAAAATCCTCATTTTTGCACAAACCCTAGTTTCTAGCTACAACCTGGCAATTTTCTAGGTTGGGCCTGTGTTTTGCCCTTTTGGACCCCTTCCCCTCACTCAATCTCTGAGATTCCACTTTCCCCTGCTTCCTAACATCCCGCCCTACTTCCAAAAATTTCCCCAAGAATTTAGAAGCCTCTTATCCCCTTCATTCCGCTTCATTTCGGCAAAATCCCCTGTTCCACACATCGGGATAAGTTTCACTCAAAAGATGTTTTAGAGAAATAAAAGATGAATTTTGGGAAACTGAGAGAGGTTTCTGTCCAAAACATGCCAAGGAAGAAAAACCTCTTTCACTTTTTGCACAGGTGTCATGGTTTGAGAGAAATGTCAAAAATACTGTTGCCTTAGGAGAATCAAAGGCACCTCTGAAGTGACCTTGGGAAAATCAAGTTTTCTCCTAGCTTGGTTGGCCAAATGATTTGCTTGATGGGTAAAATGATAACTAGACACAAAGAGCTTTCCAATGAGCTATCATGAGCTCAATTTGGCGTTGAGGAAGGCATTCAAAAGTTGACTGCAACAGCACTCTTCCTTGAGGCAGCCTCATTTGGCACTTTTTGACCAGTCTTGGGAGATTTGATTTTTGACAGGTCAAATGAACTCCAAATTGAAAAATTCCAGTTGCGTTGGAAAGTAGACTCAAAGACCTTTCCAACGAGCTATCCTGCGCCCGATTTCGACACCGGGAAGGCCTCCAAAAGCCTCCTCAAAAGTCCCCCTCCCTAACATTTCCCTTGTGCTATTTGTCCCCTTGAAACAGCATCTCAAACAGTCAAAACAGCAGGGCATCCCATGGGAGGAGTTTATCTCTCGTGAGTTTTTCACAGCGCAATCATCACCCCCTGAGGTTATTCACGAGGAGGGAGGACCATCACAGCAGCATGACATCCCCGTGACTAGACATGTCAGCGCCTCACCTTTGGTTACTTATCAGAGAGGCCAGAGGGCCTTATTTGCAGCAGCTCGACGAGTACTTTCTCCACAGCATGTGGAAGGGGTCTCGCCTTCTTCATCGGCTCAGCGAGTGTTATCTCCACAGCAAGTAGAAGGGGCCTCGCTTTCTTCAACAGCACAGGTACCCGGGAGGGGCAAACAGCCCAAGATTGATGAGGGACCATCAGGTGTTCCGGATATAGAGCTTATTGATCTTGATGTCAGTTCTCCTAGCCGAGAGTCAAAGGAGATCATTCAACACCTTAGAGCTGAAAATGATGCCTTGCAAAGGAGATTAGAGGGGGCACAATGGACAATCTCATACCTGGAGCAGCGCAACAAACAGTTGGAGGATGAGCAAGCTCTTGATGAGTTGTGGAGGATTCGTAGTGACCGCAACTTGAATCGAAGAAGACCCAGTGATCTGTTGCGCACCGAGCGAGAGTCCATGCTTATCCAGCTCAATGCTCACTTGGAGAGGCTGTTGGCTAAGGCCAACCAAGATAAAAAATTGTTGAGAAACATGAAGAACCATTATTGGGCGAGAATGCACGTGTGCAAGGCAAAGATGAAGATGTTCCAAAGGCGGTTGGCCAAGGCACAAAAAAGGAGAAAGAGGTCCGATCCCCTCCATATCTTGGTCGAGGCTTCACTGAAGGACCAAGGCACTAAATAGCCTAGCCACAGCACAAATCCCAAGAAATTTTGAGCATTTTGGGTAAATTTTGGTTTTTTCAGGCAATTTACAGGTTTTCTCCATTAACGGGTCTCACCCCCCGCACGACCCTTCATCCTGGCAACTCCATTTTGCAAAAACTCAGCATTTCCAGATTTGTCATGAGAAGTTACATATGCTCATCAATGGACTTGAGATTTTATGAAGTTTTGGGCTTCCAGAAAGTCAAAAAATGACTTTCTGCCACATTTTTGAGACACAGAAAGCAGTCTTGGGAGATTGCAATTTTGGAGGGGCAAATGACCACCAAATTCAGAAATTCCAGTTGGGTTGGAAAGTAAACTCACAGACCTTTCCAACAAGCCTACTCTTGCTCAATTTGGCCACCTGGAAGTGCCCCAAATGTGGTCCCAAAGGCGCGCGACCCGTCAGGCAAAGGCGCACGACCCGTCAGGCAAATTTCTCCAAATTTCACTGTACAGCTCAGAAAAACGCAGTTTGACCCTGTTTGACTTTTTGGGGTGGATTATTATGCTCTTTGATGTAATTAATGTACTTTTATGACACTTTTACTCTTATGTACCTCTTCTAGAAGATTCATTCATGAAAAAGGTGAAAATTAAATGAATGAATTGGTTTTCGAGCTTATAGAGGCAAGTTGTTTTGACTGCCTAGTTTGTAGTGCTTAGTTTAGAAGTGGTTGAAACAGCTCCTATGATAGTGAGCTCGACCCATGGAAGCAGGGAAAGAGGTTAGATGATCTATATTATGTACTTTCTTGCTCATTTTCATGGTTGGACTCTTGAGGGAGAAGCTATCATTGTATTATTTACTGTATCTCTGCAATTTTTGGCTAAGGAAGATCAGGGTTTTGCAGTCTTTTTTGGGATTCTTGTGGTTACATGTATTGATTGTGTGTTTCTCTATGTACCTGTAAGTGTGTTATGTGAATCATTTCCTTTCTTTTCTTTCTGCACATTAAGCAAACGAAGTGTTAAAGTAAGAATTCATGATTGTCATGCTCTGCTTTTAAGTTTGTTTAATTTCAATGTTTTCTAATGTTTAAGGAGAATTCAAAGTTATTGTTTGCTCTCCTTAACTCCTCACCTGTCATTCCTGACCATCCACCTCAATCAAAGGCATCAATATTGTCTCCTACCTCGCCCCAAAGAACCCCCTGCAGAAACTATTTCCAATCCCCGCACCCAAAATTGCCATCCCCTTAATTTGCCACCAAAAACCCTAAAAACCCCAAATCAACCTTTTTGATCAGTTTACTAGCCTAAAATCAGTGTTACCTTATTGGTCATCTCATCCATTGAAGATCTCACCGAGATAGACCGGAGAGAGCCCTCTCCCGCCCCGTAGGGCTAGCTACGAGGCTAAGTGGTTTGATGTTGCCTTGAGGTTTACCTTTCTCAGCCTAAGGTGAAATTTCAAGCGCTAACATATTGGCGACCATACTGGGGAGAACAAACTTGTCTGTTGATTGATGTGTGTGTTTTATAAGCTACAGACGGAGCCTGAAGTTATGTCAGGTAGCCTTCGAAACGCTTTTGCTTTGCATTAGCGGAAGTAGATAAACGCTGCTTCAGTCAATCTCCGGTCTAGCTTGTAATCGTGACATCTAACTTGTTAATTACCCCAGTACATGTATCAAGTTCAGATCTGATTGTTGATGGTGGACAACGATCAGACACTTGAAACGCTGAAATCATTCACTTGGCGACTCTAAATCAGTTTCGAGATCAGATCCAAAGACTCCACTGGAGGATGATCCCGACCAGCAAAAACATGAAATGACAACATGGACAGACCAGGTATTCAAGTTGGAATTTCATTCAAGACATTTTGTTCTTTGTCATAAATTATTTCTTCTCTTTTCCCAAGAATGTCAAGAAGGCTTTGCAAAGTATATTGTATTTGAGAAGAGATCCTCAGCCTGCAGTTGATTCTTTCCCTCTGAAGATTGTGAATACCAAAGATTTGCATGCCTTTGAGCTTGATCAAGATCCTTTTTCCGAATTTTGTGATGACCATCTTCAAATTGATGAGCCCCAAGCAACCAAGACCGATTATATACCTGCTGTACATACTCCTACACCTTGTAAAATTCCAGATCGGTATAAACCTCTTGTTTTACCTTATGTTCTCCATGATTTCCCCAAAAACTATGATCTATACTTGCCGAGGTTTGATGGTGAAAGAATGTCAACGCTGAGCAACATGTGCAGAATTTTGAGAATTTTCTAGATCTTTTTGAAGTTGATGAAGAAGATGTTAGTATAAGGCTTTTTGCTCTTTCTTTGCAAGCCAAAGTCAAGAGTTGGTTCAAAACCTTGCCTGATGCGAGCATCTCAGATTTCCAGCAGTTTGTCAAAGTTTTTCTCGATAAGTGGATGATCGGGCAGAACCTTTTCTTGATTGTAGAAGAGTATAACCAGCTGAAAAGATTACCAGGGGAGACAGTACAACAATTTTCAGCCAGATTTAATCAAGTTTATTATTCGATGCCAGTTGATATAAGGCCTACTCCTAGATCTGCGCTCTTGCACTATCCGCGTGCCTTTGATCCGGAGATGCAGTTTCAGCTGAGAGAAAGGGATATTGCAACACTTCACGAGATGCAAAACAGTGCAGTAAATGTAGAGGCTCATCTGCTAATCCGAAGGACAAGGTTGAAAGAAGAAGAGATGAAAAACATAGATCCGGAAAAATCAACATCTCTAGAGGTGAAGCTTGACATTTTGGTAAGTGCAGTGGAAAAGATGATGGACAAGATCAACACAAGGAATGATTATGATGTTCAAGCCCATGGCTCGCTAATTGAAGGAGAACAAGTTGCTGATCCAAAACATTTTGTTTCTTATCCTGGTTGTCATAGATCTGATAATGATTGTTTTGTAGATCACCTTGGCGAAGAAAGAACTGTTGATATGACCTGCATGCTTGATGATATATTTTATACTGATGATTTGCCTCCGTTTGATCAGTATGATGATGATTATGTTCTCCAAACAGAAGCTAATCTTGTAGATAAATCAGCAGCTAGTTTGTGGGAGGAAGAGGATCACTTACAGCAGCTCGAGTACAATGATCAAATGATACATATCAGCTATGACAATGATGAGGAAAGTGCATCAAAGTTTGAAGTAAGTGAAGGATCTTTGCCTTTTTGTTTTGATTCGTTTCAGTTCATCAGAGATAACTACCATGCAATCAGAAATCAAATCTCAACAAGTCTTGATTTGAATCATCTTGAGAGCAATGAAAATTTTGTTCAAGACTTTACATATTCAGATTTGCAACCCCCGGAAGCCATTGATTGTCAAGTTGCAGCTGAAGACTTGGAAGTGGACACACATGATTTAATGATTCAAGGTGACTCCGTACCATTCTGTTTTGAATCATTTCAGTTTTTGAAGGGTAGTTTGCATAGTAAATTTTCAAATGAACAGCCTATCACAAATCAGCAATCTCTCAGGGTTAATGTTAAGGATGAGTCAGATAACAAAATTCTTGAACAGCCTGTAGCATCAGATTTGCAGCCACCAAATGAAATTGAAAGGCAGATTACAGATGAAGCTGTGGAAGATGAAATACATGATTTGATGATGCAGGAAGATTCTATGCCCTTTTGTTTCGAAGCATTTCAGTTTATAAGGCAGAATCTT
Source organism: Pinus tabuliformis (assembly GCA_031772625.1). Lineage (NCBI taxonomy): Eukaryota > Viridiplantae > Streptophyta > Pinopsida > Pinales > Pinaceae > Pinus > Pinus tabuliformis. The sequence continues at coordinate 771,410,121 of CM062816.1, forward strand.
CGTAAAATCTCTCAAGAAAAAGATGAACAGCTAGAAGGATGTCATAAATTTTCAATGGATACATTGCAGCATTCTTTTCAATTTTTTCATGATCCAATAGCTAATGTTTTGGATGAGGTTTGCAGTCAAAGTCTTTCTCCATTAACTACATGTGAGCTTGAAACATGTGCTGATATGAATTTGATCTGGCAGTCGGTTTCTTTGTCATTGTCAGCAAAGGTCTCGTCACAAGGCTCAGATCAAAATTTGCATTCATGGTATGAGGAAATGAGAAGTAATCCATTAGATGAGCTAAGTTCCAGTTTGCTTGAATTTCAAGATCCTTATGCAGTGTTTTTGGAGGCGGATAGAGAATTCATATCATTCAACGGATCTGTTTCTAAGTTGTCATGGGAGTTGCCTTTCAGTAGTTCTCTCTTGTTGTTCATAAGTGAGCACTTGCGGAGAATTCAACCAGCAGATGGAATACTTACTTGGTTACATTGGTTGTTTCATTTCACTTGATCAGGTGATGAATGAAACTGTTAGAGTAGGTTTTGATGAATAAGCTCCCCTTTGAGCATCATTTTCAGTTGGTCGATTGTGTTTAAGTATCGAGTCAGTTTTTAGTTGAGTCATGAGTCCTTTGTGAGTCAATTTTCAGTCTTGTTGTTAAGTTAGTTTGTGTCGGTTTTCAGTCATGCATTGTAGTTTGAGTTTTTGACTCCATTGCCCAATAGATAAGGCACTGGTCAGCTCTTACAGAGATCTGTGGTTCTTGGCACCTCCAAAGAGCTACCATCCCCATTGGAGCCAATGTTAGTGTCAGTCTTGCCAGCCTTCCTCCAGTGATCAAATATGCTCTTACAAAGTGGTCTCAGAGTTTCCAAGTCAAATTTTGTCATTTCAGTGAGTCTTCAAGCAAAATTTGGTCACTAGGCATTAGGTCTAGGGTTTGCTTTCACTCCTTCTAAAAGTTGCCCAAATGCCAATCTATGTCACTATTCAGCTGAGTCTATCATCATTCATAGGGTTGTCATTATCATGTCAGTGTCTAATGAGTCATTTTACATCTTGTTCATGCTTCAGTGGCACCTAGGCAAGGTCATTTCCTTCTCCTAGGGTTTTGATGGCAATATCTCTTGGACAGTCAAATCATTAGCGAAACTTGTATCCTGATGTTCATACACCTTCCCCTATCCTTAAAGTACCTTATCAAACACTTTCCATCACTGAGATCCCCCAAATTCCTCATTTTTGCACAAACCCTAGTTTCTAGCTACAACCTGGCAATTTTCTAGGTTGGGCCTGTGTTTTGCCCTTTTGGACCCCTTCCCCTCACTCAATCCCTCAGATTCCACTTTCCCCTGCTTCCTAACATCTCGTCCTACTTCCAAAAATTTCCCCAAGAATTTAGAAGCCTTTTATCCCCTTCATTCCGCTTCATTTCGGCAAAATCCCCTGTTCCACACATCGGGATAAGTTTCACTCAAAAGATGTTTTAGAGAAATAAAAGATGAATTTTGGGAAACTGAGAGAGGTTTCTGTCCAAAACATGCCAAGGAAGAAAAACCTCTTTCACTTTTTACACAGGTGTCATGGTTTGAAAGAAATGTCAAAAATACCGTTGCCTTAGGAGAATCAAAGGCACCTCTGAAGTGACCTTGGAAAAATCAAGTTTTCTCCTAGCTTGGTTGGCCAAATGATTTGCTTGATGGGTAAAATGATAACTAGACACAAAGAGCTTTCCAATGAGCTATCATGAGCTCAATTTGGGGTTGAGGAAGGCATTCAAAAGTTGACTGCAACAGCACTCTTCCTTGAGGCAGCCTCATTTGGCACTTTTTGACCAGTCTTGGGAGATTTAATTTTTGACAGGTCAAATGAACTCCAAATTGAAAAATTCCAGTTGGGTTGGAAAGTAGACTCAAAGACCTTTCCAACGAGTTATCCTGCGCCCGATTTCGACACCGGGAAGGCCTCCAAAAGCCTCCTGCAAAACGCGACCCGTCAGGCTGCCCATTCCAGTTCAGAAATTACACTGGTGCGACCCGTCGAGGGCGCGCGACCCATCAGGATTCACCTACAGAAATTTTCCAGTGAGCCACAAATCAACTTCTTTCTCCTAAATTTCTTCAGGTAGGCCTCTAAATCATGGTGATTTTGCTTGGTAAAGAAAAAATGAGCATGGAAGATGTGTCAAATGCCATCAAGATGAAATGGGAAATTCATGTGTATTGTGCTTAAAAAGGTCAAAGTGCAAGTAAAGCTAGGGTTTTGTTTTGCTGTGCTCAAGGTCATCCTTTTCATCCCCACTTTTTCCCCACATTCCGTTATCACCTCCCTTATCATTTTTACCCAATCTCCCTACCAAAAATACTAAAAGCCCTAAAACCCTACCCGTACCCCTAAAAATCAATAACATAACCCTAAACCCTACTTCCCATAAAACCCTTGCATATTATGATTATGTGATGTTGTATATGTCATAATTTCTTCCCTAAATTCCCTCTTACATATATTTTCCCTAAGTCCCCTCAAAAGTCCCCCTCCCTAACATTTCCCTTGTGCTATTTGTCCCCTTGAAACAGCATCTCAAACAGTCAAAACAGCAGGGCATCCCATGGGAGGAGTTTATCTCTCGTGAGTTTTTCACAGCGCAATCATCACCCCCTGAGGTTATTCACGAGGAGGGAGGACCATCACAGCAGCATGACATCCCCGTGACTAGACATGTCAGCTCCTCACCTTTGGTTACTTATCAGAGAGGCCAGAGGGCCTTATTTGCAGCAGCTCGACGAGTACTTTCTCCACAGCATGTGGAAGGGGTCTCGCCTTCTTCATCGGTTCAGCGAGTGTTATCTCCACAGCAGGTGGAAGGGGCCTCGCTTTCTTCAGCAGCACAGGTACCAGGGAGGGGCAAACAGCCCAAGATTGATGAGGGACCATCAGGTGTTCCGGATATAGAGCTTATTGATCTTGATGTCAGTTCTCCTAGCCGAGAGTCAAAGGAGATCATTCAGCACCTTAGAGCTGAAAATGATGCCTTGCAGAGGAGATTAGAGGGGGCACAATGGACAATCTCATACCTGGAGCAGCGCAACAAACAGTTGGAGGATGAGCAAGCTCTTGATGAGTTGTGGAGGATTCGTAGTGACCGCAACTTGAATCGAAGAAGACCCGATGATCTGTTGCCCGCCGAGCGAGAGTCCATGCTTATCCAGCTCAATGCTCACTTGGAGAGGCTGTTGGCTAAGGCCAACCAAGATAAAAAAATTGTTGAGAAACATGAAGAACCATTATTGGGCGAGAATGCACGTGTGCAAGGCAAAAATGAAGATGTTCCAAAGGCGGTTGGCCAAGGCACAAAAAAGGAGAAAGAAGCCCGATCCCCTCCATATCTTGGCCGAGGCTTCACTGAAGGACCAAGGCACTAAATAGCCTAGCCACAGCACAAATCCCAAGAAATTTTGAGCATTTTGGGTAAATTTTGGTTTTTTCAGGCAATTTACAGGTTTTCTCCATTAACGGGTCTCACCCCCCACGCGACCCTTCATCCTGGCAACTCAATTTTGCAAAAACTCAGCATTTCCAGATTTGTCATGAGAAGTTACATATGCTCATCAATGGACTTGAGATTTTATGAAGTTTTGGGCCTCCAGAAAGTCAAAAAAGGAGCAAAAAATGACTTTCTGCCACATTTTTGAGACACAGAAAGCAGTCTTGGGAGATTGCAATTTTTGAGGGGCAAATGACCACCAAATTCAGAAATTCTAGTTGGGTTGGAAAGTAGACTCACAGTCCTTTCCAACAAGCCTACTCTTGCTCAATTTGGCCACCTGGAAGTGCCCCAAATGTGGCCCCAAAGGCGCGCGACCCGTCAGGCAGAGGCGCACGACCCGTCAGGCAAATTTCTCCAAATTTCACTATACAGCTCAGAAAAACGCAGTTTGACCCTGTTTGACTTTTTGGGGTGGATTATTATGCTCTTTGATGTAATTAATGTACTTTTATGACACTTTTACTCTTATGTACCTCTTCTAGAAGATTCATTCATGAAAAAGGTGAAAATTAAATGAATGAATTGGTTTCCGAGCTTATAGAGGCAAGTTGTTTTGACTGCCTAGTTTGTAGTGCTTAGTTTAGAAGTGGTTGAAACAGCTCCTAGGATAGTGAGCTCGACCCATGGAGGCAGGGAAAGAGGTTAGATGATCTATATTACATACTTTCTTGCTCATTTTCATGGTTGGACTCTTGAGGGAGAAGCTATCATTGTATTATTTACTATATCTCTGCAATTTTTGGCTAAGGAAGACCAGGGTTTTGCAGTCTTTTTTGGGATTCTTGTGGTTACATGTATTGATGGTGTGTTTCTCTATGTACCTGTAAGTGTGTTATGTGAATCATTTCCTTTCTTTTCCTTTTGCACATTAAGCAAACGAAGTGTTAAAGTAAGAATTCATGATTGTCATGCTCTGCTTTTAAGTTTGTTTAATTTCAATGTTTTCTACTGTTTAAGGAGAATTCAAAGTTATTGTTTGCTCTCCTTAACTCCTCACCTGTCATTCCTGAATATCCACCTCAATCAAAGGCATCAATATTGTCTCCTACCTCGCCCCAAAGAACCCCCTGCAGAAACTGTGTCCAATCCCCGCACCCAAAATTGCCATTCCCTCAATTTGCCACCAAAAACCCTAAAAACCCCAAATCAACCTTTTTGATCAGTTTACTAGCCTAAAATCAGTGTTACCCTATTGGTCATCTCATCCATTGAAGATCTCACCGAGATAGACCAGAGAGAGCCCTCTCCCGCCCCGTAGGGCTAGCTACGAGGCTAAGTGGTTTGATGTTGCCTTGAGGTTTACCTTTCTCAGCCTGAGGTGAAATTTCAAGCGCTAACAGGTTCAAATCCCACCGCTTGGGTACATTGCCCACAAAATTTCATTTTCGTGGGTTTTCTCCACACAACCTAGTACCCCAAGGGTTGTGGGAATACCTCCCAAGCTATTATTTCAACACTCCCTCTTAGCAAGGGAGGTACTTCCACCACTCAAAAGTAACTCATTAGCAACACTAGCTTAATCTATTGTGTCAAACACTGCATCATACCCTATAGAATGAACAACATTATCCTCGATAGTGTCTCTGCCACTAGAAGTTGTTCACTTCTTCTCATGATAAGCCTTCATCCCATTCCACGGTTCCTTCTTGCCAGTTGTACAAGTCTCCTTACACTCTACTAACCATGCGCTTTTATTGGGTTGCAGATTCTCCCTCTGAACCTGCAAACTCCCTCTCAAACTCGACTCTTTCCAAGTCTCAAGAACATGATTCTTCCCTTGAACTATAGGTTTGTCCATCAGTCGATTTAGACCACTCTTTGTAACTCCAATGACTGCTCTAGCAGATTTAGAGCCTTTGGGCCTAAGTATTGTTTTCCCATCTCGGAATAGCACCTCAATGTGAAAATTTCACCACTAAAATCCTATTGCAACAACTGGAATTAAATCTTCTAACTATAAATTAATTATGCAGTTTATTGCTACAGCAACAATGAATTAATCACACTGCAACCTTCACAAATAAAAAAATACTACAAAAGAGAAACTAGAATCTGAGAAAATACTGACACACAAAATAAATTTGACACAGTTATTTTTGGAGAAATTATGAGAATTACCAAGAAGAGCCTACTGGAATCACTCAAACATCCAAAAATTTTCTGCAACCTTGCACTGAAAAATTGAGCTGCTCAGTTTGTTGCTCCCTCTGAACAGCAAATTTCCCTGCCAACCTGCACTGAAAAATTGAACTGCCTAGTAATTTGTCCTGCTACTCCCTCTTAACAGCGAATTTTCTTCTTCCACTTCTGAGCTTCCTCGCCTAATCAAAATCGCTCTGATAACATGTGAAAACTTCACCACTGAAATCCTATTGCAACAACTGGAATTAATTCTTCTAATTGTAAATTAATTATGCAGTTTATTGCTACGACAACAACGAATTAATCACAATGCAACCTTCACAAATAAAAAATTATTGCAGAAGATAAACTGGAATCTGACAAAATACTGGCACACAATAAAATTGACGCAGTTATTTTTGGACAAAAGTTCCAAGAAAAACCCAACTTGGGAAAACCAGTGCAACAGCTAAGGGTTTTTATTATTAAGCAGCAGTGAGAAATTCAGAGTACAATAAATATAACCAAACTAGTGAATTTATCCAAGAGGAATACTGGCAAAAATTATATGAGGGAATTTACCCTCACTCCGAGCAATCTCGGCACTTGACTGCCTCTGAAAAGCTAGTTGTCCAACCAACTCTGCACAGGCCCTATGTCATCCTAGCACAGTCCCTCAAATGCTTTGCCTAAATGAGCTACCAATCTAGTCATCCTGCCTACTGTTGACTAAGAAAACGCTCCTTCGGCCCTCTGGAAAACTTTCCTGGCCTCTGGAACTGAAAATGCCTTCCTCTTCAGCTAGATCAAATTGCCCTCTCGAGGCTCTATGCTGCCTCTACACAACCATGAAGAAAATCTCGGCCTCCTCTATCTGACTCTCCAGAACTGGAAATATTCCTCCAAACTCACTGTCTCTACCCCTCTATGTCACAACTTCCCTTCTCTAGCTCGAGCTCTTTCAGCTGCTGCTCTCTGGAAAGTCGAGTTGCACAAGGAAATCGATCTCTTGTGCCCCAAGTGTGTTCTTCCATCTACCCATCAACTTCTTCTTATAATCCAACTATGGGACTCCAACAACCAAGATAAAAAACTTAATCATTCACTGCAATTATTTCCTAGTCAATCTGTGTGAGTTTCTAGAGAAATCTCACCTTCCTCAATTAATTATCGTTAATTAATCATTTTCCCTATCTTAGGGAGAATTTAGTTACTGATTAATTAACTTAGTTAAGGCATCTCTAGGTGGATTTTCCTGAAAGCTTTTCTGGGTTACTCCTAGTGTTTCTTAGCCTCTCTGACAACTATCAAGACTAGAACAGCATCTGATGCTACAAAAACTAACACTCCCTCTTAGCGAGGAAGGTGTTTTATTGCTGAACTACTCCAACACCTTGTCTCTATATCATCCTCCCATACACATTGTTGACCTCTGGCCACTGTGACTGCCTACCACTGCCCATCAACTACTGTGCAACTCTGATGTTGCGTCTATGTTTTTGTTGACACAACGATGCTATAGCCAACTCTACATCTACACTGCAACTCCCTCTCATCTATTGTTATTGCTACTGCAACTATTACAACTGAGAAGCATCCAAAATATTGAATCAACTGTGTCTGTCTGTTGCATCTGTCTCTTGAGCATCTGACTGCTACTAGCGTTTTCTTTGTGCACTGAAGAATCTACGTTGTCACGGACTCTGCCACTTAGCCTCCTGCTCTATTGTCAACACTGCTCTGCGCTCCTCAACACTTGACTGCAACTAGTTTGCAACTGTCACTCCGGAATCTGATTGCATCAACTAACACTAATTCATCCTACCACTGAATATTGTGGGCCCCCATAGCAGGGTAATGATCCATGAAGAAGACACCTCAATGGACCTTGCCCAATCCTCTACGCAACTTTGATCATACACTATTGAAGCCTTTGCGCTGCCACTACAATATATTGCATCTGCGTTGTTGCCATCACTGTAGTTGTGTACAGATCACCTCAGATCCTAAAGTACTAAGCTTCCATAGGGTTGCTCCCTTAAATCTAGACTCCCTCTGAGTCTCGATCTCCCTATGGGAAATATCTTTGCTCCCTCCTGGCAACTCGCACTGTCCTCCTGCACTGCAAACTGGACTGCGTAGCTCTGCACTAGGAATCTTTTGGCTGGAATTGCACCTGCATACTGCAACTGAGCAATTTCCACTGTCTGTGTCACTACAACAAGCTTTGTAACTGTCTCTCAAGTACTGATTGTTGCTAGCTCTGCTACTGTCACTTGACTGCAACCTACTAACATTGAACCTGTAACTATTATATTGTGGGCTCCTATAGCAAAGGTGATGATCCTGCTGCAACAACTGGAACTGATCTCCTTGTTGCTTCTGCACTGGATCCTGACCATATGGCACACTGGAATCTCATACTCCTCTTGGATCTTGGGCCCCACTATCTCCTTTCAAGCCCAGTCCTTGTCTAGGACCCTTCTTCGCTTTGCAACTCACATTGGATAACTCATACTTCCTCCGGCACTTGTCTCCGACAATTAGAATTCAATCTGTTGCCCAGATTTGCATTCTAACTAACTCATACGGCCTCCTCCAGCAATCTCGTACGGCCATCTATGGAAAGCTACAAACTCTGTGAAACTCAAATAACTGGAGAAAATAAAAAGAAATCTCCTCCTCTCTTGCTTGATTGTTGCTCTGCTACTCACACTCCCAACTGATCAAAATCGCTTTGATACCATGTGAAAATTTCACCACTAAAATCCTATTACAACAACCGGAATTAATTCTTCTAACTGTAAATTAATTATGCAGGTTATTGCTACGGCAATAACAAATTAATCACACTGCAACCTTCACAAATAAAAAAATATTGCGGAAGATAAATTGGAATCTCAGAAAATACTTGCGCATGCACAATAAATTTGACATAGTTATTTTTGGACAAAAGTCCCCATAAAAACCCAACTTGGGAAAACCAGTGCAGGAGTTGAGGGTTTTTATTATTAGGCAGCAATGAGAAATTATGAGTATAGTAAATATCGCCAAACTGGCAAATCTATCCAAGAGGAATCCTGGCAAAAATTATCTGCGAGAATTTACCCTCACTCCAAGCAATACTGGCACTTGACTGCATCTAAAAAGCTAGTCATCCAACTAGCTCTTCACAGGCCCTGCGTAACCCTAGCGCAGTCCCTCAAACGCTCTGCTTGAATCAGCGACCAATCTAATCGTCCTACCTGCTGCTCACTGAGAAAACGCTTCTCCGACCCTCTGGAAAACTTTCTCGACCTCTTGAACTAAAAACACCTTTCTCTTTAGCTAGATTGAATTGCCCTCTTGAGGCTTTGTGTTGCCTTTGCGCAAACTCCTGGAGAAAATCTTGGCCTCCTCTATCTGACTCTCCGGAACTAGAAAATTCCTCCAGACTCACTATCTCTACCCCTCTTTATCACCGCTTCCCTTCTCTGGCTTGAACTCTTCCGATTGTTGCTATCTAGAAAGTTGAACTGCCCAAGGAAATAGATTTCTTGTGCCTCAAGTGTGTTCCTCCATCTACCCATCGACTTCTTCTTATAATCTCACTGTGGGACTCCAATGGCCAAGATTAAAACTTAATCAATGGCTAAGATTATTTCCTAGTTGATCTGTCTGAGTTTCTAGAGAAATCTCACCTTACTCAATTAATTACTATTAATTAATCATTTTCCCTAAGTTAGACTTATGAAAATTTTAATTACTAATTAATTAACTTAATTAAGACATCTATAGGTTGATTTTCCTTTAACCTTTTTTGGGTTATGGAGTCCTAATGTTTCTTAGCTTCTCTAACATCTGTCGAGACTAGAACACCATTCGATGCTACAAAAAATAACACTCAAACCCCTTCGCCTCAATCACAGAGACAGAAAACACGTTGCACTTGAGTTGTAGTACCCACAATACATCTTGAACTCGTAGCAGCCCACCTGACTCCATCCTGAATGGCACAACACCTAACCCACTAATAGTCTTTTGGATCTTATTGCCAACCTTCACATGCAATTTTGAGTCCCATTCAGTTAGAGTCTCAAAAACTTCCCACAATCAATTAACCATGCACCCTCGTCAATGGTACCCTTGGAGAAATGAGAAACCAGAGCAAAGACTTCCTCGAACCTTCTTGAGGAGTCAGCTAGCTCAGTTGGAGATGTAGTAGCCATTGTTGTCTCCTCCTTCTCATTATCTCCCTTCTTCTGACGCGGACACTTACTCCATAGCGACCATGCTCGCCATACCTATAACACCACCTTACTAAAGTCCTTTTTCGCTTTGCCCTTCATCTTGTTGAAGAATGTAACCAGTTTCGGTCTTCATAATTGTATCATGACATGATGTAATCATTATTGTATTTGTCAATATATATATATAGATTTGCAAAAGAAAATTTATTTATTTTGAGAATGGGTTTCTTACCCATGGCTATTTGTCCTAGGTCCAAGCACCCATTCAGTGCTCTAAGGGTTTTGTATTGAGTCAAGTCAAAGTCATGATGTAAAAACCCTTTGAGGGCTCATGTATCAAGAAAAGAAAAAAAAAATTATGTAAAAGCATTGTCTAGAATGTCACCAAGACCAGGTCAACTAGTCCTCATCAAGTCGGCCTAGAGAGACCTAATCTAGCCCCAGCAAAAGGTATAAAAGGACTTTGACCTCCTCAAAGACTTACTCATCAAACACTTCCCTTGTATGGTTCTGCAGTGAAGAAAGAGTTGCGAGGGTCCTAGAAGAGGACTCGAAAACAGCAAAGAAAGAAGAAAGGCTAATCTTTCAAGTCTTTTAAATTTCTCGAGGTTTCTATGGAAGACTAGGGTTTCTACAGATCTGAATTTTGCAGAAGACACTGGCAGACTTTGTTGGAGGAGCAGATATCTTGATTGGATGGCCGGCCTGGTCTTGGTATGTGTGTCTAGGGTCTATGGTCTTGGAAGTCTATTTTGAATTGATTCTATAAGAAGTATTTATCTGGGTTTTCCCCTATTGAGGGGTTTTGCCCTGGCCTGGAGCCTATTTCTGGTGTTCCTCTTGCTACTTTTGTGATCTTCTATGTTTGGCATTTTTCTTGATGATGAAAGAACATAATATTCTAAAAGAACTAATAAAATATCACAAGAACTTGTCAAAACTTAAGAGAAATCAAGCTAAAAGCCATAAATATATGCTGCCCTAGATTTCTCAACATGGAATCAGAGCTAGGTTCAACAATTTGAGGCAGCTTGAAGATCACTTGAGTAAGGGTTTTGAAGCCTATCTGAGAAGTCAAAACAAGTAAAAGGAAGGATGAATTGATAGATCAAATTTCTGGACACATATACAAGTCTATTACTCTGAGACTTGTGACAATACTCTGAGATTAGGGCTGCAGACCTGTGCAAGAGTAACATAGTCCTTTTGAACAGCCTAGAAACACCATCTTTAAAGGCCTGGAAGCTAAGAAAATAGACTATAAAGGACCGAACTAATTAAGAGAGAAAACAAAGTTCTGCGCACAAAAATCCTAGATCTTAAGTAATTATTGTAGTCCGAAGTTACAGTACTCTGTGGGTGACCGAATCTAAGTTTGAATGAATCTCTTTGTGGAAAAGAAGGTAGCCCTTCCAGCCAGCAAAGAGCCAAATCAGGTACCGAGTGAATTGGAAGCACTGTGACCCTATTTTGAAAAACCATTTGAAGATACAGACATCAAAGAGGAAACCAAATCTCCTGTGATACAAAACATAATATCTATATATATATATAGTTTGAATCTGAACAGCGATATAGAAGCTGTGATTTGGAAGATTTTTTTTTTCAAGTATGCATCAGTTGTTGACTTAGCAGCCCTCTTATATACTTATCACAATCCTATCAAGACTACACTTTCGTTTGGTGAAGCTCCATAGGACAAGCTCATATATCAGTCTTGTGAAGTGATCCTAATCCACAACTTGTAGAAGGCAGTTAAATCTCATCTACTACTGGTGTTCTAGAAAAGGATATTATTGCCAGCTTGAAAGCATCTACAGTAACAAAAGAGCTGTCCTTGAAGGGTAAAAGAGTCACTGTGTTTGGGTTAGAGAATCCCTTTAAGGAAGAGTCTAGCTACAGGTATCCAAGAACGAATTATTGAATAGATCTTCAAGAAAAAGGCCCATTTCCAAGCAATATTCACAACACTTAAAGAACACAGTCCTGTACATTCATAGTCCAAAGTCTGATCAGCTAAGCCGAGATTCTTATGATAAAAGGAAGCAGTTCTGAGCATACATATATTAAATTCGAGACACATCAGTGATAGTAGAAGCCGACTTTGAAGGTCTCCTCAGTGGTCCAGACCTGTGCAAACCGAGATATTGCGAAGCAGTTCTGTGTGTGTATATATATATTGGAAACATAGGTCACCTATTAAGAAGAACAACTCAAGTATATATATCAATGTTTTGAAAAAGCCCTAACCAGAGGGTCATCTCAAGTTCTTATAGCAGCATTCAAAAGTTCCATTTGTCTTATACATTCTAGAAAGCAGTAAGAAGTCCTAGACCTAGGGTCTAGTCTACAAGGAAAGCCTCAGGCAGTGGAAGAAGTTATAATTTTGTAACAGTGACAGAAAGGACAGCAGGTCCCTGTCTTCAAATTGAAGATCTCTGAGCTCTGTCTGAAGAAGAAGGAAAAGTCTCCCTGGAATCAGTGATAGAAGATCAACTTGAAGCCCTGTAGCAGTCACTCATAAAAGACAAAGTAGCAGCCTTACTGTTTAACTCGTTTAAAAGAAGGCAGCCTCCTACGATCATGAAGGACAGAGGTATGTATATCATATTATTTTGCTTACCGTCTAACATTTAAGGGTTTACTGGCTTATTTGATTCTAGGGTTTGTAGACTTCATTGTTGAAGGTCATTGATATCTAGGAATTGTAAATCCTAGATGGTTCATGAAAAACCCTACCCATATGGAAACCCTATCACTCATTTGCTTGTTCCCTCATCATATCCCTATTTTTTGTTTTCTAAGTACTTGTGGATAGTCTAAGGTATATGATAACCCCAGAATAAATGCATGAGGATGATATGTTAAGCATGATATCTTGTCCCTAAATCTAGGGTCCGTACTTGAAAAACCTAGTAGTCCATCCTTTAAAATTCCATCGATACCCTAGATTGACAAGCTGACATCATGCTTTAATTATTACATGTTTTGTTTGGTAGTTTTGTCAATAAACTTTGCAGGTGCATCATGAAGAAAGCAAAGGAAGATGGATAGATTCTATGTTTTGATAAGTACGATGGAAGGAGGGAACTATAAGGACCCTGAAAATAGTAACTAAATAAACAAGTTAGATCCTTGCGTTCTCTGATTCATAAAATAAGATTCATGTGAAAAACTACCGTGTGAATATTGATGCCTGGTCAAAAAGGTTGGCATTATAAGCTGATAGGTGGAAAGGAAGAATTGGCAACAGCATACTAAAGAATTCATTGTACATCTATAGCAGTCATCTAGCAGATAATAAAAGGTTCATGCAGCAGCTGGTTGGTGAGGATCACTCAAAGATCCTCCATTGGAAGACTTCATGTGAAGATTTATTTGCCTGGTAGAAGAAGGACCATGATGATATTGCCAACATTTGCTCTCAGATTTGGAGCAAGCTTCCTAGAGGCTTGACGATAAAGTTGCAACACGATGATGTCACATGATCAGGCAAGATGAAGGTATGCATGTGTTAAAATATTTCTTTGATTTAACTCCTGGTTTCAGTGTGCAGGAAGGGCAGGTTGCAGGATTATGCCTGGTTGCATTGGCATGTTGTGCTTTGGACTTGTTTGCGCTCTTCCGGGTGAAGACATGATCAACATCCGATATGATCTCGTAAAGTATGAAAATACTGCTGACTTCAGAGGGAGTTACAAATGCCCTGACAGGATGGCTTGATGTGAAGATGACTCTTCCTGATGATTGAATATATGATGAAGGCAAGATATGACATATTGTGAAGAAAGCTACTATGATCCGATGACTCTGATATTTGATGGTTCGATATGATTCTGCTACCTGGAAAGATACATTGCACGAAGATATGTGACAGATAGAAACTATAAGATTGTGACTCAAGTCCGTAAATTGAGTGGATGACTTTGGCATATGGTCTAAAGGAATTGATACCACAATGACAGGAAAGGTAGAAGTTTACAGATAACTGAATGATCATGTCTTGAAAAGATCACTTTACCGATGATCAGAGGAAGCTATCTTCAAACTCTATAATGACTGGTTCGTGAATATGCAGCAGGTAAAGATTGATGATATGGAAAGTGAGAAGAATGTAACTAGTTTCAGTCTTCATAATTGTATCATGACATGATGTAATCATTATTGTATTTGTTATATATAAAAGAAAAATTATTTATTTTGAGAATGGGTTTCTTGCACATGGCTATTTGTCCTAGGTCCAAGGACCCATTGAGTGCTCTAAGGGTTTTGTATTGAGTCAAGTCAAAGTCATGATGTAAAAGCAGTTTTAGGGCTCATGTATCAAGAAAAAAAAAAAAAATTATGTAAAAGTATTGTCTAGAATGTCACCAAGACCAGGTGGGCTAGTCCTCATCAAGTCGGCCTAGAGAGGCCTAATCTAACCCCAACAAAAGGTATAAAATAGGACTTTGACCTCGTCAAAGACTTACTCATCACACACATCTCTTGTATGGTTTTGTAGTCAAGAAAGAAGTGTGCGGGTCCTAGAAGAGGACTCAAAAACATCGAAGAAAGAAGGAAGGCTAATCTTTCAAGTCTTTGAAATTTCTCGAAGTTCCTATGGAAGAATAGGGTTTCTATAGGTCTGAATTTTTCAACAGACGGGCAGAATTTGTTGGAGGAGAAGATCTCTTGGTTGGATGGCTGGCCTGGTCTTGGTATGTTGGTCTAGGGCCTATGGTCTTGGAAGTCTACTATGAATTGATTCTATAAAGAGTTATCGAGGTTTTCCCCTATTGAGGGGTTTTTCCCTGGCTTGGAGCCTATCTCTGGTGTTCCTCTTGTTGCTTTTGTGATCTTCTATGTTTGGCATTTTTCTTGATGATGAAACATAATAATCTAGAAGAAAAACTAATAAAATATTACAAGAACTTGTCAAAGTTTAAGGGAAATCAAGCTAAAATCCCTAACTATATGCTGCCCTAGATTTCTTAACACATCTTTCTTGCAAGTGTCGAGCCATGTTTTCTTCATTAGACTTCTTCTTACAAAGATCCTCGTCCCGGAGTTCCTCTTGGACGAAGTCGTCCCATAACCTGTTCCAATATGGCAGCTTATCTCGAGCAACAATCCCTTTGATAAATGGCTTCCATTCCTTGGTAAAGCCCTTCAAAGCAGTCCTCACTAGCTCAGAATCTGGAATGTTGTCCAATGGCAGCAAGGTCATCACGAACTTGAGAAAGCCTCATCAGATACGGAGACACACCTTTGCCATCCAACATCTTGGTGTTCTTCAGCTTCTCTCTCAATACCAACAACCAGTTCTTGTTCTTATTCTAGAACAAGTCCTGAAGAGCCTTCCACATCTCTCGTGCAGTGTTCTTCCCAGTTAAATGAGGTATCAAGTGATCCTTCACACCATCTAGGATGATTGATCCTTCACACCATCTAGGATGATCAACTTAACCTTCACATCCAAATTTTCATATACTTCTAACTCCTTAGGGTCTGTTGGTTTTTTAATTTCCTTGTCTGCAAACTCCCATATCTTGTTCACCAATAAGACCAACCTGATCATTTCCTTCCAAGGACTATAGTTGGACAACCCATCCAACCTATCCTCATATCTTAGACTAGTAACCAACTTGGCCATGTTGCTAGTCCTTCAACAACAAGGCAACCAACTCCCTCTTGAGTTGTTCATTGTGCACACTCTGATTCAGTTGTCCCTTCAAAGTAGCTCTAATACCATGTTGGTTTTTCCTAGTACTTCAAATCAGGTCTATGTCTAATCACAATCATAAACACACTGAAATACACACAACTTCAAGCTCTTTGCACAACGGAAATGTAACAACAGTGAATCAACAAAGTACACAAGAATCTTGCAGACCCAAAAATTGTTTTTATTACTTCTTTAATAAAATAAACATAGGGCTCCCATACCAATGATCATGGCCCTTACAAAGTCTTGATACAACGAAAAAATAGGGCTTGAAGTTAACAACTTATGGTTGTCAATTTGCCTAAGAATAAGATCAAAACTTAACTTAACTTGTTGTAGCTAGCCTCCAACCCTTTCAATCCACTTTGTCTTGACACCTGGCATGTCCTTTGCCACCTTTACTTAGAGAAATTGCTTCATCAAGACCTCTACACACCAGTTGTTCACAAGGGTATTTGCTTCTTGAAATGCTTGTATACTCAGCTCCAAAAAGGTCTACCACTCGCAATGAATTAGCCATTTAATTCATTGTATATTTAGCTCCAAAACATTAGCTCACTCACAGTGGATTAGCCCTTCCAAGCCATTGTATATTATCCCTAATTCGCTAAGCTTCTCACAGTGATTAGCTCCCCAAATCATTGTACAATTAGCCTTTTTCACAGTTGTCAAACACTCCTTAGATAACAAATTTCACAATCCACCTCAACAATTGATCTCCAACAACAAAACAGCCCTGACCACTGTTCAATAGACATTGTCACACTGCCTGAAGATATCTGCTACCTTTGTCCAAGTCTGAGGCTAATTCGGCCTCTTTTAGGGCTGGCCTGAACCACAGAAAACCCTCCACAATTACTTGAGGAACTTCATGTTGATTTGGGGTAGCATCAGATGTGCTCTAGCCATGAAATTTGGTGGAGAGGTTGGGGCACATGAGATCTCCAATACCTAGAAAGGGTTTGGGCAAATTCTAAACAGACTAGGAGATATTAAAATAATTAATATTTTTAATGGTGTCCCTAAGTCTAAACTTAGGGAAAATAAGATATTAATGTGAATTACTATGAATCTGTGTTAGAATGGTCCAAAAGACATGGATCAAGCCAAATCTAATCTTAGTCGTTGATTAGGGACTTAATCTCGGCCATTGATATGTCAACAGGAAAAGTATAAGAGGAGGCTTGAGGGTCACTTGGAGAGTACACTAGAGTGATTAGTTATTCTATTCTCTAGAGCGGGGTTTGCTAAGAGAGATAAAATCAGTGACCGAGAGAGCAGCTAAGGGGCATTGAGTACAGAGAAACAGAGAAGGCAGAGATTGTGTCCAGAGAGCAGCACAGCAGCCAAGGAGAGTGACGCAAAGCCAGCAAGGGCTCACGCAGAGGCAGCCAAGTGTTGCGCAGAGCACCAAAGAGGCCAGCGAGTCTGACGCAGAGGCTCGGGAAGTTGACGCAGGGCCTCCTAGAGCTGATGCATGGCCTCCTGGGGCTGACGCAAGGCCAACGTGAGACATAGAGGGGCTGACGCAGTCCCGATTGGGTAGACGCTGGGGTTGTAGAGCAGTTTTGTGATGAGGAGCTGCCGAAAGGATTTTTTGGGGATTCAGCGAGGAGATTTCTCTCAAACTGTGAGGTATAGCTGCTAAGGAAATTCTCTGTTGGGTAGGCTAGTTTCGGCACCCAGATTGTACTCTGATATTACTTAATAAGAAAACCCTCAGATAGTTGCACCAGTTTTCCTGCATTGGGTTTTTTCAGGGACATTCGTCCAAAAATAATGGTGTCATGTTGTGTGTTTGTTCTTGTTTCTTTTAGTTGTTGATCTGCAATATATTGAGCATGCACTGGTGTTTATTTTCAGTATTTACTTTGTAAATAACTTGTTAAAGAAAAATAACAATTAGGTAGGAATAAATCAGAAAAAGTGCATGAAGGGTTTCTAAACTAAGTAAACTTAGAAACTTCAACATGGTATCAGAGCATGATTGCAGATCATAGGAGGACTAAAAGACATCAGCCGAGCGGAGCAATAGCAGCAGAAAACAGTTGTCCCGAGGTGACAGAAGTTGTTTCTAGCAGCGCAGAAGCCAAGAAGTGTGACGCAGAGCTAGCCAAAGCCACGCAGAAGAAGTCGGGAGCTGCGCATAGCCTCAGAGAGGCCAGCGTTGCTGACACAGGGCATCCCAAGGCTGACGCAGACCCATCTGGGGTGACACAGAGCCAGCGTGAGGCAAAGAGGGGCTGATGCAGTTCACAGAGCGACAGTTGCTGGAGTCTAAAAGGCTGCAGAAATTGCAGAGTGGAGCTGGTGAGGTACTGTAGTCAGAACAGTACCTGACAGAGCAGGGCCAGAGGAGTTGTTACCGAGGGTTTCTAGCCCAGGAACCTAGATCAGCAGTGTAGTTGCACAAGACGATCAGAGTAGGGGGCATCTCGATAAGTGGCAGAAGGATTTCCAGGAGGTAAATCAGGACTCAGAGGGAGTCCAAAAGAGAACTTCTAGACGAGAAGTAGAGACTCAGAGGAGTCGAACAGAGAACTTCCAGGAGGGAAGTAGAGGAGCGTCATGGCACTACATGGGGTAAGAGACCAGGATAGACTGGACGGAGCATCGAACTTCGCAGTCTGGAAGGCCAAAATCTTATCAGTGCTTGACAGGAATCGTGTCAAGAACTTCGCCTTGAAGGTTATAGCTATCCCAGTCGACCCCAATGATAACGACAAGTACGAAGAGGCGATGGCAAGGGCCATGTGCATTATCCTTGACGGGGTCAAGGATCATGTGGTACCACATACAGCCGAGAAGGAAATGGTAGTTGAGATGTGGGAGGCTCTCAAGAACCTGTACCAACATACTTATGTGCAAAGAAGAATGTTGCTCGAGAACCAGATGAGGTCGTATCAGATGAAGAAGGGTCAATTGATTGACACCTTCCTCGGAGGACTGAATGAGATCCGAGACCAGTTGACTGCTATAGGAGCAACACCGGATCAGGAACTTATGGTGAGGACAGCCCTGAATGTTGTCTCAAAAGATTGGGAAGTGTTTGTCCAGAGTATCCTGGGCAGAGGGACTCTCCCACCTTGGGACGAGATGTGGGCAGCTCTTCGCCAGGAAGAGATCAAACGGCAATCGAAGACAGGTAGCAGCAGCAAAGGGATCAAGGTCAAGTAGGAGGAGGAGGATGTGGCCTAGCATCTGAGGGAAAGCAGGAGAATCGGGAGAAGAAAGATCTCTCCAAGATCAAGTGCTTCCACTGTGGGGAGATGGGTCATTATGCGACCTAGTGCCCAAGGAAGAAGAGTAAGGGAGAGTCTTCTGAGACTAAGGCAGCGCCAGCACGGGTAGAGAAGGAAATTTTGACAGACGATGACTGTGCCATGAGTGCACACGCACCACTTGAGCAGAAGTGGGGAGACATCGAGTTGTAGTCAGGTGGACTACAGGCGATGAGGGGCAGGATCCTTGAGGTACTCAACCTCTTGGATTAGACCTTGCTACGGGTGCCCCGACAAGGAGTAACAGGATTGGTTGAGTGGGTAGAGACAGATGCGGATGGAGCGGCAGAGAGAGCTACAGTGCAGGAGTCCCGAGACAACGCAGAGCTAGCAGGCTGCAACAGTGCGAGAGGCACAGGAGTGTTGCACCAGTGTAGTAAGGCACAGAGAGGCGTGCAACAGTGCGAGATGCATGGAGTTGTTGTAGCAGCGCAGAGGTCAGAGAGGGAGCACTGGTCAGTGGCAGAGGGAGCTTCAACATCAGTGGGTGTCTCTAGCCCAACAGGGAGGTCAAATTGGGAGATTAGTTACTTACTTCTCAGTAACAGAGTTGCAGTGCATCAGTGGGTAGCACGATGCAGCATGATGAGAGGAGGTGCAGTGCAGATACAGTGCTAGGAGAAAGGACCAGCAGCAGCATGGACACAGAGGGAGCTGTCGTACAGATGCAGCAGTGGCAGTGGCAGAACCATGGGCAACAGTACAGGATGCAGCAGTGCAGAGGATGTTGGGTAGGAAAGCCTAGCATCAGCACAGGTACCGATGCTGGATGATCAGAGTAATACTTAGTGAGGAGTATTGCTAGAGCACAGTGCTCGCTAAGAGGGAGTGTTGATTTGGGGTAGCATCGGATATGCTCTAGCCACGAAATTTGGTGGAGAGGTTGGGGCACATGAGATCTCCAATATCCAGAAAGGGTTTGGGCAGATTCTAAACAAATCAAGAGATATTAAAATAATTAATATTTTTAATGGAGTCCCTAAGTCTAAACTTAAGTAAAATAAAATATTAATGTGTATTAATATGAATCTATGTTAGAATGGTGCAAAAGACATGGATCAAGCCAAATCTAATCTTAACCGTTGATTAGGGACTTAATCTCAGCCGTTGATATGTCAACAAGAAAAGTATAAGAGGAGGCTTAAGCGTCACTTGGAGAGTACACCAGGGTGATCAGTCATCCTATTCTCTAGAGCGGGGTTTGCCAAGAGAGATAGAATCAGGGATCCGGAGAGCAGCTGAGGGGCATTGAGTATAGAGAAACAGAGAAGGCAGAGATTGTGCCGGGAGAGCAGCGCAGCAGCCAAGGAGAGTGACCCAGAGCCAGCAAGGGCTCACGGAGAGGCAGCCAAGTGTTGTGTAGAGCACCAGAGAGGCCAGCGTGTCTGGCGCAGAGGCCCAGGAAGCTGACACAGGGCCACCTGGGGCTGATGCAGTGCCAGCGTGAGACACAGAGGGGCTGACGCAGTCCAGATTGGGCAGAGGTTCAGGTTGCAGAGCAGTTTTGTGCTGAGGAGCTGCCGGAAGAATTTTTCGGGGTTTCGGCCAGGATATTTCTCTCAAACTGTGAGGTATTGCTGCTAAGGAAATTCTCCGTTGGGTAGGCCAGTTTCAGCACCCAGATTGTACTCTGATATTGCTTAATAAGAAAACCCTCAGATAGTTGCACCGATTTTCCCACATTGGGTTTTTCCGAGGACATTGGTCCAAAAATAATGGTGTCAAGTGGTGTGTTTGTTCTTGTTTCTTTTAGTTGTTGATCTCCAATATGTTGAGCATGCAATGGTGTTTATTTTCAGTATTTACTTTGTAAATAACTTGTTAAATAAAAATAACAAGTAGGTAGGAATAAATCAGAAAAAGTGCATGAAGGGTTTCTAAACTAAGAAAACTTAGAAACTTCAACATTTCATTCCTCCACAACAGATGAAACCAAGGCTTATTAGGCCTCTTTCAAGGTTTCAACCCTCCTCTTGCACAAAACTGAGCTCGGATGACAGACAAACCTGGGATGGCTTCTTCCTCCTAAACTCAGCTTAGGCAAATCCCTTTTAGGGCACAAAACTACCACAGAACCTTGGCCTTCACTCTTGAGCAAACTCCACTTGTTTTAGACACCAAAATAAACCACAAATTACTCCTCTTTACTACAGCCTCTCCT
Organism: Pinus tabuliformis; assembly: GCA_031772625.1. Taxonomy (NCBI): domain Eukaryota; kingdom Viridiplantae; phylum Streptophyta; class Pinopsida; order Pinales; family Pinaceae; genus Pinus; species Pinus tabuliformis. The sequence goes on from CM062816.1 coordinate 771,431,161, forward strand.
AGGGGTTACGAGTTCTTCTAGGGCTCGATATGCTTCTTGAGATCACTTGCAATGTGTGTTCAGATGACCTCAACGTCTTCCTAATATATAGTGTTCTTGGCGGAGTAAATTAGCCACCAAGGGTCATGTCCTTGTCCCTAACCAACTTGAGCCTACATGCTCAAACACAACTTATATTAGAAATAAAAACTATTTTTTCGTCTTAAACCAACTCCTTTGGGTTCAAAACCCACCTCTTGGGTACATTTCCCACAAAACTTCATTTTCGTGGGTTTTCTCCACACAACCTAGTACACCAAGGCTCGTGGGAGTACCTCCCAAGCTACAATTTCAATAGTATAGGAGTTGAAAGCTCACCATTGAAGTGGATAGTTGTACGTGGGCCACTAAGGGGCAAGCCATAATGGACAAAGTAAGGACAAAATGGTATTGAAGTGAGTGAGGGAGCACTAAGAAACATCAAATGTGAGGGAGCAATTACTAGTTGGCTATGTCGACATAGCATGCAATAACATTCATGAATAAAATGTCATGAGATTCCCTAAGTTGTAGAAGATGCCTCTCATATGTTGTAACTAGCTCGATACCATCACCTAACTCCCTATGAAGGCCCAAGATTCTAGGTCAATCTCTAGTGCCTATGAGGACCTGGTCCAGGCATCGAAATCCTATAAGTGGATAACCTCACCAAGACTAGAGTAATAAGAAACACCAACGTATAGGTTGGAGAATGGATCTTATTTAGACTCAGGATGAGAATCAAAGTATGATGAAGTGAGGGATGTAGAATATAGCAATATGAATATTTCTCAAACAATAGAGGCCATTCCCCAACGTTGATACATTTAAATCTGGCATACCCATTGGAGATAACAACAAGAGTACTACCCCAAAGAGAGTCACAAATAAAGCAACCAACCCTTTCGAAATCCCTAATGTTATAAGAATGATGAATCTCCAATAAATAGGCCAAATCCCATTAATAACATGAGATAGTAAGAGGTTGTTGCCATAGGTTTGCATGGGTCTCAATACAAAAAAGGAGTTTGTTGTTGATGCTTGTAGTTCGGGCAAGTACTAAAGCACAAACCCCCGATGTTATAAGAATGATGAATCTCCTACAAGTAGGCCAAATCCCATTAATAACATGAGATAGTACGAGGTTGTTACTATAGGCTTGCATGGGTCTCAATACCAAAAAGGCGGTTATTGTTGATGCTTGTAGTCGGGCAAGTACTTTTTCACAAATGTAAGTTTCTAGGCATGTAGAAATCACCTACAGTCTCCTTAAATACTTGCTCAAGTGTTAGCAAGTTGCTATTGTAACTCAGCCTAAGTCTAACTTAAGAAAAGCACATAATTATTATGTTGGCTTATTGAGCTAAAGTAAACTTAGGAAAAGTAAAGTAAATTACTTTGGTGAATATGTTTTAATCTCAACCCTTGACCTCAAGTGAGACGAGATCTAATCTTGGTGGTCAATCACTTTGAAGATTAGGGTTAGGGATTTAGCTCAATGTAAAGCTATAAAAGGAAGGCTAGGAAGAAGGAGAAGACGCCATACAACAACACAAGATTGATAGAGGCTTCTCAATGAGTTTGTTGGATCCAAGGAAGGGGCAGCAAGGAGATCCAAATCAGCCAAGGAGGGCTTGATCAGCTAGATGAGATCCAGTGTTGTATGTAAATCCTCAATTGGGCCATTTTCCCACGAAAGGAGCCCAAGTAAGTTCAAAACTTAATAGAGGTTCTCTGGTTGGGCAGAATCTATGTCATTTTTGTAATTGAGATTGGAATTGTTTGTTTTCCATTGAATTTATGTTTTTAATATCCTAGTTGGTGCTTGTATTCAGTAGACGTAAATCTACATGGAACTAATTGTTGGTTTGGTAGAATAAGAATGACTAACACAGTATCAGGGTATAAACTCTAAAGAAAGCCAATCTTTGAATCACAAGTGCCAGGTTCGTACTGTATCAATGGGGCCCAGTTTGGTCGTGATCGTACGAGAAAGGAATATTTTTAATAAAGACTGAAGAAATTAGTCATACACTACACTAAAGCAACAAAAATATTCGGGAGGGCCAAAAAAATTTCACTGAGTTAAATGAATAAATAAAAAGAAATTTTTTTGTAAGGAAGGAGGCCTTGGGCTAACTACAACCAAGACAACTTTTTTAATAAAACAAAAACAAAAAAATGAAACGAATTTTTAATCGTGGTGGTGGCCAACAAGGTTGTTCAGCCACAATCGTCGAAACAAAGCACACAGGCAATGGCTTGATGGTTGATAGCCGATAGTCACCTAGCCACCAATTAGCCACAGCACGAGAGCACTAGGCATAAATCATTGGCATAGACACAAAGAGGGGGCGGGGTTAACAATAGTCGTACACTGAAGGGGGGGATGCAAAAAGTGACCTGTGCCAACAAGCCACCACAATTTGCACGCAGTATATAGGGTGTAAGATTCAACAAAGGTCACAGCACACGGGATGTCAAAAAAACATGAAGAGAACATAGAAGGTGAACAGAAGTAGTGGTGGATTGGTTGTCGAAAAGCTTGGCCACCTACAACTGGCCAAGAAGAAAGGTGCACAAACCATTATTGGGGCCAGTAGCGACACAATTGGTGGAAAAGAGACTATCAAAACAGATGGAGCAATCGACAAGCCATCAGTAGCTGTGCAGGGGTCTAGTATGTCAACGATGAAAGAAAGTTCGCAAGCTGACAAAGGTTTTCAAGGGACACTCAACAAGTGCATGATTGTAGAGAGGCCACACTCGCAAAGAGATTGGTCAAGGGCAACAGCAGTCGAGGAACGTCAATCGGAGCATATCGACCAAGAGGTCCAAGCTACATGAATGCCATGCATAGGGTTCTGACCATATAGGCGACAAATTAAACGGGCCAAACACTGTGTAAGTTATTGAGCAGCGTGTATTGCATTCAGGCCGCTGGAGGTGACTAGCAGTTGGTGGCAACTAATAGAGCTTCCCTATGGAGCTGTGGATACAGGGCTCAATCATTGAGTGGAAAGTGAACCAAAAACCAAGTGCACAAGCTCTAATAAGTATTATCAAGAAGGACACAAAACCGAAGGCGAACATAGCCAAAATAGCCACCAAGTAGCCAGGCAGCGATAGCTATAAATGCTGGCAGTAGGGCATAGGCATGGTCGATGTCCATGAGAGTTTGGCAAAAGAGACAACAATATCAATCTGATTGGTGGAGATCAGCCCTTAGAGGGAGAGAAGGAGATCGTACCAATCAGGGTGTGGTAGAAGTCTTCAATGATTTTCCGATGGCATTAACCAATAAAAGGTTCAAGGACAAGTTAGACGGAGCCTACAACTTCAGTCAATGGAAGGAGAGTATAACACCGATTGTCAAGAAGAACATCCTATGGGACTTTGTAATCACCAAGATTATAGCTCCTTCAAATGCTACAATTGTAGAAGCTTATGAGTTGAAAGATGTGAAGGCCAGACATATCATCATGGATGGGGTGAAAGATCGTGCAATTCCTCACATATTAAGGAAGGAAAGTGCTTTTGAGATGTGGACGACTCTAATGAACCTATATCAGAGTGACAATCAAAATTGGAAAATGGTGTTGAGGCAGAAGCTCAGGAACACCAAGATGATTGAATCAAACACCATGGCATTACACCTCACAAGAGTTTAGAAAGTTTGAGATGAGAATGAAGTTTTTCGGGTAGCCTTGCCAAAATATGAGCTTGTAAGGACAACACTAAGCGGGTTCTAAAGACTCTGGGTTCCCTTAGTGACAGGCATTCTAGCAAGAAAAAATATACCATATTATAACAGACTGTGGGATGACTTCACTTAGAAGGAGCTCTGGGAGAAATCCTTATCTAGAGGACAACAAAATAGTGAGGATGATGAGAACCTTGCTCTTGCTAGTCAAGTGATGAGGAGCAAGGGTTCAAGTAGCAAGGGTAAGGATTCAACCTCACAACTGAAGGACACTATGCTTCACAGTGTTTGAAGAGGAAGAAAGGGGGAATGGGCACACAGCTAGTTAGGGCTGCATTGGCAAAACCTCGGGAGTCTGCTAAGAAGTTCTAAATAAAATTCATACTTGTTTCTTGCATTACCTTAGGCACATTACAAGTGAGTGCGTGGTTGCTAAATAGCAGAGCCACAAGGCATATGACAAGAACACAGGATCAGTTCTATAACCTGATCGAGTGGGACTCAAAACTACATGTGGAGTTTCATGATGATGCTCAACATGCAGTTAAAGGAGTTGCAACAATGATATTCCAACTTGAGTTAGGGATCAAGATGGAAGTAAGGACGTGTTCTGGGTGTTGGAACTTATGTGGAGCTTACTCTCAATCTCCATGACGAAGAAGAAGGGGTTCTATGTTGCTTTCCAGAATGCAAAGGTATTGATCAGACTCAGGGGATCTAGCTATGATGAGGGACATGTCATAGGAGTTAGAGAGAGCAACATATATAAGCTAAAGGGCCAGCCTATTCAAACAACAACACAAAGTAAACCAATGTTCATGTTCAGGAAGGGAGGAGCAGTCTACAGATTACTCCAAACTTGTCAAGAAGGTCTCTTGGTTCAAGATGACCTTACAGGATGTTGAAGAGGAGGGGGCATCTAGGAATCAAGCCAAGGACAGTAAGATTTCAAGGATGTTTCCAGACCAAAACGCAGGAAAGGCTTCCATTTCAGAGTAGGCAGCGAAGGCAACATATGCAGTTCCAAGATTGAAGTAGATTCCAGATTGCAAAAGTACCTCCCTCGCCTAAGAGGAAGTTTTGATGTTTGTAGCTCGAGCAAGAAATTTTGCATAGGCCAAAGTGTCTAGGCATGCAAAAGTCGTCAAAAGTCTCCTTAGAAACTTGCTCAAATGTGAGTAAGTTGCTATTGTAACTTAGCCTAAGCATAACCTAGTAAAAGCACATAATTATCTTGTTGCCTTATTGAGCCAAAGTAAACTACTTTACTGAATATGTTTTAATCTCAACCCTTGATCTCAAGTGAGGTGAGGTTTAATCTCAGTCGTCTATCACTTTGGAGATTAGGGCTAGGGATTTACCTCAATGTAAAGTTATAAAATCAAGGCTAGGGAGAAGGGGAAGACACCATACAGCACAAGATTGAGAGAGGATTTTCAGTGAGTGTGTAGGGTCCAAGGAATGGGCAACAAGAAGATACAAATCAGCCAAGGAGGACTTGATCAGTTAGATGAGATCTAATGTTGTATGTAATACCTTAGTTGGGACATTTTCCCAAGAAGGGAGCCCGAGTAAGTTCAGAACATAATGAAGAACTCTTATTCGGTAGGATCTGTGTGAAAGTTTTGTGATTGAGATTGGTACTATTTGCTTTTCACTTAATTTATGTTGTTAATATGCTAGTTGATGCTTTCATTCAGTAGACACAAATCTACTTGGAACTAATTGTCAGTTTGCTAAGGTAAGAAAATTTAGCAATCACTAGACCCAATCACATCATAAAATGTCCATAAGGATGGCCAAAACACACCAATACAATTCCAACAAGCAATGGAGATATTGGGTGACTCAACCACTACAATGAGGACATTATTTGGATGAGAGTACAAAACCATCCTAGAGGGACAGAATCTCGAATAATTTCATTGGATCACAAACAACTACCCATTTACCCTCTTTTTGAATTGCCACACTTTATTCTCTAAATTGTCTAAGTTCATCTAGGACTTTGTGAAGTTAACACCCCAGAAACTCCTACATATAAGGGAGGAAATTCATCTCTTATCCTAGAGGGATTTATGACAATCACCAAGGGTGCCAAAAACGATTGAGGAACTGATTGGCTCCAACCCATGCTCGTTCAAGGTTTATGTCCTTAAGATCAAGGAAATCACGAAGAAAAGTAGTGTTCATCTACATAGGCTCCGATGAGAAAGAGCAGGCAAGATGCACACAATCTAAGACTCAACACCTTTCACTACCTAAGATGTTGATCGGTGATTTTGGATTAAGCTATTGCGCCCACTTAAGTTTGTTGTTGAATTTTTGTTTCTTGCTTGAATTGTGCTTGTATGGAGCACATCTATTCTTACATGTTCCTCAAATCTAAAATTTCAGTTTGTAGTGAGAAGGCTTCCTTGATCGGAAATTGAAGAGAGAGATTCCATAAACTATTCATTTTTGTGACTTTTTTGGTCAAGGCTATGGTTCCTAAATTCAGCCTCCACAATTTTATTTTTATAGCCAAAGATAGACGCAAGCAACCCACTATTGTTGAACTCCAAATGATCCAACCTTGCCAAGATTGCTCTGTATCAAATGCCCAAAGGGAAATCTCTGTTAAACGAAGATTTCATTGAATAGATTATGTGTTGAGAAATCTAGGGCAAACAGTTATGGTATTTATTCAATTTGATTTCTCTTTTATCTTTGACATTTTCTTGTGAGTTAGATTAAGACATTACCATCATTATTTGGTTTTTTTCATCATCAAGACAAATGCCAATAAGAAGATCAAACACAACAGCACTAGACGTAGGCTGCTAGCCAAGGCCAAAACCTCTCCCAGAGAGGAAAACCCCACAAAAATCTCTTCTTTAGAATTTAAATGAAGACTTCTTGACCTTGACCTTGACTTTGACCAAACCTTCCAAGAGATGAGCCAACCAAACCCTTAAACAACTCTGCAAAACAAGATTGAGGAAACACTAGGTTCTCCTCCAAAACTTGCACATGTGGGCAGTAGGGACAGAGATTTCCTTCGTTAATCAATTTGTTGATCTCCAAAGAACTTCGTTGGCTTCCAATAGAACTTCGCTCTCCTTCTTTCTTCCTTGCCTAGACTTCGCTAGAAAACAAAGATACATCACTTGATTGATGTCTTCCAAATGAGGTGAGGTTCCTCTTTATATAGGCTTTCAAAAGAGCGAATTAGGCCTCCTTGGGCCGACGTGAAGAGGGTTGGTCGACTCATCCCTTAGAGGCTTCTAGACATCACATTTTACAATAATAATTTTCCTTCTTTGTTACATGAGCCCTCTAGGGGCTAGTACATCACGACTTTGACCTTTTTACTTGTCAACAAGACCCCTAGAGCACTCAATGGGTGCTTTTCCCTAGGACCACAACATGATGGGCAAGAAACCCATTTCAATAAAAATGAATTTCTTTTACAAAGAATTTTCCTTTTCTTTTTCTTTTTCTTTTTCTTTTGACAAGTACATCAATAATTACATCAAGTCATGACTCATATACAATTTATGACAACCAACACTAGTTACATTTCAACATTTTGTACTATGAATAGTGTTGTAGCTACTTTCCACATCCTATATAGAAATACACCAAAGTAAGACAACTTTATTATACACTCATTTACATCCCTAAAGTAGTCATTTTGCAATATGTAGAGCTTAGGGAACAACTAACTAGCACAGCTTATTTTTCTCCTTGACACAAGAAGCAACAATGATCACTTCCTATTGAAACTTAAAGTGCATCTCCTCTCCACCAATGTAAAACTCAAATTATCAAGATGAACAATGTTGCCCAATGAGGCTCCAATATAGAAGATAATTGTTGTCTTGCAATATGCAAACTTATATCAACACATTATATGTTATGGAATATCCATCTTGTTTGCAATATCTCTTCTGCACGTTATAAATATTAGATCTATTCCTTCAACTTGTCTGCCTCCGTAAAATAACATATACCAGCAAGAATTTCTGCTTCCAGCATCACCTATAATCATTTGCACTAGTGGATTTTGAAAACTTAAAACAAGAGCATTCTTTACATGCATGAAGATCAGAACTATCAAGGTACCTATAAGAATAATATGCACTAAATGTTGTAGAATTAAAAGTAGCTCCACGTACATAAGAAGAAATTATAAGATGGCATATAAATTTACAATGAATAAAAGAACCAGAATTGAACATTTTGAATTCTTTAAAGTCTTACATACCCTCCCATATTAACATCATTTGTCAAATCCTCCAGAACTTTTTCTACCACTATCTTCAACCTTCAAAACAGAAAAGGCACTAAGAAACCATTATTTTTTAAGAGCATCCAAAATATACCAAAAAACCATTCCTATTGAACTCCAAAACTAAATATTCAAATTCACTTAAGACAAGAAGTACCTTTCAACCTTTTGATGGAAAAAATTGCATGTTTCTTCAAGCATACACTCTATCATCCGAAGGTGGAATGGAATTGATTCTTGTAAAGTAGAGGTGTTTCTCTTTGCATACTCAACCATAGACAATGCAAAAGCTTCCCTTTCTCTATGCAAAACACATTGAAAAGTAATGAGAAAGCAAGGTAAAATTGGTATTTGTCTTATTAACAACAATAAGGGAGGCAAGGGAGAATTCAAAGGATTTCCAACACAAAATAACAATTATCAATTTCCTTGTGCTTTTCTAATTCCATTTCATCTTTCCCAGCAATGCATTTTAGTTTTTCAAGGGAAAAGGGTATCACACCAAATACACAATTCTTGTTGTGATGCTTCAACAAGGCAACAAAAGAGTAAAGAGGCTTTGGCAGAACCAAAGGATAACGATATTTTCAACTAAAACAAGTAGATCGGAGTGTAAAGAAGCTATCCACATTGAGCTAGTTCATAAGTTTCTTTACAATGAGCTTCTTTGCAGCATGCACTTATTTGCATGGTAGTTTCAATCTAATCTCAACACACATAATGTAAAATGGACATTTCAAACATTCTCAAATTAATCAATGACATGACTAGAAAAAATTCATGTCTTTATTACAGTTTACGATGGGTATCATTCGGGCTTCCTATAATATCAGTCAACTATGACACCACTCTGAAATGGACTCCACCACTCTTGCACTTCACATTGTCTTCAGTCTTGCTGGTTTGAGCTTCTTCTCAGTGTTTTAGTGTTTCTTCAGCCTTTTTCACTTTTCTTGGTCTTTTGCATGGGAAGTTGGTATCTTCCAGATATGACCAGGTCTTTGTTGGCTCTGCACTTTTCCACAATCAACTTCATGTTACTTGATTGATTGGTATGAAATCACACATTCAAATCCTTTAGCAATGCAAAATGAAATGAATTTTTAAGATTGGTGTTTGGTTTGGTAATATTAGTGAATTGGGGCCAGTTATAAAAGGGCCTACATGTAGATGCATATAAGAAGATTTATTTTAGAGGGCAAAACTTGGGATACATGTTACATGTTAATCTATTCAAAATTTATGAATAGTGCTTGGTACATGTTACCCCTCATGTCAGCAGGGGTACATATGAACGCTTTGTAGTATTTATCACCACCATTATAAGCCCAAGGCCACAAGTCAAAAGCGATGTAAAAACCATGTAAGGTAATGTATTAGGTTTTGACCTATGTCTTTTGAATCTAATATCTATATCTGTTGTCTTGGTTCGACCAAACTAGTCCTTTGAAGTTTCACTTTGGGCTACTCTCATGCTATACAAGATTAGAAGGCCTTAGGTGAACTCTCTTAAGGACTCATGGTTTTATGGGAGCCTACATTTTTACGGGTGATCATTGGTATATGAGCCAGTCCAGCTAGCATCGAGGTGCACCTATGTCATTCCACATGGTTATGGTCTATAGAGTCTGTAGGTGGCCTTGACTTTGGTGCAGTATTCCTCAAACAACTCTCAGAGCATGGCAATATCATTTAACAATTTTCAAGTTCCGTGAGGCAATTCACAATTCCCAATGCAAAGTGGTCCCAATGATAAAAAAGTCAACATGGTCTCAGATTATGCAGTTTGACGAGAGGATTCCATGCAACGTTTAAGTTTTCTAATTAAGGGTGCCAATCGCTACTTACAACTTGGTTGAACTTGGTCAATAGCTCAAGCAAGTTTCTAGGTAGCAAAAAAGGCACAAAGTTGAGCAGAATGATGCATGCATAATGTCCAAATGGACCTACTCAACAAGAGGAACAAATCCCAAGTTTCATATTTTCCAAATCCTCAATGGTGTTATAGATTATGCACTTGGGCGTGATGATTTGGCAAAACAAATTTCCAGATAGCATAACAAGGTCATATTTTGTCAAAATTTGACATGTAATATGTCAAAATTGGTCTACAGAACAAGAGGAACAAACCCCATGTCTCGATTTCTCCAAATTCCCAAGGGCATCAGAAATCCAACACAGGGCATGACGGCATGGCAAATGGTGATTATGTGGCAACACAATGCATAATTTGGTCAAACAAAGGACCCAAATGAAATCAAGTCGAGTTACGACAAACCCAAGTGGCAAAATTGGCAAATTCATCAAGGCATTGGAGAATTACAAAAAGGTGGTCAAGTACAATTTAGTAAAAGACAAAGTCAATTCAAAGTTTCAAACTAGCCCTTGGACAAGTTAATTAGTTGTTAGTGTCTATCTAGTGGTTGGGCACTTCACAGACCAAGTAGTTGAATAATGGGCCAAGAAAGTAGTTGTTAGAAGACAAATTATCTATGTTGCACATGGACCCGTCCCCCCCCCCCAAAAAGCCCTTCGTCCCCTGCATCTCCACGTTCTGGGGACTTAAAAACACCTAGGAACAATTCCAGAAAGGTAAGGGACCCCATTGGGGACTCAGGGACTTTTAAGGCATTCCCAATCTGTCCCTCACTCAAATCGAGGACTTTTTTTATAGGTTTCGGTTGTCCCTAGAAAAAATCAAGGATGTTTGACCGAGCAATAAAAGAATATTTAAACCACCTGCACCATCTAAACCCTACGCACCATAACATTTCGGGTTTCCCTATGCGGCATACATTTCCCAAAGCGATGACTCTGTTTCATTTTTACTCTATGGTGGTTGCAGTTCACAACAGTGGTTGCGGTTTACAACAGTGGTTTTTTTTCGTGGTTGTGATTTTGCATGGTTCCCAGTTCCATCTTCAACAACACTGCAGAGTCGTGGTTCCCAGTTCCATCTTCAACAACACAACAGACTCGTTACCACCACATCACAGGCATGTCGTGCGACTCCAATTCCATTCCAATCCTGCATTTATGATTTTACATATTAAAATTTCCTTAAATAAAAACGCGTTTACAAATATCTCCTGTTCTCATTTTTCTGAGTTTTGTTTATCACATTGTCATTCGGTGATCACTTTTTCACCCATGCCCTAGACCCTCAATATATAACTCCACCTCGTTTGGACTATTGGAAACAGTATGGGACATTAACACGAGCCAGGAATACTCCAGGTCTACGCTCATCCCCAGATCTTGGTTGGCGGGGCTACACACCTTCGTTTCCCTAATCTTTGGGTTACCCTTTATCCTTCGTAAGACAGAGATTTATCATTTAAGGAGGGATACTAGCATTGATCAACAGATAGAATCCCTTATGTAACTCATCTTGAGTTTGTTAGTTGTGAGGTGGGTCACCGGTTAGGAGTCATTGTTTGATACTTATAATTTTAAAAAAATTCTAGTTCTAGTGTCTAGTAGATACTCAATACTTAGTGTAGTAGTGTCCAATTTGGTTAGAGGGTTATTAAATCAACATTGTTTTGTAATGGTAGATCTGATGTTTTATGACGACATACAGAGAAAGGGACCCATAAAGATATAATAGGCCCAGTGGATGAATCTGTAATCACTAATCATGCTGTATTTTTTTACTTATACATTGCTATAGAACTACCTTTTTACTATTTTAGGTTTTCATATACAAAAAAAGTTAAAAACAGAGAACTCCTTAAACAAAATTCAAATTAGTCATTGTCAGACCAATGATGAAACTTTTTATCTTTTAGCAATAACTAATATGAAGCCCAGTAAAGAGGCTTTTCTACAACACTTTAATTCAATGCAGCTTCAGATTTTTGGGGCCTTTGGTTGGTCATCTCTTTGAAAAGAAGCATCTTTCATTGTTCTTGAAATCATGAATTCCAATCGTTTGAATCTTAATCTTACAAATTCTTTTGAATTTTCAGATGGATAGCTCTTCTTCTCCATCTCCTCAATTTGAAATGAGGTCACCTCCAAATACAATGCCCGATCCAACTGAAGACTCAGCGTACAGTGCCATCAATGTGAAGAAACCATTGCTGCAATATGTCAAGAAAATCACCCAAAACAAGAAGAAAAATAGTGGTGGTTCACAACAGTGGTTATGCAAACTTTGCAACCATGTATTTAATGGAAGCTACACTAGAGTTTACCATCATTTATTGGCTATTACAGGGGATGGAGTAAAAATATGCACTTGCTCATTAGAGAAAAGTATTGAATTTTGGTAGCATCGGACGTGCTCTGACCATGAAAATTGAGAGGCTAAGGCACATGAGATTTCCAAGACCCACAAATTGTTTGGGGAAATTCCACCCGGATGGATAGATATTAAAGTAATTAATATTTTTAATGGGGTTCCTAAGTCTAAACTTAGGAAAATTAAAATATTAACGAGTTTTAATATAATATGGGTGAGAAAGTTCTAAATAACGAGGATCAAGCCAAATCTAATCGTAGTCGTTGATTAGGGACTTAATCTCGGTCGTTGAATCGTCAACAAGAAAAGTATAAGAGGAGACTTGAGGGTCAATTGGAGATACACCAAGAGAGATCAGTCAGTTCGATTTTCTGAGGCGAGGTTTGCTGAGAAAATCAAGCAAGTGATCTGTTGCAGCGAGGGGCAGTTCGGCAGGAGGCCGAGAATACATAGCAGAGAGGCAGTGAAAGTGTCAGAGAGACAGTGCAAAGCCAAGGAGGGTTGACGCAAAGGCTAAGGAGGCCAACGCAGAAGACACAGAAGGTCGTAAAGCTGACGCAGAGGCTGATGCAGGCAGCGCAGAGGACTGCAAGGCTGACACTGGGTTGAAGAGGCTGCGTTGAGGAACTTCTGTGGGGCAGACTGGGAGTTGATCAGCTGACGCAGAGCCGTAGGAGGGTGACGCAGTTCCAGAAGATAGCTTGGAGCAGCTTTCGTTGTCCAGCTAAGGAACAATCGAAGTTACTATGGGGCCAATCATCCGGTTGCTGATTAGCCGGAATATCTGTCTCCGGAGAAAGGTACTACTGTCGAGGATAATCTCTGAAGGGTGAGCCATTCCTGGCACCCTAGTTGTATTCAGAATTTTACATAATAATAAAACCCTCATATCTGTTGCACTGGTTTTCCCGAATTGAGTTTTTCCGGGGACGATTGTCCAAAAATAACGATGTCCCTTATGTTGTCTCAGTTTATTTCAGTTGTTGATTTGTATATTTGTGAAGGTTGCAATTGTGTTTACTTCGATGCTTAAACCAGATATTGCGGTAGGGGTTTCTGATGTGTTAGATTCAGAAATTTTCACAAACAGAGTTGAAATGACAAGACTTCACATGATTGCCACAGGTGGGACTATTGTTGAAGAGATAGAGGAGGACAAATCTGCCATTTTTTAAAAACCAAGAGTTCTCGGTTCAATGGAGTTCTCTCAAGGAGCAGTCAATGACAATGATGAACTTGATTCAATTCAAGGTCCTTGTAACACTATGTCAAGTAGGAAAGTTGTTGTCATAGAGATGTTCAATACACAACACAAGGACTGATTTTTTCTTTGCTAATGGAATTTCATTTAATGCCACCCTTTCTCCTCTCTACAAAGAGATGATGAGGAAAGTCATTGTTGTTGCCCATCATTTCAACCCCCTGGTTATAATAAAATGAGGACAACTTTGCTAGATAGAGGGGTCTCAAAGATGCAAGGGTTGATGGAAGGCCTTAGGAAATCATGGGGTTTTTATGGATGTTCAGTTGTCATGGATGGTTGGACAAATATTCAACAAAGGCCTTTGTTGAACATCATTGTCACCTCTCCAAGTGGGCCCTATTTCTTAAGGGAAATTGATTGTACTAGAAAGTTGAAGGATGCAACTTTCCAATTTGAGGTATTGAAGGATGCAATTGAAGAGATTGGTCCTACAAATGTAGTTCAAGTTATCACAAATGTTGCACCAGTTTGTAGGTCTGCGGGGTTAATGATTCAAAACAGGTATAAGCATCTATTTTGGACTCCTTGTTGTGTGCATGCTTTGAATAATGCACTCAAAGACATTGGAAAAATTTCTTGGATCACTCACATTATTTCGGATGCAAGAGAAGCACAAATGTTGGCAACCATCGTGTCTCTCTAGCTATTTACAGGATTTATGCAAAAAAAACAATTCTTGAAACCAGCAGATACAAGGTATGCCACCTATTTTATTCTTCTTGATCGTATGCTAGAGGTGCAACAAGCCTTAAAGGCCACTATTATCAGTTCAGAGTGGTCTACATGGGGGGAATCCAAAACAGATCAGGGAAAGAAGATAAGACAAATGCTTTTGAATGAGGAATGGTGGCTTGATGTGAAATACATTGTCTCTTTCACCTATCCAATAGTGGAGCTCATAAGGTATGCAGATTCAGATTCCCCTAACCTTGGGGAAATATATGAGTCAATTGACAACATGATCAGACGTGTCAAGTCCATCATACGTCAAAGGGACCCCTCTTTGGAATCTTTTAATGAAATCCAAAAGTTGATAGAAAAGAGATGGAACAGGATGAACACACCTCTTCATATGGTTGCTTATGCACTTAATCCAAAGTGGTATGTGGAAAGGGAAGGTAGAGTTGCACCAATAGATGATCCTGAAGTGAAACTAGGATTTATTGATGCCATACAAAAGATGTATACAGAGGAGCAAGCAACCATAATTCGAGAACAATTTCTTGACTTTGCAATGCTCAATAGCCCCAGTTTCACTATTTCTACAAAGAAAGATTTGATGGGTATGGCACAAAGAAGTCCTAGTGGATGGTGGAGGATGTATGGGGACAAAACTCCAGAAATATGCACACTAGCTATGCGTTTACTATCTCAGGTTGCTAGTTCCTCAGCTGCAAAAAGGAACTGGTCCACATATAGTTTTATCCACTCTATTAAGAGGAATAGGCTTACCTCTAAGAGAGCGGAAAAACTAGTTTATGTGCATAGCAGTCTTCATCTTCTTACAAGGAAAGCACCAAAGTATTTACAGGGACCAGCAACACGATGGGATGTGGATCCTGAGGATCCTTCCCAGATTGATGATGAGGTGGATGATCCATCTCTCCAAGCAGGATTGGTAAATGTACCATTAGATGGCATTGACTTGCAGTTGCAGGGCATTGATGATGATGACAGAGAAGGAAGTGAGGCTCAAGCATTTTTGGACAGCATTAATGCAGAGGATCTAAATTTATGAGTAGCTTTAGCCTTCATGATAGTATGGCCATTGAGTCAGGGACTTCATTGGCATTTTGTGTTATTAACTTATTATGATGCATTTTCCATTTGGCACTCACAATATGTATTATTTTGAATTTTGAACTATTATCTATGCTTTTCCTTTGAATATATAATCATAATCTACTAAGTTATTAGACAATTCAAGATTTTCCAACTTTTGAGTTTTTGGTTTTATATTTATAATTACTAAGATGAATAGATTTCTTAACTAGTTAGTGTTTATTTCAATGTGTTCTACTTATCAAGTTACCATTCATGTTTATGGCATATGCATATTATGATTTTTTTTAAATATTTATTATTTTTAAAAGTTTTAAATATATAAAATTGTCGTCCACAACCTGTCGTCGCCTGAAAATTTAGGGGTGCGCTCTAGTCATCCCGGAAACTCATCCCCCCATTCCCGATGTCCCCCCGTCCCCAAAGCCGATGCAACATAGCAAATTATTCCTCACAATCACCAAGTTGAATTTCCTCCAAGCTAAGTTGCAGGAAACATGAGAACCCCCCCTGGGTACCAGTCGCATTTCAGTACAGAAACCATAAAAAGTGGTTGAAACATGCCTTAAACACATTTCAACCCTGCAACGTGAGACCCCACCTCGTACAAGTCACATTTCGGTATGGAGGTCCTGAAACACGTCCAAAAATGCACTTCACTTTTTTGAACTACATTTCAGCTTGGACGAAATGCATTTCAGGCACCAAACCCTGCATTTAAATGTTCATGCGGCACATGCAAGGAAGTACAACATGCCGAGTAGTGTGCGTGGGTCAAACAAAAATTATTTAAAAAAAAAAACACACAAAATTATGAGTGAGGCAACCTAATATTCAACCCTAGGGCCCGTTACCACTCAAACTAGTAGGGGACCTAAGGGGAATCCTTAAAGGGCAAATGCTAGGCCAAGGGCAACAAATAGAGTCTTATCCCATTGTCACCCCAACTAAGGCTCCCTTCTATTTACGGTCTTTCACTGATGGGAGGAAGCCCTATGTGTATGGAGTCACTAATGAATGATAAGTCAATGGATATGAGTGACCTAGACACTTTCCGAGAAGGTTTTGAAGGATGTGACTTGCTTGCTTTCTAAGCAACTATGTGCTTCTAAGGAAAGGAAGAGGACTTTTGGGGTTAGGTGTATAAGAATAGGCTTCGAAAGGCGTTTACCACACCCTTATCCTTGTTAAGGTTGGTATCTCAGATGGTTCTTGAATAATAGTCCTTGGAAGGAGTGGGACCACACAAGGCCAAGTGGACCAAGTCTAGGGTATGAATAAGGAATGTAGCAACCAATGACATTCTTACCGTAGACAAGGTGGAGAGACAGAGTCAAAGAAAATATAGTTACTCAAAGATGTTGGTTTGACCCTTAGAGGTGATAGCCTTAGGGATGGCAAGGAAAAATTCAGTCCCGGAGCTAGGGCTTGGCTTTTCTCCCAACTCCACCATCGGAATGTCTTCAAATCTGGAGGAGGAATAGAAGAAAGGCTTGCGCAGGAGATCCTAGGAGATTGAATTTTTTTTAGTGGCTAGCTTGGCAACAAATTGACGCCCTAGGCATCCCAATGTGGCTAGACTTGGGAGAAGGTGAAAGAATAGGAGTTTTGGTGACCACCCTTGGTAGATCAGTGCCTTAATACTTGGGAGAATGGAGTCTATGTTGATTTTGTGTAATATTTCTTGGTTCCCAGTCAAGGAGGCCTCAAAATTACTTCACAAACCCTCTAGGTCAAGTGAAAGCAATCTTGCGGATTTTATACTTCAAATGCACAAGAGGAATGGTTTGTCAAAGTCAAATTTTACCTCTAGGAGATTTCGCTCATACTACTATGAAAACTCCTACACTCGAAGGAATCCTTACTACAGCAAATCAGAATCCACTTCACCTACTTGATTTTTAATATACATTAACCAAGTTATTCTTCTAAATACTAAAGCAAATTACTTCTGCAACCTACGCTTACTAAATATTTGATCTCATGAAACAGAAAGCAGAGCAAAGAACAAGATACATAGGACACACTTATTTTTGGACACAATAGTCCCCGGAAAAACCCAATGTGGGAAAATCGGTGCAGCAATTTTGAGGGTTTATTATTATGCAGGAGAAATATCTGAATACAAATCTAGGATGCTCATCTAGCAATCCTTTACAGAGAAAATATTAGCGGAAAATCTGAGTGAGTTTTACCTCACTTCACCCAGCAGAATTCCGACTGATCCAGCACAAGACTTGCTAACCCCGGTTATTTCTGCGTTGAATCTGCGTCAGCCATGCGTCACCTTCTCTGCCCTTTGCGTCAACTCTCCCGGCTGTTCCGGCTATTCCAGTTGTTCCCGACAGTTTTGGCTTCTATGTCAACTTCTCTGCCCTCTATGTCAGTTATCCCGAATGTTCTGGTAGTTCTGGCTTCTGCGTCAGCTTCTCTTCCCTCTGCGTCAGCTATCCCGATTGTTCCAGCAGTTCCGGCTATTCCTGGCAGTTCTGGATTTTGCATGACAGGCAGCTTTCTGGTCTACATTGGCCCTCTCTACAAGCTCTGCATCATGACTGTGTCAGCTCTCTCGCTACTGCGTTGCCTCTCTGCAAGCTCTCTCCCCCTCTCTATCAGTATTCTCCGGAAAGTCCTCCCGGGTTCTCTCTACCCCTCTGCTGCTAAATGATCACTTAGTTCGAATTTCTCAGCTTCCTAGCCCCAGAAATCAAACTCTAGATCAATTATCTCTCTCTGCGTGTGTTTCCAAATGAACTCCAAGCCTCCATTTTATACTTTTCGTGTTGAGTCCTCAACGGCCAAGATTAATTCTCTAATCAACAACTAAGATTAAAACATGACTTGATCTACCTTCTAGATCATTCTCACCCATATTTTCATTACTACCAATTAATATTTTAATTTCCCTAAGTTTATACTTAGGAACTCCACTAAAAATATTAATTATTTTAATAAAATACAATCCGAGTGGAATTTCACCAAACGGTTTCTGGGTTCTTTAGAACTCATGTGCCTTAGCCTTGTTGACCACTACGTGTCAACTAACCATAGCAGTACACCCCGTCTTTTCGCAAAAGGGATAGTGCTTGATCGACGTGTCTGTGCCATTCGATTGTCATCATCAACCCAATCATGTTATGTTGTAAACCCAGTCTGCATGTGTAAATTGTAAATAAGCTTAGCAGATCTATGTCATGTATGTAATTGCCTAGGTAAACCTAATCTTCTAATGATGGTCTACGTTCCAAAAGGTTTTTTGTCTCACCGCCCTATGGTCAGCAAAGTTTTCCTTCAGCCTAACCCCAAAGCCGAAATGGATTTTGTCATTAGAATCTTAGGGGAATCCTAGTGTGCTAGGTCGAGTCTATGTAAAAGTAATCCTAACTATTTGGTTAGGTTATTACAAATTTCTTGATCTGCTAGATTATATTTGTGTCGCAGAACTGGGTGGTCTATGAGGGTCTATGTCAAATGGGTTTTCTCCCTTGAGATGTAAAATTGTCAAAGTCATGATGTAAAGTGTCTTGAGGGTTAGAAAATGTTTTATCCCCTCATAAGTCCTAGGTCCTAGGTGTTTTTTCTGAAGGCTAAGTTCGAGGGTGCAGTAAAAATAATAAAAATATATAAATAATAAAAAATTAAAAAATAAAATAAAATTAAACAAAATTAAATTAAATTAAATTAAAAATAATAAAATTAAAAAATAAGTAAAAACATAAAAAATAAAATAACATAATAAAATAGTAATAAGTCAAAGTTTCGAGAAAATAAATGCAAGATTTTAAATTTTAATATATTAAAATGCATTTAAAATTTCGACGGATGAGATTAAAAGAGATTTTAATCCTCATCAACGGTCGAGATCACTTTGACATGGATCACTTGAACTAGCCGTTGGGAAATTTTCCTTTAAATAGGGTGTCAGGGGTCATTTGAGATCATTCGATCTTAGAGTCGTGTGCTAAAGAAAGCTCTCTTGTAGTCATTTTTTGTGCAATAAAGAAAGACTTTGGGGTTGAAATCTTGCTGGTGTTACTCTTCTGGAATTGCTATAAGATGTTTTATTTTTCTGCATAAATTTATTTTCAGCCATTGATGATAGCTTGATGAAGAGTGATTTTAAACACAGGTATCTTGTTTAGTCGCTAGGGTTTGAATGGTAGTTAAATTTCTGGATATGATGGCAGGTATCTCCATTACATTTGGATTTTAGTATCATTTTCTCCTTCTTCGTTAATGGTTGATTTAAGCTGTGCAGGAAATCCTTTTTTTGAGATTACCGGGCGTTCGGGGAAGTTCTCGGCTGAACCAGCCAACTCCCGGATTGCATTTTCTGAAGAGCCCAGCCAGTTTTGATCCCGGGCTTATCATTTGAAATTTTCTGGTGAATGCACGAAGGGTTTTCTGAAGCACCTCATCTTAAATTTAAAATTTTAAAAATATTTTTGTGGCATATTGACAAATCTGGCTATTTAGAGCCTTTAAACTGTGAATAGTGTAATTATTTAGCAGGTTTTAGGGTTTTTTAGTTTTGTTTCTTACGCATGTTGTTCCTGGGTATTCTGTTTTGCCATTGCAGGTTACAGGTCTGAGAAGAAATTTTTGTTTGAAGCCAGATCTAGGCCCTGGAGGGCAAGATCTGGCCTCAGAATCGGCTCTTGCAGGGGTATTTTCAAGATCTGGAAAATTTTAGGGATTTTTCATTTGACAATCTGAAGCAGCTGATTTAAAAAATTCTAAATTAAGTTTCTGGAAAAGGTTTCTGAAGAAATTCGAGGTTTGCCAAGCCACTTGTTTGTTGTCTGGGGTTTCATTTGCGCAGGAATTTTTTCGAATTTTTTTTTTTTGGTATGCGCTGCCCTGGGCCTGCAACAAACCCTCAGCGTGCTCCTCATACCTGCAAAAATTTCATGTTCTATTCTCCCACAGCTCTCACGCAGTCTTCAGCACCCTATGCTGCCATCTCCCTCAATCCCTGCAGCTTTCCCATCCGCAACCATACATCCATTTCTCCCTTATTGCCCACGCATTCCTCACGCCGTTGTCTCTGCTCCAGCGTACTGCCTCCCTCATCCTCCACACAGTCATTGCTGCTCCTTATCAACCTGTGGATTCCGGCGTATTTTCTTCTCTTTTCCGCGTACCTGCAAGCACTCTGCCATATGAGCTCCTCACGTTGATCTGTTGGTGCCATTCCGCTGTCCATCCTTCCAACCTGCAAAAAAGTGTGCCCTCCTCTGTCTGCTCTTCCGTGGCTCCCTCACCGGTTCGCTTACAATCTGCGTGAGACTCTTCTCTCCACCGTCCAGTTTGCTCAGCCTCTAGACCTACGTTTTTTTCTCCTTCGCACACTGCGTATTAACCTGCAGCTGCCAAAACAAAACAAAAATTCAATTTTCTTTTCTATGTATGCGTTTAGTTTTTATTAATTCGATTTTGGTTTAGTTTTAGGCTTTAGATTATATTTATTTGATTTAGATTTAAGTTCAGATTATTTTTAGATTTATTTAATAATAAAAATGATAAAAACAAAATAATAAAAAATAAAAAATCATAAAGGGCATTACATATATATATATATATTCTTTTAGGTTTTTTTATTAGGTTTTAGTTTAGGTTGGATTAAATTAGATTTTTATTTTATTAATCTAAGTCTTAGTTTAGAATTAGATTTTTTTTATTTTAGTTTTGTTCTATGTTTAGAACTTTATATCATAATAATAAAAATAAAAAAATCATAAAAGGTTTTAAAAGGGCAAAAAAGAATAAATTCCTTTTTATTTTTTTCTTAGGCTTTAGTTCTAGAATTAGATTTAAGTTTCTTTTTGTTTTAAAAAAATAATAATAAATAAATAAAAATAAAAATAAAAAAATCATAAAAAGGATTTTAGTTTTTTTTTTGGTTTGATCTTAGTTTAGCTTAATTTTAACTTTTCAAATCAAAATTTTAAAAAATAAAAAAGTTAAAAAGGGTTAGTCTTTAGGTTATATTTAATTTAGATTTAAGTTTAGATTAGATTTTAACTTTATTAGGATTTTAGTTTTGTTTTATTTTAAACTTAGAATTTTTATAAAAATAAAAATAAAATAAAATAATTGAAAAAGATAAATTAAAAAATTGAAAATTCATTTTAGTGTCTTTTGTGGTATTTATGTTCCATTTCTCTAGTTAAATGCACTTAAATGTTTATAAAGATTAGCTATTGAAAAGTGGTGAATCATTTTGTGAGTTGGTTAGCATTTAAAATTTCGTGGTTTCTTGAAAGTATTTGATCTTTTGAAATTTATTTGCTAGAACATTGTGCATTTATCGAATATCTTGCATTTGGTAAAATTAATCACTGTTTGGGCTATTTGATGACAAATGATTATTAGTCGTGGAATTACAAATCTCATATTTCTGCAACGGATGATAAATCATTAACTCCATAAGGCACTGATCTTAAGAATTCAAAAGAAAATGAATTTTTAAGTGTCGCTAAGCTTTAATCAAGTCCTTAATTGCCTTGTTGTGTCTCCCAACCTAGCTGATTCCCAATTGGTCTTCCTTTATCACATAGGGTCTACCCCCCTTCGCCTAAGGAGACGGCTTAAACGGAGAGATCGGGGATCAGGGTGATAGCCCCCAGTCTGAGCGTTGTCGCGTTGCCTGGGCAATCTGTTCGACAACAAGCCTCTCCACCAATTTTCAAGGCTAGAGCAATTCTGATGCAACCAAAAACTAACACTCCCGCTTAACGAGGAAAGTGCTCTAGCAATAATGTCCACCTGGATGTTGCTCTGTTTCGGAAGCACCTTCTTTCTTCACTATTGTTGCCACCAACATTGTGTTGTTGTTGCGACTATACTGCTGCCCATGACACTATCACAGCCACTGTTGCATCTGTACTACAGCTCCCTCTCGAACGTTACATCTGCTATGTTGTTAGCACTGCCACTGCTAACACTGCATTAGTACTACAACTCAATTGTTAAGAGAAGCAACTAAAAAGAATCCAAAATTAACTGAACTTAACTTTGTTCAGCATAATACAATGAATGGTCGAATTTGATTGTTGTTGATTTTGACCCTCTGAATCTTCTGCACTACTGCTGACTCCTTCACTGTGCCAACTGCACTGCTGCCAACCTTGCTCTGTGTTGATCGGTCTCTAATCCCCAACTACAGCATCTATCCTCCAAACACTCCATTACATCATCTGACACCAAGTCCATCTCACTATTGTTGAATCTTAGGCTCTCGTAGTAAGGAAATGGTCCAAGAGGTGGACTCAAGTATCCTGCCCATCTGTAGCTCTTTCGAACAACAATTTTAGATCACCCCACCTCCCTCCTCGAGATGTGGCTTCCATCTCACCCAAACTATCGAATTGACTCCTCTAGTCACTGCTCAGCACTGATCTGTTGCCGAGCAAGTGAATAATTCGGACTTTTGGCGAGAAAAGTCCTCTGAGGAGAAAATTCCCCTTTTATGTGTCTCCGCTCTTTTCCGACAGATTTATGCCCCAGCAGAAACTGTGACCTTCAAGCATTGTGCTGAAGCTCTGCGTCATTCCCTCTAACTCTGCAAACTCACGAGCTGGAAATCGTACCTCTTTGTTGACTCTCTCAGAGAGAGATTTCCTCGAAGTCTCTGCTTCCCGGCAAGGACTGCGCAATCCCGTCAAAGGGCTTCAAATTGTTGCCAAGTGCAGCTTTTAGCCTCATTGCTCAGCGTTAGATCTACTCTTCCTATTTCAAAATCAATCCTCTGATACCATGTGAAAATTCCTACACTCGAAGGAACCCCTACTGCAGCAAATATGAATCTACTTCATCTACTTGATTTTTAATATACATTAACCAAGTTATTCTTCTGAATACTGAAGCAAATTACTTCGGAAGCCTACACTTATTAAATATTTGATCTCATGAAACAGAAAATAGAGCAAAGAACAAGATACATAGGACACACTTATTTTTGGACACAATAGTCCCAGGAAAAACCCAATGTGGGAAAATCGGTGCAGCAGTTCTAAGGGTTTATTATTATGCCGAAGAAATATCAAAATACAAATATAGGATGCTCATCTAGCAATCCTTTACAAAGAAAATACTGGCTCAAAATCTGAGTGAGTTTTACCTCACTTCACCCGGCAAAATTCCGGGTGATCCGGCACAAAACTCGCTAACCCCGGCTATTTCTGCGTTGGCTCTGCATCAACCCTGCATCACCTTCTTTTCCCTCTGCATCACCTCTCCCGGTTGTTCCAATTGTTCCTGGCAGTTCTGGCTTCTGCGTCAGCTTCTCTTCCCTCTATGTCAGTTATCTCGGTTGTTTCGGTTGTTCCCGGCAGTTCTGGCTTTTGCGTCAGCTTCTTTGTCCTCTACATTAGCTATACCGGCAGTTCCAACAATTCTGGTTGTTCCCGGCAATTCCAGCTTTTGCATCAGCGTCTCTGCCCTCTGCATCAGCTTCTCTGCCCTCTCGACTGTTCCGACAATTCCATCTGTTCCCGGCAGTTTCGGCTTCTGCGTCAGCTTCTCTGCCCTCTACGTCAGTTATCCTGGTTGTTCCAGCAGTTCCTGCTATTCCCCGCAGTTGTGGATTCTGCGTGACAGGCAACTTTCTGGTCTATGTTGGCCCTCTTTGCAAGCTCTGCGTCAGGAATGCGTGGGCCCAGACTGGCCCATCATCGACTCTCCTGGCTACTGTGATGCCTCTCTATCAGTATTATTCCTGAAAGTCCTTCTCCTGAATTCTCTTTGTCCCTCTGCTACTGAATGATCACTTAGTTCGAATTTATCAACTTCCTAGCCACAGAAATCGAACTCTAGATCACTTCTCTCTCTCTGCGTGTGTTTCCAAATGAACCCCAAGCATCCATTTTATACTTTTCCTGTTGAGTCTTCAACAGCTGAGATTAAGTCTCTAATCAGCAGCTAAGATTAAAACATGACTTGATTTGCTTCTAGATCATTCTCACCCATATTTTCATTAATACCCATTATTATTTTAATTTCCCTAAGTTTATACTTAGGAACTCCATTAAAAATATTAATTATTTTAATAAATACAATCCGAGTGGAATTTCACCAAACGGTTTCGGGGTTCTTTAGAACTCATGTGCCTTAGCCTCCACCAATTTTCCAGGCTAGAGCACTTCCGGTGCTACCAAAAACAACAACTAAATGGGCCAATACATGGAGAGAATGTTATAATAGAGAAAATCCCACAATATTAAGCAATAATTTGCATGCAGCAATTAGGATTAAAACAACGAAAATTCCATCCAACATATATGACAAAAGTAACAAGAATAGCATCAAAATTTTGTACTTATATGCAGTAGAGTATATCAAACCATTCACAAATGACAATAAAGAAGCTCCAAGAGAAGATAGACCAATAACCATACATCAAAATTCATCCATAAATGCTCCAATTCATCCTTTGGAAAAAAGTGTGAAATTCTATAAAGAAGAGAGAGATCCAATCCAAAGTGATGATGAGAAATGATATCACCTCACTTGTATTTACACACAACCAAGGAGTTCGAATTAGCCTCCTTGGCCTACATAAACCCCAAAAATAAAGTAATGCGCTAATAATACAACCTTTTGGTGACAAGCCCACCAAACTAGCTCACAAATGGAAAGGTAAGAATCTCAAGAGGTCAAATAATAGTCTATGCATGTCATAGGGCCCTTTAAGAGGCCTAGTGAGGTCCATGGCTGCCACAATGAAGAATAGGACCCTCAAAAGCAGTGGACAAGGGGTTGGCCCCTTGTCAGTGGACAAGGGGTTGGCCCCTTGTAATAACCTGTGGTGCTCTAAATGACTCTGGGGGCACACAAGTGTCCACATGGGTCTCCAAAGAAATCGAAGATGCTTGTAGGTTGCCCTGAAGGGCTAGGATGATATGTAGGAAATGCCACATCATCGTAGAAATCCTGGATCATCTGTTAAGTGTATGGTGTAGATCTTGGGCCAGCTGGGCAAGATGGATCAAGTGCATCCTCCTCGTCCAATGAGTGAACCACGATCAACTCTGAATGGTTGTGGAAATCCATGAAGTGAAATCTGTTGTTGTGGAGGCCCATGGATCTCAACGCCCACCCTATATGTGCCCATGTAGCCCTCCATAGAATTGGGACCACGTATAGGGAGACCAAACCCCAAATGGAAACCATTTGCAATTCTGCATAAGATTCAATGTGTCCCCTAGGCTTCCAGTACAACAAGTCGTTAGAGAAATCAAGTAAATGAACTTACCTAATCTGTTATGAAACCAGCTCAAGAAAAGATAGAAAAGATAGATCAATACCTTAGAATTTAGCCTCTTCGAGGGGGCAACCTCCTTTACATTACATAAATGAACAATTCTTGGATGATTCAAATGACAAAACCTCCTTTCTATATATAGGAGTCTAAGGAGTCACAATATAACCCAGCCGACCTAACAATAATAATATAAAGCCACAAAAATAACAATAGAGGGATTCTATGGGGCACAATAATAACAATATGGGGATAATAGGGGCACAACAATATTAATAAGGGATGCAACTACAATAGTAATGGGGTAATCACTAGTATTATAGGGACCCAACATGCCCCTCTCCTTCAAAAAAGTGTTGTCCTCAACGCTTGAGTAGTTCTGGATACTTCTGTATAAAATTCTCATCCTCCCATGTGGAATCTTCAGCGGATAAGTTCTTCCACTTGATAAGATACTCTGAAATTGATCGATTTCGTAGCTGTCGAGTTCTTGTTTCTGTGACTGCTTCCAGTTCCAATATAATTTTTCCTTCCTCGTCAAGTTCTGGCAATATTGTTTGAACTGGGAGCTTGTCGCCTATAACCTTCTTTAAACATGAAACATGGAAAACTGGGTGCAATCGAGAAGCTGCAGGAAGCTCCAATTTGTATGCCATAGTACCAATCTTTTGCAACACCTTGTACGGACCATAATACTTTGGTGATAATTTATTATCCTTCTTAGCTTGCTTGAGGGACATTTGCTTATATGGTTGTAGCCGTAGGAATACCCAATCACCTACATCAAAACTTCTTTCACTGCGATGTTGATCTGCCTGTTGTTTCATTCTATTTTGTGCCAACACGAGGTTATCCTTTAAGAGTTGGAGGACTTGTTGTTGATGTTCGATGTGATGTTCCACTGCTTGAACCTTAGAATTTTCTCTTAAATATGATGTGATGGATGGTGGCTGATATCCATAAAGTGCCATAAAGGAAGTGTTATACCACCATTCAGCCAGAGGCAACCATTTGACCCATTGTGTCTGTTTATCAGATACAAAGCAACGAAGATATCCTTCCAAACATTTGTTTACTATCTCAGTTTGCCCATCAGATTGAGGATGATAAGATGAGCTATGAGCTAACTGAGTACCAAGACAAGAAAATAATTCTGTCCAAAAATTTCCAGTGAAAATGGGATCTCTGTCACTTACAATAATCTTTGGGTTTCCATGTAGCTTTTGAATTGTTTCCATAAATGCAGTAGAAACTGTACTGGCTTTAAATGGATGTGATAATGCACAAAAGTGTGCATACTTGGTAAGTCTGTCAACTACCACCATGATGACACTCTTTCCCTCAGACTTGGGTAAACCTGTGATAAAATCCATTGAAACCTCCTCCCAACGTTGGCTTGGAATGGATAAAGGTTGTAATAGACCCGGTGTCTTAATTGTTTCAACTTTATTTTGTTGGCAAACCAAACATTCCGCCACAAATTATCCGATTTAAGGCCATCCCAAAAAAATTCCTTCTTAACCCTGTGGTAAGTTTTTAAAAATCCTGAGTGCCCTCCTAAGGGAGAAGTGTGCAATTCCATAAGAATCTTTTGTTTTAGTTGGGAATTCTTACAGAGGTATAAGCGATCTTTGTACCATAAAGAATCATTTTTCCAGCTAAATGTATCAGACTACTGGAATCTTGTTGTAACTTTCGAATAAGTGCCCACACTTCTTCGTCATTCTTCCATTCCTCCCTTGCTTCGTTTATCCAATCTGGTTGGATAATAGAAATGGCGTACAACAATGCTTCCACATCCTCATCCTTTCTTGAGAGTGCATCTGCCACCACATTTTGCTTCCCTTTTTTGTAGATGATTTCAAAGTCATAACCCAACATCTTTGTGACCCACTTTTGTTGCTCTTCAGAGGATAATCTTTGTTCTAAAAAGTATTTAAGGCTATCATGATCCGTTTTTACCTTGAAGTGTCTTCCCATTAGGTAGGGTCGCCATTTCTTAAGTGCATGGAGTATTGCCAACATTTCCTTCTCATAAATAGCTTGTGTAAAAACTTTCCCTTGATTGGACGACTTTCAAAAGCAATGGGTCTTTCATCTTGCATTAAAACAGCACCAATTCCATTTCCTGAAGCATCACATTCCACAATAAAGGTTTTTGTGAAGTCCGGTGTAGCTAAGACCGGTGCTTGGCACATTGCCTCTTTAAGATGTTCTAAGGCCTTTGTTGCTTCTGGAGTCCATGAAAATGCATCTTTCTTCAATAATGTTGTTAGAGGTGCTGCTATTCTCCCATAATTCTTAACAAACTTGCGATAATACCCTGTCAACCCGAGAAATCCTCGCAGATGCTTTATGGATGTGGGGATTTTCCATTCCTTAATGGCTTTAATTTTGCTAGGGTCTACCTTAACTCCTTCATGAGATACAATATGACCCAGATATTCCACCTCTTGTACTCCAAAGAAACATTTGGATCTTTTTGCATATAATTGTTTCTCCTCCAATAGTTGTAGCACCCTGTCAACATGTTCAACATGATCCTTCCAAGACTTGTTGTAGATTAGTATATCATCAAAAAAAACTAACACAAATTTTCTAAGGAATGGTTTGAAAATGGAATTCATCAAACCTTGAAATGTTGAAGGTGCATTGGTAAGGCCAAAAGGCATGACCAAAAATTCATAATGACCCTCATGAGTTCTAAATGTTGTTTTCGGAATGTCTTCAGTCTTCATTCTGATTTGATGATATCCTGAACGAAGATCCAACTTGGTGAAGTAAATTGATCCATGCAATTCATCCAGTAATTCATCAATGACAGAATGGGAAACTTATCTTTAATAGTGAGCTTGTTGAGCTCCCTATAATCCGGACACATGCGCCATGATCCATCCTTCTTGTGCACTAATACTACTGGAGCAGAGAAAGAACTTTGACTTGGTTGAATTATACCAGCCTCTAGCATTTCTGCAACCATACGTTCAATTTCACTCTTTTGGGCATAGGCATATCTGTACGGCCTGATGTTTGGAGGAACACTTCCTGGAATCAAATGAATAGCATGATCATGATCACGAATAGGTGGGAGACCTTTGGGAGTCTCAAATACCTTGGAATGATTGTCCAAGACTTTTTGGAGATCTGGAGAAATAGATGATTGCAATGTGGAAACATCTAGCGAACATAATTGTGCAATTACACCCCTTTGTTCCTTTTTTAGAAGCTTTGTCATACCATTAGAGCTAATTATCTTTCCCGGTTTCCCTGCAATACCCCTTAATTCAACTTCCTTTCCTTCCACGGAAAATTTCATGAAAAGTTCTTGAAAATTGAAAGCTATTGTACCCAAGGATTGTAGCCATTGGACTCCTAGTACAACATCAGCACCTCCCATTGGAATGGAAAGCATTGGGCTAGTCAATACATATTCTCCCATCGATAGCTTGATATTATGGCACTTTCCAGAGCAATTTATTGTTCCTCCATTTGCAACCATCACTTGACACTCTGGTGCTGGGTATAAGAAGCAATTCAATTTTTTGCTACCTTACAATGAATAAAATTGTGGGTACTTCCTGAATCAATCAACACTAGTACCTTTTTCTTCTTGATTTGTCCTTCTATCTTGATGGTTTGAGGAGTGGTAATTCCCGCCAATGCATTACAAGATATGGTCGGATTCATTTCTTCTTTATCTAGACTTTGTTCCTAGAGTATATCCTCTTCTTTTGACCTTTCTTGCTCCTTTTCTTCTTCCTCTTCACAATCTATGTAGAATAATTTCTTCTCAGCACACTTATGACCTTTAGTGTATTTACTATCACAACTGTAACAAAACCCTTTTGCTCTTTTTTCTTCCAATTGTTGTAGTGTCAACCTTATAGGTTGTGGAAGACTAGGAGCAACCACACTTCCATCTTTATAGTTGTGAGCAGTATGCTTCCTAGTTGCCATAATTTTGCTTTCCATTTTTCTTGCTATCCTGAATGCCTTCTCTAATGAATCAGGTTCCCAAAGGCGAACATCATGTTGGATATTATCTTTTAGAGTCCCTATGAACACATCAATCCTACAATGTGCTCCATTATTGAACCCTTTTGTTTGAGACTTATCAATTGGCTAAAAAAAGTGTTGTTTTTTGTATCCTCATAATGTGCTATCAATTCTTCCGTAAAAATTGCCCAAGTGATAAATTGTTTACGAGAGAAAAGCCATTGATACCATACAAACTGATTTGGTTCCAAATATAAAGTTGCAATACGTACCTTTTGTGTGTTTTGCACATTATTGAGATCAAAAAATTGCTCCATTTGTAATATCCATGTTGCGGGATCCTTGCCATCAAACTTCCTCATATCGATTTTTGGAATATGGTGGGTTTTCGATCTCACATTAGAGTCTAAGAAATCATGATTAACATTTCTTTTGTTTGCATCATGAGTTTCCTTTACTACCTTTTCACCATTGGTAAGTATTTCTTGTAGAAAATTTGTCAAATCTATCTTCAAATTTGCCATGTCTGTCTTCAAATTTGTGTTCAAATCTATCTTCAAGTTGTCCATCTTAGCTTCCATGCCATTCATCTTTAGCTTGCACGCCATTTATCTTAGCTTTTGTGACAGTGACATTTGTTGCACTTGTTCTTGTAATTTTGATATATCATGTAGCATTTCTTCCTCTTCTTCATGAGTCATGCTAGAGCTTTCAGGTTCCTTACTAGGTGTTTGCATTTTCTTTCCTAGGGGCATCAGTTACCGATAATAATGCTCTACTATGCCCTTTGAATTCCTTCAAAATAAATTTTCAAACCAAGCTTAAGCAAAAATTTAAGAAAATCTACACAGTTTTTTTCACTTTGTAGGAGCTCGATATTGCCTCTGATGTATCTCTGTACTTTCCGATCATCTAGTTCTAAATCTGTGACCTGCAGTAGCCCTCTGTGTCCTCTTTCCAATGCCACAAGTCTGACCCAAATTGGATTCTCCAAGGAAGAGTTATGCGAAATCTCCCACAGTGACTTGATTATGGACTAGTTCAGTAGAGCGAACTTGTACAATGTGCCACGAGTCACTTTTTCGACCTTTGGATCTGAAAAATGCATACAAGAAACTACAATCCGTCCTCTTTCTGTACCTTCTTACGAAATTTCAATCCAATCCCCAGAGAGAAAGTTATGATGATTTTCCCCAGGTCACCTGTTTGGAATGTAATTCAGGAGTCTGCAAAAAGACCAACTTCCTCAGATCATATCTCCGCAAATATAGCGCGAAAAGCTCTGAAATTTGGACCCGAGGTTCAGCGTGATTTCTTCTCAAATGGGTTTTTTTTGCAACTTCTGAAACATCGCAGAAAAAAAGTTATAGCGAAAATGCCACGATGACCTGTTTGGAGCAGCGAAACCCTAGAATCCAAAGCTCTGATACCAAATGTTATGAAACCAGCTCAAGAAAAGATAGAAAAGATAGATCAACGCCTTAGAATTTAGCCTCTTCGAGGGGGCAACCTCCTTTACATTACATAAATGAACAATTCCTGGATGATTCAAATGACAAAACCTCATTTCTATATATAAGAGTCTAAGGAGTCACAGTATAACCCAGCCGACCTAACAATAATAATATAAAGCCACAAAAATAACAATAGAGGGATTCTATGGGGCACAGTAATAACAATATGGGGATAATAGGGGCACAACAATATTAATAAAGGATGCAACTACAAAAGTTAAGGGGTAATTACTAGTATTATAGGGACCCAACATAATCATGGACCACAAGTGGGGACTTCATAATGGCATGCCCTTCCACAATGGGCTTCGGGATGCATCAATGTCTCCTAAACTCCTAATGGCGTTAACCAAGTACCCTACTAAGTGTTTTTTGCTTCTAAAGGGGACAATATAGTCAAGGTACATTCGTCAAAAGGTGGTGGCATGTGGCAGATAGGTGAATGAATTAGGGAATGAGAAGGGGCAATCCTAGGCCACATGCCGGGGTACAAGGGTAGCTAACAAGAGAGAGAAGCCCGCACTTGGGTTTATAATGTGTAGGACGGAGCAATTGTGGTACATGAGGTGCCCCGACCTTGAATTTTCCACCCTTCTTTATATGCCTTTTGTCTTTTTATGATTTTCTTTGATTAACTGTTCGAGGCTCAAAGGGTTAGAACATGATGTATAAGATATAGCAGTGAATTTCCCCCTTTAAGACGGGGCGGTTCATCGCCCACCAGGGGTTGGGACAATCATGGGTTCGTACATGATGAAGAAAGCTCATAGAACTTGTTGGAACTAGGGTGATGGCCATGATGATGGGATAGAGCTCATGTATTAGCTTTTACCCATGTGCTAAATGTTTTTGTCCCAACCACCTTTTGCAGTTTGAGGTACTTTTCCTGTTGAATGTGGCTATATATGCTTTTAACTTTTTTTTTAGCTGCATCAACTTTCGGACTTCATTTCAAGCCATGACCTAAGGTGTCGGCAAGGGGAAGGGGCGAGTTGACCCTATGTGGACCTGATGGAGGAATGTGCACCCAGGTGGGAGAAACAATGGATGGGATAATAATGAGTGGAAAGAGGGTAATATAAGTGGATAAAGGAGTGGGACCACGCAACCAAAATCGAAGTTTCCCGTGAAATATCATCCCTGAAACCAAATGGTTAGTAAAAGAGATCCCACGGAACTAGAATCCAAGGTTAATTCCTAAAAGGGGTCTAAGGGATAGAGGCACGGACCTAGCCCATTCTTTCCACTGAATCCCCCCGTTAATCCATGCCCATAAGTGTACATGATAATCAAACTACAATACTCAACTTCAAAATGACAAGGCATACCTTTAGATGGCAGATGGGCGAGGAACCACATGGTTGGCTCAAGTGGTGGAGAAAATGGTACAATGAGCTAGTTGATGGCTACAAGGAGTTGTTGGCTATCGACTGAAGACCATCTTGGAGAAAAAAATTCTCCTAGGGATATTACCCATAAAATGGTGGGTAACAAAGCCCTACTAATTCTATGTATTAATGGTAATGTTGAGACTCAGGATGTTTGAAAGTGGTTCCAACCTCGTAGGATTTCATATGTAGAAAGTAGAATTTTAGATCCCACTCCAAATCTAGCAGGTTTAACAATTTTTGGGATTTCAATATTGGAGGGATTGCAACATTTACAATGCTTTATGTCGTGTATGTGTGTATGGAACTTGCATTTAATCAAGAGCACCAAGTCCTCTATGTCCCTTAATGTTAGTAGCATTGATTGTTGAACTCCTCTATCATGACCCTATGAAAAGTGTACCCATCACTCAAACAAAATATGGATTTGACATGTTAAGCTTTTTCTATCTTATCTTAATGTTTAGAGGGTGATATTGATGATTAATGTTAATCCCCTGATTATTTTGCCAGTGGTGATATTTTGATCTCCACTGGCAAAATAATCTGGAGATTAACTATCTCCCTCTACAACTGGATCTTGCCTCTCTCCCAGCAACTCGTACTGCCTAGCTATTCATACTGCCTAACTGGAAATGTGCATTGTTGCCTCTAGAAATCCATTCATCCCTTGGAACCTTCTTCCAGCAAGTTCTCCTACCTCCCTCTGCCTCTGAAACCCACTCACTCTGCCTCCAGAAAATAGATACACTCTCTAGCAACTGAAATGTAGTCTCCTCTTGCAACTTGCACTGGGAAATATGGCTACTCACATGAGCCGATGCAACCTCCTCTACAAATGAATTCGACCTCCACTTCCTGTCTCTCGGACACTAGAAAATACCAAGGAAATCTCCTCTGAACTCCTACTCCCCAATCTCTGATGAAGCCCCTGCCTCTAAAGCTTCCATAGCTTCAATTGTGCCCTTGTTGAATACCTGCAACTAGGTAGTCAAACTAATCAAAATGATTCAATGTCACTTCTCCAAACCCTTCGACCTGCTCTTATAATCTCCCGTTGGAGTATCAACAACCACAATCACATCTCAATTGATCCTAAGATCATCTTGACTCCAATTAGCTTTTCCAGAATTCTCTAGAGCAAAATCAAATTTCCCTAATTAATTCACTTTAATAAACCAATTTTCCAAAGTTACACTTAGGAAAGATTTAATTATTAGCTAATTAATTTAATTGAGGTGTCTCCAAGTCTTTTCTCGTGAAACCTTTTTATGGGTTTTGGAGACCTCGTGTTCCCTAGCCTCTTAGATATTATAGAGACTAGAACACATGTTCGCTACTACCAAAAACTAACATTCCCTCTCAGCGAGGAAGGTGCTTTCCACTACTCCAATCTGCTCCCTAAGGTAGACAAACTTTGCTCTACCAAAGGCTTTCGTGAGTATATCAACCACTTGCTAGTCTGTGGGAACATGTTGTAGCCGAACAGATCCACGTTGCACACAACCTTTGATTCACCTGCTACATACCATAATTGAACCATCCTGTGATGCCATTGTGCTTACTCTGATCTCACACTGTTGATGTCCCTGCACTAGAGTCTCTTTGGCTAGAACTGCACCTTGCTCTCCGCAACTGGCCAATTCGCACAACCTCCCTCTTGTCTCTGCGTTACTGCCATCACTACACCTGTGTGTATTGATCTCTCACTGATCTACTAAATCACTGCAACTGCCTCTGCAACTGTCTCTCGAGTGTCAAACTGTGCCTAGCTAGCTCTGCACTATCTCTCAAGCAACTGACTGAAACTTGTTGACTTTTCAATCCTCCTGCTACTTTAACTCTTGGGCTCCTATAGCAAAGGTAATGATCCAACTGAGGAACACACAGCAACTGGATCTGATCTACTGATCAAGCCCTCCTTGGCTAGATCTAGACCTCCTTGTTGCTCCTCCCTCAGACCTTGCCTAATCTGGCATACTGGAGTGTCATACTCCTCCTCCTACTGAGGATACATAGTGAATTCATCCCCCAACATGGCGGACAAATGCTCGACCTCTGTCGAAGTTGTTGTTTGCTTCCCCTTCTTGTACTTCATCTTTGGACACTCGCTGACATAGTGGCCAAGCTCACCACATCCGAAGCACTTAACAGTCAACAAATATTTCTTCTTCTTTACTCCTTTAGAGTCTTGTCCTTGGTTGGGAACCTTCTTCGCTTTTCCCTTACCTACAAGAGCGGCACTCGCACTGGCAATTTGCACTGCTTGTTGTGGCCTTCTCTTGCTGGAAATTATGGTCTCCTTCCCTATCATTGGGATGCTGGAAACCATCTGAGAATTTTTTGGAAATTTCCACTACTGAAAACTCTATGTTTTCTCTTCCTTGCCTTGCACTGGTTTGCTACTACAAAACCCTTATGTTGCAAATCTTTGTGCTAGATTCGCTTTCTGAATCTTTGATCTGCTCACCAGAATCCCTTTCTGGAAAACTCACTGCCTATTACTGCAATTCAGGCAATTCAATTTTTCCTCCAAATCACTTCCCTGGATTGGAATTCGAATCCCTGCCTCTGCAATTTGCACTGCCTAGCTAGGCCTATGCAAATCTGGTTCTTTGTGCTTCATATCTCCCTCTGAACTGCACAACCCTAGCTTACTTCGCTCTAGAGCCAATCTGATCCAATCTGCTTTGATACCATGTGAAATTTCCATGATTGTAATTACTA
This sequence comes from Pinus tabuliformis, assembly GCA_031772625.1. NCBI lineage: Eukaryota > Viridiplantae > Streptophyta > Pinopsida > Pinales > Pinaceae > Pinus > Pinus tabuliformis. Next base: position 771,466,333 of record CM062816.1, read on the forward strand.
TATATTATTCTCGTAACTTGTACAATTTATTTGTCTTCTGTAAAATTATTTTTATGGCAAATAGAGAATAATTCACTATTGCAATCTTCACAAATAAAATATATTGCGGAAGATACAATATGGAACTGAGAAAATATGCATACACACATAACAATATGACACTGTTATTTTTGGACAAATGTCCCTTGAAAAACCCTGAAAGGAGAAACAATGCAGTAGATTGTTTAACATAGTAGCGAGAAAGGGTTCCTTGATTTGTGCCTTAATAAAAGGAACCAAAACGAGTTTTTCTTTGGCATGCTCAAGCTCCAAAAAGATAAAACTCCAGAACAAGTTATGAAGTAGTTAACTAATGTGTTAAGATCAATGTTGTGAACATCGTGATCGGGATTCAATAGGCAAGGGTCTGAATTTACAAAATCTTCCACATAAGACATTTTCTTAGACAAGCTTATTGCAGATATTCAGTTGAGATTTCAAATAACTTTAAGTTTGTATGTCTGGGTGATGGCAAGGAAAAACTCCTTTTATTACTTCTCTTTTTTTCTTTTCCTTTACATACTACTTACCAAAGTCCACTTTCTTTCCCAAGTCCTTCATTCATTACTACAATCATAGGTTCCTTCGCATGTTTTTCTTTATCGATAGTCTTGTCTTATGTATTTGGACTTGTCTCAGTTTTTCTTCTTCATTTTCCCTTGTCCTAGTACATCAAACCCTTGGAAAACTTCCTTAAACTATGAAAAGGATGTCCTCAAAAACAATTCAAGGACAATAAGGAACTCAAAAGGATGATATACCTTTTGCGCCCTCCCTACGCTACTCCAAAGCAAAGTCTAGGGACAGTGCCCTCATGAGATCCAAGTCGTAGCACCTCAAGTGAGGTCAAGGAGTAGTGCACCCAAATCCAATTGAACTTATAACTACTTCTCACCCATTTTTATACTTCTTTCTATGACTAGCTATCATGTCTTAGGATTTTTTTCACTTGTAAATCCTTCGTGGACATGTATCCCTTCCAATTTCTAATACCTTCTCTTTGTCCCCTTCCAATGATCTGTCCCATTTAATTCCTCTATCCTATTATTTTGTTATCGAATCTAGACCTCTTAGATATTCTAAGGACACATGCATCCATTCTAATTTTCAATACCTTGTCCATGTCCCCTTCAGATGACCTCTCCCGTTTGACATGTCCTATTTAATTTCTCTATCTTATTATTGGATTATTTGCTTTCATCCTCTCAAAAACCCTCAATGGACATGAGCAGGATCGAGGGGCAGTGCCCTCACAAGGTCCAAGTGGTAGCACGTTGAGTGGAGCTAGGAAGTAGTGCCTCCAAAGCCAATTGAATTTTTAACTATTTCTCACCCAATTTTTGCCACTTTTTATGTCAAGTCATCAAGTCTTGGGATTTTTTCACTTCAAAATCCTCTAAACATGCCTCCTTTACAATTTCGGATACCTTGTCCTTGTCCCCTTCTAATGACCTATACCATTCAACATGCCCCATTTGATTCCTTTATCAAGTTATCCAATCTTGTCCTCTACAAAACCTTAAGGGGACATGAATCCCCTATAATTTTTTATTCCTTTCCCATATCCCCTTCCAATGACTTCTACCATCTACCATGTTCCATCTTATTTCTCTATCCTATTATTGGGTTATCTAATTTCATCCTCTCATAAAATCCTCGATGGACATGCATCCCTTTTAATTTCCAATCCTAACTATTGTTCAATCCATTATGTGACATTTGTTTAGTTGTTGAGTTTCATATCCCTTGCACAACTATAAAAGCAGGTGAGACACAAATCCTTTCAAATTCTCGCTTTCAATGTCCATCGTCCTTTGAATATAAGAATCTTCTTTCCACTACAAAAAAATTCCCACCATCTGATTGTTGTTGGATGGTTTGCCACCTATGCAATTGAACATCCGGGGGGATACACCACCTCTAATATTCTCTCTCTCCTCGTCAATCATCCACTTAACAGTCCTTTCCCACCTGCAATTTCCCATCTACCAATCTTTATAGTGCCACTATCCTGCTTAGTCAACTTTTTAACTCTTAGAGTCTATTACTATCTCCCAATATGTTTTCGTAAAAATTCTATATCTCACATTAACTCAAGCTCGGTGTCATCCAAAGGTTTGAGCATACTAACCTGGACATTCACATTCTCATTACATGATAGATTTTTCCAACTAAAAAATTTATGTTCAGTATCATGTGTGTTAGCTACGATCATCACTATGTCTAAAGGTTTTTAATCATTTGTCATATTTAGGCACTTAGAAGAAATTTTGGAAGGTTTCCTTATGTTGCTCAATTGCATTGTTCAGTTTGATGCTTTAACCTCTTAGTAAGCTATAGGTTTGTTCTCCATGGGATTTGAAACCTGAAGCTCTCTAAATCCAACAAATTTCCCCACTTTGCCCATCCACACTAATGCCACTCATTTCTCTTAGGCAATAAATGTAATATTCCTAATTAGCCATGGCTAATTGGAATATTCGATTTTGCTCAATTTTGCCTTCTAAAAGGTGAGAAAAGGGGGTCATAACCCACTTTTGGAATAAAGACACTCCCTAGTAGCACGACGTTGTAACTTAAAGGGGGACCCAACGGGGCCAAAGGACCACGTAGAGGAGGGGCCCACGTAGACACTTGGAGGGACGGCGCAGATGGAGAGGAACACGTGGCAAGAGAAAGGCTACGTTGGAGGAGGTGGGCCTTGGGATTGAGAGAGGTCAATGCTATAAAGGAGAGGGGAGTCTCCTCATTTTGTCATTCGATTATGTGCATTTGAGCTAGTCACTTCGACTTAGAGCACGCTGGTTGTTTAGCATGTCTGGAGCACTGTTTAGTGCATCGAGTGTCTCTGTTCGGAGATCTCACCCTTAGCCCCGGGGGACTTCGAGTGCCTGCTCGGGCAAGGTAGTTTTCAGCAGCCTTTTGCAGTAGGATTGATCTTTGGCGTTGAGGAGGAGCTGAGCATTTGAGGACTACGCAGTCTTGAGAGAGAGGGACGCAGTTCCTTTTGGTGGGAGTTCCGGATTGAGGGTTTGTGGAGGATTTGAATTGGGAGATTGAGCAAGGGATCAGCTCTTGCATATTGCAGGATTTTCGGAGAGTTTCGGGCTGAGTTTTGGAGGATTTTATTTAGTGGCAGCGTAAAGCCTTGAGGGACAGCGTAGATCCCCAAGGGGGTGATTTTTGGGGGTCAGCTATTTCAGAAAAGCTTTCTGGGTTTATTGAGTAGAGGTTGATTCCAGAGTTTCAGCATTTTCTAAGGAGGGGAACAGCCCCAAATCCTCATTTGATTCCAGCAATAGCAACAGCACAGCAGTTCTCCAACAGCTTGGACGCAGATCAAAGAGAGGCCATTCCTTTATCATTCTGGGTGTATTTCTTCACATGCCTTGTGCAAGTCGAGGTGCTATCTTTCTGATCACCTCCTGTACTCATTCCATTACTAAATATAATAAAATGTCTTAGCATTTCTCTCTGCATTTCTTGAGTATCTGTCTGTATTCCATGTTTACATTATTGTATGTTGCATTATGGACCGATGTTGCCCTTACCAAAGTGGTAGTGCTCGGATAGATATTTCTAACGAGCTATTGTACGTGTCAAACAGAGATCGTATGCCAAAGTTACGACCCCGGGAAGTTGATGTACCAATTTACCCAAACGGGGCCCGCAGTTTGGCGTTTCATCTTCTAGGGTTAGGTTTTGGAATGTTAAGGGTTTTCCATTATTTCCCAACAATAAATAGGCCTTCGAGCCTCATTGTAACACAGTTCAGAGGCATGTAGCCACCACATCTCTTCTCAGAGATAAGCTACCATCGCCCTAGCTGGTTTATTTCCATTACTATTCGTAAGCATATTTCAGTATTTTACATTAATGAAATGAGGTATTATTTCCGCTGCATATCTGTGTTTATGGTTATCTCTGTAATTTGTTGCGTTCCTGTTTGAGTCCGGATCAGTGGTATCAGAGTGGTTTGCTTTTTCTCTATTTTTCTTTGCATGTCCCCAACGAGGTCCGGATATAAGGAGTTAGGGCTTGAACTGGTCGAACCTTTGCAAGACCAGCCTCGCAAATCCCGACGGCCTCCCATAGCGAATGAGAAGAAAGACGAGGGGTCAGGAGATCCTATCAAAATCTTGCTTGAAGAAGCCCTCGAGCGACAACAGAACGCGATGACGGACAGTTTTGCCCAGATCCTTCAGCTGCTACCCAGAAACGACGCATCGGCTTCCAGCAGCTACTCTGGAAACGCCACACCCTTTAAGGTACAAGTTAATTTTGAAATCCCCATATTCGAGGGTCAGATAGACACAGATGCCGTAGATAAATGGTCAAATCTACTAGAGGGTTATTTTTCTATTCATGAATTTTCGAGTCGAGAAAAGATTGTTTTCGCTCTTCTCAAAGCAGCCCCCCACGTCAAGGAGTGGTGGGAAACCTACTGCGAGCAGAAGGATGAAAATACCGGCTCACTATTTTCAGCCGCACCCACCTGGAATTCATTCTGGGATGCCATCAAAGAGCAGTACTACCCTGTCGGAAGCTATGAGGATGAATACATAAAGTGGACCACACTGCGGCAGGGAAGGGACAAAGACGTGCCGGAGTTCACCAATCTTTTCCATACCCTTCGCACAAAGTTGGGTATCAAGGATTCAGAGCAGCATTTAATACTCAAATACCGCGGGTGCCTGCACAAGTACATCCAAGAAGAAATAGAATTCCTGAACATCTCGTCGCTCAGCACAGCATACCGATATGTCGTCAAGGTCGAGCAAAAGTTTAAACAAAAGAAGCAAGACTTTGGATCTGCGAATCTGAAGCAAGGGAAAGGTGCCCCTAAACCACAGAACAAAGGACAAAGCCAAGGCGGGGCAACCGAAGACAACTCGCCAAAGCTGCAAGCAAAGAACAGCGCCGCGAAGCCGAAAAAGGACACGGGAAAATGGTGTGAGTTCCACTCACAACACAAGTGAGTGTCGGGCCAAGCAGTCACTGGTGGGTGAGCTAAAGATTTCATAATCAAATGCATGTTCTGACTTTGAGTCAGAACTTGACAAGGGGAATGCAAAGGGAAGCAGATCATTGATGCGGATCCCAACGCCACTGTTGCTACCGCCATGATCCAGAAAAATGAACTCAAAGATCCAAAGGAGGAGGAGTGTCTCTTCCACTCACAGATGTGGGTAAAGGGCTCCCCGCTACAGTTCATTGTCGATAGCGGGAGCCAAAAGAACCTCACTTCGCCAAAGGTCATGAAGCGGTTGGGCTTACCGACCACAGCGCATCCACAACCGTACACCATCGGGTGGCTTCACCAAGGACGGGATCTTCGCGTGAGCCAGCAGTGTCGCCTTCCATACAACATCAAGCCCTTCACGGATGAGGTACTGTGTGACATTGCTCCCCTTGAAGTTTGTGATGTATTATTAGGACAACCATACTTGTGGAAGCAACATGTTGTGTATGAATCAAGGCCTCGTGCTGTTATTATTACATTGGGAAATAAGTTGTACAGGATACCAGAGGTAGCACCGCTTACCGCCATCTATTTGATTACTGCAAAACAATGCAGTAAGCTCATTTCCAAAACCGAGAAATTTGTTTTCCTGATGATACGCCCTCAAGGAAAGAAGAAGACGGTAGCCACAACCTCTAAACAGGGCCCCTCCGCATGAAAACTACAAATGGACACGGTCGTGGAGGAGTACGAGGACATCTTCACCTCCCCTGCATGGGTTCCTCTGCACTGTCAGGTCAAGCACTCCATCGATCTGACCTCAAGTGCGCCGCTACCCAATGGACCAATTTATCGGTGCTTCGTTCTGGAGAATGATGAAATCAAGAGGCAGATTCAGGAGCTGTTGCAGAAAGGTCACATCCGTCCAAGTTCATCGCCTTGTGGGAGCCCAATCGTGTTGGTACAAAAGAAGGATGGGACTTGGAGACTCTGTATTGACTATCGGGCGCTAAACAAGATCACCATCCGTAATAAGTACCCAATCCCGCGAATTGATGACCTCCTGGACCAACTAAAGGGGGAAAAATATTTCAGCAAGATCGATCTGAAGTCAGGATATCACCAAGTACCAATCGAACCCTCTGATGTGTGGAAGACTGCCTTCAAAGCCAAGGAGGGCCTTTTCGAATGGTTGGTTATGCCTTTCGGGTTGACGAATGTTCGTGCAACCTTCATGAGGCTAATGGATGACATCTTGCGGCCATTCACCAACTCATTTGTAGTGGTATACTTGGATGATATTCTGATCTTCAGCCAGAGTTGGGAAGAGCACCTCCACCACATCCGACAGGTTCTCCAAACACTGCGGCAACATAAGCTATGTGCCAATTTGGAGAAATGCACTTTTGGCATGACCCAGGTCTCAGTATCTGGGATACATTATTGATGAACGGGAGCTGCATGTGGATCCAGCCAAGATCCAAGTCATTCGGGATTGGCCATCTCCAACCGCTCTGACAGAGCTCCGCAGCTTTCTAGGTCTTGCCAACTTCTACAGCAGGTTCGTGTTGGGGTTTTCTCATATCACTTAGCCCTTGAGTCAAGTCACTAGGGGAGGAGCGAAAGCAAAATTCTTTTGGTCTGAATCTCAACAGAAGGCATTCATAGAGATGAAAGATCGCCTCTGCACGGCACCAGTGCTCGCATTACCAGATTTACAACAACCACTTGAGGGCGAGACAGATGCCTCTGACTATGCTATTGGGGCAGTCCTTACTCAACACGGGCATCCAGTGGCATATCACAGTGAAACACTTTCAGACACAGTCTGGAAGTATCCCACTTATGATAAAGAGATGTATTCCATTGTGCAGGCTTGCCGACAATGGAAGGATTACATTTTGGGGAAAGAAACGGTCATCCACACAGACCACCGACCCCTGCAATTCATGCAGACCCAAGGGAAATTGCAGAACGATCGCCATCAAAAGTGGTCTACATACCTGCAACAGTTCCATTTGAATATCAAGTATAAGAAGGGCAGCACAAATAATGTTGCAGATTGCCTCAGTCGACCACCGATCATGGCGTTAACCACCGTGCTCAACTCTTGTGGGCACGAGACTTCTGATTGGCCAATTCTCTACAAAAGCGACCCAGAATTCAGCCACACATACTAGACACTCTTGGAGGGTCGGAATGTTCCAGATTTTCACCTCCAGGATGCCCTGTTATGCCACCTAGGTCACCTTTGTGTTCCTTCAAGCGAGCGTGCCAAGATGATTTGGGAAGCACACTACAGTCGGGCTGTTGGGCATTTCGGGGTCGAGAAAATGGTGGTAGTACTGCAAAAGTATTTCTATTGGCTGAATCTTCGACAGGATGTCGGGAAGTACATCAGATCATGTACTGTCTGTGCCATTGCCAAATCGACCATTAAGAAGCAAGGCCTCTATACCCCGCTGCCTACCCCTAGTGTGGGTGCACTTTGGGATCCCACAGTCTATCATCTCAGAACGAGATAGTCGGTTCCTCAGTACATTTTGGTCCAGTCTCAGGTCAATGCTGGACACCAAACTCACTAAGTACACAGCCTTCCATCCTCAAATTGATGGCCAGACAGAGGTTGTCAATAGGATGATTGTGCACATTCTGTGCATGTACAACTCAAAGCATCCATGCACATGGGACGAGACCCTCCCCTATGTTTAGCACAGCTACAACTGAGCTCTTCACAACTCGACTGGCCACAACCCTTTTCAGGTGGGCTTGGGATTCCAGCCACTATGCCCCATGGACGTGGCCATGCCACTTGTAGCTACTCACATAGATTCGGCTCATGTCCAGTCTGAAACAGATAAAGCAACCAGCTTCATTGAGCACATCCAACACATTCGCCAGCAAGTCCATGACATTCTGGAGAAATCAAATGCCAAGTACAAGCAGCGACATGATCAACATCGGGTGCCACACAAGTTTCAGGTGGGCAACAAAGTTTGGTTGCATTTGCAAAAGGAACGCCTTACTGAAGCCTATCGAAAACTGAGACCACTCCGATATGGCCTTTACACCATTACTAAGGCTATGGGAGACAATGAATTTTAGCTCATCATTTCCCCATTCCTTGGCTTGCACCCAGTGTTCAATGTGGACCCCCTTCGGCCATACTTTCCACCATTGCTAGACACATCCGACATTGCAGAACAGTTCACACCCAAAGAATTAAATCAAGATTGCATGGAACAAGCTGCAACTGATCGGATCATGGACACACAGATCAAGAACACTCGCCAACAGAATATCCAACTGTATCGAGTTGTCAAAGGAGGCCAACTCCTTCACCAGGGCAAGTGGCTCACCAAGGACCAAGTTCAGCAAAAGTTTCCTCATCTCATGGAGGAACTCAACGTAATGGGGACCATTGCTTCCTAAGGGGGGAGGAATGATCCAGGTGGATATTGGTGGCCACCTACCCAGTCCACTTGGACCCCTACCATTGTTTCTCTCAACATTTTCAATTTCCTTAATTGTAGCACAACTTACTATTTTTAGCAGTATTTCGAGTCCTGAACTTCCGGAGCTGTTTTGAGGCCCTAAACGACGTTTTTTGGGAAATCTGGGGGCAACATGGGACGATGGACCGATGTTGCCTTTCCCAAAGTGGTAGTGCTCAGATAGATCTTTCTAACGAGCTATTGTATGCGTCAAACGGAGATCGTATGCCAAAGTTACGACCCCAGGAAGTTGATGTACCAATTTACCCAAACGGGGCCCACGGTTTGGCGTTTCATCTTCTAGGGTTAGGTTTTGGAATGTTAAGGGTTTTCCATTGTTTCTCAACAATAAATAGGCCTTCGAGCCTCATTGTAACACAGTTCAGAGGCATGTAGCCACCACATCTCTTCTCAAAGATAAGCTACCATCGCCCTAGCTGGTTTATTTTCATTACTGTTTGTAAGCATATTTCAATATTTTACATTAATGAAATGAGGTATTATTTCTGCTGCATATCCGTGTTTATGGTTATCTCTGTAAATTGTTGCGTTCCTGTTTAAGTCTGGATCATCTAGTCAGATCCACTAGACCAGCCACACTCCAAGATGCTATTAGCAGGACCCGGGACTTACAAGATGCATTACCCAAGACCCGGACACCTTACCCCCAGAGACAGGCTTTCCAACCTAAGGGGAGGGATGTGAGGATTCTGCCTCCGAAGGGGAATCCAGGGCGAGCACAGATTGATGATGATGCCAGGAGGGAGCTGAAGAAGAAGCGGTTGTGCTTTACCTGTCAGGAGCCGTGGGCACCGGGACATAGATGTACTACTGGCAAAGCACATTTTATTGAGGTCTTCTCCGAGAGCAGCGGGGAAGAGGATGAGGAGGATGACATGGAGGCAGGAGATAGTCATGCCGCGCAGGATCCTTTGCCACCTCCACCACCAGCAGCAGGTGGTGCAGCTTTTGCACCTACCGGAGGGGCCCTTGCAGCATTGCGAGGAGTTCCCAAGTATTTGACACTACGCGTACGGGGGACAGTACGTGGCCAGCAAGTATCGATTCTAGTTGACAGTGGGGCAACCCACAACTTCATCGATGCACAGATGGTTGAGCGAAGAGGTATACAAACAGAGAGCTTCAATAGATTTTCAGTTTTGGTCCCAGAAGATCAAACCATGGTGTGTGCTCGTTATGTTCCAGAGTTATCAGTGACAATGGGCACCTACACACTGACTGACCATTTCTTTGTGGTCAATATTCCGGACACCAACATAGTCCTGGGTGTTCAGTGGCTTATCACTCTAAGGAAGGTCACGACAGATTGGATGGCCCTAGAGATGGAGTGGGATGATGAGAAGACATAGAGACATGAGAAGATACGGGGACAGTACACATATCCGCCTCAGACCGTTTTGGCTCATCAGGTGGAGGTAGTCTTCCGGAAGGGAGACATAGAGTGGGCAGTGGAGCTGCGCGCATCAGAGGCAGGGACTACAGGGCAGACGGTGCACCCAGAGATACAGTCCATCCTTGACCGGTATGCCACGGTGTTTGGAGAGATTCCGCCGGGACAGCCACCGGACCGGGGGTTTGAGCACACCATTGAGCTTCAGCAGGGCATACAAGGAGTGATTACTACCCCTATAGGCATCCCAAGGCCTATCGGGATGAGATTGAGCAAGCCATTCAGGAGTTGCTAGCTCTTGGGCACATTCGGTCGAGCACGAGTCCTTTTGCTTCCTCCGTGGTGTTGGTGAAGAAGGACGACACATTGAGGATGTGCATTGACTACAGGGCCCTAAATAAGAAGACACTGAAGAACAGGTACCCCATACCCAGGATCGACGAGTTCATGGATGAGTTGAGAGGAGCACGGTTCTCAAAGATTGATTTGAGATCTGGGTACCATCAGATTCGCGTGACGGAGCAGGACATTCCCAAGACCGCCTTCAAGTGTCACTACGGGCACTTTGAGTTTTTGGTGATGCCCTTCGGGCTAACCAACGCCCCAGCTACATTTCAGTCCTGCATGAATCACATCTTCCGTAGTCACTTGAGGAAGATTGTGTTGGTGTTCTTCGATGATATCCTCATTTACAACAGGACTTGGGAGGAGCATCTCCAGCACATTGAGACAGTGTTGCGCATCTTGGAGGAGTAGCAGTTCTATGCCAAGCTCTCCAAGTGTGAGTTTGGGTTGACGGAGATGTTGTACTTGGGACACATCATAGGGGTGGACAGAGTGAGAGTCCACGAGGAGAAGATCAGGGCCATTAGAGATTGGCCAGAGCCGAGGAACGTGACAAAACTTCGAGGATTCATTGGCATTTGTACTTACTACCGGAAGTTCGTCAAGAGTTTCTCACAGCTTACTGCACCCCTAACAGATCCAACGAGGAAGGGGCATTTAGTTGGTCAGATACAGCGCAGCGAGCCTTTGACAAGCTCAAGGAGGTTATGAGTAGCTGCCCAGTGCTTGCATTGCCGGATTTTACGCAACCATTTGTTTTGGAGTATGATGCATCAGGAGAGGGGATCGGCGCAGTGTTGGTGCAGGGAGGTCACCCTATAGCCTTTGAGAGCCAGAAGCTCCTTCCGCACGAAAGGTTGTATTCTATATACGACAAGGAGATGTTGGCCATCATGCATGCATTGACCAAGTTCCGGCAGTATTTAGCGGGTAACAGGTTCAGGGTGAGGACTGATCACAACAGCCTCAGGTTCTTTTTGGAGCAGAAGCAACTACAAGAGAGGCAGCAAAAGTGGATCAGTAAGATCCAAGGGTATGACTTTGACATCGAGTATGTCAAGGATAAGAAAAACGTGGTAACAGATGCCCTTTCACGTAGACCAACCACGTTGTCTCTTATGAGCTTGGACACAGACTGGAGGGCTCGGCTCTTGGTAGATTACTCCAAGGACAGATTTGCATGTGAGGATTTGGATGGGCAGGTGGCAGATGATAGGTACAAGGTGGTCGATGAGATCATCTACTACAGGGATCGGATCTTCTTGACTGAGGGATCTCAGCTCAAGAAGAAGATACTTCAGGCATCACATGATTCACCATTGGCCGGCCATCAGGGGTTTACCAAAACCTACAGGGCCATTAGAAAGAGGTTCCCATGGAAGGGCCTCAAGAAGGACGTACTCCAGCATGTCTGGGAGTGCGATGTTTGCCAGAGGAACAAGGGAGAGATGAGCCATGCTGCAGGATTATTGCAGCCTCTTCCCATTCCGGAGGGGAAATGGGAGTGTATTTCAATGGACTTCGTCACAGGGTTGCCCATGGTACAGGGCAAGGATTGCATCTTTGTCGTCGTTGATCGACTAACAAAATACGCACATTTTTTCACCATATCCGCACACTACACAGCAGCGCAGGTGGCCAAGTTGTTCTTCAGAGAGGTCTTCAGGCTACATGGTCTTCCTAAGACCATCACTAGTGACAAGGACAGTCGTTTCATGGGTGGATTTTGGCAGGAGCTTTTTCGGTTGGTGGGGACAGAGTTGACACCGAGTACCCGTTATCACCCATAGACGGATGGGCAGACAGAAATAGTTAACAAGTGGCTGGAGGGCTACTTGCGTAACTATGTCAGTGGGCAGCAGCAAGCATGGCTGAAGTGGCTGCATCTGGGGGAGTACTGCTACAACACTACACATCACATGTCCATTGGTATGTCACCATTTTATGCTTTATATGGATATCATCCCTTATCTTTTGCTGACGTGATGTTTGGTTCTAGCAAGGCTCCGAGAGCCAAGATTTGGATCCAAGAGAGTCAAGATATTCTCCGAGCCCTCAAGGATAATATGGCTACTGCGCAAAACCAACAGAAGCTGTATGCCGACAGGGGTCGGGTGGAGAGACAGTTTGAGGTAGGGGACTTGGTCTACCTACGATTACAGCCATACCAACAGTCATCACTGAACCAGAAGGGGGCTAAGAAGCTCAAGCCCCGCTTTTATGGGCCATACAGGGTGATACGCAGGATTGGACAGGTTGCGTATGAGTTGGAGCTGCCCAAAGGCAGCAAGATTCATAACGTTTTTCATGTATCATGCCTGAAGAAGGCATTGGGGCAGCATGTGACAATGACAGATAAGCTACCACCCACGGATGATGAGGGGCATTTAGTGTTACAGCCAAAGGCTATTATTGATACCAGGGATAGGCAGCTGCGGAGCAGGATGGTCCGAGAATTCTTAGTGAGGTGGAAGAATTTGCCGGATGAGGATGCCACTTGGGAGAGTGAAAATTTTGCAACATCCATCACTTCAATTGCTTGAGGACAAGCAACATTTTGCCGGGGGAGACTGTAATATTCCTAATTAGCCATGGCTAATTGGAATATTCAATTTTGCTCAATTTTTCCTTCTATAGTTATTTATAAATAAAAAGGTGAAAAAAGGGGGTCATAACTCACTTTTGGAATAAAGTCACTCCCTAGTAGCACAACATTGTAACTTAAAGGGGGAGCCAGGGGGGCCAAAGGACCACGTAGAGGAGGGGCCCACATAGACACTTGGAGGGATTGCGCAGATGGAGAGGAACACGTGGCAAGAGAAAGGCTACGTTGGAGGAGGTCAGCCTTGGGATTGAGAGAGGCCAACGCTATAAAGGAGAGGGGAGCCTCCTCATTTTGTCATTCGATTATGTGCATTTGAGCTAGTCACTTCGACTTAGAGCACGCTGGCTATTTAGCCTGTCTGCAGCACTTTTTAGTGCATCGAATGTCTCCGTTCAGAGATCTCACCCTTAGCCCCGGGGGACTTAGAGTGCCTGCTCGGGCAAGGTAGTTTTCAGTAGCCTTTTGCAGTAGGATTGATCTTTGGCGTTGAGGAGGAGCTGAGCATTTGAGGACTGCGCAGTCTTGAGAGAGAGGGACGCAGTTCCTTTTGGTTGGAGTTCCGGATTGAGGGTTTGTGGAGGATTTGAGCTGGGAGATTGAGCAAGGGATCAGCTCTTGCATATTGGAGGATTTTGGCAGAGTTTCAGGCTAAGTTTTGGAGGATTCTATTCAGTGGCAGTACAGAGCCTTGAGGGACAGCGTAGATCCCCAAAGGGGTGATTTTCAGGGGTCGGCTATTTCAGAAAAGCTTTTTGGGTTTATTGAGTAGAGGTTGATTCCAGAGTTTCAGCATTTTCTGAGGGGAACAACCCCAAATCCTCATTTGATTCCAGCAGTAGCAGTAGCACAGCAATTCTCCAGCAACTTGGACACAGTTCAGAGAGAGGCCATTCCTTTATCATTCTGGGTGTATTTCTTCACTTGCCTTGTGCAAGTTGAGGTGCTATCTTTTTGATCACCTCCTGTACTCATTCCATTACTCAATATAATAAAATGGCTTAGCATTTCTCTCTGCATTTCTTGAGTATCTGTTTGTATTCCATGTTTACATTATTGTATGTTGCACTATTGTTATTTTTATCTCTTTGAGCTTCCTGGTTACTATATTTCTTGCATATTATTTGGTTGGAGTTGCTGGGGTTTGAGGGATATCCCTGAAACGGGATATTACAATAAACAATAGCCCATACAATAGAATATGAAACTCTCAATCACTGATTATCTTTGCCCATAATTGTCCAACATTGTCGTTGAGCCCCAATACCACTATGTGGCATCCCTACCCTTACTCTCCAAGATAGTGTTTGATTACACACTTCAGCAACCCAAACTTTCCTCGTAAATAGATTCACTTTACAACTATGAAAAAAGTAGTTGTAAAAAAGTTGGGCATCCAACAACACCCAACCATCTAATAATGCAAATTGCATGCACAGTTTTAAATGCATATGCGAAACACTGAATTCATCCCTATACTTGAGATTCACATAAATTGCACATAACAATGATTGAAATTTCGTACCAAAAGATGTAATTATAGAATTTAACCAAGGAAGTCATTTAGACACAACAATATAGAAGTGGACAGAGTGTTATATTTTATCAAACTATTGTCGAAGAAAGTAGTTGTGTAGTAATGATTCACCTTCGATCCCTATGCACCCATTGTCGATGCCACCTCAAAATAGGGTGGTATAAGTCCACCAAGAAAGAACCACATAGAAGCTCTCTCATTCACTCAACCCATCCTGCTATGACTCAGTGAAAACTAGACATCTACCATGATTCATGTTTCTCGAATGCAGTTCTTGGCTGCGAAACTGCGTCAAGAAACCAATTCGACCAAACTTTAGGTTCAAGTTGGCCCTCAAACCAAACAGGGACCCCTCAATATTACAAGGCTTTTTAATGTTGTTCATTGTCACTGGACAGCAGCGTATGAAGCACAATGGCCAGATCTAGGATTTGTATACGTGGTCACTGATGAGTCACAAATCCCTAGTTGACAAATAAAGCCCTCTCTTGCAGAAGCCTTATCAAAATGTAAGCATTCAGCTATGGTAGAAAAACATAGTTTGAAAGGTGTAGATCTAGGTTGCATGAAACAGGGAAACGGGTACGAGTTTCCGAAACGGGCACAGGTACGAAACATGACCCCCGCAAATTTTTAGAAACGAGAAAACAATATATATATATATATATGGACATTTAAGAAATATGTGCAATCATAAAGCATATATGATACATTCTAATTTATTACATTATGATTAAATTGTCAATTGTCAGTGCATAAACGCAATATATATATATATGGACATTTAAGAAATATGTGCAATCATAAAGCATATATGATACATTCTAATTTATTACATTAGGATTAAATTGTCAATTGTTAGTGCATAAACTATAAGTCTCTAAATTTACATCACATTTACTCATGAATGATCACATAATGAAAATAGCAATCCAAAATCAGCCACGAGAAATTTCTAATATTTTGTCTCGTGCTTGATTGGGAGTCTCCTCCTACATAGTCGAATGACCTTAGTGCTCTTGATTAAATACAAGTTCCATACCCTAGTACCCTACATGCTCTTGATTATTGGGAGTCTCCCTTGCATAGAGGGCTTGGTTCTCTTGATTAAATACAAATTCCATAGCCTAGTACATGACAAAATCCAATGGAAACATTGCAATCCTGAAATCCTGAAAAACAGATAAGTCTACTGGATTTTGAGTGAGATCTAAAATTCTACTTTCTCCATATGAAAGCCAATCAAGGCAAAACCACTCTCAAACATCCTGAGTCATTTCATGGTAATGTTAAAAATTTAAGTAAAAGGATGAAAATGAAAAATAAAGGAGAATGTCACTTTTACTTAAACATTACCATGAATTTCACATTACCATGAACTATATATCAACACTAGGGCCATAGGCTTGAACATTAGGCTGCCCCACTCAAAAAATTCCTCTTTTTTATAGCTTGAGAGGCATCTAGAAGCATCCAGAAGATATTTTAGTCGCCCAATAAAAATTTTGAAGCGAAAAAATTAAGAAAAAATACAAGAAAAAGTCAAGTTAGAAGAGTAAACTCCGTCATACGGCTTGGAAACTCGTTTCCGGCCATACTGGCCACGTTTCCTCCTCAAGAAATGGACCAGTATGGCCGGAAACGAGTTTCCAGGCCGTACGGTACGAGTTTCCTCGTTTCCGTTTCGTTTTGCGGCCGGAAACAGACCCTTTCCCAACGTTTCCTGCAACTTAGGTGTAGATGGAGGAATGGAGGAGAAATTAGAGAATTAGATATCCAACCTGAATATCCAATTATCTAATCAAGACCAGAAGCGTGTAAAACAATCTCTACAGCCAATACATCAATACATTTAAGAATTACTATAGAAGCAACAATCCACTGATGTGGAGGGATCAGCAGTGACATCATGTCACTCTCATCTCCTCATTAATGAAAATAACTCTACGGTAGGCTGTCAGGGGAGTTGACACTCAACCTAGCCTTGCCCAGTGTCCTATATATATCCTCAAATATATGCAGGAAAAGACATACATGAAAAACAATTTCTGTCATTGACTGGAGCCAGAAGCCCTTGATTAAAATTCTGTAATTGCAGACTTTACAAAAAAAACTCAGGGTTTTGGCATCAAAAGCCAACCCTCTTGAAATCAAAATCAAAGAATTTATAGAAAATTACATTAATAAACGATGTCTAATTTTCTGGAATAAAATCCTAATAATGTATTAACAATAAAGATAATCTAGAATAAAATAAATCTAGAACATATTTCAAGGTATTTCGAATGGTTGAAGATGAGGTCAAGTCCCTTTGAAATAGTTGTGCTTTGCCACTTGCTTTCTCTGGATGCTTTTCACTGCTAAAAAACTGTCTGAAAAATGATTTTGTTCCTCGGAATCTGCAAATAATCTCTAACTGCTGATTTTCTGTTTCAATTTAGTCCACTGAATTTGGGATTTGAAATGTCCTGCCAAATGCCTTTTCACTTGTGTTTGTCAGCTGTCTCAAATCTTGTCTTTATTCTCAGAATGCTCGATTTGATCCTTTGATTTCTGATCCTTCTGCTTGAAATCTGGGGTTGTTAAGTTGCTGTCTCTAAAAGCTATCAGCTGTCTAGCAATCAAGGAGATAAACATTTGACTGCCGATTTTGTGCCTTAGAAATTCTGCCACCTGTATCCAGCTCATTTTTTAGTATTTATGGTCAAACACTTTTTTTCACCAGTGTCGATTTCATTATGGTAAACCTTATACCAAAACTTCTTTTACTGCTTACTAGCATTAGCTCTTGGGGTGGGAACTGCTATCAGAGGTACTGCTTTTTGTAGGGTTATCCCAACCATCTCAGACATATCAACACCAAAATCTTCATCCTTATTAACCATTGGGATTCCAAAACAAAAATGAACCATTTTGTGTGCCAAAAGCAGCCCAAGGCAGATTCTTCTTCCTGTGCCAAATGGTATCTGTTTAAAATCCCGGCCTCTGTAGTCAGTATTATACTCTAGAAACCTTTCCGGTTTGAATTTCAGAGGTTCCTTCCAAATGTTGGGATCTCTTCCGATGCCTCATGCATTCACAAACAACTGTGTTCTCTGGGATAACATATCCCCCAATCTCGGATGAGTTATCTGATTTTTGAGAAGTTATCAGTGGAGCTGCTGGGTGCAATCTGAGTACCTCCTTCATTTTCAACATGCTAAAATAAAATCTGAGGTGCATTGCAACCACTTCATCATCTTTGCTATGTAATGCCCTTTTCCTCTGTGTTTAATCACCACGTGAAAAAGGGACATGTTCAGAACTGCATGTTCATAGGCTGAAACCTCCGTGACTGTGGGTGAAACAAACTTGGAAAAATGTCTACCCATAATGTCTTTAAGCACGAGCAGTGGGCACAGATGGTTCTAATATGCTACATTCCCCCTCCATGTCTTCCTGAAGAGAGCTCCTATAGACTTTGCCATTTTCTAATATATTTACTGTCCATGTCACCAGTCCTCATATTTTCTCCTTGATAATATCGGGGACATCATTTGTCATTATTTCATGTTCAGGGACCATTCTTTAATAAGACCAGTATTCTCCTTTCACAAGACTACCAGTATTGTCTTCATCCCAGACCTCGTCTTTATGTTCATCACAACTTCCAAATACAAAGGCATGTTTCTCATTTCCTAATTTAGAAGAATTTGATACACTTTCTTCTGTTTCCAAACCGATAGGGATTTCATCATGCAACAAAACAGAATTGCTATTTTTTGCAAGCACTAGACCTATGCTCTGGAAATCAATTTTAAGATCATACTGTTTTGTATCTTTCTTTTTCTGAACTTGCAGATTAGCCATTGGAACTGGATTGCTATCAAAACTGTGCATACAAGTTTCATCTCTGTTTTGACTGTGTTTGAAAATAGAACTTGCATTCTTCATATCCTTGGCCTGGTTGTGCTCGAATTCCAGACCAGCAGAACAAGATAAAGTTTCATTACTATGGGTTAGTTTACCTTCAGTGAATATGCCCTTATGAGACCAGCCCTGTAGGTTTTCCTTGTCAAGCTGTAGCAGATCATCTCCTTCTACATCTAACTCTTCAAAATTTGACAATTGGCATCATCTTCATGGTTGTTGTGATCATTGTCACAATTAATTGAAACCTGGATGGAACACAAGTTTCCCACAAACCACCCTAGCCACAAGGCTAAGCGAGGTCACAAAGGCACTGGCCCCAATATTCACACTGTGCCCTTTCTTTGAGTCCTCAAACATGGACCCAATGGTCCTATATATCTCCTCTCGTCTCAGGTGCTGAAGGGCGTCCAACCTTTTGGGAGAGAACAACTCAGTAATACAGATATTTTTGAGAAACCTTCATTGAGGGCCGTAAGGAATAAATACTAGAGTCCTCCTTAGTATACAAATGTTTTTGCAGCTATGGTGATTGACCTGCTGGAGAAGGTTTGATCATTTGTTTTCAGCACCTCTTTTTCTATTGATGGGGATAATACAACTAGTGTTAACTTGTTTCCCAGTTTGAGGGATGTGAAATCTCCATATTTCTGTGGAAGGCAATAGAGAGATTCATGAGGCTTGTCACCCTACTGAAGGAGATTTTCAATGATAGGCCATCCAGGAGGTCCTGGTGGCAATCTGATTTTCTTCTTCTTCCTGATGCCGCTTTAAAAATTATCTCATCTTGATCATCGCTATCCCAATGGAAATGTAGTCCTTTGCTTTTCCGTATCCTCTTGAATGATCCAAATTAGAAACTCAACAGATATCAAAATCCTTAACGTGCACAACTTTGGCAAAGCTTCCCAAGAACATCCTGGCATTGACACTGGTTTTCTTTAATAGCAAATGATACATAATGTTTACTGCTTGAAAATTGTCATTGCTGGATGCACTGATAAGCTCCACATCAATTGTCAATAGTTCAAAAAAATGCAGCGTTGTTGCTTTGATGGAGAATAAGATACCCTGTGTTTGAGACTTGGCCATCTCAAGAAATTTGTTGGCACCCATCACCTTACCTGGCAGAATTAACCTCTGCTCTATCTCTGAAACCACAAGTGGATTGCTGAAGGGGTCCCAGGCTGAATCTGGTTTTGAAGCAGGGGATGCCGCAATTCATTAAGAATTGCCATGTTGACAAGGTGGTTTTGGGGAAACAACTATTGTGGACCCCCTCCCCTTGATAAAGCCTGATCACACCTGGGGTCCGCAACTGAATCCGAGCCCTCAATTTCTAAGTATCAGTACTCACTATTGAAAACTGTGCGCCTTTTAACTCCAAAAGTGCCAGGTGAGCATCAGTCTTTGGGCCTCCACGATACATATGATTTTGACATTGAATGTTGATGTGGCAACTGAATGTTTGTGTGGGCTTTATCCCATACGCAATAAGGGAAACATTTGTAATCCATTTATATTTTCGACTACCCAACAGGTATTCTGACGCGTAGTGCAAGCATAGTGCCTCTCGTGGGCTCCTCCTTTGACTTGGCGTTGATAATATGTGTTGTCTCGAGACTTAGTTGTTCAATGGTTGATAGATGGTGGACCCTTAATGTGGATGTGATGACTTGGAGATTGGGCCATAAGGCCAAACACTTTTTGCAATCATTTTAATTTTAAAACAATAATTTATTAAAATATATACAATGATATATTTTAATAAAATTAAAACTATTTAAAATTAAAACTCAGTCCAAAAATTTAAAATTAAACCATTTAGCCCAAAAACTCGTATATGTCTAAGATCCCACTCCAGGAGGTAGACTGGCCAAATTCAAAAAAATTGTAACTTTTTAAAGGTGTCGGAAAAAGTTACAACAATTCCTCTTGATGCAAAGACCTCCAAACTCCAAGAATCTCAATCAAAATTCAATCAACCATGTATATCTTCCTCTTAGCCATTCACAAGACAAGCTCAAGAATTTCCCTTCTTCACAATTCAATCCTTGGAAAATCCATCCTAGAAAGTGCAATGATACAGGCAGCAAGAGTCCAAACCATTGAATTGACATTTGGGAGTCTCAGTCTAGCATACTTTGGCTTAAGCACAATCCAATCTAGGAGTCCTAGTTCAATAAACTTTTGCTCAGGTATAGCCCAATCTCAATATAAATATGAGCATACATGTTGCCATCTTTCCTCATCCCCTATGCTCACTACAACCATGGGTTCCTTCTCATCAACCAATCACCGAACCATCTAACTTACTACATGTGTACATAAGCTCGCTAGTTTACAATTCCCAAGTGTACATAGATGTGTTTTCAATTAAGGAATACCATGTAACTTCTAGGAAGAATGATATGTGTAAGAAACATTGACCAAGTCAAAAAATTATCTTTTAAAGTTATATAGTTTTGAGGGTTTTCATGATAGTTTGTGTAATTTTCAAAATTACATAGCAATTGACTTAAACGCATATGACAAAGTGGTGTTGAGTTTGCGGGATGGCATATTAGAAAAATTTTGAGGTCTAAAATGGGCCTCCTAAGGAATATTATAAAATAATAGTGGAAATAATAAAATAAGATTAGATTACATAATCAAATTTTAGAGGGAAACATTAAAAAAAAAAAACTACTCTTTCAACTTGTATTTTCAACTTATCTCCCTACTATTTTACTCAAATTTCGAGCAGGAGCACTCATTGGATGCATAATTTAATTGCTCATCCAAGGAGTACCCATGTTGCATACTTTCGATGGACCCTACTACATGAAAAATGCGAAATACATGGAAAAATGTGATTGCACTTTCGACGAACCGTTGCAATCATGTTTTTTTCATGTATTTCACATTTTTCGTGTAGCAGGGTCCATCGAAAGTATCCAACATGGGTACTCCTTGGATGAGGAATTAAATTATGCATCCAATGAGTCCTCTTGCTCGGTATTTGAGTAAACCCATAGGAAGATAAGTTGAAAATACAAGTTTTATTATTTTTTTACTTTTTTTACTCCAAAAATGGTGAATCATCCCCCATGGTTGACATCATCATCTTGAATCCTATTGGTTATTATAAAGTTGATTTTTATTGTACATTTTTGTTTTGAGGCCCATTTTAGACCTCAAAATTTCTCTAATGCATGGTAAGGTTATCAATCACTATGGGCTACCCTTTGCTCTTACACTCTCATGGAATCATAGCAACCTATTCCATAATCCATTTTGAAGAATTTACTATGAAGTTATGGAAAACTTTTTAGTTGCTATGTTAATAGGGAGCTTTATAATAAGTTTAAATAGAATAACAATAAAAAGGATCAATACAAAGAGGGGGTTTGCAAGATAATAAAGGCAAGTGGATTAAAATATTTTTGTCTATCTACAAAGTGAACTTTGCCTTCATGCTATGTGTGTTCGAATGGAAGTCACTTAATCAGAGTTAAGAGAAAAAGTGAAACTTCATTCCATAAGTCTAACCAACAGCCTATGTGTCATTCTTTAGATAGAGGAGGCAATCAAGCATGCTATTTTGAATGTCGGGGAGGTGATCAAGCATGTTAGTTCAAATGTAGGGTACCTCAATGATTCTATCCATGTACTTTAGCAAAGCTTCAAATCAATTTCTTTTATCAACATCATTAGAAGAGAGTAGTGTTAGATGATCATTGGATCATCAAACAAGGATGGTATAGAAATTTGGGAGAAACTTTAGCAAATAACCCTCTTCTTGTCTAAAAGAAGAACCAAGTCCACCTTCAACAATGATGCCACTAATTTCCAATTGAGGGAAATTTTAACCTTAATGATGAGTTGGCTACCTTAATTATAACTATACATTTTAGAAAAGATGTTTCCTATCTGTGGACAAGTGCCTCGTTGCTAACATTTTAGCCCCTTTATGTAACCCTAGATGTAAGCATGTTCCAGAATTTAATATAATCTAAAATGTAGTTTCTTTCCCTAAAAATAAAATGCAAGATAAAGATATTTTTGTAAACTGGGGTGTTAATGGAAAGAACCCTATGTCACAACCAAAAGATCTAATCTACAAAAGTTTTAATTTCAATTACTCCACAAACTTAATCATTGAACCCAATTATGCATATCCACAACAACTTAGACCTAGCACTCAATTAACACAACAAAATGGCCAACCCACCCTATAAACTTTCGGATTGAACACTTCCACACAATGATACTTTGTCCGATCTTAAAATTTACTAAATCAAATTCATGAATTGTAAAACAATGTTATCAGTGAATCAATGTAACAAAGAAACTTCTTTGTATTATAGGCATGCAAAAAAATATTGCCATAAATCCTTTAAAGAGTGTTTTGTGTACCTAACACATTTATTTCTCTCTATTTTCAATACTATATTCATGAGAATTTTAATATACTAATATATAGTTCATATTAATACTTTCCCTTACTCTTTTTTGATAGACACCAAGAATACTAATTCAATTTTTCATTAACTGCATCTTAATATCACAACAATTGATCATGCATCATGGCAATGTGGCTCCAAGAACAATATCGGGTTAAACATTCCCCCTCATTAGGTAGACTAGTTATAGGTAAAGAATAAATCCATACACATTGTGGTACACCTATGGTATTTGAAATATGTACCTCTATTACCAAAAGAAAGATGTAAGAAAGGGAATTGGAAACAACAACAAAACAAGAAAGAAGGCTAGAGAATTTCAATGGATGAGAAACACCGTAATTTGCACATGTGCATGTATTTTTCATATATGGTTAATTATTTATGTATTAATTTAGTGTCAAGATGGGAATGGGAATGAAAATAGGAAGAGCAATGCTAATCAAGTTTCTAGTAACATAGATATAAATTGCACTGCCATGGCAGCTGTCAAGATATACAAAAAAATCTCCATGCCTAAAAATATCAAAATAGGTTTCCCTAGAGAGAGAAATAAAAACAACTAAAATTGGATTTCATGATCCTATATAACTAATAAGCCATATAGCCCCCTAAGGCGTAGCTCAGTTGGTTCAAACATATCAGAAAAGTCACAGTGGTGATGGGAGGTCAAAGGATCCATTTGCAACAAGGCCTTTGGGGTTACTAGCCATTCATGTGCGATGAAGGTTAATATGGCCCTCCATCTGAGGTTTTGAGGAAGGGGGCATTCTACAAAGTCATATCTTCGAAAAAGAAAAACTAATAAGCCAAATATATACATGAGAGCATAAACAACAACAAAAAAGGTTAGTTCCTTTGTAAAGAAAGTAATTTAACAATAACTAATCTTGCATATAAAAACATCAAAAATGAATTTATACAAGTCATGAAGAAAAAAGAAGAGAGAATGTCACTAACTTTTGCAAAGCCTCTTGGCGTGAGACACATATTTTTGGTGAAAGAAGTTGTGATTTATGTAACCCTTTCCTGCCAACAAAACCTATTTCATTAATACAATTATCTCATATCCTCTAAAACTTAAAATTCAATAATTTGAAGACAGATGCCTTTGAGTTCTACTTCTCATTGAAAAAAACATGTGATTCTAATCCTTTTACTTTTATATCCAACTAACCATTTCGATCTTACAAAAATCACCACCATCACAAGGTTACTACTTTAATTCCTCTTTTAGAAAAAAATATTGAATCAAGCATACTAAGCTTTGAAAGCTAACTGAATTGTATTAGTTTAATGATTGCTAGGCAAAATATTATTGGAACAAAATTTAAGTATTAGATTTTAAAACTTCAAGAACAAAAGGCATGGTATTTATCCAACCGTGGGTGTATGTCAAAAAGAAAACAATAATTCTTGAAAACAAGAGCTCTGACGTTTTCCATTCTTATCAACACCTACACCACACAATAACCAAATAATTAGATGTAATTGATTAACTAACCCAACGTTGTTTCCGAACCAATAAACAATATACTTGGCTCATATAGAAAGAGAAAATGTTCTCTCTTGATAAAACCAGCATCAATATTGCAAGAAATTTCAGCCAGCATAGTGCACCTTCTCTCTCCTCAAAGCAATAGTAGAGCGTTTAGGTATGAAAAAATTTCCAACCAGCAAGTCCATGTCTCTTGGGTGAATGCCCTGCAAAGCAAATAAAAAGACAGTTAAAAAGCTTCAAACTCACCCACTCTAACATTATGTATCACATCCACGGTGTCCTATAACATGGTGTTTGCAATAGAGCACAAATTCTCAGGAATAAAAATAGAAAAAAAGAAAAATAAAATAAAGTAACCAAACATTTAATCAGCACAATATAAATGCATTAAGTATTTATTCGTTGTTATGTAATATCCTTAAATGGCATGTCTTACAAGACAAGTGCAATGATTATAAATAGTTATTTCCTATTAGGGCCACATAAGATATGCAATCTCGATCACTTGGTTGAGGAAATATACTGCATAGAGATTAGATATTCTTCTCACCATTTAATTCCATACAAAGTATAGATGCAAGTCTAGCAACATAAAGGCTTATGTTTTAAAAAAAATGATAGAAGGGATTTCATTCATCGCAATCTAGTGTGATTACCTATCTGCATTAACTAATAAGTAGGAAGATAAGCCTCATTACGACAGCCTTTGGTTTATGAACTCTTCAAGGACACCCAATCATAGTAATAAGAGTTAAACAATATGAACACACTAACATTCTCCTGTTCATTATTTTAAAACAGCAGAAAGCACAAAAGCCTCTCACCTCCAAGTCCTAACAAGTATGAAATCATATGCATATTGATGGCATCCTTAATTAAACCCCATGGTCTATGTTCTTTTGCTCAAAAATACACGCACTTTACATTACAATTGATATAGTTTTCATAGCATTGTATCCTACTATCAATAAATAGATTTTACAATGAAAATATGTTAGCCTTATGATTTCTTCACCGAGTTATCACTCTCTCCAAGAGAGTCCCAAACTTTATCTAGTTGGTGTCTCCGTATTGTAACACCTCATCTACCAATAGTGTTATACCTCATATACATTTTTTTTCACGAGATGTGCCATTATGATGAGCCATAAGTGTGGTGATTTTGTTGTATGTGGCCATTTTGGGATGATTGACGTACAAGTGTTGGTTAGTTAGTAGCCCAGATCCCCTCTAGTGGATGGTCATGGCAGGTCCTTTTAGTACCCATTCTCAAGATTCTTGGTTCTATTGCTCTAGCCAACTATCCTTCGAAGGTGGTAACTCCCATCATGTTGGGCAATTATGTCCTCGCTAGTTATTCAGTCAATTTGAGATGGATCTAGAATACGTGATTTATGGAAGCCCCCAGCTACTCATTTTATTTGCTATGTAAAGATAATTGCGCTTTGTAAGGGTTGTCACACCCATGGTTTAGCACACCTATTTTACCCTACATTGACCCTCTCTTTCTAATGTATGTACAACACTTTGGCCGTGAACCTTTGGAGGTGATTGTACTCATGCTTGGGCACACACTTCACCATTGGAGGTGATTGTACTCATGCTTGGTCACCTTGAGATGGAGGCAGTCTCACAATTCTTGAGGCATATCACATATATCAAGGCATTGGCCACACACTTCAAGGCAAGGATGGGCTAATTGCATCCACATGGACACCCTCTGCACACATGTTGAAGATGCTAGAGTGCTCTCATTATTTTGGTAATTTTCAGCTGATTTTCATCAATTATTGAGGACTGACCTACACATGTGGGCATTTATGACAACCTTGGGGCTCAATTTGAGATTATTTGGACTTGGAGGGGCCACTTGAGCATAGTTTTAAAAACCGGAACTGGGTTTCAAACCGGTCGCCTATCTAACCGTGATTCGAACAAGAACCAGATCAAACTAAATCGAACCGTATTCAATAAACCGGAATTGGAAAAAATACATAAATTAATTAATTTTAATGAAAAAAATATTTTTAAGATTACAAACCATGATTCGAAACCATTAGAGACAAAATATGAAAAGTTTTTTAATCTATATATCATGTAAGGGAGCATATATCAAAATGGCATCGAGTGCAATAAATATCAATGATATCATTGACAAAATACAAAACCAATGAGGCTCTATATGGCCTCTAGAGTCAAAAAGCGATGTTAGAATGAGGCTCTAAAAGGCCTCCTACGTCCAAAACAATGCTACAACTCAAGCTACTAAGCCACTAGCCTACTACAAATCACTAATCGACATGATCACTCATCAAACTCATCACCACTACTCCACATGGGATCATCAATAGGAGCTACACAAACATGATCTAGCTCAGAGTTTGAGAACTCCTCAAACTCCTCGCCAGCCTCAATAGTAGTACTAGTAGTAGCATGAGCAACAACATTAGGCCTAACAGGACTAGAAGCACAAGTTTGTCGAGCTGCGCGACTATTGCTTCCCTCACGAGTCACCATGTGCCATGCCTGATCTTGTTGGTTCACTTCCTTCAGCGCTTTGTTCAACTACCAGATCTGCATTGGGAGAAACACCCCCAACCCCACTAGACAGCTCCAAACTAGCTCCAAGATGACAAAGAATCTCCAAAATTCTTGTTGTTGCTCCAAAACTCAATGTTGGTGCAAAACTGTCCATGCACACAAACACTAGAAATCAAATGTGTGAGGCAAATGGGAGCTTAGGCACCTTTTATAAGCTTGGCAACCCATATTTAGAAGGGACCTACAATGGTTTGCAAAAAAACACCTCCAAAAACCACCTGGGAGTCCCATAACATGCCCAACCATGTGGCTTCCTAACTCGCTGGATTTTTAACAAAAATCAGTCGGTTTGGTACCAAATCAGCAAGTTTGGTACCAAAACTGGCCGATTTGGTAGCCAATTGGTCTTGACCAACCAACTAATCGGATTTGTTAGGCCAGTTTGATATATCAGGGAGCTAACTAGTCGTTTGATCGATTTTTAGTTCAACCAAACCGGTTTTTAAAACTAGGCACTTGAGTGATATGTCACTTATGATATTGCAATCACTTAAGGTCATTTAGATGATGAGGAGATAACTTATGATCATGATTTGAAGACTTAATAGCTCAAATAGAGGAGTGGTCCACATTTAGAGGTCTCTTGTTAAATTTTGGAAAGGTTGTTTCAATTGTTTGAGGATGACAATGGAGCTAAGGTGGGCAAGGATCATTCCTTGCCTTGTTTTGACTGCTGAGGCTTCCCCAATGAAAATTAGATGGAACGTTGTACCCTAAAGGAAAATCGCTCCTCCTAGAAGGGTGGCATCACCTCTTTTGTGTTATGCAATTAATGTATCATTTACTTGTTTTAAATGGCTTAGTCTCCAAGTTATGTGGCTGAGAAATCATTTATAAGTTTCCTTAGGCTAGAATTAAGGAATAGAGAATGAAAAAGAGTTGTGAGTGTCATCTATAAATAAAGGCCCTCCTCTCATTCCAAATTGTTATGAATTGTTGGAGAATACCCTCTTAAGCCATTAATAGAAGATCATTTCTTGGTGTTTTCGATGTCAACTCATTTGAGCTCTATCTTTGTTGGTTATTTTTCTTGATTCATTGAATATATATTTGTAAATGCCACAACTTCTACTAGCTAGCAAGATCGATGCATTGAAGGGCATACTTTTCTCACTTGGAAGGAGGACATTTAGGGTTTGTAGGGCCTTGGTTTTCATGACTTGTCTTGATTAGACAAGAGATATCTTGCTCTCTACACCCTAGTCTCTTATTCTAATCCATAAGCTTAGAATAACCAAATCTTAGAGAGGCATCTTACTTGACCCCATAATCTCGAAGTGGAAGGAACTAAGCTTACTCCTAACAGCCAACCAAAAAAAACCCAAAAATTCAAATCTTTTCGCTTAATGTCATATAAAATATAAAAAATACAAAAACAAATATAAAAGATATAACATCAAAAAAATATCTATCCATTGTCTAGTGCAAAGTTAACAGATTATTCCATTTTCTAGACATTTTTTTCCAAGGGTTTACATTGAATTGATGATTTCTAACCCTAATTGGGCAAAGTAGCACCACATGCTTGAAGGTTTTATCTAATATATTTTCGATTGATTTAACATCTTTACCAACTCTAAAATTTAATTTATGGCAAAATTCTAAAGCTTGGGTTTAACCTGTTGGCATTATGGCACAGGTTTGGCACTATGGCACAGGTGTTGTCCTTGATGGCAACTCACTCAAAGGGCAGATCACAGTTCAGGCTCTCAGAATGAAAGAAAATGAGGTATACGCAAGTTCATCTTAACAAAATCGCATACACACGCGGTTGTACCGATCAAAAGGCACGTATATGTATGCACGCACTTCCATGCAAAGAAAAGCGCATACATGTGGGAAAACTTATGGTTGGTCCATGGTATTTAGTCCGACATATTTGAACCTATGGTTTTGGTCCTTGGTATTGCATTTAAAGTGTTGAACCCAAGTATTGGGTCCCTAGTATTAGATCTCAATGGTTTTGGACCATGGTTTGAGTAAGGCCTAAGACTATAAAAAGGGAAGGAGATCATTTGGCAAGGCATTGACTTATATGTTGAATATCTTGAGAGAAGCAAGATCTGGAATACTGGTGATTGGTTGGTGAGTTACAGCTGGGTCTGAATCAAGGAGGAACCTGAGCATTACACGATGGTTAAGATCTATTGATGGGTCAAGATCTCAAAGCTTGAATAGTAGTATCATTGTGTGATTTTGATCTAGTATATTTGGCGCATGATTAGATCTATAAGTCTGATAATCTGGGTATAACTGATGTCTGATTAAGTAAAAGGATAAATTCTCTTTTATATATCTGTATGCAGGTTCGACACAGCAGAGGCACGTATACACGCAGGTTAAGCAAGTGAAGACTGCGTATACGCTGGTTGGTTTTGGCATAGTTGCGTATGTACGCAGGTTTATATTGGTGAAGTAGCGTACGTCTCTTGAAATATGTTTTAGCTGCTTCTATTTATTGCTGCAGTGTTCTGGGTTCAGAATTGGTGTCTGGTTACTGGTACTGTTTTTTGGTTACAGCATTCTGAGAATTTATTGGTTGATTCAGTATTTGTTTGCACAAAGGAGTTTGGTTAATGCAGATATACTTGATGTTTGATTGATATACATGGATCCAGTCTGAAAATTTATGAAACGTGGTCCCTGGAAGAAAAGAGAAGGTTGAAGCCTTCTGTAGGTCAGCACCTACGTACTAGTACCTCAGCTAGTACAAAAGCTAAGGGGGTTGTAGCTCCCTTCCAGGAGAAGCTGGAGAATGAGAGAAGGTTGTAGCCTTCTGCAGGTTGAAATCTGCGTGCTGGTATAAGACTGCACCAGTACAGAATCATTGTAAAAAGAAGTTTCTAATTAAAAGAAGATAGAGACATATTGCAACAGGTGGTTTTCATCCACATTGGGTTTCCACCTTATATCTTGTGTTCTTTTGTGTGACTGTTTGCTCTACTTTTCTGTTCCTGCTTACTGTTATATGGTTCTGACACACAGATTAATGATCAACATTTGAAAAATAAATTAAATTATAAGTCTGGTAGTTATACGCGAGTTTCATTAGTCAGAGTTGCGTATACACGCTATTTTCATTCACTGAAGTAGCGTATACAAATCTTTGTATAAATTGAAAAAGAATTTGACTTAATAATATTGATTCACCCCCCCCTCTCAGTATTATTTCCAACATAACCCTAAAAAGTGCATTCTAACCCTAACCTAGATTATATTTCACTCTTGGATTGTTTATCGAACTTATTTAACACAATCTAAGGGTGAAATTAATCTCCTAAGCGTTTCATTGTCTTTAGATTTCATTTTGAAGAATTTTGGTGAAACCCTAGGGGAATTCTCCACCTAGTCATACAAGTTAATGCTAATTTCATATTTGTATATCATTTGAGCTTGTATTTTATCATTGTTAGAGTATTTTTTACATATATTTTTCATTGCCATAGAAAAGGTATCAAATATCTAACATCAAAGGTGCTTTTAGGCACTCTTAGTTGGCTTTTCCTCACTCAAAATCTGCATTTTCTGCATTTTTGTTCATAAATCAGATTCTGGAAATTGTGGACAGTAGCAAGCTTGTTCAATTTATAGTGTACTATCAAGAGGTAACTCAATTATATAATTTGTCCTTGATTTATTGAATAGTATTTCACTCTTGTATGGTAAAGGCTTTTATTCTCTAGCTTGAAGAGTGATTTCATGGAGCTAATTTGTAGTTTTGCTATAGCTAACATCTATTTCAAATATCAGCATTCATTACCTATCTCCTAATCCTCTCTAGATAGTGGTGATTGAGTCCCTAGTGTTTCGTTGAATATTCTTAAGGCATCTTATTCTTTGATGCCACTTGTCTATCTAACTGCATATTGAGGTAAGTGTTGCTTGAAGTGAACTGTATTGTGCATACAACAATATACTTTTCAGGTTCGTTTCCATAGATTGGGATACTCCCCATGGCTCCAAGGAGTTAGCCTAAAGTGAAGGGGAGATTGCACTAAGGTGACAGTGTTGTATTTCCCAAGTGTGCTTAACCCCATGGCATCGTGGTTGGGACTTTCATAAGGATGCTTATTTGGATGGTAATTTGGTCTTCATAATGACTTTTGTAATCATGATATTGTATATTTTTATAAAAAGAGAAAAAGAATTTTATTTGTTCAAGCATGGGTTTCATGCTCAAGTCTAGGTCAAAGCATGTTCTTCATGCTTCTAGGGCTTGTTGAGTCAAAGAAAAATATTTGTCATGTATTATAGTCCTATTTGGACTCTTTGTAACAAAAGAAAATCATTATTTTTGAGTCTAGAAAAGTCATTTTGTCCTCCAAGACCAAGTCAGCCCTGCCAAGGATAAGTCGGCCTAGGAGAAGCCTATTCGACCTCTTGAGAAGAGTATATATAGGAAGAGAATTCGACTCATTTGGGGATACACCACAAGTTCGACCTGCAACTAGACAATAACGTATTCAAGAGCAAAAATTCAAGGATAAAAGAAGAAGTCAAAGCGAAGGAAGAAGACTTGTAATCTGACCTTTTCCTGCGCACATGAAAGAAATTAGGGTTTTTGTGCGAGTTGCAGTGCTGAGAATTGCAGGTCTGAATTGCAAACATAAAGTAGAGGTTGAAACTTTGACTAAAGCATAATTTTGAGAGTTTGACCTTTGTTGACTACGGTTGACTTTCACTTGTTTGGAAGAGATCTTGTTGGAGGGCTAACTTGCTACTTGTAGGGAATCTTGATCTTGGTCTTTGGGTCTTGGAAGTCTCACTTTGATTTGATTCTAGAAGAAGAGAAGTATTATTTCTGGGTTTTCCACTTGCAGGGATTTTGCCCTGGCTTGGAGCCTATATCATGTGTTCTGTGTTCTTGTGATCTTCATGTTTGGTAATTGCTTGATGAAGAAGAAATAAAAGTAATAAAAGGCCTATCACAAGTAATTATCAAGTAAGGAAAATAACACTAATCTTTAAATAACTTGATTTTCCAACATAAATATTGTCCATGTCGCATTCCAAACTTTAAAAATAGTTCCCAAAATGTTGCTCATCCTAGTACTATTGCAAGGAAGTACCTTTGATTTTGAATCTCATCTAAAAGTGTTAAACCAAGTCCCAAAAACAAAAATTTAAAGAACAATTTAACAAAAATGAAAAATTATTGTCTCAATGGATGTGACTTATGTTATTTAATCCTCGTTAAAGGATGGAAATTCAAGTAAGCCCAAATGCTAGCAACATGTGTTGTATTCTTTGCCCGACACATTTGTTTCTTAGTTTCTTCACTAGTTGTGATAGGTGCATTTGCAGGTTTATCAGGTAGTTTCATTCCATAGTTTTAGATCCATTGTAATTGAATCCCACTTAAGGGATTAGAGATGTAATCTAATCTCAATTAACATACTCGGGTTAATCGATCTCGTGGTACACCTAATTATTGTCTTATGAAAATCTTTTCTATGTTGTGTGCGATTGTGCCATTGTTTTTTTTGTTTTATCATTCTATTTATATTACTTCTATTGAACAATTTCATCAATCTCTTCGAGTATGGAAAACTCTCCCCTTAAATGATGAATAAAGTTCAACTATGGAAACACTTCCAAAGGAAGCCCTAGTCTTGTTAGGGTGAAAGGAATAGTCATAGACTATCAAGGAAATATCATTAAATTTGTTAATAAATTACAAGGAAAGAAGTCAAATAACAAAGCAAAGAGAGAAGATCTGGTAATGGGCATTATTCAAGCCTTAAAACCAAGCTTTGAGAATATCATTTCCAAAGGTGATTTTAAAGTGGTAATTGATCATCTCAATGGAAAAACTCATATCACATCACGGGGGATGTCCAATCGTCCCTCTTCAATTAGGCAAGCCATTAGATTTTGTCAACTATGCAAGTTTGACCACATTAGAAGGTCATCCAATTAGTGGGTATGTTGGCTCACAAATAAGGTAATCACTGCCAAGAAAGAGCAATGTGTGCCCTTAGAAATCCACCCTTTGCTAGAAAAGGTGATTGGAAAGACTAAGAAGTTTTCTTGACTCGAGCACCCACTCCTCAACATTGAGCCCCACCCCCTGTTGCAATTTATGATGGTTAAAGCTCTTTAGTCTGCCATGACTTCAACACCACATCTAACTCATTCTTCCAACATGGGAAAGATTTGCAAGTATACCCATTACAAGTATCCATGGAGTTGTCTTCCACCGCCTCAACAATCATGAAAAGTCAATTATTAAATGAAGGGAGGAATCAAGCTCATTGCCTTCACATTTTTAGTTACATCTCAAAGCAAAGAGTTTCTCAAAACAATTGAACTAGAGAGAAGAGTCTCACTAATAAGACTTAATCTAGGTAACATTGTGAACATTTGTACTATTCTATTTTTTACTTTATCGTTATCTCTTTTGTGACTTAGTCTAAATTGACCATTCACCCACTTTATTGTATTTGGAACTTGGTCAACTTTGATCATTCTCCCCACAAATTTGTACTCTATATATAGTAATATAAACGGGTACACAACAAGTATACAGTTCCAATAATCTCCTCCCATACTTGCATGCATGTTCTCTTATGCTCTCTTATTTCTTACTATATTCTTACATTGTTGGTAGTGTGTTCATATCAAATGGTATCAAAGTCTTAGAGATTAAGTATTATCAAGAGCCAAGAACTTCACCATTTCAATGTTCTTTGGGATTTTCTTCCCACCCAAAATATTCCTCCAAGCTCTCCAATTTGTCGAATTATAGTTGTACGATGGAATTTTTCTTTCCAGGAAAACTCAAACGGAAAATAGATCCTAAAATTTTGCCAAGTACAATGAATATATTCCAAGTTCCAACAACTCATCACTAACCATAAATAATCCCAACTATAACCTCAATATCAACCCACTATTCACCAAGCAAATTAGTGCCTATATTTTTTGGGGCTCTTGACAATAACAAGCTCAAATCTTGGATACACAAACATGGAAGGTTATTTCACAACCCAATAAAACATAACAAAGGCCAAGAAGATTCTACTCATTGAAGTTTACAAGGAATACAATCCCTCACATGCTCATAAAACCAGACCCAACATTTGGCAACTAATGTCTAAACCCTAATTGGCAGTTGGGGAAACTTCAAAGATGTAGTTTGTAAGAGGTTAGCAATGCTAGCAAAGTGGTTATAGCATTAACAAATTCCAAGACAATGTGTCCAACACTTTAATGATGTCATCAACAAAATATCCATCAAGCTCGAAGTAAGAGACTTTAATGGCACACTGTGTTAAGTTCATTTACGTGTTATTGCCACATGTAAGGAAGGAACTAGAACTAGCTTCCCTAGAGCACGCCTTCAACTTGCTTCCAAGATAAAGGATATGTTGCCTAAAACCAACACTGCCAATCAAATGAAGCTGGTTTCCTCTTCTCAACTCCCTACCAATTCCAAGAGTCATCCCAAGAGAAATCGACAAAACTCAAGGCCTCCTAGAACAACACTTGCAACTGAAGTCTTGGACAAAAAAGAAGTGGTGCTCCAATCAAAACAAGTATGGACATTTCTAAGACACATGGTCCTTCAATGCAAAGTCACTAACAAGGCTCAAGCTCTCCTTGATGAACAACAATAACTCTCTAGGGTTTTGACATACACATCCCATCTACAACAAATCCATGCCTTATCTCTTAAATTACCAAATCAATAAATGGTTAACTTTTATCATCATGGTCAATTGCAGCCAAAAGAATTCGACGTCCTAGTAGTTTGTAGCAAACTTGCAGTTGAGCAAAGAGAGAAGCTAACCAAGGAAGAGCCATTCCTAAGCAGCACACAATTCGATATAGCAATTCCATACAATCATATGGACAGTACCATATGGATCTGTATAATTGTACATGTTACCCACCAAAATGGGTAACCCCATGGGAGAAAACCTTCCTACCTCATTGGATAACTAGCCAAACAGCGACCCCTAAGATTCACTTCATGATATGCCATATGCTTTTTCCATCTGCATCAACCACATACCCCTCACCATTTGGCATTTCCACTTGGACGAAGGTAGGTTGCTATTCAAAAGGTACTTTGATCATTTTGCAATCGGGTGCTTATACTTGCTTGTTTTGGGCATTTAGCATCGATAAAGGGGTGGCCTAGAAGATTGACTGGTCTTGACTATAATCTTGTTGGACATTGGTTTCAGCACCCCACGTGTGTTTCGTGACATGGACTAACCGTCTCTCGTGAATCCTAACTCTGGTGATTGTAGCGGAGACTAATGCCTGCGGATTTTGGTCTAACGGCAATCGTGATTCCAACAAGTGGTATCAAAGCCACAGGTAGCGCTCCTTCTGTGTTTCATGACATGGACTAATTGCCTCTAGTGGATCCTATTACCCACCATTTTTTGGGTAATATCCCTAGGAGAAAAAAATTCTCCAGGATGGTCCTCAACCGGCAGCCACCAGCGAGCTCATTGTACCATTTCTCTACCACCTGAGCCAGCCATGTGGTCCCTCGCCCATCTGCCATGATTGTATGTTTGAAGCTAAGTTGCACTAAAACAAATACAGGAACAGATACGGATACGGGGTTTGAAACAGATACGACATTTTCAAAAAATCTGGATACGATACGGCAAGAAACGGCACATATATATATATATATATATATATATATATAAGAATTTCATATTACCATTCATCTTTTAGAATCTAGATTATATCTAAAAGTACTGGCAGTCTACTACCATTATTCAAACTTCATATGGTTGTTCAAAACTTGAAAGTTTAAAAGTTAAAACACCATCATAAATTACTTTTACATATCATCAAATATGTCATCATTCATGTCACTAAGTCCTCATTCTGTCATGAAACTGCTTTAAATGTTGAGTACTACTCAAAAATCGGTTTATTGTTTTAGTGGAGATATTACTTGAATACATATCATATGTTGTTGGGACATGTCATTTTATTTGGAGGGGATTGATGTCTTTCATTTTGAGTGGATAATGATGAGAGCCATAGGGGATTGAGTGTTGCAGAGGGACTATGATGCCCAGTTGAAAAGAATGATTGGAAAAGAGGAACCTTGTTCTTCTTTGTAGACATGCTTAATATTGTTATACTTTTTGTTGTTGTTGAAATGTGAAATGTGGGTTCGTTAAAGGGTTGATGATGTTGAGGTGAGAATGTCAGCAACTTCACAATCAACATCCTCGAGTTTCTTTGGCTTGAAAATCTGCTGATGTTAAAATACCAATAACAATAGTAATATCCAATCCAATGTCCCCTTAATCACAAGACACATATAAATTTAACTCTATATATAGAACAAATAACAACATAAGAACATTTTCCATCTGCATTCAAACTTTAAGTCATAAAGAAAAGGGAACCACCATTTCTTTAATTTATTGTTGTTAAGTAGGGACTTCATTATTAGTGCTAGGTAAAAATGATGGTGTATTTAGGAGTTAGATGTTTCAAAGCTCAAGCTGTAACGTCGAACGGTAGTCCAGATACAACTTGAGCTATCCAGATTTCCAGAAACGTCCAAAAACTACCAAAAAAACCCAAAACGCGGGAGAAAAACGGGCTTGCAGTTTCTGGCATTTCAAAAACGGCATCAATACAGTTTACGTACGTATCTGTACCGTTTCGTACCAAAATCCGTTTCAGATTCGGTGAACAGCGTTTCTAGCGACTTACCTAGGCGTTTCCAGCAATTTAGGTTTGAAGATGGGTCTCCCGAATCTAAAAGTATGCCTTGTCATTTGGAAATTGAGTATTGTAGTTTGCTTATCATGGACACTTTTGGGCATGGATTAATGGGGGGATTCTATGGAAAGAATGGTCTAGGTCTGTGCTCTTGTCCCCTAGACCCCTTTTACGTATTAACCATGGATTCTAGTCCCGTGGGATCTCTTTTATTGACCATTTCGCTCTAGGGATGGTATTTCATGGGAAATCCATATTTTTGTTGCATGGTCTCGCTCCCCTATCCGCTTATCTTACCCTCTTTCCATTCATTATTACCCCATTCATCATTTCTCCCACCTCGGCCCACATTTCTCCACTGGGTCAACATAGGGTTAGTATGCCCTTCCCCTTTCCCACACCTTGAGACATAGCCTGG
This sequence comes from Pinus tabuliformis, assembly GCA_031772625.1. Taxonomy (NCBI): domain Eukaryota; kingdom Viridiplantae; phylum Streptophyta; class Pinopsida; order Pinales; family Pinaceae; genus Pinus; species Pinus tabuliformis. Next base: position 771,503,309 of record CM062816.1, read on the forward strand.
AATGAAGCCCGGAGGTTGATGCAACTAAAAATAAAGATAAAATCATATATGGCCACATTGAACAGGAAAGTGTACCACAAAATGTAAAAGATCGTCGGGACAAACACATTTAGCACATGGGCAAAACCCAACACATGAGCTCTACCCCATCATCATGGCCATCATCCTGGTTCCTACAAGTTCTATTAACCTCCTTCATTATATTGAAACCCATGATTGTCTCAACCCCTAGTGGGCAATGAACTGCCCAACCCTAAAAGGGGGTATTCACTGCTATATCTTATACATCGTGCTCTCACCCCTTGAGCCCCGAGCAGTTAATCAAAGAAAATCATAAAAAGGCAAAAGTCATATAAAGAAGGGTTGAAAAATCAAGGTTGGGGCACCTCAAGTACCACGATTGCTCCCTCCTATACATTATAAACTCGAGTGTGGGCTTCCCTCTTATTAGCTACCCTTGTACCCCAACATGTGACCCAGGGCTGCCCCTTCTCACCCCTACTCCATTCACCTATCTGTCACATGCCACTGCCTTTTGAAGCATGTACCCCTTATATCATCCCCTTTAGAAGTAGAAACCACCTAACAGGATTATTGGTTAACCCCATTTGGATTTTAGGAGACACTGACACATCCCGAAGCCCATTATGGAAGGGCAGGCCATTATGAAGTCCCCACCTGAGGTCCATGATTTGGTAAGCTCATTTACTCTATTTCTCTAATGACTTGTTGTAATGGAAGGCTAGGGGACGCATTGGATCTTATGCAAGATTACAAATGGTCTCCATTTTGGGTTTTGTCTCCATATATGGGGTATTAATCCTTCAGAGGGCTACATTGGCACTTGTAGGGTGTGTGTTGAAAGCCATGGGCCTCCACAACAACAGACAACACTCCATGGATCCCCACAGCCATTCAAAGATTGCTCGTGGTTCACTTATTGGACGAGGGAGATGCACCTAATCCATCATGCCCAGCTGGCCCCAGATTTGCACCATACACTTGGTAGGTGATCTAGGACTTGCACGATAATGTGGCATCACCAACACCACCATCCTAGCCCGTGCAGACGATCTACAAACATCTTTGATTTGTTTGGAGACCCATGAGGACAATTGTGTGCCCCCACATGTCATTTGGAGCACCATAGATTATTACAAAAGGCCACCCCCTTGTCCACTTCTTTTGAGGGTCCTACTCTTGAGGGTTTCTATGCTCTTGTTAAATTGAAAATGTTTCTAAGGAATCTTGGGGATGTATTAAATGTTTGAATGTATGACATCCCTTAAAGAACATCAAGTAAGCTCTCTTCTTGAGTTTATCCCCTCATAAAACAGTAGCTAGGGTTTTGAAAACTAGGGTTTTTCATTCCCTTACTCCATTCTAGGGTTAGATATCTCCATAAGTAGGTTTCCCTTAGACTCCATCACCCAAGGAACAAGCACTGGCATCCACATAGGTGATCATACATCATTGAAAATATTTCTAAACCTATGTTTCTCCTCCTACAATTTTTGGCCCTTCAAGGAGAGTCATTAGGCTAGGGCATAGGGCCGAATTCAACTAGGAGGTGTGTGTTGGCTCATTGTAAGGTCATACATGTCAACTGAGTCTCATTGCATCAAAATCTAGCATTTTCCATGGTAAATATTGCCTCCTTAGGGTTGGCATCACAAGCCCTAGGTAATTTTGCCCTAGGGAAACCCTAACCTAACACTAGGCTTCAACTTAGGGCTTTTTGAAGGCTTATGGCTCCTTTAGTTGATCATATAAAACCTTCACAAGCCTTTTCTTGGTCTTATGCACCTTGGTAAGCCATTATCCTTGATTATTCATTAAACCCTAGGTATTAAGTGCCTTCCCATTGAATTATCCTTCCTTAGTGACTCCATACATATCGGGTCTCCTCCCATCAATGAAAGTCCATAAATAGAAGGGAGCCTTAGCTAAGGTGACAGTGGGCTAAGTCTTCATTTGTTGACCTTGCCCTAGCATTTTCCCTTTAGGGATCCCCCTTTAGGTCCTCTGCTAGTTTGAGCGATAACAGACCAAACATAGATGGTGAATAGACCTTCAATTTATGCCCTTTGCATTCCAACCAGCAAAAGAAACAATGGGATGAATACTTGCATATTTTACAACACTACACTAGAGACAAGCATTCCTCTAAAGGAAACTCTCTTTTTGAGGTTCATTTTGGCTTGTTTTCGCTTTCAACCCCTTGTTGCTTATGAGAGTTTAGTTGCACTCCCAACTCCTTCCACTTCCCACTAGAATGAGCATGATAATGCTTCTTATTTTGTGCAGAACTTGGCCAAAATCCACAATGAGGTTCATGACATCCTCCATTAGACACAAGACAAGTATAAGACATTCCATAATCAACATCGAGTTGACCCACATTTTGAGGTTGTGACCGACTTTGATTGCATTTATATAAGCAACGCTTCAAAAATCAACAACATCAAAAGCTAAATCCAATTCCATGCAGTCCATACACCATCACACAATAAATGGGTCCCGATACCTTCAAGTTGGAGCTCCCACCTCAATTTGGCATCCATGGTGTGGTGAATATTAGTCCATTGAAGTTGTATGAGCCAACTCACTTTGAGGCACAAGTCTTAATCACACGTTCAGAGGCCACAATGCCATATTTTCAGCCTCCACTCCCTAAAGATACTCTTCTTGATGTTTTGTACCATAATCACTATGCATCATCAAACCACCACTTACGTGGTAAGTTGCAAGGGCACTTTGTCCACTCAGGCCCATTGGTTGTCCTAATCAATATTTCAGCAGTATTATTTCCCCATCTTCAGCAAAAATTAGGGATGATTTCCTCTCAATGGGGGGGAATTGAAGAGAGCTAGTGTAGTGAAAATTTGTGAACAAGTATTATATTTGTACTTTCCCTTTTGCACTTCAGTATGCTTTGTACTTTATCCTTATCTCTATTGGTTGACTTAGTCTAAAATGATAACTCAGCCACTTTATAGTATTTTGATGGAGATTTGGTCACTTTCCCCATAATTTTGTTATCTATTAATGCTAATGCAAATGGGTGTACAACATGTCTATAGCTTCAATAATCTCCTCATGTTTACATTATTGTTCTCATCTGCTCCCTTGTGTGAGAATTCTTACATTGTTGCTAATGTACACATATCATTGACCGTACACCAGAGGTTCATCCACAGTAGGTTCTAAACAATAGGACAATCTATTTAACATTCAATACTAGTGTAATATTTAACACAAGGCCAAGGAGTAAGCTCATCGAGCATGGTTTCTCAAAACGTGAATATCCTCAATGTTTGTTTGGACAACACCTCAAGGACTGAGATAAGCAAAATGCCTTATGTCAGGCCGACTTACAAGAAATAGCAATTGCCTTGTTGAAAAACATTTACTCTGTTATGTAAACCAAGAGTTTAGAGTATCAAAACAAGAACAAGAGGAATTCGAGAGCCATGTGCGTTTGGAAATCCTTATGGATGATGTTTCCAAACACCGACCCTTGATTTTCATGGAAGAAAAAAAGCCACATGGAAGACACAGAAGACCAGCCCAAGAACCTAAATCTCCAAAGACATTTTCGCAACCACCTAAGAAAAATCAAAGATATTTTTGCCACTTTTTCTACTTAAATTAATCAATATTAGACACATAGTATTGGAATGAAATTTAGATCTACGTTTTAAGTTTTTGGAACTCACTAGTTGATTGTATATATATATAGATATATATATATAAATATATATATATATATATATATATATATAATTCTAATTGTTTTAGGGAAGTCACAATCAACAAGAACGGATGAATATGGGAACTTCCTTATTTTCAAAGGTTTTTTTCTAAGAGAGCATATTGGAAGAAAGAGGAATCAAATCAGTGAAGCAATAAAAACTTCACTAATGCATAATGTCATCTGCCCTTCTACTTATTTATTGTAGCCTGCAATAAGTTAGCACAGCTTCATAATCAGTTTAATTTCAACACCAACCCAATCTAAAGTTGATATCGCATATATTATTTAATATTTATGTATAGGTATTCCTACAAGCCATTCTCACTTGATTTGCTTTCAACTCCAATTGACCTAACTGGGCCATTTGTTGATATTAATGTAAAAATTTTCTCTTTATCTCTTTCCTCTATAATTAAAAGCATTATAAATGATCAATCAAGATGGTGTATTGTTACCACCTAGGAGGTACTCAACATGTTTCATGGACAACACCACTATAAGACCAAAAATGTTGATTTGTGTAGCTCGGGCAAGCATTCTTACCAACTAGTAGGTACTCTAACATTTTTTCATGGACAACACCACTATAAGACCAAAAATTTTGATTTGTGTAGCTTGGGCAGGTACTTTTGCACAAGCCTTGTGTCTAGGCATGCAGAAGTCACCCACACTCTCCTAGATCACTTGCTCAAGTGTGAGCAAGTTGCTAATGTAACTTAGTCTAGGTCTAACTTAGGAAAAACAACATATTAATTTGTTGGCTTATGGAGCTACAGGAAACTTAGGAAAAGTAAAGTAATTTACTTTCATGAATAAGTTTCAATCTTAGTAGTTGATTTTAAGTGAAGCGAGATCTAATCTTGGTCGTCAATCACTTTGAGATTAGGGTTAGGGATTTAGCTCACTGTAAAGTTATAAAAGCAAGGCTAAAAGATGTTGATTTGGGGTAGCACACTATACAGCAGCACTAGCCTTAAGAGGAGGAGGAGTGCGATACTCCAATGTGCCAAGTCCAAGGAAGGTGCAAGTAGCAGCAAGGGAGACAGATCCAGATCAACTGAGGAAGATTGAAGGAAAAATCTAGGGCTTGATCAGGTGGATAACTCCGGGTTTATTGTTTTATATTTAATTCCTCAGTTGGGTCATTATCCCAGGACGGGAGCCCAAGCAGGTTCAAATTAATTTATTAATGAAGAACTGTTGATTGGGCAGAAATATGTACCACGTGTGATTGAGATTGGTTGTGTAATTGTGCTTTCGTTGAATTTGTTAGAACCTAGTGGTGTGTTAATTTAGTAAGTTATATACTAGGAATTAAATGCCAAGTGTTGCGTTCACAAAACTAACATGGTATCAGAGTTGGAACTCTGAAGTAAACCGATCTTGAAATCGCATGTGTCGTGTTCGTACTGGATCATCAAGGCCAAGTTCGGCCACGATTGTACAAGCGAAAAAGTATTAGAAGGGTGGAAATTTTTTCTTTTAAGGGGAATAATTAATAAAAATAAATAACTAAAATAAGGGAGTTTGGGGGTGTCAATTCGGTGGCCGACAAGATTGATAGCCCACCCTGTCGTTGGTTGAGAGCACTATCACCTCGGCTAATAGGATTAGCCATCGACAAAAGAACCCAGTGTAGGGGTGAATCAGGCAACAATATGCACAAGGGAATGACAATCAGAGGGACATGATGCGTGGATTAAAGAAAAAGAAAAAAAAACGCATGAAGAGAAGATCGAGTCACAGCCGAATTCAATAGTGAGCGGCAAGTTGCGACATGAAATTGTAATCAGCAACAGCAAGAGCGGGGTCACTAGGCCGCAGGCTACGGAGAATCCAGCACCGTGCGAGGAGACATGAGTAGAGCAGTGACCAACCAATAGCAAGTTAAGGTTGTGGCGTCGTCAAGCCGAGGAGTAGCACAATCAAAACATGGTGGAGGTCGAGGGAAATCACAGAACTGTCAATGGCGGAAGAACAATATAAGACGTCATCATGGAGAGTAGTCAGTCGTTGCAGGCACGGAACAGTAGCGTGGAGGCAAACTAGGAAAGCCATGGGCAAGCCCACGCATAGAGAAACAGCGGCAATAGTTGCTAGGAGCTCAGGAAACGCACGAGAAAAGGTTGTAGATATCCAGCAAGGGATCCACAATTCAATTAACAACAGGGACAACCGCAGCTGCAGAGATCGGGGTGTTTGAGTGAGCCGTGAAGGGGCCAAGCCGGATTTTGGTCGACAACCATGGGTTGTCAGACCAACAACAAGAGCATACCAGAAAGAGGCAGTAGTAGCACAAACACAAGGGTTTACGCAGCAAGGTGGAAGTAGAGGATGGCAAGGCCACGTGCGCCACAAGAGAAAGCAGTTGGGCACGTGGGTGCAATAGTGCACAAGTCGCATGGAGTTGCTACAAAGTGTTGTTGCATGTGGAAAAGTCAGGGCCTTTGAGGGTTTGACTGCAGAGAAGGTGTAAAGGATCATGCCGTGATCGGGATGCCACGATGGGCATGATCGAGTAACTATGTGATGCAGTGACCAACAAGGAGTCATTAGGCAAGGGATCTACCACGACAGATTGGGAGTGTTAACAAGGTTCATCCAGTAAAGCAAGTACGAAGGATAGTACTAGCAAAGTGTAGCCAGCAAGATTGGCAGAGGTTGGCCCTTAGAAGGGTGGGAAGAAGACTGTATTAATCAAGGGATTAATAGCAGAGTTTGTGGGTGTCTCAAAGGACAAAGACAAATCCACAATCATGCTAGAAGGACTTAGCACAAAAGCAATGGCAAGAAACATCGTTTTGACAGAGAACAAGGACCAAGAGGCTCTGAAGGCTGAGCAGCTCAGAGGGAGTTAGCCTTCAAGTTCAGGTAGGGAGTAGCAGCCAGTAGATTCCTCCAAGTTTGTCAAGAAGGTTGTTCAGGAGCCGGAGGCTTCTAAGAACAACACCAAGGGGAGTTGGACTTCAAGGATCTTTCCATGCCAAGTGGCAGAGAAGTTTTCCAGCTCAAAGGGAGCATCCAAGGTAGCAGATACAAGTCCATGATCAAAGAAAGTTCTAGGAGGCAGAAGTATTTCCCTCACTAAGAGGGAGTGTTGATTTTTGTAGCTCGGGCAAGTACTTCTACTCAAGCCTTGTGTCTAGGAATGTAAAAGTCACTCACATTCTCCTTAAATCACTTGCTCAAGTGTGAGCACGTTGTTGATGTAACTTAGCCTACATCTAACTTAGGAAAAATGACATATTAATATGTTGCCTTATTAAGCTAAAAGTAATTTAGGAAAAGTGAAGTAATTTACTTTAGTAAGTTTTAATCTTTGTTGTTGATCCTAAGTCAGGCGAGATCTAATCTCGGTCGTCAATTGCTTTGAGATTAAGGTTAAGGTTAGGGATTTAGCTCAATGTAAAGTTATAAAAGCAAGGCTAGGGAGAGGGAGAAGACAAAATATACATCGGCACTAGCCTCAGGAGGAGGAGGACTGTGATACTCCAGTGTGTCGAGTCCAAGGAAGGTGGAAGGAGCAGCGAAGGAGACAGATCTAGATCAACCGAGGAAGAATAAAGGATAGATCTATGGCCTAATCAAGTGGATAACTCCGGGTTTATTGTTATATATGTAACTCCTCAATTGGGCCATTATCCCAAGACATGAGCCCAAGTAGGTTTAGATTAATTTATTAATGAAGAATTGTGATTGGGCAGATATATGTGTCATATGTGAATGAGATTGGTTGTTTAATTGTGCTTTAGCTGAATTTGTGTGGAACCTAGTTGTGTGTTTACTCAATAAGTTTTATACTAGGAATTAAATGTTAGGCGTTGGGTTCATAAAACTAACAAAAAACGGGTGCAAATTCCCATATCCCTATAGGTCATGTGGATGCTTACATATGTGGTGTCCTAGGCCATTTGATGGTTGGCCATGCCCAATCCCTTTAGTCCCTACTCTCAATTCCCTTCATTCTAGAAAGGATTGGAGGCCTTGAGATGGATCTACTAGGATACATGGTTTATGGGAACTCACATTTGACCTAATATTTCCTTCATTTTCAGTGTGGTTTCTCAATTGATGAAGAATTCATGAAAAATTCATCTTAAAGCCACAAGGAAAATTGTTCGTTATATCAAGGGAACTTACCAGCTTGGTATAAAGTATCACAGTGACAAAATGAACCAAACAGTCAATCGGATTAGGTTGGAGATGGAAATGGTAGAAAGTCTACATCTAGCTATATGTTTTATCTTGGTTTCAGACCCATGGTCTAATCTTGTAAAATATAGAAGTTGGTCTCTTTACAAACACCAAAGCTAAATACCACATTGCAGTTCATGCTAGCACAGAGGCGAAATGGATTCGACATCTCATGGTAGAACTGTGTTTTCCAGTTGAGACATCAACTGCAGTGTATTGTAACAAGCAAGTGAAATACCAGTTACACACAACAAGATGTGAAGCATGTGGAGCTTCATGCTCATTAGTATAATAAAATGTTGTGAATCTTGCTTATTGCAAGATAGATAATCAAGTTGTTCATATATTTATAAAGCCTTTATTGAAAGCTAAGACTGTGAAATTTTGGGCCATAAAAGTACAGATGTAATTTCACCTCCTAAATCTCCAGAGTGTTGCACTAATACGGTGTTTTTGGAACAACATGCTATGAAGGTTTATCACACCTCTAAGTCTTCTAGAGACAGTCAATCGACAACCAAAAGTAGACTAAGAGAGTTAACTAAATGGTTGACCGATTTGTTGACTAAGGGACTAATTGATTGATCGACTAAGCATTCGACTAGTAGAATAAGAGAAAAAAGCAATCAACTAGTGTGCAAAACATTGCAGAAATCAAGGAGTTTGTTATGCGCCCTCACCAAACCTATGTGGACCTTGTTCTCCCCCCTTCAAGGGAGCTAGTTACATCTTGGTGCTATAAAGAGAAAGCCTTATGGGTCGATCTAAGAAAAAGTTATGTAGTGTACTTTGTATGGAAAATCTTTTGGTTTCTTACACTACTATGTATGTTAAGCTATGCTTTCGGGTGCTTAAGTGTTGTAACAATGTTTTTAAACACCACCTCTCTCTTTGAATAATAACTCTCTTATCTACCTAATCCTTTGATTTTCCAACAACCTTAACTTTCCATGCCATAACTAGAAATTCCAAACCTTAATTCTTCCCTAATTCTACCTAAAAGAGAGAGCATTATCTTTCTCAAAGCTTTGTGTATTTTTACCCTTTAGTTTTACTACAAACCTATGGTCTACTTCTAGCAACAACAATTTGTATCCACAAGGTCACAAGTTCAACTCTCAAGGTAGGGACATGAGTAACTCACAAGATAAAAGATCCCTTAAACCACTATGAACCAACCACTTGAAATATTAGTGAAATTCAAAAGTAGCAACAATGCATAATAAGTAAGGAATAAGGTTTTAACTTTTAATTATAAGTTTGGTCAACTCCAAACACACGCACATAGGCACACACATATATAATCACAATATCAATAATATAAATTGAGACAATGGGGTTGTCATTCAACAAAGATCGCAGTGGCATGTCAAGCCACCCACCAAGGTTGAAATCCCTAAAGACATGAATAAGTCATTGGGATTAGGTGGATGTTCAAGGTGACTTTGTCTGAACAAAAGTGCTTCTGTTCAATGGCCAAGTACTTGTGTTTGATGGTCTTTCATTGAGGATCATTTCACCAACACAAATGGGCTACTTGTGTGGGGCATCCTCATCCATTCATTTCATAGCCAACAACAAGAACCCACATGAACACCATTAGTATTTCAAGCCATTGGTAGCCTGCTTCCTCAGTTAAAATAAATATGGCTTCCAAAAGAAGCCCTATATAGTATGAATGATTTCTTGAATGCAATATTCATGTGCAACGGAATAATCAAGCATCAAATAACTAAAATCATGGTAAACACAAGCCCATTTCATTTTACATAGATCCACAAACACACACAACATGCATAAATTCATCATATCCATAATAGAGAATTAAATCGCAAAATGGAAACATAGAGATAGAACACTTATCTTTTAACAAAGGTGGTCCAAGAAAATGGTTGCATACAAGCACTTCACCACCCCACAATAGGCATCCACTAAAAATACTACTCCTAAGATGAGCCATGAAGCCACTAAGGTGAAGAAACCAACCTAAGGGCTTATAGTTCATTCAACCAAACCCATTGCTTTCATGACTCTCTTCCATTGCCATACACAACACACTCACCATAGTGTTGGTTGGGTCACTTTCGGATTTGGATTCATAGAGTTTCAATGGAGAATATGGCGTGGGAGATGAAAGCTTGATGGAGATCATCAATTCATCATAGTGAGAAGATGAATGAATCGCCATGAGGTAGGAGAATGGAATGCAGGACTTTTACTTTCCCAAATGATTATACTTTGCTCGTGCTCCATGATTATGTCAAGTAGACTTTCCCCATCAACCTCTTCATGCATTTATATTTGACTCTGAGTCAAAGATGGTAGAAAAGTTCCATTTAGAGCACACAATGTAAAAGATGTTAGTTCTTAGGCTAACACTCGGCAATAGAAGAATACTTTTCCATGGCCCCTTTTCATCTTCCCCTCTTGTAGAATCATAACCCCTTAGTGCTCTCTACAGCTATCTTGAACCGCCATATTTTATTTGTATTATTCCCAGCACAAAATACATCACGGTAACTCTACCACACTGACTGATAAAAAGGATATTTACAGCTTGTATGCTAGTCATTCTCGTATTTAAGCTCAAGATAACGGGGCATTTACAATGTATACAAAATGTCATCGGAGATATTAGATAACTATTTTATAGCGAATATGACATAATATCTCAGACATCATAGTTCTGTATTATATCTCTGTCTCATAGTTCTGTATTATATTATATAATAGAAAAAGATATTCTCTTATCTTATCATCGCTATTTTCACCCATTCATTATGTATGCATATCATTACGATTCGAAATTCTAAAAAAACTATGAATAAAGAAAGCGATGTGAATGTTCCAAAAGGGTCAAAACTGAGGCACGTTATGGTGCCCCACTTCGTCGGGCCAGTTTAATGCTTTTGTTGAGTTTGAAAGAAGCATTTACAAAAATAGTAGAAATGGGAAACCATTAAACTTTGGCAATGGCTAAAATAGATGGAGCAGCATGATAGCTCTGGCATCAGAATAATGAAAAATTTTACCGGACAATGCCGAGATACTTAGCAATTTCTGCCTCCAACCGTGCAATGCATTCAAATTTCACGTCGAAAGCTTTAGGGTAAGGATACATACAAGCTCTGTGATATTGAGAAGCATCGGCTGGTAGTTACCAGAATCATCGATTCTAATAACGGAGTATTGACTTCCTCCTTCCATACTAACATTCGACGTCTTCTCGTCAAAAGAAATGGGACCGAAATGATTTTTGATATTTCTTCTGCCACAACGTCCCGGCCAAGCGGATTCCGCTTTGCCATTCAGACTATTCTGACTGAAATTTTGCCCTGTGAAAAGAGGAAAACGGGCGTCTGCCAGCAGACCTGTATGCTCTGATAACTTGTGGCGTCCAGTTGAAATGAAAAAGCTCTGGAGTAATTGAGCTCCTCGGATTCCGATCGCGGGGGTGCACTTCTTGAATGCTTGCATGATGAACTGCGAGGGTTTTAAGGTGAGAATTAAACGGCCAGTCTGAAAATCTCATGTCGAACTCCGCCCAAATAGAAATATCGAGTTCAACTCTTAAAGGAGCGTGCCCGATAATTGGGCATCTGCACTTCCTTTCGTCACATGCAAAACAACGAACATGAGTGTGCTTTTAGTAGGGTTTTAGCTTTTTATTTGCTTTTTGCTATACCCGGTTTAAATTTCGTTATGACCACCGAGTTTTTTTGATAAGTTGTAAGCCCGTCGTGCGTGGTCTGTGTGCGTTGGTAAATCGTCACACGTCACTGTATCAGTTTTAAAACAATACAGCGGTCAGGGGTTAAATTTGACGCCCGTCTGCCCGTTTTTAGCGATTTTACACGTAAAATACGTTCACCTTTCAAATATCCACGTCAACCGTAACTGCCTATTAATTTTTAAAACCGTCAATTTGACGGGCAGGTTTGTAAATGAAAAGTTTTAAGTTTTTTTTTAATAATTTTTTGATATATATATATATATATATATTATATATATATTTAACATACAAGTTCCAGCTTGCAAGTCGGGAATCGGGATCGGACCGTCGGTAATAGCCTATACGAATGAAGTGACTGTAGTCTGTAGTACGCTGTATGTTGTAAGTTGGCGTGACGCGTCCACGGTCCACCAACTTTCACGAATTGAAATAAATTCTGAGCCTGTTGCATTTACAATCCACTGAGAGCTGTTAATGGCTTTATTAAATTTGGTTGATGGTATTGGTGTCCACCGCGCTGCGCTCCGGCTCGAGTGAAAATTCCATCATACGCCCGGACCACTGAAATATTTCCAGCTTTATCTTGGTAAAAGCTCTCCGAGTCTCCCCTTCTCCGCTTGAATCCGTTGGAGCTGCTGTTTGGCGTATTTGGCTGCTGTTTGAGCGAGAATCGTGGCTAGCGCGAGCGAGAATCTGCCCATTCATCGGCAATTTCTCCCATTGAACCACAGACTCTGCTTACGATCCAGCCGAGCTACAAGGTGAGGTTTTTCATTTCTTTTTAGAGGTTTCCTGATATTTTAGTACAATGGCAATATTGTCACTGAAACCTTAAATGTAACACTAAATGAACATGAAAAGTAGTCTATAAATTGCATCCTCTCTAGTTAATCTAGATTTAGATAAATCCATGTAACTCATATACACACATTACTAGAAATTGCATTCTCTCTGGGTCATCTAGTTTTAGATAAATCTATGCAACTAATATACACACTGGTTTAGATGAATCTATGCTACTAATATACACATTACTTACAAAAAGCTTCCCTGTATCTTGAAGTATTCCGCCACCTCCTGATGCATAGAGAACCCCTGCCTTCACTAAAATCTCTCCTCTAGGCTCTAGTAGATGGTGCCAAGTACGGCGGTGAAAATGCTTCTGCTCCCAGCTCTTGACCCAAGATATCAGGGATGGTTCTGCCATTAGTATATCGGCCATTAGGCCTCCCACCAGAAGCGGCGAAATCTATTCAGAAATCGTCCAACTCACCAGATCTAGATTCAGGTTGCTTCATCTAGTGCTCTATTAAGGAAATTCTTAGGATTCTAATTTCTAAAATATCTGATTTTATTGTTGGAGTATTAAGAACAAATAAAATAACTAGAAGGAAGTTATTTTGATGGGTTAGGGTTAGTAAGCCATTTTAGGATTAGGCTAAGTGAATTTCTTAATGTTTTATAAATAATAATTAAGAATGAGATCACAAAAACCGGCCAGTGGTTTGTAGTTGTTTCTGGAAATTTAGTAAGAAACAGCTTGAGCAGTTTCCAAAACCAATTGAAAACTTCCAAGATGTTTGTGCCATCCTGAAAGTGTTTCAAGGACAATTTTCTAGGTCTGGAAATGTTTCTGGCACCAGAAATGTGTTTTTTTGTCCAAAAATAGTTTCTTGGTTTGAGAGATGGAGAAACCGCTTCCAATTTTTTGATAGCAATTACTGATGTTCTCAAGAAACAAATAGGTGACATGCCCATCCACAATTAATATGGACCACAACAAATTTATGACTACCCAATCATGTTCTTTGAAAGGCCTGACGGAGGGATACTAGAAGGGCAGTTTCCTATGCATGAGAAACATCTGTGTAACGCAAATGCATTGGGAGGAGTTTGATCACTTTTTGGAGTTTTTGGTGGCAATTGGTGAAATTGTTTTCAGTAAATTTTGATTTCTATGTTTTAAAATTTGTTAATGAGTGTATATATAGATTGTTATTGAGTGTATATATAAATTTCAGCATTGAAAAAGTGTATATATAGATTGTTATTGAGTGTATATATAAATTTCAGCATTGAAAAACTCTTATGTCATTTAGATGGTGGAAATTTCGCAACTTAAAATTATAATTTCAACGAATCTATATATAAAATTCTGAACAAATTACACCAAATCTACAAAACCTATAACATATAAACTACGGCCTTGCAAACGAGATATAATTATAGCATTAGGGCAGAAGTTGGTTTGACAATTGAAATTTCAATTGGGTTTGTTGAAGCCATTATTATCATCAGGCAGACGACGTGCATATCATTCCGTTGGGCATCTGTTGAGGTGGATGATCAACAGATTCATTTAATGCAACATTGTGCATCGTGGTGCATGATCCGGCAAGATCCACATGATATCAGAGACTCTGTGGAAATCGCAGGTACTCAATGATGACCATGGCTTAGGGCTATTTGCAGTACAAGGCATTCATGGGGATGTTGCCACGTGAACTATACCGGTTGGAGACTCCAGTGACTATAAGAACTGCAAGATATTCCTAAAATTCAATACAAGGAGATAGATCTCAGATGCCTGTTCTGGGCCCTACGGGGCAGCCCAGTCAACTTTAGCATGGTTCAATTTATAAATTAATTGTGAAAAGTTTTTTGAAGCAGTTTAAAAATAAATAAATAATCCATTAAAAAAATATGTTATCCTTGATTTTATTCTTAACAACCCAGTTCACAGAGCACAGATGAAACTTGTACAAATACATTTTAAAAGTCATATGATGGGCAGTTTAAAAATAAAAACGTCATAAAAAAATTCCTTGACGGGCAGGGTCACCCGTCAAATTTAACCCCTGACAGCGGTACAGTGAATTAAGTACTTTTTATTCTCGCATGGTCCCGTTGACTGGGTTGGACATTCCGAAGTACACGAAATTTTTGGCTAATTTTAGCATTGACATTCAAAATATGTTTATTTTAAATTTATATTGTTATGGCAAAGACAAATATGTCAAGCACAGAGGGTCGGTAAGTTTAATGTGGAGAGAGCGAAGCCCATAAAAGTCATTATGCCTAGCTTGCGTGATAAATATATTATTCTAAGCAAGAAACATCTCTTGAGGGGTTCTCGTTTTTTCCTAGAAAAAGATTTAACTGTAAAACAACAGGAGGAAAGAAAGGAGGAAATTTTAAGGTTAGGGCGACAAGAGATGAAGGAAAGAGAGCATGGATTTATAAAGGCAAAGTTATGATAGCACAATTTGGACCTCCTTGCAGAACAAAGCAACAAGATGGTAATAAAGAAGAGGCAACAAACTCTTCAACAGGAAATCAGAAAGCAAGGTTGGTATAGGAAAACACGGACAAAGACTCAAATGTGAGTCTTGCATGTCAAAATAAATAGCAATCAAGTCATACCCAAGTTTCCTTAAGATTAGTTTGTTGGAACTGCAGAGGTTACCCATGGAGACGAGGACTTGGATTAGGGCCTATTGCGGAAAATAGAGACATAATTTACCTCATAGAAACGCATGAGCATGAAGGGTGCAAGACACCTTTTTTTAAAGGATACTGGAAGATGGCAGTGTGGAACAAGGCAATAGGGAATGGCAAAGGGCATAGGGGTATCATGGTTTTAGTAAGGGAGAAAGAAGGTTTTTAGTAAGGGAGAAAGAAGGTTGTCTTATTCAGTTAGAAAAAGAAGACTCAAATAAGCAATTCATTTGTTTAAATATCAGAAAATGAAAACCACATCAGAATTGCATCATGCTATTTTGCGCCACAGGTTTCAAAAATCTACAAAGGTAGAGGGCTTGACCACAAAGATCCATTTGCAGCTTTAAAAGCGGATATTGCAACATATTCGCAGCTAGGTGAAGTCCTTATAGTGAGTGATTTCAATGTTAGGACTGCAAGTGAGCAAGCTAGCATTCTTTGTTGTAAAGATGATTGTGACCCTATTTGGCTTACAGAAGAAAGTAATCATCAGTGGAAAAGAATTTCAGAGGACAAGGGCTGCAATCTCTTTGGTGAACAATTGCTTACTCTATGTGGGGCCTTTGATTTAGTCATTTGTAATGGCTTTACTAGATGGGCAAAGTCCGGCAATTTCACTTGCAATACTTACAGTGGAGCAAGTGTGGTAGATTATGTAATTTGCTCGCATGGTTTGTGTGAGAAAATGGAAGAAGTTTTGGTTGGAGATCAGCTGTGAGATTTGAAATCAGATCACAAGCCAATTTATTTATGTTTCTCTTGGATTGGAAAAAAACAATTAGAGTCAAAAATTCAGCATGTCCAACAAAATCTCCCACAGGGCATAATTCTTTTGACCCCAGAAAATTGTAATACCTTCAAAATGACGCTAGAGAGGCTCTTAGAGAAGGAGAAAATTACAATTCACAGCCTTCATAGTCATAAATTAACACATTTAATTCAATGCGCACTTGCAAAGTGCAAAAGAACAAAAATTAAAAAGTCTGAAACAAATTGCTTTCTGGTTAATGTTTGGTTTGACAAGGAATGCAAAAAGGCAAGGAGAATGTGGAAAGAGTCAAACAAGGATAACATAAAGCTCAAATCGTACATGCAGTTGTTAAGCAAGAAAAAGGTTGATTTCATGGTTTCAAGGAGGGAAGAACTAATCTTCCTTGGGAAAAATAATCCCAAATTATTTTGGAAGGAGCTCCAACCGAAAAAGATAAAAATTGGAAATAATATTACAGCTTCTAAATGGTTTGACTATGCAAGACAACTCTATGAGCGGGTTCCCAAGGTTGACCCTCCCCCCTTGGTCAACACTGATACTGAACTCTTCACGGTACAAGACGTAGAGATGGGTATCAAGAAGTTGGGTGTTGGAAAAGCAAAAGACTTAGCTGAACTCCAAGCAGAATATCTAAAGTGGGGCTCAAAGACCCTTGCACCTCACATTACAAAAATCTTCAACAACATCATACAACAAGGGTTCCCCACAGATTGGTCAACTAGTCCGGCAATACCTCTTTTCAAGAGCGGCGACGTCAATAATCCCTCCAATTATAGGACCATCATGATAAACCCTTTGTTTGCAAAGCTATTTGGAAGCATGCTAGAAAACAATATTAGCAAGTGGGCAAAAGAAAGAGATAAGCGTGCTAAAGGGCAAGCAGGTTTTAGACCTAAACATTCCAACAATTGATTATTGCATAACTTTAAGGCACATCATTGAAAAATATTGGGAGAAAAATGAAGAAGTCTTTTGTTGCTTTGTTGATTTCATAAAAGCGTTTGACTCGGTTCCTAGAGATAAACTTTGGCAGAGAATGGAGGAACTTGGGGTTCCTAAACATTTGAGAGCAACTGTGCATAGGTTGTATGAAGATGTGAAAGTCAAAATTAGAACTTCAGCAAGAATTTCTGAAAGTTTTAGAAGCGATATCGGGGTCAAGTAAGGTTGCCCACAGTTTCCTACCCTTTTTGGTTTATATATCGACAAGCTTGAGGAGTGGTTAAATTCGCAAGGGGGTGATGGTATCTATTTGTGCAAGTTTGTTATAAGGCTTCTTTTGTATGCAGATGACCTTATTCTAATTGCTAAATCGACTCTTGGTTTGCAAGAGCACTTACTATCCCTTGAGCATTTTTGTAGAAGTGTGGGGATGCAAGTCAATATCAGCAAAACGAAAGTAGTGGTCTTCTCTAAGAAAAGAAAACATAACCAGCATAAGTTCTACTTTGAAGGCAACATTCTGGAAGAAGTTGCGGATTACAAATACCTCAGGATTGACTTCAACAAAAATCTAAGTTGAAATGGTTGTAGAAATAAAAGAACTTTGGGGGGTTGGAAAGCATTTTATGCTTTTCAAAATAGGTGCAAAGAGGTAGAGTTATGGCACTGGAAGACCACTCAAACTATTTTTGGGCTTCTAGTGATTCCAGTGATTCTCTATGGTTGTGAACTGTGGGCTAGCAATACCTTCGACATGTAGTGGAGACAAATTAAGAAAATTCAGAAGCATTTGATTACAAACAAATTTAAGATTAAAAGCGCAGTTCTTTATGATATCTTATTAAGTGAAACAGGGACTACTCCTATTGAAGCAATTGCTATGGTGCGAGTCATAAGGTATTTAAAAAAAATTGAGCAAATGGAAGAGGGTAGATGGCCTAAGGTTGTCTTTAATGATAGATTGTGCAAGAGCAAAAAAACTTGGATGCAGCAAAATAACAAATGGTTTAGTAAATGGGGTATTTGGTTGAATGGGTGTCCCATAAACAACAAAGAGATAAAAGCTTTTGTTATGGAAAAGTTCCACAAATGTACTTGGGATAAGGAGCTAGGAAGAAAGAAAAATTACTATATTGAAGTGTTTAATCCCACTCATAATCATCAACCAAAAGCATACATAGAGGCCAATATCTCTTGGAGAGCCAAAATTCTTATTGCTCAGTTAAGGACTAATTCTCATCGACTCCATTGTGAAACAGGGCGCTAGAAAAGGCCAAAGGAAGTATGGGAGGAAAGGGTGTGCATTTTATGTTCTTCCGAAAAAGTGGAAACAGAAAAACATTTCATTTTAGAATGTGAGGCCTTCAAAGACAACAGGGAAAGTTATGCAGATATGTTGGCAGCTAGCTCTTGGGATAATCTATTTAGCGAGGGGTTTGTCGAGAAGCTGGGAGCATTTATTGTGAAGCTTCATAGAAAAAGAGTCGAATACATCAAGCAGATGAAGAAGCAATCTGTCCCATAGGTTATCTTTAGCCTCGTGGATGTTAAAATAATTTCTTCTTTCTTCTTTCTTTCTATTTAAAATTTAAAAGTTTTTAATTCAAATTGGTCTATGTTCATTTTAATTTTAGATTTATAAAAAAAAAACACGGAAAAATGTTTACTTTTTTTTCATTGTAAAATTTAAAGAAAGGTTTACACCTCTAGAGATTTGATCCCTCTAGACTCTTCATAGATATGAAGTTAAATGGATTTAGGTTGATTTATCATTATATTTTCATGATTGCTCCAAGGCTTTCAATAACTCAGATGTGGGAGATGTTGTATGCAATAACTCAATGCGAGGATGTTGTATGTCTATATAAATAAGTGTAAACATTCAAATGCATTTTGAGAGATTTGATCTTTTTTGACACTTCATAAATGTAAAATTATAATGTATGTATAGTAGTGTAATACCAATTTACCTTAATTTTTATTGATCTAAATTAGTAATTTATTAATATTTAAAAAAAAAAAAAAAATTGTAAGTTCTGCATTGTTGAGGCTACATCATGGTCATGTCCAAGAATAGCACTCAAATAGGGTTGGGAATTGCACTGGTGACTCAACATCTGAGAGTGCCTTAATAACGCATCCAATCACCACCTATCCAAGATGTCATAAACATTATTATTTTTAATTATTATTTAAATCTAATTAAATTAAAAAAAAAATAATCTAATTTATAATTTTATAACTCTTTATTTATTTTTGTTGTTTTAGCGATTTAAAATGAAGCTTTAAATTTGGATTAATATTTTAATTTTACAATATCTTATTTCTTATTGAACTTTCTAATTAATAATAATAATTGGTTGGGACTTAAATTCTTTTTTAATTTTATCATATTCTTGAATTAATTCATTTTAATTTTTATTGTTATTGTTTTTTTCTTGGTATTATGTTCCAATTATGTAGAGTATGATATTTTGTAGAGGTGTAGTGAGCGAGAGTCCGCAAAAAAATATGTTCTTGAGCAAAGATCTTATAGTTACCGTGACATGAAATTCATTTTGGACACCATTCAATGTTACTTGACTGAATCATTTGTAGTTGTCAAGGGTTGTGTAGTGATGCAAATAAGGAGATGGGTAGGTGGTATGACTTATGGAATAACATAATTAGCATGTATGTTAAGTATGTACTAAGGGTTTTTGCATATGGCAAAGAAGCTAGGGTTAAAGGGTGTGGTGCTCAGTTATATATATATCATCACAATGGTCCAGTTTGGTCACCCATCATCCCACGATACCAAGTTTTGTTAATTGATCCCCATATTAATGAACTACTTCAAGCTTACATCCATTTTTCTGGCTTTAATATGACTGAGCAATCTGATATTGCCCAGTTACATTCCACTGTTTGTTTACGATTTGTCTTGACAACTCTGCCAACACTCAATCCTCAGCTTACTCAGAGAGCCACAACAGAAGGAGTGGTGGTTGGACCTAGTAATGTCACTCCTATCACAATAGGGTTTTCTCAATTAAAAATCCCTGATAAGTGGACTACAGAATACCATCCATTGTCTCAAAGGTATTTTCCGACTCCAAAACCTAAAAGATTGTCTATTTCTAACTCGATCAGAGGACTAGTCATTAGACTAAGGAAAGAAACTACATTACCCAAAATCCTTGTTAGAAGTCACACTCTCATAAGCCATGATACTTCAAACCTCAGTGGGCATCTAGCAAGATACAAGTATGAATCATCCTCTCAATGCAAATTTTGTATTGCCTCTAGAAGTCCAAGTTCTGATAAAAAAATTCAAGTCTTTCACAAAGTCCTTAGTCCATCTTGAAAGAGGAACATTTGGGCCAACATACAGAATGTTTACAGATTGCCTCTCCGAGAGATATTAAGTTCATGAGATACACATTGCTTAGAGAGAAGGTAGGCGAAGATTTAGAAAAGATTCTACTCCCAGAAAGGAGACTTGCTCCTCGCAATTTTGTACAAAAAATCAAAGATGGGAATGTTGTAACTGATGTGGATTTCCTACATTATAGGAAAGTGATAGATGATAAGCCCCAAGAGATTATAAGGATTCATGACTACAATAATTATCAGCTAACATGTGTAGCATAGAATTTAGATGACCTATCACAAGAAGTGTTGAAAGTACAGTCCCATGTGTCAGGACTTCATTCTAGTTTAGATGATTTGAGTAAAGCTTCTGAGCATTTTGATAAGTTAAAAGATGTAAATATGAAGTTAGAGAAAATTATGGAAGTAGTAGTAGATTTAAAGCTAAGTCTGGAGAAATAAAACCATGAGTTAGAAGAAGCACTTACTGCAATAGAAGTTTATAGCGAGAAATTCCAGCTAGAAGAAAAGAACCCTGAAAATAAATATACTCCACTATTGCTCAAACAATTCTCTGTACATACTCCCATAATTTTTCAATTCGAAAAATGTTATTTCATTTGCTAAAGAAAATTTGGCTCTAGTCCAATCACAAATCTCAGTCTTTGATATGCCACCACATAACAAATCAAATAAAAATGGTAAAAGAAGAGAGAGAAGGATCCAGCGAAAGACCCAGAAGTGTAGATAGTGATAGAACAAACCAACCTTTTGAATATGCATGGGAAAAGTGGTGTAATGCCAAGTATGGTTCTCCTGGAAAAACTCCATATGATCCTTCAAACATTAATGAGTTCCCTACTCTTAGTCGAGCTAACATAGATCAAGCTCCAATGACAAATCTGAACTGCAAATCTAAAAATGAAATCCTCATGGCAATCCATACTTGGAGTGCATGGGCAAGCACTCAAAAGTCCATTCACAGAAACAGAGTCTCATGGTCAGAATTAGCTTTAAGGATAACTTGGGGTTTCCAAGGTAACTTAGAATTATGGTGGTCTAGAATGCATGAATCTGACAAGCTCAATATTATGAATAGTGATAAGCCAGTCGTTGAACTTGTCAAGGCAGTTCTCCATGAGTTTTATGGAGAAATTAAGGTTGATGGCCATCATTATGCAAATATGTGTTGGAAATAATACTGAGAGGGGGAGTGAACCAGTGTTATTAAGTCAATAATATTTCATTTCACAATCTAATTCATATACGCTACTTTAGTTAATGAAGCTTGCGTATATATGCAACTGTATTTAAGGCAACAAGCGTATACCCTGCACACTTACAATTTAGTTAATTCATCATATATTGATCTTTAATATGTGCATCATAACCATATAAACAGTAACCAGGTGCAGTAAAAACATAGCAGACAATCACACACAAGAACACAAGATATAAGGTGGAAACCCAATGTGGGTGAAAACCACCTGCTACAATCGTCTCTATCTAATACTAACTTATTTTTACAATTTTTCTGTACTGGTGCAGTCTTATACCAGTACGCAGGCTTCAACCTACAGAAGGCTACAACCTTCTCTCGTTCTCCAAATTCTCCTGGAAGGGAGCTACAACCCCCTAGCTCTTGTACTAGCTAATGTGTTTACTAGTACGTAGGTGCTGACCTACAGAAGGATACAACCTTCACTTTTCTTCCAGAGACCACATTTATAAATTTTCAGACTGGATCCATCAACATCATCAATCAAACATCAAATATATCTGCATCAATCAATCTCCTTTGCACCAACCAAAACTTAATCACTTCTCAGAATGTTGTAACCATAATAGAGTAATAGTAACCAGAACCCAAGCTAGAACCCAGAACACTGCAACAACAAATAGAAGTAGCTAAAGCATATTTTATTAGGTATACACTACTTCAATATGTCAAACTTGCGTACATACGTTGTTTTCCCAAGGTGATCTTGCGTATACGCTGTTTGGATATGCAGAACCAACGTGTATACGCGCCTTTGCTAAAGTGAACCTGCGTACAGATCTATAAATGATGATTTAAACTTTACAACAATTCCAAACATCAGTTATACCCAGATCATCATATTTACGGATTATAACAAGCGCCAGTTATTCAAATAAAAGATCAAAACCACACAAAGATACTTCTCTTCAAGCCTTAAGAACTTATCCTTCATCAAGCGCTCAGGTTCATCCTTGATTCAGATCCATCTGTGCACCATAACCCAATAACCTGTATTCTAGATCTTACTCTTCATTATATATTCAATTCATGAGTGCCTTTGCCTAATGATCTTCTCCTCCTTTTATAGTCATAGGCCTTACTCAATACCATGGTTTAAAACCACTTAGAAGCAATACCTTGGACCAAATACCTGGTGTCAACACTTCGAACAGGATACCTTGGACCAATACCATGGATCAAAATACCATGGACCAAATACCACAGACCAAAACTAAGTTTTCCAACATGTACGTGTCTTTCTTTGCGTGAAAGTGCGTGTGTACGCTACACGCGCCTTTTGTTCTGCGAACCCGCGTGTACACGCGACTTGGAAAATGGGGAACCTGCGTATACCTCTCTTTCTTCATTCTATGATCCTGAACTGTGATCTGTCATCTATGTGAGTTGCCATCAAAGACAACACCTGTGTCATAGTGCTAAATCTGTATCATAATGCCAACAAGCTCCCCCTTTGGACTTGATGGCAACCCCAAGTCACTTCCCCCCGTTGTCATCAAGGGCAAAGGGTTATGCTCCCCCTGAGTACATGCTGAATCCTCTGATATGCTGAAGTGTGTTGTCCATGCCCCCCCAAATATAAGCAAGATCTGCAAAAATATGACTTTATACATACATCATAAACGACCTACCTATCACCAATGACTCATACATACATCTATCTCCCAATCAAGTGGGGATATATCAATTTTGACTCATCCACCCAACCAATTAATACCAAATGTTTATACATGTCAAAACAATAACATTACATCATCCATCCCATGCACAGTGGGGAAACAAGATAGGTCATTTCATGATCTTGACAATAAAAGATATACATGACATAGAGACCAAGACTATGATAGTTATCAGCAACATCTGTCAATCGCCATCCAGACCAGCAAATCATGATCTCTCCCTGAACTTGTGCCAGATGATCTCTGTCAGACCCATATCAAACTCCTTTCATACACTGTTTTTCTTCAAACCAACATATACACGACTGTATCCACAACAACCTGCGTATGTACGCGGATACACTTCATGAAACTCGCGTACAACCACTTTTCTCTAAGATAGATAAATTTTAACAACAAGATGATGCATCAACTACTCCTAGCTTCTGTCTGAGATATTCAAATGTCTCTTTGGCCAGTAGTTTGGTGAATATATCAGCAACCTATTCTTTGGAGGGAACATACTCCAATTTGACCTTTTGTTCAAGCACTTGTTCACGTAGAAAGTGATATTTGATGGGTATGTGCTTGGTCTTGGAATGCATGACTAGATTCTTTGAAATACTAATTGCACTTGTATTATCACATAGAATTGAGATGCGTGGAGTACATGTGATTTGAATGTCTTGCAATGTTTACATCATCCAAAGGAGTTGTGTGCAGCAAGATGCAGCAACCACATAATCTACTTCGCTGTAGATAATGCAATTGAACTTTGTCTCTTGTTGAACCAAGACACTAATCTGGAACCCATATAGAATGCATTGTTGGCATTATGATACAAGTGTTGTCCTTGATGGAAACTCACACAGATGAAAAATCATATTGCAGCAGATCAGTAGCAAAGATTTGATGATCTGACTACAAAGAATGATGAAAGAAGAGTATATATGCAGGTTCAGAGTACATACGCAGGTTCACTATATACCAAGTAGGGTATACAAGCAGGTTATACGCAGGTTCACTATGTACCAAGTCGCATATATACGCAGGTTCGCTATATACTAAGTAGGGTATACACGCAGGTTATACATGCAACTTCACTAATATAAAGGCCCGTATACACGCGGGATTGTCGATCAAAAGTCGTGTATGCGTATGCACTCACTTCCATGCACGGAAAAGCGCGTACATGTGGGAAAGCTTATTTTTGGGTCCGTGGTATTTAGACCTATGGTTTTGGTCCTTGGTATTGCGTCCGAAGTATTGAACCCAGGTATTGGGTCCCTAGTATTGGTTCTCAATGGTTTTGGACCATGGTATTGAGTAAGGCCTAAGACTATAAAAGGAGAACAAGATCATTAGGCAAAAGGTATCAAGAAAGTCTTGAATATCTGATGAAGTATGAGATTCAGTATGCAGGTTATGGGTTGATGATGCAATTGCTTGATCTGAGCTAAGGAGGAATCTCAACGGCTGATGGAGAACAAGATCTAAGGATATATTGGGATCAAATGCTTTGAAATGAACTATCTCTATATGGTTGATTATGCTTATTCTAGATCTAAATACTGACGCACGTAATGTTCTGAACTAGGTATAACTTAAGTTTGAAATAGCTGCAAGTCATGATTGAATATTTATAGATCTGTACGCGGGTTGGCTTTGGTGAAAGCGCGTATATACGCGAGTTTGGTTCATCGTAGTAGCGTATACATTATGAAGTATGATATTTCAAGTTGCAGTTGGGTCTGATTGTTATTGCAGAGTTCTGTTGTCTGCTCCATGTTCTGGTGACTGTGTTGTTGACAGGGTTTCAGTATTTCAGTAATTCAGAGATTGATGAAGCTAGTAGTGATTGATTTTGTGCTTCAATGATATTGATGGATCCAGTATGAAAATTGGATGAAACGTGGCCTTCAGATTAATGTGTTGTGCTTCAGGAGTATCCAGTCTGAAACTGTATGAAATGTGATCCCTGGAGGATGAAAGGAGATTGTAGGCTGGCGCCTACGTACTAGTACATCAGCTAGTACAAGAACTAAGGGGGTGGTAGCTCCCTGCCAGTAGCAGCTGGAAAACGAGTAAAGGTTGGAGCATTTCAGTAGGCCGGCACCTACGTACTAGTAAATGGATCGGTTAATACAAGAGCTTAGGGGCTTGTAGCTCCCTTCCAGGAGTGTCTAGAGAACGAGAGAGGGTTGTAGCCTTCTGCAGGTTGCAGCCTGCATACTAGTAAAGGACTACACCAGTACAAAATATTGTAAAATGAAGTTTCTTATTAAAAGAAGATAGAGACGACTTGCAGCAGGTGGTTTTCACCCACATTGGGTTTCCACCTTATATCATGGTGTTCATGTGTGCTTCTTGTGTGTGATGATCTGTTCTGTTTTACTGCACCTGCTTAATGAAGTTCTGATGCATTAACTAAAGATCAACATTTAATGGATTAACTGAATCATAAGTATTCTGGATATGCGCTAGTTGCATTAGACACAGTTGCGTATACACGCGGGTTCCATTAACTGAAGTAGCGTATATGTATCTAAGTATGGAAATGAAAAAGTTTTAATGATTTGATAATACTGATTCACCCCCCCCCCTCTCAGTATTATTTCCAACAATTAGAATCAGAGCAGGTCCTTTGGTAGAAGCTTGATCGCTTGAAGGAGACCCGTGGAACAATGGGAAAGAAGCTTAAGAAGAAAGCACCTAAGAAGAAGAAGACATCTCAAAAAGACTATGACAGTGGGAGCATCGGTCGGGGATTATGTGGAAGGAGCACTTCAGAATGAAGATGAACAAGATCTATCAGGTATGAATTTGTTATCCTCTGGTGATACATCTATTTATCCATTTGAAGATGATGAAAGCGATAGCGAAACAACTGAATTTTCTCTTATGGGTGAGCAAGAAAGATATCAAATAGACGCAGAATTTAAAAGGCTAACAGACAAAATTAGAGATCAACAAGATCTATTGAACAAAAGGGAATGTGCCTTCAAGGACGCAGCTACCAAACTAAAATCTCAACTAGAGGAAGGTAACAAGGTAAGGAAGCTATTCAAAGAAAAATATCAAAAGTTGCAGGATGAAGTGACATCATTAAGAAATGAAGTAAATGAAAGAAGCACAACAATCAAGAAACTCAGAGATAGATCCAGTTACTATGAACGGCTTGAAGCTACAATCCTCTCGCTAAAGGAAGATCTTGAAGAATCAAAGAAGCAGAATAAAGAACTTCTCCAAGCTTATGAAAAACAAGAAAATAAAGTTCTTGATCTAAGACATCAGTTGGAAGAAGGAAGAAATGTTGAAGAAAACATAAAGAAGCAATATCTTGAAAAGGAAGAGCAACATCAGGTTGAGGTAAATATTCTAAAAGATAAATTAGAAGAAAAAGATAAGCTCTTACGATTTCAAGATAGTACTAAGATCTTGGATGATATTCTTAGTAGTCAAAGATCTCCTGCTATTAAAGTTGGTCTTGTTTTTCATGAATCTGCTGAAGAAAAATATAGTTCACAAAGTAAGACAAAGGAATCTAATGCAAGATCTGAAATGCTCAACAAGGAGATGAGAGGTCAACCCCATCAACAACCAAGGAAAAAAAATTTTCAAATAAAATCTTTTACTCCTCCAATGAATAAGGTTGAATGTTATGTATGTCATAATCTTGGACATGTTGCAGCCAGATGCAGAAGAAGAGTGGTTCAAGACCGTCATGCAGAAAGATCATCACATTCCAGGTACTTTAATGGATATTGTTTTTCTTGCAATATGTTTGGTCACAAAGCTGCTGATTGCTACAGGAGGAATATGAAACATATGAGATGTTATGCATGTAACAAGCTTGGACATATAGCAAAGGAATGCAGGAACAAGGTACGGGCACCACACCAAAAGGAGAAAACATCATCACATTTGAAGATATGGAAGAAGAAGGAAGTACAGTCAGAAAGATGTGGCACAACACCATATACAGACATAACAGACTCAGGGGGAGCTGAAAGTGTAAAACTTCAGTGTCCTAAATCTCATACGCAAGTTTCATAAAGGGAAGTCGCGTATATACGCGAGTTAGACACTGCACAGTCGCGTATATGTCAGTCTGAGGAAAAGTAGAAGGGACATGCTCAGAAAAAGGGTCTGATATGATTCAGTGTAGTTGCTCTGTTTGATAATGGTTACAATCTGCTAATGATGTGTGGAAATGTCTTGATACTCATAAGATGTTTAGAAGTGTTTTTGATCCTAACTTGATGATGATGATGTTGTGATACTTCTTGCTGATATATGCATGATCAGATCTGACAGTAAACAGATGGCACAGGTTCAGGGGGAGTTTATGTTTTGAATAATGCATTGTTGGCATTATGGTTAGTAGTCCTTGGTGATGATACTTATATGGCTAAATGATATATCTTGCTATGATTATGAGTTATCCATGACAAAATCTCATATGTTTCTTGGGGGTACATAGTTGATGTTCAGATAAAATTTGTGGTTGATTCTCTGATGATGCATATATGGTGTTTACATGGTGAAGGAGAAGTACAAAGCTTGAATACACATCTTCTTTACTTGATGATGAGTTACTCATATGCTGTTGTCATCTTATGCATAAAGATCATATAATACAGTTATGATGCAGGATTCCTATAGTTCTTGGTGCTCATGTGGATGAGGATTGTTGATGTTGATGATATAAAGAAATCTTGACAAATGATCTTGAGCTCAAGATACATAGTGCTGGATACATGAATGATTACTCAAAGTTGCATTGTTGGAGACATGATGATGATGAGTTCTTACCTATATGATGATAGGTTGATACTTACATATGTTGATTGATGCAGATGTTCCCAAAGTGATGATACTTGGATCATGCAGATCTTGATGATGATGAGATGACCATGGTGTTTTTCACAAATGGTATAATGATTTTATGATGATGAGTTGATATCTATATGCAGACATACCTTGTTACAGGACATTTACAGGTTGCTGATCTGGAAGTGGTTGTACGCGAGTTTTATGAGGGACATCCGCGTATATACGCATGTTTCTGTGGATACAGTCGCGTATATTTTGGAAATCAGTGGGCCAGACTCAGGATGAGAAAATTCTGTTATGGGTCTGACAGAGACCATCTGGAACAGGTGCAGAGGGAACATGATTGCTAATCTAGATGTTGTTGACAGATGCTTATGGAGCAAATCATACATTGTGTATGATAGTTGTTGATGTCTATCATGGTCTTATTTAGATGTAAAGGTCATATCAAGACTCATGATGTAATGGTGTGTCTCTATCTATTGTAGTCATTTGATGAAATCTCTTCTGATGTAATTTGTACCTCCTCTAAGCATAGGAAGAATGATGAAATATTTGAGTCATGTATTTCTTTTATTATCAAGGTCATGTAATGGCCTATGTTGGTTTCCCCACGATGCCTGGGATGAATAATGTAATGTATTTATTTGTCATATGTAAACTTCTGGTGTATCCCCACTTGTTTGGGTGGATGATCCCCACTTGGTTGGGAGATGGATGTATGTATGAGTCTTTGGTGCTAGGAAGGTCACTTATGATGTATAGAGTCATGTTCTTTCTTGTAGAACATCTTTTTGCAGACCTTGCTTACAGTTAGGGGGAGCATGAACAACACACTTCAGCAAGAGCAGAATTTTCAGCACATACTCAGAGGGATCATGGACAGATTGGTACACCTTGGCATATACAAAAGGGGAGCACATTCAGAGATTTCAGCAGGTACTTAGGGGGAGTATAGACAACATAATGTTTATCAAGGAAAGAGAATATCTTGGTCCGCCCTTTGCCCTTGATGTCAAAGGGGGAGTGTGATTTGGTGTTGTTTCCATCAAATACAAAGGGGGAGATTGTTGGTATTATGATGCATGTGTTGTACTTGATGGCAACCCACTAGTAGAAGAACATCTCACTTATTTATAACTAGATGAATCTACAGAAGAGATATCAGATGTGACTGAATGCATGGGATGCAGGACAACTCAAAGGAATCATATGACAGTTCTCAAGCAATGAAAAGTTAGCTTTGCCATCAAGTCCAAAGGGGTAGATTGTTGGCATTATGATACAAGTGTTGTCCTTTATGGCAACTCACACAGATGACAGATCATATTGCAACAGATCAGTCGCAAAGATTTGATGATCAGACTATAAAGAATGATGAAAGAAGAGTATATATGCAGGTTCAGAGTACATACGCAGGTTCACTATATACCAAGTAGGGTATACAAGCAGGTTATACACAGGTTCACTATGTACCAAGTCGCGTATATACGCAGGTTCGCTATATACCAAGTAGGGTATACACGCAGGTTATACACGTAGTTTCACTAATACAAAGGCGCGTATACACGTGGATTGCCTGTCAAAAGTCGCGTATGCATATGCATGCACTTTCATGCACAGAAAAGCGCGTACATGTGGGAAAGCTTATTTTTGGGTCCGTGGTATTTAGACCTATGGTTTTGGTCCTTGGTATTGCGTCCGAAGTATTGAACCCAGGTATTGGGTCCCTAGTATTGGTTCTCAATGGTTTTGGACCATGGTATTGAGTAAGGCCTAAGACTATAAAAGGAGAACAAGATCATTAGGCAAAAGGTATCGCGAAAGTCTTGAATATCTGATGAAGTATGAGATCCAGTATGCAGGTTATGGGTTGATGATGCAATTGCTTGATCTGAGCTAAGGAGGAATCTCACCGGCTGATGGAGAACAAGATCTAAGGATAGATCGGGATCAAATGGTTTGAAATGAACTATCTCTATATGGTTGACTATGCTTATTCTAGATCTGAATACTGACGCACGTAATGTTCTGAACTGCGTATAACTTAAGTTTGAAATAGTTGCAAGTCATGATTGAATATTTATAGATCTGTACGCGGGTTGGATTTGGTAAAAGTGCGTATGTATGCGGGTTTGGTTCATCGTAGTAGCGTATACATTATGAAGTATGATATTTCAAGTTGCAGTTGGGTCTGATTGTTATTGCAAAGTTCTGTTGTCTGCTCTGTGTTCTGGTGACTGTGTTGTTGACAGGATTTCAGTATTTCAATAATTCAGAGATTGATGAAGCTAGTAGTGATTGATTTTGTGCTTCAATGATATTGATGGGTCCAATATGAAAATTGGATGAAACGTGGCCTTCAGATTAATGTGTTGTGCTTCAGGAGTATCCAGTCTGAAAATGTGTGAAATGTGGTCCCTGTAGGTCAGCACCTACGTACTAGTACATCAGCTATAACAAGAGCTAAGGGGATGGTAGCTCCCTGCCAGTAGCAGTTGGAAAACGAGTAAAGGTTGGAGCATTTCAGTAGGTCGGCTCTTACGTACTAGTAAATGGATCGGCTAGTACAAGAGCTTAGGGGGTTGTAGCTCCCTTCCAGGAGTGTCTGGAGAACGAGAGAGGGTTGTAGCCCTCTGCAGGTTGCAGCCTGCGTGCTGGTAAAGGACTGCACCAATACAAAATATTGTAAAATGAAGTTTCTTATTAAAAGAAGATAGAGACGACTTGGAGCAAGTGGTTTTCACCCACATTGGGTTTCCACCTTATATCATGGTGTTCATGTGTGCTTCTTGTGTGCGATGATCTGTTCTGTTTTACTGTAGCTGCTTAATGAAGTTCTGATGCACTAACTAAAGATCAACATTTAATGGATTAATTGAATCATAAGTATTATGGATATACGCTAGTTGCATTAGACACAATTGCGTATACATGCGGGTTCCATTAACTAAAGTAGCGTATATGTATCTAAGTATGGAAATGAAAAAGTTTTATTGATTTGATAATATTGATTCAACCCCCCCCCCCAGTATTATTTCCAACATGCACCACCACTAGTGCTTTTTCTGTCATCCACGCTACCTGCCCAATCTGCATCTGTATATGCACGAAGTGTAAAATCTGTATCCCTAGGGTACCATAAACCAAAATTATGAGTTCCTTGAAGATCTTTGAAGATCCTTTTGACTGCCTGTAGGTGTGATTCCTTTTGATTTGCTTGGAATCTTCCAACTATTCCCACTGCATGCATGATGTCTGATCGGGTACCTGTTAGATAAAGCAAACTGCCAATCATGGATTTGTAGGTTGGTTGATGTACTGCTCCTGATTCATCATTTGAGCTGAGACTGCATCCTGTTACCATGGGAGTACATACTAGTTTGGATTCTTCCATGTTGTATTTTTTCAAGATCTGCTTGAGATGCTTGGTTTGTGATAGAAAAATACCATCTTTATTTTGTTGAACTTTTAGGCCGAGAAAATATGTGAGCTCACCAAGCAGGGACATTTCAAATTCTTGCTGCATTACCAAAGCAAAGTTTTGACTCATGGCTTCTTCATTTCTCCCATAAATGATATCATCAACATATACTACGAGTATTAGCAATTTATCATTATCAATATTTGTATATAGATTGCTATTAGTTGATCCTTTTGAAAAACCTTGTTGATGGAGGTATTTGTCAAGACGGTAATACCAAGCTCTTGGAGCTTGTTTTAGACCATAGAGAGCTTTTCTAAGTTTGCATACAAGTTTTGGATCGTTTCCAAGGATGAATCCGTCTGGTTGCTCACAATATACTTCTTCTTCTAAGTCTCCATTAAGAAAGGCAAATTTTACATCCATTTGGTATACTTTGAATTTCTGAAAGCTAGAAAGAGCAAGGAACATTCTTGTGGCTTCGAGTCTAGCAACAGGTGCAAAAGTTTCTTCAAAGTCTATACCTTCTTGTTGAGCATATCCTTTACAAACAAGTCTGGCCTTGTTTCTAATAACTTCACCATTTTCATTAAGCTTGTTTTTGAATATCAATTTGGTTCCTATGATATTCTTATCATGAGGTATGGGAACTAATTCCCAAGTATTATTCTTTTCAATTTGCTCAAGTTCTTCATTCATGGCCTTGACCCAACATTCATCTTTGCATGCTTCATTTACATTTTGAGGTTCAATGGAAGAAAGCAATGCTAGATAACTTGAAACTTCTGTAATAGTTTGTCTTGTCTGCACACCTGCCTCTTTCTGTCCCAAAATTTGAGTCTCTGGATGATTTTTCTGAACATATCTGGATGGAGTCCTTTCTTCTGTAGTCATCTGTTCTTCTGGTGCTTCATTGGTTGCTTCTTCTTCAGAATTAGTCTGATTTGATGTGGAAGGATAATCCTCATCTTCTCCACAATCTTTGGTTTTTGCTTTGGATTTTTGCCTGCTTCATCAACCACAACATCAATAATTTCAATAATTTTCCCAAGTCTTTTATTATAACACTTATATCCTTGAATTCAGGAAAAGTAACCAAGGAGAATGCCTTCATCTTCTCTGGGTTCAAACTTGTCAAGTTTTTCATCAGTCCTTTTGATGTAATATTTGCTTCCAAAAACTTTTAAGTATTTTACAGTAGGAGTCTTACCATGCCAAAGTTCATGTGGAGTTTGAGTGTTGTTTACCTAAACATTAGCTTTGTTGAGGATAGTGACGGCAGCAAATGTAGCTTCATCCCAGAAGGTCGCAGGAGTTCCAGACTCATCTAGCATGGCATGAGCCATTTGTTGAACAGTTTTGTTCATCCTTTCTACCACTCCATTTTGTTGAGGAGTCCTTGCGATGGAGAATTCTCTTTTTATTCCATGTTCTTCACAAAAGTTGAAGAATTCATCCGAGGTAAATTCCCCTCCTCGATCAGATCTGAGACATTTGATTTTGCGATCTGATTCATTTTCAACCAAAGCTTTGAAGGCCTTGAATTTTTCAAATGCTTCATCTTTATGCTTTAGGAGTCCTGTCCAACACATTCAGGAAAAATCATCAATGAACAATATAAAGTATTCTTCTCCACGAGGTGACTTTTTCCTTGATGGACCACATAAATCAGTGTGAACAAGTTCAAGAGGCTTACTAGCTGATCCTTCCTTCTCCAAGAAATGTGCTCTGGTTTGCTTACCAAATTGACATGACTTGCATATTGTATTTTCTGGAATGCTGATATCAGGAAGATCACGAACAACCTGGAATTTGCATGCTTTCCTTATTTGTGGGAAGCTTAGATGCCCCAATCTTCTGTGCCATAGCCAGTGTTCATCATTTTTTCTTAGATAGCACTATTGTTGTCCTCCCTTGATCATGTATAAGTTGTTTGGAGTTCTTATGCCTTTGATCATGGTTTCTCCTGTATCAAGTTCACGAACAGCACATCGATTTGATCGAAATACTACTTCATTTCCTTGATCACACATTTGACTGACACTCAACAAGTTATGCTTTAGACTATCAACATACATAACATTCCCAACTTTAACATTTTCTTTTAAGGGAACATAATCTTTACCTTTTATGACAACAGGAGTGTCATTTCCAAATGAGACCTTCTTTTCCTTTTCTAAGGCATTGTATGACTGAGGTTTATCTTTATCACCTGTCATGTGTTTCGAGCATCCACTGTCGATGTACCACTGATTTTCTTGTCCTTCTGCATACAAGCCTATACCACATCTTTCTGTTTGTGGTTCTTTCTTTCTCCATATTTTGGGACTCAATGAAGTTTGCTCCTTCTGATATGTTTCCTGAAATTTACTCCTGCATTCAAAATCATCATGACCGAAGTTGTTACAAATAGAGCATTCTATTTCATTTTCAAGAAGCGAAAAGTTATTGTAGGTCCTTTTCATGATCCATTTCACATTCCTTTAATTTCGTGCTTCTCTAGTCATGATGGTTTTGTAGGGAACACATTGAGCAGCTTTGTGTCCAAAGTTATGACATGAAAAACATTGGCCATTAAATAAGTTTCTGCAATTATCGAATCTACTGACTTGGTGATTGTAGTTTCCATCGACATTCATTCTTGAAGAAAATTGAGTATGATTTACGTGAGTTTGGTTGTAACTTTTGTTCATCCTTGAAGTACATTGAACTCGATTTACTTGGTGAACTGCTTTATGCCTTTGTTGACGATTGTCAAATTTTTCGCTGCTCTTTGCTGCATCAAGATAGCTTTTAGTGGAGGTTGACGACTTCTGTGCTTGAGATGCTTCTTCAGTATATCCAAGACCTGTCTTTATCAGAGGAGAATGCTGCACTTTGATAATTTCATCTAAAGTTTATGATCCTTTAGCAAATCTGAGATTGAGAGCTTTTGTTTTCTCAATATCTTTCCTTAGACCCACAATTTCACATTCTAGTTTTTCATTGTGTTTTTCTCTTTCAGCAAGTTGGAATGTTAGAGTATCTATAATCATATTCTTTTCTTCTAAACATATTTTGAGTTTAGAGATTTCTTCATAAAGATTATCCTCATCTAAAGCATCCAAGAAATCATCATCTTCAAAAGCCATCAGAAGTCTATAATCATTATTATCTTCATCACTATTTGATAAACCATCGTTATCTTCATGCGTATAGTAGCTCTTCTTACTTACATTTTGTTTTCTATTCCATTTTTCTGATTCCTTACCTTTATCAAGCTTATCTTTATGAGGACATTTGGCAGCATAGTGACCGACTCTTCCACAAGCAAAACATTTGAAAGGTAGTTTACCTCTGAATATTCCAGAACCTCGTTGAAGATTCTTGACAAAGTTTGCTTCTTCCTCTTCTTCTGAAACGTGTCCTGATTCATTGAGTTCTTCTCTTCCTGAAGCTTTGAATGCGACTTCTCTCATGTCTAATGGACCTCCTTTTCTCATTTCGAAAGCAGTTAAGATTCTGTGCAACTGTGTCATAGTGATACTCTAAATATCCTGCCTTTCTTCTATGGCAAAGACTTTTGATTCAAACTTAGTAGACAAGGATCTTAAAACCTTTTCAACTAAAGTAACTTCTTTTATCTCTTCACCCAACTTCTTCATGCAATTAACAATCTCATCTATACGTAAGAAGTAATTAGCTATACTTTCATCATTGTGCATTTTGATAGTTTCATATTGAATTCTGAGAGATTGCAGTTTTGTACGTTTTACCTGATCGTCTCCTTCATAGCTTAGAACGATCTTGTCCCATATTTCTTTGGTGGTCTTGAGCTGCATAACTTTGACAAATTCTGACTGTGACAAACTTCCCAATAATGTATTAATAGCCTTGGCATTGGTTTCATATTGGTTTTTACCTGATGTATCTGTAGGAATTGCTGAAGGAAATGTATATCCTCCTTCTACGATTTCCCAGACATCTGTTCCAAGAGATTGAAGACACGTTGTGGTTCTTACCTTCTAATAGACGAAGTTGCTGCCATCAAAGATTAGTGGTCTAATGGATCCATCTCTTTCGTAGTTACTCATGATGATAGATCTTCCTTCAAGCGATCAAGCTTCTTCTGAAGGATTTGCTCTGATACCAATTGTTGGAAATAATATTGAGAGGGGGGGTGAATCAGTATTATTAAGTCAGTAATATTTCATTTCACAATCTGATTCATATACACTACTTCAGTTAATGAAACTTGCGTATATGCACAACTGTATTAAGGCAACTAGTGTATACCCTGCACACTTATAATTTAGTTAATTCATCATTTGTTGATCTTTAATTTGTGCATCAGAACCATATAAATAGTAACCAGGTGCAGTAAAAACAGAGCAGACAATCACACACAAGAACACAAGATATAAGGTGGAAACCTAATGTGGGTGAAAACCACCTACTGCAATCATATCTATCTTCTTTTAATAAGAAACTTCTTTTTACAATTTTTCTGTGTTGGTGCAGTCTTATACCAGTACGCAGGTTTCAACTTGCAGAAGGCTACAACCTTCTCTCGTTCTCCAGATTCTGCTAGAAGGGAGCCACAACCCCCCTAGCTCTTGTACTAGCTGATGTGTTTACTAGTACGTAGGTGCTGACCTACAGAAGGCTACAACCTTCACTTTTCTTCTAGGGACCACGTTTCATAAATTTTCAGATTCGATCCATCAACATCATCAATCAAACATCAAATATATCTGCATCAATAAATCTCCTTTGCACCAACCAAAACTTAATCACTTCTCAAAATGTTGTAACCAAAATAGAGTAACAGTAACCAGAACCCAAGCTAGAACCCAGAACACTGCAACAGCAAACAGAAGTAGCCAAAGCATATTTTATTAGGTATACGCTACTTCAATATGTCGAACCTGTGTACATACGTTGTTTTCCCAAGGCGATCCTGCGTATATGTTGTTTGGATATGCAAAACCAACGTGTATACGCGCCTTTTCTAAAGTGAACCTATGTACATATCTATAAATGATGATTTAAACTTTACAACAATTCCAGACATCAATTATACCCATATCATCATATTTACAGATTATAACAGGCGCCAATTATTCAGATAAAAGATAAAAACCACACAAAGATACTTCTCTTCAAGCCTTAAGAACTTATCCTTCATCAAGCGCTCAGGTTCATCCTTGATTCAGATTCAGCTGTGCACCATAACTTGTATTCTAGATCTTGCTCTTCATTAGATATTCAATTCATGAGTGCCTTTGCCTAATGATCTTCTCCTCCTTTTATAGTCTTAGGCCTTACTCAATACCATGGTCCAAAACCACTTAGAAGCAATACCTTGGACCAAATACCTGGGGTCAACACTTCAGACATGATACCTTGGACCAATACCCTGGATCAAAATACCATGGACCAAATACCATGGACCAAAACTAAGTTTTCCAACATGTACGTGCCTTTCTTTGCGTGAAAGTGCATGTGTACGCTGTACATGCCTTTTGTTATGTGAACCTACGTGTACACGTGATTTGGACAATGGGGAACCTACGTATACCTCTCTTTCTTCATTCTATGATCCTGAACTGTGATCTGTCATCTGTGTGAGTTGCCATCAAGGACAACACCTGTGTCATAGTGCTAAATCTATATCATAATGCCAGCAATATGTTCATGAGCCAAAGACTTTATGATATAAAATAACTTCCCGCACAATGCAGGATCTTCTTTATAAGGCAAGAGACCCACAAAATACAACTTATTTGAGAAAATATTTGTCTGCAATGCCTGGCAGGATCCAGACCTTGTCAGGGCCAGATTTGAAGTTGAAAATATAGATATTGAAAATCTTTATCTTGTAGGACTACATGAACAAATTGTATTTACTCTACAGAAAGAATGCCTCTGAAAGAAGACAACCAAATCAGTGAAGAAACAACTCGGCTTCAATGCAAGTGTTTGCGATATCTATGCAGAAACCTATCATTTTGGCTACAAAAGCAAAAAGAAGAATGCTAGCAATGCACAATCTGGAAGTGATAGCCAATGCCAAAAATGCATGAAGAAAATTCAGCCTAGAAGGTTTTATCCTAGGAGACAAAGGTTTCAAAGACTGAGGAAATGATCTTTCAAGAAAAGGCAAGAAGGCACCCAAATAGCACAATCAGGAACTTATTTCATTTGCAAGAAGTTGGGCCATTGGGCAAGCAAATGTCCTTTGAAGGGTAAAACTCGTTTCCAAAATAAACTATTTGACATTTTTTTCTAATATTTATGATTCAACTGAATGGCAACAAGTAGATCAGTCCCCACAAAATGAAGAATATTTTTCAATGACAGATTCAAAGAGTCAAACCCTCCATCTCCACATCCTGAAGACTCATTCTGCTCTGAATCCACCTCAGATCTTGACTTCATTTCAGATGTCAAGATGTTTCACTTGGAAAGTCCCGTAGACCTCCTCTTTGAAATTGCATCTATACAATCTCGTATTTCTTCCCTCACACCAGGAGATTTTTCCATCCGATACTGTCTCATGGAACGCCTCTCAACCCTCTAGCACCAACTTGCCAAAATCACGCAGCCAATTGTAGTGAATCTTGGTGCCTACTATCCAAGTAACACACCTACCACATCTGCACAAATTTCCTTTACACCCTCATCCAACATTCCACCAAAGAAACAGTTTCCCCGTAGGTCTACTGTAAGTAGAGAAGAAGTAAGCTTTGTTCATCAGAGGAAATCCGATTGGTTTAAGAAAGTTACTCCCATCATTGAGAATATCACAAACAAAGAAGAAGAACCATACTAGGGTAGTAAAAGGCAATATTGCATCTAGAAACCACCATTGAAGAAAAAAGAGATTCGGTTAAAGAAATTCTAACGCGTATGAGAGTTGGCCAAAAGGAATTCGCCGAAAAACAGAAACAACTTGCAAAACTAAAAGATTCAATGATGATAGAAGAATTTGAAGATGTGCTCAAAGAAGAAGAAGATCATAACCAGGAGCATCAAGCATTACAATGCATACTAGAAGACCACCAGCCAGAACCAGGTACATCTATTCTCTAGATGAAGGGATTTGATGATAGGATTGTTATTAGAGTAGATGTCAAAGTCAGTGGTTATAAACAATATTCTCTAGATGCACAACTAGATACAGGAGCTATGAATTCTTGTGCAAAACATAGTGCCATTCCTGAATATTATTGGCAACCCACAAACTTGCAATTCATAGCTATAAATAAGACGTTAATGACTATCAGAGCTATGGCTCCTGATTTCCCAATTATTCTTAATGGAATTCCTACTTTTGTAAATTTGTACAGTTTTGATACATGTAGTGATATTTTGTTGGGACAAGATTTTGTAAGGAGACATCTTCCTCTTATTGTAGAAGCAAACCATATTTGCCTCAACATCCAAGGAAGAACTGTAAAAATCCAGAGCAAGTCGAGCTATGTAAATAGAATTGTAGACCCTATCCCAGATATAGTTGAATGTTCTCTTGACAAGCTAGCAAAGATCAACAAAGTAATCAGAAATGCTGAGATCCAAGGGCCATAATACATCAGAGAAATAAAAGAGAAAATTGAAGCATAATGTATAGCAGATACACCCAATGCATTTTGGCAACGAGAGAAATACTTTGTGGATCTTCCCTACAAAGAAAATTACTATGGAACACCTTAGAAATCACCAACAAACCAGATGTCCCCACTAGAGCACGAACTCTGTAAAAAGGAGATTGTGGAACTATTAGAAATAAAGTTGATCAAACCAAGCAGAAGCCCTTGGGCTTGCCCAACATTTTATGTCTGTCAGACCAGGCAGTAACTCCTCAACCAAAAATTGATTCGTGTGTATTCCTTCAGGTAGGTCTTCATTATATACATGAGGGAGAGATTGTTCACTTCATCTCCCGATGACTGTTCATATTACCTATTTATCTATTTACATTATATTCACCCAATCATGAGGATTAGGTGTCAACATTCCCCCTCTTAATCTGAAGGGATGTTGGTGAGTCCAAGCATCATTCTGAATCGTTCAAGCTTTTATCTTCCAAGCGCTTTGGTGAAGATGTCTGCAATTTTCTCATTTGTGGAACAATGACGGAGATGGATTGTTTTGGCCTCAACATGTTGTCGAATCAAATGATATTTAGTATTGATGTGCTTTGTTTGATCATAGAACTTTGGGTTCTTGGCCAACTTTATTGTAGAGGTATTGTCAATCATGAGTGGAGTTGATTGTACTTATTTTACCTGCAAGTCTTCAAGAATTTTCCTGAGCCACACAATTTCTTTTGTTGCTTCAGCTGCTGCCACGTATTCTGCTTCTGTTGTGGAATCTGTTGGAACTGATTGTTTGTGTGATCTCCAGGAGACAGCTCCTGATCCAAGACTCATAGCATATCCTGAAGTAGATACCCCAGTTTCTTTGTCTCCATCGAAGTCTGAATCAGAGTATCCAATCAAGCTGAAGTCGTCCACCTGTGTATACTTGATTCCAAAGTCTTGAGTTCCCTTCAAGTACCTTAGAACTCTTTTTGTAGTAGACCAATGTCCCTCACAAGGCTTTTGCATAAACCTGGAGAGGATTCCAACAACAAACGAAATGTCTGGTCTGGTAGTAGTTAGGTAGTTGAGATTTCCTACAAGCTATCTATACTTTGTTGCATCCTCAAATTCTTTTCCTTCAATAGATGTGAGCTTTAAGTTTTGTTCCGTTGGAGTAGTAAGAGGATTGCATTCTATCATGCCAAACCTGTTCAACAGTTCTCCAATGTATTTATTTTGAGAAAGAAATATGGACTTCGGATGTTGGGTTACTTCAATGCCGAGATAGTAATGAACATAGCCCAAATCAGTCATTTTAAAACTTTTCCCCAATTCCTTCTTTATGCATGCAATGTAGATTTCATTGTTCCCTGTCATCAAAAAATCATCTACATATACCACAAGATATACAACTATTTTGCCAACTTTATTGACAAATAAAGTTGCATCATCAAGATCATAATGTTTAAAATTGAGTTTCAGAAGATGCTCAGTTAGTTTTTCATACCAGGCTCGCGGTGCTTGTTTGAGGCCATACAAGGACTTCACCAATTTGCATACCTTCTGTTCATGTCCTTTCATAGCAAATCCTTCAAGCTGGGACATAAAACATTCTCTTTTAGATCTCCATTCAAGAAAGTAGTTTTTACATCCATTTGATGGACTTTCCAACCGTTCTAAGCTGCTACGGCAAAGAGTGTCCGGATGGTAGCCCATTTTGCTATGGGGGCAAAAGTCTCCTCATAATCGACCCCTTCCTTCTGTGCAAAATCTTTTGCCACAAGCCTAACTTTGTGCTTGTCAAGTGAGCCATCAACTTTATACTTGTTCTTGTAGACCCACTTGTAGCCAATTGGTTTGATTCCTAATGGAGGATCAACCAGCTTCCAAGTGTTGTTTTTTATGAGGGCATCATACTCCTTTTGCATTGCTTCTTTCCATTCATCATGAGAAGCAGCTTCTTTGAAGGAAGTTGGTTCAAAATCTGTAGACAAGTTCAATTCACAATCATAAGAAACATCCATATCAACAGGTCAATTAGAGTCATCCACATCACCTCCATTTTGCCGGTTTGAATTTCTAGTTCCTGTCTTTCCAACCTCATCAGGATGAACACTTTCAAGTGTCTTTGTTAGCCACTTTGGGGGAACTTTCTCAGATGGTCCACACTGCTCCATTGATTGAGTTGGGACTAAATCAAGATTGAGTCTCCCAATTCTATCAATCACATCACTTAAAGCGTCATCTGTTGTTGGAGTTTCATGCGGGGGAGAGTGTTCCTCAGAAGAAGATTCCACATGTTGATCTAGTATAGGAATCCCCCCTTCAAGATGTGGAATTTGATTATCAAATCCTTGAAATGATTTTGCTTTTGAGAATCTATCCAAGCAATCAAGTTGTCGCTCAACAACATTGTCAGTTTTGGATGATTTAAGAAAAATTACATCTCTAGATACAACAAACTTTTTATTTACTTCATCATAGAGACGGTATGCTTTGGAGGTGTTTGAATACCCCAGGAAGATACATTTATGACTTCTAGCACCAAGTTTGTTTCTATGTACCTTTGGTATCAAGGCATAGCAGGTGGAACCAAAGACCCTGAGATGCTTTACCGAAGGAACATTTCCATACCACATTTCATATGGAGTCTTGTTTCTAATAGCATTAGATGGACATCTATTCTTTTTATATGTAGCACATAGAGCAACATCAGCGCAAAACATTATCTTTACATTTTTGAAGAAGAGCATGGATCGTACCATATTTAAGATTGTCCTATTCATTCTTTCAGCTACACCATTCTGTTGGGGATTATAAGGTACATTTGTTTGATGTTTGATCCCATGTTGGCAAAGATAGTTTGCAAATTCATTTAATGTGTATTCTTTTCCATTATCAATGCGAATAGACCCAATATGAGATTGTGCATCATTTTCAATCCATTTATGAAAATTCTTGAATGTTTGAAAAGCATCAGATTTGTTCTTCAATAAATAAACCCAACACATTCTGGTGTAGTCATCAATAAATGTCATCATATATTTATTTCCATTTGCAGAAGGAACGGGCATTGGACCACATAAATTTGAATGAATGAGTTCAAGTTTTCTATGTGCTCTTGAATGTGAATCATGAAAAGACTGTTTGCTATGCTTTCCTAGAATACAAGCATCACATTGCTTAAATTTCCTAGGAATTGTAGGCAAACCAGCAACGCCATTTTTCTTCAACAAGCAGAGGTTGTCATAGTTCAAATGTCCAAATATAGCATGCATAATAAACTTGATGGAAGTGTACCTTCTTCATGATGAGAATTGTATGAGAAATGTTGTGCACAAGCAGGGGTTCCTTGCAGCTTGAGAAGCCTTTCTTCTTCTATTCCCCTCATGACAAGTGAGTGGTTAGATGATTTTCTCACCTCAAGGTTGCCATCAAACATATGAATGGAGAGACCTTGCTGGCAGATGTGAACCAAGGACAACAAGTTTCTCTTCAGCTGTGGGAGATATAGAACATGGTGTAGAAGAAAGTCTGGCAGACCAGGCAATTTAAGCTTGATTATGCCAAGCCCTGATGGCTTGATTTTTTATTTGTCTGCAAAGTATACTGCTCCATCAACACTGTCAGTAAATTCTTCAAAAAAATCTTTTCTATGAGTCATGTGGCAGGTTGCTCCTGAATCAAGCAACCAATCATTTTTCCAAGAAGCAAGTGAAGCATTAAATAAATCTTCATTTACTCCAATATTACATTGTGCCACAACATAGTGAGCGGATTCAGGTGCTTTACCTTTGTTTGTATCATCAATTTTACCTTTTTGTTGGTTTCTTTTATGCTCAATTTTATCCCATGGTAGCTTGCATGTAGAGGCATCATGTGATCCATTTCTTTGCAGCGAATGCAGTGCAAATCTACCTTTTCTCCTTGAGAATGTCTGCCCCCCCTGCCTCTGAAATATCCTCCTCTTCCTCTTCGACCACCTCTTCCTCTTGAAGAATCTTGAGCAGGAT
Source organism: Pinus tabuliformis (assembly GCA_031772625.1). Taxonomy (NCBI): domain Eukaryota; kingdom Viridiplantae; phylum Streptophyta; class Pinopsida; order Pinales; family Pinaceae; genus Pinus; species Pinus tabuliformis. Next base: position 771,546,334 of record CM062816.1, read on the forward strand.
GCTTTTCTTTATGGGCAAGGCACACAACCTCTTCAGAAAGATTCAGGGGCTTTCTTCTTTCGAAAAGCTTTCTTTCTTTTAGCAAACTTTTTCACAAGAGAGTCAAAGGTGATATCTTTGAGATTTCCATTTGCTTGCAATGACTCAAGATAAGTGGAGTAAGTAGGATAAAGTGCCTTGAGAAAAGCGATAAGAGGAATATCCAATTCAACCTTAGTGGATTTGATATCATGCATTATAGAATTTACTTCAGATGTAAGAGCAAGAGGATCATTATTTTGCAGTTCAAGAGTGAAGAGTTTAATAATGAGTTGAACAACTTCAAGTGTAGAATGTGAGTCATAGAGTTCTTTCAGCTTTTGTAAGGCTTCAAAGGTAGTTGAAAATGACGAAATATGGTGACTCACCTCTTCATTTACAGATGCTGCGATTAATGCATAGGCTTTTTTGTTCTTGTTTTCCCAAATGACGAGATCTTTATCTGAGGTAGGCTGTACTGGTTCATTGTCTCCGTCTCCGACACACACTCCTTTCCACAACTCATTGAAAATGAGGGTGTGTTTTATCATCCGGGACCATTCAAGATAGTTCTCCTTGCCAGTGAGAACTATTCCCACCATGGATATGATTGAATGCATTCTGTAAAAAAATTACTTCTACTAATAGAAAAATACTTCTGCCAATATACAATAAAATTGTCCTTCTGGTGGTTTTTTTTTTTAATTACAATTCAAAAGGGCATTCTCTCCATATAGGGCTTTGTATTGTCTTTGTCTTTAATGAAAATATAAAACATAGATCAGCTATGCATTCTCAAAAGATTTCAAATCTCTTCCTCATCATTTTTTCCACAACGTTCTTGAATTGTTTTACATGAAAAGGCAACAAAGCTATCTGAATTTGGTCTTCACCAATTTAATCTCAACACATGTCTCAAATAATTATGAAATACCATGCAATCAGCGTACCAAAAAAGGGCTCAATACAATTCCATGTGTTAAACAACGTTAAGAGTACATTCAACGGCGTTCAAAGTACATTCAACGTGTGGCTATTAACACATTTTACATGCCAAAAGGTCTTCAACGTATATACCAAAAAATTTCAAAGTAAATGCAAACATTATGTGAAAAAACTTCAACGTGTATGCCAAAAAAACTTCAACATATATACCAGCATCATTCACGCAGCAGTCTCAGGCGCCTTTTCCATGTCAGGAGCAGCGTATATGTTACATATTATCATAGCTCTGATACCTGCGTATATGTGGACGGAGCAACGTATATATAATATATATGAAACAGCTACATTTTATTCGTCAGCCCTTTTGCAAAAAACACATCGCACCTATCACATTCATTTCTGTTAATGCCTAGATTTACCTCAGGCTGAAAAGGTAGGATCCAGGGCCAACATCAAACCACGCTCAACCTGGTAGCTGGTCCTACCAGGTCAGGAGAGGGCTCTCTCCGGGTTAATCTCAGCAAATTATGATCGATGAGGGCTTGAGATGACTGAAATATCTACTGATCTTAGGCTAGGTATAAGTGCAAGAGAGTTTGATTGAATAAAGTGAAGTTTTGTTGGCTCAGATGGAAAGGTAGATTTTGGGTGCGGGGATCGAGGCTTAGTCCTGCAGAGATTTAAATGGGGCAAGGTAGGAAATTGTTTTTGGCACTTAAAATTGAATGGGATGGAAGGAAAAGATAGGTGAGGTGTTGAAGAGGGCAAGAGCAATCATGGATCCTCCACAAACAACTGAAAACATCAAGAAACTAAAGCAAACTTCAAGTAGAGCACTGCAATTTCAATGGATTCTACTTACACTCTTGTTTGTTTAGTTCAGAAGAAACAAGATAGAGAATGGCATACATAACACATAAGCAAATTCATAATCACAAAAGAAACCACTGTACCAAGACAAAATGCCACAGGGATCCCAAAGAGTGCTGCAAATCCTGGTCTCAATTCCTTAGCCAAAATGCTGATATGAGTATACAATGAAGCTCAAGGCTTTCTCAAACATCCAACCATGCTAATGACTGAAAAACAACATAATATAGACAACCATAGCTCATCCTTGCCTCTAGGGGTCGAGCACACATGTTTAGGAGCTGTTTCAACTAATTATAAACTGAGAACTAGAAATTAGGCAACATAACAGCATGCCTCTAGAAACAAGGGAACTGATTGCTTATGATGAACTGAATGCTTTGATTTTTTGTTTTCCTTGCAAGTGATGGAGCCGCTGAAGCTTGGCAAGGTGACCAGGGTTGCCAATGAAGTGATTTACATACAAGAGAACTGAAATGACATGAATTTGTACAATAAAATCTAAAGATACTTTGTTTTTCCTCAAAACAGAGTTTTGAGGAAGAACACATCTCGGAACACTTGATTATGAAATTTATTGATGCTAGAACCTCCCCATGTGCCTACTGGTTATTATTGTACTTTTTGAAACCCTTTTTGACGAAACCCTAATAAAACCCTAGACCTAAATGACAATGAAACCCTAGAAAAGACATCTGCAATCTTTAAGACAAAAAAGGTGACTGTATACAATTTTTAATGAATAAACATGAGCTAGCAAGTAAATGACATGAGGAAAAATGTAAAACAAGCCACTATCATCAGATGATCCATGCTCCTAATGGAATGTAGCTGACTGAGCGGGACACCTAAAATGAAATGCAACGAGAGAATTTGATCTCTGACGGAGGGATGAAGATACCGACACTAACAATTTCCACAGCCTTCACATAAATTAATGCGTAGCCAAACAGCTCTATAAATAAACAAAATTTCTTACGGCTCTCAAGAGTAAACAGCCACAGAACTCAAATTAGGAGAATTTCCATCAACCAAGGTCAATTTGACATGATGGATCAATCCCATCCTTGAACTACATAATTATATTAGCTGGTCGCATATAGCATGGATAGCTGAAAACTCTCTTTGATTCCTGGTAGCTGATTGCAGCATATGGAGGGAGCGCCCAGCGTTCACGTCGGGTTCACTATTACAAAACAGTTCAACGGACCAACGTATGGTTCAAAAGAATTTTGGCAGCAGCGTACAACGTACAACAAAGAACTGTATGCATTCAGCGGATAGAAGGCAGAGTAGGAATAACTCTGAGTGAGAGCAGGAGTTCATTAGGATAGTTCAACGCATGTCAGGCCAGCGTACAACACACAGCGGCGACTGTGGAGGGGACAGAGAGTAGTAGGCAGTGGACAAAGAGTAGTAGGTAGTGGGAGTTACAACTATTTTGGGAGCTGGATCTGATACCATGTCAGACCAGGCAGTAACTCCTCAACCAAAAATTGATTCGTGTGTATTCCTTCAAGTAGGTCTTCATTATATACATGAGGGAGAGACTATTCACTTCATCTCCCAGTGACTGTTCATATTACTTATTTATCTATTTACATTATATTCACCCAATCATGAGGATTAGGTGTCAACAATGTCAATAAGCATTCATAGAAAAAGAGAGGTAAACCTGGGTGGTGATTAACTATAGATAATTAAACGATGCTTTGTTGTGTATCAGGTATCCTCTGCCATCAAAAGAAGCTTTGTTTCAGAAAATGAGTAATAATAATGTGTTTAACAAATTTGACCTTAAGAGTGGATTCTGGCAGATAGGGATCAAACCATCTGACAGATACAAGACTAGTTTTGTGGTACCACATGGGCAGTTCCAATGGCGAGTAATGCCCTTTGGATTGAAGAATGCACCCTCTAAATTCCAGAAAAGAATGGAAGATATTTTTGGAGATTTGAAATTTGTTATTGTTTATATTGATGACTTACTAATATGTTATTAAGAGCATAGAAATCACTTGGAGATAGTTCACCATAGGATTTTAAAGCATAGATTAGTCCTCAGCAAGCCTAATCTTGAGTTTGCAAAAACTAGAATTGAATATTTAGGACTAATCCTATTCCCATGCAAAGTTGAATTGCAAGAACATGTGTTGAAAGCTTTAATAGAATTTCCAGATGTCATTTATGACCACAAACAATTGTAGATATTCTTGGGAAGCCTCAATTACATTAGGCAATTTTATGAAAATCAAGCCAAAGATGTCAAAGTCCTACAGAAGAGGCTAAGAGGAATAGAATGGACCCCATCTATGACGATTGCAGTTCAAATTATTAAACAAAAGGTCCAAAATCTGCCAAGTCTGGTTCTTCCAAGACATGAATTGCCCTATATTTTAGGAATAGATGCATCCAATGAAGTATGTGCAGGAGTATGGGCGGGAGTTTGCTCATATGCATCAGGATGTTTTAATGACACTGAACTCAGGTATCCATCTTCTCATAAAGAAATCCTTGCTGTCAAAAATGAAATCAAAAGATTCAGGTTGTTCTTGAAGCCAGTAGGATTCATTGTAAGAACATACCTCAAACATATGGTTGGGATGCTTAGAAACAAAAGATTGTTAGAACAAGGAAATAATAGGGTACTAAGATGGAGCTTATGGTTGGATGGAATCATTTGAGATTGAATATAAAAAGGGCAAAGATAATTGTTTAGCAGATTTTCTTACAAGAGAAGTTACTCCAAAAGAAATCAAGATGTTTAGTTGTTCATCAGCTTCAATTTCATCAACACCTCCCTCTGCTCCAGAGGTTTTTCAATGGGTTCTAATATGTAAATATGGTCATATGTCAATTTATATATTTATTTTATTATTATATCTATATATATATATATATATATATATTTTTTTTTTTTAATTTTTATTTATTTATTTTATTTTTTTCAGTGTCTCATAGATAGGGTCAAGGAGAGTCCTGCATATGAATACATCCTTGAAAAATGGGTTAATAGTAGCCATAATCATGTAAGTAATATTATGTATTTTATAGAGTTGCCCATAGTGTTTCAAGGGGCCATTAGATTTGCACCTTTTGCATGACAAAGATATATTTGCCTGTATGAGCTATGCAGACTATTGGAATATCTTGATGTACACCAAATATGCCAAGGGAGTTTGGTTGATGTTCGAATGTAGTTCTATGTGTAACCCCTATAATCATTGGTTGCCTGGTTCAAAATACTGCGACATGATTGGTGCCCAAGAGAAGGAATATCTTGGACCATCAGAAGACATGAATTTACTGATTATCTTCAAGAAGATATGAGAACAACAACACAGTCTGAGGCATGGTTTTGCTTCCAGATAGAGCATTTGTTCATCACATTTAAAGTACATACTATTCAGCCACTAAAGAAACCCATCTACAAGGAAATATCTAAGTTCTTTGGATTGATTTGTAATCCTATAAATGAGAGGGTACCTAGTATGTATGGATCTATTTTCTTTCTGTGCTATAATATCATGCCACCTCATGCAGAAGCCCATTTGTCCCCAAGCCCGTGACATATATATTACTCAAGTGACAATGATAATTATGGATATCCAAGCAACTGACATAATCTTTGTAAGGAAGCATGGTGGGTTGTATTTCATGTCTAGTCACCTGATAGTGAGTGTGACTGGTACCATGGGATTTTGATAAAATCTCCACAGTGTAAATCTTAGAAGATATTTTTAGGACAGTTTAAATGACTAAGTGGAGGGGTCTATCCTCCAAAGTAAAATCTTAGGTTAACTTTTCGGATGAATATCTAAAACTCAGAGTACTTCTCCGACTTTTAGTGGGACTTGACCCACATTCCAGAGAATCTATGGAAAAGTTTAGATTTGAGATCTATATTTTATACACTTATTATAACTGAGCACCCCACCCTTCAACCCATGGGTAAGGGTAAGATATTCTTCGGGGCTTAGAGTCATGCAACAACAAGGCTCAAAGTCATAACAACAATATACTCGATATGAGTTGAAGATGTCACTTGTAGGAATTGAACCTGGGTGGGAAGGATAGCAACCATTCCTCCCAACCACTCAAGATAATCCTAATTGTCTTATTTTATATATCATTGTCCTAATATATATATATATATATATATATATATATATATATATATATATTGGATTTTTCATGCGGTGAAAGGGATCAAATCACTAGATGTATAAAAATTTCTAGCTAGGAAAACCATTGAAAAAGGAGGGAAGGATAAGCATAGATGGGGCATCAATCATGTTAGATAAGCTATGACCAAGCAAAGCACAACACCTAAATCGCCACCTTTGTGTGCTTTACGCGACCTCCCTTGCACACTACCAATAATTGTCCACTTTGTAAACTTAAGGGACTTCTCAACAAGACTGATTTGGACATTGACGCTTCCATCCCTATGGTTCAAGTCACCAACTGTGATTCATCATTACATAAAAATCAACCATGTGCTTTGTGTGATATGTATGGCCACTATTCTCACCATTATCCCAAACTATCCTTGTTTTGAGATACCCTTATAGTCATGCATGAGGTTAACTCCACACTAGTAGAACATACACTCTTGTTGTGCAGGCAATCCTTTATGTGGACAAAAACGATCCCTATAGTCCTGTGGGAGGACCTAGCAACAAACTAGACAAATATGTGCAAACTTTCCTAACTTATACCAGAAAACACAAAGGAGAATAGATGACCTACCTCACTCTAATGCTAACGTCCGCTGGTGTCGTCCTTGATCCTTCCGCTTCCAAGCTCAATTTTCTCTTCCCCGTTATGGATGAATACCTACAAGGAAAATCATATGGAGACAAAAAACACATACATAGCAAAAACCATTCCAATATAAACCTTATAACAGATCAAGGAGTATTATACTAAATGAGCAATGATTGACAAGTTTATGGAAAGAAAACACATAATGTATTATTAATAGATGGTAAAGGGAGCATTACAACCACTTAAGCCTTGATGTTGGAAGCCTCTTTTAGGTGAGTTTCCAAGTCCTAGCCTTAACCTTAAAGCACTCCTTTCTCCTTAGCAAAATGGGCAACATTTGGGCATAGTTCAGAACTAGGAAGGCAACCAAGCATTAGGCAACCAGTTGTGGATAGTAGGGATCTCATTTACAGGGAAGGAAAGGGAGTTAAGGATCCATAAAAGGAGGGACAAGTTCCACATCTTAAGGGAAAGATGCATGAAAGTAGGATCAAGGACCAAGAATGGGAAATCTCGTTCCAATCCTTATTCACCTGTAACCAGCTCGTCGTTCTCGAGACTTCTAGTAAGAGAAGCTTCTCCTCCACTTTAGGAAAAGCTACCTTAAGAGGTTCAACACAGGTTTTCTTGATAAAAGTCGCACTGGTAGCGCTAGGAAAATATAGTGCGACAAGGTACCAGCATGTGTCACTAGTGATGCAAAAAGACTTGATCCTAAAAACAAGGTTTTTTCACAAGTTTCTTCACAACTCTTTCATGGCAAGTTTTCTTCTTTTCTTCAAGGATGCTTATGTATATGTTTCATGGTGAATATATTGGCAGACTTTGTCATTTTGACACTTCAAGATATAAGACGGGGAGTGTGACAAAATATTGTATAACACCTCTATGTCTCTATGAGCGCATTGTGAAGCCCTAAAGGCCCAACAACTCACCTCTTTGACCCTTTAGAGTGTGCCAGTGTGCCTTTGATGGTTTTCTTCTCTTGCTTGAGTGTAGAGCGCACTGAAAAGCCTTGAATGACCTTTGACCTTCCTTCGTGCTTTGAAAGTGCACCCTCCTAGTTTGCATACCTATTTTCTTATGCATGCAAGTGATTTTGTGTTGTCATTGATAGATTTTCATGTCCAATTACATGTGATGGCTCTTTGTACATGATTTACAAATATTGTTGCATAGTTAGGTTGCTTTAAGCTAATCTTGTCACTATGAGTGTGCTGCCACAAACAGGTGTTCATGCTACAAGTATTGTCACCCTTTCATCATTTGTTGGAGCCATGCCTCCCTGTAAAGTGGCCTCCAAAGAAGTCTTAGAAGTAAGAACTAAGGAACCTGTTGAAGTTACGAAGCCAACCATTCCAATATATGCATATACACAATGGTTTATTGATAAGACTACAAAGGTCACATGGAGGGAGATATACAACACATTCATGTAGAAGAAGTTTGTTGAGAACTTAGAATATGTTCACACATACATCAATATCAAGAGGTCCAGAATGCACAGGATTGCAAGCATATTCCCCGTCATTCCTTATGTAGAAGTGATTGAGTGGATCATTACACACATGGATGACTCTTATCTTGTGCTTCGATGTGAGAGTGGCGGTCAACTCGCCACTAATTATGGAGAAGACATGCAGACATACTACAAGATGCTTAGGCCCACAAAATATGCAAATAATGACTTCTACACCAGATGGGCCAACCTCGACACAAGTGACATTATCAGATCTTGGTGTCAAGTGCCTGCTAAGTTTCACCATCGCCCATCTGTAGTCTATCTAGCAAAAATCCTCAAAGATTATATTAGTATTTGATAGCCAATGTCTGGTCGGTTGCATGGACGCAAGAACGTTGAGGTGTTTCAGAAAAATTGGATATAGATGCTCCATATTATGGTAACATGTGGTAAATATTTCAATTGGGAAGATATATTGTCATTTGAGTTGCAACGTCATGTGGGACAGGAAAACGTATCTTTTATGGCGAACCAAGCCCCATAATTCTACATGTTTGCATTGCTTTTAGATGGAATATGTGCACAATATGTGTTCCTAGGAATGTACTATAACTATACCCCTGAGAACAAGTTCTCAGTTTACTTTCACTACAGAGTGTTATTAGAATCAATCTCCAAAGGTGCATATGATAGATTGGTCAAGCACTTCTTTATAGTTATCTTTCATATGATATTCGAGATCGATCCTCCCCGCATGACTGATCAGGTGAAGGAGTCACTACGGAATATCGCGGATTGGTTTGCAACACTTGAGGGGATATACATCAGATGTTTTAGTTGTCAGATATCCCCCCATCTCATGCCGTGATATGTGACCAATAAGGTGGTCATGTAGGAAGTATCAAATTAATTGGACAAGGGATTGTCATGAGTTTTTCGCATGAGGAAGAAATCCCCTCGAACTACCTTCCCATTGAGGATCAAATTATATGAGTTAAAGAGCCACAAGGATACAACAGTAGAGATACATGAGTTGGATCACCTTCACTTTGCTACTAAGGATTTTCATGGATATGGTCCCAGGAGAATATGGAGGTAACATTGTGAAAGGATCAGTCACAGTACGAGGTATTCTTCAATATCTACAATAGAAGATGAGAAGATAAAGAACTGGTACAATGCAAACATGAAGGCACATCCAAGGATGGAAACCAATTCACCTCAAGATCCACCAGCTCAAAACTTACAGGTGCAGGAGGAAGAACAAATAACCCCTAAAGCAAGGAAAGTAGCTCCTAAGAAGAGGATCATATATGATTCGACAAGCGAGAGAAATAGAAAGTGGAAATTTGATCCTCTAAACATAGGAGTTATTCAAGTAGAACATGAGAGGAGAGAAGAAAAAGAAGAAGAGGAGGAGAGGCAACATGATGAGTTGCTTCAAAATCAATAAGAAGAAGATGAGGAGAGGAAAAGGATAGAAGAAGAACAACAGAGGTAGTCCCAAGAGGAAGAAGCAACAAAAAGATTGGAAGAAGAACAATTGACTCAAGAGATAGAAGAGGAAGAGTTGGAGGAAGAAGATACCATTCAACCCATGGATGATGAGCCAGGTACTCTAAAGGAACCTCCCGTCACAGGTGGTCATCTTCCATTTGGAGAGATGGGGATCACACCTCCGTCGACAGATAAATTCATGGATGTATGCAGTGTCACATTTGATCAACTTAAGAAGAGGATTGTGCAACACAAGCATAAATACTTTTCGAAAGGTCATCAGAATCCAGTCTCAGTGGCTACAAAGAAGGTGATAACTACCAACAACAGAAGGAATCCTAGGGTAGTCATGGTGGCAATTGTTGGTTTTTCCACAACAACACAAGATAACTCTTAATATCTTTTGAGTTAGAATGCTAAACTGAGGAAAGAACTTACTGCAATTGAGCAATGGGCATAACATCTTGTGACAAAGAATTAATGGTTGTCATCATAGATTTTTACCACCACAAAATGTTAGGCAACCATGCAAGAAGAACTGGGCCAATGAAGGACACCAAGGCATAGTTATATGATATGATACTTATACAATAGGTCGTGACTCCTCTCGTTGGCATCCAAAAGAAAGCACAAGAAGTCGTGCAACTCCTAAAAGTGACAAATAGAGTGGTTGACCATCTTCAAGAGTGGGCCACCAAGTATCTAGATGCTCCACAACATTTGGAAAAGAAGGACAAGATTGTCGCTGAAATGGATAAAGTTTAGTTGAGATTCCACCATTAGAATTACATGTGCCTTGGAGGACAATCGATCAATACTATTGCTGCCTATAATCAACTACATAATGGTTTTGAGTCTCTGACACAAAATCATGGGATTCCCGTAATAGGAACACTTGAAGCAATCAGAGGTAGAGAAGTCATCTTCCAGGAGATCATGCAATATATTGAGCAAATTAAACATGCAACAGAACATGAAGGATTGGAGCTCACCAAAGACATTATTCTACAGTACGCCATCACACCAGTCAAAGATAATATGAAAGTTTCATGGCTATGGAATAATGTACAATCAAGCTCCAAGACCATACTGACGAAGGCACTGGAGGTGAAGATGCGGTATATAGGGGACATGCCAGGTTGGGTCAAAGCCTTCTCAACAGATTTTACATTACAAGTGAACTCATGAGCAAGCCAATGATTTATCAATTTGATGAGCATTTGTCCCATTATCAATTTTGTCTTATTAGGCCACTGTCTCATATGTAATTTGTTTTATGTAAAAAATGATATGTAATGAAGTCCAAGGGACACATGTGGAATGTGAATAGTCACATATGGAATGTAATGAGTCACTAATATAATATGAATAGTCATAGAAGTCAAAGAGTCATGAGGAAGCTTAAAGGTCATTGTTATTTGTTATAAATAACTCCTCGCAACTCAAGATAAAGGCTTGTATTCTTGAAGTATTATCATGGCTTCTCTTGTATCACATAGGAGATAGATAATTATTTGGAGAAACAAGTCGTGGCTTCATGTTCCACTATTGGATATAGTGTTTAATTCATGTAACAGTGTACTTGGGACCTTTCACTCTTAATCAGAAGCTCTATGAGCCAACACTTCTTGGTACATGTATCAAAGATAAAGTTGGACTATTTTAGTTATGTTTATGGTATATGTTGCTTTAATTACATACTAGCTGAATGAACTAATTCATTGCTTATGTAGGTTTTAACCATGTACAAAAATTACTTGCATACAAATTCTAAAAACAGAAAATAAACAATGGAGAGAGCATAAAACATAAAACAAATATACAGAGAGATTTTCCCATGGATCCCAAAACTAGGACTACCAGATTCATTTTTCATTATATTCCTTTCAATGATACAATACATATATATATATATATATATATATATATATATATATATATATATATATATATATATATACATGTTGAAGCATCCATAAACCCTAATCCATTAACCCTGGATTAGAACATAAGCGTAGTTCCCTTGACCAAATCTACAAAATACCATGGGAAGAAAACCATCATGCTCAAAACCATGTGTGAAAAACCATGCAAAAAACCATAGGTAGGTCTGCCCACCTAATATAGGGTCCAAAAAAAATTCCCCAGGGCGTTGCCACCCCCTGCTGCGCCCGATGCAATGAACAGGGGGGACTATCGCCACCCCGCGCATGGGGCTAGTCATGGAAACAATATAACACACACCCAAAATTCTCCCACTTGTTGTTTTCTTTCCATGGGAGAGCTTAGTCATTACTCTAGCCCTACAACACCCATTGTTTCTCTCCACCAAAAAAACTTCTCAGTGCTCATAGACTTTGTTAATGCATCTGCAACATTCTTCAAAGTGTCCACCCTTACCAGCAACACCTTTTTGTCCTCAACCAAATCCCCCACAAAGTGATACTGAACATCAATGTGTTTTGTCTTTGAATGATAAGCATGGTTCTTTGCTAAGAAAATTACACTTTGGCTATCACAATCGATCTTTATAGCTCGTTGTACAAATCCCATACTTGAACACAATCTCTGCAACCAAACTACGTACTTGCTTGCATGAGTGGTTGCCATGTATTTTGCCTCTGTATTTGAAAGTGCCACTATAGACTGTCACTTGCTCATCCAACTGACTGCACCTCCAAACAGGTTAAATACATACCCACTTGTAGATCTTCTCTGATCCAGATCTCCAGCCTAGTCTCCATAAAAAAATCCACGGTTGTCCAAAACTCTATCCAATCATGGTCTTCCTTGGTAGCACAAACCATAATCACTAGTGCCATGCAAATACTTGAAAACCCACTTCACTGTTGTCCAACGCTCCTTCCCTGGTTTTGACATAAACCTGCTCAATACTCACATTGCATGTGCAATGTCTGGTCTAGTATAGACCATTGCATACATCAGGCTACCGACTGCACTTGCGTATGGGACATGGGACATGTCCTCTTCCTCTTCTTGTGTCTTGGGACACTATTCAACATATAACTTTACATCGATAGTAATAGGAACCTTCACCAGTTTACTATCCTGCATATTAAACCTCTGTAATATTGTCTCGACATACTTCCTCTGGTTTAACCAAAGCTTCCTTTTTTCCCGATCTCGTTTAATTTCCATGCCCAAAATATAGTTTGCAGCACCAAGATCTTTCATGTCAAATTTGGAGGACAATTGTGTCTTCAATTCTTGGATAATTTATTTGTTATTTCCAATCAACAACATATCATCCACATACAAGACCAAATAAATAACATGGTCACCAATTAATTTAAAATACAAACAATGATTTGCTTTGATTCTCGTGAAGCTAAGTCCCCGTATATATGTGTCAAATTTCTGATACCACATCCTTGGTGACTGTTCTAACCCATACAAAGACTTTTTTAACCTGCATACCAGCTCTTTCTTACCCTTCACCGCAAAGCCTTCAAGTTGTTTAATGTAGATCTCTTCTTTCAGATCCCCATGAAGAAATGTTGTCTTCACATCCATCTATCCTACCTCAAAATCAAAAGCAGTAGCAACAAATAGAAGTAATCTAATAGAAGCTACTTTGGAAACAAGTGACAAAATATCACAAAAATCAATTCCCGACACCTGAGAATAACCTTTTTCTACCAATTGAGCTTTGTATTCCTCCACCTTTCCTTATACATTCATCTTCTTCTTAAACACCCATCTACTTTCAATGAGTTTCCTTCCAGTCGACAAGTCCACCAGATCCCAAGCCTCATTTGTGTCCAAAGATGCCATTTCATCAACCATGGCATCTTTCCAAATTTTGTCATCCTCTGAATCTACTGCCTCCTGAAAGTTCTGGGATCATCATAAGTAATAGATAAAGCAAAATTTGAACAGAAAGTATATGGACTATACCTTTCTAGTTGCCTTCTTTCTCGAACTGTTCTTCTCACAACTGGAGTTTGTGGCTCTTCATCTTCTAATTCCTCTTCTGCTATAGAGTCAGATTCTTCCTCCTTTAGCTCAAACTCTATCTTCTCAGGTTCCTTTGGTAGGACTTCATGTTTAATAACATCTTTAACCTCTCTAAACACCACATCGTATTTTTACACAGCCTTCCTTGTTTCTGGATTCCAAAGCTTATAACCTTTTAAATCATCCTTATACCTAATAAATATGCACCTTTCAGATTTACTATCCAACTTGGTTCTTTCCTCCTATGGAACATGTACATATGCATCACATCCAAATACCGTCAGATGTGAAAGAGAGGGTTTCTTACTAGTCCATACCTCTTGTGGAGTCTTATCCTCCAACACTGATGAAGGTGATCTGTTGACCAGCTAAAATGCAATCTCCACCACCTCTGCCTAGAATTCTTGTCCTAACCCGACACCACTAATCTTGCTTCTTGCCTTTTCCATCAATGTCCTATTCATTCTTTATGCAACTCCATTTTGCTGAGGTGTGTATGGAGTAGTCTTTTGTTGTGATATACCACACTTCTTACATAACTATTCAAATTCCTTCTTAGAAAACTTTCCACCATTATCTGTCCTCAACACCTTTATCTTCTTCTCTGTTTAGTTTTCCACTAGAGCCTTAAATTCTTTAAACCTTTCAAAGACTTCAGATTTCTTTTTGAGGAAATATATCCATATATTCCTTGAGAAGTCATCTATAAATGATACATAGTACACAAACTTACCCAGTAATGGAACTGACATAGGTCCAAACACATCACTGTTCACAAGCTCTAATATTTGTTTCACCCTCTTAGTACTAGAGGGGAAAATCACCCGATTCTACTTCCCATATACACAATTTTCATAGAAATAAAAATCAAGAAAGCAATTAGACATACCTTCTACCATACCATTACCACGAAGTATTCAAAGGCCCTTCTCTCCTATATGTCCAAGCCTTTGATGCCATAACATGGTATTTTCTCCAGAGACCACTAGATTTTCTGCTCTTCTTTCAGGAACCACATAATTGTTGCACCTATCAATAACAGTCCTACCCTGAAGCTTGTACAGAGTTCCAATTCGATCTCCCCACATTAATACTAGTGCTCCCCGAACCATTTTGCAGGTATCTTTCTCGAACATTGTTTTTACACCTGCATCATCCAACTTGCTTACATAAATCAGATTTTTGGCCAATGCAGGAATATGCAAAACACGCAAAAGTGTTCTAATCCTTCCACCTTGCAACTTCAACTTGACTTTTCCACGACCGATGATTCTAGCCTTCCTGTCATCCCCTAAGAAGACATCACCACCATCACATTTATCATACTCGCAGAACCACTCCCTATGGGGAGCGAAGTGAAAGGATGCACTAGATTCAATCAACCATACCTCATGATCTACATGTGTACTTGAAGAAGAAGCCAAGTACACATCCTCACCTTCATCTGAGGTGGTTTTTTCCTCTGTAGAAGGAGTGTCATCAGATCCCCTTCCTTTCTTAGGAGCTTTAGATCTACAGTCCTTTTTGAAGTGCCCTTCCTTTCCGCATTTCCAGCACACTTTTACAGGTTTTCCTGGAGATTTAGATCTCCCACTCAAGGATTTATTCTTGTTTCTATTCTAGGACCATCCTCGTATAGACAAGGCATCACCATTTTGTCCCTCTGTATTTTTGTGTGTTATCTCCTCTGAGTACAAAGATGAGACTATTTCATCATACTGCAAGGCAATCACATTGCTACCTATTGCAACAACCAAACTATCCCATGAATCTGGTAGAGAACATGACAAACTGATGCACTCATCTTCATTTGAAATTTTTATATCAATAGATAGCAACTGGCTTACCACAAAATTAAAGGCGTTGAGATGCTTTATCACTGAGTGTCCATCCTTCATCCTCAGGTTATACAACTTTTTCCGTAGGAACAGTTTATTCACCAGAGACTTAGATTAATACAAAGTCCCTAACTTGTCCCATAAAGCGTTCACTGAAGCTTCCCTTGATACATTCAACTATACTAAATCTAAGATACGCAACCATATTGTGCTCTTTGCCTTCTAATCCAACTTCGATCAGTCTTCAGCTGACATTGTTGTTGGTTTAGTACCCAAATCTACCGCGATCTACTGATCTTTATCCACCAGCAGATCCTCCATCTTAATTTTCCACAACTTAAAACTTTGACCATTAAATTTCTCGATCTCTATCTTTCCATTGCTCGCCATCTTCTTTCGCCACAAGAATTGATCCTGCAGATCTCCCACTGAACAGGGTCTACCACAGGCCCAAGCAAAACCCTCAACAGCAGAGGCGTCCCGTTGAAGCCAAAACAACTTCAATACCAAATGTAGGTTTTAACCCCGTACAGAAATTACCTTCATACGAATTCTAAAAACAGAAAATAAACAATGGTGAGAGAATAAAACATAAAACATATATACACAAAGATTTTCCCCTGGATCCCAAAAGTGGGACTACTAGATTGATTTTTCACTATATTCCTTTCAATGTTACAATACATATATATACATGGTGAAGCGTTCATAAATCCCAATCCATTAACCCTGGATTAGAACATAACCGTAGTTCCCTTGACTGAATATACAAAAAACCATGGGCAGAAAACCATCAAGCCCAAAACCATGTGTGAAAAACCATGCACAAAACCATAGGTAGGTCCACCCACCTAATATAGGGTCCAAAAAAATTTCCCTGCGGCACTGCCCTAGCCCTGTGACCCCCCCCCACCCCCACTGCACCCAATGCAACGAATAGGGGGCCTATCCCCCCCGGTGACCCCCCGCGCGTGGGGCTAGTTGTGGAAAGAATATAACGCACACCCAACAATTTAGCTATGGTTGTTATTGAATAAGTGTTGTTATGTTTTGATGATTGTTGTTTAGCATGTAGACTAATTTGCAGATATTCAACAAGTCTTTCTCTTCCTTCACATGTCCCCCTTTAGGATAGTACTATTACTTTTCTAACCAATGGCTCGTTTTTCGCTACCAATCGTGGATGTTCCCTCGTGCACCTTACATTGGGTGTCTCACACAGCTCACACACTTACTGCCCCAAAGAGGTGTTGCATTCTCTTGTGTGTAATCGTAACCAAGGCAATATGTGAAACCTTTCCAACGGTTGTCAGACTGTATGACCGGATGGGACTCCTACACCAAATGATGTGAGGTCTAATT
The DNA here is from genome assembly GCA_031772625.1 of Pinus tabuliformis. Taxonomy (NCBI): domain Eukaryota; kingdom Viridiplantae; phylum Streptophyta; class Pinopsida; order Pinales; family Pinaceae; genus Pinus; species Pinus tabuliformis. The sequence continues at coordinate 771,563,074 of CM062816.1, forward strand.
GGGACTTCACATCGGGAGATCCCCTTACAGTGTTGGCAGTATCCAACTCCGTCAATGGGTCTCTTATGGAGTTTATCTATTATGAGCTTCTTCAATTCTACTTCATTTGGTATGTACAGTCTACCCCTGTACAACAATAAGTCGTCTTCTGTTAGTTGATATTTATTTTCCATTGACCCCTTGGGTTCTCGTTGTAAGCATCCACTTACACGTTGGAAATAATCATCACCTTGTAGTACTTCTTTAATTATTTCCCTTTATGTTTGTCTCACATGTACTCATGGTTTCCATATGTATCACTTGTTGACTACATCTGCCACTCAAGGTTCTTTGCCTCTAATATGCTTGAATTTAAAAAGAATTTCACTAATGAGGACCAACCATTAGGTGGCCTAACATTCAATCTAGGCAAATCAAACAAGTATTTTAGCCCACTGTGATTAGTGTTCAGTGCAGATTCCATCCTAAGTCGGTAATCTCTCCATAATTTTAAAGCGTGGATGATGGTTGCCAACTCCAAATCACATGTTATATAATTTTGTTCATGTTCATTTAGCTTCTTGGATTCATATATAATTACATGCCCTTCTTGCATGAGGACCCCACTAAGACCTTCCTTGAAAGTATCCACACACAACAAGAAATCTTTATCTAGGTCTACAATATTTAGCATGGGGGTACTAGTAAGAAAATGCTTCAATTGTTCAAAGCTCATTGTGCACTTTTATGTCCAATTAAACTTTACCCCTTTCTTTTGTAGTGTTATACTTGGGTGCCCAATATTCAAAAATTCGTGAATGAGCCTTATGTAATACCCTACCAATCCCATAAAAGATCTTATCATTGCTACATTTGGGGAACACACCATTCCATAATTGCCTTGATCTTCTCAGGATCAACTGTGAGTCCTCCTTTCAAAATAACATGACCCAAATATTGCACCTATGATTGAAAGAAATCACATTTGTTGGGCTTAGCACACAACTAGTGCTCCCAAAACACTTGCAATACGATCTTGAGGTGCTCCTCAAGCTCCTCCTTGGTCTTTATATACACTAAAATATCATTTACGAAAACCAACACAAATTTATCCAAATACTTGTTAAATTTTTTGTTCAATAGACACATAAAAGTGGTTGGTGCATTTGTTAGCCCAATGGCACTACTACAAATTCATATTGACTATATCATGTTTTCAATGTAGTCTTGTAGATATCCTCATTCTTGATCCATACTTGGTGATATCCAACTCTTAACTTTACATGGCTCCTCTTAAACAATCAAAGAGATCACCAATCCTGGGCAATGCATACTTGTTGTTAATGGTCATCTTGTTCTGTTATCTATAATCGATGCATAACCTAAGGGTGTCAAGGTTCTTCTTAACAAATAACATTAGAGCTCCCCAAGGAGATACATTGGGTCTAATGTACCCTTTGTCCAACATTTCCTTCAACTATATTTTTAATTCTGCAAATTCAAGTGTGCTCATTCTATATGACACTCTAGACACTAGCATGGCCCCTGGTGTGAGTTCTATGGAAAAATCAATGTTTCGCATGGGGGTAATCCAAGTATCACTTCAGGAAATACATATCTGTGTTCCTATAGTATGGGATGGTCTCCTAGCTTCATATTATTATCTTCAACTGAATTTGTCAGTTGTATGGGATGAAATGTATATCCCTTTCTACCACAAATCTTCAATTGCAAAAGTGAAATCTACCTCATGAACAAAGGCCTTTGTATTCTTTGCAATAACCTATGTTTTCCTTCATCATCTGTGCATCCCATAGTTTTATTATAGCGGTCCAACTTATCCTTTTACACTACTAACCAATCCATACCAATTAGAAAATCATATGACCCTAAGGGAAGCATGTTCAAAGTGGCTTATCTAAGTAGGCCACTCATCTCAAACTAACACAATTCAACAACATCAATCACCTTTCTTTCAATTTTGATAGCTTATTAGACCAACCGAGACTTTGTATATTATTATTATTATTTTAATGTAAAACACATGCTTCGACAATTTTTGGTGTATTATAACTGAGGTTAGAACCAGGATCAATTAAAACTGAAATAGAATGTTTGGCAATTATACCTTCCATCTCCACCATTGAGGCTTGGTGGTCCACTCGTTTATTTTTTTACAGACACATAAATATAGAGTACACTCTTAGACACATAATTGACAATTGTGTCCAATTGGATGTTTTACACTCTTCTATTGTCTTGTGGTCTGTGTGGGAAATCCCTTAACTTGTGTCCCTGCCACCCCCGACCCCCCTCACACACACACACCCAACGCTTCAATGTCTTTACTTTTGGTTCTTCGACCCCTTCTTTTGTTGGTCTAATTGGTTGATCCCCACTTGGAGCTAAAAAAATTGTTGAAATTCACTTTTACCTACTATTTTAAACGTAAGGCTCTTCCTAGGTTACTTGTAGCATGAGGATTTTACCCCTTTCTCTCTGAAAGTGGTATTTTTCTCCCTAAAGATTGTTGGGCAGAATAGTGGTTATATTCCCCACTTGGGTTCAAATCCCCATTAGCAGCATGATGAGATATAATGTCTCAATTAATATTGTCGTAATGGCTTCATGCCTATGAATATTTTTGTATTGACTTTGAGCCTTGTGAATTCTTAAGTGAGTATACTTGTCGGCTAGTTTGGTACCAAAAAACCTCACTCGAGCCCTCAAGCTGAGAGAGATGTTGATTCTTTCCTTGAAAAAAAAAAAAAAAAAACTTAGCACAAGATTTTAACTTCAATTCTTAAGATTTTTCTTTGTTCCGCTTTATCTCCCCTAGCCCCTAGCTAATCTATTACTTGTGTACATAAGATTTAACACAAAAGTACAATAAGAGATAAGAAGGAACCCTCCTAAAATCCCAATTGGATGTATATACACAAATGAGGTGGTAAGTAAGCATTTAGTGATCATAAAGTGAAGCATTATACATTTACTCTTGGTTTTATGTGTTAGTGGCATCTTTTACCAATCAATCATAGGAATTAGGTTGGATGAATGCACACTCTCCTTTTCACTGACTACTAGTCACATTATGCTCCCCTTCTTTTAATTTTTAATTGTCTTTCCTTTTTCTCTTTTAATATTATAACTTCTCTTTTTTCTCTTTTTAGAAAATGAAAAACATTCATACATCAATTTTAGGAAAAGCGATGCATCATAAATAAACTAATTATGTTTACCAAATACATGTTGGCATTGAACTCCCACAAATACTTTACTAGGCTATACAGAGTTATAGACATATAACATATACAATAAAAGGAGACCTTTGATAATATATAACACCAAACTTAAAAATAGTATTTGACTATATTTACATTTTTTATACATTACATTTTTATGTCATAATTCTATTTGTTTTAATTCTCATTAATTTAAGATCAATTATCATTAATTTAATATCAATATCATATTGATGTTTTTTTTTGGTTAATTGTCTTTTCCACTATAGTTGAATCAAGAAATTATATACATAGCCACCATAGGCTTGCAGTTTTATGTCAAAAAAGGGATAACAAAAGAGTCATACAAAAGAACCTACACCCTGTCCACAAGAGAGAAATTAGTTTTGTTACTGATTCACAGGATAACCAAGGCAAGCACATAATAAATATTGAGACCGTCCAAAATTATATGTATTCAACAATATATAAATGTCAACGGAGACCATACATCATTCATAAACCAAACTAAGGCTAAGTAGAGCATCATACAGAGAAAGAAACTAATATCACATTGAGGAATTGGACACCTCTATGTGAACAATGTTGGTGTTTGGGCCAGCTGGACTATGAGGCTTTTTGCAATGGAGGTGCGCTTCCACATGGGTGAGAAGAGTGCTCATGGTCATGATGTGAGAGTGCAAGTGCTTGAATTCTTGATGAATGTTATCAAGCATAAAATCCATCTTAGATCTCCCCTTTGCCCTATCCTGCATTACTTGCCCATTAAGGTCTTGGAATGCCAATAAAGTTGATTTGCTTGAAGGTAATAATTTCATCTTCCTCTTATGTGACCCACATTTGGAATCCAACCCATATTAGCTACATTGACATTTGAATTAGATAGGGAATAGTGCTCTTGCATGATTTCTTCTTTAGTAGAGTGAATTTCCACCCTGATATAGGAGGGAGTGTTTGTGTGAAAACTCCTAGTTGCTTGCTTGGCTTGAGCAACTACACGAGAATATGCTCTATGGATTTGGAGGTCCCTTTAACCCATATGCTTCTAATTCCTCTTTTGGGTCTCATTCTATGTCGTGGCATAGTGTAGTGAAAAATCTATAAACCATAAATAAATTTCACCACAACAATGTGACCTAAGTTTGAATCCTAATTTTGTAAAGGCCCAATGCCAAACAACAACACCTAGGATGAGTAAGTTGATCCTTTTCTACCAGAGTCAGATAAGAGGGAGGGTCTCAAGGAGACTTGGCCACGAGAAGGTAACAAGAGATAAGGAAACCCCATCCTTGAGACCCAAATTCAAACAGAAAAAAGCCATTAGATTGTAGCTGAAGGTAGGATAAATCCTCCCCCCATAAGAAAATTCCAAGAAAGTACTTGGTGTGTTGAGCAATACTATCCCAACTGGGAAGGGAGAATAGTAGGGATTCCCACTGACAAAGGTCTTAGGAGAAGAAAAACATTAAACCTCAACCAGACTAGAGAAGCAATGAATCTATGAAATCGAAAATGATGGCTCAAGAAGCTTACATTTGTGGTTGCATGCCCCAAGATTGCTTTGAGTTGTGAAAGAACTCTGCCAAATTGAGAAAACCAACATTGAAATCTACAAGTGAGGGTGAGGTCCAAGTGGGGGGGGGGGGGGGGGGGGGGTTGCGACTAGACCTTCTAACCCTAAGATACTTCCTATCAGACAAATGAAGTAGTCTAACCAAGCAAGAAGATACCAAATCTCCTACTTGGGTACAAGCATTGTGGCAAAATCCTGCTTAACCGAATGCTTATACAAATATAGAAATGACCTCTCCATAACTTAACTTGATATGAAACCTCTTGTACACGTGTGAACAGAGGTTCCATGCAGTCATAAACCTTTTAACACAGTAAGGCATGCATCTACCTCTTCCCATGATTTTAAAGCTTTGGGGGACTACAAAACCATTTCCCTCCCATCTATCCCATCCACAAACATGGTGGCATCCCTCATCAGGTAATGTAATATTGATGTTATATGTGTGTGTTTGTATGAAATTTATTGGGAATTTTTACTTATTTTAAAGAGAGTATTTAAGTTAAACCAAATCTTTTAGGGTTCAAATACAAGTTAATAGTCAATAAATATGGTATGAAGAGAGCAAGCATGTTATATAGTGGCATTATAAATCAAGTGGTGGTGGATAACAACTTTCCTCCCAACCATTGAAGCTACACCCGATTGAGATCAATGTTGTAACATATATTAACGTTTATCCTTGGAACTTAAATGCATTCACCCATGCATTAGAAAATGGAAAATCAACTTATCTAGAGGCAAAATCCAAGTTGTGCAATTGAAAATGATGAGATAATGGTCATGGGTAATACATTGAGTTTCCCTAGTTGAGCTTACTATAAGAAAATTTTAGGGGTATTGTTGCTACGTAGTTATCATTGTTATGGGGACATGACGTGCAAGTAGACCATTGCCAATATTCTTAATCAACAATACATATGGAAAAAGGTTGATAGATTCTTCTAAGCTCTTGCCACATAAGTACACCATTACTAGTATACTTCACCAACTCCAAAAAACTGACAAATACTTATTTGACGAACACATAGTAGGGATTAAGGAAAATCCAACATCATTCTACATTAACTAAGATGAAAAATTCAACAATTGACAAGAAGAATTGTTTGGCATGTTAGGTATTGAATAACCCATACTTTCAATATGTTATGCACTTGAAAACCCATCAATCAATTACACAACAATTTATGACAAAGACAACACTCTACAAGCCAGTGCTCTTTGATAATAGTGTCAATCAACAACATTCTTGAGTTTGTGCTTCGACAATTTGATATCTAACATTAAGGCCTCTAACAAGTTCCACACAAAGATGAGAATGGATTTGATATTTGATGTTGAGACACACTTCACAGATTGTGGCATTTAACATTATATTACACCAAAAAATAAAGAGGTTTTATAATAATCACTTTATAGAAAGTAAGAATTGTGTGCAACATAATGTGTTGGTTGCATCTTTGGGAATGTAGAGATTAGTTGAGATCAATGTTTAGGGAAGGTTGCAAAGAATGAATAAATGAAGCTGAAATTTGACATGCATGTGGAAGATCACAAACTTATTGTATCGTATTGAAGAATTTATTATGCCCGAATTCACAAGTCATGCACATAACCCTAAAAAGTGTGATTTGTATTATCATGATAAAGCTTTAGAGCCCCTTTATGTAGGTTTCAACATAAATTTCTACAAAGAATAAACACCCAATAAAAGAGCAATTGATGTTATATGCCTTAGGATATATACCATTGGATTTGAAGTAACTTGAGATCCAATGAGATATATCTTAGCATATACAACATTAATTGCTCTATTATGAGATGTTTATTATTTCTTGTAAAGTTCATTACACATCAACCTCTCTTATGACACTACAAATTCATCTACCCCAATTTTGAATGAAATATTTCACAACAAAAATGGGTGAACAAGAAGTTTGAAAGAGAAGTGAAGTTACTACAAACATCTGTATTGTGCTCAAGCTATTGCAAACATATTGTATCACACTTGTAAATTTGTTATGCCCATATCACAAGTTGCACACATAGGAAGATCACAAATACATTGTATCGTTCTCATGAAGCTATTACGCTCATTTTCACATGGTGTGTGCACAACCTTAAAAAGTGTGTTTTCTCTATCATGATAATGCTTCAGAGACATTTTGTGCAAGTCTCTACGAAAATCTCAACAAATAATAATCACCTAATAATGAAGCAACCAAATGTTGTATAAACTAGGATATATATCGTTGCATCCATACTTACTTCATATCCAATTGTATGTATCCCAACATATACAACATTGATTGCTCTATTACAAGACACTTCTTTTTTACCCTAAACTTTGTTGCACATCTAATGCTCTTGTAACACTATAAATTTATTATATAATGATGCATTATATCCTTTCATTATCTACTCCATATTTGAATGAAATAGTTTACAATGAATAGAGTGAACAAGAAGTTCATAATATAAGAGAAATAGTTGGTTGGAATAATTGTTGAGCTCTTTGAATGCCCACTCAAATCCTTGTGTGTGTGAACTCTCAAAGATCATTGTGTTAGGTGACCTCTTCAAACTATAACCACACCCAACTCAAACATAGATATATTGTCAACAATTGCTTTTTTGCCTCTACGTCTTCCATTTACAACAAGCTACTAATTGTAGGGGTTATGAACTTTGTCCATTATCATGATCATCTTGTTTGGGCTAACTTTAATAGTCTCATCTTAATTAGAGAGTAAAGCATACTCCAATATTTGGAAATAATTAAACCATGGTGGGGGAATATCACCACCTCTAATACTGGCCGATGAAATCTAGACTAATAATGATAATGTTCTTTACTGAGAAAGTGATAATATTATAATGTATATATATCACCAAATTAGTAACACTTTACATATTATCTTGTAATGTTACACATCCATAAATCATACATTATTATTTTATTTGAGAGTGGTCATTATTAAGTCTATTGTATTGTCTTTATTTCCAAGGATCATGGGAAAACCTAAAGGATGTTGAATTTTGTAGCTATGGTTGGTCTTCATAATTTATATTTTAGCTCTTGTAATGTATAAAGAATTTGTAAGACATGTTCTTTAATGAATTTTCATTGTTAATCCATTGAAAGAATTTATATAAGACATGTTATCCATGTCAGATTTAAAAGAGAAAATTTTGAAATATGATTTTTTGGCTCCAAACTAGTTAAGTCGGCCCTCCCTCAAGTCAATTCAGGCCCACTGAAAGAGGCACACCCATTAGCAAAGGTTAAACACTATATCATAAAGGCACCATTCGACCTCACACAAGAAAGACATCTTCTGGGCATCCAATCAAAGGACAAGAAGGACAAATAACATCTCTCTAACTCACACATGTGGATTTCTCTCTCTTCTAGCCCACATGTGTGTTTTTTGGCAACATATTTTGGGCAGGTCGAAATTCTACCTAGGATGATCAGAGAGGATCGAAGATTGAAGGACAGAAGTTTGACCTGACTTGGATTGACTAGAAGGTTGCTTAACCATAGTTGACTAGCTTCATTAGATGTATCTCTTATTGATTGAAGAATTTATTTAAGGAAAAGGTTGTTGGGTTTTTCCCTCAAGTGGGTTTTCCCAGGGTAAATTGTGTGTTATCTTTGTTCATTGTGATCTCTACTATCCTTATGGTTTTATGGTTGAATTTCTGAAGTGTAATTGCTTAATGATAAACTCAAATTGTTAAAAGAAGATCTACATCATTTGAAGCAATTATCAATATTTCACAAATTTGTGCTTGTATTCATTACACTTAAAAACTCAACGCAATATCAAAGATTTGGTGAAGGATAGGACATTGAAATCACTCTTGGAAAGCTTTGGTAAAGGGATAACATACCCCACTTAAGATCTATCTACTTGTTTATGACTATGGGTCCCTATATGAAGGTAGAAAACAATTTAGAAGGAGATACAAAATTAGGGCTTGGAAAATAAGGATTGATATCCTTCTTGCAAAGAATGAACTTTTGGGCATTGTGAAGGGCAAGGTCAATGAACCTGAAAAGGATGAAGACAAATGAATTTTGAAAAAGATGATATTACAACTAGAAGTATCTTTGTAGATTCCATAAGAGATCATTTGATACTATATATCACAAATCTTGACTCTTCAAAGAAGATGTATGGTGCCCTAATTGGATTATACACTATCAACAACATTAATCGAGCAATGAGTTTGAACAATGAGCCTCGTGACGCTAAAATAACAAGAAATGATATTATAACCTTGCATTTCATGAGGATTTCTTAATTGAGAGATCAACTTCAAGAAATTGATGAAATCATTCCCGAAAGGGAACCAATGAATACAAGGCTTAATGGTTTACTTAAATCATGGGATTCATTTGCATATGGGATATGTGCTAGAAAAGAAGCTCCAATGTTTGAAGAACCATGGATTGCTTGTCCTCAAGAAGAATTTAGGCTCATGTCAAAAGGAAAGATTCAGAGATCTGAAGAAGGTGACTCTCAAGCTTATGCAACTTGTTTCAATAAGGGTGGAGGAAGAAAGAAGTTTGGTTTCCAAAGAAGAAACGAAGGAAGAAGACCAGAATGAAGAAGGTCCGCTCGTTAAGGGAAGAGAGACATTTCAAAAATTCAATTCTATACTTATCACAAATCCTGAAAGATCGAAATGATAGAAGAGAAAGGGAAAGCAACATGCCACCACAACAAACATTGATGAACTTCCAAAGACCCAAGTATGAAGATTCAGGTGACAAAGATTTCTTTTACTTTTCTACTCTTACAGGTTCTATTGTAGATACCAATGATTTGTGGCTGTAGATGGTGGTTCCTTAAGGCACATGACAAGATATTTTGACAACCTCACAAGCTTAATGGAAAGAATATTATCTTAAAAGGTAGAGCTTTGATACAACAACAATTATGAAGTCCACGACATGAGGAAGACTTCCATTAAGCTAAAATCATGTGAAAACGTTCATCTATGCAACATATTATATGTACCAAGTTTGAAAAAGAAATTGGTTTCTATTTCATGTTTGGAAGATAAGGGAGATAGAGTAGCATTTGTTGATGGAAAAGTTCTTGTATGGCCAAAGGGCTCTAGTATAGATTCTGCTAGAGTAATTGGAATTCGTGAAGGAAGGTTATATAGACTCTTGAAACAACCTGCTCAAGCATTTGTACATAATGATATTAATCCATGCGAGCTTTAGCATAGCAGATACACTTACCTTCAATATATAGCTTTGCCTTATTTAAAACAAATGGTTTTAGGTGTTTCGGAATTGCATCTGGAGCATGAAGAAATATGTAAAGGTTGTGTGCTTGGAAAGAATTGGCAAGAAGCCTTTCACAAGCAACGAAAGTAGATCCAAGGAAATTTTGGATCTAGTCCATTATGATGTATGTGGTCCAATGCCAGTAAAATCTCTTGGAGGCTCTTTGTATTATGTAACATTTATTGATGATTTCTCTCACAAGACATGGATTTACTTCATGAAGATAAAACATGAATTCTTTGACAAGTTTAAGGAATTCAAGGATGAAGTTGAAAACTTGAAGGGAAAGAAGATCAAGATCCTAAGATCTAATAACATGGAAGAATATACTCCAAAGGAGTGCGTTTCCTTTTGTAAAGAATCTGGGATTAAGAGGAAGTTGATAATCCCTTATAATCCATAACAAAATGGAGTTGTTGAAAGAAAGAATAGAACCACTGAAAATTTTGTTAAGGAAATGATGCATGATCAAGACTTGCCTATGTTTATGGAGTGAAGCATCTATGGCTATTGTCTACATTCAAAATACGAGTCTTCATCGAATTCTGGAAAACAAGACTCCTGAAGAAGCATTGACCAAACATAAACCACAGGTTGGACACTTAAGAATATTTGGTTGTCCAATATATATCCACGTACCTAAAGATAAGAGAAGGAAGCTAGAGCCTTCGAGAAAGAAAGAAATATTCATTGGATACAATGAGTCATCAAAGGCTTATAGAATTTGTAACGACCTATCTATTAATAAAAATAAATTATATTAAATTAATAAAATGATTTAAAAATACATACACACACACACATATATATATATATATATATATATATATATAAGAAATTAATATAATGTTATAATCTTAATAATATTTTAATAAATCATAAAGTGATATCTTTAATTAAATTTGAAATACTTATATACGTGACCATAATAGTGTGATAGAGGAGGCGGGACATGGAAGGTGTCACCCACAGATTAAGCAGTGGGCTGCTGATGGAAGGGCGGCCACCACCAAGAAACCTGATAAAACGACCGAGCAAAAGGTTACGGAGGGGGATGGAAGGAAGGAAAAGAACAGAAGGAAGAAAATCTGAAGGAAGAGGAACATCATCTAAGGAAATTATACACAGGAAGAGCTTGAGTTGTTATGAGGTTCTAGGCACGGGGAACAGTGGGCTTCTATTAAGAAGCTTGCTAGATTGAGTAGCCAGGTTTTGCTCATTTTGGCTGGGTGGATTCGGTCTTTTGGTAACCAAAGCAATCAGCCGGAGGCATCATCATCTTGCTAGAGGTATCATCAACCTGCTGGAGGTACAGGTAAGTACCCTCAGTAGTTCAGTTAGTTAATTCTGTCAAAAAAATAATAATTCCTTTACTGTAATTATATCTGCTTAAAGGTTGTCACAGTGATTATTGCTGCTTAAAGTTTGTCACAGTGATTATTGCTGCTTTAAGGCTGTCACAGTGCTTATTGCTGCTTAAAGGTTGTCACATTTGGTATCAGAGCAGCTAGGTTAAAACCCTTTGGCCTTACACCCACCTGCGTTGTTTGCCCTCTTAAATAAACCCTGCATGCCACTATCATCCGAATGAGTCAATTGGTCTTGCTTTGTCAATACGAGGCAGCTCCCTTGGAATGTTGACTCAGAAATGAACTCTCAGGGATATAGTTCGAACTCAGTTGTATATACCGTTTAACTCGTCCTTTCTCAAGCAAGAATGTTAGCCAAGCCGCGAGGAACTTGGCCAGCAAGAGAGGACTGATATTTGATATAAAAAACACAAACTTCCAATCAGGTTCTTTGCTCTTATTGTTACAGCTTGTGGGTCAGATTTGCAAAAACTCATATTTATTGTTATATTGAGCTATAGTAGCTTGTATGCCCTTTTTGATTCAATATATATTTCAGACAATTGTCTTTTTGAAGCTTTATTTCGGTATTCGTTTTTCACTATATATGTATAAGTGGAAACAAACCTCAAATAGTCACCTGCAGCACTTCTAGGAGGCTGATATATAGTATATACATCTAATATGAGGAGTAGTGGCTGCCTATGTAATTTCTAATTACAAAATAGAATTACCATTGTTGGTTTGAAATCTTGTTACATACTCCTATCACTGGTGCTAACCAAGCATTTTACGGTCATACCACAGTGGCAGTAATGAGTATTGAACCGCGACCTTCGTTGTAACAACACTGCACTTTACCTCCACTATAGCAGTCCCGTGCCTTACCAATAGTGCAACGCTCTAGCAGTTTTGCTATTGCCGTTTATTGAACCTTCGACCTGCCTCACAATAGTGCAGCGCTCTAGCAATACACCAATGTAGAACCCGCGGATTGAACCCGTCACCTTCTTTATATTGATGCACAGCACTAGCGTTACAACACAACTCCAAGTGTAGTCGTTTTCTTATTAAGAGAATCCCATCGACCAGCAGTGGCCTGCTCTCCGGTGTCACCCGATGCATGGACCCGTGGCACGATGCCTCCACATGTCAGCAATTTGAACTTATAAATAACATTTGTTGTTCCAAAATCCAATCGTATGGTTATTATACACACCATACGCAACTGCATTGTCAATTCTGGATTTGTGTTGAATAAAGGATCGATGTTTGGACAGGCGAGGCCACATACGTGGCCGCCTACCCGCACCCCGCACCCGTTCATTGGTTACATATGCTAACGGTTTTATATACATCGGTGCTGGGCTATGTATTTTTTAGCTTTGTGGGTTGTTTACCGTGGAGATATAATTTTATTAATAAATTGGGAAGTATAAGTAAATATTAGTTTTAGTTATCTATACAATTTTATAAATAACATATAAAACTCCCATACATATTAATAGAATTATAGTTATACAAATATTGATTGCACAAATGAAATAAAACCACAAATTACACAAATCGAAATAAAATTAAATGACAATAGGGTGGTGTCGGTGCTTTAGTGAATCATTTCTGAACCCGTTGTGTAAGGTCCTCGGGTGTGCGACGCGTTTGGGCGCCAGGTAGACCGGGCGCGGGCGCAGGTATACGACAAGCCGGAGCGCACGACGGGCGCGCGTGGGCGAACAGCGAGCTGGCGCATACAACGGGCGCGCGCGGGTGAACGACGAGTTGGAGCACACGACGGGCACGCGCGAGTGAACAGGGGAGCTAAGGCACACGACGGGCGCGCGCGGGTGGACAGGTGAGTTGGAGCACACGCGGGTGGAGCGACAAACTTGCGACGAAACAAAGTGACAAATGAAGAGCGATGGAGAGTTTATACCCCATGGAGCGTGGGGCAAGACATTTGGAGGCCGACCCATGATGGAGGGCGGGCCGACATGTTTTGCAAGAACTTGAGGGTGTGTAAACGATGGTTGGGTGGTCGGTTGGGCAGCCCCACCCACATGTTACGAAGGCTATATAAACAATGCGTTTGGGAGGCATTTGAGAGGCAATCACTCAACAACGACTTCGCACAAGAAGTGCGCAGAAAGGCAAGAAGAAGAGCACATAGCTCGTGCGCTTAAGACTTGGTTAGTGCACAGAGGTAGCTCGCACTTGGAGTTGGGCGAAGGTGTTGGGCAAGGTGTGCCCGTGGGTCAGTTGAGGCGTGCACGACGATCGTGCAAGTGCCCATTTGTGCCAAGTCTTAGAGTGGGTGTCTTGGTGGCTCAGGTGAGCGCCCGCCCATCGTGCAAGGTGTGCACGAAGGTGAAAAGAGGTCTGCCTTGATTGTAAAATTGGCTAAGTATGAAACTTGGATTTCCAAGTATACTTGTAAAAGCTTGTAAACATTGAAGATTGATTAATAGTTTGCCTTGATTGTAAAATTGGCTAAGTATGAAACTTGGATTTCCAAGTATACTTGTAAAAGCTTGTAAACATTGAAGATTGATTAATACATATATTTCGGGCAGACTCATTGTTCAGGGAGTTGCCCCTCCCTTTATACTGTGCAATTGTGTTCTTGTTATAATTGCTGTTGATAATGAATGTGTATGGGTGTTCATTGGTATAAAGGATAAACATAATAATACTTGATTGCGAAACACAAACTAAGTAGGAGAAAGTGAATTAGGCGTAGTCCACGAACATAAGTATTGGTGAAAAGAAAGTGTTCGGTGGTGCCGCACCTCGCTAAGAGCGGTTGGAAAACTACCGCCGGCTTGGGGGCGTGATACGTTGGGTGCTGTAGTTATTGTGAAGTGCTTAGGGTTTCGGATGGGAACATCCATGTATCGTGCAAAGGGTCCACAAAGACTTTAAGCTCCAACCAGGTGGGAGGTTGTTTCTTTTCACTAGTGAAATTAATTGTTATTTGTTTATGTCTTACACAAAGTCGGTTTCGAAATTTTTAAAAAGGGTATATATTTAATTCATGTCTCGCTATACATTATTTATTTTAACATCACATATAGAAAGAAAGAAAGAAAGAAAGAAATTATTTTAACGTCCACGAGGCTAAAGATAGCCTATGGGACAGATTGCTTTTTCATCTACTTGATGTATTCGACCCTTTTTTTGTGAAGCTTCACAATAAATGCTCCCGTCTTCTCGACAAACCCCTCGTTAAATAGATTATCCCAAGGGCTAGCTGCTAGCGTATCTACATAACTTCCCTGTTGTCTTTGAAGGCCTCACATTCTAAAATGAAATGTTTTTCTGTTTCCACTTTTCCGGAAGAACAAAAAATGCATACCCTTTCCTCCCACACTTCCTTTGGCCTTTTCCAGCGCCCTGTTTCACAACGGAGTTGATGAGAATTAGTCCTTAACTGAGCAATAAGAATTTTGGCTCTCCAAGAGATATTGGCCTCTATGTATGCTTTTGGTTGATGATTATGAGTGGGATTAAACACTTCAATATAGTAATTTTTCTTTCTTCCTAGCTCCTTCTCCCAAGTACGTTTGTGAAACTTTTCCATAACAAAAGCTTTTATCTCTTTGCTGTTTATGGGGCACGCGTTCAAGCAAATATCCCATTTACTAAACCATTTGTTATTTTGTTGCATCCAAGTTTTTTTGCTCTTGCACAATCTATCATTAAAGACAACCTTAGGCCATCTACCCTCTTCCATTTGTTATACCCATATACATAAATGGTTGGGCACGTACATGCTGCGGTGCGGAACCCATACATGCTGCGCCGTTTCCATGGTTACATACAATGGCCCATTGATTATAAAACAGTTATATATTACCCTGTAATGGTGGGCATACTCCGATATATGTTATATAATTTCGCTCCACCATATGCGTTACATCAAACGCTTTTTTTTTGTGGTTTAAAACATACCATATATTATCACCCATCCGTTACGTTGATTACAAACTATATATTATCACCCATCCGTTACGTTGATTACAAACTATATCGTTTTGTGATATATTTAATATATCATATATGTTATATATGATAACC
The DNA here is from genome assembly GCA_031772625.1 of Pinus tabuliformis. Lineage (NCBI taxonomy): Eukaryota > Viridiplantae > Streptophyta > Pinopsida > Pinales > Pinaceae > Pinus > Pinus tabuliformis. The sequence continues at coordinate 771,578,602 of CM062816.1, forward strand.
CTCCACCAAATGATTTATACGTTGGTTTGAATATACCATATTATTATATGGTTTTATATATTTTGGTTATATATATATATATTTAGTTATTATTATTTATTCATTTATATATATAAAAGAGGATCATAATATACTAATTTGATACAAAATATTAGTTGTAGTTAACCAAAAAATGTTGTTTAAATGATAATTTCTAAATTAGTAGTTTTAAGTGTGAGTTTTTAAATAATTTAAATTTCTTTTATGAAAATAATTTAAAATTCTTTTATAAAATTGCAATGAATATGTTATAGTTATAATTGATATTCTGATAGTATACATCTAAGTAACATATTCAATATTGTAAGTATGTGTGTCTTTTTGTAGAGGTAATAGTTTGAGGCGTGATGGGTGTGTTGATGATATTCATTATAACGAGATATTTAATATTTAAATATTTAATTTTGTGAATGTTACTTCTGGATGATCAACCCTAGGCATTAATAACCATACATTTTTGCATTATTTCATATTAGGATAGAATACCCTGCATTAGGACAAGGCTGTCGCGAGACCACCCTCCTTGACCTCGGTACCAGTAAGATATGCCTACCAGATAAAAATAGCAAAAAAAAACTATACCTGTTTATGAATGTGAAATTGCAAAAAGAAAACTATATGTTAAATTCGATTGTCTACCTCAATTTTTTATAGAATTTTATTATGTACACAGGAAACATTACAATGGTAAAGACATATGAGCAACGACAACGTGATCGGGCAGCATCACCGTCATTAATGCCACCACCGTCGCCATCATCATCCCCATTGCCACCACTATCACCATCGTCTCCACCAAGACCATTACCAAGAGCCGGGGTGGGAGATACGAGTGACCTAGATATACTTTTTTATATGTATTCTAAGCACCTTTCAGTTTAGTAGGGTGCGAGTGGCTAGGATCGTCCAGAGAAGAGCTAAAGGAGGGGAAACCCAGCTGAACTTGCTCCTAAATATCAATATTGATAGACTGTAGTAGTGAAGAAGCCTATGAAAACAAATACCACCTTCGCCCTGAGAGGAGGTCCATGGAGGAAATCTTATCTGGTGAATAGAGAGCCAAATAGGGGTTTCTCGTCCCGCAACTAAATAACCCAGGGTGCGTGCATATCCTAGGAAGTGAAAAGACAAGCTTTCAAATGCTCTAAAAAACGTATCTGAAGACAAGTCCCTTCGCATATGAAACAGAAGGTGGGGTTGGGCAACATCAATCGCTACAGCACTAGAGTTGACTGTCATAATGAACTCATTGGAAGCCTTATTGGAGACATTAAAAGAATTAACTAAGGCTAAGACCAAAGAAGAAACCCTTAGCTACCAGTTCAGCGGAACCAAAGAATTTTGAGCACAAAAGATTAAAAGAAGATATTTCTAGGGAGCTTCAGAAAATTAAACTCCCAGAATTTTCAGGAGGTCGAGCAGGTGAACGCGCTAAGGCATGGTTAGAAGGAACGAACAGATGCTTTATATTAAGAGAATATTCTTCTTCAGCAAAAACAAAAATTGTTTTGTTTCAATTAAAAGAAAGTGCCTTGATTTAGTGGGGAAATCTAGAAAAGCAACTGCACCTTACATCGGATAATGTCCCTTGGGAACTATTTGAGGAAAGATTCCGCGCAAAGTATTTACCTCCATACTTTCAACAACAACAAGCCAGAGCCTTCCATACCTTAGTTCAGGGTAATAAAACAGTGGAAGAGTACGAGATAAGGTTTATGGAGCTTGTAAAATACATTCACTACTTAGATTCTGATGAACGTCAAGCTGAACGCTTCATATTTGGGTTAAATCCTCGCATCAGAGCCTTGGTGAGCATGTGGAAACCATCATCAGTAGCTGAGGTGGTAGAATGTGGTCGTTATGCAGAAGAGCACCTAGGAATAAAAAAAGATGTAGGGCCAGCAGAACCTTTACAATCAGGATTTCCAAGAAAAACTCCTCGAAATTTCTTCAGAGGAGATAGCTCGAGGCCACCTTACGGTAATAGATTTACCCCAAGAAATGTAGGAACAAGAGCTCCCATGGCAGTAAACACTATAGCTGCGGAATCATCAAACACCAGTCCAAGGACATCTTGTGGAACTGCCAGTAGAGGAAGAAATTTGAGAGGAATCAACATGAGAGGACATAGCTCTTTATCTAGAAATTGACGCCCTGATTCAAGAGGATCAACGCAGCTTAATTGTTGGGGATGTGGAGGACCGCATTTTCAACGTGATTGCCCAGAAGCTTTGTCAAATATATTGCATAGGACTGGAAAGGAACCAATATCAAACAATCAAGGTAATCGTAGAATTCATGCAGTAGTTAGCAACGACCAAGCAGCACATCAATCCATTGTAGTGGAATCTTCAGGTATTATCAATGGTATAAAACTCAAAATCTTATTTGATACTGGTGCCATGGATAGTTTCATTTCGTCATATGCATTAAACAAATGTGGGTTGGTAGCTCGCAGACAAAATGATTTCAAACAGGTGGAAATGGCCTCAGGAGAACTCCAATCCATGGGCTTAAGTGTGGATCAATGAAAAATTGACCTAGGGGTCTGTACGACTAAACTGAAAGTTTATGTTGCAGCCTTAGGTACTTATGATCTTATCATAGGTATGGATTGGATAGAAGCTCCTCAAGCTTGGGTAGACTGTTATGGGAAAAGAATTCTAGGTATAAATGATGAAGGAGAAGCAATCCAAATTCAAGGAATCAAGAGAAAAGTATCTTTACGCTACATATCAGCAATGAAAATGAAGCGTTGTTTAAGGAAAGGTTGTCAGGCATATGTAATTCAAGAAGTAAGCAAAGAAAAAGGACCATCCTTAGAACAATATCCGGTGTTAGCCGAATTTCCGGATGTATTTCCAAAAGAACTACCAGGATTACCCCCTGTAAGAGAGCTGGATCTCACTATTGAATTAAAACCTGGTACCCAACCGATCTCTAAAACACCTTATAGAATGATAGCTCCAGAACTTCAAGAATTGCAAATTCAATTGAAGGAACTACTGGATATAGGACATATTCGGCCCAATATATCACCTTGGGGCGCTCCTGTAATTTTTGTGAAGAAGAAAGATGGATCTTTAAGATTATGCATAGATTATCGAGACTTGAATCGAGCTACAGTAATGAATCAATATCTTATGCCTCGAATCGATGATCTTTTCAATCAAATGAAAGGAGCTGCTGTCTTTTCAAAAATTGATCTTCGATCAGGCTATCATCAGCTAAGGATTTCTGAAAACGATATTTCTAAGACTTCATTCCGGACATGTTTTGGACATTATGAATTTACTGTGGTACCATTTGGATTAACAAATGCACCAGCAGTATTCATGAATCTTATGAACAATGTTTTCCGCGAATATCTTGATCAATTTGTACAAGTCTTTTTAGATGATATTCTCATCTATTCCAAGAATAAGAAAGAGCATGAAGATCATTTACGGATAGTATTGTCCTGCCTTAGAAAACATCAGTTGTATGGAAAATTATCCAAGTGTTCATTCTTTCAGGAAAAGATTCATTACTTAGGTCATATCATATCAGGTGAAGGGATTTCAGTAGACCCTGAGAAGGTAAAAGCAATCATGGAATGGCCAATACCGAAAAACGCACATGAAATATGAAGCTTTATGGGTTTAGCCAGTTACTACCGAAGATTTGTGGAGGGATTCTCCAAAATTGCAAAGCCGATTACAACCCTTCAACGTAAAGGTGTTAAGTATGAATGGACTGAGGAATGTAATAAAGCATTCTCTGAACTCAAAAGACTACTCACTAGTGCACCAATCCTAAGAGTCCCTGATATGGACAAAGATTTTACGGTATGTACTGATGCATCCAAACAAGGGTTGGGTGCAGTATTGATGTAGGATAGAGGAGTGATAGCATATGCTTCCAGAAAGTTAAAACCTCATGAAGAACTCTATGCTACTCACGATTTAGAGTTAGCCGCTATAATACTAGCTTTAAAGATCTGGAGACATTATCTAGTGGGGCGAAGTTTTACACTTAGAAGCGACCATCAAAGTCTACAATATTTGTTCACCCAAAGAGACTTAAATGCCAGACAAAGGCGATGGAGTGAATTCCTAAGTGAATATGACTTTGGAATATTATACATTAAGGGAAAAGAAAATATAGTAGTAGATGATTTAAGCAGAAGACCCCAAATATTTTCTCTCATACCTATCAAAGTAGACTTAAGACAACGAGTACTGGAATATCTCATAAAAGATAGCTGGTATTTAAAAGTGAGATCTAGTCTTGAGGGTAAAAAGGCAAAAGAATCTAAATTTGAAGAATATGAACTAGAAAATGATGGAATCTTATGGTTCCATGGAAGGATGTATATTCTTGATAATAAGGATCTTCGAGCCACTATCCTTAAGGAAGCCCACAAAGTAGTATATTTTTCACATCCTGGAGTAAAGAAAATGTATTCCGATACTAAGAAACTCTTCCTCTAGTCAGGCATGAAACATGATATCGCTCAATTTGTTGCAAAATGTTTGGAATGTCAACAAGTAAAAGTAGATCATTGTCACCCAGCAGGTCTCTTGCAACCTCACGACATTCCTATGACCAAATGGGAGATTATTTCTATGGATTTTATCATTGGGCTACCTCTTACTTCTTAAAGACACAATGCCATTCTAGTAGTAGTGGATAAATTAACAAAAAGCGCCCATTTCATTCCCGTAAGAGATACTTATGACGTTGCTGATGTAGCTCGAGTATTCATAAATGAAATTATCAGATTTCATGGAGTACCTAAGAAGATTATATCTGGTAGAGATTCACGATTCACTTCAAGATTTTAGACTTGCATGCAGTCGGCCTCAGGAACTCAACTAAATTTAAGCACTGCTTACCATCCTGAGACTGATGGGAAAACAGAAAGGGTAAATCAAGTACTTGAAGATATGTTGAGAATGTATGTTATGGATCAACAATCACACTGGTAAAAGTACTTACCCTTAGTTGAATTCGCATACAATAACAGTTACCACAGTTCGATTGGAATGCCTCCATTTGAAGCCCTATACGGCAGACCTTGCAGAACACCGTCAAGTTAGGACAGGTTAGAATTTCGAGTGATAATAGGACCAGAATTAATCCAAGAAATGGAAGAGCAAGTAAGACAAATTAGACAACGATTAAAGGAAGAACAGGATAGACAAAAGAATTATGTTGATACTCACAGAACTGATAGGAAGTATGAAGTAGGGGATCGGGTTTTCATCTGCATCAAACCAAATAAAAGTACTATTTGATTCAACAAAGGGACAAAGTTGTCACCTCGATTTATTGGACCATTTAAAGTCACGGAAAGAGTTGGACATGTTGCCTATCATCTTGCCTTGCCACCTCACTTGCATAAAATTCATAATGTATTTCATGTATCTGTATTAAGACATTATATAGCTGATCAATCTCATAACCTTCAATGGAAGGAATTGTAGGTATCGGACGAGGGAATCGTATCGGTCAAACCATTATGTATACTGGAACGTAGGGTTCGACAGCTCAGGAATCGCCTGGTAGACCAAGTTAAGGTCCAATGGGACAAGTATAGTCCTGGATCAGCGACTTGGGAAGATACAAAGGACATATGTCAAAAATACCCTAATCTGTGTCAATTTTGAAGAACTTTAAATTATGTTTAGTATATATTTACTTTACTGCAAATCAGAGACTCGGAACCATTTTGAATGATTATATATAAACGTGTAATTTTGTGACATTATATATGTTTAAATTCTGCTGGTACATGGATACCAAAACGAAATATGTTGTTGATCTTACTAAATTATAGTGGTCAAAGTAAAGTTTAAGACAATTAAATGATTTTACTTCTGATAGGAATTAAGATATTATAAATATGTTTTATTTATACATGTCAATATGATCGATGGAATAGAAATCAAGGAATAATTACATTTTAAATGAAAGTCAATGACATGAATAGAATATGGCAAAATATGTTATACTGTAGTTGACATATGTGAATTATACATAAGTTATTTTGAATATGCTAATGCACATTTTATAAATGCATGGATAAGTGTATGATTGCAGATAATAAACAGTTACCAAAATGACCACGTGATGACAGAACCTCAGAACAATTAAGGCTCAAAGAGATTCTATGATAGGGTATTAACCCTAATTCTACTGGGAGGGGTGGAGGTGTTGCCCACCGTTTATCCTCTGAACCCTGGAGTCATGGGAGGACTGTGCGTGTTATCTCAAAATCAGGCCCTGGAAGGCTGCAGACCAGGAAGACTTCAAATAACTCTTTCAAACCAACTTTTGGCCGAGGCTTAGCCTCCTCAACCTGAGAGGGCTCTCTCAAAGGTTAATGATTTTGATAAAGATTAGATGGCTAACTCTATGAAACAAATGAAAAATATGAATGGTTGAACATGATCAGTAAAAATCCATTGGGCTTATGGAGTCAACAACACCTCAATATAACAATGAACTCAACCTTACATGGAAGTTAGGGCATTCAGCATTTAAACATTCAGAACATAAACTCATATGGGACCACACAGTTTATAAATGTATACATGAAGTCAGAGCACATTCAGTGAATTCTGAGTGATTATACATCCATACCACTGTAAGAATTAAGAAAAGGACAACATCACATATTCTGAACATAACAAATCCTTCATGAATCCTGAGAAGTAAAGTCAAGCATGTATTACTGAAAATGAGTCTTTACATAGGCCAAATACAAGCTTTTCATAAAATTTCCAACCCTTTGCTAATTCGACCTCTTGCTCTATATAAAGCATTTACAATTAAGATTCCATCATCCCTCATCAAGAGAATTCAAATTTGCCATCAGTGACACCTATTCTAACCATAAAACAAACCATTAATTAGAACTAGCTGTTAACTAGGAGTGCTAGTGACCTAATACAACTAGGAGTGTAACTCCTTATTATGATTACAACAACCTTATCTAAACATTTAAAACATTATTTGACACCTAAAACTCCATGAAGTCGAATTTGATGAAGCCTCCCACGTGGTCACCCAACTGCTGATGACAAACCCTAGAAATTAGGGAACATGTTTCCCTGTTTTTAGGTTTAGATCCTTGAAAATTGGCACATGGTATAGAGCCTTTATCTCTTCATCCATGACACATTTTACGAAACTGAAGGAGGTTTTTGTAGCCCATGTTGTCCGGAACAAAAACCTCTCCTGGTTTTTTAAAACATTTCTCCACCTGTCCAGAAACTGTCCTTGAAAAACACGTGGCAAACAGGAAAAATCCGTTTTCTGAAAGTAGGGTCTCAATGAAAGCTTAGATAGGTGATTGTATCTGGAGAGTTTATGAAGAGAAACCTCCCTCAGAATTCCAAAATACATCTTCTTGTAACTAGAAACGGATCTTGAAAAAGACTGCTAAAACCAGAAGACAAAGCTTGACTTTCAGCAGTTTCGTAGCGCAAGTTTAACCATAAATTTCTCCCACCTCAGAATGGAATTGAAGAAACTGAAATAGGTTTATGTAGTGCAGCATGTTAGGAAGAAAAGCCTCTTTCATTTTGCAAAATTAAGTTCTCGGCTGCTCAGGAAAGCTTTTGGAAGTTAACTAGTAAAAACAGTTTTTTGCTAAAACAGGCTGCTACAGGGGTTTCGCAGCGCGCTACAAAAACTCCTAGCTCAGTGATTTCGTAGCTACTTTCAAAATTTCTCCAAAATGATGTGAGATATGACTTATAAACACCTGGTAAGACTTCTAAAACATGGAATGAGGCTGTCAAACATTATTTGGAAAAGAGATATGATCTTAAAAGACTTTTAACCTTATGACCTAGAGACCCTTTAACACCATGACTAGAAGAAGGGTTTGTAAATGAGAATGACACTAATTGTGATGAGATGACTAAAAAATTATAAGACTATGACTAGAAACAAGGCAACTTACCAAAGCTTAGAGACAAAGATTTTAGGGTGATAACAGTGCGAATCACGCTCCCCTAGACGTGTGATGATGACTGCCGGATACCTACTAGGAATCAGGTCGGTATAACCGACGCTGTCACCCTTAGAGTTTATGAATGGTTAAATCAGTAAAACTGACGCTATGACATACTCGAGTAGAGGACGGATAGGATGGGAGTGGAAGATATTAGGAAGGATAGGATGATTTTTGAATAGCTTGGAAACCTGGTTAGAGCAAGACATGGCCATTAAAATCATAAACCTAAAAATATTCAAAACACCAATTTTATAGTCTCCTGATATTAAATAAGAATTTAACCTCGATTTACAATCCGAAGAAGAATGTACTAATTGCTATCATAAGTAATCATATAAGATAAAACCCTAACTTCGGGACGAAGTTTTCTGAAGGGGGAGTGTATGTAACGACCTATCTATTAATAAAAATAAATTATATTAATTAATAATATGATATATATATATATAGAAATTAATATAATGTTATAATCTTAATAATATTTTAATAAATCATAAAGTGATATATTTAATTAAATTTGAAATACTTTTATATATGTGACCATAACAATGTGATAGAGGAGGTGGGACATGGAAGGTGTCACCCGCAGATTAAGCGGTGGGCTACTGATGGAAGGGCGGCCACCGCCAAGAAACCTGATAAAACCACCGAGCATTAAAATATTATTGAGATTATAACATTATATTAATTTCTTATATATATATATATATATATATATATATATATATATATATGTATTTTTAAATCATTTTATTAATTAATATAATTTATTTTTATTAATAGATAGGTTGTTACTTAATCTATGTTCTAGGTCAAAGAGAGGTTGAAGTTAGCAGGAATGTGACTTTTGATGAAAACGTTTCTTATTGGAAATCTAAAGAAGTTTCCATGGATTTTGGTAATGATAAAGAACGTGAAGCTCCCAAGGAAGAAGTTACAAGTCCATCCAATATTTCAGAACATCCCATAGATCATCAAGGAAAGCCAGAAGGGCTTAGCGAACAAATGGGTCTGATTGTTGTTCCTGAAATTAGGGAAAGGCTGCCTTGGATTAGATATACCTTACAGAAAGCAGAGGGACATGCAACACCAAGTGATGCCTTCAAGGAAAGTAAGAGACCTAATAGGTATTTTAGATATGCAGTAATAATGGCTAATCTTATTAATTTTGAACCTTCCACCTTTGAAGAAGCTACTAGCTAGCAATTATGGAAAGATGCAATGTTAGAAGAATACCATTTAGTTATGAAGAATGATGTATGGGAGATTGTGCCTAGACCTAAAGGGAAATTTGTGGTGACCTCCAAATGGGTATTCAAGATTAAGCATGCAATGGATGGTAGTATCAACAAATACAAGGCCAGAATTGTGGCTAGGTGGTCCTCCCAAAAAGAGGGAGAAGATTATGATGAGACTTTTGCTTCGCTTGTTAGGTACACTACCATTAGACTTGTTTCTTCGTCTATGGGTTGGAATTTAAATCAGATGGATGTCAAGACTGCTTTTCTTAATGGCATGATTGAGGAAGAAGTGTACATAGAACAACCTCAAGATTTTGAGGTTCACGGAAGAGAGTCTCTGTTATATGGAATTTGCATCTATGGATAAACACATTTTCCCTAGGTGGGTAGCTACACCTAGAACAACATAAAGAAAGTAGTTTAACCTTTTCCTATAGTAGATAGACGAGATGAAGGAACTTACTTGTAGTCTTTCTCTTCTTTAATCCCCTTTGAATTGCTCTCGTCACTTGAACTAAATCCGCTCAATTGGTACCTGTGTCAACAGAAATAGAAACAACAACAATCAAAGCATACATGATCTATCTACTATAAACCAATGGAATTGAATACATTGAAACACATAATCATCATAGATATGAACAAGAATATGAGAAAAGGAATAAACACTTTATTAATGTAGAAGGAAGAGTTTCACCCAATACAGTTCGATCCTGTACCACTCATCCAACGTCAGTCCAACCCTCACCACATCAAAAGCACACCAATCCAACAACATAACATTGCTCGACATGAACTCAAATCTCAAACCAACAGAATTTCTCTACAATCTTTATATTCTAGCCCCTGATCACTATGATGAATGGTCAATTTATAGGGAAATGCAAGTGGTTATGTCATAAATTGGGCATTGAATAGTTTTCCAAAATTGGAGTTAGTTTCCATGGAGAAAGGGATGAGAGGATAGGAGGTTAATTGATCCTTAGCCTATCCAAATTCAAGCTCATAAGAGGAGATAAGAGATGGAATCCTTCTAGAATGATCTAGAATCAAGTAATATTCCCAAACCCTATGCAAATTTCGCTCAATCTCGCCCAACGCAGGTCAAAGAGGCCCTAAGTGCACTGTAGTGCAGGCCTAAATGGGCCTGCCTGCTCTACAACGCAGTTACCCCTTGATCCAGATTTAAACAGGAACGCAACAAATCACAGAGATTTCCATAAACACAGAGATGTAGTGGAAATAATACTTCATTTCATTAATGTAAAATACTGAAATATGCTTACAAACAACAACGAAAATAAACAAGCTGGGGCGATGGTAGCTTATCTCTAAGAAGAGATGTGGCGGCTACATGCCTCTGCATTGTGTTACAATGAGGCTCAAAGGCTTATTTATTGTTGAGAAACAATGGAAAACCCTAAACATCCAAAACCTAACACTAGAAGATGAAACGCCTAACCCATGTTTTTCCCAGTTTTCCCAAAAAACGTTGTTTAGGGTTTCAAAACGACTTCAGAAGTTTAGGACCCGAAAACCTACTAAAAATAGTAAACTGTGCTATAACTAAGGAAACTGAAAAGCTGAAAGAAACAATGGTGGGGGCCAAGTGGACTTGGAAAGTGGCCACCAATATCCACCTGGATCATTCCTCCCCCCTTAGGAAGCAATGGTCCCCATTGCGTTGAGTTCCTCCATGAGATGAGGAAACTTCTGCTGAACTTGGTCCCTCGTGAGCCAATTGCCTTGGTGAAGGAGTTGGCCTGCTTTGACAACTCGATACAATTGGATATTCTGTAGATGAGTGTGCTTGATTTGTGTGTCCATGATCCGATTAGGTTGCAGCTTGTTCCATGCAATCTAGATTTAACTCTATGGGTGTGAGTTGTTCTGGAATGTCGGATGTGTCTAGTAATGGTGGAAAGTATGGCCGAAGGCGGTCCACATTGAACACTAGGTGCAGGCCAAGAAACGGGAGAATGCTGAGCTCAAATGCATTGTCTCCCATAACCTTGGTAATGGTGTAAGCACCATATCGGAGTGGTCTGAGTTTCCGATAGGCTACGGTAAGGCGTTCCTTTTGCAAATGCAACCAAACTTTGTCGCCCACCTAAAACTTGTGTGGCACTCGATGTTGCTCATGTCCCTGCTTGTACTTGGCATTTGATTTCTCTAGAATGTCATGGACCTGCTAGCGAATATGTTGGATGTGCTCAATGAAGCTGGTTGCCTTATCTATTTTAGACTGGACATGAGCCGAATCTGCATGAGTAGTTGCAAATGGCATGGCCACATGAATGGGACATAGTGGTTGGAATCACAAGCCCACCTGAAAGGGTTGTGGCTAGTCGAGCTATGAAGAGCCCGTTTGTAGCTGTGCTGAACATAAGGGAGGCTCTCGTCCCATGTGCGTGGATGCTTTGAGTTGTACATGTGTAGAATGTGTACAATCATCTTGTTGACAACTTATGTTTGGCCATCGGTTTGAGGATGGAAGGCTGTGGACTTAGTGAGTTTGATGTCCAGCATCGACCAGAGACTGGACCAAAATGTACTGAGGAACCTGCAATCCCGATCTGAGATGATAGACTATGGGATCCCAAAGTGTACCCACACTCGTTCAAAGAAGAGTTTAACAGTGGCTTCTGCTGTGATATTCTTCTTGCAGGCTGCCATAATGGCCATCTTCAAGAACCTATTGACGACCACAAAAACACAATCGTTTCCATGCTTAATGGAAGGAAGGCCTGACATGTAATCCATGGAGATGGATTCCCAAGGCCAACTAGGGGTAGGCAGCAGGGTATAGAGGCCTTGCTTCTTGATGGTCAGTTTGGCAATGGCACAGGCAGTGCATGATCTGATGTACTTCTCGACATCCTGTTAAAGATTCGACCAATAGAAATACTTCTGCAGTACTGCCACCGTTTTCTCGACCCAAAAATGTGATCCAGGTGGATCTTTAGACACAGTGGCATGGGAAAAGCTCAAATTTCAAAGTGGAAGAAAGGCAATTATCTTGATATCAGATTGAAGTGCTCGTCGCTTGATTCCAACGATGCGAATGACACTCCAATCCGAGTTCGAATGAAGGAGATAGAAGCAGTCAAAGTTCTGGGTTGAATTGCAGGAAACAGAGGAAAATGAAAGTCCAAGGATGCTCCTGGAAACAATCCCATTGCGTAGATATTTTCATTCTGAATCTATTGCAACTTGAATGGGCTAAAATGGACTTCGGATGATGAAGTTATCGCCAAAAGAGTATGCCTTTGTTCCTTTGAAAAAGGAGGCATTTCTTCAAAAAAACATGCTTAAAGCCTTAAAAGGGAAAATCACAATCGGAGGAGTCAAAAGGGCAGACTTAAGGCAAGGGCAGAGGAACCCCCGATCAATGATCTCCGACTAATCGCAAGCGATATCGGAACTTTAGAACCAGCGATATGCGATGTAGCGATCGGATCGATGGATCGTGTCGGCACAACCCATGGTATAAGGGCAAGACCCCTGGGTTGCAGCGACTGCGATAGGCCTGATGGCGATACGCCGATATCGGCGATCATTGGTGGATCCCTGTGACAAGGGCCATTGAACAATGTGATATGTGATTACCCTGGACCCGATGGGTTTATAGACTCAATTTAATATATTTTGAGATCCCGCATCAAGGCTTTGTGGTCGGATTTTCTTATGTTTCTGTGTATTATCGCTTGGAATGGAAAAAAAAAACTATTTTTAGGGTTTGTTGCACTCGTCGATCCATTCGATAGAACAACTTCTATTCTAAACGAACAGACCCTCGATTTTTAAGCAGCATTGTGTTACAAAACCCGATGAGCATGGAAAAGTGCAGGGAGGGAGGAATGCGCTATCCATTTCTCCATTTGAGTTCTCCATTTCTCAGCCATTTTCCAGAATGGAGGTATAAGACTCCTTTGTTGTAACTGATGATTGTATCCTTCTTTTTTGGCGCCATTTAATGAATGAAGGCCTCCCCATTGGTCGAGCAGGGCCTGGAGACGTAGTCCAAGTTGGGTAAACTTCGTTATCAAGTCTTGTTGTCTTCTTCTCATGCTTTATGTGTTTCTTCTTCTTCTCTCATGTGCACATTAGATTTCTATGGTTAATCTACAGTTTCTACATGTGATTCTGTAATACATCTATAAGCAAAAGATTCTTGGATCAAGTTGTATCAAAGCAGGTCTTTTTAGATGTGAATTGCATGTTTGTATGCTAACAAGAAACAAGCTTCGAAGAGGCGAAGGGGAACTAGAGCCCTTCGATCCTGAAGTGGGGCGAGCACATCGAAGGAGAAACATGGTAGATGATGAGGCTCGTTATGAAGAGGAAGTAAACTTCTGCAAGACTTTATACACAATGGCAGATCGTGTTGAGAAGCTATTCTCAAGACTTGAAAAACTAGAAAGTGCAGAGAAAGAAACTCCAGAAGGGTGAGGTTCAGTGCACGGAGATGATGGAGTAGATCCACCTCCTTCTCCTTCCACGAGTGAAAGTTCTTCTTCCTCCCATCACCATCATCATAGGAATTCAAGGGATGCACACAAGAAACCTTTCTTTAAATTAGATGTAAAATTTGATCTTCCCATGTTTAATGGTGAATGTAATGCAGAAAAGCTTAATAATTGGATTAGGCAGATTGAGATCTACTGCAGGATTCAACATATCGTGGAGGATGAGGCAAATATTCAGCTGACCTCTCTACGGCTGAGCAGCACCGCTCTCATCTGGTGGGATAGCAGATTGCAAAGCAGTAAGAATGTGGTTAACCTTCTTTCCTCATGGCCTGATTTCATTTCTACGTTAAAGGAACAATTTTATCCCTTGGGTTACAAGCAAAAAGCATTAATGAATTGACAATATTTAAGACAAGGCAAAGGTCAGGATGTTCAAAGTTTTACAAAGGAGTTTAGAAAGCAAGCACTTAATTTAGGCATTGCACTTGACTCGCAGGGAGTAGTAACCAAGTATATTGGGTCATTACATAGCTACATTAGACATTCCTTATTATTGTTTGAACCTACTACCATTGACTCGGCCAGTGTAAAGGCCATCCATCTGGAGAACAGGGGAACACATGGACAAGATGACCACTCAAAGAGAACCGCGGTAGCCAAGAGAAGGGGAGAAAATCCCTCTTGCATCCATTGTGAGAAAGAGGGGCATGACGAAGAGAATTGCTGGAAGCTACACCCTGAGCTGAGACCTGAGAGGAATGAAAGAAAGGGGAAGCAGAAGGTCGTCGCCACCGTGCAGCAAAGCCCAGATTCCAAGTCAAAGGAAGACGAGAAGGTCACAGCTACAGGATTTGCACGGGGTAGGCCCATTGACTTGGGGTCTGACTCCAGTGACGAGATGAAGTTTGTAGCCTTTGGGATCGCGGCAGGAGGACCCATAGAGTTGGGGTCTGATTCCGACAATGAATCAAGGATTTCCACCGACATAATGAAAAGGGCACTCCCCGCAGCAAGACGCCAAGAACTTGAGGAGATCAACCACCATGCCCAAGCAGAGAATGCTGAGCTAAGGAGGCTTCTACAGGAGGCAAGGGAAGAAAACCAAAAATTACTATGCCAGTTGCAAGCCAAGGACGCGGCCTTGGAAAAGCTGCAACGTAGCCATCTGGAGGTAAAAAGCGATTCTCCGATTTCATATGATTTTCATGATGATGAATTTGCTGCCTTTGAAAAACATACTACAGGGATTGGATCCAAACTAATGAAGGAAATGGGATATCAAGGAAAGGGCCTCGACATCAAAGGCCAAGGCATCATAAACCCCATCAAAGTCAAGGAATTGTCACGCCATGCAGGACTCGGATACACTAGAAAGGAGCTGGGGGAAAGCTCCAATATAGCCAGTAACCAACCAACGACAGACGACGAAATTCCTTCCTCACAGTCTAGCGATAGCGAAGGCTCCATGAACACTTATCGAAGGAACACCAGGGGAAAGCGCCCCTAGGCAGCCTCGAAAGTCTAGAGGAGAAAGAATCACTGTAGTCATTGCAACCAAGAGGGGCACTAACAAACCTCGTGTTTGATACTCCACGCTCTAGAAACATTGCTAGAGGAGCCGAAAGGTGAACATATTCAACAGATAAATCCACCCCATTCACGGTGGCCTGCTTTATTAAGTTGGTTTTTTTGGGGTAGTAGCTTTTTATGGCCACCATTGTAAATCATAAGTTGCAAGTAAACATAAAAATGATGGTGTGTTTCCCATCACTTCAAAGATGCAACGATGATATTTTGGCCTTTCCTTATTAGTATTTGATGCATTGATTACTTTTTATGTAACCCTTAGCCAATGAGTGTGTGCTATAAACTCTTGGCAAGGATGGGTTGTTGAGTCATGTGTGGTGTGCATGATTGCAAGAATGTACCGGTTTCGCCTGCAGGTGATTGAAAGTGTGGATTGAGACAACGTGCTAATGCTTTTGGGGTCCAAAATCTCTTTAGTGGGGAGGATTGATCCAGGTGGATCTTCAGACATAGTGGCATGGGAAAAGCTCAAATTTCAAAGTGGCAGAAAGGCAATTATCTTAATATTAGATCGAAGTGCACGTCGCATGATTCTAATGGTGCGAACGACACTCCAATCTGAGTCTGAATGAAGGAGATAGAAGCAGTCAAAGTTCTGGGTTGACTTGCAGAAAATAGGGGAAAATGAAAGTCCAAGGATGCTCCTGGAAATAGTCCCGTTGCGTAGATATTTTCATTCTGAATCTACTACAACTTGAATGGGCTAAAATGGACTTCGGATGATGAAGTTATCGCCAAAAGAGTATGCCTTTGTTCCTTTAAAAAAGGAGGCATATCTTCAAAAAAACAAGCTTAAAGCCTTAAAAGGGAAAATCGCAATCGGAGGAATCAAAAGGGCAGACTTAAGGCAAGGGTAGAGGAACCCGAATCAACGATCTCTAACTAATCGCAATCGGGGGCAAGCAATCGGCAATATCAGGACTTTAGAACCGGCAATATGCGATGGAGTGATCGGATCGGCGGATCAAGTCGGCACAACCCATGGTATAAGGGCAAGACCCCTGGCCCGTAGCGAATGTGATATGCTGATGCGATAGGGCTGATGGCGATACGCCGATATCGGTGATCGACAATATTAGCGATCGACGATTGGCGGATCCCCGTGACAAGGGCCATTGAACAACGCGATATGCGATTGCGATATAGGGGCCGGACCCGATGGGTTTATAGACCCGATTGAATATATTTTGAGATCCGGCATAAAGGCTTTGTGGTCGAATTTTCTTATGTTTCTGTGTATTATCACTTTGAACAGAAAAAGACTATTTTCAGGGTTTTTTGTGCCCGCCAATCCATTCGATAGAACGACTTCTATTCTAAACAAACAAACCCCTAATTTTTAAGCAGTATTGTGTTATAAAACCTGATGAGCATGGAAAAGTGCAGGGAGGGAGGAATGCACTATCCATTTCTCCATCTGAGTTCTCCATTTCTCAGTCATTTTCTAGAATGGAGGTATACGACTCCTTTGTTGTAACTGATGATTGTATCCTTCTTTTTTTCATGCCATTTAATGAATGAAGGCCTCCCCACTGATCGAGCAGGGCCCGGAGACATAATCCAAGTTGGATGAACTCCGTTATCAAGTCTTGTTGTCTTCTTCTCATGCTTTATGTGTTTCTTCTTCTTCTCTCATGTGTACATTAGATTTCTATGGTTAAGCTGCAATTTCTACATGTGATTCTTTAATACATCTATAAGCAAAAGATCCTTGGATCAATGAGACACAGTGGTTGGAATCCCAAGCCCCCCTGAAAAGGGCTGTGGCCAGTCGAGCTATGAAGAGCCCTGTTGTAGTTGTGTTGAACATAGGGGAGGCTCTCATCCCATGTGCGTGGATGATTTGAGTTATACATGCATAGAATGTGTACGATCATCTTGTTGACAACCTATGTTTGGCCATCAGTTTGAGGATGGAAGGCTGTGGACTTAATGAGTTTGGTGTCCAGCATCGACCAGAGATTGGACCAAAATGTACTGAGGAACTTGCTGTCCTGATCTGAGATTATAGACTGTGGGATCCCAAAGTGTACCCCCACTCATTCAAAGAAGAGTTTAGCAGTGGCTTTTGTTGTGATATTCTTCTTGCAGGCCGCCATAATGGCCATCTTCGAGAACCTGTCGACGACCACAAAAACACAGTCGTTTCCATGCTTAGTGGAAGGAAGGCTTGACATGTAATCCATGGAGATGGATTCCCAAGGTCGATTAGGGGTAGGCAGCGGGGTATAGAGGCCTTGCTTCTTGATGGTCGGTTGGAAATGGCGCAGGCAGTGCATGATATGATGTACTTCCCGACAACCTGTCGAAGATTCGGCCAATAGAAATACCTCTGCAATACTGCCACCATTTTCTCGACCCCAAAATGCTACACAGCCTGACTGTAATGTGCTTCCAAATCATCTTGGCACACTCACTTGAAGGAACACAAAGGTGACCCAAGTGGCATAACAGGGCATCTTGGTGGTGAAAATCTGGAACATGCTGACCCTCTAAGAGTGTTTGGTATGTGTGGCCGAATTCTGGGTCGCTTTTGTAGAGAAGTGGCCAATCAAAAGTCTCGTGCGAACAAGAGTTGAGCACGGTGGTTAACACCATGATCGGTGGTTAAGTGAGGCAATCTGCAACATTATTGGTGTTGCCCTTCTTATACTTGATATTCAAATGGAACTGTTGCAGGTATGTGGACCACTTCTGATGGCGATCATTCTTCAATTTCCCTTGGGTCTGTATGAATTGCAGGGGTCGGTGGTCTGTGTGGAAGACCGTTTCCTTCCCCAAAATGTAATGCTTCCATTGTCGGCAGGCCTGCAAAATGGAATACATCTCTTTTTCATAAGTGGGATACTTTCGGACTGTGTCTGAAAGTGTCTCACTGTGATATGCCATTAGATTCCCGTGTTGAGTAAGCACTGCCCCAATAGCATAGTCAGAGGCATTTGTCTCGACCTCAAATGGTTGTTGCAAGTCTGGTAATGCGAGCACTGGCGTCGTGCACAGGTGATATTTCAACTCTGTGAATGCTTTCTATTGAGATTTAGACCAAAAGAATTTTGCTTTCGCTCCTCCCTTGGTGACTTTACTCAAGGGCCAAGTGAAATGAGAAAATCCCAACACGAACCTACGGTAGAAGTTGGAAAGACCTAGAAAGCTGCGGAGCTCTATCATAGTGGTTGGAGATGGCCAATCCCGAATGACTTGGATCTTGGCTGGATCCACATGCACCCCCTGTTCATCAATAATGTATCCCATATACTGAACCTGGATCATTCCAAAAGTGCATTTCTCCAAATTGGCACATAACTTGTGTTGCCGCAGTGTTTGGAGAACTTGTCGGATGTGGTGGAGGTGCTCTTCCCAACTCTGGCTGAAGATCAGGATGTCATCCAAGCATACCACCACAAATGAGTTGGTGAATGGCCGCAAGATGTCATCCATTAGTCTCATGAAGGTTGTAGGAGCATTCGTCAATTCGAAAGGCATAACCAACCATTCGAAAAGGCCCTCCTTGGCTTTGAAGGCAGTCTTCCACACATCGGACGGTTCAATTGGTACCTGGTGATATCATGACTTCAAATCGATCTTGCTGAAATATTTTTCCCCCTTCAGTTGGTCTAGGAGGTCATCAATCCGTGGGATCAGGTACCGATTACGGACAATGATCTTTTTCAGTGCCCGATAGTCAATACAGAGTCTCCAAGTCCCATCCTTCTTTTGTACCAACATGATTGGGCTCCCGCAGGGCGATGAACTTCGACGGATGTGACCTTTCTGCAGCAGCTCCTGAATCTGCCTCTTGATTTCATCGTTCTCCAGAACAGAGCGCCGATAGATTGGTCCATTAGGCAGCGGTGCACCTGGGGTTAGATCGATGGAGTGCTTGACCCGACAGTGCAGAGGAACCCCTGCAGGGGAGGTGAAGATGTCCTCGTACTTCTCCATGACCTTGTCCATTTGTAGTTGTCGTGCAGAGGGGCCCTGTCTGGAGGTCGTGGCCACTGTCTTCTTCTTTCCTTGAGGGGTTATCATCAGGAAAATAAATTTCTCGGTTTTGGAAATGAGCTTATTGCATTGTTTTGCAGTAACTAAAGAGATGGCGGTAGGC
The DNA here is from genome assembly GCA_031772625.1 of Pinus tabuliformis. NCBI lineage: Eukaryota > Viridiplantae > Streptophyta > Pinopsida > Pinales > Pinaceae > Pinus > Pinus tabuliformis. The sequence goes on from CM062816.1 coordinate 771,598,054, forward strand.
GGTGCTACCGCCGGTATCCTGTACAACTTATTTCCAAAAGTAAGAATAATAGCACAGGGCCTTGATTCATACACAACATGTCACTTCCACAAGTATGGTTGTCCTAATAATACATCACAAACTTCAAGGGGAGCAATGTCACAAAATACCTCATCCATGAAGGGCTTGATGTTGTATGGAAGGCGACACTACTGGCTCACATGAAGATCCCGTCCTTGGTGAAGCCACCTGATGGTGTATTGTTGTGGATGTGATGTGGTTGGTAAGCCTAGCCGCTTCACGACCTTTGCTGAAATGAGGTTCTTTTGGCACCTGCTGTCGACAATGAACTGTAGCGGGGAGGCATTTACCCACATCTAGGAGTGGAAGAGACGCTCCTCCTCCTCTGGATCTTCGGGTTCCTCCTTCTGTATCTTCGTGGTGGCAACGGTGGCGTTGGGCTCCGCATCGGTAATCTGCTTCCCTTTGTCATTCCCCTTGTCAGGTTTTAACTTAGAGTCGGAACAAGCATCTGATTTTGAAACCTTTAGCTTGGCCCGACACTCACTTGTGTTGTGGGTGGAGCCCTTATGGAACTCACACCACTTGCCTGTGTCCTTTTTCGGCTTCACGAAGTTGTTCTTTTCTTGCAACTTTGGCGGGTTGTCTTGGGCTGCCTCGCCTTGGCTTTGTCCTTTGTTCTGCTACTTGGGGGCACCTTTCCCTTGCTTCAAATTCGCAGATCCAAAGTCTTGCTTCTTCTATTTAAAATTTCGCTCGACCTTGACGGCATATCGGTATGCCGTGCCGAGCAAGGGGATGTTAAAGAGTTCTATTTCTTCCTGGATTTACTTGTGTAGGCAGCCACGATATTTGAGTACCAAATGTTGCTCTGAATCCTTGATACCCAACTTTGTGCGAAGGGTATGGAAAATATTGGTAATCTCCAACACATCTTGGTCCCTCCCCGCCGCAGCGTGGTCCACTTTATGTATTAATCCTCATAGCTTCCAACAGGGTAGTACTGCTCCTTGATGGCATCACAGAATGAATCCCAGGTGGGTGCGGCTGAAAATAGTGAGCCTATACTTTCATCCTGCTACTCATAGTAGGTTTCCCACTAGTCCTTGACGTGGGGGGCTGATTTGAGAAGAGGGAAAATAATCTTTTCTCAACTCGAAAAATCATGAACAGAAAAATAACCCTCTAGCTGATTTAACCATTTATCGACGACATCTGCATCTATTTGACCCTCGAATATGGTGATTTCAAAATTAACTTGTACCTTAAACAATGTGGCATTTCCAGAGTAGCTGTTGGAAGCCGGTGCGTCGCCCCTGGGTAGCCGCTGAAGGATCTGAGCAAAGTTGTCCATCATCGTGTTCCTTTGTCACTCGAGGGCTTCTTCGAGCAAGATTTTGATAGGATCTCCTGCCCCCTCGTATTTCTTTTCATCCGCCATGGGAGGCCGTCGGGATTTGCGAGGCTGGTCGTGCAAAGGTTCGACTAGTTCAAGCCTTAAATCCTTATATCCCGACCTCGTTGGGGACATGCAAAGAAAAAAAGAGAAAAAGTAGACCACTCTGATACCACTGATCTAGATTTAAACAGGAACACAACAAATCACAAAGATAACCACAAACACAGAGATGCAGCGGAAATAATACTTCATTTCATTAATGTAAAATACTGAAATATGCTTACAAACAACAATGCAAATAAACCAGCTGGGGCGATGGTAGCTTATCTCTGAGAAGAGATGTGGCGGCTACATGCCTCTGCACTATGTTACAATGAGGCTCGAAGGCTTATTTATTATTGAGAAACAATGGAAAACCCTAAACATCCAAAACCTAACCCTAGGAGATGAAACGCCAAACTGTGGGCCCCGTTTGGGTAAATTGGTACATCAACTTCTCGAGGTCGTAACTTTGGCATATGATCTCTGTTTGACGCGTACAATATCTCGTTAGAAAGATCTATCCGAGAACTACAACTTTGGGAAGAGAAACATCGGTCCATGGACCCATGTTGCTCCCATTTTTCCCAAAAAACGTCGTTTAGGGCCTCAAAACGGCTCCAGAAGTTCAGGACCCGAAAAACTGCTAAAAATAGTAAACTGTGCTACAATTAAGGAAACTGAAAAGCTGAAAGAAACAATGGTGGGGGTCCAAGTGGACTTGGTAGGTGGCCACTAATATCCACATGAATCACCCCTGACAAAGGTTGTTCTGGTGTCCCAAGGAGGCATTTCAGCAAGGCTTCAGGCTAGGAAACTTTCATGGATGGAAGCATTCAATGAAATGACTTGTCTAGGGCATGTAACAACTGAATTAGGGTTTGATGAGCCCTAATTGTACTGATCTGAATTTCAGGAGTGATGTGCCCAAATAGACTTGTAACAGTCTCATGTCTGCAGATTGAAGAAATCATTGTATGTGCTTCAGCAAGCATCGAGAGCATGGTATTCACAAATTGACAGTTATTTGACAAGACTTGGTCTCTCTAAAAGTGATGTGGATCCAAACCTTTATTTCAAGGTCGAGAAGAATGAACCTGCGATTCTATTATTGTATGTTGATGACTTATTTCTGATAGGTGTGGAGCATCTCATTACTCAGAGTAAGAGGGAGTTGGCTTTTGAATTCGATATGAAGGATATTGGTTTGATGCACTATTACTTGGGACTAGAAGTATGGCAAAAACCTGGTGAAATCCTCCTTGGTCAAGGAAAATTTGTTATTAAGATCTTGCAGAAGTTTGGAATGATGGATTGTAAATTAATATCATCTCCCATGGTGACAAATCTAAGAAAGTTAAGAGACTCTGAGTTAGATTTGGTAGATCCATCCATTATCGAAAACTTAATGGCTTATTGATGCATTTGGTTAATACCAAGCCGAGCATTTGCTTCACGGTAAATACTCTTAGCCAGTTCCATGTGGTACTGAGACATGATCATTGGATAGAAGAAAAGCATGTATTGAGGTATTTGTGTGGTACAATTGATTACTTTTGAGATATGTCTCAAATGGTGACATAGAGTTGCATGGATATACATTGGGAGGGAGTGTTGAAGACAAAAAGAGTACCTCTAAAGGTCACTTTAGTTTGGGCTCTACTACAATTTCATGGATGAGTAGGAAGCAAACATTTGTTGCTCTCAGTACTGTCGAGGAAAAATATATTATACCCAGTTTAGCGAGTTGCGAAGCAGTGTGGCTTTAGAAGTTACTCATAGGTCTATTTGATCATATGCTTCAACTAACCGTGATATATTGTGATAATCAAAATTGTGCAAAGCTAACAGAGAATCTAGTTTTCCATGACAAGTCAAAGCACATTGAGATCAAGTACCACTTCATTTGTAACATGGTGCAAAAGGGAGCAATGAAGCTCAAGTATGTCTCTACTGATGAGCAAATTGTTGATATTCTTACAAAGCCTTTGTCCAGACCGAAGTTTGTATACTTCAGGGACAAGCTTGGAATTATTGAGACTGCCTCTCTCATCGAGAGGAACTGTTAATGAGATAACATTGTGGACTAGCATTCTTCCCGTGTCAAGTAGATTGAATCGAATTAGGGAGAATGGTCCAACAGAGGATAGTTTTTCTTCTTGTGTCAAGTAGGTTGACCTGAATGAGAAATGATATTCCTAAAGCATCAGGTTAATTTAACATCAAGCCCTAGATTATGCAGTTAGAGTGTGGCCTTTGGAGATTCACTACGTGTCATTGACCCACATGATGGTGGACCAAGACTAGTCCGAATACCATGTGTTTGGTATTGACCAGAGTTATGGTGACTAGTTGATGCTAAATGATTAACCATGTGTTTAAAGTACTTACCCAAATTATGGTGAGGATATATCATAAGTCTGAAGTACTAACCCAAATGATGGTGATTAGTTGATGCAGTTTATTTACCATGTGTTTGAATTAATTATCCAAATTATGGTAATTGGTTAATGCTATTGGTTTACCATGTGTCATAATTGTGACTTGATTATGGTGATGATTTGTTATAGCCTTTTTCTTAGATAAATTTGTCAACAAAGGAACATTTATCTAGTTATTATGAATACCTCCCAAGCTAAGAGGGAGTGTTGAATTTTATAACTATGGTTGGTCTTCATAATTTATATTTTAGCCCTTGTGATGTATAAAGAATGTGTAAAATATGTTCTTCATGTCATTTTCATTGTTTAACCCTTGAAATATTTATATAAGACATGTTCTTCATGTCATATTTAAAAAATAAAATTTTTAAATTTTGAAATTTGATTTTTTGGCTCCAAACTAGTTAAGTCGGCCCCAATGAAGAGACACACCCATTCGCAAAGGCATAACGCTATATAAAGACATTCGAGCTCCTCCACAAAGGCAACATTCGACCTCACACAAGAAAGACATCTTTTGGGCTTCCAAACAAAGGACAAGAAGGACAAAGAAGAAGGATGAATATCATCCCTCTAACTTGCATGAGTGGATTTCTCTCTCTTCTAGCTCGCACATGTGTTTCTGGGCAGCATATGCTAGGCAGACCAAAATTCTGGGAAGGCTGAGTTTATAGGCATATTTTAGGAGGCTGAAATTCGGCCTAGGAAAATCAAATAGGGTTGAAGATTGAAGGGCATAAGTTTGACTTGACTCGGCTTAACTAGAGTTTTGCTTGACCAAGTTTGACCATAGTTGACTAGTTCCATTAGATGTATCTCTTATTGACTAAAGAATTTATCCAAGGAAAATGTTGATGGGTTTTTTCCCTAAGCGGGTTTTCCCAATCTTGCGTTCTTTTTGTGCATTGTGATCTCTACTGTCATTATGGATTTATGGTTGAATTTCTCAAGTGTAATTGTTTAATGATAAACTTGAATTGTTAAAAGAAGATCTACATCATTTGAAGTAATTATCAGTATTTCAGAAATTCGTGCTTGTATCTATTGCACTTAGAAACTCAAAAAATATGCTTTTGCACATTCATGGATGGCATCCCTAGTAAACCCTTCTATATCGAATAGGGCATCTTCCCCAAGTGAATTCAAACTAAGCGGGAACCTACTAGCACAAGACTAGTTAAATGCCTAGCAACCTTGAAAACAAATTCATTAAGCTAACCCTTTCAACTTAAGTATATAAATATTTTTTTTACATTATTATCTCAATCAATATTGTTAATTATGTTCAAATAAAAATTTAAAAGTGTTTTTCCCAAAGTTAATATTATAGAAAGTCTGCTATGTAGGTTAACCCGATAATGCAATATAAATCAAAGCAAAATAATATAACGTACTTCTACTATCAATTTGCATAAGCTTAAAGATCAAGCTGAACAATATAACTTGAAGAAGAAGAATCAATCACACAATACACAAGAAAATACTTTGGGGAAAGCCTCAACTAAAAACACCACTATTTGTATTATCATACAAGGTGGAAATACATAGCAATTATACAAAGCCTCAACTCTCACAACTAGCCAGCTCTCAGTACAATCCTCACAGATGCTCACAGGCAATCCTAGCTTCTCTCAAGCCTTCCTCTCTGCCCTCCAAGCTCCTATTTCCTTGCATTGTTCCTCTAAGATGATCTCCTTCAACCAAGTGGAAAAACTCGATTTACCAAATGGATGATCTCCCGATATCACACACTGTCAGAACTGCGCAATCCTCAAGTAATGATTCCTTCTGCATGCATGAGTTTTCTTTATAGGAAAACACATGAAACTGATAGTACATTGTCCTTGACATTTAACTTAACTGGGTCTTTCTCAGAATAGACATGCATGGGTTTCTGATGAGGGAATCTTCAGTTAATTAGAGTACACTAGTTGAGTGCATGCATGCATCTACTGACTGTTAACTCTATATTAGTTCCTCAAACAGTTTGGAACTAATTTAACTGGACTTAACTCAGTAAACTGAGTTAACTAATTACATCTCAAATATAACTCAATCTTATCTCCTTAATTTAAGGGATTACTCTTGCATGACTTCAGAAAGACTTCTAACTTGAATTTCTCCAACTAATCAAGTCAAAATAACTTAATTAATTATTTCCAAGTAGCTGTTAAGACTAAATTCGATTTTAACTCAAGGAAAAATTAAGTTGGAATATTCTTGTTGCCACATTTCAACACTCCCTCTCAACAACAAAGAAATTATATTGCAGCAAAATGATTCTCCCATCATCAACAACTTGCTTTACCTTGTAAAGCCAACGGGAACTCACAACTGACTTGTTCTTCGGTCTCGGAACCACGTCCCAAACACTGTTACGAACTACGGAGTCATACTCCTCCACCATACAATCAACCCAATTCAGTTTTTGCACTGCTTCCTCAAAGGAAGATGGCTCGGTCTCAACACATTCCCCAGCAAGGGCCATGTATCCAGTGTACCTCTCAAGTGACCTCCTCTGTTTGCGCTGAGAAGATGGTTCTCTCACATTCTCTCTTGCATCCTTCAACAATCTGTCAACTTCCCTTGTGCGCTTCCATCCATCTCTGGAAGGCTCCGCTTGAGTGGATGTCTCCACTCCTGGAACCTCTGCATGCAGTTGCTTTGCATCAGTCTGAGGCCCATCCTCCTTAGGAACCAACAGTTCCTCCACAGGCTGTAGTTGGAGCTCCCTCTCAAGGGAAAATCGCATGGCCTTCTGCTCATCAAACTTGAGATCTCTGTGAGCCACTATCCTCCGAATGGCAGGCAAGTACACTCGATAGTTGTGAGGTGTATCAATGTACCCCACAAGTATCCCCAACTCTTATGTCGGCTCAAGGTTCTTCCGTGCATCCTTTGTCACATGGAAATATACCGATAAGCCAAAGATCCTGAAGTGACCCACATCTGGTCTCTTACAGGAGAAAGCTTCCTCTGGTGTCTTCATACCAAGTATGCGATGCAGGGTTCTATTATGCAAATAGACTGTTGTGTTGCATGTCTCAGCCCACAAGTGAAGTGGTAGGCCTTGGTCATGCAACATCGCTCGTGTTGCCCCTACAATAGTTCTATTCTTCCCCTTGGCCACCCCATTTTGTTGTGGGTTATGAGGTGTCGTCAACTCTCGTTTAATTCTTTCCGCTGCACAAAAGTCCTTAAACTCTTGAGAGACATATTCTCCACCATTGTCGCTTCTTAAGGCCTTGATCTTCTTCCCTGACTCTTTCTCGACCAAATCTTTGAACCCACAAAACTTTGTGAAGGTTTTGTCCTTCTTCTGCATGAAATAAATCCAGCATTTACGAGAAAAATCATCAATGAAAATCACATAATACCTTTGCTTCGTTGTGGATGCCATTGAGAATGGTCCACACACATCAATATGAACTCACTCTAAGATAGCCTTTGCTCATCTGTCTCGATCATGAAAGGAAGACTTGGTGTAGTTTCCCATGGTACAACCTTTGCATGTGTCAACTTGCTCAAGTTTACCTTTGGGAAGTCCTGTAGATATATGCTGCATTATCTTCAAAGCCCCATGATACAAATGGCCCAACCGCCTGTGCCACAACTCGCCAATGTCTTGGCTTTGCACCAATTCTACTTTCGTACTCAATGCTGCACAATCATCTACCTCTAGTTTATAGAGATTCTTCACCCAAATCCCTATCCTCTTGGTCTGACCCGTGGCTATGTGTCTTACGAACACCAATCCTTTACTGAAGACAACATCGTAGCCTTTGTCCTCCAACATTGTGACCGATACGAAGTTCTTCTTCAGTCCAGGCACAAACTTCACATCTGTCAAGGTGAGAGGAGCTCCATGCTCCCTTTGAAAAGCAACCGTGCCCACTCCTGAAACACTATACCTTCCGTCGTCACTCATCTCTATGCACATCTTGAGGTCTTTTTCCTCCAAGGTATCGAATAAATTTTTATCACTGGTCATGTGGAATGAGGCTCCACTGTTAAGATACCAGACACAACCCATCGTCGATGACACCATGCATGCGATGAGGGTAAAGTCCATTTAAAACTAAGAGGCTAATGCCTCACCTTCCGATCCTTCCGAGGATCCCTTCTTGGACTTCTTCGATGGGAAATTAGTCACATAATGTCCCATCTCGTGAAAATTAAAGCATCTCACTTTAGACTTGTCACCCTTCTTCCCTCCATGAGAAGAATTTGATTTGGAATGGGAAGCCTTCCCCTTCCCTTTCCTTGGCTTACTCACTAAGGCCAGATTTTATTCATCATCATCCTTGGATGAAGAACCATCTCATGTGCTCCTCCTGATCTCCTCGTGCATCAGATCCGACCACAGTCGTTCCCAATCCAATAGTTTCTCCCTTCCATTCACAGAGTCTTGCTAGCTATTCCAACTCTTTGGAAGGCCAAGGAGAGAGAGGCTAACCATATCTTCATCTGCAATAGTTATTCCCACACTGCTAAGCTCATCTCTGCAGGTGGTGAGCTTTTTCAGATATGTGGAAATAGTATCTCCCTTCTCCATCTTGATTCTTCGAAGCTTGTTCTTGAGCGCCAATTTCCTCTGCTCGCTATTGTTCTAGTAGAGGTCCTTCAATGTCTTCCACATTGAAAATGGAGTATCCTTCCCATGGAGACTCGAGACAATATGGTCTCGAACTCCCTCAAGGATGATCCGTCTCGCCTTCGCCACACACTTCTTCCACTCAGCCAACTGTTGTGCATTAGTTGAAGCTGGCTTTTGGATTTCTTGATCAATGAATTCCTTCAAGCCATTGTCTTCTAATACAACCTCCATTCTATCTTTCCATGCTATGTAGTTCGAGCTACCTTCCAAGGCATACTCGAGTCTCAAGCCATAGAACTCCATTGGCCAACCTTGAAGTATGATATGAATTTGATTCACACCCCGAACTTCAAACTTCGAATTCTCTTCTCAGTATATTGTTCACAACTCCGTTATCTTGTAGAAAATTCCTACAAACCTGGCTCTGATACCATGTAGAAGATCTACTATGTAGGTTAACCTGATAATGCAATATAAAACAAAGAAGAATATTATAACCTACTCCTACTATCAATTTGCGAAAGCTTAAAGATCAAGCTGAACAATATAACCTGAAGAACAAGAATCAATCACACAATACACATGAAAATACTTTGAGGAAAGCCTGAGCTAAAAACCCCACTCTCTGTATTATCACACAAGGTGGAAATACATAGGAATTATAAAAATCCTTAGCTCTCACAGCTAGCCAAATCTCAGTACAATCCTCACAGATGCTCACATGCAATCCTGACTTCTCTCAAGCCTTCCTCTCTGCCCTCCAAGCTCCTATTTCCTTGCGCCGTTCCTTTGGGATGATCTCCTTCAATCAAGTGGAAAAACTCGATTTACCAAGTGGATGATCTCCTGATATCAGACACTGTCAGAACTACGCAACCCTCAAGGAATGATTCCTTCTACATGCATGAGTTTTCTTTATAGGAAAACACACGCAACTGATAGTACACTGTCCTTGACATTTAAATTAACTGGGTCTTTCTTAGAATAGACATGCACAAGTTTCTGATGAGGGAATCTTCAGTTAAATGGAGTACACTAGTTAAGTGCATGCATGCATCAACTGACTGTTAACTCTCTATTAGTTCCTCAAATAGTTTGGAACTAATTTAACTGGACTTAACTCAGTAAACTGAGTTAACTAATTACAACTCAAATATAACTCAATCTTAGCTCCTTAATTTAAGGGATAACTCTTGCATGACTTCAGAAAGACTTCTAACTTGAATTTCTCCAACTAATTAAGTCAAAATAACTTAATTAATTATTTCCAAGTAGCTTTTAGGACTAAATTCGATTTTAACTCAAGGAAAGATTAAATTGGAATATTCTTTTTGCCACATTTCAACACTCCCTCTTAACAAGAAAGGAATTATACTGCAGCAACATGATTCTCCCATCATCAATAGCTTGCTTTACCTTGTAAATCCAACCGGAACTCACAACTGACTTGTTCTCCGGTCTCGGAACCACGTCCCAAACACTGTTACTAACTATGGAGTCATGCTCCTCCACCATAACATCAACCCAAATCGACTGCTGCACTGCTTCCTCAAAGGAAGATGGCTCGGTCTCAACACATTCCCCAACAAGGGCCATGTATCCAGTGTACCTCTCAGGTGGCCTCCTCTGTATGCGCTGAGAAGATGGTTCTCCCACATTCTCTCTCGCATCCTTCAACAATCTGTCAGCTTCTCTTGTGTGATTTCATCCATCTTGGAAGACTCTGCTTGAGTGGATGTCTCCACTCCTGGAACCTCTGCATGCGATTGCTCCGCATCAGTCTGAGGCTCCTCCTTAGGAACCAACAGTTCCTCCACAGGTTGTAGTTGGAGCTCCCTTTCAAAGGAAACTCGCATGGCCTTCCGCTCATCAAACTTGAGATCTCTGCGAACCATTGTCCTCCAACTGGTAGGCAAGTACACCGGATAGTTGTGAGGTGTATTAGTGTACCCCAAAAGTATCCCCAACTTTGATGTCGGCTCAAGCTTCTTATGTGCATCCTTTGTCACATGGCAATATACCGATGAGCCAAAGATCCTGAAGTGACCCACATCTGGTCTCTTACCGGAGAAAGCTTCCTCTAGTGTCTTCGTTCCTAGTATGTGATGCGGGCTTCTATTCTGCAAATAGATCACTGTGTTGCATGCCTCAACCCACAAGTGAAGTGGTGGGCCTTGGTCATGCATCATCGCCCATGCTACCCCTACAATAGTTCTGTTCTTCCTCTCGCCCACCCCATTCTGCTGTGGGTTATGAGGTGCCGTCATCTCTTGTTTAATTCCTTCCGCTGCACCGAAGTCCTTAAACCCTTGAGAGACATATTCTCCATCGTTGTCGCCTCTCAAGACCTTGATATTTTTCCCTGACTCTTTCTCGACCAAAGCTTTGAACTCACAAAACTTTGTGAGGGTTTGGTCCTTCTTCCGCATGAAATAAATCCAACATTTACAAGAAAAATCATCAATGGAAATAACATAATACCTTTGCTTCGTTGTGGATGTCGTCGAGAATGGTCCACACACATCAGTATGAACCCACTCTAAGATAGCCTTTGCTCGACTGTCTCGATCACGAAAGGAAGACTTGGTGTACTTTCCCAAGGTACAACCTTTGCATGTGTCAACTTGCTCAAGTTTACCTTTGGGAAGTCTTGTAGATATCTGCTGCATTATCTTCAAAGCCCATGATGCAAAAGGCCCAACCGCTTGTGCCACAACTCGCCAATGTCTTGGCTTTGCACCAATTCTGCTTTCATACTCAATGCTGAACAATCATCTATCTCTAGGTTATAGAGATTCTTCACCTGAATCCCTATCCTCTTGGTCTGACCCATGGCTATGTGTCTTAGGAACACCTTTCCTTTATTGAAGACAACATCGTAGCCTTTGTCCTCCAACATCGCGACCGATACCAAGTTCTTCTTCAGTCCAAGCACATACTTCACATCTGTCAAGGTGAGAGGAGCTCCATGCTCCCTTTGAAAAGCAACCGTGCCCACTCCTGAAATGCTATAGCTTCCGTCGTTTCTCATCTCTATGCGCATCTTGAGGTCTTTTTCCTCCAAGGTACTGAATAAACTTTTATCATTGGTCATGTGGAATGAGGCTCCACTGTTAAGATACCAGACACAACCCATCATCGATGACACCATGCATGCGATGAGGGTAAAGTCCATTTAAAACTATGAGGCTAATGCCTCACCTTCCGATCCTTCCGAGGATCCCTTCTTGGACTTCTTCGATGGGCAATTAGTCACATAATGTCCCATCTCGTGAAAATTAAAGCATCTCACTTTAGACTTGTCACCCTTCTTCCCTCCATGAGAAGAATTCGATTTGGAATGGGAAGCCTTCCCCTTCCCTTTCCTTGCCTTACTCGCCAAGGCCATATTTTCTTCATCATCATCCTTGGATGAAGAACCATCTCGTGTGCTCCTCTTGATCTCCTCCTGCATCTGATCCGACCACAGTCGTTCCCAATCCAACAATTTCTCCCTTCTATTCACAGAGTCTTGGTAGCTATTCCAAATCTTTGGAAGGCCAAGGAGAGCGAGGCTCACCATATCTTCATTCACAGTAGTTATTCCCACACTACTAAGCTCATCTCTGTAGGTGGTGAGCTTGTTCAAATATGTGGAAATAGTATCGCCCTTCTCCATCTTGATTCTTTGAAGCTTATCCTTGAGCGCCAATTTCCTCTGGTCGGTACTGTTCTGGTAGAGGTCCTTCAATGTCTTCCACATTGAAAATGGAGTATCATTCCCATGGAGACTCAAGACAATATGGTCTCGAACTCCTTCAATGATGATCTGTCTTGCCTTCGCCACACACTTCTTCCACTCCGCCAACTCTTGTGCATTAGTTGAAGCTGGCGTTTGGATTTCTTGACCAATGAATTCCTTCAAGCCATTGTCTTCTAATACAACCTCCATTCTATCTTTCCATGCTATGTAATTCGAGCTAGCTTACAAGGCATACTCGAGTCTCAAGCCATGGAATGCCATTGGCCAACCTTGAAGTATGATGTGAATTCGACTTGCACTTGCAACCCCAAACTTCAAACATCGAATTCTCTTCTCAGTGTACTGTTCACAACTCTGCTATCCTGTAGAAAATTTCTACAAACCTGACTCTGATACCATGTAGAAAATCTGCTATGTTGGTTAACCCGATAATGCAATATAAATCAAAGAAGAATACTATAACCTACTTTACTATCAATTTGTGGAAGCTTAAAGATCAAATTAAACAATATAACCTGAAGAAGGAGAATCAATCACACAATACACATGAAAATACTTTGGGGAAAGCCTCAACTAAAAACCCCACTATTTGTATTATCATACAAGGTGGAAATACATAGGAATTATGCAAAGCCTTAGCTCTCACAGCTAGCCAACTCTTAGTACAATCCTCACAGATGCTCACAGGCAATCCTGGCTTCTCTCAAGCCTTCCTCTTTGCCCTCCAAGCTCCTATTTCCTTGTGTTGTTCCTCTGGGATGATCTCCTTCAACCAAGTGGAAAAACTCGATTTACCAAGTGGATGATCCCCTGATCTCACACACTATCAGAACTACACAATCCTCAAGGAATGATTCCTTTTTCATGCATGAGTTTTCTTTATAGGAAACACACGCAACTGATAGTACATTGTCCTTCACATTTAACTTAATTGGGTCTTTCTCAGAATAGACATGCATGAGTTTCTGATGAGGGAATATTCAATTAACTGGAGTACACTAGTTGAGTGCATGCATGCATCAACTCAGTGTTAACTTTCTATTAGTTCCTCAAACAATTTGGAACTAATTTAAGTGGACTTAACTCAGTAAACTGAGTTAACTAATTAAAACTCAAATATAACTCAATCTTATCTCCTTAATTTAAGGGATAACCCTTGCATGACTTCAGAAAGACTTCTAACTTGAATTTCTCCAACTAATTAAGTCAAAATAACTTAATTAATTATTTCCAAGTAGTTGTTAAGACTAAATTCGATTTTAATTCACAATTTAATTCAAGGACAAATTAAATTGGAATATTCTTGTTGCCATATTTCAACAAAAAAATATCCAATCCTCATTAGTTTAGTAATCCTTAAGTGCCGTAAAAAGAATAGTTTGTGTGCAACAAACTTGTTTGTTTTTCTTTAACTCTTTTGATTGCAACAACTTCTTGTCACATAAGTTTGCTTACTTGGTTCTTTTTTCTTAAAATCTTATGATTTTTTTAACTTGGTACCATACTCAAGCTTAGATTATCCCATCCTTGTTAGTTTAATATTTCTTGAACTAGGTGTCGAGCATCATACCATCTAAGAATATACCCATCGCATATATGAGGGAGGAGGCTACGATAATCTTCACCATCTCGATCAGCATCACAGTCACATTTCTTTCTCAGGAGGTGCTTTGAAAAGATCAGTTTATATGCATCAAACTTGTTTTTTTGCGTTCTCTTTAAATGCTTTGGTTCGCAACACTTCATGAATCTTCAAGTTGTCTAAATTTGTTTGCTTATTTCTTTTTCCTTAAAATATTATGATTTTCTTAACTTCTTATCATACCTAGAAAACTTCAAATTATTTAACTTCTTATCATACCTAGAAAACTTCAAATTATTTACCCTTCTATAAAATAGAAACCTTATTTTTTTAGTTTGAAAATAGATCATCTTTTGTTCTTGTTATGTCCATGCACACAAGGTAATATAGTGATTGCTTTGAACTATTAATTTCTATCCATGTAACTTATGAGCACATACGTACAAGTTCTCGCTTATAGGGGATATTTGAGTTAAAGTGCATAATTTCATATTTGAAGGTTTATATTCAAGTTATTTCCTAGTGTCGTCTTTCTATTGCAAATTGCTTAAAATCGAAAATCACTTAAGATTAAAATTAATGATGAGGAGTGAGGATTTAACATCATTGACCAAAGAAAGGTTTCAAGAATGGCCAGCGTTGAAGGGTTTGGAAATGTTGGGTTTGTAATGATATGGAATTTAAATCTAGAGAGTTTCATGTTTGTAGTGATCTAAAGCTTATAATTAGATAGTTTTTCGTTCTTGGTGAAACCAATCTAAGGGGAACTTTTTTTTTGCACGTTTCAAAATAAGATATTGTTCTCTCGCTTGTGAAAAAGGTATAGAAGAAGATGCAAATTCCTCTTGAATGCTTTCGACTCATTCATGAAGGATGACAACTTCAGGATCAAAAGCTCCTCAATGAATACGGCATTTCCAAGGATGCCATCATTTACACTGTAGCAAGAATTTAAGGTGGAGTCAAAGGAGGAGGTGCATCCACCTTAGCCCCACCAAGATCATTTAAAGATGCTCTAAAACTAGGGCCTCCTTCACCAAACCCTAAAGATCTCTCTGGATCTACATTTGTGGTGGAGTAGTTAGCTGAAACCCCCTCTCTTGAGGTGAAAAATATTGCAACCAATTTCATAGCTGCAAATTATGAACATAAAGCGCTTATCTGCCATTTCAATGGTTTTTGGCCTTCTTCATCAACTCTTAAGGAGTGGGTTCACCAGAATTGGTCTCTAGATATTGCGGTTGTTTTATGCTCAAAAGGATTTTTTATTGTTATTTTTCAAAAGATAGAGGACTGACATAAGGTTTTTGATCAGGGACCCTAATTTTGGGGTTGATCTGGTCTCTCCCTTCAACCTGGTTTCCAGATTTTAATCCTCTATCTATGTCAAATTTGGCAACTCCAGTATGGGTGAGGTTCTCTAACTTGCCCATTCATTAGTCACATCTAGTTGTCTTAAAAGATTTGGTAAATTTATTATGCTGCTTCATCAAGATTGATACAGAAAGGATTATGAAAGGAATTCACACATTCTTTCGTATTTGTGTTGAAGTTGACCTCAGTAAAGGTTTTCCAGATAAAATCCTCATTAAATGGGGGAATAGGGTTTATTCTCAACCGATGGATTATAAAAATACGACTTTTTCGATGTAGATCTTGGCAGCAACTTGATCACCTACAAAATGTTTTCCCATATTCACAAGGCAGCTCTTCGCACCTTAAAGCCAAGAATAAATCGTGGATGTCAAGCTCCAAAAGGACCCAATGGTTCTAAGTCCATTATGGCTCACGGGTTGTGTAATTCTCAGAATCTGAAGATTCTCGATGCCAACACTGCTCTTGTAGACCCAGTTCAAACTCATGATATACAAAATCAACCATTAGGGGAGGAAGCTCAACTGTCAATTAGTGCAACACAAAATTCAATGATAATTTCGACTTCTGCAAAGAGTGGGCAAAAATGTACCCACAAATCATACCATGCAGATAGTGACAAGGAGCCAACAAATATGTTGGAGCACTTGACAATGGAACATCTCAAGGAAAGGAGATGGTTGTCTTAGACAATCGCTCGTGTTGGATAGACATTCAGAAGAGGAAAGGAAATAAAGACAAGCCGATGTATAATCCTAGAGCCTAAGTCCAAGAAATAAAAATGTAATGTTGTGTAGAGTGATTAGGGGAAGATTAATGTACTGTGATGTGATGTATTTCATTTTTGATGGATCAATAGAATTGATAGAGTTACAGAAAAAACATCATTAACCAAAGTTAATTTTTATAATTTTTTCTCAATGGGTCGATTAATCTTCATTTTTGTTTGTTTGTTTATGAAGTAATGTGAGTCTTGAGATGAATGACACGCCTAACCTGTGGCTTGAGTAACCGCGACCCAAGGGCATCTAAACTGTCAAAATCATCTGAAAATCACATCCGACCTAGGCCACACCAACCCTGGATTTTTTCCCATAGAATTTCGAACCGATGACCTTTTCACCAAAGGATGCCTTAACAAAACACCATGTCACCATATATTCTAAACCTCATAAATTAATTAATCTTCATTTAAAAAAATATTTAGATTATTTTTAATAATTTTTTTTTTATTATATTTATTAAAACACCTAAAAATAAAGATTCAATCAAACAAAATCTTTGGCTAAAAACCATATAAAAAATTTTTTGGTCCACACTTTTGAAACCAACCAGTGTAGTTCATCACTAAAAAATAATCTTTAGATTACATTTTTATTACTAAAAATTAATAAAGTAATAACCTAATTAATGAAAAATCAGAAATCATAAACTTAATTAATAACCTTTCTCTTATGCTCCCTAATACTTGTCATTTTATTCGCCCGAATACTTCATTTTTAGAAGTAACTCATGTTATGGAAAAGCAGTTGGCTTCGGCCAGCCTACCATAACATATCAAGGTTTGAATCCCATCATCTTTGTAATTTTGAAGCAACACCTCCACAAGAGCTTTCATAATACCAGGTCATGACCCAAATCTCACAAACTCCAGCCCACACTCTTTTCTTTTCAATTGTTAGCATTTACATAAGTTGATTGGGTTGTGTACTAATGTTAGGCTTGTGGGAGTCTAGCATAACAAATCCAGTTTAATTCTCAATGTTGCCAGTGCTGCTTTAAATTAAATTAAATCCAGGTTCGATTCTCAATGCAGCCAGTAATGCTTCAAAATAAATTAAATCCAGGTTCGATTCCTAATGCAGCCAGTGCTGCTTTAAAATAAATTAAATCCAGGTCTGATTCTCAATGCAACTAGTGCTGCTTTAGATAAATTTGATCCAATTCTGCCTTTTGATCCAGGTCTGATTCTCAATGCAACCAAAATAAATTAAATCCAAGTCTGATTCTCAATGCAACCAGATCCGATTAGAAGTGGAAATGGTTGAAGTGCAATGATAAAGCATTGAACGGTACTATCAGTGCAAAAGAGGAACCATTGAACATGAGGGTAAGAGAACTTACAAGCTCTCCGCTTTCCATAAGCAAGCGCTTGTAGTTACCGGAGTCATCGATTTTAACCACAGAATATCGACTCCCTTCTTCCAGAGCAACAATTGACGTCTTCTCGTCAACAGAAATGGGACCGAACACATGAGTTCTGTAATTTCTTCTGCTACAACACTCCAGCCAAGCGTACTCCATTGTGCCATTCAAGCTATTTTGCCCAAATTTTTTTCTATTTTGCCCGAAAATTTATGCTCGGTTTGGTTCAGGCGAACTGTGGAAATGAAAATATGAGAGAATTTCAGGCCTCCCCGAACTCGAATAGCGGTGGCGCAATGCTTCAAAGATTGCATGATGGAAAACGGGGGAGGAATTAAATTGACAGTACGAAAATCTCATACTAGTTGCAATGGTACTGTTGATGCTTCAATTATTTGAAGTACAGTATACCAGAATGGGATTCGTTGTCCTTTTCTTTCATGGAGGACCAGAAGCCTTTGATTCTTTTCTTAGTTGCAAAACAATGTTTGAATGGTGTTATAAAAGACAAACACTGTTAGTGCGTTCTCCATGCTTCTTGTTTTTGTGTTCGTTACACGCTTGATGGTGCTGGGCATCTTTTCTTACTTCGTTATTATACTTTGTATTAAAAATAATTAACAATTGAAATTCACAATATAACTTTAGTAATTAAATTATTTAGTGAAAGCTGGTTTTTTTTTCAAGAACAAGAAATAAATTATTTTAATTTCCATGAGGTTAAAGATAGTCTATGGCACAGATTGCTTCTTCATTTGCGTGATGTATTCGATCTCTTTTTTGTGAAGCTTCAAAATAAATGCTCAAATTATTTTAATGTCCACGACGTTAAGGATAGCCTATGGAACAAATTGCTTCTTCATTTGCGTGATGTATTCGGTCCTTTTTTGTGAAGCTTCAAAATAAATGCTCCCAGCGTCTTGACAAACCCCTTGCTAAATAGATTATCCCAAGAGCTAGTTGCCAACATATCTGCATAACTTTCACTGTTGTCTTTGAAGGCCGCACTTTCTAAAATGAAATGTTTTTCTGTTTCCACTTTTCCGGAAGAACAAAAAATGCATACTCTTTCCTCCCACACTTCCTTCGGCCTTTTCCAGCGCCCTGTTTCACAAAGGAGTTGATGAGAATTAGTCCTTAACTGAGCAATAAGAATTTTGGCTCTCCAAGAAATATTGGCCTCTAAGTATGCTTTTGGTTGATGACTATGAGTGGGATTAAACACTTCAATATAGTAATTTTTCTTTCCTCCTAGCTCCTTATCCCAAGTTGGCTTGTGGAACTATTGAATTTCAAAATAATTATTTTAGTAGTGAAATTAACTTATGGTATTTTTTTAAAGACTTAATATTTTTCTTATATATAATATTCTAGGGGATTATTTTAGATTGAAAATTCATATATATTTAGAATGTAGGCGAATATTTAATAAAAACATAAAAACATTTAATTTATTATTAAAATTGGTAAAATTTTGGGGAATATTATCTATTTAATTATATATGTGTAAAAAATAGGGGAATTTTTAACCAAATAAAAACATGTATTTTATTATTAAAATTGGTAAAATTTTGGGGAATATTATCTATTTAATTATATATGTGTAAAATTAGGGAAATTTTTAACCAAATTGGAATTTTATTTTTTATTTCTTACCCTCGCTCTAAAATTTTGTTGGAGTGTTTTTTTTACTCCAATAATGAATAATATTAATAACATTCTTATATTTGTTGCTTCACAAATCATATATATATATATATATATATATATATATATATAGTTTGGTATTGGTGAGGCTACATCATGGTCATGTCCAAGAATAACACCCGAATAGGGTGAGGAATTGAACTAGTAACAATGCACCTGATCATCATCTATCCAAGACTCCCATATATATATATAATTTATGTTTTTTTTTGTAAATTAATATTTTGCATTGCCAAAAAAACACAAGATTACATAGATTTGTCAGATTGCGCCTTGAGGATTTTAATCCTCTTCAAAACATTAACACTAGTTGGTCTGCATATTTCCATACAACCTTGGATACAAAATTCACAATATCGAACACTACACCTGACCACAAAATTCAAAGATTGACCACTGCACCAAGATTGGTTCATAGACTAATAAAAACTAAGTACATCATAAAGTCAAAAGCCCTTCTGACTGGGCAGAACCAAAACACAGAGAACATATAATTGCAAGGCCAACCAACAAGAGCTTTAACCATTATCTGAAGAAGAAATCGTTGCTGGTACCCACATGCTCGAACTTGGAGGATCTCGCGGATATCTGTTGTCAGATTCACATGCAATGTGCCCGTCCACATGATTAAGGTGAGAATCAATCATGTCCAAACCAAAGCGTTGGTTCCTTAGCATTATTTTTATGTCCTCCAAGGTGGTGAAGACATTATACTACTCCATTTTTCTTATCTTTTAGGACTAGACCCAACAATATCTTCATTTGCCAATGTAGGGCCACAAAGTTCAAATATTTCTTTTTCTTGCCCCTCGTATGCCCAGGATTAGGAACCTAAGTTGACATATCTTCTTCAATTTCTGAATCTTAATTGGATTGTCTCTACACCCCAGCTTGGGTCTCCAATTATTGAATTTTTTTCCTTGTTTCTGACGGGACTGCGTTGAAGTAAGTGGCAACCAAGTCATGAGCAAAAAGCCTCGCTCCTCTCTGCCCCCTCCCCCCTACCTACAACACATTCAATAACGTGACGACATGACAAAGCCCAGAAGGGTGCATCTAGAGCAACTATTATGTATACCTTTGCCTATGAAAAAAGAAGAAGAGAAAAGCTAGACACATCCACAACATAACCATAGCTCCAAACTACTATATCATTCCCAAAGCTCGTGACACAGACGTCAGACTCAAGAGAAGTACCAAAGTGTTTAACAAAGGTTACAACGACCTCTATAGAGGACCCATTCCCTAACACCATTAACCAAATACTCAAACTCACACATAATAGAAGACCCTTGATGCATGAGATGTTGAGAATAACAGCAATAAATGCTAAAAATAGAAATGCTATAAATAGCATTTCAGGATATACTCCAACTCTATTAAAAATAGCATCAAGAAATGATAAAATAGAAATTCTAAAAATAACATTGCTATGGATAACATTTCGGGATATATTCCAATTTTGATTTGTCCTTGAATCAAAATTGAGAATTAAAATTCGAATTTAGTCTCACTAGTTGCTTGAAAAATAATTAATTAATTCATCTTGAGTTAATTAGCTGGAGAAAATCAAACATGAAGTCTATGTTAAGACATGCAACAATCATTCCTTTGATTGAGGAAGTTATCCCTTAATTAAGGAGATAAGGATGAGTTGTATTTGAGTTGTAATTAGTTAGTTCAGTTAACTGAGTTAAGTCCAATTAAATTAGTTCCAAATAGTTGGAGGAACTAATTGTGAGTTCAGTCAGTTAATGCATGCATGCATGCAACTAGTGTTCTCCAGATAACTGAATATTCTCTCATAAATAACTCATGCATGTCAGTTTAGACAGAGACCCAGTTGAGATTAAAGATAGGGACATTGTACTATCAGTTGGAGGAATTTTCCTATAAAGGAAACTCATCCATGCAGAAGGAATCAACTCCTTCAGGATTGCGCAGTTATTTCAGAGGTCAGTGTTGTGTGTGAGGTGAGAATCACATAGGTTGTAGCTGGAGGACCCAGGAGAAACTATGCAAGGAAATAGGAGGCTTGGAGGACTGAAGGAAGGCATATGTGTTGTCTATTCTGTCTATGAGCAGCAGTGAGGGATTATACTGAGAGCTGGATAGCTTGAGAGCTAAAGCTTTGTGTAATCCTGAGATATTTCCACTTGTATGATAATACAGATAGCAAGGTTTTTAGCTGAGGCTTTCCCCATAGTATTCTTATATGTTTCATGTGTATTGATTCTTCTTCTCTGTTATATGTGTTCTGTTTGATCTTGCTCAAAATCGATTAAGCTTCTGCAAGTTTGATTGTAGAAGTAGATTGAGTATTTTGCTTTAGTACATTGCATAATCAGCTTAATCTACAATGCGAATTTCTACATGGTATCAAAGCTAGCTGATCCATAGAGAAATTTCTACATGAGACTCTTAGACATCCAAGAAAACCAAACCATAGGAGCCCTTTAGCCAACACTGTATAATTCACATGATGGAAAACACTATTATTTACACAAGTTATGACCCATGACCCATACATTACCAATTGATAAAGACCCAGGAACAAAGGACACAAAATGGCTACCAAGCCTCCCTAATCTCTACCAGAAGAATGAAACAAAGTCTCACAACCTAAAGAAATTATACCTATCTCCAAAAACCCTACCATAGAACAAAAATCAAACCAATTTCCAGACAAAGAGAGTAAACAACTTGAGTTCCAACGTAGGGAGTTGCGAATGATGCCCACACATTCCCACTGACCTCCAAATTTTCAAGCATGCAAGTACAAACCATGACTTGAGCTAGATTTATAAAGATATTTTCCATCTGGGGGTTTGCATGCAAGGGGTTGGCCTCGTGCCCTCTCCTTTAATGCACATCACGTCCAGGGGTGGCAGGCACAACCTCCAAGGCCCATTCTTTAATCACATTTACACCCCCATCAAGGATAAAATGAATTTAAATTAATTTAGATAATGGTTTTATTCTAGTTAGAAATCTCTGTATTACAAAAAATATATAGAGTTTATATACTTGGAGAGTCTTAACCAACCAGTTACTGGATTGGGCTAAAATAAAAAATGGTTGGTTGTCACAAAGCTGTTACAGGTAGGACAATCTACACTTGCAAGGGAAACTAGATGACCTTCGAGAAAGTTTAGAACATAATAAAAAAACACGAGAACAATATAAATACAATAGCCACAAAAGGACCTTAGTTGCATTGGTAACCTAGTTAGTACCAAGTGTTACTTGTATGGGTTCTTCTAGTGATGCTTGAGCTTGAGTGGACCTCCCCATTCCACCAACATTGTTTTGTAGTAGTCATTGTCATCGGGCAGAAGGAGCTTAGTTGGCAGAGGGTGCCTAACTAGCAGATGGTGCATAACTGGCATATGGTGCATTGCTAGTAGAAGATGGTTGATGCCACCATGTCCTCTGGTTTGGGATCCTTTGCTACTAGACATTCTAGGGTCCACTGGAATTTCCTCTTTTTCATTGTATGGTTGTCGAGGCGTGGATGAGGATTAACCCCCAATGCTTCTCGTGTTTTGCCTATGGGGTTTGGTGTCTTATGAGACAAAATCTACGGGACTCTAAGAAGAGAAATTGTTCACAAGCGAGGAAGGATTCATGAGTTGAAGACCCAAAACATGAACAATAGATTGAAACGCTGCCCAGGCATGACTCATGTGAAAGTGAAGGTCCATAACACGACCCTCGAGCCCCATAGTAATGTCTTCCTGATCTCTGAGGTGGCAACCCAATGGATTGTGATGATCCCACAAGTTGTCTCCAGTGTTGCCCAGCTCTTGGGCCTCCAACTTTGCAACTAAGCACTGATATCATCAGGGGATGCTATCATCGAAGTGTTCGGCTAGGCATTCTTCCTTTGCCTTTGTCTCCCCTTCGGGATTCGCCGCGCTCTCTTACCATAGATACAAAGTATGAATATTGTGTTTCATCTGTTACTAACACCTCCGAACTTCTGTTGCCCACTCCTCTAACCTTCTATTACCAACACATTCAACCTTCTTAACATTCTCCTCGAGTGGACAATTACTACGATCAGGTGGACATGTGTACCAGTCTTGGTTAGGTCATAAATGTCGAGGTGATGGTATCATGCCACCACCACTAACACTTATCTTTGAGCATTCGAGAGGGAAAGCTAGAGACACCACCATTCTCTCAGACTAACTGATCTAGTCACAATAATCATGAGGGTGGTTAATGTGACACTCTATCACCTAGACACCTGGATCCAGGGATACATTATATTAATATATATATTTTTAAATAAATTTTGTTATACATCAATGTTTTCTGATTTATTTAAATATGTTCAAATATTGAACCAAGTAACTCTTTTAAAGTTTAGACATAAATAAATTAATAAATATAACGAGATTTAAGTATTTTATAAGTAATAACTCTAAATGGGTTCAATTACTAGGAGTTACGTAATGGAAATAATCATATAAGAATTTTATTATTGGCTAGTTTTAAATATAAAAAAAATTATGTTTCTCTTTGTTTAACCCTTTTAAATTTTCTTTTTATTTTGTGACTATTTTTTAGTATTTGGAAAATGTTTGTTTCTTTGTTTTTCAAAGAAAAAAACCCATTTTTTTACTAAGAAAATAAAAATTACATTATGTATGTGCAAAGATGCACTCAGAGCAGGTATTGTTTTTCCAACGATAAAAAGATACATAATTGTTTGGATTTTCTAAAAAACAATCCAAAAACTTAAAGACAATACAAATTGTGCTCAAAATAAATGCATAACAGATCTATAGCCTTATCGACTTCATTAAAACCATCATAGTATCATAGAGGCATGAACTTGCAAGAAGACAAAAGAGTTCCAAAAACCATCAAAGAAAAATCAGATCTGGGGAATATCCATCTGAAGCCCTTTGATGAAGGGTTTATGGAAGTATTTCGTGGATACCCCATTCAGTTGCCTGAAGACTTTCCATACTCCCAAAAATTGTGTAGAACCAACCTCGGAGAGTGCATCTGTGACGTGGTTCCACTCCCTATAAATATGGTGAAAAGAAACCTTATCAAAAGATTGTTTGAGTCATAAAACCTCCTTAAGAATTGGACTTAGTGTGTGAATGTCAAAACTCTAATTCTCATTAAAACAATCAATAATGATCATAGAATCACCAAGATATGCAAAGTGTGACATTATTTTTCAATTGCAGAAAGGAGAAGGTATTGAGGCTAAGAAGTTATGTATAGTTGTTTTTTCCCCTTCCTAGATAACTCTATAGCTTATAAAGATGATTTTCATGGATATATAGTGTGTGCCCCCCTCCACATTCTCCATTTCCTATAGATGCTCCATAAAAAATTTCCCACGGTTGAGATCTGTCCACCTTCTAAATGACAAAATTTTGGATCATGAGAAACTTCATCAGCTGGGATAAGTTCAAAATCAGAAATAACTTTGGCTACCACCCGATTTGGAACATGGGATTTGTCTTTAAAAATGGTTATGTTTATGGCATCCCATATTCCCTAGCAGGCAAGGGATGGTATGTTTCTGTATTGCTTGGGGGAGACATGCGCCCACCATTCTTTGCATGCTTCTTAGAAGGATACACCTTGCGAGATCGAAACTCCTCCCATACAATATTTGATGGCATTCCAAATTTCCACTGAGAATGGAAAAGAAATGAATAGGTGTTCAATAGTTTCATATTTGTTTTTGTACAAAGCACACCACCCAGGACCCTTCATTTAACTTTTTTGAAGATTATCCTAGGTCAATGCTTTTTCTTTCTAGCAGGTACCAAAAGAATAAGCGAGCCTTTGGGGGACTATTTAATTTCTAGAACTTTTTCTACTACCATGAAATAACCTTTGATTGCCTATCATTTCATATAAGCACGTACCCAAATTTTGGAGAGTATTCCCCACAAGGAGCATGAACCCAGTGAAGAGTGTCAACTTCCTCTCTAAGGTGCACATGTGCAATGTTTAAAGCCACTATATAATTGTTCCATAATCCATGAAATTCAGGAGGTAAATTTAATTGATGAGCGCTGACCCATACCTGTGCCCAGATGATCATGCTAGGGGGATCAAGAACAAATTTAGAGTGTTCATGCCTTGATCGTTTAGAAATTGAACCATTTCATGGGAAGGCGAAAATTGCTTCCATAACCAACCCATGGATCTAGACCTATTTTCAAATTTTCACCATTCCAAATTTCCATGCCAGGCCATATTCAATGATAACAAGTGAGGATAAAACCACTTTCCAAATGATGGATATATTGGGCCTTTCCCTAGATGGGGACCTCATCCAATCTTCTAGAGAGTTGGGATAGATATATTTTCTATGGGCAACTATTGTCCAAAGACTTTATATAGAAAACAACCTCCATCCAACTTTGATAGCTAGAGCCTTTATAAACAAGGGAAGGATTTTCAACCCCCAACATCCCCAAACTTTGGGCAGAACGATTCTATCCCATTTGACCCATGGTAAGAAATTTCCATCTTTGCTCCCCATTCAGAAAAACCTGCAACATAATTTTTGAATGGAGTTCGAAATCCCAGATGAATCCATGACACAGACATCCATAACACCAAGATAACTTCCAACACATATTTTACAAGCACTAGTCTTCTTGCTTTGGAAAACCATCTCAAGCACTAAACCTTGATTCTCTTCTCTATCTTTACACTTAGCCACAACCAATCAATTTTCCTGTAATCATTTGGTTTCAGATGAAACCCAAATACTTTAGGCCAACCTCGAAATCCAAAGTGTAGAAAGGGAACATGCTTTGTGCATATGAAGCTTCATCCTGTGACAAACCATTTAGGGATAGAGAGGATTTATGAACATTCACTATCATTCGAGTATCCTTCTGGAATAGGCCCATCACTTCCTTGATGGTTTCCAAATCTTTTCTGGACCCATCGTAGAATAGCATCATATCGTCAATGATTAACAAGTGGGCAATAATCAGATCTTTGACCACACATACTCCATGGAGATCACCTCTTCTTTTCACCTCATTTAACTATTTTCTCAGACCTCAACAACCAACAATAAGAGTAGAGGTTATAGAGGGAATCCCTTCCCGAGTCCCATTTGTGCTTGGAAAAAAATTGGATGCATATCCATTTATAAGAATTGCAAACGATACCAAAGATAGATAGATAATCACCCAATTTATGAAAGGCACTTCAAATCCCAAATGTGTGAGTAGAAGCCTAACATAACACCAACTCACCTGATCATATTCTTTTGATAAATCTATCTTTATAACCATCCTATTTCTCTTCCAAGTTTTTAGATTGTGAAAAACTTCCTAGCCAACCCCAATCACTTCATAAATATGCCTATCCTCCAAGAAAGAAACTGTTCATTTTATATATTGTTGGAAAGAATCAACTTTAACATATTAGGGATAATCTTTGCAATGTTATTATAGACACAATTGCAAAGAGATATGGGCCTGAATTCATTAAAAAAATTGGGATCATTGGGATTAAAGCAATGAATGTGGAATTGAAGGAGGGAAGCATTTCCCCGTAAAGGTGAGAGTCTTCAATAACACGAAGAATGTCACAACCCTATATATCAAAGAAATCCAGGTAAAGCATCATTTTCCAACCATATGTGCCTGGAATGTTGTCTTTTTGGAAGCTATGTAGCACCTTTTTCAACAGACTCTAAAACAAGCTCTATCAAATCCCTATTTTCCTCCTAATCAATAAAGCAAGGGAAGACTTGGGTTGTCTAAATTAGTTTTGCAATAGAAACTTCCTAAGGGGCCCTGAAGAGGCTATTGAAGTGGTTCACTCTAAGCCTGGATAAATCCCCAAATGAAGACTCCCTACCTCTTTCCAGATTGTCCAATTCCCATATCATGTTAAGTACCTTTCGCCCCTTAGCATAATTATGATTTTTTTTTTTTTGTATTTTCATCACCACTTTGGAGCTAGATAACATGAACCTTTTGTCTCCACATCTCTTCTTTTTCTCCTAGGATTCTCCTTTCTTTTTCAAGGTGAAAAAACCTTTGATTAGCTTCCTTAGCTATATATCCCCTTCCTTTTGATTCTTCCAAAATATCTAGTTCCACCTCCACAAGTTTGAATGTTTCTTCATCCCTTTCCTTATTTTGGTAGGGCCACATAATTGTGGCCATTTTTGCCCTTTCCAAATTTGATGTGAATTGTTATGCACTTGACCCCCTTGATTTGGATTATATGGGGTCCAATTCTCGATAACCAACTCTCAAAAGGATTGATCTTTTAGCTAGGAGGAATAAATTTTAAAGGATCGCCCAATTTATTTTGATCCCCTATAAGTTATGAAAAATATAGGATGATGATAAAATTCACCTCCAACACCTATCCATTAACGAAACAAAGGAGTCCTATCCATAACAAATTCAACATTGAGAAATTGGTCTATCCTTCTTTCCACTCTTCCTTCACCCGAGCACCAATTTCTCCAAGTTGGTCGATTTTTTATCAAGTACACATAACATAGCTTGTGGTCCTCTAGGAGATGCCTGAAATAATCTGCTTAGGAGTCCACATGAGTATGAGCCCCCCAAAGTTCCGAGGTTCCCATGGAAAAATTAAAATCATCCCCAGTGGCAAGATTGTCATCTCTCTATAAGATCTATTCATCAACCTATCCTAGAACATATATCTATCAAATTTAGTGAATAAAGAAATGAATGTGGAATTAAAGGAGGGAACTGTTTTCCCAGAAAGGTGAGAGTCTTCAACAATGTGAAGGAGGTCACAAACCAATATATCAAAGAAACCCAGGTAAAACATCATTGTCCAAATATATGTGCCTAGGATTTTGTTTTTTTTGAAGTTCTGTAGAACCTTTTGCAACAGGCTCTGAAATATGCTCTATCAAATCCCTATTTTCCTCATGATCAAAAAATCAAGGAAAGAATTGGGTTCACTAGAATGAAAATACCTTCTAGCGGAGGTTTTTGCGGAGGCACCTACAAAATTAGCTCAACTATATGTTTGTGGTAGAGGTCGCTAGCGGATGTTTCTTTGATGATGCGTCTAAATTACTGAAGCACACTGGTGCTTTCTTATCAATACACGCACCAGAGCTGCATATAACATGGTGTACCATATATTTTTTTTGAAAAATAAAAATTCACGGTGTGCTAAATACCATAACAAACCAGTGCTTGAATATTCACTAGCACCAAACTCCTTCATATAGTAAAATGTTGGTGCTATTTTAAAATGACGTTCTAGTGTGTAAATGTATAACAATGCCCCAGGGTGTCATATAAAGCATACCAATAGAAAATTTCTAATTTTTGAGAAAAGATCGGTGCTATTGCAAAACCACAACACCGGTGTGTCTTGATAAAGTACCACAATAATTTTAAATTAAAAGTAAAAAACACGGTGCTTTTGGATGTAGCCCACCCCAGTGCACTTTGAGACACACACCAAAGGAGGGTTGAATAAAAAAAAACCCTCCCAGATGTAATTCTCATTTTTACCATCTACATTGCGGGAGAGTTCTGAAGCGCCAGTGCCACTCTTGTCATGTGCAAGCACCCTAACGTCGCTGCTTCTCTTACTCACCACCTTTCAGTACTGTGCTCACTCTTTAAGTTTCCAATTTTTCAAATGGTGTGAAAATTTGATTTTCTCCATTATGTGTCCACAATGCCTCCCCGACGACCAAATGTCCAGTTAATCTCTATGTTTCTTTCTAATTTAAGTTTTTAGCGGATTAGAATTGAAAATTAGGTTTAACTTTTCATTGTTTTTGCAAAAATGAAAATAAAAATCGATGCACGGTGTGCTCAATTTGTTTGGCTCGCATCGGCAGCAGTGCATCCTATAAATTTACAGGGTGCAGCGTGTTTCAGTGCGTTAACATAATGCACCGCCATTGTGGTAGTGCGTTTTATAAATATAAACACATCATGAAAGATGTGACAAGAGCACTGATGCACAAGTATGTCACATCGCTATGAAAAGTTAAATTTCTGAAACAACTGTGGTGCTTCATACTTATGTGTGCACCGTTACCATTGTGGTTAAAGTTGAAAGCCCACCGGAGCTAGTGCATTACTATGTTTTGAGCACACCGACAATTTTTTTTCTTATATTGAAAGTTATGTTTCCATAGTTATAAGTACATGTTTCATTTAATTTAAAAAAAATGTATTTTATGTATGAGGTTAATGTATTTTATATGTCAATCATGTAGCAGAGACGTTAGCAGAGGGCGCTGCAATAGTAGTAGGAGCAAGAGGTGGAACCATACAATATGGTCCGACCATAGCAGACTAGAGAGAGGGAGAGGGAGTTATACCCTCATCCTGTTACTACAATGACTCTGGTGCTCTTAAGGAATGTAGGCCTCCTCAAGTACTATGAGGAGGGTACATCCCTAAAGGTGCACTCGGTCTTATTGCCACATTTGATCCACCAATGGAATGTCAAACAACAGGTTTTCTGTGTCGGTCCTGAGTTGTGGTATATGCCCACTAACGAGGATATATACTTTATCACTGGCCTATCCAGGAGAGGGGAGGATTTTCCCTAGTTCCTTGATGTCCCCCATGGTGTTGCAGCTGAGAGTCAACTTGCATACACTCTGAGATATGTCGGGCCTCATGTGTTCCATCCATTATATTTTCAGGTCCGTGGTGGACAACTATGAATATATTCTTTTTCTACAAAGGAGGCTAGGTGCCTCTCATTATTAGTCAACACCATTTCACATTCTTGTGGTGATGGGAAACACATTAGTTTCCCTATTTTGTATTATGTTGATTCTTTGATTCAGGTGCCATGTTGCATTAGATGGTCTACCATTTTTTTGAGGCAGTTTTTCACAACTTTAGATAGATATTGTGCGTTGTTGAGACAGGGGTGGGGGACCTTCCCTTTATCTTTTGAGATTTTTTGTTTACTTTTTGAGAGGTTTCCAGAGATGAGGCCTATATTTGATCAACACCCTCTTACGCTGATCACTGAGGCCCAAATGTGCATGTGGGGGAAGATGATGCCCAAGATGGGCATGCCAAAGTTTCAGTCTAGGGTTTCGGATGAGGCACTGGAGAAACTAGCCAGCATGGATGACCATGCATTTGTCGTGTTGGGGTATCCGTATGTGGGGATTGATTGGAGAGGGTGTCCCAACATCTTCTTCACAACAGATGAGCCTCTAGATGATAGAGGAAACATTAGTATTTTCTTTAAATTAATATAGTTTCATTTTCTTGTTTTAATGAATTAGAATAAGATTTATTCTAACACGTCCTTTAACTTGTTTTATTAAATTGTTTATTGAAATTATTTGATTACTTTTCTATACTATATATTTTGTAGACATCGACACATTCTATGTGGACACACCTCCTCCCCCACTTGATGTCGGAGGAGATGAGGAGATGGGTGAGGCCCAAGAGGGTGAGGGTGAGGCACATCCTTAGGGGGGTGTGGGTGTCCGGGGGTAAAGGCCTACTATGCGACGTCAAATGGACTACTATGCTAGATTGATTAGAGTTTTGGTTCAATAGGGAGTCCACCGTACAAGGTATCGAGATATTAGCGCAAATCCGGTGTTCGTGGATCTCTACAGGACCTGTCCACAGGATTTGATGTCTCTTATGTGGCTTTTCACTAGAGTTAGTATGGCATTGACATCGATGAGGGTTGCAGGGCATCATGCAGCAACACATCCATTAGATGATGAGGGTGGTCATGATGATGATGAGAATGTTGATGAGGTGATGATCATGACCATAATGATGAGGATGGTGATGATGATGTTTCTAGTGGCCATGCCACCCCCATTGGATCATGGCCGTGAGGGTGTCAGTGATCCTTCTAGTAGTAAAAATTCTTGTCAGTTGCCTGATGATGTCCAGATAACACATTGGAAAAAATTGAAGTCCACTTGAATGATCTCTTGTCTATTTCAAGCGTAACATAACGTCCCCTGCATTAGGTTTTGATCATAGTGGCTAGCATGACTAGATTGGTTGAACTCAAATTCCACTCCATAGTCATGTGTCGTGCATCCATCATCGACATCCTCCGTGCGAAAATGATGTCCTTATGCCTACATAGATGGGAACAAATGCACCTATAAAAACGTGTAAAAATCACAGTGTCATGTGTCTAATAACCCAAACATAATTAAAAATATAAAATATATCTAGACGTTACAATTCAAAGGTGCAATATGAAGTTAAAACTGTATAGAAAGAGATTATAACTACTGATTTGTTGCACCCAATCCCTATGTTTAGTGCATGCTCTTTAGCACGCGAGTAATGACCATATGCACTGTATTTCTCTTTGAATTGATCAACAACCCAACTGTTAGGGCATGTTATCAACATATTTTCTTTTAAATGATCAAGATAAGGCATACTTCTACCATTCAACTGTTTGAATTCTTTCCCGTCACTGTTCCATTTCCTCCTCTTCTCTTTGTATAATGTGACCCATGGTTGTGTCGCTTCCATATTGTAAAGAATGAATTTGTTGATGGCTTTAATTTATGAATTCACTGATGAAATCAAACCCATATATATATATATATATATATATATATATATATATATATATATATATATATATATAGATATATATATATATATATATATATATATATATATATATATCTATATATATATATGTATATGTATATATATATATGTATATATATATATAGTTATAGTACGTATGAGATCAAAATATGCTTTAATATGAAGTTTAGGGTGAATAGTTATTGTGTAGTAATTTGAAAAATGATAAGCCCGCACTTACTCTTTATCATGCCCCTCTTTCCATTCATTTCAAGAAGCTCCCCTTCTCTTTTGTCTTCATCCCTTTCGTCGTCTCAAGTCACCGCACCTAGTGTGATCCGAATTGGATCCTAAAAACTCTCTAAGTTTTCATGACTATTTCAAATTATGCTAAAAGATTCAAATCATAGAAAAGATTGAAGCTATCAGAAGGAATCCTCATAAAAATTGCAGTTGTGGCCAGAGTGGAGAAACGAGGACCCTCGGTCGAGCGCGTAGACCGTTGGTCCATGGTAAAGCGCAATGGCACAAAATTGGCAAAACCAGAGGCCAGATCAAGAAACAGAGGTGGATCCTGATACGCGATTAGCGTGCACTAATAACGTATCGCAAGGCATCCCCCTTAGTGAAGGAAAGCTCCGAAGTGATCGGATCCGAAATTGCTATAAAATTCGGAAAAGTAACTGTTTCAGTTTCGTAGCGTGGGATTCCCCAAAACCGGTAGGATATCGGAAGGCTTCGAGGTGGTAAGCAGTTTTGACTAAGTCCCGCTCGATGCCACACATTGAGTGACACACATCCGACGGAAGAGAGAGAAAACTGCTCGCATCGGATGGGTAAATGTCGTGTGACTTGTTTGCCCAATATGGAGGATGACCGTAGGATCTGGAGGGTCTAGATCAACAACAGAGATACGTCTCGATGACTGACCAGATTTGACAGGTCAAAAAGCAAGATGACAGCGGATTTGAAGTCCGACGTGGATGATGAGTTGCAAACGATGTTCGCGAGCGATCTTGAAGCAAACAGATTTAACGATCATTCGAGTATGATTCAGGGAATCTAACACCTAGTTTGTTATTAAATAGGTGGCCACCTCCCTGCGAGGCGTTACCCAGTGATGATGACGCAGAGCAGAGGAATTCGAACAGACAGAGGGAAGGAAACCAGAAGGCCAGGAAGCGGAAATGAGCAGTCAAAGAACAGACTGGCTTTAAAGCCACGAACTGACAGAAGCAGAAGGGGGGAAACACATAGAGACACAGAAAGCTAATAGCAGAGAACAGAGAGTAGAAGCCGAGCTGACCTGAAGGCAACATAGAGCCAGACAAAGCCAAAGAGAGTCAGAGAGTCTGTGTACTACATTGAAGGCTTGAGAGGTTCAAGCAGCTCCTCGGCATAGGCCTATCATACTACTGTGACCCTCAGAGGTCGAGTTTCAGTAAGGAGAGTCTGTGCACTCCAGTCCTACTGACTTCATTCTGTTTAGTGAGTCTCAAATCGAGCTCACTGTTGTAAAAACTCTACTTGAAAACATAATAGAGAGGCCACCACTAAAAGGCTGGACCAGGAGACGTAGCCCAACAGCATTGGGTGAACTCCTTATTAAACTTGTTTTGTTTACATGTTTGATTTTTATGTTTTCTCTGATTGCCTCAATGTCTATGTATTCTAGCAATCTTATCGATCCGTTGCATAAGTAACATAGGCACATCCATGCACATAAGTATGTAATACCTTTCATTCTTTGTCCTGGATAAATTCCAAATCATAGTGTGTTGTCAATTTGGTTGATTTATTCACTGGCATAATAGAAAGACCCATATGATATATACCCCTTTGCCATAGACCCCTCGAGTTTTGCCCTTTTTCGAAAAAAACCTTTCAATTTCTTCACGTACCTCTTTAAGAAGAACATCCAAATACAAGAAAAGATATGAACTAATTCAACTTCATATACTAGGTGAATTAGAAGATGAACCTGCAAGTGTAGAAATTTTGAATAATATGACACATATTCAACAGAGATTATCCTGATCATACAATTTAAGCGGAACATGTATAATACATAATCTCCTCTACGTTGATCATCAAATTACAGAAGCAGAAACATCCACAGGCACACATAGAAGCATCAATCAAACTCATAAACACAGTATGTATCCCGGGGAAAGCATCTCGCTAAAAACCCCACACTATCTGTATATTATATTGATTGAATCATGTAACAATACAAAGCATAATACTTCTCACAAGTATCTCCACCTGTTACACACAATACAGCTCAGATTTGATCTCCAAATCTCTCCCGCTGCTTGCCTGCCTCCACTGCTCAAACCTGCTCGAGAACTGATGAGAATTACTTCCCAAACTCGATTTTACACTGCAAAATAGTCACCCACACTATGTTGGACGTGAGCAACAGCTATAATATCATGAAGATACGTGAGCAAACTCATTGGCATACTCAATCCTTTGATTGTGCAAATCATCATGCACAGCTATAGTCACAACTGATAGCAATCTGATCCTCTAACACCTGTCCCTGCTGAACTGAACATGCACTGACATGCAACTGAGTTAACTGATGTATTCTATAGTTGCATTATGAGTTAATAACTTGTGAATTAATTAATAACTAATTCACCCAACTCATCTTTAGTCTATTGATCAGTTAGACTAAATACAACCAGTTTAACAAAGCTAAACTGAACACAACTCCATCAACTGTACCTCCAGTCCACTAAACTCAACTCACTTGAGTTCTAACTGAAGTCATGCATGCAACAACTCAACTGACTCATAAGAAAAACGAATTTCCTTCTGACAGCTGCATGTGCCACTTCCGTAGCTCAAACTGAAGTGCTCCAAGAGAATAAGATTAAGTTTATAGTCCAAATATTATTGTGAGATAATAATATTTGACTTTTCTATTTTTGACTTTGATCACTCACACTGTGATCACTCACACTGTAACCACTCACACTGTGATCACTCACACTTTCATAAAAAATAGAAGTCCATCTATTTTTCCCAACTTGATCAATCATCCATAGACATGATCCATATGTCTAAAAATAGACATAGTCTAAAAATAGACTTGCGCCAAAAATAGCCTGCGGGCCCACTTAGTGAAGGCGACTCTTTTCACTAAGCTCCATCATCTTGTTGCACTCTCAACAAGCATTTCTTGTTGCACACTTTTCAACAGCAAGTCCATGAAACTCGTTAGCAGTTCCTTCTCAAACATACAAACAATCTCAACTATCTCTTGATGCCACTATTGAATGCTAGCCATATGAATATCCTTTGATGTGATCCAACGTACAAATGTAAAAAATTTAGGTATGACATGTCATTGGTCTTGGGGGAAGTCATGGTTCACACACCCACGCACGAGCAAAGGATAATGGCACTACAGAGTAAATAGTATATTATACAAAAATTAATTATAAAATATCCCATTACATAGAAATAAAATAAAACTAAAAAAATCATGTTTTTGACATATGTAATCTTAGAAGTTTCAAATTGTCATGCGATTTTAACCCCGGCAAACGGTCATCCACAGTGAAGCAACGTCATAGTGAAGACCCATATAAAGAAGGCATCCTCACATTCATTATAACTTCCTTTGCCAAAGAAAAATTGTTTGGTCAATTTAATGTTCTTATGTTATTTTATCCTAAAATAATGAATCTATATAAACACTTCGCTGTTATGAAAACAGATTATTGAAATTCAAAAGCTTATATACGAAATATATACAATTTCGATTTTAAAGAGCATGAAAGAAATTTCTAATTACAAATTGCGTAGTGATATAAATTCTAATTCTAAAAAGCATGAAGAGATTAACTGTGATGAAGAGAAAAACATTGAAGGACTAATTTTATTAAACGACTGCAAGCATAACAAAATACAAAATGGTAAACGAAATAATATGAGCTATATGAAATACTAAAAACAACGAAGTAACTAAACTAGAATGCAGTGATAATCGAAAGCAATTGAACGAAAACAATCATAAAGCAATGAAATGAAAATAAACTAAAAACCTTGACTATCTGCAGGGGCCCTCCACATCCAGTAGGTATGATTCACAATCACATACACATTGAATTATAAAGGTAACTTCAAATTAACACAAGAACGAAGGTTTAGTTCACAATTTCTTCAACAATTAACTTAATACTTCCTCTCTGATATCGTTTACAGAGGATACATATTTATATAAAATGCGTGCTCAATCAGTTGAGACTTCTATGCCTATAGGTCTGATGTTCAATCCTAATTCAAATATGAAACTAGACAGGAAAAGCGTTATTTCATCGATTTTCTATTTGGAAAGAAAATCGAGAAAACATGTTGTGCTTGGACTCTTGCTGCTACGTGTTGACCTGTATCTTTGACCGCGCCACTGTGTGATTCCTTTGGTGAACTGGCTCGAGCGAATAGGAGGAGATCCATGAGGGGATCGATCCTCAACTACCCATATGCTTAGTTGCTTCATTAGTGCACCAGAACCCTGCGAACCATGGAGGTAGCTGCAAATTTATAAAATGGTTGCAGAATCATGTTAATTTTGTAGCTAATGCACTCTTTAATATAACAATAAGGAAAATTAACGCATATGAAAAATAAGACATGTAAGAGTTGTTACCTTATCAAAATCTATGATTTATTGCATTTATTGAGTTGATAGTGATGATGAAAAAGAGGAAAATGGTGTCAAAAGGGTGTCAAAACAAAACAGTTATGAAACTCTACAAAAATCATCTTTCTTTAAAATCCATGGGACATCACCGTCTTTGAAAGACCAAGAGGGTCCAGCCTCTCCTCTAGTTTCTTGTCTTGGCCAATGTTTCTTTTTAGTTTTTGAAGAAATAAGATCTTTCTTATCAGCTCATGTGTTACTTTCTTTCGATGATATGACCCTCCATAAAGAATACGAAACATTTTTAAATATATGCATGGGATCTAGTAAGTGGGAAATCTTAAGATGCTCTGAATATGGGAGCTCATAAAACACAAAGTTCCTTTTCATCCCAATTGGAAATTTCTCAACATAGGTGTCGAATAAATCTAGATCATCGAACATAAGCTTCCCATTTAAAGAGAGCATTTATGCAAACTTCTTCTCCTTCTCTATCTCATATGCTCTAAGCCATCCAGCTAGTGTCATTATTGCAAGCCTTTGGGTTCTCTCTCGTTTACCATTGAAAGTGGATGTTTCTCTTCTGTAAGGGGTTTCTTCTAGGAGGAATACCCTGGAGCAGTCATACACTAGCTTTCGAAGGTGTTCGGACCACCTAGCCTTTAGAGAAGGTCCACAACATTTACATCCATGATACATTTTTGTTACAAGACCTACGAAATTATTGTATACATGCCGACATGTGAGTGACCATGAAGCTCTGAACAATTGGAACAAATTAAATTAATATGTGAAACAATATTGTCACTAAACAAGTGAATAATAATGTGATTTACCAGAGAAAACTCCTAAGCTTGGATAATCATGTATGGTGTAAGCACATATTCCATGCAACATAAAACTCCTCTCTATTGCGATGGGTCTTGATACATCATACACACGTATCCCTTCCCATAATTCCTTAGATTCATCTACCAATGGTTGTAAGTAAACATCCATATTCTTCACTTGTCTTCTAGCAAGGACTATGAGAGCCAACATAAGATATTCATTCTTCACAAACAAACTTGGGGGGATATTTTTATTGATCACTACTACGGGCGAAACATAATAGTTGGTGTTTTTGAGGGAATATGGGTTGACGCCATCTATGGCTATGCTAGGTCGTAGACTTCGTACTTCATCCTTGAATTTTTCAGGCCATGTATCCTTTATATGCTTCATGGCTATTGAATCTGTTGGGTATTTACATAACTCCTGGATCACTTATGCGTGAGACATGCCATCCCTACAACATAACTAATTCTTTGCAACGAAAGAGTCTATGAATCCTTGGGATTATAGGCATGTGCCTCAATATATTATGGGGAGGACCTTTTATTTCATGTTTTTTTTGAATTATGGTACTTGTCATGCCCACATTTCAGACATATCTCTTTGTCTGCATATTCTCCTCTATATAGAATAAAATCATTCCGACATGCATGATATTATATGTTATCAACACCCAACATTTTCAACACTTGCTTTGCCTCTTCGGAGCTACCCGAAAAGACATTATCACTTGGAAGAACCTTATCCTTGAATATCCTACAGTTGGTGGGCAATATAATTGTACAATGTTAATATTTAACATTCATAAAAGCGATCATTTTTAAATTTTATCGTTTGACAAAATATAAGGAACTCGATCAATCGTGCAAGTCAAAAAAAAAATCGGAAATAAAAACTTATTAAAATAAAATAATAAACCTAAAAACATATTAATTTTAAAGAAAACCCAGAAACAAGCTAATTACATAAACTTAAACTAAATAATAATCAAAGTATTAATTTTTTTTTTACTAAACCCCTCTCCCTTAAAACATAGACAAATAAAAAACTTAATGATTAATTAAAAAATTTAGAGTAAAGTAAATATACCTATTATATTAGTTGAATAAACAAACTAATAACATTAAATTAAGCAATAATTCAAAATTAACCGAATCAATTTATAAACATAAAGAATTGTATTTAATTATAATAAAAACGTAAAGAATCATTATAATTA
The DNA here is from genome assembly GCA_031772625.1 of Pinus tabuliformis. Classification (NCBI taxonomy): domain Eukaryota; kingdom Viridiplantae; phylum Streptophyta; class Pinopsida; order Pinales; family Pinaceae; genus Pinus; species Pinus tabuliformis. The sequence goes on from CM062816.1 coordinate 771,636,365, forward strand.
AAACTAAGAATATAAAGGGGGAAATTCAAAGCAATTTTAATACATTATTAAAACAATTAAATATTAGAAGTAAATGTATTAACAATAAAAATAATAAAAATAAATTTAAATTAAAATCATTTAGAATCGTCGGATTCTAAACTTGAAAACTCACCTAGCCATATTTATGGATTTCGCTCCTCTTCTTTGTAAATCAGTCTTGATGATGACTCTTGGTCTAGACTAGAAACGTCGACAAATTAAAGATGAAGACTATGGAATATCAGAATTCAGTTTCTCAAAAACCACACCACATAAATCTGCAAACCATTACGTGAATATTGTCGAGAAACATGCATTCGACATGCCAAACTTTTCTTTCACGTTTTATAGCAACATTGTTGTCCACTGCTGAGTAGATTTTAACTTGCCTCTAGGTCCAAAGAGAGGGGTGGTGGAAGTAGATTTCAGGCTTTCGAATAAGGTATAAGTGATATGAGCATCATCCCCTAACTCATTATTTTGGAGTGCATCTAACAACATTTCCTCCATGGTAGTCGTATCCCGTAAGTAGTCATCCATACCAACCTCCATTTGGTTGCCTCCATTGCCAACTTGTGATGAACAACTACTATTGTTGTAGTCATTCCTAATTAGTGAATCTGGACGTTGTGAGCATTGAATAGGTTGTTGATTCAATCATTCTTTGTATGTTTCCTCTCATAGTCTTTCTCTTAATGCAACTGTCTCTCAATTTGAAGTTGTAGTGGGGTGCACCGGAAGATGGTAGGTGGGTCGCTCATCATCACTAGAATCATAATTTCAAAAAATATAGAACGTCATTAGTACAATATCAATGATATTAGCAAGCACGACAATGCAATTGGCTGGTCGAAATTTCAGTATACCAAACAATTATTACCATCGTTAATCTAATATTTTGGCTAGAAGATGCCATGTTCTAATTGACAGGGTGAAGAGGTTGTCAATCTTCCAACTGCTTGCAATATGCTGCTCTTGATAAGAGAATATGGAGTAATATTTTCTGCATCTGAACTCGATTCTGAATATGGATCCTGCAAATAATTTGCATACATTTTTATTCAAATTGACATGGATTAAAAAAATAAATTCAATTAAATAATTGAAATATAAATAAAATCTGAACTTACTCGAGATGGAAAGGGATAACTCCACGAAGGACTTTGATCAACAATATGGAATGAGTTGGAATTTGAAGAATTGACCATTATATATTATTAAGATTTTGTCCTTGTATTTGAGAAAAATAAGAAATAAAATTTTGTGTGAATATCTAAAATTAATCTCAAGGACCATATAACTACAATTTGAATTTCAATATAGTTTTGAAACATTTTTTCAAGAACAAGGCAACTTTAAGCGGAAAATGTATACTATGAACTACTATAATTCATGTGGATGCATCTTAAGAGATTAATATGTCATTCTATGTCAAAATAAAATTTCAGATAGTTTTTTAACCCCACCAATGTGCTAATTAGAATAAACCGCATTCGTCCATTTAAATAATAAGCGCACTAGTGCGTTTAAATAATACCCTAATCGGTTTCTGACATTCTGAAAAAAAAAAAAAAAAAAAAAAAAAAAAAAGAAGAAGAAGAAGAAGAAGAAGAAGAAAGAAAAAGAAAAGAAAAAAGAAAAAAGAAAAAAGAAAAAAGAAAAAAGAAAAAAGAAAAAAGAAAAAAGAAAAAAGAAAAAAGAAAAAAGAAAAAAGAAAAAAGAAAAAAGAAAAAAGAAAAAGAAGAAGTTATCATATCAGTGCTCTTTCACATAAAAACACACTGGTACACAATTATTTCCCAAATTTAGAAAATAAAAACAAGTTACACCATCTTAGTGCTCTTTTAAATATATACCCCACCGTTGTGTTAAAAAAAATAATTGCATCATTTCGTGATTTCGAAAAAAAATTAATCATGTTGGTGCGTTGAAAAAATATGGCGCCTTAGAAATGTTGGTGTGATTTTTATATAAAAGAATTGGTGCACTTGAGTATCAAACACACCAATGTGCAAAGAAATTCAATAAAAAGCGTGATTTTTTTCTTTAAAAAAAATTAAAAGCGAGCGACAATTGATTTTTTGAAATCTAATTTCATAAAGTCTTTTAAATAGTAAAAAGTTATTCACCATTTCATTATTTTACCCAAAATTTCAAGGGAGTGATTTGCAAGAGAGATATACTAGGAGCACTGTGCAACAACAACAAAATACTTGGAGCAACAGAACTATTCAGAAGATCATAAGCTAAAAGGTATGGTGATTCACTCAAAAACCTGCATAGTAAGTTTTAAATTTTATTGTTTATTTTACTAATAAAAAAATTTACAATTTCTGTTAGGGTTTAATTAAAAGAGATATCATTTGCAAGAGAAGATCAGATCAGAGCTGCAAAATATTTTGGATCTGTCAAAAGATCAAAAGTTGAAAGGTATGGTGATTCACTCAAAACCTTAGATAACAAGAATCTTAATTTTTATTGTTAAAATATTTTACAATTTCAGTTATATTTATTCACAATTCAAGATTATTTTTTTTAACCTTGTATAATAAGAATATTATTATAGATTTTATTAGTAAAATTTTTACGATCTCTGTTCCTATTTAAATTTAATTAAAATTCAGAAGAAAAAAAATTCAATACTTACCTTAAACCCTTGTTTTTTCGTACAAAATTTCACTTTAGGGTTTAACTTTCTCTACCACTTCACAATTAGGGTTTTTCAATTTAGGCATTTTAGATTTAATGAGTTTGTGTACTTAAAAGAAATATCATTTGCAAGAGAAGATCAGATCAGAGCTATAAAATATTTTGGATCCGCTGAAAGATCAAAAGTTGAAAGGTATGGTGATTCACTCAAAACCCTAGATAACAAGAATCTTAAATTTTATTGTTAAAATATTTTACAATTTCTGTTAGATTTATTCACAATTCGGGAAAAAAATTAAAAACCCTGTATAATAAAAATTTTACTATAGATTTTACTAGTAATATTTTACGATCTTTGTTCCTATTTAAATTTAATCAAAATTAAGAAAAAATAAAAAAAAGTCAATACTTATCTTAAACCCTTGTTTCTTCCTACAAAGTTTCACATTAGGGTTTAACTTTCTCTACCACTTCACAATTAAGGTTTCTCAATTTCGGCATTTTAGATTTAATGGGTTTATGTACTTACTATATATAGGGTGTTTGACATATAAAATAGGGGGATCACTTATTAAATTAGATCCAAACTTTGTCGACCCTCTCTGATTTTTTTAAAAAGCGGCTATATGTTGCGCGATGCTCCATATGTAACATAACACACTGGTGTTATCTGAGTAAGACAATGCACCAGGGAATTATAACACTTTCAATTCTATCTAGTTTGTTCATCATTGCTCCTAGTGTAATATAACACACTAACGCACCTGTTCCTAACAACACCGTTAAGTCATTGCGGTGCGTTGAGCCTTACAAATCACGTGCCAACCCTCTCTGATCTGAAGAAACAACCATATGTTTTGCGATGCATCCTATATAACATAATGAACCAGGGTTACCTGAGTAACACAAGACACCAATATATTATAACACTTTGGATTATGTGTAGTATTTTCATTGTTGCTTCCGGTGTAATATAACGCATCGAAGCGCCTGTTCCTAATAGCATTGTTAAATCATGCCATTGAGTTTAGCCATACAAATCACACCGTTAACCCTCTCCTTTCTTTTTTAAAAATGACTATATCCTACGCGGTGTTCCCTTTGTAATATAACACACCAGGGCTACCTGAGTATTTCAACACACCGAAATATTATAACACTTTCGATTCTGTCCATTCTGTTCATCATTGCTGCTAGTGTAATATAACACACCAAAACGTTTGTTCCTGATAACACTGTTAAATCATTGCGGTGCGTTTAGCCTTACAAATCACACCGTCCTCTTTTAAAATTAATTTTCCATGACGATGCTGAATAATTAAAATCGCACCTAAGGGTGCATTTAGCCTTACAAATCACACTGTCCTAATTTAAAATTAATTTTCCATGACGATGTTGAATAATTAAAATTTCAGTGCATTTATTAAACACAACAGTTACTAGAGATTTATTTATTTATTTATTTGTAAAATATATCTACTAGTTTATGTATTGAATGATACATGTTGTATATTGATAAAAAGTGTCTCATAAGGTCTCAAGTAACAAAAATATTCATCGACACAATGACAACACATACAAAAAATCAGAGAATGCAAGTTATTTGTAAATTCTTTACAAAATTAATATGTTTGAAATATATGTAAGTTTAACTAATATTTATTAGTTGGTGTGTGTCATGCAGAGCCACAAAATGAAGAAGTTCGATAAGGTTATTTCTGAATTCAGACTTCTATGATCCATATTGAATAATTAAGAAAATATTTTCTAATCTAAGTGCAGAAGAGCGTAAAAACCTGATAGAAAAATTGTAGAATGATGAATCAGGTGAATGCAAAATTACTATTCATATGAGTTTTTATTTTTATTTCTTTGAATTCCCATTAACAATAAATTGAAGACTATTAGATAACATGTTTCAAACCATATATTAATTCATATATGTTTAACGTTCTACAAGGAGCAACAACAAAGGAAAAGATCAATGTTGTTCTAAGAAAAGAAAAATTATGGAACATGTAAATGATGATGAATTGGTCCTTAGCTCATCTGGAGTAGTGTTCAAAGTTAATGAAAGGGGGGAATTTTTTTACAGGACTATGAAGGATCTAGTGGAATGAATGTATAGACGTACTTTCCACTTACAATACAAAAATCAATGCAATGATTCTAAGAAGAAAATTATATCTAAGCTACAGGAAACATTTCGAGAGCAATGGTGAATGGGACATGTCAGACTTGTAATAGTAAAAACATACAACAACAAAAAAGAATCATTCAAAAGGAAATATTCCTAATTGTATAAAATGATTTCTAGAATTATATGTATAGATTATTACAAACCATTAATTTATTAATATTGATTTTGTTATATTTAGTTTTCATATATCATTATAAAAATAATTTATTACTTTTTTTTTGGGAAGATTATGAAAATCCCAAATGATCAACGCGCTTATAGATGAAACATGCTAGTAGGAATGTCCAAAAAAGTGTATAAGGAGATGGTCAAAAAATGGACATAATTGCATCACAAAAGGAGCCATATCTAAAACAACGTGCTTTAAATTTATGTAAGCACGATTGGCTTTGTACATATAAAAAATAATTTGGCATTAAATATTAATTTTCAGGTATTTTCTTCTAGAAAATAAAACAAGATGGGAACTCATTCAACACATAAAACAGGACGGCAAGGAAGAAAATGATTGATTTCAAAGTTTGTGAGTAATTGTTAATATTTCCTTAACAACTCAATGTTTCATTTTTGAACATTTTAAGTAGTTTTACAACAACAATCCTTGAATTTATTCAAATAGGTGCTAACATACAAAAAAGAGCCATAAGAAGAATTGATTCACATTAGGTTAAATAACGATTGTGAGTATATGTTGACATATCAAAAATTAATTGTGGAATTTGTAAGTATCTATGTTCTTTTACTTCTCTGAGTTTATAATTAATACAACAAAATAATCCTTTATATTAAATCTATGATTTATAAGGGGGTTTGAAACATACAGGAAACATAGTATGGAACTATGCCAGCAGAAGACTTGTTGCAACAAGGCATTACACGTGGTTTTGACACCATGTGCATAGTTTATGAGTCACTTCTTGCTATGGTACATTTCTATTTGATCTATTTCTATTTTGATTGACCCTGGATATAACCAATGTAGATACACTCATTACACTTTATTTTTATGTTTGCAGATGGAACAAGATCAAGAAGATGAAAACAATCGATGCAATCAACAAAACATTCCTCCAAATAACCCAAGTCATGGAAGTAGCTCGAGCACTGACAATAGTTCCAACGAAGAATGATGATATATTTGGATACCAATGCAACCTGTTGTATTTTTTGAAATAATTATCTGTAAAAATCAGGCATTTTGTTTAACATAAACATAGACATAGTGTTCCAACTGAAAGACAAGGGGTTACCAATAACAATACCATTTTGTATGACAAAGAGCCTTTTATTGATATATTATTAAAATGCATTTTAATTTATTCTATTGTGTTATCCAATGTCTTTGTGAAATGTTACACCACTAATTCAATATATGAATGATTAAATATTATAATGAAGAGATGCGAAATCTAATAATATAACAAATTAATCCAAATTTCATATACAAATGAAATAATCAAATATTAATTTATATGAATATTGTTATAAGATATATGTTGATTTCTCAATGAATAACAAATTAAAAAAAATACAATAATTGCACTGTCACAGGTCGATGGTCTCCAAAAAAGAGAAAATCTCATATAAAAACACCAGTGCGTCCATAACATAAAAATGCACCAGTGCTTCTTTAAATAAAATCATCGTGACACCATCTTTCAGGATAACCAATGTTTTTTTGATAAATGACAGCGCCGGGGCTTTTAAGTCTTCAAGCACCAACATTGTTTCTAATTAATGCCCCGATGCATTGTAACTCTTAATGCACCAATGCTTTCATAGAACTAGCACCCCCTGGATCTACAAAATATTATTTCCATTCCTAGTGCACTATTAAAATTAACAACATTACATGCTCGATATAACAAATGCACTAGTGCGTTTATGTAACAAGGCGTTTTGGTGCTGCATGTTTAAGAGAAAGCACCAGAATTGAAATTACTTTTTCCGTGCCCCAGAGCCATTCCTTCATCAAAGAGGCACCGAGGCTTTTTTTATATAAGCACTGACGCGGTATGAATTTCAAGGTCTGGTTCTCTTTGAGTTGAATGCACTAAGATTTTTTTTATTGCAAGCATTGGGGTGGTATACATTTCAGGTTCCTGTGCTCTTTTAATTAAATGCCTTGGTGCTTTTAATTATGGATAAAGCCTGGTGCATTTATATAAGTAGTGCACTAGGGCTTCATGTTCCATAATAGTAGCCTTTTTTACCCTTTTCAAATTTGTTGTGAACTGGTATGCACTTGACCCCCCTTATTTGGATTATAGGGGATCCAATTCTCGATAACCAACTCTTTAAAGGACTCATGTTTAAGATAGGAAGAATAAATTTGAAAGGACCAACCAATTTATTTTGATCCCCTCTAGGTTCTTAAAAGATAGGTTGATGATCAAATTCACCTCCAACACTTATCCATTGATGAAACAAAGGAGTCCTATCCATAACAAATTTAGTCATGAGAAATTGTTCGATCCTTCTTGCCACTCTTGCTTCACTCGAGCGTCGATTTCTTAAGTTGGCTTATTTTTAATTAAGTACACATAACATAGCTTGTGGTCCTTTAGGAGATGCTTGAAATACTCTACCTAGGAGTCCACATGAGTATGAGCCCCCAAAAATTTTGAGGTTCCCAAGGAAAGATTCAAATCACCCCCAAGTGACAAGATTGTCATCTCTCATATAAGATTTATTCATCAACCTATCCAAGAATAGAGATCTATCCTGACAGGGACAGTAGATGTTTAGCACCTTCATTTCATTTCCCAATCCAATAGAGAAAATGTCAACTCCTAGGATCATGTTTGCGCCCCCAGGAGCCCATCAATTTAATATATTTTTTATTTAGGACGATCGCCAACCCCCCTGCCACCCCCCCACATTTTCCTTTGCCATTTGAAGCAACAAAGCACCAACCAAGGAATAAATATTCCATAACACCCTTAACCAAACCGATTCCCCTAATGTTTATTGAAGAAAAATGACATCTTGTTGTTCCCTAAACTATTCTAGTTATAAGAACAATTCAAGGAGGCATTCAATGATGATATGTATCCTCCCGCTTTAGGCCAGAATGAATGGTCTCCCTTGCCTTAGGAGGTATTCCCTATAACTAACTCATAAATATATTCTAATAAGAAAATATATATAACCAAATTACAAATATTTTAAATAGAGGTGTAAAATGGTGAGGCTTACAAGTGGAAGAAACTTGCGCATTGCACATAATTGTGGATTACTTATTAAGACCTTAACCATGCAATAAAAAACCAACATCCCACAAAACTAAAAAGCAACGTAATGAATTAATTTTAAATAAAAGAGGGGAAAAATAGTTTACTAATATCTTTTATTAATTACTTAGAACCTTAGAAAGTATAAATATCACAGTATCAGGTATTGACCCATTTAAACACTTAACCAGAGAAAAAGAAGTGGAAACAATTACCTACTAATAATATAAATATTAGCATACAAGTATTTCTTTTATGAATTGCAATAATTCAATTTTGATCAAGTCGAATATCACCTACTGTCATGCGGAAAGAGTCGTTAGTGCGGACAGAACCGACCTCCCTAGAAGCAAAAGCTTTCTAGTGACAAACAAGACAAATAAAGCTACCTTTCTCTAAACATGCATTGCAAATACAAGTAATCAGGGGATCTTTAACATACCTTTAGTCCAACGCTTTGCAGTAGTCCAGCCTCGCCGATCCGGATGAGCTCCTCCTTCTCTTCGAAACCTGCATTCACTAACAAGCCAAAAGATTAAATAGCACCTGATAAACTCATAAAACAATACATATCTATCATATAGACCAAGGAGTATATGAAACAAACCATGAATAATAATCTGTTGAGAAAAATAAGTTCATTTGCATTAAAAGGTAACAAAAGGAACCATTACAACCTGAGCCTTGGTGTTGTGCAAGTCCCTCCTAGGGTCCAGCAAGAGTTTTCCTTTACTTTGATCAGCTCACCCACTCTCAAATAAGGCTAGGAAAGGATGGGAATCTCTCCTCTCAAGCTTTACAAGGGAGTCCTAATTCCAGCAGCATCTACCCTTAGGAATGTTCAGCTTTCAACCTCTCCTCCCTCTGGCCCAATGCATGTATTTATAGTGCTCTAGAGGAAGTTATTCAGGTCCACCATCAATGGGATAAGCCCCTCTTTGGATGGGATAGCTCCCCTCTTGATGGGATAAGTTCCTCTTTGGTAGGGATACATGAACCATCTGGAGGCGCTTCATACACGTCAAACAAGCTTCTAGAATGCTCTAGAAATGACCACAAGTAACTTTTTTGGAGTGAAACTTGCGCCTTTTGACCTTTACAGGAGTACGCACCCATTGCTTTACATACAGAGCGTACAAGTACGCAGGTATTGTGAACTTGGAGTGCGTACACGCAGGTAAGGCTAAGAGAAACTGCGTACCCAGAGATATATAGATTTTTAATGACTTTCTCTCTTTCTTGAAGTTTGACATGGAGAGTAGAGGTTGTAGAAATTTTGAATAATTTAACACATATTCAATGGAGATTATCCTGATCATGTACTAATGCGGAAAACATACACAATACATAAGCTCCTCTACGTTGATCAAGAATATAGCAGCATCAATAACAATAAAACATCAAGAGCATTCACACATTAACACAGTATGTATCACGGGGAAAGCATCTCGCTAAAAACCCCACACTATCTGTATATTAATGATTGAGTCATGTAAAATTACACAGCATAATACTTCTCACAAGTATCTCCACCTCTGTTACACACAATACAGCTCAGATCTGATCTCCAAATCTCTTCCACTGCTTGCCTGCCTCCACTGCTCAATACCTGCTCAAGAACTGATGAGAATTGCTTCCCAAACTCGATTTTCACCTGCAAAATAGTCACTCACTCTTTGTTGGACGTGAGCAAAGGCTAAAATGTGGGCCAAATACGTGAGCAAACTCATTGGCATACTCAATCCTTTGATTGTGCAAGATCTGGTGCACAACTATAGTCACAACTGATAGCAATCTGATTCTCTACCACCTGTCCCTGTTGAACTGAACATGCACTGACATGCAACTGAGTTAACTGATGTATTCTTTAGTTGTATTATGAGTTAATAATTAGTTTAACAACTCATCATTAGTCTATCTGCAGTTAGACTAACTACAACCAGTTTAACTAAGTTAAACTGAACACAACTCCATCAACTGTACCTCCAGTCCACTAAACTCAACTCACTTGAGTTCTAACTGAAGTCATGCATGCAACAACTCAACTGACTCATAAAAAAAACGAATTTCCTTCTGACAGCTGCATGTGCCACTTCCGTAGCTCAAACTGAAGTGCTCCAAGAGAATAAGATTAAGTTTATAGTCCAAATATTATTGTGAGATAATAATATTTGACTTTTCTATTTTTGACAGCCAGTCTAAAAATAGACTTGATCACTCACACTGTGATCACTCACACTTTCATCAAAAATAGAAGTCCATCTATTTTTTCCCAACTTGATCAATCATCCATAAACATAGACATGATCCATATGTCTAAAAATAGACATAGTCTAAAAATAGACTTGCGCCAAAAATAGCCTGCGGGCCCACTTAGTGAAGGCGACTCTTTTCACTAAGCTCCATCATCTTGTTGCAATCTCAACACTCCCTCTCGACAAGATATGGATTATCAACAACCCCTATCCTGCCTCGGTGGTACTCGAATTTTCTCCTGGTGAGAGCCTTCGTCAGAATATCAGCATCCTGATCCTCCGTTGGAATGTACGAAAGTAACATGATCCTCCGCTGCACACAATCTCTGATATGATGGTACCTGATGTCAATATGTTTAGATCTATCATGAAATACAGGATTAGCCGAGAGTTTAATGCAACTCTGGTTATCACAGTAAATCACAGTAGGATCCAAATGAGAACCGAACAAACCAACCAGGATCTTCCTCATCCATATAGCCTCGCATGCAGCCAAACTTGCTGCCATATACTCGGCCTCCGCTGAACTGAGTGCCACGGATCTCTGCTTCCTACTGTACCAAGAAACTGCTGTCGATCCGATACTGAAGACCCCTCCTGATGTGCTCTTTCTGTCTGTTGGGCTCCCTGCCCAATCTGCATCCGTGAAGCCACATAGCTTCACCTCATCCTCCTGTCTGTACCAAGATCCATATCCCGATGTGCCTCTCAAGTGGCTCAATACATGCTTGCCCGCCTTCCAGAAGAGCTTGGTAGGCTTAACCATAGCTTGTGAAAGTTGGTTAACTGCATAGCATATATCAGGTCGTGTATTGACCAAATACATCAGCGACCCCACCAACTGTCGATAAACAGTGGCATCCACTTCTTCTCCCGAAGTGGCATCCTCCTTCCTCCAACCTCCAGGAAGAGGAGTATCAACAGGCTTGCAGCCATGCATGTTGAACTTCTCCAGTATCTCCCGAGCATACTTGCCCTGAGAAACAAACAGTCCACCACTGCGCTGCCATATTTCCAATCCTAGGAAATAGTGAAGGAGGCCCAAATCCTTCATCTCAAACTCTGTAGCAAGATCCTTCTTGCATGACAGTATCAACAGCTCATCACCCGTTAGAATCAAATCATCAACATACAGTACAATGATAAGCAACTTACCCTCCACCACAATCTGGTATAGGTTCGGATCCGCCTCGCTCTTGGAGAATCCAAGTCCTGTGAAATAGCTGTCTATCCGTGTGTACCAAGCACGTGGTGCTTGCTTCAACCCATACAGCGCTCTCTTGAGCCTGCACACATGCGACTCGCTGCTGAAGACTTCAAAGCCTTCGGGTTGCTCAATGTACACCTCCTCCTCAATGACTCCGTTGAGGAACGCAGTCTTCACATCCATCTGATGAATGTGCCATCCCATCTGCGCTGAGAGAGCAAGAATCGTCCGTATGGAAGAATACCTTGCGACAGGTGCAAAGGTCTCCTCATAATCGATCCCCTCAATCTGTGAAAAGCCTCGGGCAACAAATCTTGCCTTGTACTTCTCCACACTCCCGTCAGCTGCCTGCTTAACTTTGTAGATCCATCTCAAACCCACCACTGATTTCCCTTCCGGTCTAGGAACAATCTCCCATGCACTGTTTCTGACAATAGAATCATACTCTTCCACCATGGCGTCTACCCATGCGGGATCCTCCACAGCGTCCTCGAAAGAGGATGGCTCAGTCACAACACACTTGCTCATAAGAGCCATGTATCCAGTGTACCGATCAGGTGACTGTCTCTGCCTGCGTTGGGCTGTAGGTGGTCCTACAACTTTCTCTGCATCTTGAGCCAGTCGCTCAGCTTCTGTCAAGCGCTTTCGCCCTCTGATGGTTGGCGCTGCATGAGTGGTCTCTTCCACTCCATGAACCTCGTCCTGTGGCTGATCCACGTCCTGAAGCTCATCCTTAGGAACTAATAGCTCCTCATCTGCATGCAAGTGTAGCTCCCTCTCAAGCGAACACTTCATGGCTTTCTCCTCCTGAAATTTTATATCCCGTCGCACAACAGTTTTACCACTGTCTGGCAAATACACACGATAGTTGTGGGGTGTATCAGTGTACCCCACAAATATCCCAACCTCTGCAGTCAGCTCCAACTTCTTTCTGGCATCCTTCGTCACATGCATGTAAACGTTAGCACCAAAAATCCTCAAATGAGAAAGATCAGGCTTCTTACCAGAATAAGCCTCCTCGGGTGTACTCATGCCAAGTATCCTATGAGGACAACGGTTCTGCACATAAACTGCTGTATTGCATGCTTCCGCCCACAAGTGAAGGGGTAGGCCCTGATCATGCAACATTGCCCGTGCAGCACCCACAATCGTTCTGTTCTTCCGCTCAGCTACCCCGTTCTGCTGTGGGTTATGGGGAGCTATGAGCTCTCTACGAATCCCTTCTGCCTTGCAGAAATCCTTGAACTCGTCCGAGATGTATTCACCACCATTATCGCTCCTAAGAGCCTTCACCTTCTTCCCCGACTCCTTCTCGACCAGTGCTTTGAATTCACAGAACTTTGAATATGTCTCGCTCTTCTTCTGCATGAAGAAGATCCAGCACTTACGAGAGAAATCATCAACAAAAATCACATAATACCTGTGTTTTGCTGTCGAAGCAACTGAGAAAGGTCCACACACGTCTGTGTGAATTCTCTCAAGGATCGTCGTGGCGCGACTATCCTTCTCGTGAAAGGTGGCTTTCACAAACTTCCCCAAAGTACACCCCTTGCATTGATCTGACTGTGCAAGTGTGCCTTTAGGAAGCCCTGTAGTGATCTGCTGCAGTATCTTCAAGGCTCCATGGTGAAGGTGACCCAATCTCCTGTGCCACAACTCGCCATCATCCCGGCTCACCAATCCTTCTGCCTTGCCTGCCATTGCTGCGCATCCATCTACATGCAACTGATAAAGGTTCCTCACTCGAACCCCTATCTTCCGGGTCTCACCAGTTGTCTTGCTGCGCAGGAAAGCCTTTCCCTCGCTGAAAAAAACATCATACCCCTTGTCTTCTAACATCGCCACTGAGATGAGATTCTTCTTCAATCCTGGAACATGCATGACTTCCTTCAATACAAAGGGTTTACCAGACTCCCTCTCAAAGGAAATGGTACCGATACCGGTCGCACTGTATCTACCATCATCGCCCATCTCGATGTGCACTCCAAGATCTTTGTCCTCCAGATCATAGAACACATCTCTATCTCCCGTCATGTGAAAAGACGCACCACTGTCCAGGAACCACACTGATCCCATCACACTTGAAACCAAGCATGCGATCAATGAAATATCAAGCTCAAACTGAGAAGCTAAAGCCTCTCCCCCTGCAGGTCCAGCAGCTTGCTTGTTCTTCTTCTTCTGTGGACAATTTGTGGCATAGTGTCCATGCTGGTGACAGTGAAAACACTTCACTTTGGACATATCCTGCTTCTTGCCTTTCGCACTAGACTGAGAAGCTTTCTTGTTCTTCCCCTTCTTTGCTTTGGCAGCCAAAGCACAATTCTCTTCATCAGATACCTTTGATGAAGATCCATTCTCACCTTTATTGTTATTGAGTTTATCCTTGAGCGCCAGGTCGCTCTTGCTTTGGAATAACATTCGCAATCTGTTGAAAGACATTTCAACAACACTGTTGCAAATTCGAATTCCACCAGCAACCAACTCAACTGCTTCCGATCTAGAATTCGTGAGTAAACACTTCCTGAATAGTAGATCTGATGATCAACCCTCGCTTGATATCCTGTAAAAATCTCTTCTACAAATCAAGCTGCTCCGATACCATGTAGAAACTTTTTCTACAATTATCTAGCTCCGATACCATGTAGAAACTTTTTCTACAATTATCTAGCTCCGATACCATGTAGAAATTTTGAATAATTTAACACATATTCAATGGAGATTATCCTGATCATGTACTAATGCGGAAAACATACACAATACATAAGCTCCTCTACGTTGATCAAGAATATAGCAGCATCAATAACAATAAAACATCAAGAGCATTCACACATTAACACAGTATGTATCACGGGGAAAGCATCTCACTAAAAACCCCACACTATCTGTATATTAATGATTGAGTCATGTAAAATTACACAGCATAATACTTCTCACAAGTATCTCCACCTCTGTTACACACAATACAGCTCAGATCTGATCTCCAAATCTCTTCCACTGCTTGCCTGCCTCCACTGCTCAATACCTGCTCAAGAACTGATGAGAATTGCTTCCCAAACTCGATTTTCACCTGCAAAATAGTCACTCACTCTTTGTTGGACGTGAGCAAAGGCTAAAATGTGGGCCAAATACGTGAGCAAACTCATTGGCATACTCAATCCTTTGATTGTGCAAGATCTGGTGCACAACTATAGTCACAATTGATAGCAATATGATTCTCTACCACCTGTCCCTGTTGAACTGAACATGCACTGACATGCAACTGAGTTAACTGATGTATTCTTTAGTTGTATTATGAGTTAATAATTAGTTTAACAACTCATCATTAGTCTATCTGCAGTTAGACTAACTACAACCAGTTTAACTAAGTTAAACTGAACACAACTCCATCAACTGTACCTCCAGTCCACTAAACTCAACTCACTTGAGTTCTAACTGAAGTCATGCATGCAACAACTCAACTGACTCATAAGAAAAACGAATTTCCTTCTGACAGCTGCATGTGCCACTTCCGTAGCTCAAACTGAAGTGCTCCAAGAGAATAAGATTAAGTTTATAGTCCAAATATTATTGTGAGATAATAATATTTGACTTTTCTATTTTTGACAGCCAGTCTAAAAATAGACTTGATCACTCACACTGTGATCACTCACACTTTCATCAAAAATAGAAGTCCATCTATTTTTTCCCAACTTGATCAATCATCCATAAACATAGACATGATCCATATGTCTAAAAATAGACATAGTCTAAAAATAGACTTGCGCCAAAAATAGCCTGCGGGCCCACTTAGTGAAGGCGACTCTTTTCACTAAGCTCCATCATCTTGTTGCAATCTCAACAGAGGTATGAGGCTTGCCAAGGAGGATAGTATGACAGTTGATGGAGCCATACTAACTGCAAATAGTCACGGTGACAAATTTTAGTGTAACAGATTGCCCCTTAAAGTGCGAAGCCTGTAGTAGATAAGGGTTTCATATCATCTAGGAAGGGTGAAGTACTTTATCATTTCAAGGATTATCTTGTGGAGAGCCCAGTCGGAACCTGCAAGTATTCAACACAAAATACATATATATGATCATATCATCGCTAAGGTAGGCATTCCCATACTCAGATTGAAAACTTTAACTAATTGACTATCTACTGCTCTGATACAGGAATGATTCTGCAGTACATCATAATCATAGACTTTTGTAGACACAGTATGGACGCAGCCATCTGTTTATAGTTAGTCTACTGTATAATGTATACAAAACTCCTCGCAGCCTGGATGGTGGAAACTAGATCCAAGGTCTTCATTTCTACTTCCCGAACAGGTACGATTCTATCCATGCGAATAAATGAGTTGATGTCGAACATGGTAGAAACCACTTGATTACCAGTCAATGATGTAAACTGTTAACAAGCGTGAGAGAGACCACCAATGATGTCAATGGTTCTCAAAGTACCCAGTACAATCCATGAGATGTGAATGAATGAGTTGATGTCGAACATTTCACGGAATCCTTCGATCGAAAGTCAATGATGTAAACTGTCGTCAAAGGCGAGAAACCTGCCATTGATGCATGCAGACTTCAAGGTACTGACGATTCCTAGGTCATCTTTCTAGATAATGTGCTAATGTCGATAGAAAGCGACCCGTTGCAGGCAAGCCCACAACACGAAATCATAGATCAAGTTGAAGAAATGTAGCTGTAAGGACTGACTCAGGGATGGTCAAAATGGATGACGAGTATTTTGCAGATGAATGCTTATTGTAGAGACCTCTTGAACACATAACGACAAGACAGATGGCTTGGTAATATTTGACCCAAAGTTAATACCCAGCTAAAGACTTTCAATGTGGTTTGATCAACTGTGAGGCAAAGGATTTCCCAACCCAGGTGAATGAGAAGTGTCGTGTTCAAGAGCGGTAATAAGGCTTCTTTTGAGACAAAGGATAACAAATGGGCTCATTTTTCTCTCTTTTCCCTCACCATTTCTGGCAAGTACCTCTTTATTTTTTACAAGCTTGAGGAGGATAACATATGCTTGATTATAAGCTCATCCTTCGGATGAGTCCAACTTAGTTTTGATTCGAACCCTAAGAAGGAGCGGTCCGTTCCTGTTTGTAATCAAACAGGTCCTTTACTGTGAAATTTTAACGAGTCCAGTATAGGAGAAACTCAGCGTTTTTCATTTTTAGAGAGTCTGAAAAAACTTAAGAAGACTCCAGGTTGAACTTTTTCGTAAAGTTGTGTCTCCCAAGCCCGAAAAAGTATAAAATAATACTTGAGAGAACCGCTTAGTCTTGTGACCAAGGAGTACTTTCATGATTAGTGCCTTCGACCTGAAAAGTAAAAAGCGAT
The DNA here is from genome assembly GCA_031772625.1 of Pinus tabuliformis. Classification (NCBI taxonomy): domain Eukaryota; kingdom Viridiplantae; phylum Streptophyta; class Pinopsida; order Pinales; family Pinaceae; genus Pinus; species Pinus tabuliformis. The sequence continues at coordinate 771,653,275 of CM062816.1, forward strand.
CAAGGACACGTCGTTTTATTTCCGTATCGAGTTTGAAACGACAAAAACCCGGCAATCTTTTCCTGTTTTTACGGTCATAAAAGAGCTATAAGGGGACCGTATTTTAATTCCGTTTTAACGAGTGTAAAAGAAACGCTCGACAATCTTTTCATGTTTTAGGAGTCAGAAAAGGGCTTAAAAGAGAACTCCGAGGTTTCACTTTTTCATAAGTTTTGACGAGTTCGAAAAAGGGATAAAAAGTCATGGTTTTCACTTTTTCGCAAATTTTAATGAGTTCGAAAAAGGGATAAAAATGTACTCATATGGCCGACTTTCAATTTAATTTACGAGCAGGAAAAGACGGAAAGAACTCGGCATTTTCATTTTTTTTACGAGAATGAAAGATAGCAAAATAATCTCGAGATTTTCATGAGTTTAACGAGTCTTGAAAATAACTGAAATTGACTCGAGATAGGTTTCTTTTTTGCAAAAGCTTGAAACAGAGAAAAACTATGCTTCAAAGTAGTTTCATTTTTACACAAGCTTGAAACAGAGAGAAAACTGTGCTTGATGCCCCCTAAGCATAACTGCTAGAGCACATGCCCCCCAGCTTCATTTCATTCAACCAGTTGGATGAAATGAAGGTTGAGTACGAGATCATTTGAAAGACTCGACCCAAAACTATAAGAAAATTATGCAAAACACTGAAATAACTAACGTAAATATACAACTTAACATTTATGAGATCTAGTCAAACTCTCGACTCAAGTAGAGGAGGATTTGTTTCATTTTTTAACGAGCTTGACACAGGAAAAGAACTATGCTCGGATTCGGTTTCATGTTTATGCAAGCTTGAAACAAAAAACTATGCTTGTTATAAGTTCGCATGCCCCTAGCATAATGACGCCAATCGAGGTACATGCCCCCCAAGCTTCATTGCATTCAATGAGGTGGATGGAATGAAGCTTTACTTTCAAGATCTTGGAAAGACTTGTGGGAGTTGTTTCATTTTTTAGTGAGGTTGACACAGGAAAATAACTGTCCTCAAAACCCTTGTTTCATTTTTTAAACGAGGTTGAGAGAGGAACAAACTATCCTCGTACACACTGATTCATTTTTTAACGAGGTTGACACAGTAAAAGGAACTTTCCTCGTACTCACTGATTCATTTTTTAACGAGGTCGACACAGTAAAAGGAACTTTCCTCACTACATCCAGTTTCATTTTTTAACGAGGTTGAGAGAGGAACAAACTATCCTCGTACACACTGATTCATTTTTTAACCAGGTTGACGCAGTAAAAGGAACTATCCTCAAAAACCTACTTTCTACAATCTACCTACATATCCTAAAATCTACCTAATTCATTTTTTAATGAGGTTGACTCAGTAAAAGAACTATCCTCATACTAGCCTGTTTCATTTTTTAACAAGGTTGATACAGGAAAAACTATCCTCGTAAAGAGTCGTTAGTGCGGACAGAAAAGGGCTTAAAAGAGAACAGGCTAGTGCGGAAAGAGTCGTTAGTGCGGACAGAACCGACCTCCCTAGAAGCAAAAGCTTTCTAGTGACAAACAAGACAAATAAAGCTACCTTTCTCTAAACATGCATTGCAAATACAAGTAATCAGGGGATCTTTAACATACCTTTAGTCCAACGCTTTGTAGTAGTCCAGCCTCGCCGATCCGGATGAGCTCCTCCTTCTCTTCGAAACCTGCATTCACTAACAAGCCAAAAGATTAAATAGCACCTGATAAACTCATAAAACAATACATATCTATCATATATACCAAGGAGTATATGAAACAAACCATGAATAATAATCTGTTGAGAAAAATAAGTTCATTTGCATTAAAAGGTAACAAAAGGAACCATTACAACCTGAGCCTTGGTGTTGTGCAAGTCCCTCCTAGGGTCCAGCAAGAGTTTTCCTTTACTTTGATCAGCTCACCCACTCTCAAATAAGGCTAGGAAAGGATGGGAATCTCTCCTCTCAAGCTTCACAAGGGAGTCCTAATTCCAGCAGCATCTACCCTTAGGAATGTTCAACTTTCAACCTCTCCTCCCTCTGGCCCAATGCCTGTATTTATAGTGCTCTAGAGGAAGTTATTCAGGTCCACCATCAATGGGATAAGCCCCTCTTTGGATGGGATATCTCCCCTCTTGATGGGATAAGTTCCTCTTTGGTAGGGATACATGAACCATCTGGAGGCGCTTCATACACGTCAAACAAGCTTCTAGAATGCTCTAGAAATGACCACAAGTAACTTTTTTGGAGTGAAACTTGCGCCTTTTGACCTTTATAGGAGTACGCACCCATTGATTTACATACAGAGCGTAAAAGTACGCGGGTATTGTGAACTTGGAGTGCGTACACGCAGGTAAGGCTAAGAGAAACTGCGTACCCAGAGATATATAGATTTTTAATGACTTTCTCTCTTTCTTGAAGTTTGACATGGAGAGCAGAGGTATGAGGCTTTCCAAGGAGGATAGTATGACAGTTGATGGAGCCATACTAACTGCAAATAGTCACGGTGACAAATTTTAGTGTAACACCTACAATAGTTATTAGGGTCTATACATTGGTCTAGGATATATTTTTCATAAAATGTTAAAACATAATAACAACTTTAACCATTTGAAATTCCATGATAACAAATCATGTAAACATATATGTTCATTTATTTCCGATAATATTGACATATGGGAGAAAATAACATAGTAGTATATGATGTTTTACACAATTGATAAGGTCAATCATACAAACTAGAGCATAAACCAATATGTAATCACATAAAGAAAATAAAAGAACACTATAGAGACATTATATTCAGAATTGCATGAATAAGATCATAACAACATAAAAATTAGTGCATGTAAACGGTACATTTAGACCATTTTAATAACAAGTTTCTTCTCATCAATAAGTCGACCCCCTCATATGAGAAACAAGGTCATTATATAAAAATGTAAATAGTTGTCATCGGAACTGTCTTTGTAACTAATAAGTTAAAACAAGTAAATAAAAATAATTTATAGTTTAACTCTGAGAAACATTCCTGTCCTTGGCAGGGATTTTAGAAGTTGTTGGTTTTTCTTCAAAATAATAATAGGTATGAGAATCTCTGGGATCACCATGTTCTTTCTCTTGGGTTATGAAAAATGACCATTGCTTCAATGTTTGAGTCTTCAACATTTTTAATAATGGATTGCAGTGGTGGAATTGGAGCAATTGTCTATAGAGTTGAACTAGGAAAATAAGTTCATTCAAATCCCTTCTTAAACCTCATATATTTCTCACATTCTAGATTCTGTATCCATGACACATTTTTAAGCTTCGTTGCAACAATAACATGTTTATATATGCTCTGATACTTTGGAGTTGACAATTTTTGTTGTATGATTTCCCACTGTAGCTCAATATATTATACAACATACTAAAGCAAAATACAAGATCTACTTCTACAACAAACTTGCGAAAGCTTAATCGAATTTGAGCAAGATCAAATAGAACACATATAACTAAGAATGAGAAATCAATCACACATGAACACAAAAGAATACTCTGGGGAAAGCCTCAGCTAAAAACCCCGATCTCTGTATTATCATACAAGTGGAAATATGTTCATATTACACAAAGCATCAACTCACAAGCTATCCTTCTCTCAGTACAATCCAACAATACAACTCACAGACTGAATAGACACAAGATATGCCTTCCCTCAGCCCTCCAAGCCTCCTATTTCCTTGTGCAGTTTTCCTTGGGGTCTAATGCTGCCACCTGTGTGAATTGGCCTCATCACACACTCATCAAACCCAAAAGTAACTGCATAATCTCCAAGGAATGAATTCCTTCTGCATGCAAGAGATATCCTCCATGGAATATTCCTGCAACTGATAGTACACTGTCCCATCATCTGATCTCAACTGGGTCTCTGTCTGAACTGACATGCATGAGTTATTTATGAGAGAATATTCAGTTATCTGAAGTGCAACAATTACATGCATGCATGCATTAACTAACTGAACTCACAATTAGTTCAACAAACTATTTGAACTAATCTAACTGGACTTAACTCAATTAACTAAGCTAACTAAATACAACTCAAAGTACAACTCATCATGATCTCCTTTAATCAAGGGATAACTTCCTCAATCAATGGAGAAACTATTGCATGTCTTCACATAGACTTCATGTTTGATTTTCTACAACTAATTAACTCAAGATGAATTAATTAATTATTTTACAAACAACTGCTAAGATCAAATTTGAATTTGAATTCTCAATTTTAGTTTAGGGACTAACTAAAATTGGAATGTATCTCGAAATGTTATTTATAGCAGTTCTATTTTTAGCATTTCTTGTTGCTATTTTCAACACTCCCTCTCAACAAGAAAGCGATTATCAGTAATCCCAATCCTGTCTCTGTGGAATTCGAACTTGCATTTTGACAATGCCTTAGTCAAAATATGTGCATCCTGTTCCTCGATCGAAACATACAACAACAACATGATCCTCTTGACTACACAGTCTCGAAGATGGTGATACCAGATATCAATGTGCTTGGACCTGTCATGAAAAACTGGATTCTCAGAGAGTTTGATACAACTTTGATTATCGCAGTAGATCACAGTTGAATCCATCCTCTCACCAAACAATCCCACTAGAATCTTCCGCATCTAAATGGCCTCACATGCTGCCTGACTGGCAACCATGTATTCAGCCTCTGCTGAGCTAAGTGCAACTGACCTCTATTTCTTGTTGTACCAAGAAACTGCAGTTGAACCAAGGTTGAAGATTCCTCCAGAAGTGCTCTTTCAGTCTGATGGACTCCTTGCCCAATCCGCATCTGTGAATCCCTAAAGCTTCACTCCCTCTATCTGTCTGTACTACAATCCATACTGAGATGTGCCTTTGAGGTATCTCAGCACATGATTCACTGCCTTCCAAAACAGCTTGGTAGGCTGAACCATAGCTTGACTCAACTAGTTCACTTGCAAAGCATAAGTCTGGTCGTGTGTTCACTAGATACATAAGTGAACCCACAAGTTGCTGATAAATAGTAGCAACTACTACCTCACCTGAAGTAGCATCCTCCTTCATCCATTTCCCAACTAGAGGAGTCTGCATGGGCTTGCACTTCTCCATGTGAAAGCGCCTGAGTATCTCATTGGCATACTTGCCTTGAGACACAAATACTTCCCCATCTTTCTGCCACACTTCCATGCCTAGAAAGTAGTGCATAAGACCCATGTCTTTCATCTCGAACTCTCTTGCAAGGTCCTCCTTGCAAGACTTGATCAACTGATCATCACCTGTCAAAATCAGATCATCGACATAAAGAACAATGATCAATGGTTTACCTTCTACCATTATGTGGTAAAGGTTCGCATCTACTTCACTCTTGGTGAAGCCCAACCTGGTGAAATAGCTGCCGATTCTGGTGTACCAAGCACGAGGTGCTTGCTTCAGCCCATACAAAGCCCTCTTAAGTCAGCACACATGCGACTCACGTTCGATGGTCTCAAAACCTTCTGGCTGCTCAATGTACACCTCTTCCTCAATCTTCCCATTGAGGAACACGGTCTTCACATCCATCTGATGGATCTTCCAACCCATCTGAGATGATAGTGCCAACATCGATCTGATAGATGAGTACCTTGCTACAGGAGCAAAGGTCTCATCGTAGTCGATCCCCTCGACCTATGAGAAACCACGGGCAACAAACCTTGCCTTATGTTTCTCAACATTGTCATCAATTGCCTGCTTTACCTTGTAAAGCCATCTGGAACTCATCACTGACTTGTCCTGAGGTCTTGGGACAACATCCCACACACTATTCCGAATGATAGACTCATACTCCTCTACCATTGCATCAACCTAGACTAGTTGCTGCACTGCCTCCTCGAATGAAGAAGGTTCAATCTCTACACACTCCCCAACCAGGGCCATGTAACCAGTGTATCGCTCGGGTGACCTCCTCTGTCTGCGCTGAGAAGATGGTTGTCCCACATTCTCTCATGCATCCATCATCAACTTGTTAGCTTCCCTTGAGCATTTCCACCCATCTCTGGAAGAATCAGTATGAGTGGATGTCTCTACTCTTGGATACTCTGCATGTGGCTGCTCCGCATCAATCTGAGGCTCCTCCTCCTTAGGAACTGAAAGTTCCTCCTTTGCATGAAACTTGAGCTCCCTCTCAAGTGATACTCGCATGGCTTTCTGCTCGTCGAACTTCAGTTATCTGCGTACCACTATCCTCTAACTGGTAGGTAGGTACACCCAATAGTTGTGGGGTGTATTAGTGTACCCCACAAGTATCCTCAACTCAACTGTTGGATCTAGCTTCCTCCGGGCATCTTTGGTCACATGGCAATAAACCGATGATCCAAAGATCCTGACTGACTCACATCTGGTCACTTCCTGGAAAAGGCCTCCATAGGTGTCTTCATCCCCGGTATACGGTGTGGGCTTCTGTTCTGCGAGTATACTACTGTATTGCATGCCTCAGCTCACGAATGAAGTGGTAGGCTTTGGTCATGCAACATCGCTCGAGCTACTCCCAAAATCGATATGTTCTTCCTTTCAGCCACCCCATTCTGCTGTGGGTTAAGGGGTGCCGTCAACTCCCGTTTAATTCCTTCTGCAACGCAGAAGTCCTTAAACTGTTGGGAGACATACTCTCCACCATTGTCGCTACGCAAGGCTTTTATTTTCTTTCTAGATTATTTCTTTGTCAAGGCTTTAAACTCACAAAACCTCAAGAAGGTCTGATCCTTCTTTTGCATAAAGTAGATCTAGCATCTACGAGAAAAATCATCAATAAAAATAACATAGTACCTTTGTTTAGCGGTGGATGCTGTAGAGAATGGTACATAAACATTTGTGTGAACTTGCTCCTGGATTGCTCTAGCTCTACTGTCTCGATCTTGAATGGAATATTTCGCATACTTACCCAAGGTACAACCTTTGAATGTATCCGTCTACTCCAGTTTTCTCTTGGGAAGTCTAGTAGAAATTTGTTGCATGATCTTCAAGGCCCCATGGTGCAAGTGGCCCAGTCTTCTATGCCATAGCTTGCCAACATCTTGGCTTTGCACCACCTCTACTTTGGAACTCAGTGCAACACAGTCGTCTACCTCCAGCTTGTAGAGATTCTTAACTCGAATCCCAATCCTCGTGGTCTATCTAGTACCAATATGCCTCATGAATACCTTTCCTTTACTAAAGACTACATCATAGCCTTTATCTTCTAGCATAGCGACAGACACAAGTTTCTTCTTCAGACCCGGTACATACTTTACATCAGTGAGGGTGAGAGGAGCTCCATGCTCTCTTTGAAACACAACTGTACCTTCAACTGAAACACTGTACTTTCCATCATCACCCATCTCGATCCGCATCTGGAGATCCTTCTCCTCTAGTGTACTAAAAAGATTCTTGTCGCCGGACATGTGGAAAGAGGCTCCATTGTCCAGGTACCAAACACATCCCACCATGGATGAAACCATGCATGCGATGAGAGAGAAATCCAACTCGAACTGTGAGGCTAGTGCCTCACCATCTGATCCCTTCAAGGATCCCTTCTTGGATTTCTTCTGTGGACAATTCATAGCATAATGGCCCACCTCATGACAATGAAAGCATCGCACTTTTGATTTGTCAAACTTCTTCCCACCATGGGAAGAACTAGATTTGGAATGGGACACCTTCCCTTTCCCTTTCCTTGCCTTACTCGCTAAGGCTAGATTTTCTTCATCATCTTGTTTTGATGAAGATCCATCTCTGGTGCTTCTTCTTATCTCCTCCTGCATCAGATCCGACCAAAGTCGTTCCCAATCTAGCAGTTTCTCTCTTCCATTAACCGAGTCTTGGTAGCTATGCCAACTCTTAGGAAGACCGAGGAGAGCAAGACTCACCATGTCATCATCGACTGTCGTGATCCCTACACTTCCAAGCTCATCCCTGCAGGTGGTGAGCTTGTTTAGATATGTAGAGATCATGTCGCCCTTTTCACACTTGATTTTCTAAAGCTTGTCTTTCAGCGCCAACTTCCTCTGATCATTGTTATTCTGATATAGATCTTTCAATGTTTTCCACATCGAAAACGGTGTCTCCTTCCCATGGAGGCTTGAGACAATGTGGTCTAGAACTCCCTCCTGGAGGATTCTCCTCGCTCTAGCCACACATTTCTTCCATTCCGCCAATTCTGTAGCATTAGCCGCTGCTGGCTTGGGGACTTCTTGATCAATGAAGTCCTTTAGATCGTTGTCCTCAAATATTTCTTCCATGCGATCCTTCCAAGCTATATAATTCGAGCTGCCATCAAGGGCATACTCGAGTCTTAAACCGCTGAACTCCATTGGTGAAATTTGAGATGTGATAAGGATTCGAATTCTATAATCAGGAACTTCAAAATTCGAACTTCTCCCTTATTTGTATACTGTTCTTCACTTTGATCACCTTTGCTATGATAGCATGTAGAATTTCCCACTGTAGATCAACAAATTATGCAATATACTAAAGTAAAATACAAGATCTACTTCTACAACAAACTTGCGGAAGATTAATCGAATTTGAGCAAGATCAAATAGAACACATATAACTGAGAATGACAAATCAATCACACATGACATAGAAGAATACTCTGGGGAAAGCCTCAGTTAAAAAGGTCGATCTCTGTATTATCATACAAGTGGAAATATGTTACACAAAGCATCAACTCACAAGCTATCCTGCTCTCAGTACAATCCAACAATACAACTCACAGACTGAATAGACACAAGATATGCCTTCCCTCAGCCCTCCAAGCCTCCTATTTCCTTGTGCAGTTTTCCTTGGGATCCAATGCTGCCACCTGTGTGAATTGGCCTCATCACACACTCATCAAACCCAAAAGTAACTGAAAAATCTCCAAGGAATGAATTCCTTCTGCATGCAAGAGATATCCTCCATGGAATATTCCTGCAACTGATAGCACATTGTCCCATCATCTGATCTCAATTAGGTCTCTATCTGAACTGATATGCATGAGTTATTTATGAGAGAATATTCAGTTATCTAAAGTGCAGTAGTTACATGCATGCATGCATTAACTAACTGAACTCATAATTAGTTCAACAAACTATTTGAACTAATCTAAATGGACTTAACTCAGTTAACTGAGCTAACTAATTACAACTCAAAGTACAACTCACCCTGATCTCCTTTAGTTAAGGGATAACTTCCTCAATCAATGGAGAAACTGTTGCATGTATTCACATAGACTTCATGTTTGATTTTCTACAACTATTAACTCAAGATGAATTAATTAATTATTTTACAAACAACTGCTAAGATCAAATTCGAATTTTAATTCTCAATTTTAGTTTAGGGACTAACTAAAATTGGAATGTATCTCGAAATGCTATTTATAGTAGTGCTATTTTTAGCACTTCAATTTTTAGCATTTCTTGTTGCTATTTTCAACAATTGTCTCATTTTATCTAGGAGTACCAAAACATTGAATTCTTTGAAAAAAGAATCAAATATTTCTTGACTCGTGATGGCCCCTTCTTCATTATATGGGAAAACTCTAAAGCTCTGTTTTACTTTGTCCATTTCACTTTTAAAAACTTATTCCGAGATGATCCAACCCGTGTTGTTCTAAAGTGAAGGGAGACCAAATATTTGTATGTAATTCCATTATTCCTTAAACTTCTTGATAATTTCCAATGTCTTAGGAATTTTAGTTTCCTTGACTGATATAAGGGTCATAATGCACTCGTCTCTATTAGGAGAATCAAAAGATTGAAGGTTAGGATTAATTAAAGAGTTAAAAAGATCCATGACCACATCGACCTACTTCAACCCTTCCTCAATCATAGGGGTCATCTTCTTAATACCAATGTTCATATTTAGGATAAGTTTTTTCTCACAATAAAATAAAATATTAACATATGGCATTAACTGAGAAATAGTTTCGTTAATCATGACCCAAAATTTTTCCTTTTCCTCAATGAGTGTTTCTTTCTTGAATGCGATTTCTTGTAGACATTTATGAAAGTATTGAATTTGCTTGTCCTTATCCACTGCAATGGTCTTCATGGCTTCAATAATATCATTCTTTTGTTGAATCTAGTTTTCCCAGGCTTTTTCTAACGTTTCTTTCTCCAACTTCCTTTCAGTTAATTCATTTTCTAGCTCATCCACCTTGACTTCAAATAACTTCAATTTATCAGGATTTACCTTTCTAGAAGAATTTTCCTTCACAACTTTATTAGGAGTCTTTTTTATATTTTTCCATCTCTTCCAAGTATCCATTCTCTTTCTCCTATGCTTCTTTGACTAATTTTACAATTTGGTATTTTAATCCCATACATTGGTCCTCTTTCAATTTTAATGCCTTCTTCATTTCTTTCAAATTTTTGCCTCTCTCCTCTATTTGTTAGAATGTTTCTACCAACCTATTTACATTGTAATTTGGGTTCTTTTGGCTCAACTTTAAACTCTTGATTTCTTTATCGTTATCTTCCAAGAGTTTATTGGTTACTGAACAATCCTTTGGCATGCCTCATTGTCTATTTATCCTACATTCAACCTCCTTTATCTGGTTGACTCTGGTTTAACTACAACTGCGACACATTTAAGTTGTCCCTTGACTTTAACAATAATTTCTTGATATTATTTTATTGCCAGTTGTAGCATCCAACAACTTTTTAGCTACTACTTCACCCATTTTCCTATGCCAATAAACTATATCCCCATCATTGATTTTAGCCAGATTGATGTTGACAAAAGTGACTCTAGAACTAGGAAGTTAAGCATTTGTATCTATTCATAGTTGTATAAAAGTTAGATTAAACATATTGTTATCCAAATAAATTTTGGAAAAGAAACTTGGTCGTGAGTATGAATTTATTTCTTTCATTATTATGTCATTTGTGGTTGCAATATCCCCAGGGACTAACATTAGTTCTTTGTTTCTGTCCTTTACAATCGTCTTAGTAATGGAGATATTACCACCTGATAGAACTTGTTTTCCTGAATCTTTCGGTTTGGCCTGCTCCAAAGTATCTTCCTATTGCTTCAGTGGATCGTCATTGGCTTTATGAAACATAATCACCTCTTTATCACCACTAGTAACATCCTCTATTGTTTTCTTTGATACTTGTAATTCATAAGAACTTAATTCACTTACCTTCCTATTTAGAGGATTACTTTGTGGTTGATCATCTGTGGTACTTGTTTCTGCCTCAACTATCTGTCCCTCTCCATGAATGCTCAGAAGTGAAAGTTTTTCAGTAGGGTCCTTTTTGACAAAATTTGGCTTAGCCATTGCCACTTTAGTTACCTGCATTTTAGCTAGTCCCATATCATTCTAAGGAGAACAACCAACGTTAGCTAAATTTTCAAGTTTAGGCTTTGAATCATGAGAATATGCTGGTAGGCCAACTGATTTACTTGCATTTTATATAATTTGTAAAGGGTCAAAATGACAACATATATCTTTATCGAGACGTAAGGCCAATAATTCCTTTTCCATGATTTCTAGGGTAGATTTGTGTTTGATAAGTAATTGACCTACAACTCAAGGTGTCAGAATAATTCCTTTCTTATTTTTTTGAAGTAAATTGAAATTCATCCAGATGCAATCCTTGTCTAGCAAGTTCCAAGGTAAACAATTGGGGGGAATAAACTTAGGAAAATGATAGGGATCTCCTTAAAAGCCGTAAGCTTGGATGATCGAATAATGAGGAAAAAGAAACCATTGTCCAATACTATTTTCTTTTGTAAGGTATAAAATTCTTTTGTCTTCTTTTGAAATTCTATTAGGAGCCTTCTACCACATCTTGACCTATAAATAAAAGGAAAACTGATCTATAAATTTATAATTGCTTCCAGGGACTCTTCGTGGATACAATATATCGACTAGCATTCTATCTCCCTCTCTTTACCTGTCCCATCCTTATCGGTCTCTATTTATTTGGTGCTAATGATGTATTCAGGATTTGAATAGAACTAAATGCACCAAATACATGCATTATCTAACAATTTGATAGCTTTGTGATGTGGTTAAATCCGCATAGATATTTGTGGCCAAGTACCTTGGGAAATTTATCGTAATTTTATTAGGGTCTTTCAACATTTCTCTCATAAAGACAAGCATGGGATCATTGATCTTAGAATAATCAGAATACCCTTTAATAATTGCTAGGAGGGAGGCTAATGTCTGATATAAGGGTTTAAGAGAACTAGTCGAGACAAGCAAGATGATGTGAGAGACGTCACTATAATTATTAATTAATCCCTGTAAAATATTCAATTTCTCTTCATCAAGACATATAAGAAACAACTCATTCAACTCTTTATCAGAAAAGGACTTGTCGAACATGGGTGAATTTAACATTTTGGCTAGCAATTCTTGGGAGAGTTTAAGAAAAAATTGGTTGTTAGGGGGATATAATATGTTTTTTGTGTCAAGGTTCAAATGACTGACCAACAACATAATTGAATTAGGGTCAAAGTGCACAATTGGTAAGGTTTCCCACAACAACCTGATTTTTACTAGATGTTCATCCATAGCATGGCTAATACTAGTACCTAAAGCCTTCCTAAGTGTATAAATGTTAGTATCAAGGAATTGGGTATCTTGAACATGAGCCAAGGGATCAAGAAGGGTGTTGTCTGCAAAATTTTGGGCCATTTTTTCCTAATAGATGAAAGGGAGGAATTAGTAAAAATTTCGGCATACAGGAGCTAGGTCGTGGCTACTTACCAGGTTCCCAATGTTTGTCCAACTCTGCAACGTGAGGTTCAATATCTGGTGAATGGGTAGAAACAAAGTTTAATCTAGGAAAAATAGTGAAAACTATGGCATTCTTGATGTTTAACATCCTAATTAAACCACACATGCAATGTATTTACGGGCAAGTATTTAACATCCTAAATTGATGTAAATCTTACGAAATATTGAGCAAATAAGTGACAATTAAATCCCATGGTGATTGCGGCCCAAAGTGATTGCCAACTGTTGATCTATTGTATTGTTGATCATTTTATTATTTCAGGTGGATGAAGGGACGTTAACGTCCGCGCACATTGAAACCTAGATAAATATCAACTAGTAGATTGGAGGTTATATGACCGTGCAATCATTTCGGGTGGAAACAAGGGCATCAACCTCCATGTACATTGCGGCTCGAATGAATCTCAGTTGTTGGATTGGGCTCAACCTAATTGTTGTATGTTTTGGGTGGAAGATGAAGTGTCATTGGGAATTTTATCTCAACATCAATGTTTTACAAGGTTTAATCCCTGGGGTAAGTGCACTGCTATGGATTTATACATATAATTTTAATATAATTTATCGATCCATTTAACCCTCCGAATAACTTATGACTAAAGAATTATAAATTAGACATGGAAAACACGAGTGAAACTTTGATCCTTTGTGAAACTTATCTAAAAGAGTATATACATTAAGATTTTATAAGAGGTTGTAAATGAAAGCATCAATGTAGCTACAACATTCGACTCCATCTAAGGATACCGGTTCATAATGAAGTGGTAAGAACGCGTAAAAGATGAATTTTTTGGGCTATGGGGTTAAGGGAATAACTGACGACGTTCAATCACATCAATAACCAACCACGCATGTGTGCATTTATTTGATCATACCAGGAATGACATGAAATATTAGAAAAGTGATGACCGACGTCTGCTCACTCGATTACCCGAAAGGTGACAAGACTTAGTTTATAATTTAAGTATCGTGTACCCTTTTCTTTCATACCTTCAACATTTGGAATTTGAAAGGTATAAAGAACTCACCAGGTGAAAATGACAATGGAGGGGCCATATAGAACAAGGAGCCCTAGAAAGGAAATACTCCACTTAAAGCTAGACCTCGTTCTAGAGGAATTTTACAAGGTGTAGGGGTATGTAAAATAGGTATAGAATTAGTCTTGGTCTCTTGAGGTTCATCAATTTGAAGATGGTCATCACAAAATTCAGAAAAAGGATCCTGATCAAGCTCAAAGGCATGCAAATCTTTGGTATTCACAATCTTCAAAGGGAAAGAATCAACTGCAGGCCTGAGATCTTTTCTCAAGCATACTATACTTTGCAAAGCCTTCTTGACATTCTTGGGAAAAGAGAAGAAATAATTTATGACAAAGAACAAAATGTCTTGGATGCAATTCCAACTTGAATACCTGATATGTTCATATTGTCCTTTCATGTTTCTGCTGGTCGGGATCATCCTCCAGTGGAGTCTTTGGATCTGATCTCGAAAATGATTTAGAGTCGCCAGGTGAATGATTTCAGCCTTGCCAGTGTCTGATCGTTGTCCACCATCAACAATCAGATCTGAACTTGATGCATGTACTGGGGCAATTAACAAGTTAGATGTCACGTTTACAAGCTAGACTGGAGATTGACTGAAGCAGCGTTTATCTACTTCCGCTAATGCAAAGCAAAAGCGTTTCGAAGGCTACCTGGCATAACTTCAGGCTCCGTCTGTAGCTTATAAAACAAATGACATCAACCAGCAAACCATTTGTTCTTCCCCAGTATGGTCGCCAATATGTTAGCGCTTGAATTTGGCCTCGGGCTGAAAAAGACAAAATCCAAGGCAACATCAAACCACTTAGCCTCGTAGCTAGCCCTACGGGGACAGGAGAGGGCTCTCTCCGGGTCTATCTCGGCAAAAGGTCTTCAAAGGGCTAAGATGACCAATAAAGAACACTGATTTTAGGCTAGTAAACTGATGGGGAAAGTTTGATTTTAAATTTTTAGGGTTTTGTTGGAAAACTGAGCACGACAATTTTGGGTGCGGGGATGGGACACAATTTTTGCGGAGGTATTTTTGGGGCAAGGTAGGAGATTGTCTTGATGCCTTTGAAATAAGTGAATGGATAGGTATGACCGGTGAGGAGCTAAGGAGAGCAAAAAACCATCGAGAGTTCTCCTTAAACAGATGAAAACATAGATATTAAGCAAACTTAAAGGCAGAGCATAGAAACCATGAATTCTACCTTAATACTTCATTTACTTAATTTGCAGAAGAGAAGAGTAGGAAAATGATGCACATAAAAAACTTACAAGTACATGAGAGAAACACACCATCAACACAAATCGCCACAGGAATCCCAAATAGTGCTGCAAAACCCTGGTCTTTCCTTTGCCAAAATTGCAGAGATACAAAGTGTAAAACAATCTAAGCTTATCCCTCAAGAGTCCAACCTCTCCAACCTCTGAAAATGACTAAGAAAATACATAATATAGGCAAGCCAACCTCTTCCCTTGCCTCTAGGGGTCGAGCTCATCATTTTAGGAGCTGTTTCAACCAATTCTAAACAAAGCACTACAATCTAGGCAGTCAAAACAACTTGCCTCTATAAGCTAGGAAACCGATTCATTCATTAAATGTTTGCTATTTTATGAATGAATCTTCTAGAATAGGTAAAAAAGTATCATGTCAACATGAAATTACATCAATTACATCAAAGAGGATGAAAAATACAACCAAAAAGTCAAAACTAGTCAATGCTGCGTTTTCCTGAGCTGAAGGTGCAAAACTGGCAAATTTTCCCAACGCGTAGCGCGCCATTTCTCAACTCGTAGCGCACCTTTCAGGCCACTTTTGAGGCACTTCCCGGCATCCAAATGAGGCACAAGTGGGCTTGTTGGAAAGGTCTGGATGTATAATCTCCAGCCCAAGTAGATTTTCTCAATTTGGTGGCCATTTTCCCCTCCAAAATTGGAATCTCCCAAGACTGCTTCCTGTGTGTCCAAAAAGTGGTAGAAGGTCATTTTTTGCTTGTTTTTTGACCTTTTTGGGGCTCAAATCTTCATGAAATTTCTTGGAAGTGGCTGAGCAAGTGTAATTTGTCGTGACAAATCCAAAAATGCTGAGTTTTCCTGAAATGGACCTCCCCAACTTAAGGGTAGCGCGCGGCACGCTACGCGTTGAGGGCAAAAACCTGTTTTTGGCACAAAAAATTCAAAATTGACCAAAATTGCTCCAAATTTCCTGAATTTTGAGCTGGAGGTGTATCATTGAGCACCATGCTCCCTCAAGGTGGCTTCAGCCAAAATCTGAAGCGGATCGGGCCTTTTCCTCCGTTTTAGTGCCTTGGCCAAGCGTGCTTTGAGTACCTTCATTTTTGCTTTGCACACATGCATGCGGGCCCAATAATGATTCTTCATGTGGCGGAGCATGTCTTTGTCCCTGTTTGCCTTGGCTATCAACCTCTCTAAATGAGAGTTCACCCGAATGAGCATAGACCCTTGCTCAATAGGTGTCAAATCACCGGGTCTCTTGCGAGCCAAGTTCCGGTCTTCTCGGATCCTCCGCAACTCATCAAGAGTGTGTTCATCCTCCAACTGCTTGTTGCGCTGCTCTAAGTATGTGATTGTCCAATTTTCCATTTCCAACTTTTGCTGCAACAAGTCATTTTCCGCCCTAAGTTGCTGAATGATCTCCTTTGACTCTAAGCTAGGAGAGCTGATATCAAGGTCAACAATATCTATGTCTGGATCACCTGATGGCCCCTCATCAATCTTGGGCTGCTTGCCTCTCTCTTGTACCTGTGCTGCTGTCGAAAGCGAGGCCCCTTCCACCTGATGTGGAGATAACACTCGCTGTGCTGATGAAGAAGGCGAGACCCCTTCCACCTGGTGTGGAGATAATACTTGCCGTGCAGATGCAAATAAGACCCTGTGGCCTCTTTGATATATAACATATGGAGGAGCGCTGACATGCTCTGGCTCAGGAATGTCAAACTGATGTGAAGGCCCTCCCTCATCATGGACAATCTCGGGAGGTGGCTGTGGCACCATGAAGAAGTCGCGAGAAATGAAATCCTCCCAAGCAATACCCTGCTGTGCTAACTGATGCATCACTACGATCTCGATCAGTGCATAATGATATATACTTTCGAGTTGCTGTGCGGCGTTCTTCCTTTGCACTACGGGCACCATCTTCTCTATATTTCGGCACATGAAAAATGGAATGTTAATCATTCGTACTCGGGTGAAATGCATCAACAAACGGATATGGTACGCATATAAACGTGAAAATCTGCCCTCAAAAGTGAAATAGCGCATAATGAGCCTCATCAAGGGTGCATACTCATCCCTTAGGAATCTGAAAGGAAAAACAGCAATAAGGTGCCTCATGCATCCGGGTTTGATGTATGGTTGATAATGAAATTTGTCTAGCAGCTTGCGCTTGGTCCACTCTTCCCCAACATTTGGTATCCCGGTGGCTTGAGCAACCATTTCAGGTGATAAGGTGAAATCCACTCCTGCAAGGTTCACATGGCCATTGTGCAAATGTAGGACAAACAAGCGGACCAACTCTCTATGGTGTTGAATTTGTGAGATTCTCTCACAATATCCAAAGCATGATTGATACTGAAAACATGACATTGCAAGTGGACAAGCTTGCAAATGAGCCAATGAAGTGGGCTCCTCTCTGACATGACGACCACCCTTACCACCCTTGTGATGCCTCCTTGGCACTTCTACCTCTGGTGTTGAATCACTATCATAACTCTGCTCATAATCTGATTCGGTTTCTGACATGGTTTTGAAGGCAAGATGGTTGAAATGTATTGCTGACTTGGCACCCAATTAACTGCTGTTTGACTTTTTCAAATGCTGTTACCAAGGGGACATAAATACAAGGGAATTGTTAGGGATAGGGGAACATAAGGGAATTAGGGAGAATAAACACAAAGAAGGAATTTAGGGAAGGCAAGCATGGGAAATCACAAAATTGTGGGATTTTAAAGTGAAGTAGGGTTTAGGAATTAAATATGTTTTAGGAATTTAGAGAGGAGAATTATGAAATTTCATGGGAAAATTTTAAAGAGAAAGGTGATGAAAATGAGGGAAAAAAGGATTACAAATGGGCAACCTTGGACAGCAAGAGAAATTTGAAACCCTAGCAACATTGAGACTTTAAATTTTCCACAAGAATGTAGGGTTTTGATTTATCATTTTCATAGCAATTTGAACATATTAATTTTCTCTTTCATCTTGCAAAACCAAATCTAACCATGAAGGAGAGGCCTACCTGCAATGTGCTTGAGAGAAAGATCGATTTGATGGCTTGCTGGCGGTTTGTTGAGTTGAAACCCCAACGCGTAGCACGCCTTGCCCAATGCGTAGTGCCCCTCTGACGTGTAGCGCACGTGCAAAATAACACTGAGAAAGGCTCCCTGACGCGTAGCGCGTCCACCCTGATGCGTAGCGCGCACCAAGCTACATAGTTCATTTTGCAGGAGGCTTTTGGAGGCCTTCCCGGTGTCGAAATCAGGCGCAGGATAGCTCGTTGGAAAGGTATTTGAGTCTAATTTCCAACACAACTAGAATTTTTCAATTTGGAGTTCATTTTCCCTGTCAAAAAGCAAATCTTCCAAGACTGGTCAAAATGTGCCAAATGAGGCTGGCTCAAGGTAGAGTGCTGTTGCAGTCAACTTTTGAATGCCTTCCTCAACTCCAAATTGAGCTCATGATAGCTCATTGGAAATATATTTGTGTCTAGTTATCATTTTACTCATCAATAAATTCTTTTGACCAACCAATCTATGAGAAAAATTTATTTTCCCAAGGTCACTCCAGAGGTGCATTCGATTCTCCTGAGGCAACGATATTTTTGACATTTCTCTAAAACCATGACACCTGTGTAAAAAGTGAAGGAGGTTTTTATTGTTTGGCATGTTGTGAACAAAACCTCTCTAATTTTTCCCAAATTCATCTTTGATTTCTCTGAAACATCTTTTGAGTGAAACTTATCCCGATGTGTGAAACAAGGAATTTTGTGGAAATGAAGCGAAATGAAGGGGATGAGGGGCTTCTAAATTCTTGGGGAAATTTTTGGAAGTAGGGAGGGATGTTAGGAAGCAGGGGAAAGTTTCATCTTGGAGATCGAGTGAGGGGAAGGGGTCCAAAAGGGAAAAACACAGGCCCAACCTAGAAAATTGCCAGGTTGTAGCATGAAACTAGGGTTTGTGCAAAAATGAGGAATTTGGGGGATCTCAGAGATGGAAAGTGTTTGATAAGGTACATGAAGGATAGGGGAAGGTGTATGAACATCTGGATACAAGTTTTGCTAATGATTTGACCATCCAAGAGAAATTGCCTTCAAAACCCTAGGAGAGGGAAATGAACCTTGCCTAGGGGCAACTGAAGCATGAACAAGGTGTAAAATGACCCAATGGAACATGACATGATGAGGAAAACCCTATGAATGATGATAGGCTCAGCAGAATGATGACATGGACCGACATTTGGACAATTTTAGAAGGAGTGAAAGCAAACCCTAGACCTAATGCCTAGTGACCAAATTTTGCTTGAAGACTCTTTGAAATGACAAAATTTGACCTTGACACTCTGAGACCACTTTGTAAGAGAATATTTGATCACTGGAGGAAGGCTGGAAAGACTGATACTAACAGTTATCATACCCCATTGGAAGTTACCTTGGCATAAAGGAGTGAGAGGATCGCACATTGGACTTGGTCCAATACCACAGACCTTGCTTCGTTGCCAGTGAGTATCTATAGCTTCCATGGAGATATCAGGATACCCCACCTAAGAAAACATAAATTCTTGTCTCAGGAATAGTGTAGTTGGAAAGGAAAGGTCTCATGCGATTTAAAATTCAAATAGTCGTCCTTTAGATTGCCAGTTTAAATATTTGAGAAAATAAAGTCATTTTTGACATAGACCTAGTGCTTTTATAGAATATCTCATTATAGATGATTGAAAATGCAATGGTAAAATTTAGCTTATGCTTATTGATCATGAACTTGAAACAAGGGTTAGCCAAATATGTTGTTTAAAGAATGGTATTTTACATTTTATTTGAATTTATCATATCTCTCTCTCTTTTATTTTTTATTTTTGCCTGAACTATCATCCTGGGATAGATAGATTTTAAAACAAGTGTGCTAGTACATTCGATTTTGAAAACTATAGTTTATTCATACAAAATTATATTAATATTATTATTATATTTTAATAACTCAAAAGTTTATGTAATGTTTAAGGAATTGGCAGTTTATAGGTGGGCCAATCAATTCATCTTCAAAATTTTCAAGTGAAAAATAATTCTCTCCAATTTTATCGACTATGAAAGGTCCTAACCAAAAGTTATCAGACTTTCCATGTTTCCCAAGATCTTCATTTCATTTTTACCATTTTAATACCCAATCTCCGAGGAGAAAGGTTTGCTCACTTGTCAAATAATTTTTTAACCTTTTCTTGATGTCTAGTACGCTTGCCATATATTTGTTCGCTTTCCTACTGGATATGGATTATCTGCTTTATTCTTCATTGCATTTCATTCAACTCTTCATTTATTTTTTATAACAATTTCATAACCTCGGTGCCTATATGCAATGGGACGATGACATCAGCGACATATACCAACAGGAAATGTGATGTTCTTATTGACCTTTTCATACTAATTCGACCTGCCCATAAGGCATATTTGAGAGTGACATGCCAATTTCTTTTTTTTTTTCAAATATAAATTTTTATTGATAATTTTCAAGACATTCTTATTTATGGATTCATCAAGTCTATTCCCATATGGATAATAAGTTATAAAATGTCCTAAGTTGATATTATAATTATCACACAAATTTTTGAACGCTGCAGAACAAAACGATTTGGCATTATTAGCTATAACTTTCCAATGGAAGCCGAAACGGGAAAGAATGTTTTATTCTAAAAAGCTCATAACGACCTTATCATTGATTTTCTGAAGGGGAGCAATGTAATAACCCTGGTGAAAATTCCATGTAAAAATATATAAGACTACGGTTGATGGGACACATATTCCAAGTTGAATGTTGGGCAATACATCCTAGTGTGGGTGTTCATTTGGTTGTTTATGGGTAAGGAAATTGGAAAATGCAATGGATAAGCCTTTAGAAAGGCAAAATGGCATTTTTGGCACATTATTTATGAAAATAATGAAAATTAGGAGAAAAAAATGAAAGGTCACAGGTTGCATGTGAGGAGGAAAATTAAGAAAATAGAGGCCTCATTCATAAAAAGGCTTATGAGGATCAATTGGTAACCTTTTGTCAATTTAGTTTTGGAGCTCTCTCATTATTCTCTCTCTCTCTATCTCACTTTTGAGCACTTAGAGTTTCTTGGAGCACTGTGGCATTGGAGTAAGAAAGGCAAAGAAAGGAAGAGGAAGCAAAGATTAAGCTGGGAAAGGCAGGATCTAAAATAGACTTCATTGCAGGTATCGACTTGCATGTATATTTTCCTTTCTAGATTTGGCATGCATGGTATTGCATGTGGTTCTTTTCTATCATGGCATGGGTTTTTCCAAATGTGACAGTGTTCTTCAGCCTACCCTTGCCATTTCTTGATAGCTTTGATGAGATGTGTTTCTCATATTTGATTAATGTGGGATGACCGGATGGATTCGAAGCTGAGTGGGGTGGATTTATGAGCTGAAAAACACATGGCCTAGTGGTCCCTGAGCCGAAATGTGGATCACTGTAAAGGCACTGGCCTAGTAACTACTAAACTGGACTGTGGGTTGCGGTAAAGTCAGATTGTGTGCCTCGGTGGGCCTAGTTAGAGTGATGTTTATGTGTTTATACATTAATTGTGTATATCTATACACTATTATGATTATGTTATACATGTATCATGCTGATTTGGTGATCTTGCAGACAAGGTATCCTCCCCAAGCTATACTAAGGTATGTCAATTTATTGTGATTTGGTTTATCTGACATATTATGCATTGCAGGAAGAAAGAGATCAAATGGCTAGCAAGGTGGTAGACTATGTAAAATCTCCCTATGCATCAAATGAGTAGCGTGGTGTGGGGCATACTTCTGATTTGACCAATACACTAAGAAGCTTGAAGGAAGAGATAAGGAGTTGTAATGCAAATAATGATTGTATCATACAGGCACAAGAGAAGAAAGCAGAGGTCAATGCTATACTTCTTCAGAGTTTGTTGGACTTGTAGCGACAAGGGTCGCTTCGTATCAGGCATGCACATGAGGATGGGACTAATGGAGCATATGGTAGTAGATCTCCTAGTAGACACAGGTCAAATAGATTTGACGCAGTGAAAGATGGAAGGTTGTTGGAAACTCCAGAAAGGAGGGGTGATGAGTACATGTATTATTCTAGTTATGGTTTTGATAGACATCATGATCACCATCGCTATCATCCTTATAGGAGGAATGATAGGGGGTACTTGCCGGATGAATTCAAGAAAGAAAAACCACCTACTTTTGATGGAGATGTGAAGAAGCCAAAAGATGCAGAGGCTTGGATACTTGGTATGAACAAATTCTTTGAGTTGCATGAGTACACAGATAACATGAAGGATCAAATAGCTATCTTCATATTGAAAGGTAAAACATACATCTCGTGGGAAGATGTTAAGTGGGTTAGAGACATCAGGACAGATGACTGGAGTTGGTGGGAATTCAAGAGGCTTTTCAGGAAGAAGTACTTGTCAGAAAGTTATTGCGACAACAAGGCTAAAGAGTTCTATGACTTAAAGATGGGGTCAATGATAGATGAAGAGTATATGACCAAGTTTTTTGAGTTATTAAGGTATGTATCATATCTTATTGATGAGAAGGCTAAAGTTCATAGATTTGTCAGTGGTTTTCCATTAGCATTTAGAGATTGGATTGAGTATGACAAGCCTCGGTCACTTGAGGAAGTCATTGGGAAATTGAAGCATTGCTATGAGCAATCAAAGCATAAGAATGAATCTCAACATGGATGGAAAGGAAAAGAAAAAGGTAGAGGTAAATGGAAGCCTAAGAGGACAAGGCCTCAACATGCAGATGGGAAAGAAAATGTGGCACCGCAAAAGAGATTTAATGCAGCTAGACAGGGACATGGGCCACAACAGCAACATCAACAACATAGAGGTGAGGGCATTGGTTGGTTGGAGTGTTGGACATGTGGTGAGGAGCACCTTAGGAGAGATTGTCCGCAGCATCAGGGTGGAAGGCCTAAGATATACAGTGCACAGGAGGCATAAACTATTGGGGATGTTGGTTAGAGTATTCCATGTATCTATGCAGTAGTGGAGAGTGGGCAAGAAGAAAACCAGGCATCTATCATTGATATGGATGATAAGCTTTATGATCAAATTATTTCTATTTTGATTGACCCTGGATATAATTATAGTTATGTCAGTCATAACTTGGTGGATAAGTGTGGTTTGAATAAGGAGTTGCATGCAGAGTCTTGGTTAGTACAGTTGGCTATAGGTACGAAGAAGTGAGTACATCATTAGGTAAGAGCTTGCGCATTTGATTTAAATGGTATAACTACAACAACACATTTTAATGTGTTACCATTGGGATCATACAATATTTCGTTGGGAATGGATTGATTGTATCTACATATAACCAAGGATGGTGACAACTATGCAAGCAAAGCGTAGCCGCAGGAAAGGGTGAAAGCTATTTGCAGTACACATTTCTAGTGATAAGGGTAAGGAGGCTAAGGATGCAGATGTGTTGAACATGTACCCAATGTTATAGTAGTTTAAGGATGTATTTCCTTAGGACATTATAGAGTTGCCACCTCACAGGGAGGTAGAATTTTTGATGGAGTTAGTGCCAGGGGAAGCTCCAACATCGAAAGCACCTTACAAGATGAGCACACGTGAGTTGGTTGAGTTGAAATTGCAGATGAAGAAAATGTTGGACAAAGGATACATTAGGCCAAGTGTATCACATTCGGGTGGACCGGTCTTGTTTGTGGGGAAGAAAGATGGTACCCCGGGAGAGTTGGGCTCGGCTTTCGGAGAACACCTAAATCACGCTTCAATTCATGGTTCTTCCCCCCTGATAATTGATGAAAGAGAATATCGACATGAGTGACACCGATCACGAACTGGATCTCGTGTTAACGAACCTGGCTTTGCTGCTGCCTTTCCCTCCTTTGCTCCTGTGACTAAAGCGACTATCAAGAACATGTACCCCTTATCGAGGATTGATGACTTGTTCGATCAACTGAAGGGAGCATCAGTGTTATCGAAGAGTGACTTGAGATCCAGATACCATCTGGTATGCATCAAAGAGGAGGACATTTACAAGACTACATTCAGGGCCAGTATGGGCATTATGAGTATGTTGTGGTTCCATTTGGCTTAACTAATGCTTCGACTACATTCATGTGTTTGATGAATAGTGTGTTGTGTCCATATTTGGATAAGTTTGTTATTTTGTTCATTGATGATATACTGGTATATTCTAAAAATGAGGAAGAGCATGTTGAGCACTTAGTAGCAGTGTTAAGAGAGCATCAGTTGTATGCTAAGCTCAACAAATGTAGTTTCTTTCAGATTGAGGTGCACTAGTTGGGACATGTTGTCTCCAAGGAAGACATTGCAGTAGGTCCAGAGAAGATAAGGGCCATCACCGAGTGGGTAGCTCCTAAGAGTGTGGATGAGGTGAGATATTTCATGGGTCTGACAGGCTATTATAGGAGGTTCATTAGGAACTTTTCACAGATTGCTTATCCCATTACATCATTGTAGAGGAAAGGTAAGAAGTTCGAATGGAATGAAGAGTGTGAGGCTAGCTTTGAGCAACTCAAGCAGTTGGTCACACATGCACCAGTGCTACAGATTGCAGATCCGAACAAAGAGTTCGTAGCATACATAGATGCTTGCAAGAGAGGACTTGGTGGGATCCTTACGCAGGATGGACAGGTGGTATGTCATGAGTCCCGGAAACTGAATGAGCATGAGAAAAACTACCCGATGCATGATCTTGAGCTAGCAACAATTATACATGCACTGAAGATGTGGAGGCACTATCTTCTTGGAAGGTGCTTTGTGCTTATGAGTGATCATATTGGGTTGAGATTTTTGTTTGACCAATCAAATCTAAATGCGAGGTAGGCTAGATGGTTGGCCACGATCAGTGAGTTTGACTTCGAGATCAGGTACATCAAGAGTAAAGAGAACAGGGTGGTAAAATGCTCTCAGTAGACAAGTACAAGTACATCACTTGGAAGCTATGAGCTCCTATAGGACAGACTTACAAGATAGGATCTTGCAGGCAGGACAAAAGGATGTCAGGTATATGGAGATTATGCACAGGTTGCAGTAGGGTGATAGTACAAGTCATGGTACATGTATAGGTACAATTATAGGTGGCAATATAAGTACATGCAAAGGTATAGGTACAGGTGCAGGTGCAAGTGCACAGGGCATGGACTATCGTCTTACATCAGAGGGATTGGTCAGGTTCCGAGACAAGATATATGTACCGGATAGTAGCGAGCTCAAGAAGGTGATCTTGAGGGAGTTTCATACAAAACTTTATTCGGGTCACCCAGGATATCAAAAGACACTCACGGTGGTGAAGAAATATTACTATTGGCTGAACCTGAAGAGGGATATAGCAGAATTTGTGGTTAGATGCTTTGATTGTCAACAAGTGAAAGAAGAGTGTAGACATCCAGGTGGACTGCTACAACTAATTGTGATTACAGAATGGAAATGGGAGGTCATTTCCATGGATTTCATCACAGGTTTGGCGAAGAGAGTGAAGCAACATGATTCCGTCATGGCCTTTGTGGACAAATTAACAAAGGCTGCACACTTTGTTCTGGTAAAGTCTACATTCTCAGCTAGTGATGTGGCACAGATATTCATCTGAGACACGGTTAGACTACATGGTGTTCCAAAGAATATTGTGTCAGAAAGGGATGCGAAGTTCACTTCCAAGTTTTGGAAGGAGTTATTTGCATGTTTGGGCACCGATTTGGCCTTCAACACAACTTATAATTTGCAGATAGATGGATAGACAGAGAGGGTCAACAGGATATTGGAGGACATGTTGAGGATGTATGTGATGCATCAACAATGCAAATCGGAAGAGAGTATCTCCCTTTGGTTGAGTTTGCATACAACAACGGTTATTAGGAGTCACTGAGGATGAGTCCTTTTGAGGCATTATATGGGCGAAGTTGTAACACTCCCAATAGTTAGAGTGATCCAGTTAGCAAAGTATTGATTGGAACATATATGTTGGAAAACATGGAACAAGAGATGTAGGTAATCAAGAAGAATCTCAAGGCAACACAAAATAGGCAAAAGAGTTATGCAGACAGGAAAATATTGTTCAAGGAGTTCCAGGTTGGGGAACAGGTGTACTTGCACATCAAACTGAAGAAGAGATCCTTGCAGATTGGATCATATGCCAAGTTGATGCCATGGTTTTTTGGACCCTTCAGTATCATTGAGAGGATTGGGCCAGTAGCCTATCGACTTGCACTTCCTACGATAATGGAAGTCCATTATGTTTTTCATGTATCTTTGCTTAAGAAGTATGTTAAGGATGTTGATCATGTGATTGACTGGTCTATTTCACAGGTGGAACCAAAAGGAGAATTCCAGCCAGAGTCTCAGTGTATATTGCAGAAAAAGGTGCTCATGCTCTGAAACTGAGCAATAAAGAAAGTTAAAGTGCAATGGAAGAACTTTGGGCTCAATGAAGCTACATGGGAGATGGCAGATTAGATGCGGGCCATATATCCTTATTTATTTGATGGCTGAGGCAAACCAGCCTTGCTACGGTGGTTTGGTGATTGCTTATGGTGGCTTGGTAGTTGCTTATGGTGGTTTGGTAGTTTCTTTATGGTGGTTTAGTATTTTCTTATGATGGCTTGGTATATGCTTAATGGTAGTTCAATATTTTCTTTATGTTGGTTTCGTAAATGCTTTATGGTGATTGATATATGCTTTATGATGGTTGATACATGCTATATGATGTTTTGATATATATGCTTATATATGATGTTAGTATATATTTGATATATGTTTTAATATATGATTTGACATATGTTTTGGTATATATATTTTGATGATGTTGTTATATGTACAACCATGTATGGATGTAAATACCATAACATGATGTGTTATAAAGCTTCATTATGCGGTATGGGTGTTATGTTATTATGCTATCATGTGGTTATATTATCATGATGATTATGATGTCATATGAGTTGGCACTCAGCAGGATGATCATTGTAAATACCGTAATGAGTTGTGTTATAAAGCTCCACTACGCGGTATGTTGTCATCTTTTCATGATGTTTTCTCTTGAGCAAATATTTCATTATAAATACTGCATCGAGCTATGTTATAAAGCTCCATAAGAAGTATGTCTTCTTTCAGCAGGTTGCTGAGGTATATGTGTGATTGAACATCGAAGACGGTGCCCCCCAAGGGGGAGGGTTCTGTAACAGACCTGGTTAAAATTCCATGTAATAAATGTTAAAAACAATAACCATCGATGTTTGGGACACTTGTTACAAGCTGAATGTTGGGCAGGACATCCTAGGGGGTGCTCATTTGGTTGTTTATGGCTAAGGAAATTGGCAAAGGTAATGGCTAAGGCATTAAATGGTATTTTTGGCACATTTATTTACAAAAATAATGGAAGTTAGGAGAAAAATGAGGTGAAAGGTCACAGGTTTCATGTGAGGAGGAAAATGAAGGAAAATAAAGGAAAAGCATGGAAAATGAAGAAAATAGAGGCCTCATCCATAAAAAAGCTTCTGAAGATCAGTTGGTAACATTTTGTTATTTTATCTTTCGAGCTCTCTAATTATTCTCCCTCTCTCTCATACTCTTGGACACTTAGAGTTTTCTAGGAGCACTTTGGCATTGGAGCAAGAAAGGAAAAGAAGGCAAGAGGAAGCAAAGATCAAGCGGGGAAAGGCAAGATCAAGTAGCTATAAAAGGCTTCATTGCAGGTATCAACTCACATGTGTATTTTCCTTGCTAGATTTGGCATGCATGTGATTGCATGTGTTTCTTTTCTAACATGGCATGGGTTTTTCCAGGCGTGACTATATTTTCAGCCTAGCCTTTCCATTTCCTGATAGCTTTGATGAGATGGGTTCTCGCATGCCATTTATGTGGGATGACCGTATTGGATTTGAAGTTGAGTGGGGTGGATCTCTGAATTGAAAAACACATGGTGGTAGTGGTCCCTGAACAAAACTGAGGATGCACAAATCCATTGGGCTAGTAATCCCTGAACCAGATTGTGGGTTGCGGTAAAGCTAGATTGTGTGCCTCAGTGGGCCTAGTAATCCTTGCCAGTGATTGGCGGGGTATACGGTAAATCCAAGAGGTTTATTTTATTTCTATTGGTCCTAGTGATTATGGGATGGAATGCATGGTAAAGCCTAGAGATTATCTCTCATTTTAGGGCCTAGTGATCCCTGGATCGGACTGCGGATGTACGGTAAAGTTTGAGAGACTAGGAGGCACTCAAATTACTCATGGTGTAGGCAGATAACTCTGATGGCATCCACATTGATTGGTGTTTTTTGATGTGTTATATGAGTCCCGCATTCATGCTTGGAATATGGCACGGGGGTGATTGGCTGAAGAGAGACTTGGCTCAACCAATCTATGGTCGGGTGGAACGTGGTAGTCCCATCTTCGGTCGGTTTATTGTATTGATTAACGAGAAATTCATCCCATTGATTTTCATGTGTAAATGTACTGGTGTATACATGGATTTGATGGCTGATATGTTTATTGTAATTATGTTCCTATTATGCTGGTTATATGATCGTTTTATGGCAACAACTATGTTTGTCTCTTGGAATTTTTTTACTTGTATTTGAATGGATATTGCATCTATGACCTAATAAGTGATAAGACAACAAATGACATGAGGAAACAATGGTTCATGGTGATTCTCAGATAAGTAAGAGATTCATACAAATATGTTATTTACACCTGTAAGTTACATGTCGATGATATATTTGATGAAATGCCTGTCATGGCTAGTAGGGGTATGGTTAAGCACTTGATAAACTATTTACTTTTGCATCATTGTTTCCCTGTACTTTACTTAATTCTGAGCTTTCATTCCATTCTAGGCAGTGGCCTGGGATTTGGGCATGAAAAATTGGCTCAAATCACAGAGTCGATGGCATAGAACTGCCAAGTTTCGACCACAGTCATGGGCAGGAACGCCTATGAGATTGACTTTAGGTTGTTGGTCACTCCCTTTCCCATAGCGTGAGAGCGACTAAGCCTTAAATTGTTGTTCAGTCAATTTAATGTCTTAAATTGATAACACAAATTATCGACCAAGGTTAGTAAACTGATGAAGTGTGGTGCAAAATATGTGCTTAGTTAACCTTGTTTCTTACTTCATTGAGTATGTTTTTGTATTGTTTTTAGGGTTTTGTCTTTTATGCCTAATGATTTTAACGGATGCTAAGTGTCAATGATCAACTAAGTCTAGTGGATGTTTAATATAGAAACTAATTTCTAAGAAGGAAGAAAAGGAAATGTACTTCAACTAACTTAATTTGCATAAAATAAAATAAAAAACTTGAATGGTTAGTCTAATCTAGGCTAGCATTGTGTCTATGAAAAGCAGAGCATTATTATAGATACAACTGTATTCATGGATAAGATGAAAATGAAATCAATTCCTATCCTATCCTTGAAAACTCTTGATTAAAAATAAAACTAATCCTATTCTATGAAATCAAAGCAAGCAATATAAAAACAACTATGATCTACTACATGCTCAAATATTATTGTGAACATTCAATGTAGGAAGATGTCAAAATCATCTTCTTGAAATGACTTAAGCAATTGAATATACATTAGATGTGATATAAGAAAGCATAATAAAAGCATGGAAAGGAAAACTTGTAGCTATTATGTGATCTAATGCCTCTTAGGCAACCCAAATTGGAAGAACTACCTTCATGGACTTGCTGATCACGAGATTACACAATAGATGAAAGCTTGATCTAAAAAGCATGACAAAAGCATAAGGAAAGAAACTAAATCACTGTTTATTCTTAATGCCTCAAGCAACCAATATTGGAAAATAGTTGAATGCTACCTTCTTGAGAAGCTCTTTGGAAAACATAGGGTTAAACAGTGAATGTAAAGCTGAATCTAAGAAAGCATTGTAAAGACATGTGAAATAAAACTAAGTCACTGTATGTTCTAATGTTTCAAGCAATCCAATTTTAGAAAATAGATAAAACACTACTTTCTTGAGATGCTCTTAGGAAACATAAAATTACATAGTGAGGTAAATCTACATTTGAAAAATAAAATAACATTTGTAATGAAAATTTAAAATATTTGCATGAATTAAAGTAAAACAAACTAATTAATCTTACAAATTTACAAAGGGATGCACATGGTTGATGGGGTCCCTTCCATTGTCCAATAGCATTCCAACTCGCAAAACTCACATTCTAAAATTCAATAATAGAAAAGAACCTTCTTTATTGATAAACTCACAACTTTGCACAATGGAAATCTACACTCCTAATATCAGTACATCAATAAATCTTCACTTTACATCCCATTCCATGATCTGATAATCACCCTATGAGTGACTTCAGTGAAGATTTATTAAACAAAAGGTATTACAGACTCATGTGTTGGTGTGTGTGTTCTGTGTTATTGAAACAACAGATTGATCAGATTGCCAATACATATAAAATAAATGGAAAGATAGCAGAGAAATACAAGTTGGAACACAAAGACACAAACAATTTTTAATAAGGAGTTCACCCTATCCTCCAGGGCTACGTCTTCGGTCCAGCTTCAGTGGTGGCCTTGTTTTATTATGTCTTTGAGTAGAAAAATTACAATACAGGGACTCAATATGAGTTCTCCTGAAGCGGATTTTGCTTGGCAGGGTGGTTCTTGGATTCCCCAAGCCACTCGGAGTACACAGACTCTTATTCTTCCTACCAGCTCTATTACCCTCGGTCTACAGTGGAAAGAGCCAACTGTGATGCTCAATCCATACAGATTCCTCTATGGGAAGGCTTGATACCTCAATATCTTTGGTGCTCGGTGCTACCTATGGTCAGCTCGACCCTCTGTCTCCTTTTCTTGGCTTTACTGCTCTCTGTGCTCAGTCCTCCTCTCAGGGTTCACTATTCACTGTCTCTCTTGGTCACTGAGACTCTTCGATCTGAATCTCTCTTCTTATCTCTCGTTCACTGTGTATGTTCGTGGCTTTAGCCATTCGACCTCCATGCCTATTCATTTCCTCTCCCGCCTGCGTTGCTTCGCCTGTCGTCTGCGTGCTTGGAATTCCCTGTTCGGCGTCAGAATGAATGCTCGGAAGTAGCCATGTGTCTCCACCTAACTGATGCCAGCATACTTCGTCGGTTCGTTTCTCCCGTTACGCCACGTATGCGTTCTTTCTCCTCCGTGGTGGTCAACGGACTCCAAATCCCTTCAGAATTTGGTTTAATCCCTTGTCGATTCTTCTTCTATCTATTGGACGCAATCTCAGCCATCCAATCTGGGCTCTTCCAGATCCAACGTCATTCGCACGTCGAGCGCGGTTGACTTGCTCGACCGATAACGCGCGATCACGACGGTTTTTCTCTCACCTCCGTTGCCACGCGTCGATCGCTGAGTGTGATCGCTCCGCTTCTTCCAAAACCTCTTACTGTTCAAGGGCACCCCGGGTAAAATTGTCGGTTTCCAAGTTGTCGGTCCCCCCTTCATATGATGGCGCTTTTTCGCTTTTCTACCCATGGTCCTTTGGCTCCCAACGTGATCGAGTGCTTAAGCCCTACCATTTTAGCCCTGTTTTCCCAGCGATGCGCGTTAGCGCTAACGCGCATCGAAAATCAGCTCCTTTTCCCAATCTGGGGCTCCCAGGGGCTATTTTGACCTCCTGTGGAGTCTCCATGGGCCTCGGTCAGTGCGCTTTGACCGAGGTCCTCGTCATTCCGCGCCGGCTGCCATGGCCACTGGTTCAGGGTGTTTTCGATTGCTGTTTTGGATTTCATTCAAGATTTGTTCGACCTGTTTTAATCACGGTTCTATGACAGTTGTTTATGGATCCGATTCAGATCATGGCCTCCCAATTGAAAAGCTTTTGGACCACCAAAAATTAGTTTTTCTTCAAGCATCGACTAAGTGAGGAAACTGCTGTCTCACTTGTCTAATCTCAATCCACTTCGCATTGCTCGGCTTCGAACCTTTAAGCCCAATTCTGAGGTATTCCACCTGTCCAGCACTGTATCTTCCTGCAACTCATTAAGATATTCAGGTAGTAGGTCATCAACAGAAGGCAGTTGACTCTGCTCTTTAGGGTCCTCAGTTATTGAAGGCTCAAACAACCCCAAGCAATCTGCGTTCACGACTAAGTAGATGTGCATGTAAGATGGCAGATCAAGGCAAAAAGCATTTTCACTAATCTTCTCAAGTATCCTGAAGGGTCCATACCTGATAGGTTTTAGCTTCTTACCTTCACCTTGCATCCTATCCTTGCTGATATACAACCAGACTTGGTCTCCAACTTGAAAACTATGCTCCATCCGATGCTTATCCTGCCTAGCCTTGTACTTGACCTGGCTCTTTTCCAGTTGTTCCTGTACTGCCTGGTGGATCTCCTGGATCTGTTCAATGAACCTAGTTGCTTTGTACACATCACTGTGTCCATCAACCATGGTATCTTTACCAAAGACAAAATCCAAGGGAGACCTTGGTATGAAACCAAAGCAGCTCTCAAAAGGAGATCTCTGGGTAGAAGAGTGTTTGGCTCTGTTGTAAGCATGCTGCACATAACACAGGTGTTCATCCAAAAGTTTAGGTTGTTTGCTGCAATATCATCTCAGTAATTGGATCACTGTCCTGTTAACTACTTCTGTCTGGCCATCTGTTTGTGGATGAAAAGTTGTGCTTTTCTTTAATTTGGTGTCCATTAGTTCCCACAGACTAGACCAAAACTTCCCCACAAATCGGGTGTCTCAATCAGATATAATAGAAGTGGGTAATCCAAAATGAACCCATACATGTTCAAAGAATAATTTTGCAGTTTTTTCAGTTGTAATATGTTTACTACAGGGTATCAAAATACACATTTTGCTGAACCTATCCACAAAAACATATAGATAATCATGACCTTTCCTAGATTTAGGTAGCCCTCCAACAAAATCCATGGAAATGCTTTCCCAAGGGTGAGAAGGACTGGCAATGGAGTGTATAAGCCTAGTTTTCTGTTATTGGGCTTGCTTTTAGCACACATAGCACACCCCTTTACATATCTAGAAACTGTCTCACTCATTCTTGGCCAATAACAGAACCTTTGCAACTGTGCAACTGTTTACTTACCCCAAAGTGACCTGATATTAGAGAAGTGTGTGTGTTATGAAACCAGCTCAAGAAAAGATAGAAAATATAGATCAACGCCTTAGAATTCAGCCTCTTCGAGGGGGCAACCTCCCTTACATTACATAAATGAACAATTCTTGGATGATACAAATGACAAAACCTCCTTTCTATATATAGGAGTCTAAGGAGTCACAATATAATCTAGCCGACCTAACAATAATAATATAAAGCCACAAAAATAACAATAGAGGGATTCTATGGGGCACAGAAATAACAATATGGGGGTAATAGGGGCACAACAATATAAATAAGGGGTATAACTACAATAGTAATGGGGTAATCACTAGTATTATAGGCACCCAACATGCCCCTCTCCTTCAAAAAAGTGTTGTCCTCAACGCTTGAGTAGTTCTGGATACTTCTGCATAAAATTCTCATCCTCCCATGTGGAATCTTCAGCGGATAAGTTCTTCCACTTGATAAGATACTCTGAAATTGATCGATTTCGTAGCTGTCGAGTTCTTGTTTCTGTGACTGCTTCCGGTTCCAATATAATTTTTCCTTCCTCGTCAGGTTCTGGCAATATTGTTTGAATTGGGAGCTTGTCACCTATAACCTTCTTTAAACATGAAACATGGAAAACTGGGTGCAATCGAGAAGCTGCAGGAAGCTCCAATTTGTATGCCATAGTACCAATCTTTTGCAACACCTTGTACGGACCATAATACTTTGGTGATAATTTATTATCCTTCTTAGCTTTCTTTAGGGACATTTGCTTATATGGTTGTAGCCATAGGAATACCCAATCACCTACATCAAAACTTCTTTCACTGCGATGTTGATCTGCCTGTTGTTTCATTCTATTTTGTGCCAACACGAGGTTATCCTTTAAGAGTTGGAGGACTTGTTGTTGATGTTCGATGTGATGTTCCACTGCCTGAACCTTAGAATTTTCTCTTAAATATGATGTGATGGATGGTGGTTGATACCCATAAAGTGCCATAAATGGGGTCATTTTTGTTGCTGTATGGAAGGAAGTGTTATACCACCATTCAGCCAGAGGCAACCATTTGACCCATTGTGTCTGTTTATCAGATACAAAGCAACGAAGATATCCTTCCAAACATTTGTTTACTATCTCAGTTTGCCCATCAGATTGAGGATGATAAGATGAGCTATGAGCTACCTGAGTACCAAGACAAGAAAATAATTCTGTCCAAAAATTTCCAGTGAAAATGGGATCTCTATCACTTACAATAATCTTTGGGTTTCCATGTAGCTTTTGAACTGTTTCCATAAATGCAGTAGAAACTGTACTGGCTTTACATGGATGTGATAATGCACAAAAGTGTGCATACTTGGTAAGTCTATCAACTACCACCATGATGACACTCTTTCCCTCAGACTTGGGTAAACCTGTGATAAAATCCATTGAAACCTCCTCCCAACGTTGGCTTGGAATGGATAAAGGTTGTAATAGACCCGGTGTCTTAATTGTTTCAACTTTATTTTGCTGGCAAACCAAACATTCCGCCACAAACTTTTGAATATCTGATTTAAGGCCATCCCAAAAAAATTCCTTCTTAACCCTGTGGTAAGTTTTTAAAAATCCTGAGTGCCTTCCTAAGGGAGAAGTGTGCAATTCCATAAGAATCTTTTGTTTTAGCTGGGAATTCTTACAGAGGTATAAGCGATCTTTGTACCATAACGAATCATTTTGCCAGCTAAATGTATCAGAAGTACTGGAATCTTGTTGTAGCTTTCGAATAAGTGCCCACACTTCTTCGTCGTTCTTCCATTCCTCCCTTGCTTCGTTTATCCAATTTGGTTGGATAATAGAAATGGCACACAACAATGCTTCCACATCCTCATCCTTTCTTGAGAGTGCATCTGCCACCACATTTTGCTTCCCTTTTTTGTAGATGATTTCAAAGTCATAACCCAACATCTTTGTGACCCACTTTTGTTGCTCTTCAGAGGATAATCTTTGTTCTAAAAAGTATTTAAGGCTATCATGATCCGTTTTTACCTTGAAGTGTCTTCCCATTAGGTAGGGTCGCCATTTCTTAAGTGCATGGAGTATTGCCAACATTTCCTTCTCATAGATAGCTTTGCTTAAAAACTTTCCCTTGATTGGACGACTTTCAAAAGCAATGGGTCTTTCATCTTGCATTAGAACAACACCAATTCCATTTCCTGAAGCATCACATTCCACAATAAAGGTTTTTTTGAAGTCCGGCGTAGCTAAGACCGGTGCTTGGCACATTGCCTCTTTAAGATGTTCAAAGGCCTTTGTTGCTTCCGGAGTCCATGAAAATGAATCTTTCTTCAATAATGTTGTTAGAGGTGCTGCTATTCTCCCATAATCCTTAACAAACTTGCGATAATACCCTGTCAACCCAAGAAATCCTCGCAGATGCTTTATGGATGTGGGGATTTTCCATTCCTTAATGGCTTTAATTTTGCTAGGGTCTACCTTAACTCCTTCATGAGATACAATATGACCCAAATATTCCACCTCCTGGACTCCAAAGAAACATTTGGATCTTTTTGCATATAATTGTTTCTCCTCCAATAGTTGTAGCACCCTGTCAACATGTTCAACATGATCCTTCCAAGACTTGTTGTAGATTAATATATCATCAAAAAATACTAACACAAATTTTCTAAGGAATGGTTTGAAAATTGAATTCATCAAACCTTGAAATGTTGAAGGTGCATTGGTAAGGCCAAAAGGCATGACCAAAAATTCATAATGACCCTCATGAGTTCTAAATGCCGTTTTCGGAATGTCTTCAATCTTCATTCTGATTTGATGATATCCCGAACGAAGATCCAACTTGGTGAAGTAAATTGATCCATGCAATTCATCCAATAATTCATCAATAACAGGAATGGGGAACTTATCTTTAATAGTGAGCTTGTTGAACTCCCTATAATCCGGACACATGCGCCATGATCCATCCTTCTTGTGCACCAATACTACTGGAGCTGAGAAAGAACTTTGACTTGGTTGAATTATACCAGCCTCTAACATTTCTGCAACCATACGTTCAATTTCACTTTTTTGGGCATAGGGATATCTGTACGGCCTGATGTTTGGAGGAACACTTCCTGGAATCAGATGAATAGCATGATCATGATCACGCATAGGTGGGAGACCTTTGGGAGTCTCAAATACCTTGGAATGATTGTCCAGGACATTTTGGAGATCTGGAGAAATAGATGATTCCAATGTGGAAACATCTAGCGAACATAATTGTGCAATTACACCTCTTTGCTCCTTTTTAAGAAGCTTAGTCATGCCATTAGAGTTGATTATCTTTCCTGGTTTCCCTGCAATACCCCTTAATTCAACTTCCTTTCCTTCCGTAGAAAATTTGATGAAAAGTTCTTGAAAATTAAAAGCTATTGTACCCAAGGATTGTAGCCATTGGACTCCTAGTACAACATCAGCACCTCCCATTGGAATGGAAAGCATTGGGCTAGTCAATACATATTCTCCCATGGATAGCTTGATATTATGGCACTTTCCAGAGCAATTTATTGTTCCTCCATTTGCAATCATCACTTGACACTCTGGTGCTGGATATAGGAAGCAATTCAATTCTTTTGCTACCCTACAATAAATAAAATTGTGGGTGCTTCCTGAATCAATCAACACTATTACCTTTTTCTTCTTGATTTGTCCTTCTATCTTGATGGTTTGAGGAGTGGTAATTCCCGCCAATGCATTACAAGATATGGTTGGATTTATTTGTTCTTCATCTAGGCTTTGTTCGTGGAGTATATCTTCTTCTTTTGACCTTTCTTGCTCCGTTTCTTCTTCCTCTTCACAATCTATGTAGAATAATTTCTTCTCAGCACACTTATGACCTTTAGTGTATTTGCTATCACAACTGTAACAAAGCCCTTTTGCTCCTTTTTCTTCCAATTTTTGTGGTGTCAACCTTATAGGTTGTGGAAGACTGGGGGCAACAACACTTCCGTCTTTATAGTTGTGAGTGGTATGCTTCCTGGTTGCCATAATTTTGCTTTCCATTTTTCTTGCTAACCTGAATGCCTTCTCTAATGAATCAGGTTCCCAAAGGCGAACATCATGTTGGATATTATCCTTTAAAGACCCTATGAACACATCAATCCTATGCTCCTCTGGAATATCTTTTACCCTTATGTTCAATTTTTGGAACTCCTCAATGTGCTCCATTACTGAACCCTTTTGTTTGAGACTTATCAATTGGCTAAAAAAAGTGTTGCTTTTTGTATCTTCATAATGTGCTACCAATTCTTTTGTAAAAATTGCCCAAGTGATAAATTGTTTACGAGAGCAAAGCCATTGATACCATACAAACTGATTTGGTTCCAAATATACAGTTGCCATACGTACCTTTTGTGTGTTTTGCACATTATTGAGATCGAAGAATTGCTCCATCTGTAATATCCATGTGGCGGGATCCTTGCCATCAAACTTCCTCATATCGATTTTTGGAATATGGTGATTCTTCGATCCAACATTAACGTCTATGGAATCATGATTAACATTTCTTTTGTTCTCATCATGAGTTTCCTTTACTACCTTTTCACCATTAGTGACCCTTTCTTGTAGCAATTTTTTCAATTCTTCCATGTCTGTCTTCAAATCTATCTTCAAATCTGCCATTGAATCCTCCATCTTAGCTTCCATTCCCTTTATCTTAGATTCCACGCCATTTATCTTAGATTCCACGCCACTTATCTTAGCTTCTGTTAGCTTTTGTGAGCGTGACATTTGTTGCACTTGTTCTTGTAATTTTGATATATCATGTAGCATTTCTTCCTCTTCTTCATGAGTCATGCTAGAGCTTTCAGGTTCCTTACTAGGTGTTTGCATTTTCTTTCCTCGGGGCATCAGTTACCGATAATAATGCTTTACAATGCCCTTTGAATTCCATTAAACCAAGTTTACACAAAAATTAAAAAAAAAAACTACACACCTTTTTTCACTTTATAGAAGCATGATATTGAATCTGATGTATCTCTGTAATTTCGGATCATCCAGTTCTGAAATTGCTACCTGTAGTAGCCTTCTGCGTCCTCTTTCCAATGCCACAAGTCTGAGCCAAATTGGATTCTCCAAGGAAGAGTTATGTGAAATCTCCCACAGTGACTTGCTTTTAGACTGGTTCAGTAGAGCGAACTTGTACGATGTGCCACGAGTCACTGTTTCAACTTTTGAATCTGAAACACACACACAAAAACTACAGTCCGTCCTCTTTCTGTACCTTCTTACGAAATTTCAATCCGATCCCCAGAGAGAAAGTTATGACGATTTTCCCCAGGTCACCTGTTTTGAATGTAATTCAGGAGTCTGCAAAAAGACCAACTTCCTCAGATCATATCTCCGCAAATATCGCGCGAAAAGATCTGAAATTTGGACCCAAGGTTCAGCGCGATTTCTTCTCAAATGGGTTTTTTTTGCGACTTCTGAAACGTCACAAAAAAAAGTTATAGCGAAAATTTCACGATGACCTGTTTGGAGCAGCGAAACCCTAGAATCCAAAGCTCTGATACCAAATGTTATGAAACCAGCTCAAGAAAAGATAGAAAAGATAGATCAACGCCTTAGAATTCAGCCTCTTCGAGGGGGAAACCTCCCTTACATTACATAAATGAACAATTCTTGGATGATACAAATGACAAAACCTCCTTTCTATATATAGGAGTCTAAGGAGTCACAATATAATCTAGCCGACCTAACAATAATAATATAAAGCCACAAAAATAACAATAGAGGGATTCTATGGGGCACAGAAATAACAATATGGGGGTAACAGGGGCACAACAATATAAATAAGGGGTATAACTACAATAGTAATGGGGTAATCACTAGTATTATAGGCACCCAACAGTGTGCTTCCCTAATTGTCTTTGCTCTATCAGTTTATGGAATGCAGAGTTTCCCACAATGATATAAGAGTCGGTCCTTCACATGATAGTCCAATTCTTCTACTCTTTTGCATTGACTCAAAGTTTCATATACATCTTTGAAGTCCATATCCTAAGCATACTATTCTATGTAGCTTTCATGTAGCACAAATTATGCTTAAGTATGGTAGATGAATTTATAATGGGTCTAGATAACATGTCTGCAACCTTGTTATGTATGCCCTTTTTATATCTGATGACTAAATGAAACTGTTGTAGAATACCCATCCATCTGTAAAGCCTTGATTGTTGCAACTTAGTTTGGGAGTGTAGATATTGAAGTGGCTAATGATCATTATGTATTACTGTTTCTTTGCCCATTAAGTAATGTTTCCACTTTTTCACACTCTGAACTAATGCATACAATTCTTTATCATATGTAAGATAGTTAACTACTGCAGGATTAAAAGTCTCAGAATGATAACATATGGGTTTACCGTGCTGTGTCAACATTTCTCCCATGGCATAGTCACTAGCATCACTTTGGATCTCAAATGGTCTTTGTAGATCTGGCAGTGCTAGTATAGGTGTTGTACTAATTTTTTCTTTCAAGGTGTCGAAGGCTTTCTGCTGTTTGCCTCCCCACTGAAACACCTTGTTCAATCATGTCAAAGCATGTAAGGGAGCTGCAATTGAGGAGAAATTTGAAATGAACTTCCTCCAATATTGTGCTGCTCCTAATAATCTTCTCACTTCAGTAGCAGACTTGGGTTTAGGCCAATTTACAATGACTGCCACTTTAGAGGGATCTATTTTCAATTCACCTCCCCCTACTATATGATCCAAATAATTTAGAGAGGTTTTTCCAAATTCAAATTTGGAGAGTTTAACATGAAGTTTTTCTCTTTTCAAAACATCTAATGTTTGCCTAACATGATTTAAATGTTCTTCCCACGTTTTACTAAAAATCAGAATGTCATCCAGATACACAATAACAAAATCATCAAGAAAAGGTCTGAGTACATCATTCATTAATCTCATGAAAGTAGCAGGGGCATTGGTCAAGCCAAAAGGCATAACCAACCATTCATACAATCCCTACTTTGTTTTGAAAGTAGTCTTCCATGCATCTTGCTCTGCAACTCTGACCTGATGGTATCCACTGTGCAAATCCAGCTTGGTGAAATAAATGGCTTCCTTCAATTGATCTAAAAGGTCATCTATGCAAGGAATGGGATAACGATTTTTTATCGTTATTTTATTCATTGCTCGGTAATCAATGCACATTCTCCACGAGCCATCTTTCTTTCTCACCAAAACGATTGGTGACCCACATGGTGATGTGCTAGGCCTGATGAACCCTTTCTCGAGCAACTCCTACACCGGATTTTTTATTTCAGTATTCTCTAAAGCAGATAACCTGTACATCCCAATGTTAGGCAAAGGAACATATTGCTGCAAAATAATATCATGTTCTATTCCCTTTTTGGGTGGCATACCTTGAGGTTATTGAAACAAGACATCATACTCTGAAACAATATTTTCTATATCAGCTTGCTGATCAGAATTACAGCCCTCAAATACATTGGTTTTATCAGTTTTCTTTTCCTTTACAACGATTAGTAAGAATTGTTTGCATGAATTTATCATTCTTTTAATCTGCCCCGAGTTTATGAGAGTATAATTATTCTTGAGCTTATGAGCTCTTACAAAGTATTTGATTCCATCTTTAACAAGTAGATACTTGTTCTCATCTCTATAGAAAATAGCCTTTCCATCATACAAGTAAGGACTTCCTAAAACAATTCCACATATATCCAAAGGAATTATATCTAACTCAACCTCATCTACAAATGCTGACCCAAAAGAAAACTTGAGTTTGCACTGTCTAGTCACTTGTAGTTGTGCTTTATCATTCAACCACCCTAATGGGTATGGTTGCTTATGAGGTGTAGTTGCTAATCCCAATTCTTTACAATTGCTTCAGAAATCAGTCTACTTGTGAGCCAATATCAAACAAAGTATCAATCTTTTGATATTTGGAAACAACTCGAATATGGAAAAGCTCACGCCTTTTTCTCTCATGTTCTTCATCAATAACAGATTGAGCAGAATTACTAGTAGATGCTTCAGAATTCTTACCTTTTATACCTGTGGCTGCGGTGATTATTTCATCTCCCGAGTCTGACCCCAAATCTTTCTGAATAGCTGCAACAACTTTCTTCTTCTTGCCCTTGGACTTCTTAGGTCTCAGCTCTGGATGCAGAATCCAACAGTGCTCATCATCATGCCCCTCCTTTTTACAGTGGGTGCATGAGGCTTTGCCTTTCTGTGCAGTGTTAGCCTTCCTTGCTTTCCACTTCTGCTTTCTTTTCTCCTTGCTCTTGCTTACAGTGGGTTGGGATGGTCCCCCAACTTCTGGATTTCCATTCTTTCCTCTTGCTTCTAGATGAGTAGCTTGTACAGATACCTCATCTATACTAGTGGGATTAAACATGAGGATAGTGTGCCTCATGTAGCTGTGTAGACCCCCAATGTACTTCAAAAGAGTTTCTGGTGAGTCTAATGAAATACCTAACATCAATGCTCTCTTTCGGAACTCTTGAGTATACCCTTGTACACTTTTCCCTTTCAACTGCCGAAGAGTTTGCCAACTCATCATGGCTTGTTGCATGTAGGCCAATGGATAGAACTGCTTTCTGATGGCAGAAACAAAGTCACTCTAGATAGAGATGGTCTTACCATGCTTCTTCACATCAGCTTGGGTTCTGCCTTCCCACCAAACCAAGGAAGTGCCCCTTAGGCGAAGGCTTGCCAGCTGAATCTTGCTCTTGTCTGAGTCTATATTTTGTACTATGCAATACACATCAATTTGTCTTATCCAGTTGTCCAACTTCTCAGCATTCAACTCTCCATCATATATAGGCAAATCAAATTTAACATCTAACTTAATCAAAGATGCTTTCTTATTATGCAAAAGGCTACTAGGAAGTGTAGGGAAGCTTTCTTCTTTCCCCTTTCCTTTGGAGTGGTCATGGGAATGAGATTCATCTTCTTCTTTATCTTGCTTGGAACCCGATGAATCTTCACACTTATGCTTTCTAAAGTCCCTATACATTTATTCCACCATGTAATTTATAGCTAGGAAACTTTCTAGGAACCGAGAGTCTGGTCCTACAGAACCTTCTTCTGACATTGTCTTTCGAGAATAAACTCTTCCAATTTTAGGATTAGTTTTCACCGACTCTCCTTCTCCTAATTTGAGCTTTGATCTAGTGATCATTCACAGCTAAAACAACACAAGCTTGTATAACCTTACAACCTAGAGCTCTGATACCACTTGATCTGATAATCAACCTATAAGTGAATTCAGTGAAGATTCATTAAACAAAAGGTATTACAGACTCATGTGATGGTGTGTGTATTCTGTGTTATTGAAACAACGAATCGATCAGATTGCCAATACACAGAAAATAAATGGAAAGACAGCAGAGAAATTCAGTAAGCAGCACAAAGACACAAACAATTTTTAATAAGGAGTTCACCCTTTCCTCCAGGGCTACGTCTCCGGTCTAGCTTCAGTGGTGGCCTTGTTTTATTATGTCTTTGAGCAGAGAAATTACAATACAGGGACTCAATATGAGTTCTCCTGAAGCGGATTTTGCTTGGCAGGGTGGTTCTTGGATTCCCAAAGCTACTCAGAGTACACAGACTCTTATTCTTCCTACCAGCTCTGTGACCCTCGGTATATAGTGGAAAGAGCCAGCTGTGATGCTAAATACAGAGAGATTCCTCTATGGGAAGGCTTGATACTTCAAGATCTTTGGTGCTCGATGCTGCCTATGGTCAGCTCGGCCCTCTATCTCCTCTACTTGGCTTTACTGCTCTCTGTGCTCAGTCCTCCTCTCGGGGTTCATTGTTCACTGTCTCTCTTGGTCGCTGGGACTCTTCGATCTGGATCTCTATTCTGTTCTACCATTCACTGTCTTTGTTCGTGGCTTTAGCCATTCGACCTCCATGCTTGTTCGTTTCCTCTCCTGCCTGCGTCGCTTCGCCTGTCGTCTGCGTGCTTGGAATTCCCTGTTCGGCGTCAGCATGAACGCTCGGAAGTAGCCACATGTCTCCACCTAACTGGTGCCAGCATACTTCGTTGGTTCGTTTCTCCCGTTACGCCGCGTATGCGTTCTTTCTCCATCGTGGCGGTCAACGGACTCCAAATCTCTTCAAAATTCAGTTTAATCCCTTGTCGATTCTGCTTCTGTCTATCGAACGCAACCTCAGCCGTCCGATCTGGGCTCTTCTAGATCCAACGTCATTCGCACGTTGAGCGCGATTGACTTGCTCGAATGATAACGCGTGATCACGATGGTTTTTCTCTCACCTCCGCTACCATGCATCGATCGCTGAGTGTGATCGCTCTGCTTCTTCCAAAACCTCTTACCGTTCAAGGGCACCCCGGGTAAAACCGTCGATTTCCAGGTCGTGGGTCCCACGTTCGTATGATGGCGCTTTTTCACTTTTCTACCCACGGTCCTTTGGCTCCCAACGCGACTGAGTGCTTAAGCCCTACCATTTCAGCCCCGTTTTCCCAGCGATGTGCGTTAACGTAACGCGCATCGAAAATTAGCTCCTTTTCCTAATTCGGGG
This sequence comes from Pinus tabuliformis, assembly GCA_031772625.1. Taxonomy (NCBI): domain Eukaryota; kingdom Viridiplantae; phylum Streptophyta; class Pinopsida; order Pinales; family Pinaceae; genus Pinus; species Pinus tabuliformis. Next base: position 771,696,960 of record CM062816.1, read on the forward strand.
CTCCTAGTGGCTATTTTGACCTCTTGCGCAGTATCCATGGGCCTCGTTCAGTGCGCTTTGACCGAGGTCCTTGTCGTTCCGCATCGGTTGCCATGGCCACTGGTTCAGGGTGTTTTTGACTGCTGTTTTGGATTTCATTCGAGATTTGTTTGACCTGTTTTAGTCACGGTTCTATGACAGTCGTTTATGGATCCAATTCAGATCATTCCATCTCAAGCCTTGTTACAAAAAATTCTATAATTCTTTCTCTTCTTTTCCTCCTTTACACCCCCATGATAGGAGAAAACTTCCCCTATTTATACAAAAAGATGAGAAGCTATCTCATTAATGAGAGTCCATGAATCTCTCCCTATATCTCTAGAGTTGCAATCAAAATAGGAAATGATAAGACACATGTCTTCTTAGAGTTTCAATACAAATAGGAAATGAGACACATATCCTTATGATCCCATAATCTTCTCGACTCAAATTCGAATTTGGTTTTGGGAGGCCACATAAAGGTCTTTTAGAAGATTTCTTTTGATCTACACATGTCGACAATCTCATTCCACTTGTTAGGTATAAGCATATGCACATTATTTTCTAATTTTTAACCATAAATTCATTTAAACATGCTAAGAATTAATAAAGTTTGGAAAAACATAAATGTGACCCAGTAATGATAATGGTAAGGTAAATGTAATGAAATAGAGGTGGAGTGAAGGTGACAATATGGAAATATAAGTGAAAATGTAATGGAAGTGAATGACAATTTCAAGGCCAAACAATTGTGTAGAAAAATAGTGGGACGCAAGGAAATTCCAAGTGGCTGACTTGTCTCTTGAGGGGTCTACTGATGGTATTGGATGACTGTATTTTATGCTCCATTGATTCCAATTCATTAAGGTCACCTAGGAGGTCGAATTTTATTATAGTAGCCTCTCGTCTCATGTTTACCCAATTGGCATGGTAAGTTGGGTGGATGTGGGAGGAGGGTGTTACAGAGTGGTTTCAGAGCATGGTTCAACTCTCGGACTAAATGGATTGAATGTGTGGTGGTCATGCATGCATGTCAGTTGCATGTGTGTCTATTACACTTATATACTTATTGCATTTGCTTGATGATGGATTAGGGTTGTAATATGGTTATCATGGATTTGATGTTGATTTCATGAAGAGTAATTGACATGGGTATGTGATTGACTGTATATGGTTATTTGTCGCTTACATGTTAATTTTATGTCGACTACTTACATCCTTGTATGTTAGGTTACATTTTGAATATTTTGATTACATGCATCAATCTTGTAGGTTGATTAAAAGAACTGATCGATTACGTTCGACTACATGTGGTTATGTGTATTTGTAGTTGGTTAGGCATTGCTTATGCATATTGTCGGTTGCATGTAGCAATGTGTACAATGGAGTAATGGTTGTTGTCATGCATGAGGTCATAGAATGCACTATTGATATGGCCTTGCATCAATTATTGGATCCTAGTTAGAGTGTTGTTTATGTGTTGATACATTTATTGTGTATGTCCATACACTGTTATGATTATGTTATACATGTATCACACTGATTTGGTGATCTTGCAGACAAGGTATCCTCCCCAAGCTATACTAAGGTACATCAATATATTGTGATTTGGTTTATCTAACATATTATGCATTGTAGTGTGGCGTGGGGCATACTTCTGATTTGGCCAATACACTAAGGAGCTTGAAGGAAGAGATAAGGAGTTGTAAGGCAGATAATGATCTGAACATATAGGAACAAGAGAAGCAAGTAGAGGTCAATGCTACACTTCTTCAGAGTTTGTCGGACTTGCAGCGACAAGGGCTGCTTCAGATCAGCCATGCACATGAGGGTGGGACTAATGGAGCATATGGTAGTAGATCTCCTAGTAGACACAGGTCGGATAGATTTGACACGGTGAGAGATGGAAGGTTTTTGGATACTCCGAAAAAGAGGGGCGATGAGAACATGTATTATTCTAGTTCTGGTTTTGATAGGCATTATGATCGTCGTCGCTATCATCCTTATAGGAGGAATGATAGGGGGTACTTTCCAGATGAATTCAAGAAAGAAAAACCACCTACTTTTAAAAGAGATGTGAAGAAGCCGGAAGATGCAGAAGCTTGGATACTTGGTATGAACAAATTATTTGAGTTGCATGAGTACACAGATAACATGAAGGCCCAGATGGCTATCTTCAGATTGAAAGGTAAAGCATACTTCTGGTGGAAAGATTTTAAGTGGGTTAGAGACATCATGACATATGAATTGAGTTGGTGGGAATTCAAGAGGCTTTTCTAGAAGAAGTACTTGTCTAAAAGGTACTATGACAACAAGGCTAAAGAGTTTTATGAGTTAAATATGGGGTCAATGACAAACAAAGAGTATACGACCAAGTTTCTTGAGTTATTGAGGTATGTACCGTATCTTACTGATGAGAAGGCTAAAGTTCAGAGATTTGTCAGTGGTTTTCCATTAGCATTTAGAGATTGGATTGAGTATGATGAGCCTCGGTCACTTGAGGAAGTCATTGGGAAACTGAAGCATTATTATGAGCAATCAAAGCGTAAGAATGAATCTTAGAATGGATGGAAAGGAAAATACAAAGGTAGAGGTAAATGGTAGCGTAAGAGGACAAGACCTCAACATGCAGATGGGAAAGAAAATGTCACCGCAAAAGAGATTAAATGCAGCTAGACAGGGGCATGGGCCACAGAAGCAGCAACAACATCATAGAGGTGAGGGCACTGGTTGGTTGGAGTGTTGGACATGTGGTGAGGAGAACCTTAGGAGAGATTGTTTGCAACATCAAGGTGGAAAGCCTAATATATACAATGTACAGGAGGTGCAGACTATTGGGGATGTTGGCCAAAGTATTCCATGTATCTATGCAGCAGTGGACAATGGGTAAGCAGAACACCAAGCATCTATCATTGAGATTGACGGTAAGCTTTGTGATCAAGTTATTTATATTTTGATTGACCCTGGATCTAATTATAGCTATGTTAGTCCTAACATGGTGGATAAGTGTGGGTTGAATAAGGAGTTGCATGAAGATTCTTGATTAGTGCAGTTGGCGACAGGTACGAAGAAGCGAGTTCATTATTGGGTAAGAGCTTGCGCATTTGATTTAAATGGTATGCCTACAAAAAAACATTTGAATGTGTTACCGTTGGGATCAAACAATATGTTGTTGGGCATGAATCGGTTGTATCTACATAGAACCAAGGTTGACTACTATGAAAAAGCTAGTGAGTGTATTGATGACAATGGAGAACCAAGAGTCTTGCAAGGTAAGAAGAAAGCCACATTAGTTAGGAATGTGACAGCTATGTAAGCAAAGCGCAACCGCAAGAAAGGGTGCAAGCTATTTGTAGTACACATTTCTAGTGATAAGGGTAAGGAGGTTAAGGATGCATATGTGTTGAACATGTACCCAGTGTTGTAGTAGTTTAGGATGTATTTCTCGAGGACATTACAAAGTTTCCACCTCAGGGAGGTAGACATTTCAATTGAGTTAGTTCCAGGGGCAACTCCAACATTGAAAGCACCTTACAGAATGAATACACCTGAGTTGGTTGAGTTGAAATTGCAGTTGAAGGAAATGTTGGACAAGGGATACATTAGGCCAAGTGTATCACCTTGGGGTGCACTGGTCTTGTTGTGAGGAAGAAATGTGGTACCCTTAGATTATGCATTGGTTACAGGTAGTTGAACAAAGTTACTATTAAGAATAGGTAACCTTTACCGAGGATTGATGACTTGTTCGATCAGTTGAAGGGAGCATCAGTGTTCTCGAAGATTGACTTGAGATCTATATACCATCAAGTATGCATCAAAGAGGAGGACATTTACAAGACTGAATTTAGGACCTGGTATGGGAATTATGAGTTTGTTGTGGTTCTAGTTGGCTTAACTAATGCTCTGGCTACATTCATCTATTTGATGAAGAGTGTGATGCGTCCATATTTGGATAGGTTTTTTATTGTGTTCATTGATGATATACTGATATATTCTAAAAATGAGGAAGAACATGCCGAGAACTTAGAAGCAGTGTTGAGATTATTGAGAGAGCATTAGTTGTATGCTAAGCTCAACAAATATATTTTCTTTCAGATTGAGGTGCACTACATGGGACATGTTGTCTCCATGGAAGGCATTGCAATAGATGGAGATAAGATAAGGGCCATCATGGAGTGGGTAGCTCCTAAGAGTGTTGATGAGGTGAGATCTTTCATGCGTCTAGCAGGCTATTATCGGAGGTTCATCAGGAAATTCTCATAAATTTCTTATCCCATTACATCATTGCAGAGGAAAGGTAAGAAGTTCAAATGGACTGAAGAGTGTGAGGCTAGTTTTGAGCAACTCAAGTAGTTACTAACACATGCACGAGTGTTACAGACTGCAGATTTGGACAAAGAGTTCGTAGAATGTATAGATGCTTGCAAGAGAGGACTTGGTGGGTCCTTATGCAGGATAGACAGGTGGTATGTTATGAGTCCCAGAAACTGAACAAGCATGAGAAAAACTACTCTACGCATGATCTTGAGCTGGCACCTATTATACATGCACTAAAGATGTGGAGGCAATATCTTCTTGGTAGGCGGTTTGTGCTTATGAGTGAGGTTGAGATATTTGTTCGACCAGATGAATCTGAATGCCAGGTAGGCTAGATGGTTGGCCACGATCAACAAGTTTGACTTCAAGATCAGGTACATCAAGGGTAAAGAGAATAGGGTGGCAGATTCTCTCAGCAGACAGGTACAAGTACATCACTTGGCAACTATGAGCTCCTAGGGGACAAACTTACAGGATAGGATCTTGTAGGCAGGAGAACAGGATTTCAAGTATATGGAGATTGTGCACAGGTTACAGTAGGGTGATAGTACAGGTACAAGCATAGGTATAGGTCATGGTACTGGTACAGGTGGAAGTATAGGTACAGGGACATGTACATGTATAGGCACAGGCACAGGTATAGGTGTAGGTCCAGGTGCACAGGGTATGGACTATTGTCTTACAACAAAGGGATTGGTAAGATTTTGAGACAAGATATATGTACTGGATAGTAGCGAGCTCTAGAAGGTGATCTTGAGGGAGTTTCATGAAAAAACTTAATCAGGTCACCCAAGACATCAGAAGATACTCATAACAATGAAGAGATATTAGTATGGGCTGAAACTAAAGAGTGATGTAGCAGAGTTTGTGGCTAGATACTTTGATTGTCAATGAGTGAAAGCAGAATGTAAACATCTAGGTGGACTATTACAACCTATTATGATTCCGGAATGGAAATGGGAGACCATTTCCATGGATTTCATAGTTTGCTGAAGACAGTTAAGCAGCATGATTCCATAATGGTCATTGTGGACAGGTTAACAAAGGTTGCACACTTTGTTCTAGTAAAGTCTACATTCTCAGCTAGTGATGTGGCACTGTTATTCATATGAGACGTGGTTAGACTACATCGTGTTCCAAAGAAGATTGTGTCAGACAGGGATGCGAAGTTCACTTCCAAGTTTTGGAAGGATTTATTTGTAGGTTTGGGCATCTAGTTGGCCTTCAGCACAACTTATAATCTGCAGACAAATGGACAGACAGAGAGGGTCAACAGGATATTGGAGGACATGTTGAGGATGCATGTGATGCATCAATAATGCAAATGGGAAGAGTATCTCCCTTTGGTCGAGTTTGCATACAACAACGATTATTAGGAGTCACTAAGGATGAGTCCTTTTGAGGCATTGTATGGGCTTAGTTGTAAAATGCCCATTAGTTAGAGTGATCAGGTTAGTAGAGTATTTATTTGACCAGATATGTTGGGAGACATGGAACATGAGATGAAGGTGATAAAGAAGAATCTCAAGGCAACATAGGATAGGCAAAAAAGTTATGCAGACAGGAACTGATTGTTGAAGGAGTTCCAGGTTGGGGAACATGTGTACTTGCGCATCAAACTAAAGAAGAGATCCTTGTCGATTGGGTCATGTGCCAAGCTGGCGCCACGGTTTTGTGGACCATTCAGTATCATTGAGAGGATTGGGCCAGTAGCCTATCGACTTGCACTGCCTACGATAGTGAAACTCCAATTTTTTCCATGTATCTTTGCTTAAGAAGTATGTTAAGGATGTTGATCATGTGATTGATTGGTTTGTTTCGCAGGTGGAACCGGATGGAGAATTCCAGTTGGAGCCTCATTGTATATTGCAAAAAAAGGTGCTCATGCTCCAGAACTGAGAAATAGAGAAAGTTAAAGTGCAATGGAAGCACTTTGGGCCCAATGAAGCTACATGGGAGATGACGGATCAGATGCAGGCCATGTATCCTTCCTTGTTTTCCGGCTGAGGCAAAGCAACCTTGATATGGTGGTTTGGTGACTCCTTATGGTGGCTTGGTAGTTTCTTATGGTGGTTTGGTAGTTACTTTATGGTGGTTTAGTATTTGCTTATGATGGCTTGGTATATGCTTCATGGTAGTTCAATATTTGCTTTATTTTGGTTCAATATATGCTTTATGGTGATTGATATATGCTTTATGATGGTTGATATATGATATATGATGTTTTGATATATATGCTTGGATATGACGTTATTATATGTTTGATATATGTTTTGATATATGATTTGGCATATGTTTTGGTATATGTATTTTGATGATGTTATTATAAGTACACCCATGTATGGATGTAAATACCGTAACGAGCTATGTTATAAAGCTCCATTATGTGATATGGGTGTTATGTTATTATGTTATCATGTGGTTATGTTATCATGATGATTATGGTGTCATATGAGTTGGCATTCAACAGGATGATCATTGTAAATACCATAATGAGCTGTGTTATAAAGCTCCACTATGCGGTATGTTGTCATGATGTTTTCTCTTGAGCAGATCTTTCATTGTAAATACTACATCGAGTTGTGTTATAAATCTCCATAAGCAATATGTCTTATTTCAGTAGGCTGCTGAGGTATATGTGTGATTGGAGGATGGTGTTCCCTAAGGAGTAGGGTTCTGTAATAGGCCTGGTGAAGATTCCATGTGACGAATGACACACTTATTCCAAGCTGAATGTTGGGCAAGACATCCTAGTGTTCATTTGGTTGTTTATGGAAGGAATTTGGCAAAGGCATTAAATGAATGGAATATTTATTTTCGAAAATAATGGAAATTAGGAGAAAAAGGAGGTGAAAGGTCACAGGTTGCATGTGAGGAGGAAAATGAAGCAAAATAATGGAAAATGGAGAAAATAGAGGCCTCATCCATAAAAGGGATTCTGAGGACCAGTTGGTAACCTTTTGTCAGTTTAGCTTTGGAGCTCCCTCATTATTTTCTCTCTCTCACATACTCTTAGACACTTAGAGTTTTCTTGGAGCACTTTGGCATTGGAGCAAGAAAGGTAAGAGGAAGGAAACATAAAGTGGGGAAAGGTAGGATCAAGCAACTACAACAAACTCATTGTAGGTATAAGCTTGCATGTTTATTTTCCTTGCTAGATTTCTCATGCATGGGATTGCATGTGTTTCTTTTCTACCATGGAATGGGTTTTTCCAGGTGTGACAGTATTTTCAGCCTAGACTTGCCATTTCCTGACAGCTTTGATGAGATGGGTTCTTTCATGTGATTTATGTGGGATGGCCGCATTGGATTCAAATTTGAGTGGGGTGGATATCTTAATTAACAAACACATGGTGGTAGTGGTCCTTGAACTAGACTACAGATGCACGAAGTCAGTGGCCTAATAACCCCTAAACCATATTGTGGGTTGTGGTAAAGCTAGATTGTACGCCTCAGTGGGCCTAAGAATCCTTGCCAGTGAATGGCGGGATATATGGTAAAGCCAAGAGGTGGATTTTCTCTCTGTGGGGCCTAGTGATTCTAGGATGGAATGCATGGTAAAGCCTTGAGATTATGTCTTAGTGTAGGGCCTAGTGATCCCTAGATTGGACTGTGGATGCACAGTAAAGCCTGAGAGACTAGGAGGCACTCAAATTCCTCACGGTGTAGGCGGAGAACTTCGGTGGTATCCACATTGATTGGTGTTTTTTGATGTGTTCTATGAGTCCCACATTCATGCTTGGAATATGGCACGAGGATGATTGATTGAAGAGAGACTTGAATCAACCAATCTATGCTTGGGTGGAACGTGGTAGTCCCATCTCCGGTCGATTCATTGCGTTGATTAATGAGAAATTCATTCCATTGATTTTCATGTGTAAATGTACTAGTGTATATATGGATTTTGATGGTTGATATGTTTATTTTTTATTCTATTCCTATTATGCTGGTTATATGTTCGTTTTATAGCAAGATCTATGTTTGGTTCTCAACATGTTTTTACTTGTATTTGAATGGATATTGTATCTATGACCTAATAAGTGATAAGGTAGCAAATGACATGAGGAAACAATGGTTCATGGTGATTCTCAGATAAGTAACCTATCCCTACACTTAACTATGTTATTTACACTTGTAGGTTACATGTCGATAATATGTTTGATGAAATGCCTGTCATGACTAGTATGGGTCTGGTTTAAGGCCTTAATCAACTATTTACTTTTGCATCATTGTTTCCATGTACTTTACTTATTCCGAGCTTTCATTCCATTCTGGGTAGTGGCCCGGGCTCTGGGCCTGAAAAAGTGGCTCAAATCCCAGAGTCGTTGCACAGAACTACCAAGTTTCGACCACATTCATGGGTAGGTAGACCTATGAGAGCGACTTTAAGTTGTTGGTAGCTCCCTTTCCCATAATGTGAGAGAGATTGAGCCTTAAATATTACAGAACAATAGTGGGACCCAGGGACAAGTGGTTTGAGTGGCTAACTTGTCTCCTGAGGGGTCTGTTGATGGTATTGGATGACTGTATGTGATGTTCCGTCGATTCCACTTCCTTAAAGTCACTTAGGAGGTCAAATTTGATCATAGTGGCCTCTTGTATCATGTTTACCCAGTTGGTATGGTAACTTGGGTGGATGTGGGAGGAGGGTGTTACGTTGTCTGACATTATGTGGATATATGCTATATTCATGAACATGTACTTGACAGGTATATTAGCTAGTCTTTAGTTACAGGTGGATCTGTCCAAGGATTGGAGTCCCTTGAGAGATGGCGTGGATGTGTTCAGTTGCAAGCAACTTGTTTGGCACAAAAAGATGAGGTAATGTTTATTTATGCACTAACAATTACATGTTAATGACAATATGATGCAGGGGGTTGTATGGCAGAGAGATTGCCAAGAAATCTCGAAGAAGGCTTAGGTTAAGTTTTCTGTGGGAACCATGGGTATTGAGTCATGGTGTTTGTTGTTAATATTTTGTGACTGTTTCACTTGATTTGCGATTTTGATTGTGTCTGGTGCATAACTATGCCACTTTGCTACGATGTTATTAATTTTGGTTTTCATGGACTTCTTGTTGTTGTTTTCGTTCTTGCATTTTATTTTTTTTAGTCTTTGGAATTGGTCAGGAAAGATGAAATTTAATGGAGTTTGGGGAGATTTGTGTGGTACCCAACAGGTACTGTAAGACACGGATGAAGCTTGGTGCATGAGTAAGCGCAGGGGAAGGTAAGACTATGACAGTCTATTGGACTGGCTGGCTCCTTGTGGTAAATAGACAGTGGCAGTAAAGTCATGAGAAAGGTAACAAAAAAGGTAAAGTAAATGGATCTGAGGTGTCAAATGAATTGGCTATGTTGGGAACGAATATTCTTAATGTTGCACAAGTGTTGCATGAATAAAGGAAGTTCTCCTAACCCTTGACCTTGATGTCTGGTAATTATGTTATGATCATGATTATGCTGATGTTTATATATGTATACATGTGGGCGTGTATGTATCTCATGTTTGATAGGGTCATCATGAATCATGATTATTAACGCTAACATTTATGTGTATATATATGTATGTATCCATATCGTTGTATCCATGTATTTATGTCAATGTACGACAGATCATCAAGAATCATTCTTGTAGCAGAATGATTGCTTGTGTAGTTGAATGGCATGAAGAATTTCCTAGCTATGAGGAATCAAGTGGGAAGAGTAGTCATGACAAATATATGAGGTCAGTATCATGTGAATACAAATTTATATTGTATGTTTGTATTATGCCTATGCTTATGTTATGGACAGGTTATACCAAGGGATACATCAACAAAGTGGAAGTAGTGTGGTCTGCGACATGCTAGGATAAGCATGGATAAGGCACTCGAAGCAAGGTTTCTTTGTAAGGGCAGTGTGGTTTTTGATGTGTGGTATTACTATTGTGCATATGTTGTATATGTTGTACATGTTGCATCTATGATGTGTGCACATGCAGTGTTGTGTATATATAGTGTGTGTACTTGTTGTTTATGTAGTGTTACGTACAAGATGGTACATATAGTGTTGTGCGAATATTGCATATGGTGTTGCGTGCATGATTGGATATGCAATGCTATGTACAGATGATATTATGTACATGTTGGATATGCAATGCTATGTACAAATGATGTTACATACATGTTGGATATGCTGTGCTATGTACAAGTGGTGTTGCGTGCATGTTGTACATATGGCGCTATGTACATATGGTGTTGTGTGCATGATTGTACAAGTGGTGTTGTGTGCATGTGGTGTTGTGTACATGTTGTACAAGTGGCACTATGTGTAGGTGGTGTTGTGTACATGTCGTGCATGTGGCATTGTGTACATCTGGTGTCACGTACCTGTCGTGTGCATGGTATTGTGTGCATGTGGTAATTTGTACACATTATAGAGTGGTGTAGTTTATATGAACGTTATGTACACATTGTGCAGGTGGTGTTGTTTACATGTGATGTTGTGCACACTTTGTGTAGGTGGAGCTTTGTACATGTGGTAATGGTGTACATGTGGGATTGAGTGCATGTCATACATACTGTGTTGCAGGCATGGAGAACTATGTATATGCATTGTATAGTCATGGTATCATGACATATGCATTCATTATGTTGCACTCTATATATGTATTTGTGTTGTATTGTAAATCGGGTGTAGTTGTATGTGTTGTATTTGCATGTATTTCATGGTGTTTTATGCAGTGTGTGATTGTATTTGTGTGATTCACACTATGTGTACATGCACATGGCTTAGGAGAAGGCACTGGGTGACTATCGGGTGTGGCAACTGATCTAGAGTGCGTACAAAATAAAGACAAAGGTAGAAGCTAAGGCTTGATTAAAGGATAAGTATCAGTATTTTACTTCAGTTTTATTATGCATGTGATTTATGATTCTAGTTTATGATGATTACATGTGATATATGATTCTGATTTATGATTTTGATCTACGATGGTTGTGTTTTGAGCTAACCTGATGTGATATGTTTATACATGATGATTTGGTCAAAGATGCTAGTTTGATTTGTTGTGATAGGAAGTAAACCAGATTGCAAGTGTACCTTATTGACGAGATACCAATGAGGTATGATGTGAATTTATTTCAATTTACTTTGAATCTAATGGAAGTTATATGATTGGTACAGGAAGCACAAAAATGCTTGGTTGGGTGGCTAAAATTGACTGCAATAATTTGGAATAGAAAAAGGAATTGGAAAAATGTAGCAGTATGCTGGTAAAGCACTTCAGGAATAGGGCCATTATGGGACACTGGTACCTAATAGTGACCATTCATTTCCATGAGCATGCTATGACCGGTATGATGATTTCAAGGCAGGGATATGCCTTGGTTTTTGTATCTTCCGATGCGAGGAAGCCTTGCCAAGGGATGGACTGCCCGAGATGGGGGTGCCAGCGAAACTTGTAAAGTGAGAGATTGCAGGGAAGGGATTGACCGGATTTCCCGAGGGACTATGTAGCAGAGAAGGGAAGGTCGAAGATGGATTTGTTTTGGTCATTAGCTTGCAAGATGGAATCAGATTCACATTGGGAGTGCGCCATGGAACAATGAGTCAGTAACTGTTCACTAAGAGGACAAGTGGCGCAGGATTATAGCGCTAGACATTTGATGCATATTTGACTTTGCAGTGATATGGAATTCCTGGGAAGGAGGTGAATCCTAGTATTACTTTGAGGGTGAAGTTGTGAGCCTCTGGATTACCTTGTTGCAGATGCAGACATCATATCCTTTTATTTGTTGTTTGAGAAAATTTGAAAATGTGTATATGTGCGTGTATTATTCTAAATACTGTATCGAGCTAGATTTATAAATATCCATAGAAAATATGGTTATTTACCGATTGAAACAAATGTATATGTGTATATGTGTAGCTTTGTTATAAATCTCTAGTAAACGGTATGTTTGTCATGTTTCAACAGTGGTCATTATAAATACTGCAACGAACTATGTTATAAAGCTCCATGGGTAGTATGTTTTGTTTTCAGTGGTCTTGGTGGTTATAGGTGTCATTGAACATCGAGGACGATGTTCCCCCAAGGGGGAGGGTTATGTAACTGCCCTGGTGAAAATTCCATGTAAAAATATATAAGTCCACGATTGATGGGACACATGTTCCAAGCTAAATGTTGGGCAATATATCCTAGTGTGGGCATTCATTTGGTTGTTTATGGCTATTGAAATTGGCAAAGTCAATGGATAAGGCTTTGGAAAGGAAAAATGACATTTTTGGCACAATTATTTATGAAAATAATGGAAATTAGGAGAAAAAATAGGTGAAAGGTCACAAGTTGCATGTGAGGAGGAATGAAAGAAAATAATGGAAAATGAAGAAAATAGAGGCTTCATTCATAAAAAGGCTTATGAGGGTCAGTTGCTAACCTTTGTTCAGTGTAGTTTTGGAGCTATCTCATTATTGTCTCTCTCTCTCTCTCACTCTTGGACACTTAGAGTTTCTTGAAGCACTTTGGCATTGGAGCAAGAAAGGTAAAGAAGGCAAGAGGAAGCAAAGATCAAGCAGGGAAAGGCAGGATCAAGCATCTACAATAGGATTCATTGCAGGTACCGCATTGCATGTGTATTTTCCTTGCTAGATTTGGTATGCATGGTATTGCATGTGTATCTTTTCTATCATGGCATGCATTTTTCTAGGTGTGACAGTGTTCTTAAGCCTAGCCTTGCCATTTCCTGATAGCTTTGATGAGATGGGTTTCTCATATTCGATTAATGTGGGATGGCCAAATGGATTCGAAGTTGAGTGGGGTGGATCTCCAAACTGACAAACACATGGCCTAGTGGTCCCTGAACCAGACTGTGGATCATGGTAAAGCCACTGGACTAGTAACCCCTGAACTAGACCGTGGGTTGTGTGAAGCTAGATTGCATGCCTCGGTGGGCCTAGGAATCCTTGTTGGTGAATGGCGGGATATAAGGTAAAGGCAAGAGGTGTATTTATCTTCGTTGGGCCTAGTAGTCTTGGGATGGGATGTACGGTAAAGCCTTGAGAGTGTGTCTCAGTGTAGGTCCTAGTGATCCTTGGATCAAACTGTGGATTACGGTAAAGCATGAGAGACTAGGAGGTACTCAAATTCCTCATGGTGTAGGCAGAGAAATCCGGTGGCATTCATGCTTGTTGGTGTTTGTTTTGGTGTGTTCTATGAGTCCCACATTCATGCTTGGAATATGGCATGGGGGTGATTGGTTGAAGAGAGACTTGGCTCAACCAATCTATGTTCGGGTGGAACATGGTAGTCCCATCTCCGGTTGGTTTATTGCATCCATTAATGAGAAATTCATTCCCTTGATTTTCATGTGTAAATGTACTGATGTATATGTGGATTTTATGGTTGATATGTTTATGATATGCTTGTCCCTATTATGTTGGTTATGTGTATGTTTTATGACAATAGCTATGTATGACTTTTAGTATGTTTTTACTTGTAAATGAATGGATAATGTATCTATGGCCTAATATATGATAATGCAACAAATTACATGAGGGAACAATGGTTCATAGTGATTCTCATATCAGTATGAAATCCCTACACTTAATTATGTGGTTTACACCTGTTACATGTTGAGGATATGTTTGACGAAATTTCTGTCATGGCTAGTAGGGGTCTACTTAAGGTCTTGTTCATCTTATTGCTTTAGCATCATTGTTTTCCTGTTATTTTATTGATATTAAGCTATCACTCCATTCTGGGAAGTGACCTAGGCTCTGGGCCTGAAAAAAGTGGCTTATATTCTGGGGTCGCTGGCACAAAACTGAAAAATTGGGCCCCTGGACACTAGCACATAAGCTTGTGAGAGTGACTTTGGGTTTTTGGATATTGTCATGCCTATAGCATGAGAGCAATTGAGGCCTAAGATGAAAAAAAACTTCAATAGGACCTAAGGGAAAGTTGTTTGAAGTGTTGGATTGGTTTCTGTGGGTCCTGAAGCTGATGTTGGATCAATGTGTGTGATGTTTTCGTCGATTCCACTTCCTTAGGGTCACATAGGAGGTGAATCCAATCATAGTAGCCTCTTGTCGCATGTTTACCCTAGTTGGCTAGTTACTTGGGTAGATGTGGGAGGAGGGTGTTACAAGCAGCCTCAACACATTTAGTTAGTTAGTCAATGCCTATTAAAATCCAACAGCGATGACCACTTGGCTATGGATGAATTTCTCCGATAAAATCTAGTCCCCATTTTTGAAAGGTATCCTCAAATTGGATTGGTTTAAGAGGTAAAATTTCAAGTTATTGCTTGCCTGTAAATATTTAAAATTGATGACAAGATCTAACTTTCTTATTTACATTGGTGAAAATTGTAGGCTAGTAAAGGCCACTCATAATTTTGTGTGTGGTTTCCTTCTAGGCATGATGGACGCCGCACACAATACTATGATGTTGAAAAATAAGGTAGTCAACTTCGTCGGGTAGAACACAATTTAAAAATACACTTATCGGGTCCTTCCAATATAGTTTATTATTTAATATACAGTATTTTATAGATTTCAATTTTAAAGAGCATTTTTTAGATTTGCTCATATGAGTAGGGCACTACAAGGTTTGAAGGTAGGATATAATATTCCCATACCATTGAGAAGATCAAAACCTTTCATTGAATGGTAATGTGTTGGACTAAGTTAACAACAACCCTGGTTGTTTATCGTTATTTGTACCCTCAACTTGAGCAATGATGCTCAAGTGAGTTAATTGGTTAATATCAATTGCTTCAAAATTTGTTTTAGGTAATATTTTTACTATACCTTTTCCTTTGAAATTTTTAATAGGTTTACAATCTAGATCATATTCCTAAATATTTTCCATCCATGTGCCTCATCGCCCTTCGGTATCATGTTGAATTAATATGTCCTTCATAGTGGGGCTTGGTAGATAGACTATAGATTTTCACTGTAATATCTAATCTCAAAAAGCCTTTAGCGCTTTAAATAGGGCATAGGCCTACATTTCAATTATGTTGTATTTAATTTTGGCTTCTTGAAGTGATTTACTAAAAAAAGAAATCAGTTGTTCGAACTGTGTTCGTTTTTTGTAACAAAACGATAGTTATAGTATGTCCTGACTCAAAGGGAAAATGATAAAGTCCTTTATGTAATTAGGGCTCATGCAGATAGTGATTATATTAAGGCTTGCTTGATCAAAGAAAAAGAATGTCTAACGTTATGAGTCTACTTGATTTCCTTCCCTATCTTTAACATGTTTGTTATTTCCTTTAAAATTTCAACAAAGTTGGGGATAAAGTGGTGCAAAAAAATATCCTTCCCAAGAAGGATTAGATCTCCTTTTTAGCCAAAGGGAGGGGTATCTTTTTAATTTCCTGAAACCTCTTAGGATTGACATGAACCCCATATCGAGAGATGATATGGCCAAGTAATTTACCCTAAGTCATTGCTAAAAAACAACTTACGGGGTTTAATTACAAGCCAAACTTATGGAATTTTTGGAATACCACTTCAAGATGTTCTAAGTGTTGGGCATCAGACCGTGAAAAGGCAGTCATATAATCTAGATATATCATGATGAAGTGATCCCTCTGCTCACAAAAATCAATATCCATGGCCATATGGAAGGTGACTCCGACATTCATTAAGTCGAAAGGAATCTTCTCATACATGAATGTTCCCATGGAGTGGTGAAGTCTGCCTTGTACCTATCGTCTTTATGGACAACAATTTGATTATAACTAGAGAAGTCATCCATCATGGAAATCCTATGAGCCCCTACTACCTTTTGAAGAATATGGTCAAGTTTTGGTAAAGCGTAATCGTCTTTTAGAGAGGCCCTATTTAAGTTTCGAAAATCAACGTAAAGCTTGATCTCGCCATTCTTCTTTCTAACTGGTACTAGGTTTACTACCCAGTCAGAGTACATCAATGGTACTATTATCTTAGTATAACACATTTTTTTGACTTCTATTTAATAGAAGATATTAGTAGAGGATTCACTTATTTGAGCTTATTCTTGGAGGGTTTAACCCCTTCCTTTAAAGGTATCATATGTTCTATGATTTTCCTATCATATGTTTTCAAATCTTCATAACTCCAGGAAAAAATGTCAGTGTACTTTTTGAATAGAGTAATATATTTATTCTTAATTTATTTAGGAAGTAATTTAGATAAATTAATAAGCTTAGGATTCCCTAAATTCCTACACCAACTTCTTTGACCTTCATTTTATAAGCTTTAGAATAGGAGAATTTGTTGCGTTTTTTCAATCAATTTGCTTTTTTTTTCAATGGGAATCAATCCTTGTGGAATGTAATTATTTTTTAGTTGAAATATATTGTGATTTCTAATTTTTTCCTTAAACTTTGAAAGGTCATGATCTTCTAAGTTATGCTCGTCATCATCTATACACAAATAAAAAGACTACCCCATCATTTCAATGAAATTTTTAATCGCCTGGTCATCTTCAAAGACCTATCAATGTTTCACATTGTTATGGATGGAATGATGATAAAAGATTTAAATTTTATACTTCAGTTTAGTTCGATATTGGGGAAATAACGTTTCAGATGTGACAATTAGTGCATCTGCTAATTGATTTTGTTCTCTAGGCACAATGGTAAAATTCATGGTTGAGAAGAAGTTCCCCATCAAGTCCTGGGCTTGTTTCCATTTAATTTTGAGACATGGATCTTCGTATGACATTTATTGGTAACTTGTTTAACTATAAGCTTAGAGTCCTCGAAAATCAAGAAGTTTTGAATATTTAATCCCCTTGTAGCTTCGATCCCTAAACCTAGGGCTTCGTATTCAACCACATTGTTAATGGTATCAAAGTTTAGTTTAAAAGGGAGGGTAATGTTCTCCTTATAAGGGGAGATGAAAACCACTCCCGTGCCAGATCCGTTTCAGATAGAGGTGCCATCAAAAAACATTATCGGACTAAATTTACATTTTGTACAATTTCTTTTGGTTTTTCTTTTTTATTTACAAAATATTTTTCTTTATCTATTATGGTTGATACAAAATTACCTAAATTGCCATTAAAGGCATAAATAGGAAAGTTATTTGGACTATTCTCGGAACTCATAGTGTGGGCCAACCGTGAATCTTAATATAATCGTCTGGTACAACCCCCAAATGTAGGTATAGTTGCGTAGGATAAGTCAAGCTGGAGAGAACCTCCTAGCTTTGATCTGAGATCTTCTCTTAGGTGATGTTAAACAAAAATGCTTAAAGAGCATGAAAATGCCACAAATGCATCATCCATGAAGAAACAACACAAAATGAAGACATTATGGACAATGTACCAAGATTTGTTAATGAAGTTCACTCATAATGTGTGAGAGGTTGTTATTCTAAATCATCACTCATATTAATGGATCCATTCAGGAAGTTTGTATCCTTCCATGAATTAGAAGACAAAGAGTCATCCGCTACAGAGAATCCCCTTAGGGATATGTTTGCATCAAGTTCTAGTCGAGTCTTAAATCAAGCAGAACTTGAATATGAAGAGCCACAACCGTCTGCTCGATGGCAATTACCTAGTATCTCTACATCAGAAGTTTATGATGATTTGTCTATATTAAATTTAAAAGCCGTCACTAGAATTAGTATAAAGGAGTCTATTAGTCAGATTCAGGAGAATTCTAACAATATTCAGTCTATTCCTCTTCTGGATCCAAAAACATTACAGGCCGAAGCTAAAAGGTTAAAAACAAAATATTTGCACTTGGGATGCATAAGGATCGGGATCAACCCTTTGACTCATCAAGGGTTAAATACTTTTGTGCTAGCTACAGTCCGATATCTTACTCATAATAAGTGTACCGATTCCTTAATAGGAGGTATAGTTACTCCTCTATCACATGGCCCAATATACTTTGACTGTTATCCTAATTTTTCAGTCTATGTCTTTGATGAAACAATAGATCAGATCCTGCAGTTGCAAATCCAAACTTCAGGGTTTGATATGCACCAGAAAAGACATAACATAGCCATACAATCCAGAGGATGTTTCTGGCACACAAATACCTTATGGCCAGCCATACACCATACACCCAGTCAGGATTCAAAAGCAAGTGTCGTTGTTCTAACAGATTCAAAGAATCAGAAAATAGAACATCAGACAATTCGATGGGAAGATCTTACATTCCCTGAACACTGGGTAGTTTCTAATCCCAAGCCTCCAGCACTTAAAAGAATAACCTCTGCTGATATCCAAGAGAACCAATCCTCTGCTATTTTGTCTTTCCCTAGAAGATCTACTATTGATTACAGAGGAATTGAAAGAGCCTGCAAAAGTTCCAAATTTTATAGAGATCCATCCACTGTTGATACCGCTTGTTCTAGCTCAATTTCTTGTAAACATATTTCTTTGTTTGAATTTGCCCAGCTAGTCAATTTCAATTCCCTAGAAGTTACATGTCCTGAATGTAAAGCTACTGTAAATTTATGTACCCTTGTTGAATCTGTCATTCACGAGAATCACCATCCAAGAACTGGTGAAGCTCCTCCTTCTACATCAGTCAATCCATGCCCTAACCCAAAATGTTCAGACATCCCTTTTCCTCATGAGCCAGAGTCTAACCATGTTCTAATGATGCATGAGATTATCACTTTAGAAGGAGAAGATCCTATATTGACAGAAATGTTCAGTGTAATGAGGCTAGCCAAGCCCAAATATGGATTAGGCTATCTTGAGCAAGCAAAAGGCCTGATTCCTTCATGTAGATTTGGTCCTGTTCCAGATGACTGTAAAAAGCCTGCAGTCATGGAAATGCACAAGTTCTTTACTCTGATGAATGGCTGTTTGAAATCAGAAATAAGTTCTAAATGGATGAAAGCCATGTTAAACTAGGACTTATTTACCAATCCAGAAGCTGAGCAGTTTGGCCTAAGTCATACTATTGAGGAGAAGAAGAGATTAGCTGAAGATTGGAAACATTATATGGAAATTACAAATTCTTGGATTTCCTTTTATGAATGGAAGAAAAATGTTTCCCCTGAAGTTGTGTTGACAGGATCATCTTCTTCCTCATCCACCAAACATGCTTGGACAACCCTAGATGGCAGTAGAATAGAGACGCCATCTACTTTTCCTCCATACAGAGGAATTATCATCGGAGAAACTCAAAATGCAACAAAGGCAATTCCTTTGGTTCAAAAGGATGATAATGCTCTAGGCATAGATGGAAGGATTCAAAAAGCCAGTGAACAAATCAACTAGACCAATACAACAATAAAGGGTCTGGAGATAAATACAACAAAGACTGTAGAAATAAAGGAACAATTTGATACTATTCAAGTCTCACTAAATGAGGTTAACAGAAACCTCAATGACGTACAATATACTTCATCTGTTGTTAGATCTTATGCCAAAGAATCTTTAAACAAAATAGAGGAAGTGGAAGAAAAAATAGTAGATCACATAGATACTACTAAAAATCTGATATCTGGTTTAACTGAAAGGGTTGAAAAGATAAGTCTGTCAAAAACAGATAAACCAGTTCCTACCTCTTTTCTCTACAAAAGAAATATAAAGATTCAGGATCCTGTTAAACCAATCAACAGGTTCCTGGCACTATTCCCCAAAGAAGTAGCCACATCTTCAGAAGAAAAGCCAGAGGCTACAGAAAAAGTCACCATTGCTTCCTTATTTAAGGAAGAAGAAGATGATAAGAAAGAATCTGAGTCTCAGATCTTTCCCATATATGAACCTCTTGAAAGTAGGTTCAATAAATATCCTACACCTGATCTTGAAGGCAAAGGAAAGCTTCCTGAAGCTCATACATTTTTCCCTGAATCACATAGAGAGTGGAATATTGATAATCTGAGTGTTGGTCAGATTAGACAATTAATTGATATGATGTTCACAGAATATAAACTCATGTGTCTTAGAGGAAAAAGTGAGATAAAAGCATGCAAGACTATTATTTAGTGTTTTACAGGAACACTGCTCAGATAGTGGGAGACCGAATCGTCTCCAAAATTACTGATAAAAATGGAAGCAGAAGTGCTTAAAGACAAAGCAGGAGATGTGATTCACAATTCAGATGGCTCAACTATAAGAAACATGATTGGAGCTTTAAACTCTATGATCTTAGAACATTGGTGTGGCAGTGAAATAGAGATTGCAGATAAGCATGAAGTTATCCTCATGAATCTCAAATGTCACAAGATGTCACAATATGAAGACTTTCACAGGGATTAGATGCAAAGAATCTATGAAGTGAAATATTCAAAGAATTTGTTATGGAAACATGTATATCTTGCTGCTCTTCCATCCAGATTTGTTGATTATATCAGGTTGCAAGAAGTTTTCCAGTTGCCATTTGAATCATATACTTGGGGTGAGATTTATTCTCACATTACAAAAACATTAGTGAGCTTATGCACAAGTTCCAAAGTAAACAAATCTTTGGAAAAACTTTCAAATCTCCCAGACAAGAATCCATTTGCAGTTAATATGGACTTACCGTTGATGACCCTTTGGTCAAAATAAGAAAAGAAAAGAAACAGGCTAAAAAGGAGTATAAGCAGAATGTAAAAGGCTACAAAGATCAAAGAAAGTATTCTCAACGGCCTAAAAATCACTCCTCTAAAGCCAGGAAGGGCTACTACAGGTATGTCCCCAAGACACATTATTATAGACCCTTTGACATTCATTTACATACATCCAAACAAGAGAAATGGAACAATCTCACTTGTTGGTTGTGTGGCAAGACTGGACATACATCCTCAATATGTCCAGAAGGAGAAGAATCTAAGAAAAATAGAGGGAAGAAGTCCCAAGCCTCTTTTCAGAGAGGTAAAAATATCAAGCAAGAGGGACAGATACAATGCATGAAGTGTGGTTCCTGCACTCACAGGACAGAACGCTACCCAAATGTGGTAATTAAAGACCAAATCCAACAGCAACAACTGGAAGAATCATCTTTTGATTCCTTTAGTTCTTCGTCTCAAGAAGAATTACAAGCACACATGCAAGATTGTTCAGATTCTGAAACGACATCCTGTTCTTGTCCTGAACCGGAAGAATGTGCTTGTCAGATGCATTATGATTCTGATTCAGAATCATACAGTGATCCCAGTTCTGAAGAAATGTCCTTCAGACCACAGAAGGAGAAAATCTTAATGGCTGCCACAGAAGAAGATGAGATAAAAATTCTTTCTCAGATTCGAGCAATGGAAGATGGAGAAATGAAGAGTCGGCTAACAGAGGCATTCATGGACCAGCTCAAATCCAGTTCTTCCAGAAATTCAGGTAAAAAGCCATTATTTGTTGATGCTTCTTTTGAAAGGAATACCAGGTCCTTCCAGAGACATCAAGAGAAGCCAGACAAGGTGCGTTCACTCACCTTGGGGGAAGTGAGTAGAGAAATTCATAATATTAAATCTGAAATCTCTACCTTGAAATCCCAAATTGCTGAAATAAAGAAAGGAAAGCAAGCTGTAGAGGAAAATTCTCATTCATGGGACACAACAGAATATGCCAAAAATCTTAACCCAAATCTTGAAATTGTTGAAGGAAAGAAAGACCCTGTCTTTGGATTTCAAGAAATGAGAATTCTAGCTATCTCCTACCAGCAACATCATGTAAAAGTGAACATCTGCATAAAGGGAGAAATGTTTGAACTCACAACACTCCTTGACTCAGGAGCTGATGTGAACATTTTAAATAAGAAAGTGATACCAACAAAATATTGGGTTTCTGCAAAAAGAAATGTTGTAGGATTGGGCAATAAAATGCTTAAGTATGAATTTCCTAAGGATTCTATCTGTTTTGAACATCACTGCATCAATTTGAAATTTGCAGTAGCAGACATCCTAGTTGACTGTATTCTAGGAAATATATTCCTAGCAGCTGTTGAGCCACATGGGTCAACAAGATTAAAATCAAACAAAGCTGGTTATTTTATTTTTGTTCCTACTTCAAAAGGAATAACAAAAAGGATTGAGTTGCCCTATATCTCAAATCCTAGAGTCTCTACAATGGTCCAAACTGTCCAAAATTTGGACAAAGCAGAAGCCAAACTGACAGATCTGAAATCTACACTTAAGGTAGAAGAACAGCTGAAGAATCCTCAGGTTAGGAGAAAAATTGAGGAATTGAAAAAACAAATTGAGGACGAATGCTGCTCAGAAGAACCAAATGCATTCTGGCACCGAAAGCAGCATACTATTGAGCTCCCATACAAAGAAGGATATACAGGTAAGCCCTGTAAAAGTAGAGCTATTCCTATGAGTAAAGAATATAGAGATCTCTGCGAAAAAGAGATTAAACAACTCTTAGACAGAAAGCTCATCAGAGAATCTGACAGTCCCTGGAACTGTTATGGATTCTATGTCAACAAAAGAGCAGAACAAATAAGAGGTATCCCAAGGCTGGTAATAAATTTCAAACCTCTAAATTCTGTTCTTGCAAATGACACCTATCCGATCCCTCACAAAGGAGATATGATTGCAAGGATAGCAGGAGCTAAGATATTTTCAAAGTTTGACTTGAAGGGAGGCCACTATGAGTGGAATGTCATGCCTTTTGGTTTGAAAAATGCTCCATTTAAATTCCAGAAGGTAATGGATAAAATATTTAAGCCATACTTTGACTGGCTTATAGTTTACATTGATGATGTTCTAATCTTTTCTAAGAACATCCAGGACCATTTCAAGCATGTTCATACATTTAAGCAACTGGTAAAGCATAATGGTCTAGTTTTAAGTAAGAAAAAGATAGAAGTTCCAAACTACTATCAAATTTCTCGACCATACTATTTTCAATGGCCAAATTTCTCTACAAAAGCATGCACTTGAATTTTCTAACATATTTCTAGATGTTATTACAGACAAAAACCAGCTTCAAAGGTTTTTGGGAT
Source organism: Pinus tabuliformis (assembly GCA_031772625.1). Classification (NCBI taxonomy): domain Eukaryota; kingdom Viridiplantae; phylum Streptophyta; class Pinopsida; order Pinales; family Pinaceae; genus Pinus; species Pinus tabuliformis. The sequence goes on from CM062816.1 coordinate 771,720,163, forward strand.
GTTTGAATTATGTTAGTAACTTTTATCAAGATTGTGCACTGACAGGAGTATATTAAATAAAAGGCTTAAAAAGAATCCACCTCAGTGGACAGAAGAACACACTAGAGCTGTTCAGAACATCAAAGACAAGGTAAAATCTCTTCCTATTCTATATGTCTCTGACGACAATGCATTCAAGATTGTTGAAACAGATGTCAGTAATATAGGATGGGGAGGAATCCTAAAGTAGAGAAAAGGTGACACTGAACAAGTTGTCCAATATGCATATGGCACCTGGAATCCTGCCAAGCAGAATTACTCCACAATTGAGAAAGAAGTCAAAGTTGCGTGGAACTGCATCAACAAATTTGATGTCTATTTAATAAACAAACAGTTTTTGCTCCAAACTGATGCTTCAGCCTTACAGAAGGTATTAACTAAAGACATCAAGAAACCAGGCGAGGCAAAATTTGCTAGGTGGCAAGCACTCTTTGCTAACTTCGATTTTCAAGTTGAACATATAAAGGGCACAAAAAACTATCTCCCAGATTTTCTTAGTAGAGAGTTTATCCAGCCTCAGGAACATATCATGGTCATAGTTACAGAATGGGACCAAGAGCAGAAACAAGAAGTCCTGCGCACTATACCAGACAACCAGGACTGGGAAGAATACAGAGAAAATTGGAAGCCTACATGGCAGCTGAGAAATACAAAAGTACTAGATGCTAATCTGCAAGCACATACTGACATTCAACATCTTGTACCAGAAAGAAGAGTGTATCCAAAAGGGAGTAAATGGATACATGATATGATTTACACAAAGGCAAAAAGGGATGCCTTATATGCAGAAGATGCTCTTCAAAGAGACTTTCATGATATTTCAGGTATATGGTGTCATGGAGGAATCCACAATGGAATTTATGAAAAATATTTCTGCATTCATCGAACCAGGAATCTGGTGTGGCCCATGCCTACTCAGACCTCTGCATTATGGCCAGGAGGAGATCCTAAGCTTATCTTTTCGGATACAGTATATGACTTTGCAGCATACAAATAGCTATGGTGGGATTTCCTTAATGTAGATGACAAAGAAGAAACCCATTATACTAAATTAAAATTTAGTACAATGGGTATAATGCAAAGAAATCAACAGTGCGACTGGTTACAGAAATGGTGGGCCGACTACGGTGTTAACAGAACAGCAATGGACCCACTCTATCATGAAGGATACTGCAGATTCCACTGTGATATTTGTTTTGAACATAACATCCCAGACTGTTTTCACATCCCATACAAAACTGTCAAAGAGATGACAGCAGGTGAATGGTCACCCTTTCATGATGACAATAAAACCCTAAGAGAATATATGACCCACCATTATGAATGGTTGGTTTTAACTAAAGTCAAGCATCAAATCATTTTAGGGAAACCTATGATTGTTCGGAGGATTTTCACCAAAGCATGGGATGAATTATTGTACAAAAAACGTAGATTCCCTGACATTATTGTATTCTAACGGTTCTCATGGGCTTTACCGACAAAAGCATCCATTATTGTAATAATGTTGTCCAGTCACAAGGACTTGATTGTGGCCAGCTTTTCTCATGGGCTTTGTTGGACAAAAGCATCCACTTTGTAAATAATACAGACAACATATTTTTTCGTAGGATTTACTTTTCCGGACCAAGAATCTTTGTGCGGATGTCACCTCGGTGTTACCTGAAAGCAATGATTCTGTCCCTTTGTATGATGCCCTACAGTAATGTTTGTCCCCTCTCATTTGTTATAAATTGAGAGTAAGGTTCATTGTTGAGGCATTCGCATTTGGAGAGTCTTAGAGTCTTAAGAGTCTTAGAGATCTGAGAAGCCTGCGTATCAGTGTGCTCGGCACTAGTAAGAACCTAAAGTGGCCAAATCTATTAGTAGCCTGAAGTCAGTCAAGTCTGCATATCAGTTGAGCCTCTATATGTGAGGTAGAGCCTATCTGTTGCCAGGAAGCCTTCGGTAATGCTTATTCCTCTATGAAAAGCAAAAGTCTGATTCTCTGTAACAGATTCTCTGTAACGAATGACTCTCTGTCTTCTAATTCATGGTAGGATACAGACTTCCTGAATGGATCCATTAATATAAGTGATGATTTAGAATACCAACCTCTTGAACCAGACGTTACTGGCTCTAATACCAATTTCAGCAGGGGCTTCCACAAAGCTTGCTACAGTGCTGCTACAGTGTCGCGTGCTCTGCGTGTTATGCTGTTGCGCTCTGCTGTCTTGGCCTTGCTGTGTCTCTTCGTTTGTCTTCACTGATCGACCTTTGGTGAACTTAGTGTGAACCTACTCGGATCTTTCATGCTTTGCGACCTTACACATGGCTTCCTCGCCTTTCAATGGTCTATCGTCCCTTTGTAGAGAAGGCTCTATATTATCTCAGAAAAATAATAACAAGTACATGGAAAAATACAAGGAAATACCTCACATCTAGGGATGAACCAAAAATCCGTTTCTGAAGCAGTGTACTCCATACCAGCAACTCCACCTGAGAATTCTACAACTTTAGAGTATAAAAATGACCACCTTATGACATGTGCAAGGATGCCTTGAAGTTTATACCAGGTATTTAATGACACATGTGGGCTTCAACCATGATCCCTCAAATCTGCTACTCAAATAAAAATTGTGACTGTACCAATGGATTCCTTGCAAAGTTATGAGAAAAATGAGTATAAACTTGATCAGGTTTTGGTACTATTACCTCCTTCTCAAATTTTGTGCCATAATATATCAAAATATTCTTGGAATATTCCCTAGAATATGCTTTAGAATATTCTACATAATATTGCTCTAAAATCATGCCTAAAGAGGGCCTCGTTCTCCATGCTTAGGGTTTCAGTTCCCCATTCCACCTCACGTTGGTCTATCTCCACCGTTTGACCTTCTTGTGAATGTGAATTCAAATGGTTAAATAATATTTGATGGGTGGACAAAACAAATGAGCCATTGGCATGGTTTAATTGGAATGTTGTTTGTGGGGGGATCTTGGGGTCAAATCTCGGGGGCTATCCTTTTTATGGTTATCCATTAATATATATCTATATATATATATATATATATATATATATATATATGTATATATGGTACTTGTTTAAAACCATATATAAGATATGGTAAATGTGTGCCCCACGTGATGGGATGACCCCCCATATAATATATACACTATAACAAACCATGAATGGATGTTGCATGTATTTTGAGGGGTGATTGTGAGCCATGTTGTGACTTTTCATATCGCTTCATGGCACCTTATGGTTGGCCCACTTGCAATCTAGTAACCATGTAACAATGCCACCTCAACGTCCACTCAGATGCCACATGTCACATTCAAGATGGGCCACTTGTCTAGTCGACCTGTCAACATGGACCCTAGTCAAAACCAATTGTTGATTATACCTACTGATTGGGTTTCCACATGTCATCCATTTGGCTTGCCACGTGGCAAAATCTTGACTTTGACTTTTTGTCTAACTTGACCAAAACTTTCACTGGCCATAACTTTATCATACGAAATCGGATTGACATGTCGTTCATGCCATTGTAATTGTCTTGACGAGCTCTACCACTTGGTGTTGGTTTTACTAAGATTTAAGGACTTCAATTTTTTGTCCTTTTTGGATCCTCTTAGATCAAGATTGACTCCCTAAGTTTGAGATAAGATCATCCCATAGTTTGATTGAACATATGCCACTACTACGTCCACAACCACACTCTTCACTAGTACTTATGCTAAGAAAACTACCAGGTCTTTGCTCATGCCAAGTCATTTAACACTATGAGAGTCGAAAGAGTATAAATATTTGTATTCTCAGGTGATATTTGAACCAAGAGCATCCATAATTTCTTTAGGAATAAGGTTATGTGATGCCCCAAAATCTGGCACACAATTATGCAAGGTGAATTCATGGATCTTCATGATAATATAGACTGGAAGCACTAAGCAATTTTCGTTTTCAAAATGGGGATCAATAATAATCTTAGGAGGATTCTCTTATACGTTGAAAACATTGATCACCAGTGTTTCATCTTATTGATCCATAGTGGTTTGAATAAATTTGTTGACTTCTTGTTTATACATTATTATTTTCACAATTTCCTTCAATGGTACATTAATTTTCACTTTGGTTAATTCATTATGCAAACTGAAAATTTGTGGTTTTTGGGGAATATTTTCTTGCCACTCGGGGTGTTGAAATTTTTCTCTGTTATCTTAGATCTTGTCCTTTGGAGTGGGTTGTTTATTCATGGCCTCAGTTCTCTTCAATGATTCCTTTCCTTTATTTATAGGTCTAGATCTCAAGTTGTACTTTTGCTTCATTTGGGCTTCTAGATGCCTAGCAAAATTTTCAAGTTGTGGAGCCCAAAATCCTTATTTGATAGGATGGATGGGTTCTTAATTATACATCATATAACATTGGTCCTGGTATTGATCAAAACAATTGATCTCAGGGTACTCCTCCTTGTCATAAATCATGAGTTGACTAGCCATGTCATCTATCTAACAAATTTTCATTATTTCTTAAGGGAGGTTGAACAAGATGTTCTTCCATTGGACTCTCTTCAAAATTTGATGATTAAAGGGCCTAAAATAAGGTCCCTAATTTTTGAATGACACGTTTGGGTTGCTATTCAATAGATTATTATTATTCCATAGAAAATTCCTAGGGGGAGGTTAATTTTGAGGCATCGGGATTGGTTACCTATTGACTACTTCAAGATGTTGAATTTTATTTGAGAACAACTTAATGAATTTTGCCATCTCATCAATCTTATGCTCTTGAGTACCTTTGGTGCCTGAAGCTTTAGGAGTAGAATAACTAACTTTCTTTTTCCCCTCAGTTTTGATCTCTTTATCCCCACACTTTCTAGTGACTACTAGATTACCTTCACATGCACAGGATTTACTCTGAGCATTTGATAATGTAGTAGTCTCTCTCTCTCTCTCAACATTAATTAAAGATCAGAGTCAAGGGTTGTTGAATATGCTACCAAGGCAACAATGTTCAAAGGTCTTATATCATTAGGTAGTTGATTATAACATTTGTTGAATCTTTTTTTAAAGTGATATGCTGACTCGTCATGTTTAAACTTTAAGGCACTAAACTCAGCTAACCACGAGTGGTTACTCTTCTTAATGCCAAACTGTTTGAGAAACAATTCAACTAATATTTCCAAGGTATTAATAGAATTTTGAAGCAAAGAAAAAGTTCAAAATCATTTTCAAGGGTCGTTTTCTAGAATTTGTACAAAAATTCTCATACAAATGTCATTATATTCAACTCCAAGATTTTCACAATAATCCTGGAATTTGACTATGTGTTCCTCAACGGTGCATTCCCCTTCATTATAAAGTATATGTAAATTGTTTTCATATCTTTCAGGGATATCATGTAATGGGGTGTCCAAGTTTAGGGGACGATAATGAGCATTAACCTAAGCATTCTTGTTTCGGGGAGGGGGAGGAATTAACGCTTGTTGAAGTGGAGGACCCAAAGATGGGGAAGATGCGAATGAGGAACTGGCCCGAGTATTGTAGGATGGATAATAGTTGTCGACCCTCTAAGAGGCATTGATGGTTGGAAGTGATGAGGTAAATTATGGTTGAAAGGAAGATAATTGTCTGAACGCTTCAATTCTCCTTCTTTAGTTTGGTGCAGCTACTAGAGCCTGTGGATCCTTAATATGTAAAGGAGACAAATCAGATTGTGATCAAGTAATGTGTTTGTGTGGATACAGTTTTTTGGAGTCGCTCTACCTGTTTCGAGCGGTTGAGTTTGTTGTGAATGTGCATAGTTTGTGACTTACATCTCTAAATTAATTCATCGTCTCGGTCTCTCCTATCATTAAGGAATGTTCGGGTTTGGTTGTACATGCTCGTCTTCCAAAGCTACTACTTCCAAATTACTTTGAATCTCTTTGAGGGTATGGGAAACATGTAGAGTCAAATAATATAATCTCTTTAGAATATTGCTTTGTTTAGCTAATCCAAAAAGAAGAGTTGTACGGTTTACCAATAGCCATGAGCGCACACACATACACAAATTTTATCACTTTCTGGAAACAAGAACAATTAAAGGAGGCATTCAATGAGGCTATGTATCCTCCCTTTTTAGGCCAGAAGGAATGATCTCCCTTGCCTTAGGAGGCATTCCCTATAACTAACTCGTAAATATATTCTAATAAGAAAATAGATATGACCAAATTACAAATATTGTAAAAAAAGGTGTAAATTGGTGAGGCTTACAAGTGGAAGAAACTTGTGCATTACACATAATCATGAACTATTAAGTAAAACCTTAATCATGCAATAAAAAACTAGCATTTCATAAAACTAAAAAGGAATGTGATGAATTTATTTGAAATAAAAAGGGGAAAAACAAGTTTAATAATATCCTTTATTAATTACTTATAACCCTCGAAAGTATAAAGATCACAATATCAGGTATTGTCACCTTTACACACTTAACCAAACAAACCAGCAATGGAAATACAAGTACCTGTTGAAAATATAACTATTAGCAAACAAGTATTGCTTTGATGAATTTCAATAATGCAATATATATATATATATATATATATATATATATATATATATATATAGATATATATATCTAAGTCAAAACAAAACACAACAAACAATGAACCTTACACTGGGTCTAAGATATAATTTTCATAAAATGTTAAAACAGAATAACAACATCAAGCATTCGAAATTCCATGATAAGAAATAATGAAAACATCTATGTTCATTTACTTTTGATAATATTGATATCTGGGAGAAAATAACATGGTAATATATGATGTTTTACACAACTGATCATGTCAATCATACAAATAGAGCATAAAAAAACATGTAGTCACATAAAGAAAATAAAATAACATTGTAGAGACATTATATTCGAAATTGCATGAATAAGATCAAAACAACATCAAAATCAACCCATGTAGAATGTTCATTCAAACCATTTTAATAATAAGTTTCTTCTCATAAAAAAACCAACCTATCATGTGAGAAACAAGGTCATTATATATAAAATTTAAATAACTATCATGGGAGCTATCTTTGTAACTGATAAGTTAAAACAAGTAAAGTGAATAAAAATAATTTAAAGTTTAACTTTGAGAAACATTCCTGCCCCTGGCAGATTTTTAGCATTTTTTTGTCATTTTCATTGGAATAATGGTAGGTATGAGAATATAGGATCACCATGTTCTTTCTCTTTGGGTTATGAAAAATGGTCATTGCTTTCATGTCTGAGTTGTAGAACAGTTAGATTAAACATATTGTTATCCAGATCAGTTTTGAACAAGAACCTTGGTCTCGAGTATACAATTATTTCTTCCATTATTATGTCATTTGTGGTTGCAATCTCTCGAGGGACTAAAATTAGTTCTTTATTTATGTCCTTCATAAGCTTCTCAGTAACGAATCTATTGCTAACTTATACAAATTTATTTCCTGAATCTTTTAGTTTCTCCCACTCCAAAGTGTATTCCAATTACTTTAGTAGATCGTCATTGAATATCTTAAACATAATCGCCTCTTTAACATCACTAGTAACATCCTCCACTATTTTTTTTATACTTGTAATTCGTCAAAACTGATTTCACTTGCCTTCCTCTTTAGAGGATTACTTTGTGGTTGAACATCCACGGTACCTATTTTTGCCTCAACTATCTGCCCCTCTCCATGAATGGTCAAAAGTGAAACTTTTTCTGTAGGGCCCCTTTTTATAGAATTTGGCTCAGCCATAGCCACTTGTTAGCTAAATTTTCAAGTTCAGGCTTTGAATCATGAGTATATGTTGGTAGACTAATTGATTTCCTTGCATTTGATATAATTTGTAAAGGGTTGAAATGCCAACATATATCTTTATCGAGACCTAAGACAAATAATTCCTTTTCTATGATTTCTAGGAAGATTTGTGTTTGATAAGTAATTGACCTGTAACATAAGGTGTCACAATCATTGCTTTCTTATTTTTTGAACTAAAATGAAATTCATCGAGATGCAATTATTTTGCAACAAGTTCCAAAGAAAACAATTGGGGGGGATAAATTTAGGCAAGCGATAGGATTCCCCTTCAAAGTCGTAAACTCAGATGACCTAATAATTAGGAAAAAAACCATTTTCCAATACTTTTTTCTTTTGTAAGGTATAAAATTCTTCTAGCTTCTTCTGAAATTGTATTAGGAGCCTTTTTTCCACATTTTGACCTGTAAATAAAAGGAAATCGATCTATAGATTTATTATAGCTTCCAGGGAGCTTTATCTAGCCCCTCCCCTCCCATTCGAGCCATTTATTTCTTAAACTAATCAATAAGCTCGTTGTTCCCTCCCTTTGATGGAAAAAATAGGGCTCCGAAGACAATAATTGGAGAGATATATATTGAAGAGACCATGAGAGGTCTAACCACATCATAACATCTCTTCCTTGTGTGAATACTAAACCAAGAAAATAAGCCACAACAAGTAGAGGACGATTTGGGGTGTTTATTACGCATTTGATAAAGGATATTTTACTCTTGAGAAAAGGTCGAGTTACTTATATGTGTGCTAGAAGAAGAGAGACACTGCCAAAATCTTATGTCTATTGTTTGAGAAGATTCTCTTTCTGGAGTTCTATTTGTGAAAGAGGAGAGGGTCAAAGACCTGGAAGAGGCCTAATTTCCTCAATCTTGCTTACTATATGAGGTTGAAAGACCTTTTGTCTTGTGTGGGAACTTTGTGTGGGACCGAAGATCTAGCGGAGGCTGAAATATGCCTCTAATAAATAATTTAAGCAGGGTCAAAAACATCTCTCATGTGGACAAATATTTGTGACAAGGCCGCAACTTGTATGAGACTATACCGCAAGCCTAAAATGGGGCTGAGATGCTTCAGAAGCCCTAGGAGCAAGGTCGAGGTGTCTCAACCTAAGAAAGAGGTCAGTAAAGGCAATATTATAGGATTGGAAGAGTGTTGAGTATTCTTCTTGAAGTTTATTCATTAAATGAGAGTGAACAACAATGCTTTGGCTTTGATAAATGGGAGAGGTCTAAAGGATTTGACCATTTTGAGTAGATGGGCGTACAAAGATAAAAGAGGACCCAAATATCTATGTGAAGGAGGCAAAGGAAAGTCGGGTAACAAGAAACAAATAAAGATTGAAAGGGTTGGTTGTGAAGCGGCTACATCAGCAAGTAAATTATTTTGTCATTATTTTGTTGGGCAGATTGACGGTCAAAAGAAGTTGACCTCAAGCCCTAGTTGTATAATGTCATATAATAGTCTTGTATCAGGGTGTAAAAGGACCATGATCCCTGGCAAAGTAGTCCTATGTATTTATTGTTGATGAAATAATAATAATTGTTTTGGGACATATATAAATTTGTGTATTTTATTGATTCATAATTGTTACATTTCCACTGTGCAAAGTGCTTGTAGTTAGGTATCTTCAGCGTGTTTATGATTTAGTATAGACATAGACCAGATATGGGTACGAGGAAAATTCAACATGGAAGTGACTAACCAACTAATTAAACCAATGTTGCAACCAAAGCATGGTGGGAGAAGGTTATAAAGCTTCAGTGCCCACCCATTCATATAATCAACTCTCACATGTATCGTGCACTGTGGGGGGGGGAGGCCTTGCCACCCCCCATTTATTAGTCTTGAGAGTTGGAGAGGTGGCAAGCGACCCCCCTAACTCTACCAACACTTTCCCTTCCACCCCTATCAAGGAACTAACCATTTAGTTTATATGATTGCACTAGTAATAATGATAATTTATTTAGAGTTATAATTATTGCACTGAGAGGCGCTCTCCAACCTAGTATGGAAGAGATGTTGTGATGTCATGTTTTGTCTTGTAAATTTTTTGAATTGGTCAAATTAAATTAAATTAAACTAAAAATTAAAAATTAAATTAAATTAAAAATAAATAAAGCTAAAATTAAATAAAAAATAAATTTTAAAATAAAATTGAGCTAAAATAGTAAATTTACCATTTTTTTTTTTCGGGTCCCAAGTTTTGACAACGATATACTTGTGTAAAGAAGATATATATATATATATACTCTAGATGCTCAAATTGATACTGGTGCCATGAGCAATTCTTGCAGGTTCAAAGCCATCCCAGCCTACTATTGGAAGCCAACTTAGGTCCAGTTTCAAGTCTAAATCTTAAATGGTATTTTGTTTGGATGAGACCCTATATCTGAACCAGACGTTCTGGAAGCTTTATTGGGAAAACTAAAAGATTATGTTCTCTTTTGTTTAGTGGTTGATGATTCTACATCTTCTCTTGTGAGGCTAGTCACTTTTATCTCTTTTTCACAGAAATATGAAATTCTTCTTTTTAATAGATATCACTTTTCTCTATCCAAATCTACTCCATTTGCTATTTTCAATAACTCATCTTGTCTTTATGTAAAACCTTAAGGGAAAGGCTAGTAGAGTATTGGGATGCCTTTTGTAGAGTAAATTTAGGACCTTCTTCTTCAATTTCTGAATATCTAGGGGAAGATCTAGCTCTGGTTAAAGAAGTTTCGAAGCTAGCTACAACTTTACTAATTACCCCTATCTAGTTATTAATGGTCTGTAATTAATCCTCATAAACTTTCTGATGTGCATACATAGTGTCTATGCTATGATGGATGTTTCTTACATGCTCTTTGACCTTAATAATGTCTCTTGCTAGATAATCAATGTTCTAAGCTACACATACTGACATATACTTATCGTAATTTTGCATTTTTATGTGCTCAAAAGGCTTTGGATCTGTAGATGATCTATGATGTAAGAACTGTAAATCACTTTGAATAGCACCAATTTTGAAATTTGGAGTATTATTACCTGGTTATAAACTTCTTTTAGGCAATTCTACTTTATTACATGTCTTTTCTCTAGGCAAGGAAATCATCTTGTGATCTTTGACAGGGACCATGATACATTCAGGACAATCTAAGTGCTAGCCTTGATGTGTAGATGTTGAAGGAATATACTTATATTTATTTTTTGAGTTTTCTTTTATTTGAAAATATATACAGGTTGCGGAATATCTACTATCATGATGATGTCGTTGACTACTTTTAGATATTGACAATCTTGGTGGTATATTGGCAAAATGTGGAAAATGAGCAGAATGATTTCTGATTAATGGATTTGATTAATTTTCTGAATGAAATTTGAGACTAGTGCCTCCATCACTTTTGGGAATAATTCTCAACTGTCTAGATGAGTTGGCCAATTCTGGATACTTCTGGGATAAGGGTTGATACTCACTAGACCATTTTTCTGGGAGAGTTAATTCAGAAAACCCAACTTATAATGACGTAGTTTCCAGGACCAAAAATTATCCCTTCTTTTAGTGCTCTTTGGTGTAATTTTGGGTTAATCCCTGACATGGAAGATGAAAAAACCAAATACAAACAATAGTGTGTAACTAGGCTACTTGTGTCTGTGGTGTGAAAATAAATCCATGGAACTGAATAAAAGCTTGACGAAAATCATTTATATATGGATATGTCAGTGAAACTTGGTATCTGGGTACAACAGAAGACCATACATGACCATTATTAAGAGGTCTTTGAAATCCTCCTAATAAGGCATCACTAAATTCATTGGCTCTAGTGTTAAGGACACAAGCTAGACATGAAGTATTTAACCCTAGCCTTACTAGAGGATTAATTTTGAACTGGATTAGTCTGATGTGAATATGTTTATATCCTTGAGCAAGTCCCCATTATATATCTTATTTATTAACCAATGATACTTGATGTACTTGTTGTGACATGGATATAGGAATGTTGACTGAAGAGAATCTGAACAAATTCGCTGCCCTAAATTGGAACATACGCAACTTATAAATATTTTCAATATCAATATTGGGAAGAGTCTAGTTAGGTTGTGGTTCAAATTCTCGAGCAATAACATGAGTCTTATACAAAACATCTATATTTTATTTGTTAATATACTTAGTTAACCATGATCATCTCTTATCATGAGCTTCTTTACAGGACTCAACAGATAAACCAAAACTTTGCATAGCATCCATACTTCTTAAAGTAAAATAATTAAATCATACTCCATTAATTTATGGAAAACAACAAAATGATGATATAACTCATGAAATTAATGGGATCAATGATCTCATGGTAATCATTGTTCAAATAAAAGTACCAGGATATAAAGAATATACTCTAGATGCTCAAATTGATATTGGTGCCATGAGTAGTTGTTGCAGGTTCAAAGCCATCCCAACTTGCTATTGGAAGCAAACTCAGGTCTAGTTTCGAGTTGTTAACAAACAACTAATGAAAATCCGATATGTTTTTTTTGTGTAAGTCAGCGTTTGTATTAAGACAGAATATATATATATATATATATATATATATATATATATTTATATATATATATATATATATATAATATATATATATATATATATTATATATATATATAGTACAAAAAGGTCTGCCTGTGCAGACTAAAGATCAACATCCTTGCCCTATTCCAGCCAATCCAAACTTACTAGACTGTTAAAAATCCCCAAGGCACACCACGCAGGGCAGCACTGAGAGGCTGGGGACGACAAAAACAGAATTCCAACTGAGAGAATGTCAAAACAGAGACCTATCCAACTCGAGATCCTCCAATACTAGCAAGGAAAACTAAGATAAAGACTATTAAACAAAAAGACAGAGTGCCGAAACATGACATATAGACTCGCTGAGATGAAACAGAAAAGAACTAACCCAAGACCCATGAAAATGCACAAAGACTCTTCAAACTTCCCATTACAGCTCCAAAGCAATATAATCCTTGGTTGCGGAATCCTGGCCCGCCGAAGTTGTGGCTTTGCCAGCTTGAGGTGGCCGCTTCCCTTGACTAGTGCCCACGGTTTCCTCTACCCCTTCCCCCACGACATCAGCTTCCTTGCAAATGGAATGCCTCAGAAGGCTAATCAACACTATTAACTTCTTGGTGATGGTACCAAATTGTTGCTCCAATGCACTAATTTTGAAGTCCAGAGCTTCCAAAACCACTGTGTGATACGCAGAAATTACAGAAATAGCTTGGTTAGCCTGACGAGCCTAATTGAGATACTCCCCTTGCATGCTGATTGCTTTTGCTAACATTATTTTCATACGCCACATCTCCGCCTGAGTGCTGACATACTGCGTTTCTCATGTTGACGTTGTGCTAGGATCGTGAACCCAATCCATATCCTTTTCCATATCATTATCCTCCAGATTTTCTTCCTCTTCAACAACATTAGCTTCCAACTCCTCTATTTAGCGTTTTTCCTTCTGCGAGGTCCTCGTTTCGTATGCCTCCTAAGCCTGCTGCAGGTCTTTGTTGGTCGAAGCATTCCTTATTCCTTCATGCACCATCCTCCTATGACTAAGAACAGATAGAAACCACCTTCTGAGAGAACAATTGAGACGATGTAGGTAACCTTCAGAGATCAGAGTAATGCTCTTGTAGTTGGGGACTGTAATTATAGAGGGATGAGCCCCTGAGTCACTTCAGGCTCCCCATCTCGTCACCTCATGCTCGCACATCCCTTCATGATTATTTCTGCTTCGAGGATCACAATATTGTTGATGGGCCGGATCCTTGTTATTAAATTTGCCCCACTTGAACCTTTCCGGTGAGTGCCATGTGGCTATTATTTTAATTTTATGCTGGCGGAGTTCATACTTTTTGTTCATGGAGCTCCTAAGATCTGCCCCGGCCTGCTTGTGCATTAAATGCCTCTGCCATTTGTGTACTACTTTCGCTTGTCGACCCTTTTTCCTTACTTCCCTTTGATTGGATGGTGTCATTCTCCACTACTGGCAAAGATCTTCGTACCCCTAGCCTTATCTTTCATTAAAAATGTCCTGCCTCGATAGCAATGTGCACCTGCTTCTCAGCTCCATGTAGGTGATGTCCTGCCAGCAGCTGTCCAAGACAACCGTGGGATTATCTATGCCATGGTTTGCCAAGTGATCCGCTACAGTGTTAGTTGTGCGTCTAATTTCCTGAAAGATTAAGCCGTTCAGCCAAGAGATATGTTCGGCAATGTTCTCTGTCACCTTAGCCAACCTCCAATGCTGAGTGACCTTACTCACTTTGGTTCCCGAATAAAGTTTTCTCGCTGCTGTAATAGCCAGCTGAGAATCCCCTTCTACCACAGCTGCACTCGCTTTTAGATGCCTGTGAATTCTCAAGCCCTGTTCCAATGCTGCGAACTCCATCTCATTGTTAGTCCCTTCCCCCAGAGCTCGATTGTAGATGTACTGTATACTACCTTCACTATCCCTGAGAACCCCTCCAATGCCAGCAGGTCCCAGATTTCCCCTTGAGGCTCCATCGAAATTGAGCTTGAGGAAACCTAAAGGCGGTCGCTTCCAGGTGTTCATACTAGTGTTCAACTCCTGCCGACAAATCGAGGAGGAAGCAAAGTTTCCCTTGTCAAGGTTAAAAGCTTTCAAAATTTGTAAGTCTGCATTTGAAATGTTTGTGTCTTGTTCTATCCTTCCTTTGGCGAGAATCGTCTGCTTGACATTTTGGAGAATTGTCTCTATTAAGTGGTTTAAATTTCTCATCTCGTTTAGGAACACTCTTCGATTCTTCTCTTTCCAAATTGACCATACAATGAACCCTGGTAGGAGTTTCCAAATGGTGTTAACCAGGTGATTATTGGAGAAATTACTCCTCCAGTCCTCGATGGTTTCTTGAATAGAATTCATGACCCTGTCCGTCTTTTGAAGTATGGTTTCCGCCCATTTCCATAAACTGTTTGCCCAGTCACAGGTGTTGAAGAGGTGATTCATGGTTTCCTCTTCCTTTCCACACATGGGGCATCGTGAAGGGCCTGAGAACCCTTTTTTCCAGAGATTCTCCCAAGTAAGTGTTCTTTTGCGCATTAGGAGCCAAAGGAAAGTTTTGATTTTTGGCTAGAGCTGGGAATCCCAAACTTTGTTGCACCATTTGACCTTTTCTTCCTGCTCCAAGTTTTCTAAGTGAGTTCTGGCTTCTTTGTGCATGAAGTGACCTCCTTCTAGCTTCCCCCATCGTAATTGGTCCCTATCTCCTGCCGTCCTTATTCTTTGCTTGTCTAGTTGTGTTCTCAGGTTCCTCATACTATTATGTTCCTCAGTTATGTCCTCTGTTTCATTGAATATCTAGGTTCTCCACACCCTGTCCCTTTCATTAGGCTTCCAATAATGATTCACTGTAGTTCGCCCTAGCTCCTGGTTATTTCTTTTGCAATGTGCGAACTCAGGCCTTTCCAATTTGGGGAGTTGTTGCCATGCATCCCCCCAAAAAAGGGTGGTTTTCCCATCCCGAATTTCCCAAAAGCTATGTTCCTGGATAATTTGCTGGTTGTTTCTTGCTAGGTTCCAGATGGGTGAGCCTTCTGGGTTTTCTTGCATTCTGATTAGGTATAGGGAACTATAATTTGGAGCGTACTTTTCCTTCCAATGTTTGGCCCAAGGTAAATTAGGTTCTTTCAGCCACTTCCACTATAACTTAGCACCATAGGCTCGGTTAATCATGGAAGGATCTTGTAAATTCAACCCTCCCAGGTGTTTAGGTTTGCAAAGTTTGTTCCACACTATCAGTGACCATTTCCTCTTCTCTGAGTTTCCCGACCAGAGAAACGTCCTTTGGACGGCCCTTATCTTTTGCAGAACTCCCTTGGGAGTTGGAATAATGGAGAGCATATATTGAGGTATGGCCTGGAGGACTTCTTTGGTTAAAACCAGTCTTCCTGCAAAATTAAGGGCCCTATGGGTCCAATGATGACATCTTTTCTCCAAACTGGCCAGGATCTTTTCCCAGTGAATTTTTTGCTAAGGTTTGTCAGTCAACGGTGCTCCTAGATATTTTGAGGGGAGGCTGCTTCTTCGGAAGCCTAGAATTGAGGAGAGATTTTTTTGCACAGCTAAATGAGTATTGAAAAATAAGATAGAATATTTTGATAGATTTAACTCCATACCTTATGCTTGACTAAAGAGATTGAGAATCCTTTTGTAGCCCAAGGCTTCTTTGACTGTGGGAGTGCCATGCAACGTCGTGTCATCAACATTTTGTTGGTGGGTAGTTGCTAGAATAGAGGGCAGGGGCTGCAGTCCTTTAATAACTCCTTCCTCCTTAGCTTTGTGGATAAGTCTGCGTAACCCTTCCATCAAGATCACGAAGAGGAAGGGGAATAACGGATCACCTTGTCTAAGACCTCGTGAAGGAGAGAATTGTGCAGAAGGGGCTCCATTCACCAGAATAGAAAATATGGGAGATTTGACCAAAGCAAGAATCCAGACTATCCAATGTTCAACAAAGCCAAAGGCTTTCAAAATTGTTTCCAGATAATGCTAGTTGACTTTGTCATACGCCTCCGACAGATCTAGTTGTATCAACATACCTGCTTTCTTCCGAGTTTGAAGAGAGTGAATCATCTCCTATGCCAGTAGGACATTGTCCAAAATTTGTCTCCCCTCCACATAGCCAGATTTCTATTTTGAGATAAGGCCCAGAAGTATGTATTTCATTCTATTAACTATTACTTTGTAAATGATCTTGTAAACGACATTGCACAGCGCTATCGGCCGAAACTTTAGGGGGTATTAGCTTCTTCCACTTTAGGAATCAGGGCTAGGAAGGTGGAGTTGAGGGACTTGAGGATTGAGGCAGATCTTCGGGAGTCCTCCACAAACTCCTAAACTTCTGTTTTGACTATTTCCCAACAAGATTTGTAGAATTTAATGGTAAAAGCATTAGGCCGAGGAGCTTTATCATTGGGCATTTCTTTCATGGCCTCTTCAACTTCTTCCATGGAAATTTTCCGAGTTAGAGCTAAGTTCTGCTCCGGCGTGATCAGCTTGGGAATTGAGGAGATAAGTTCATCAATGGCCTCCGTTCTGTCAACTTCAGGTTCTTGAGCTATGCTACTGAAGTGTGTAGTAAGCAGGTTAGTGATTTCTTGATGTGTCTGTAACGTGGCTCCCTGATCATCTTTAAGGCTAAGGATTTTATTAGCTCCTCTGTGGTCAATAGCTGATCTGTGGAAGAATTTTGTATTCTTTTCTCCTTCCTTAAGCCACTGGACTCAAGATTTTTGCTTCCACAAAGTTTCCTCCTGTTGGCAATGGAGTTGCTAGTCCTGCATCAACTTCTTTTCCTTACTGACAATTTCTGAGTTTATGGTCCCTTTAATCCATCCTTCATGTATCTGCTCTAATTGCTCCTCTATTTTTTGTTTTTCCTTGAATATGTTCCCAAAAACTACTTGAATCCAGATTTTGATCTTGTCTTTAATGTATTTCAGCTTACATTGTAATCTATACATTTTGGTGCCTTTAATTCCCACAGGTTCTTTCCACCATTGTTCAATTTGTTGTATGAAATCAGGATGGGTGAGCTAGAATTTTTTGAATCTAAAAGGTTTATTTCTTGGAGTACCATGTATAGTGGTTGTCAATGTGATGGGCCAATGGTCTGACCCTCCGCTAGGAAGAATATTTGATTCTACTATGATTCCTTCTAGCAATATATTTTCTGAAACCATAAATCTGTCTAGACGAGAAGCTATCTGCCTTTCACCTCCCGTTCTATTGTTCCATGTGAAAAAACCACTTCTGGGAAACACATCCACTAGCTTAGTCGTCTTGATGAAGTCTAGGAAAGATTCAGAGTCTTTGTTGAGTTTCCTTATACCTCCTTTCTTTTCCATGAGGGTGGTTATCATGTTGAAGTCCCCTCCTATGATTGCCTTTGCTTGAGAATACCTTAGCGTTTAGGTTGAGCAGAGTTCTAAAAAAAAGAAGCTTGTCCTCTTGCTTCTGTGGACCATAGACATTGGTGCACAGACAGGCCTCAGAGTTTCCTACAACTTGAGCTTCTACAGCTATGAAAGATCTTGCCGCCTCAAAGGAGAGGACCTTGAGTACTTGTGGATTCCACAGAGTGATTAAACCCCCCTCCCATCCATGGCTGGCAGTCTCCAAGTATTCCATATGCTTACCTAATCTTTTTCTTATATTGAGTATCGTGCTGCTTGAACATTTAGTTCCTGTATAAACACTATGTCTGGTTGTTCTTTTTGGACTTTCTTCTTTAAAAGACGTTGTTTTGTTTTTCTATTTAGCCCTCTAGCATTCCAAGAAAGGATTTTCATTTTAAACAAAGTTTAAGAGCTTAGAGAAAAAGCCTCTAGGGCTTTCATCTTACCGGAGTTCATGAGCATTTGTCCCAGCTCTTGCAGTGCTTCATTATTGGTTCTGCGTCCTCTTTTTTTATGGTGTTTGGAACTTATGGAGGTCTGATGCAGACCCTGTGTTCGGACTCCCAGCCCTTTAGCTATACCCAAGATTTTGCTTTGTAGTTCCATCTCTGCTCTTTGTCGTGCAATGAGTATATCATTAACTCTTTTTACTTCCTCTTTCGATATGTGTTCCATTCCCTTCTTTTTCCAGTTTTCTACCATGTTTGGTAGATCCATGCCCTCTTGCTCTAGTATATCATTGAGTTCCATATCTTCGCTTCTGATTTCACTTATGAGCATTTATGAGTCTTCTTCAACTCCTTCAATTGTTTCTAGTACCTGAAGTGCTAAGCTCAGAGGGCTTCCCTCTAGTCCTTTTATGTCAGGCCCTGTTGTAGCTTTAGTTATTTCAGTGGCTTTTTGTACATTGATGTTGTCCTCTGATTCTATTTCAGTTTCCAAGATTTCAAAAGCATTGCTTATGTTCCCTTGTGAGGTGCTTGCCTTAGTTTGGCGTTTCCTATTTTCTCTTTGTCTAGCTTTCGGTCTTGTAAATATTTCCTTGTTCTTCTTTGCTTTTCCATCCTTGTGATCTCCTACTGCTTTGTTCAGTGGGCATTCTCTTATTAAATGACCGTGCTCATGACATTTCCTACAGTGGAATGGGATTTTCTCATAGTCTATGGCTTGGAAATAATCCTCATCCCTATACTCCAGCCATAGGCCCTCATGCAAATCCCCTGAGACATCCATTTCCACACAGATTCTGGCACAGGAGGTGTACCTTTTTTGCAGAGTCACTTCTGAGGCTTTGATGAAGGTCCCTAGCTTGTTACCTATTTGTTCAAGAGCTGCATGTCCCCAATAATCAATTGGTAGGGAAAAAAGGTGTATCCACACTGGTACCTGCTTGAAGGTTTCCTTTTCTGGTACAAAGTTGGGTTTCCATGGCCTTATGTAAAGACCTGCAGAGGCAAAGAAATAAGGCCCTCCATCGAATATTCTGTCCTTATCTTCTAGATTTGAGAAAACAACAGTAAAAAAACCTTTAGCTCCTAGGTGAAATCTAACATCACCTTTGGGTTTCCACTATTGTTTTATCCATTGAGATAATGCTCGTTCTGTTGGCCAGAACCCCATGAATCTGTAGATCACTGCATGTTCACTCATGTGATCCGGTATGCCTGAATCTCCGGTCTGATATCACAACCCTTAGGGTTTCTGCAGCTTTGGGTTTGCACGGACCCTGGTTCTTCTTTTGGTTAAACACTGATGTCGTTTCCCTTTGTTCCTCTTTATCTAGATTCAGAGCTTCTTCCTCTACTTCTGCGTGCTCCTTTCCTTGTTTATTTTCATGAGAGAAATGTGCTTGTGTTGGATTCTCTCTGACTCTGCTTTCTGTTCTTTTTATTGTTGTTACCTTCATTGCCTATAGTGCCTTTCCTCCCCTTGCTGGTCAAATCTTCCTTACTTGACCTTTCGTAACCTGCTATTTGCACCCCATCCCGTGCTGTCGGCTTATTCATCATTATTTGTTTGAAAGTTGGGGTCCCTGTGGACCTTGTGTTTTCCATTTGTCGGGTCAGAGTTTGTCCTCTTCTGTGGAGCTCTGCCGCTCTGGCCCTGTTCTTCTCCAGGTTTGAAACCTCGATCTGATGAGTCTGTGAGCGTCAACCCCTCGTTTTCATCAGAGCTCACCTGCGCGCTTCCGAAAATCCCATACGTTGCACCAGACTTTCCTTTGTTATTAGGGTCTCATGAATTTTATGCCACTTTATACAGTCATGACACTGTTGTCGAAATGCTGATTGGCCAAGATTTCATGAAAAACATATACTAATTACCATTGAAATAATTTGATAATTTTTAGTGTACAGGGAGAAAAGATAAAGGTTCCCGCTAACAACAAGTTTACCATTAGGGTAAAACCTGATGAGATAAACACACTAGAGGAAGTAGTAACAAATCTTTCAAAGATCCAGAAAATTGTCAAGCATGCAGAACTTCATGGCTCTACAATGCTATTTGACATTTTAAATAAGCTGAAAACAAATCGTAGAGTAGACCACCCTGATGAAGTCTAGTTCAGGGAAAAATAATGTGTTTCACTTCCATTTCGAAAAGAAGGATCATTTAAAGCATAAAATGCTTCAGCAAACCACATGAGTCCAACTGAACAGGAACTTTGAAAAGATGAAATCAAGGATCTACTGGATAGAAAATTAATAAAACCTTGCAACAGCCCATGGGCATGTCCGACCTTCTCTGTCAACAATCATTCAGAACAAAGGCGTATAAAAAAGATATTAGTTATTAACTACAAAGCCTTGAATGAAGCTCTTGTTACTATTAGGTACCCTCTTCCTAATAAAGAAATGTTGTTAGAAAAGATTGCCAAAGCCAATGTTTTTAGTAAATTTGATCTTAAGAGTGGATTTTGGCAGATTGAAATTAATCCTGAAGACAAATATACAACATGGAAGTGACTAGCCAACCAAATAAACCAACGTTGCAACCAAAACATGGTGGGAGAAGGTTCAAAAGCTTCAGTGCCCACCCATTCATATAATCAACTCTCGCATGTATCGTGCACTTGGGGGGGGAGGGGGGGGAGGCCTTGCCACCCCACTCTTTATTAGTCTTGAGAGTTGGAGTGGTGGCAAGTGACCCCCCTAACTCTACCAACACTTTCCCTTCGACCCCTATCAAGGAACTAGCCATTTAGATTATATGAATGCACTAGTAATAATAATATTTTATTTAGAGTTATAATTATTGCATTGAGAGGCGCTCTCCAACCTAGTATGGAAGAGATGTTGTAATGTCATGTTTTGTCTTGTAAATTTTTTGAATTGGTAAAAGTAAATTAAATTAAAAATTAAAATTTAAAAATTAAATTAAATTAAAAATAAATAAAACTAAAACTAAATAAAAAATAAATTTTAAAATAAATAATTAAAATAAAATTGAGGTAAAATAGTAAATTTACCATTCGTCGTTTTTGGGTCCCAAGTTTTGACAACGATATTCTTATGTAAGAAGATATATATTTATATATATATATATATATATATATATATATATATATATATATATATATATATATATATATATATATATATATATATAATATATATATATATATACTCTAGATGCTCAAATTGGTACTAGTGCCATGAGCAGTTGTTGCCGGTTCAAAGCCATCCGAACCTACTATTGGAAGCCAACTTAGGTCCAGTTTCGAGTTCAAATCTTAAATGGGATTTTGTCTGGATGAGACCTTATATCTGAACTAGACATTTTGGAAGATTTATTGGAAAAAATAAAAAATTATGTTCTCTTTTGTTTAGTGGTTGATGATTCTGCATCTTCTCTTGTGAGGCTAGTCATTTTTATCTATTTTGCACAGAAATATGAAATTCTTCTTTTTAATAGATATAACTTTTTTCTGGCCAAATCTGCTCCATTTTCTATTTTTCAGTAACTCATCTCCATCTTTCTGTAAAACCTTAAGGGAAAGGAAAGTAGAGTATTGGGATGCCTTTTGCAGAGTAAATTTAGGACCTTCTTCTTCAATTTCTAAATATACAGGGGGAGATCTAGCTCTGGTTAAAGAAGTTTCGAAGCTAGATACAACTTTACTGATCACCCCTATCTAGTTATTAATGGTTTTTAATTGGTCCTCATAAACATTCTGATGTGCATACATAATGTATATGTTATGATGGATTTTTCTTACATGCTCTTTGACCTCAATAATGTCTCTTGCTAGATAATCAATGTTATGAGCTACACATACTGACATATAATTATTGTTATTTTGCATTTTTATGTGATCAACAAGCTTTGGATTTTTAGATGATCTATAATGTAAGAACTGTAAATCACTTTGAATAACACCAATATTGAAACTTGGATTACTATTACTCAGTTCTAAACTTATTTCAGGGAGTTCTACTTTATTACCTGTCTTTTCTCTAGGCAGGGAAATCAACTTGTGATCTTTGATAGGGAGCATGATACATTCAGGACAATCTAAGTGCTAGCCTTGATGTGTGGATGTTGAAGGAATAGACTTATATTTATTTTTTGAGTTTCCTTTTCTTTGACAATATATACAAGTTGCGGAATATCTACTATCATGATGATGTCATTGACTGCTTTCAGATATTGGCAATCTTGGTGGTATATTGGCAAAATGTGGAAAATGAGCAGAATGACTTCTGATTAATGGATTTGATTAATTTGCTGACTGAAATTTGAGACTAGTGCCTCCATCACTTTTGGGAATAATTATCAATTGTCTAGATGAGCTGGCCAATTATGGATACTTCTGGGATAAGGGTTGATACTCACTAAACCATTCTTCTAGGAGAGTTAATTCACAAAACCCAACTTATAATGACATAGTTTCCAGGACCAACAATTATCCCTTCTTTTATTACTCTTTGATGTAATTTTGGGTTAATCCCTAACATGGAAGATGAAACAAATAAAATACAAACAATAGTGTGTAACTGGGCTACTTGTGTCTGTGGCGCAAAATTAAATCCATGGAACTGAATAAAAGCTTGAAGAAAATCATTTATATATGGATATGTCAGTGAAACTTGTTATTTGGGTACATTGGAAGACCATACATGACCATTATTAAGAGGGCTTTGAAATCCTCCTAATAAGGCATCACTAATTTCATTGGCTCTAGTGTCAAGGACACAAGCTAGACTTGAAGTATTTAACCTTGGCCTTACTAGAGGATTAACTCTAAAATGGATTAGTCCGATGTGAATATATTTATACCCCTGAGCAAGTCCCCATTCTATATATTCTTTATTAACCAATGATACTTTATATACTTGTTGTGACAGGGATATAGGAATGTTGACTGAAGAGAATCTAAACAAATTAGTTGCTCTAAACTGGAACATAGGCATTTTATAAATCTTTTCAATATCAATATTGGGAAGAGTCCAGTTAGGTTGTGGTTCAAATTCTTGAGCAATAACATGAGTATTATATAAAACATCTATATTTCCTTTGTTAATATACTTAGTTAACCATGACCATCTCTTATCATGAGCCGCTTTACAGGACTTAGCAGATAAACCAAAACTTTGCATAGCATCCATACTTCTTAAAGTAAAATAATTAAATCATACTCCATTAGTTTATGGAAAACAACATAATGATGATATAACTCATGAAATTAGTGGGATCGATGATCTCATGGTGATCACTATTCAAAAACAAGTACCAAGATATAAATAATATACTCTAGATGCTCAAATTGATATTGGTGCCATGAGTAGTTGCTGCAGGGTCAAAGCCATCCCAACCTACTATTGGAAGCCAATTCAGGTCCAGTTTCGAGTTGTTAACAAACAACTAATGAAAATCCCATATGTTGCACCAGACTTTCCTTTGTTATTAGGGTCTCAGGAAGTGTATGTCACTTTATACAATTATGACATTGGTGTTGATATGCTGATTGGCCAAGATTTTATGAAAAAACATATACCAATTACCATTGAAAGAAATTTGATCATTTTTGGTGTACAGGTAGAAAAGGTAAGGATTCCTGCTAAGAACAAGTTTACCATTAGGGTAAAACCTGATGAGATAAACACTCTAGAGGAAGTAGTAGCAGATCTTTCAAAGATCCAGAAAATTGTCAAGCATGTAGAGCTTCATGGCTCTACAATTTTGTCTGACATTGTAAATAAGTTGAAAATAGATTGTACAGTAGACCACCCTGATGCATTCTGGTTCAGGGAAAAATATTTTGTTTCACTTCCATTTCAAAAAGAAGGAACATTTAAAGCATAAAAGGCTTCAACAAACCACACGAGTCCAACTGAATAGGAACTTTGAAAAACAGAAATCAAGGATCTACTGGACAAAAGTTAATAGAACCTTGCAAGATCCCATGGGCATGTACAACCTTCTATGTCAACAATCATTCACAACAGGAGCCTGTAAAAAGGATATTAGTTATTAACTACAAAACCCTGAATGAAGCTCTCATTCCTATTAGGTACCCTCTTCCTAATAAAGAAATGTTGTTAGAAAAGATTGCCAAAGCCACTATTTTTTGTAAATTTGATCTTAAGAGTGGATTCTGGCATATTGGAATTAATCCTGAAGACAAATATACAACAACATTTGTGGTACCAGGTGGCCAATTCCAATGGACAGTTATGCCCTTTGGTTTAAAAAATGCTCCATCATAATTTCAAAAAATAATGGAAGATATTTTCAAAGATTATTCTTTTATCATTGTATATATTGATGGCTTGTTGGTTTTTAGCAGAGATATTAGTGAACACAAAAAAACATCTTGAACAATTTTACCAAGTTGTTTTTAAGCATGGTCTGGTTATTTCTGTTACACAAGATAAGTTCATTATGGCCAAAACTCGTATTGAGTATCTTGGTTTGGTGATTTCTCAGGGAAAAGTGGAATTACAACCCCATATCCTAACTTCTTTGTTAAATTTTCTAGATTCTTTACATTACATTAAGATAATACAAAGATTTTTGGGATGTTTGAACTACATCAGGCAATTCTATCTAGAAAAGGAAACATATACAAAGATACTGCAACAGAGATTGAAAAAAGGCAACTTATGGACAAAACAAATGACTAAGGCAGTCAAGAATATTATGCAAAATATCAAGCAAATTCCACCCTTATTTGCATTGATTTTTCCTTCATTCTAGAAATTGATGCATCTGACACATGCTGGGCAACCATCCTTATACATAAGCATTCTAAGAAGGAGGAAGTTTGTGCATTTGCTTCGGGAACTTTCTCAGATGTTGAGGAAAATTATCCCTCCTCCCACAAAGAGATTCTAGCAGTAAAAAAGGGGATTAAGAGATTTAGTATTTTGCTTAAAAATGTCCATTTTACTGTAAAAATTGATCTTAGACATATGAAAGGGATGTTGCAAAATAAAAGATTTCTAGAACAAGGTAATTCTAGGGTGCTAAGGTGGGCTTTATGGTTGGAAGGTTATGATTTTGTCATTATTTATAAAGTCAACAAAGAAAATTATCTTGCAGATTTAATGACAAGAGAAGGAGCAATTGAGAGTAAAAATATTGAAGTCAAGAAGTTTGAGTTAGGAGAATGCTCTTCATCTCCCCAAAAGAAGTCCCAGATTGTGTTATTATCTTCTTGCCACTACTATTTTTATTGGAATTGTCTATCAGAAAGAATTAAGTTGCTGCCTGTGGAAATCCAAAATGATATTCTTGAAAAATGATTTGATACCACAAAATAAAGACACAATTATAATATCGACTGGGGGCTTATTAATAATTGGCTTGTATACTTTGGTTTTGTAAGATATCCTTATCAGAGGTTATCTTATATTTTTTATCCTAATCGAACCTAGATGGATTACTATGGTATACATCAATTTGATAGGGCTTATGAGAAAATATCCATCAGAATATATTGTGAAGACATTATGTCTTCATTCAGTCATTGGAGTAGGTGGATGAATCTCTTAATGGTTTCATATGTTCCAAGAAAGGAGGATTTTGGTGAAACTAGTCCTTGGAGGACACTCTCTATCCTCCATAATGACATGGAAGAAGGTGCCCTGAGGTATGATATTTTTTTATTTGATCTCTGGTATAAAGGCACAAAAATCGAAATCATCCAAAATGTCACTTCTCCCAATGGACATGATTTCTCTATCAACATTGATTATTTTGGTGATGTTGGCTACCCACCTGACAATATTGATCCTTACATGAATGCATCCGCTTTTTCAGCTATCTTTGGGTGATAACCTACTTGGTTACAACAACTTCCTGGTCTAAATCTAGATAGACATGTAGAATAATACGATTCTGATTATAATTCAGACTATGATTCTAAAAAGAGTCCTAGAGGATCTTGGTAATTTATCCTCAGGACATCTCTTTTCGGCTTTCAAGGGTTCTTCATTAAAGAATCTCCTCAACGTAAATATTAAGGACAATTTCTATCTCCCTAAAGTTTTGATTAGATATATTTTGGCTTTCGTGGGTTGTCCATGTTAGAACATCCACTGTGTATTACCTTTATGGTACATGTATTATTGCTTTCGTGGGTTCCTTATGAAGGAATCTCCAATGTGTGTTACCTTTTTAGTAAATGTATTATTGCTTTCGTGGGTTCCTTATGAAGGAATATCCACTATGTATCTCCTTTATGGTACAAGTATTATTGCTTTCATATGAGTGGATATCCACTTGGTTTCACATCATAAGGACATTTGTAAGATTTCAAATATTACTAGGGGATGAGAAGGATCCAAGGCTCTCTTGGGAAAATCCTATAAATAGCAAATGCCTCAGATCTAGACACTTGTAATTTTTGGAGAGTAAGTCCATAATATATGAATCTTGCTTCTATGAGTTTATTCTAAGTTTATATGTTTGTGATATCGATACTTTCGTAATTTGCATATGTGAATGAATTTGCATACTCTGGTGTGTGTATATATCTACACACATATATATAACCACTCTAGATTTACTAAGATCTAGAGTTAAGACGACTTTAGGCTCGTTTAGTTAATTTTACGATTTTTTATTTTATTTTTAACAATATGAGATGTATCATAAGTGTTTTGATGCTTATCATAAATGAATGTCTATCAATGTTTACCAACCATTTACTTTATATAGTTGCACTAGTTTATTTTTATAATGAAAATATATATACATATAAGTTTGGAAACTATGATTTCAATTATTACTTGTATAGATTCACGTTAATCACTTCTTTATCAAGCTTTGAAAAGAATTTTAAAAAACCAAGCTTTGCATTTTAAAAAATGTTTGCAACTCAAGAACTTTGATTTTCTATGCATGATACATCTCGAGTTAAGATGAACCCACATTGATATATTTTTAAATACACATCTCCCTCATATTTGGAAGTGTCTTTCTTTATATATGATGTCAAAATATCCATGTATACTGAAATTTTTATTTATGGGCTGCTTATCAATTTCATGTTAAGAATTGAATGAATTCCACATCTCCCTCTTGTTAATAAGTAAATGATTTTTTATTTTATTTTTACATTCAATTATATATATATATATATATATATATATATATATATATATATATATATTATATATATATATATATATATATATATATAGATATATATATATGAATATGAAAGTTGAACATCGAAATATTTTATTTGTTGTTAAAATTAAAAATCTCTCTCTATATAATGTTCATTTTTTAGTATAGAAGACCAACTAACTAATTTAATTATTTAATGCCATCTCTAAGGTGATATTGAGTGACTAAATTAATAAAAGTGATTATTAAGTGAATTAAAAATTAATTAAAGAATAAACCTTATAAAAATTTTCATTTTATTAAAAGAATGAAAAGGACCCACGGTTTTCGGAAGACCCGTGGTATTTTGGTAGCCATCACAATGAAAAGAATGTGGGGGGTTATTTGAAGACACGATGATTTGGATTATGGTGAGTTGGATTTGGGAGCTCTAGTAGTTTACCATGTGAGGGGAAACCCTCGTATAGTTCCTAGTTTCAATGTTGAAACTATATACCCTAGTTGGTGGCAATTAGTTTTGGTGGTGAAACATTCTACCCTAGTTAGTCAAGAGGAAGAACCACTTCAAGTTCTTCAGTAGAGCTCATCGAGAGAAAAGAGGAGGTTTTGTTCTATCGAAAGATTCCACCCTAGCTAGTCAAGAGGAAGAAACATTTCAAGTTCTTTAGTAGTGCTCATCAAGAGAAAAGAGGAGGTCATGTTCTATCATAACACATCATTAGAGGAGGTCGAATTTATGAGGGTTGAATTCGATTGAGGCAGTTGTTGGGGTTTGAAGATCACGTGGAATCCAAAAGAAATTGGTAAAGTTTTTGGTACCGGGTTTTCCTGAGAATTATTGATATAATCCGCTCTCAAGGTTGTTTAATAAATAAATGGGGGGTTTTTTCCTAAAGTAGTAATTTAAAGGTTGGAAACTTTATTTGTTTCTCGAAATTTTTCATGGTGTTATTTCATTGAACAAATTGTTCGGAAATTATCATAATTTAAAAGAGATATTAGCAACAAATTTACTTTCAGTTACTCTATCTCTATGTAAAGTTGAGAGTGAAATATTTTTTTTATTATTTTACTATTTTTAGAATTACGACATGTCATCAAACCATTACATATCCTTAGCTTTGCAACCTTAGTTGCTAATGCATGGAGCACATTCATCATGTCCCAAATCTTTATCAAGGGTTTTGATGGCAGATTAGAATGCCTGCAGGTGTTTGATCCCCACCTTGATGTCTTAATTATGAAGGATTAGACCTTCGATCTGATTAAAAATCGTCTGCAATTTCAAAGTACAGTCTTAGGCATCCGCTAGTTCTCTCAGATTGCTCATCTAGTCACTATCTATGATGGCTTATCCTCACAAATCAATCTCCGTCTCCAACTGAGAGGGGACCAAGGGGGTTTTGGTTCTCTTGTTAGGGGCTCTGCCACCAAGGATGGTCATATGAAGACTAACAACCTCAATGCTTGTCGCAATATTAGAGGACACTAGATCTAACATGTGATTGTTGAGAATAAATTTCCATCATTCGTCGTCACTTTGGTAGGCCCCAAATTAGGCAAATAGATGGACTAAGGAATCCTTGCATCACTCCCTACTCATGCGTAATCGAGCTTAGCCAATTCTATTAGAGGAGTTAGAGGCATTTCGCCGAGCTTGATGCAACCTCAAATCTTAAGGCCCCTCCTTCTACAGGGTTCTTTATGCTCCCAGGATGAGTATACTACCCCAGATCAGGAGAATTTTTTGATCTTTGTGAAACCAATCACAATGTGTTCCATTTGTCTATAGGTCAAAGTCACATGTATTGTTTCCTCACTCACAACCAAGACACGGGATTGGGTGAGAATCCCATATGACAGTATTTGACTCCTACTTGGAGGTTGACAACTTTAGTATTAGAAATATCTTAACAAGTATGAAAGAGAAAAGGATGCCTCAATTTCTACTGTATCAAGATTAAGAGGTGGATCCAAAGGCTAGGGTGCATCATCATAATCCAAACCCAAATATTTTAAGGATGTCCTAAAACCAAGATCGTCAACTCCAAACCCTAAATATCTCTCTTTACCAACATTTAGAGTGGATTTGGTAACAGAAACCCCATATCTTGAAGTGGATAACATTATACGTAGATTATTGGTTGTATATTATGTATGACATGCTATTATTTTTCATTTTAATGATTTTTGGCCCTCAACGTCTACTCTGCAAGAGTGGTTGCATCAGAACCAATCTCAGAATATTGTGTTGCATTTATACTCAGAAGGATTATTCGTTGTGTTCTTTAAAAATTTAGAATAATGACATAATGTTTTTTTATTGAGGACCCTGTTTTTTGAGCCACTCTGGTCTCTCTTTTCAGCCATGGTTTCTTGATTTTAATCCTCTTTCCATAACAACTTTAGAAACCCTAGTCTAGGTAAGGCTCCCTAACTTGCTCATCCATTTGTCACATCCATATGTCTTAGAAGATATAGGAAACTTAATAGATCACTTCATCAAAATTGACTCTTCCAATATTGCAAAAGGAATTATCACATGTGTACACATATGTGTTGAAGTGGACCTCAGTAAAGGATTGCTCGAGAAAATACTTCTCAAATTGAGGGGTAGGGTTTATTCGCAATCAATGGATTATGAAACACTGCTTTTTGTTGTAATACTTTCCAACAGGTTGGTCATCTTTAAAATGCCTGCCCCTTTTTGCAAGGGCCCTATAATCACTCAAATTTTAAGAAAAATAAACATGGATGTAAGATCCAAATGGAACCAAAGGAACCAAGACTAATGCGGCTCATAATCAGGATAACACACAACAATAGAAGTCACCTACAACCAAATTAACACCTTCAAACTTAGTTCAACACCATACAGAGTCATCTCCACCCTCAATAGAGGAATTTCATCCTTTGATAAAAAAGGAAAGAGGCTCAGCCATAATTTTGGCTTATTCAATGAGTGGGCATAAACATAACCATGAAATAGATCACTCAGATAGTGACAAGGAAACAACAAATATGACAAAACATTAGGCAATGCAATAATCTCGAGGAAATGTAGTCATTGTCTCGTCTTAAACTGCTCTTGATAACTCCTTAGAAGGGATAAACATCCACAAGAGAAAATGAAAGAAGGAAAATCCCATGAACGATCCTGGGACCTAAGACCAGGAAGGTAGTAAATACGTTGTTGTGTATTTTGCTTATGAAAATAATGTTGTAATTTGATGATTTGAGGTTAAAACACACAGACACACACACACATGTCAATTCTATCTTATTGTATTTTTATTTAGAGCTAAATACATATGTATATTTATTCTTGTTTTTTTATTTATTAAAGATGAAATTATTTTTCTTTAGTGAATATTTTGTTTTTATTTTAAAAGAGACATGTGTCAACTCCATGTTGAGCATGGGAGGAATTACAAATATCCCTCATCCAAGGTTGTAGAATGTGTCTCTCCTCACAATTAAAGTCAAATCAATTAATGATCGAAGCAACAAATGAAGCTATCTTCGTAGATAATCAACAGTGAAAAGAAATCATACATGCATATATATATATATATAATATATTATATATATATATCAATGAGACTCACAAGAGTAGTGATAAGAAATGCCTAAAAATCATCAAAAAAGACAAAATATAGAAAGCAACTAATCTATGAGAAGAAAACAGTCTTTAAGTAGAGAAAGTGACCCAATGTACAACTACTTAGAATTTGGCTCCTCATATGTTGAACTTAATATAGATTCATTTTATTTCAATTTAAAACTAAAGAAATATGTATATTTATTCTTGTTTTTTAATTAAAGTGGGTATGGTTTTTTTGTGAAAGATTTTATTTCTATTGTAAAAGAGATGTGCCAACTCCATGTTCAATATGGGAGGAATTACACATCTCCCTTATCCTCAGTTGTAGAATGTGTCTCCCCACTCTATCAAAATGAAATCAAAGAATGATCAAGACAACAAATGAAACTATACTCATGTTTTTTTCCTTCAATGAAACAATTATTCCTCATAGAGAACATTCTTTGAAATATGCTCTAACAATATTCCTAGAATATTCTTGAGATTCATGACTTCATTGGCCTACTTGCACCCATCTCTCATGTATTCTCCATCATGGTTCCCTTTGAACCATTTGAATGACATTTTATAACAAAGTGTGAGGGTGAATAAGACAAAGTGTGTGGTTGGCATAGTCATATTAAGTTTATTTTCATTGGGAAGTTTTTGGGTTCAAAGCCCATGAACTCCTAATTTTTCTTTCCCAATTTTGATTTTAATATAGTTTTCAAACCATATAATATATGGAAATCATATGTCCATATTGTAACGACTCCCAAAACCATGAGAATAAGAAAAAAATGGAGGTTGCACCATGCCAAGGCCACTTAGGCATAATTTGAGGTGCCATGTGGCACCATGGCATTCGACCATGCAGTAGGCTTTCATTGGCCCACATCGTCTGCCACCTACTTGCCATGTGTCGACTTGTGGTGATGCCATGTCACTTGCTTGTGTGTCCATCTGGTTTACTGACTAGTTTGCCACATTAGCTCTATGGGCCCCACTAGAACTGCTGAATTTGATACCACGTGTCATCTGCACGGATTTCCACGTGGCAAAATGTTTACTTTGACTTTGACTTTTTCCCAGTCTGACTAAAAATTTGATTGAGAATAACTTTCACATATGAACCCAGATTCAAGCATCATTTGTGTTGTTGGAAATATTGTGACAAGCTCTTCAATCTGATTCTAGTTTCATTGTAATCCAAGAACTTTTATTTTTGAGCCTTTCTTAAGCCCTCTTTGGCTTCTAAGCATTTCTAGATCCACCTGGATCATGAATCCATTAGAGAGAATAGTACCATATGTCTTGAACTCAAAGACTGTTGAGATTCTAAATCAAATTGATGCTAGTTATGGATGCAAGTGGAGGTGGACTTGGAAAAGGGCTCATTGGGTGAAATTTAGCTAATATATAACCCATTTTCCTAAACATAGAGGATATATTATCGGTGTCCATAATTTGAATGATTTATGTGCCTTCGTATGAGACATCTAAAATAATATTGCGTGAATTTTGGCCCACCTATCCTAGAGGATAAAAGAAAATGGAGAGAAGACTCTTAGTTATCAAATATTTCCAATGTATAGAAGGGAACATCTCTTAATCTAGTTGGGACCAACATAGATTAAAAATAATTTTCAGGTTCCAATCAACAAATGGATTCTTATTTTTATGGTCATACCTTCCGTATGTCACCACTACCTTTAGATAATCATATTTTATCTGAGTTACTTATTTATCTTCCTTCCACTAAAAATTTTGAGCATGTTTCTCCCCCAAAAGATCCCTCTAAGAAGTTTCTCTCCACTCCTCCCCCTTCACATATCGTCCCACATCTCCCCTCCCTCTCCCCCTTGCCCCCAAAATCCTAGAGCCATCCTATCCCTCTTCTTCCCTTCATTTTGTTCCCCCCCTCATGTGGAGAGACTATACATTACCAATCATCTGATCCATGTGTCTTTAACAACTCCTTGGCTTCGCCTTAATCCTTTGTCCACCTCCCTCCCCATAATTCTATCAAACCTCTAATCACTTGAAACCACTAAGCTCTTGAGCCTTGAAATCCACCCCTAAAGGTAGCACCATCCCAACGTGACTTAGCTCAGGATCTTGTACTGTGAAATGCAAGGGCATAAATTCCACCTCAAAGCCCAATAAAAAGAAGTCATAGATATAAACAAGGGTAAACAAACCATGATTAATAGGGTCCTTAGAGTGAGGCATTCCCTTAAATCCCCTCACCCCTGTCCTGATCATATCTTGATTTAATCCTTCTACAAGAAACTATGATTCTTGGTGAAAAGATAGGGTGCAATCGAGCTGTGGTTAAGAGGATGGTCTTTCCCAAAATTCAATGTTGACGACCTTTGTGGATGAATCCTTTTGGTCTAGATACCTAAGTTGTAACCTATAGAATCCTCGATTCACACCTAGAGCATCTTTGTTCATTTGGAGACAAAAAAAATTGGACATATTTGATAGTTATAAATATATGTGGTCCTTACAATAATATCACCCATTTTCGGGATGACATCTTTAAATAGGGAGCTATCTTGGAGCCATACATTTTCATCGATGGAGACTTAAACTACACTCTCGCACAAAGGGATATCTAGGGAAATAATCCCAAACCTAACCCACTAAGCAAGTTTTATTCCTCTGTGATTGAGTGCCATCATCTATTGATATCAAACCCCTAAAAATCACTCCTAATTGGAAGAGTGTTTGTGTTGACAATGATGCAATATCTAAAATAATTAACAAATTATTGATCTCTCAAATATTATAAATTCATGTATCATCACACAATCTTGGATAACTACTACAAGATTATCTTATTACCTCCTCATTTTCCTTTGCTTGGTTAAAGATCCCGAGCAACCTCCTCTTCCCCTTTAATAAATCATGTGTGGATTGTAGAAGAAGATTTCAGAAAGCTTGTAGAGGATTCCTTAATTCACTTACATTCCTCACATACATAATCCTACATGGCACAATTTGATAAAACCTTAGCTAAACTAAAAGGTTCCACCAAAATCTGGTTTGTCAAGTATAAGGAAAAGCAAAGGGCTCAACTTCGAAAGATTGTGATAAAAATAAATTCCCTATATAACTCCCCTAGCATAACTTTCTCTGAGGCATACCTAGCCTCCCTTAGAACACTAGAGAAAGAAAGATTAGATTTACTAAAAGCATAAGAGACATAATGCAAACTTAAAAGTCGAGCCATATGGATCAAAGAGGGAGATAATAACACAAAGTTCTTCCACCACTTTGCCTCTTTTTGAAAGAACAAAAAGACTATATGGGAAATCAAGAGGTTGGATGGTGCTTTGGCCCATTGATTTCATGATATAGCTTTGGAAGGAGTTAAACATTTCAAAAATATATTTAAGGAGCCATCAATATGTCTTATCCAAGAGACTTAGGTATCAAAATTCAACCTTATTATATTTGAAGAAACACTTCAAGACCTAGATGATGAAGTAATGGATGAGGACATGAAAATGGTTATAATATCTATACAAAGAAGGAAAATCCCTAGGTTATATGGCCTCCCCATGGAATTAGAACTAGGACTTACAATTTTCAAAAGGATGGAATCCTGAAGGTTGTGCTTAAATCTTAGCGCACGAACGGAATTTTAGGAGCTTTGAATTATACTTTCCTAACGCTCATTCCAAAAAAACAAGATGGTGATTTTTTTGATGACTTTAGACCGATATCATATTGCAATGTCATATACAAAATCATCTCAAAGGTCATTTCTCATTGCATCAAACCCACCCTTAGAAACATTATATTATATATACAATTTGGTTTCCTGCATGGAAGGAAAATCCATAATGCATTCTCTCTTTCCCAAGAAGCACTACATTCTATCAAAACCAAACTTCTAGTAGTTATAGCTCTCAAACTTGTTTTTTCAAAAGAATTTGACAGGGTTAATCATATGTCTCTTAGACTAATTCTCCTCAAAATTGTAATAAACCTAAATATGGTCGATTGGACCATAGGATGTCTCCACCAAGAGGTAATTAGTAAACTTATTCATGAAGCTATTTCCAACGACTCCTTACAAGGCATTGAAGTAGCCAATGACCAACACCTCTCTCACCTCCTTTTCATAGATATCATCCTCATTTTCATAAATATTAACCTTGCAAGCCTTATCGAACTAAAATCCACCCTTGACCTTTTCTACAGGGCCACTGGTATGTAGATTAACCCTAACAAATATTGTTTAATTCCTCTCCTCCTCGCAGAGTCAATCTTTTCCAATATCTACCCTCTCTTCCCCTTCTCTCATGCCCCTATTCTTGTTGTATTTAAACACTTGGCCTTCTTCCTCAAACATAATGGTTATTGATGTTTTGATTGTTTATGGTTCAAAAAATCAAATCATGAAAAATATTATGGGATACTAATCTCCTCTTTGGAGGCGGGAGGGTCATTTTGATCAAAGCAGCATTGGAAAGAATTTTTGTTTTTTCGTGCTCCATTTCTTTCATCCCAAAAGGCATACTTACCAAAATTCACAAGACATGATTTAGTTATCTTTTGTTGGGCATAAAACATTCTAGAGGTATTCCATTTGTCAAATGGGACAAAATTGTAGTACTCATGTCTCTTAGAGGTTGGGGTTTCAAAAACATATATCTCTTTCAGTAATTCAATGCAACATGTAGCCTCTGGCACCTAGCTCACAACACATCCTTGTGGGATAGGACCATAAAATCAAAATACCTCCCACCCATCTCTTTCATAGAAAGGTTTTGTCTCCCCAAGAAACCCCACAATGACTTCAATGTTTTGAAATCACTCTTACTTTCCCTATATTTGGTTCATTGGGAATCGGAAACAAGTGAAATTGAGTTGAGAACCTTGGCTAGGCTCTGGAAATTAATACACACTATCCAACAATCATTTAGATAGCTTGTGCCAAATTGGCATGTACACACTTATTGATTCTAAGGCACAAAATCCAAAAGAATGAGGGTTAGATGGTTGGAAATCAACTATGGATTTGGGGATTAAAGGGTGAGATGTTGACAACTGGGAAAAGTATATTAATATCTCAGCCACAAAATTCATAAGACTAAAGGAGGACAATGAATATGACCTAGTATGGACAAAAAATCATTGCAATGGAGACTTTATAGTAATGTTAGGAGATGAATCACACACAAAGTCACTTTTCCATGGAAAAAATAAATGGTGATGGTGTTCCATCTGGAAATTGCATGCCCCTCTCAGATGCAAAATTACCTTTTTTCCATCGTTTAAAAATAAACTCTTAACATGGGAAAATCTCATAAAAAAGGGTTGGTGTGGCCCTAGCTTATGTCCTTTGTGCACATCCTTTTATGGAAGCACACATTTTTATTTCCTATCCTTATAAAATGTAGGTCATCTCATCCTTTCTGGAAGAATTAAACATAAAAGGCGCATGCCCTGATCAGGAGCTCAAATTTGCCAAAAATTCAAAGTGTCAGAATATTGATAAGCTTAACTTCAAATCAAAGAGCTCGTCATTCTAAATCTAATGGTGTGAACGACACTCAAATCCGAGCTTGTGTGCAGAAGTTAGAGAAAGTCAAAGTTTAGGTTTGACTTGGACACGTGGCAGGATTGGACGACATGGAAAAGGTTCCAGCAAATGGGGAACCGCCAAGTGGCAGGTTGCCGTTAACCCCTGTATATTACATATCGGAGCAAAAGGTAGGTCGTCATTAAAGAATTGGCCCCAGCAGTGCCGATTTGTGATAATCGCATATCACACCGTTAACCCACCAATATATATAGATATATATATATATATATATATATATATATATATATATATATATATATATATATATATATATATATATATATTACCAAGGTTAACTCACCAATTGCGATGAGCAATAAGTCCCTGACCGATATGTTTTCAAAGTTGTAGTTTATAACTCATCGGGCCCACCGCATCGCCAGATTGCATGTCGCAATGCGTTAAGTTCTGTGTATAAGAATCACCCCCGGCAACATCGATTGCGATTGCGATATCCGACAGAGCTGTGGAACTGTAGCCTTTTCCAGCGGACCAAAACTTTACATGTGAACGCTCGGCCTTAACCGCGAGATAGGTGGGACCGTAGATTTCGGTGGAATTGCTAGTTTTAACTACGGATAATGAATTTAACTGGAAGTAAGCCATATTTGGAGGAGAAAATTGAGGAAATACTGACAGAAGTCATAACTAAGGCAATTTTCAACCAAATGGGATGCAAAAAGAGGCTAGATAGCCATTTTTTGACATTTTGAACTGATTGGAACAGGTTTCAAGATCAAAGGAGCACTTCTGGATATGATTTTTGAAAAGTGAAGCCTATGGGTACCATGATCAACTAGAGTGTTTATTCAGTTTATGGAGGAGTATGAAGATGGAGATGACCTTGGAGGGGTCTTTCAGCCTCCATGTGCTTTCTGCAGCAGCAGAATCACCCCTGGCAACACCGATTGTGATTGAGATATCTGACAGAGCTGTGGAACCGTAGCCTTTTCCACCGGACCAACACTTTACATGTGAACACTCGGCCTTAACCGCGAGATAGTTGGGACTGCAGATTTCGGCGGAATTGCCAGTTTTAACTACGGATAATGAATTTAACTGGAAGTAAGTCATATTTGGAGGAGAAAATTGAGGAAATACTGACAGAAGTCATAACTAAGGAAATTTTCAACCAAATGGGATGCAAAAAGAGGCTAGATAACCATTTTTTGACATTTTGAACTGATTGGAACAGGTTTCAGGATCAAAGGAGCACTTCTGGATATGATTTTTGAAAAGTGAAGCCTATGGGTGCCATGATCAACTAGAGTGTTTATTCAGTTTATGGAGGAGTATGAAGATGGAGATGACCTTGGAGGGGTCTTTCAGCCTCCATGTGTTTTCTGCAGCAGCCAATATAGTAGAGCTTTAGCTTTATTTCTTCTTTTCTCTATATGTGTATGGAGAAAGAGACTTGTTTAAGTACTTCAAGTGGATTGTAGTATTGTTTATGCTCTTGGAAGTTGGAGTATGGGGTCTTGAATTGAGAGCCCTTAGATTGTTGATTTTTTCATGACTAACTGTATGTTTTCATGTGTTTAG
Source organism: Pinus tabuliformis (assembly GCA_031772625.1). Lineage (NCBI taxonomy): Eukaryota > Viridiplantae > Streptophyta > Pinopsida > Pinales > Pinaceae > Pinus > Pinus tabuliformis. The sequence goes on from CM062816.1 coordinate 771,758,254, forward strand.
AGTGAGAGTTCTTTGCAGAAGAATGTTTCCTTGAAGGGGAAACTAGCCACTCTTTTTGTCAGCACACTTATGTACTCTTTATTGTTGAAGAATTTTGAGCATAATGATAAGGTGTCATGCCTTTAGAGTTGATTCAAGGAGATGTAGCCCAGGAGGGATGAACTCCTTTATCAATGGCTAGTGTATTATTGATTGATACATGCTTCGATTCAATGTTTTGGTTTCATGTTTTAAGTTTTCTTCGTGAAACTAACTTAAGTAAACACACATAAAATTCATGTTTTTTACTTGCTATCTTGGAGTACAAACCTCAATCAAATTTTTATATTCTGAATGGGGAATTAGCACAACATTACTAATTTTCTCCATTTAAGATCAAGTTGGTATCAGAGATTTGGTTTGTTTTGTGCAAGTAGGAATTGACTATTGTTTGCAAATGAATGTGTTTTGAAGCTCAAGTGAGGAGAAGATTTTGGAAAGGAGAGTAAGATTGTTACAATCTCTACCACCAAGTTCTACCTCAAATTGTAGTAGAAGCTTAAAGAAAAGCATGTCCCAAGGAGGAGAGCTTACAAGAATGTCAGAGGATGTGAAGGATTTTAGAAAGGCTTTCTTAGACATGGTAGAAATGGTGAAAGTCCTCTATGAAGAGAGGAATACCAAATTGCAAGGTGAAAGCTCTAGACCTCTAAGAAGAGAATGTTCTCCAAGGGAAGAAGGTAACAAGAATAGTGATAAACCACCATCATCTCCCCAATATTCATGTTTTTCTACAACTCTTATGCAAGATGCTAGTGTAGAAATTCCTTCAGAGAAGATAGATGGACAAGTTTGTACCTTTTGTCCACATGATGTGGAAGATTAGGTTCTATCAGCACCTAAATTCGAGGAGCTAAAATAAGAGAACCAAAGAGTCCAAGAGGACACATCTGGAATCAAAAGGGGGTTTGAAAACATCTTTGTATGTCACTCAAAAGATGCAACAAATGGTAAGAATTTACATGCTTCTTCCTTATGTGAAAATGTTGATGTAAATTCATTGGCAGCCTTTGAAAAACATAGTAAAGGCATTGGATCCAAGCTCTTGACCAAGATGGGTTACAAAGAAGGAGGCCTTGGAGTATAACAGCCTTGGAGTAAACCAGCAAGGCATTAAAAATCCAATTGAGGCCAAGGAGAGGCATAAATACGAAGGCTTAGGCTATGTAGCAAAAGAAGAATGGTCTTCTAGCAACAACACATGGGTATCGTGTTCCTTTTTCTATAAGAAAGGACATGAGGAGGAAAGATGTTGGGAGTTGCATCCATAATTGGTTCCTGCTTGGTTCCTCAAGCATAAGGAGGACTCGAAGTGCAAAGTGTCTCCAAAGAGAGATGAAGATGTTGAAGAAGAAGGGAAGCTAAATTCTTCTTGCCATGTAAGTTCCTCACGCAAGCAGCGTAAGCCAAAGGACAACAAACATAGGTATATCCGTTCTATTAATTTGAATGTTGTTCATAATGGAAAACAACACGTAGATTTGAATAACGTGTTGAGGAATATGTTTCCATGCACCTTTTTCCTTTCAACTAACCATTGTGTAGATAAGTGCGATAAAAGGAAAGCAGTCATCAAGAAGATGTTTATGTCTACTGGAATTGAGACCGAAAAGAGAAAATATCATCCAAGGTTAAAGGCAAGTGAGCCGAGAGGAGCTCAAAAGAACTTCTGTAATCATTGCAATATCAGTGGGCATTGGGTCAAGAAGTGTTGGAAATTGTTTCCACAACTTCATCCTGGTAAGGGAAAGCAAATCATGCAAGCACCAGAAGAGGAAGCAACAAAAGAAAAAGTGGTGCAAGATGTGACCATCCCTGAAGCAGCTTCAGAAGAAGAGAAAGTTCAAATAGAGGGTTCATTTATCTGGTTGGGTAAGAAATGGGTGGACTATTTGTCCAGCTGAAGTTTGTAAATTTTTGTTTGCGCTAGTTGCATATCCCCATAGTTGGGTAACTTGTAAAAGTGACTTTCATAAATAAACCACTTATACGCAACAATGTTTTCTTTAAGCATTAAAATGCTAGTTTGGCTTCTTGATAGTCAATTTGAATGGAAATTTTGGGAGTCAATTTTATTCCATTTTGTAAAATGTGTTTCTATTTGTAGTTTGAGAAAGCATTTTAAAACTTTCATATGAGTAGTTGCAGCACATTCAGTATGTTCCAAATGTGTTTAGAACTCAAGTTATACAAGTATTCACTATGTGAGGCTTGTTTTGGTTCATTTGGAAAAGTATTTTTAGGATCTTATCCTCGATAAGGATTTTGCAGATGAGCACCTTGGAATTCTTCTTGGAAGGATGTTGTTGTGGATGGCCATAGTGACATGGACAAGCCGAGAAGAACATCAAACTTGAATTATTTGGTCAAGTTATATTTTAAGTTCAGCTTGAGAAAAAGCCAAGACAAGTACAAGTCAGGGCACTTCAAACATCGATTGGATCGAGTTTGGAAAAATGAAGGAAATATACCTTCAAATGCTGAATAATTGAAAGTAAACTTTTGGAGACCAAAAGTTTTTCAGTGGGGAAGAGTGATCAGGAGCTCAAAATTTGCCAAAAATTCAAAGTGTCAAAATCTTGATAAGATTAGCTTCAGATCGAATATCTCTTCATTTTGAATCTAATGGTGTGAACGGTACTCAAATCTGAGCTCGTATGCAGAAGTTAGAGCAAGTCAAAGTTCAAGTTTGACTTGGACACGTGGCAAGATTGGATGACATGGAAGAGGTTCCAGTGAATGGGGAAGCGCCAAGTGGAAGGTTTCCATTGACCCCCGTATATCACATATTAGAGCAAAAGGCAGGTTGGTGTTAAAGAATCGACCCCCAACAATGCTGACTTTTTATTTGCGATATCGCATATCACATATCGAAGGTATTACAGAATCGGCCCCCGGAGCAGATAGGGTTGCGATGCGATATCGCATATCGCAATTGCACAGTTGGGTTGCGATTTGTAATAATCTCAATCACATATCACATCCTTAACTCGCATATATATATATATATATATATATATATATATATATATATATATATATATATATTGTGTGTGTGTGTTACCAAGGTTAACTTGTTGATTGCAATAAGCGATAAGTCCTGAACGTGATATGTTTTCACTTGTCGGGTCCACCGCATCGCCAGATTGCATGTCACAATGTGCTAAGTCCTGTGTATAAGAATCACCCCCGGCAATGCCGATTGCGATTGAGATATCTGACAAAGTTGTGGAACCGTAGCCTTTTCCGTCGGACCACCACTTTTCATGTTATAACTCGGCCTTAACTATGGGATAGGAAAGAAAGATGGCGAGACCGCTGATTTCGGCAGAACTACTAGTTTTAGCTATGGATAATGAATTTAACTGGCAGTAAGCAGATTTGGAGGAAAAATTTGTGGAAAGACTGACAAAAGTCATAACTAAGGAAATTTTCGACTAAATGGGATGCAAAAAGAATCTAGATAGATATTTTTGGACATTCTTAACTGATTGGAACAGGTTTCAGGATCAAAGGAGCACTTTTGGATAGGCTTTTTGAAAAGCAAAGCTTATGGTTGCCATGGTCAACCAAAGTGTTTATTCAGTTTATGGAGGAGTATGAAGATGGAGATGACCTTGCAGGGGTCTTTCAGCCTCCATGTGCTTTCTGCAAAACCAATACAACAAATTTGTAGCATTGTTTCTTCTTTTCTCTATATGTGTATGGAGAAAGAGACTTGTTTAAGTACTTTAAGTGGATTGTACTTTTTATGCTCTTGGAAGTTGGAGTATGGGGTCTTGATTTGAGAGCCCTTAGCTTGCTGATTGTTTCATGACTAATTGTATGTTGTCATGTGTTTAGAGTAAGAGTTCTTTGCAGAAGAATGTTTCCTTGAAGGGGAAACTAGCCACTCTTTTTGTCAACACACTTACGTATTTTCCGTGCAGGGATTCAATTGTTGAATTGAGGCTTCTGTGATCCATATCAAGTTTAAGAGAAATTCTTCGGCGTAAATCACAAGATAAATCATTTGCCGACGCGTTTCGAACCAACTAGTGTGGTTCATCGTCAGGACAAGTTGAAGAGACAGATCCAGCTTAGCATGTTAAATAGTTTGAGCAGAGCCTCCAACGGCTATCACGACTAACGACTACTTTTGACTTTAGGACCAGAGTCAAAATTATTACAATTTAATGGAAAATTAGTTATATTAGGTTACCAATAAAAATATATAAAATAATTTAAATGGTGTCTAAGGTTAGTTAAAAAGGGTATTGTTTGTTAATTAAAAATTATCACTTAGCTAGTATTAAAAGGGAATAAGTTATATACAGGACCTATTCATATAAAAGTTAGTTAGAGTTAATAAAAATAATGGAACGAAAATTAAGTTAACCTGAAAGAAAAAAATAAATAAATAAATAAATCAATCAATCAATAAATAAATAAAAATTAAAAAATAAAAAAATAAAAAACAAAACAAAATAAATAAATAAATAAATAAAAATAAAAATTAATTAATTAATTACAAAATAAATAAATAAATAAACAAAAATAAATAAATAATAATAATAATAATAATAAATAAATAAATATAAATAATACCAATAATAATAAAATAATAAGAATAATAATAAGAATAATAAAATAAAATAAATATAAAAAAATTTAAAAATTAATAATAATAATAAAATAATAAAATAAAATAATAATAATAGTAATCATATATATATAGTTTAATTAAGAAAGTTCTAAAAGGTATTAGAAAAAAATAAAATAAAATAAAAAATAAAAATAAATAAATAAATAAATAATAATAATAATAGAATACTATTAACTTAAATAAATAAATAAATAATATTAATAATAGAATACTATTAACTAAAAAAAAAATTAATAAATTTTACCGAGTCAAAAGGAGAAACCCTAGGATGAAGGAAAAGACAAGGTTCCAAGGAAAGAGATCCGCGAAACATCGAACACTAAAAAAAAAAAAAAAGCAAGACTAGGAAGAAAGGGCAGGGATCCAGCAGCTACTGATCTTCCAGCCTTCATCTCTATTGAGATTGCTCGGCCTTCTTTCAATTTCAATAGCTTCCCTGAATTTACGGTGATGGAACTGCGCAACTTTGGCAATAACTTTGGCCTCCTCAATACACACCTGATGCTTGGTCTTTTCCGCATGCTCTGCTAACGCTGAAGACTTGGTTCTCCCATGTCTTAGGTCAGCTGCATGTTCACTGATCCTTTGCTGGATGGAGCGCCCTGTTTCTCCGATATAGAGGGTCCCACAAGAACAAGGGATCAAGTAGACACCCTTCATATATATATATATATATATATCTATATATATATATATATATATATATATATTGTGTGTGTGTGTTACCAAGGTTAACTTGTCGATTGCAATAAGCGATAAGTCCTGAATGTGATATGTTTTCACTTGTCGGGTCCACCACATCGCCAGATTGCATGTCACAATGTGCTAAGTCCTGTGTATAAGAATCACCCCCGGCAATGCCGATTGCGATTGAGATATCTGACAAAGTTGTGGAACCGTAGCCTTTTCCGTCGGACCACCACTTTTCATGTTATAACTCGGCCTTAACTATGGGATAGGAAAGAAAGATGGCGAGACCGCTGATTTCGGCAGAACTACTAGTTTTAGCTGCGGATAATGAATTTAACTGGCAGTAAGCCAGATTTGGAGGAAAAATTTGTGGAAAGACTGACAAAAGTCATAACTAAGGAAATTTTCGACTAAATGGGATGCAAAAAGAATCTAGATAGATATTTTTGGACATTCTTAACTGATTGGAACAGGTTTCAGGATCAAAGGAGCACTTTTGGATAGGCTTTTTGAAAAGCAAAGCTTATGGTTGCCATGGTCAACCAAAGTGTTTATTTAGTTTATGGAGGAGTATGAAGATGGAGATGACCTTGCAGGGGTCTTTCAGCCTCCATGTGCTTTCTGCAAAACCAATACAACAAATTTGTAGCATTGTTTCTTCTTTTCTCTATATGTGTATGGAGAAAGAGACTTGTTTAAGTACTTTAAGTGGATTGTACTTTTTATGCTCTTGGAAGTTGGAGTATGGGGTCTTGATTTGAGAGCCCTTAGCTTGCTGATTGTTTCATGACTAATTGTATGTTGTCATGTGTTTAGAGTAAGAGTTCTTTGCAGAAGAATGTTTCCTTGAAGGGGAAACTAGCCACTCTTTTTGTCAACACACTTACGTATTTTCCGTGCAGGGATTCAATTGTTGAATTGAGGCTTCTGTGATCCATATCAAGTTTAAGAGAAATTCTTCGGCGTAAATCACAAGATAAATCATTTGCCAACGCGTTTCGAACCAACTAGTGTGGTTCATCGTCAGGACAAGTTGAAGAGACAGATCCAGCTTAGCATGTTAAATAGTTTGAGCAAAGCCTCCAACGGCTATCACGACTAACGACTACTTTTGACTTTAGGACCAGAGTCAAAATTATTACAATTTAATGGAAAATTAGTTATATTAGGTTACCAATAAAAATATATAAAATAATTTAAATGGTGTCTAAGGTTAGTTAAAAAGGGTATTGTTTGTTAATTAAAAATTATCACTTAGCTAGTATTAAAAGGGAATAAGTTATATACAGGACCTATTCATATAAAAGTTAGTTAGAGTTAATAAAAATAATGGAACGAAAATTAAGTTATCCCGAAAGAAAAAAATAAATAAATAAATAAATAAATAAATAAAAATAAAAAAATAAATAAATAAAAAACAAAACAAAATAAATAAATAAATAAATAAAAATAAAAATTAATTAATTAATTACAAAATAAATAAATAAATAAACAAAAATAAATAAATAATAATAATAATAATAATAAATAAATAAATATAAATAATACCAATAATAATAAAATAATAAGAATAATAAAATAAAATAAATATAAAAAAATTTAAAAATTAATAATAATAATAAAATAATAAAATAAAATAATAATAATAGTAATCATATATATATATAGTTTAATTAAGAAAGTTCTAAAAGGTATTAGAAAAAAATAAAATAAAATAAAAAATAAAAATAAATAAATAAATAAATAATAATAATAATAGAATACTATTAACTTAAATAAATAAATAAATAATATTAATAATAGAATAATATTAACTAAAAAAAAATTAATATATTTTACCGAGTCAAAAGGAGAAACCCTAGGATGAAGGAAAAGACAAGGTTCCAAGGAAAGAGATCCGCGAAACATCGAACACTAAAAAAAAAAAAAAGCAAGACTAGGAAGAAAGGGCAGGGATCCAGCAGCTACTGATCTTCCAGCCTTCATCTCTATTGAGATTGCTCGGCCTTCTTTCAATTTCAATAGCTTCCCTGAATTTACGGTGATGGAACTGCGCAACTTTGGCAATAACTTTGGCCTCCTCAATACACACCTGATGCTTGGTCTTTTCCGCATGCTCTGCTAACGCTGAAGACTTGGTTCTCCCATGTCTTAGGTCAGTTGCATGTTCACTGATCCTTTGCTGGATGGAGCGCCCTGTTTCTCCGATATAGGGGGTCCCACAAGAACAAGGGATCAAGTAGACACCCTTCATATCTTTAGGATCAACGGGATCTTTCACCGATCGGAGGGATTTGCGAATAGTGTTGAGGGGCCTGAAGGTTGAGGGAATATCATACCTCTTAAGGATACGAGCAATCTTGTCCGTGGTTCCCTGGACATAGGGAAGATGGACACCTAGCCGGCGCTCTTTAGGTTCTTTATTGATCAACGAGTTTTTAGAGGCTTTAAGGAAAGCCTTCTGACCTAGGCGCCTACTATAGCCATTCTCCATAAAGACATTAAGGAGATGGGATTTCTCCTTATCGAAGCTCTCCTTATCAGAAATCCTAAGGGCACGAGTGGCGAGGGTGTTAAGAACACCCAACTTTTGAGCAGGGAAATGATGGGAATCGGCATGAAGATACTGTTCAGTATGCGTTTTCTTCCGGAATACTGAGTGGGAGAGAGAACCGTCCTCATTCTTCGATATAAGAATATCCAAGAAAGGGAGGCAACCATTGACCTCTTTTTCCATGGTGAACTTAATGGCCGAGGACTGACAGTTGAGGTGGTTGAAGAAGAGATCCAACTCTTCTAAGCCATGGGACCAGATGACATTAGTGTCATCTACATACCTTTTCCACAGCTTGGGAAGGAGACGAGCTGAGGCTAAAGCTTTGGCTTCGAAATCTTCCATAAAAAGATTCGCAACAATAGGGGATAGGGGTGAGCCCATGGCAACACCACAGGTCTGCTCATAGAACTCACCCTCGAAACAGAAGAAAGTGGAAGTGAGACAGATCTCAACCAGATGCGCAGTGTCAGGATCCGTTAGGCGATAGATCACTTCCATGGCTTCCTTTATAGGGATACAAGTATAAAGGGAGACCACATCAAAGCTGACGAGAATGTCCTCAGGGTCAAGCTTTATGTCCTTAAGCTCTTTAATGAAGGAAGCAGAGTCTTTTACGAATGACTCTGTACGGCCAACTAGGGGTTTGAGCTTAATGGCAAGGAACTTTGCAAGAAGGTAGGTCGGACTACCAATGGTGTTGACGATAGGTCTCAGGGGGGCCCCCTCTTTGTGAATCTTAGGCAACCCATAAATCCTAGGGGTAACAGGACTGCTCTCAATGAGCTTATGGTAAAGGGAACTTGCAGAGATGCTGGACTTGATGGCGAGAGCCACCTTCCTAGAAATTTTCTTAAGAGGGTTCTTGGGCAATTTTTTATAACTGCCACTATTGTGAAGATGATCTAACATCTTCTTACGGTAATCATCCTTGTTAAGGATGACCGTAGCCCCACCTTTGTCAGCCTTTAGAACGACGATATCATTGTTCTGGTTTAAGGATTTAAGGGCAATGAGTTCCTCATTGCTGATGTTCTTCCGAGGGGGTTTAGCCTTTCTCAAGATAACCGCACAATCTTGCCTGATAGTGTCTTTGATCTTATCAGGTAAACCTCGGATCCCAAACTCAACATCACAGATGATATCATCAATAGGAATCTTCTTAGGGGCTAAGGCAAAATTTAATCCTTTACCCAAAACTTTAAAAACTGAAGGGGGGAAAAGGAAACTAGAAAGGTTAATAACCTTATTATTAACAAGAGAAGGAGGGGGAACTTCACTAGAACAAGGATTTAAACAATTGTTATTAATATTTAATATCTTATTACCTACCAAATTAGAATCATTTGCCTTACTAAACAAAGTACCCTTAATATTATCATTATCTTTCTTACTAATTCCGACTATACTACTATTACCATTATCACTATTAATGCAATCATCATTACTAATATTATTAGTAATGCTATTATTAGTATCATAGCCATTAAACAAATTATCATTAATGCCATTAAATAAATTATTATTGTTGTTATAAAGGTTAAATAAACTATTATTAATAATATAATTCTTAGGAATGTTATTACCGTCATAACTAATATTACTAATATTCTTAATAAGACTATTATAAGTATTAGATACATTATCATTATTAATATTATTATGATGGTTAAATACATTATTATTTATGTTATCCAAATCGTTACTCTTATTATTAAACAAATAATTCTTAGTATTATTATTATTAAGGTTAATTAACTTAATATTTTTATTATCGGGCTTAGAGGGTGAGCGGAGGTCTTTAAGGTGCCACCACGCAGAGAGGATGAGGAGCTCTCTTCATTCGATGGGCGCTTCAGAGGAGAACCGTTCACCGCTGGACATGCATGTAAATCTGGAAAACCCACATTCCGCACACAGCTAGATCTGCCCACGGCTCTGTCAAACAGCGGCTGCCCACAGCAGATAGCTTCATGATCTGCAAACGTGTTGACAGGATGTGACGAGGTACAGCCAGCGAGATCGTTCTCAATGAACGGGCTCATAGGGCGAGCGGAGGTCTTCAAGCTGCCACCACGCAGAGAGGATGAGGAGCTATCTTCAATTGATATCCCCGGGCGCTTCAGAGGAGAACCGTTCACCGCTGGACAGGCACGTAACTCTGGAAAACCCACCTTCCGCACACAGCTAGATCCGCCCACGGCTCTGTCAAACAGCGGCTGCCCACAGTAGACAGCTTCATGATCTGCAAACTCGTTGACAGGATGCGACGTGGTACAGCCAGCGAGATCGTTCTCTTTTGAGGAACCAGTTAACCAATCCTTGATCGCTGTAATTAGACCAGAAGAGATACGGCTCTGAGAAACCCCACCCGCAGCTCTTCCAGACAAAGCTGAATTCCCAGCTAATCTTTGAAATTTAGATAACTGCTTCTACTTCTGATTTTCCTCAATCCGAATGGACTTCAAGGCTGAACATGCATCTATTTTTGCCCAAAGGGAGGCTGAAAACAAGTTCGCAAGCTCCAGATGCAAACTTAAAAGAGATCTCGAAACTAGATTAAGGGATCTTCTGACCCTGCTGATTTCCGCTCGAACCAAAGCCAAACTCGCCTTGAGAAAAATCTGATGGTGCTGGGCAGAGTGTAGGTGATGTTTGATCCGGGCAAAGATAGGGATTATGGAGGAGTCTCTGCATCTTTTAAGAAAAGCTAGATCTGACTTCAACCTTGAAACCTGCAAGCGTGCCCGTTCAAAATGATGAACCTTAGATACAATGGCTTTTCCGTGCAGGGATTCAATTGTTGAATTGAGGCTTCTGTGATCCATATCAAGTTTAAGAGAAATTATTCGGCGTAAATCACAAGATAAATCATTTGCCGACGCGTTTCGAACCAACTACGCCGAAGAATTTCTCTTAAACACTTACGTATTCTTTATTATTGAGGAATTTTGAGCATAATGAGAAGGGGTTATGCCTTTACAGCTGATTCAAGGAATGTAGCCCAGGAGGGGTGAAATCCTTTATCAATGCATGGTGTATTATTGATTGATACATGCTTCCATTCAGTGTTTTGGTTTCATATTTTAAGTTTTCTTCATGAAACTAACTTAAGTAAACACACATAAAATTCACGTTTTTTACTTGTTAATTTGGAGTACAAAACTCAAGCACATTTTTATATTCTGAATGGGGAATTAGCACAATATTACTAATATGCTTCATTTCAGATCATGGGTATGCTCATATTTGGAGGAATGTCTCAAAACGTAGATAAAGAACAAAAATACATAGTCTTGTAATGGTTATCCATGTATTAGTATCAATTGCCTATGGTGGGCAAGGTGTACAAGCATTTTCTATTCAAAATACATCCCTTTGGAGGTCAATTTAGTTTTGGTAAAAAATTGTGTTTTGAACACAAAGTAGATCTAAAGCCACAAAAATTACGAGTATCGATCATGCCTCCTCTTACTCTGGTTTACCCATGGGTTCTTTTCGACAATGCAACTCAAGGAGATCTACCACGTTGGAAGGTTGGTGTTGTCCTATTTCTATCTCAATCTCTTAGTATAAAGGTAAAATACATGCTTGGACATGGCACTAACAACCAAGTAGAGTTTCTCACTCTATGCACCCTCTTGGACATTGCTTGATAAAATAAATAAATTAATTAATTAATTAAAAACTTCAAGTTATGGGAGGCTCAAAACTCATGATCGATTGAGCCAATCACAAGATCAATATATAGAACATATATCTTCAACCCATACTACAAGATATCATAGAATCACTCTTATCCTTTGATTGGTTATCCTTTACCCACATCCTCAGAGAACTTAACTCCACTACCAACAGTCTCTCCAAAGGTGCATTGGATTCGGTGACAAAGACCTTCATTATATTTGACTACATAAATGGTGCAGAACACAACCAAATAGTCATACATGTTTAAAATGTTCACAACTCTACATATACTTTGTATTAGTTTATTGTTGAAATGGTTTTAAAAAACTAAAAAATATATATGATATAGGTCTATACATACATCATCATCATCACATAGGAAGTGATGAATGATCAAACGCTAGTTCTCTTCTATTGATTTTGAAGTCTTATATGGAAGAAAATAGTCTACCGGAAAAATAAATAAATAAATATCGCTTTTCATATAATTAGTCCGAAATAGAAAAATGTATATCCATACTTATGAATATCAAGAATTTTTTTTAATATGGAAAGAAACTTCAGAACACAAAAGAAAATGAAAGATAAGCCAAAAAACTATTAAGTCTCAATAAGATTGAAGAGGAACTCCCAACGATAACATTTGCCACTCGAGCTCAACAAATGCAATGGAAATTAAAATAATTGACCTGAACAATGACTCTAAGGTTGATTACATTTTGCCACAAATATTGTTTTAGAGAGCAATTTGTTCGCTTATTCCTACTACCTCGATAATTAGATTAATGAACGACCTATCTACTCAAGTGAAGCAAAGCAAGGATTTTTTTTTTTTTAAGGAGTTTCCTATATTTAAAGATTTGTTTATATGACATTTATGGCTTTACAAAATGAAAAATTTAAACTACTAAGGTGCTAAAGTAAATAGAATGGCTAATTGCTTTTGTTTGTGCAAAATTACATATGGAACCGAATACGCATCTTGTTCACTATTATGATTAACATCAAGTTTATGATTTAAAATTAATAAGAAACATAATTGACCATTAAATTAAATTAAATTAAATTTTATTGTTCATTAAAGTGTACTTGCCAATATTGATCTTGGTTTAATTTTGAAAAATTTGTCAAAACTTTTGCATCAATTTGTCAATTTTTTGTGTCAACTTGTTGAACATTGGTACCCACTAGTTGACACTTTTACCTATTCCATGGGTAACATCCTTCCCCTTGGACCCCCGAGTTGTAACAAGATTGTTTGAGGGATATTGTACCTCTAGAAAAATGTGGTTTGAAGCTTTTGACTCGAGAAGTTTCCCACTTCCTCTCAATTCACAATGACCAAACCCTCAACAATAAACAATATTAACAATAATTACAATGTCATCACGGTCTCCATCTAACAATGAGGTGTAGGGAAATTGTTTTCTTCATCTCATGCCCTCTTCCTATAGTAATTTTGGTTTGTGCCACTCTTCACTTTCATGCAAAATTACAATTTACTATTGAATACATTTCTTATTATTCTACGTTACATGTGTCATTTGTATACCAATGTGTTGGGTGTGGAGCCTGATTATCTTATTTATTAAGAGGTATCGCCACATTGGAACCCAGTTCGTAGAAGTTATGTTTAATTTAGGGTTTTTTCCCTAGAAGGAAACCCTTCGCTATATATGAGGGAATTGTATTGCGACTATGTAGATGTGTGTTTTGAGTGAGAAAGAGAGAGGAGATTGTGTGAGAGCGAAGAGGAAATTACAATAGATTTGTTGTAGGTTGTATCTCTTCATTTTGTTGGATAATATAAAGGAATGATTGGTTGTTTCTCCGTGAAGGTAACCCAAATCGGGTGAACCACGTATATCTGTGTCTCTCTCTTATTTTATATGTTTTATGTGTCTATATTTCTGCAATATTTTATGTGTTCTATTGCTCTGTAATATAATTTTCTAGAAATGGGTATCAAAGCCGAAGGTCTATTTGGCTGATAAACTTGCAGGAGAGAAGGGTTCCTGATTCGAGTGGGAGCAATGGAGGAAGATGGTAGGTTTAGGGTCGAAAAATTTAATGGCCAAAACTACCAGCTATGAAAGATGCAGATGGAAGATTATCTGTATCAGAAAGATCTGTACCAACCATTGAGCGAAAAGACAAAGGAATCGACAAGTATGATAGACAGAGAATGGGATATTCTCGACAGAAAGGCACTTGGAACAATACAGTTGTGCCTAGCAGTCGATAACCTTTAATATTTCAAAGGAGAAAACAACAGTGTTTAATGTTGGCATTGGCCAAACTATCTGAAAAACCCTTGGCCTTAAATAAGGTATTTCTTATGAAGCATTTATTTAATATGAAGATGTCAAAAGGTGGATCTGTTGCTGATAATTTAAATGAATTTAATACGATTACTAGTCAGTTAAGTTTTGTAGGGGTAACTTTTGATGATGAAGTTAGGGCTCTGTTATTTTTGTGCTTATTGCTAGAAAGTTGAATGGTTTAGTTATGGCCATTAGTAACTCTGTCTATGGATCTAGTACTTTAAAGTTTAATGATGTTGTCGATGCAATCCTTAGTGAGGAAATGTGACAGAAAAGCTCCGGAGAGACATCAGGTAATGCTTTAACTGCATAGACTAGGGGAAGAAAAATGGAAAGAGGAAAGAGCCCAGGATATCACAGTAAGTCAAGGAAAGGAAGATCCAAGTCTAGATCGGGGATAATGTGCTGGAAATGCGGGAAGAAAGGACACCTGAAGAAATATTGTAAGTCTCGGAAGGGAAAAGAAGGAGACACGTAGCAAGAAAACAATCATGAAGTGAATGTGGCAGGTGATGTGTTTCAAGATGCTTTGATTATTTCATTAGAAAATATTATTAATTCCTGGGTGGTAGATTCAGGGGCCTCATTCCATGCCACACCTGATAGGAAAAATTTTAATGATTATGTTCAAGGAGATTTGGACAGGTTTGTTTGGGTGATGATAAACCTTGTAAAATCATTATAATGGGTAAAGTTATTATAAAACAACAGAATGGAAACCAATGGCTATTGAAGGAGGTAAGGCATCTTCCAGATCTGAAGAAAAATCTAATTTCAACAGGGCAGTTGGGAGGTGAAGGTTGTGTAACTACTTTTACAGATAAAAGTTGGAAGTTCACTAAAAGAGCCCTAGTAATATCAAAAGGAGAAAAGGTTGGTACATTGTATTTATGCAATGGTATTTCTAATTTTGTTAATGCTTTAACCTCTATAGGAGCAGATACAACATTGCGGCACCATAGGCTCAGGCACATGAGTGAGAAGGGGATGAAGATTCTTCATTCAAAAAATTTGTTGCTAGGTTTGAAGTATGTTGGTTTGGAATTATGTGAGAATTTTGTTTATGGAAAACATAAGATGTTGAAAAATGTGCAACAAGAAATGTTAAATTTAGAATGTGCTAAAAATAGACCTGCTAAAAATAGCAGTTTGGCCTATGAGGTCATTGGCCACATTGGGTGAGAGGTGAAACTACTAAATACAGAAAGTTCTAAAAATATCATTTCTGGGTCCCTTCCTATTTATAGCAGTCCCTAGTCTATCTATAGGAAGTATAATTAATTTTGGTCTTAACAGCAGTTGGAAATATTAATTAATTAATTCAGTTGAGTTAATTAGTTAAGGAAATTCGAATTTGAAGTCTTTGTGAGCATGCACATGAGTTGTCCCACTGATTAAGGAATTTATCCTTAATTTCCTCCACTGGTTGAGGGAATAAGTATGAGTTCTACACTGAGAGAATCAGTTGACTTAGTTCTAACTAGTCAAGTCCAGTTAGATTATTTTAACAAGTTGTTAAAATAATAAAATATAGTTTTTTAATGCTTGCATGCATGTGACAACTATTATTTTAGATAACTGAGAATTCACTCATGGATAATTGTTGCATGTTAGTTCTGTCAGAGACCCAGTTGAGATCATATGTGGGACAGTGTACTATCAGATGCTTGACTATTTCTAGTAAGTAGTTTTTGCATGGTTGAGGAACTAGTATCCTCAAGGATTGCGTAGTTGGAGCATTGGTTAATTTGGTATGTTTGGAATTAATTGCATATGATTTTGCTATTATTTCCTAAGAAAACTGTGCAAGGAAATAGGGATTGGACCATAGGTAAAGCCTTTATATATAGGGCTTGGTTGGTTCATGAGACATATCTTCATATCTTCATAGTTCATTGAGAACTGAATAGCTTGAGAGCTGATTCTTTTTGTATTGTGAAGAGGATTTCCACTTGATTGATAATACATGGTTGGTGTTTTATGCTGGTGCTTTCCCCTAGATATATCTTGTGTTATGTGTGATTATTTCTCTTGATCAGTTATGCATGTTTCTACTTGATGTTTCTCATGAATTCGATTATGCTTCCTCTTAATGTTTTGAAGAAGTAGAACAAGTATTATGCTTTAGAACATTTCATATATCGGTTTGTTCTACAGGTGAAATTTCTACATGGTATCAGAGCACAGGTGATCAAGCAAGAATAGTATACTAGCAGGAGAAATTCGAAGTTTATTATTTGGGATACAGATCTCAGTTCTTATCACATCTATTCCATCAATGTCATTCTATGGTTTAAGGCTTGAGTATGCCCATGATGGCAGCTCAAACTATATAGCTTAGAAGGATCGCATGGAAACAGTTTTGGAAGATAATGGTCTTAAGTCATTGATCAAGAAATCCCTAAGCCTACTGACAAGACTGAGCAAGTGGAATGGATGAAGTGTGTGGCTAGAGCTAGGAGAATTCTCTTGGAGGGAGTACGAGATCGCATTGTCTCAAGCCTCCATGGGAAGGAGACTCTGCATGCAATCTGGAAAACATTGAAAGATTTATATCAGAATAGCAGTGACCAGAGAAAGCTGGCACTGAAGGACAAACTTTGAAAGATCAAGTATGAAAGGGATGAGATGATCTCTATGTATCCAACCAAGCTCATCACATGTAGGGATGAGCTTGCAAGTGTAGGGGTCGTGACATTGGATGAGGATATGGTGAGTCTAGCACTCCTTGGCCTTCCTAAGAGCTGGCATAGCTACCAGGACTCGGTGAATGGAAGGGAGAAACTGCCAGATTGGGAACAACTATGGTTGGATTTGATGCAGGAGGAGATCAGATGGAGCACCAGAGACAATTCTTAATCCATGCATGATGAGGAGAATTGTGCCTTAGCAAGTAAGGTGAAGAAGGGGAAGAAGAAGATTTCTCTTTCCGAATCCAATTCTTCCAATGATGAGAAGAAGGTTGACAAATCGAAAGTGCGATGCTTTCGTTGTCATGAGGTGGGCCATTATGCTGCAAATTGTCCACGGAGGAAATCCAAGAAGGGATCCGGGGAAGGATCTGAAGGTGAGGCACTTGCTTCACAGTTTGAGTTGGATTTCACACTCTTCGCATGCATGGTTTCATCCATGGTGGGAAGTGGTTGGTTTCTTGACAGTGGAGCTTCTTTCTACATGACCAGCGATAAGAGTTTGTTCAGTACTTTGGAGGAGAAAGATCTCCAAATACTCATAGAGATGGGTAATGATGAGAAGTACAGTGTCTTAGGTGTAGGTACGATTATTTTTCAGAGGGAGCATGGAGCTCGCCTTACCTTGACTGATGTCAAGTATGTACCAGGACTGAAGAGAAACTTGGTTTCGATCGCGATGCTGGAAGACAGAGGCTATGATGTAGTCTTCAGTAAGGGAAAGGTTTTCCTTAGACACATAATCACTAGAAAGGTGAAGCAGATTGGTTCACGGGTCAAGAACATGTATGCTCTTGAGGTTCAAGATGCATGCAAAGCCTTGACTAGCAAGGCCACTGATGGAGACTTGGTGGTTGAGAGGGAGGGCATATTACCTCTCAACATGCAACGCTAGAAGAAGTCTCAGACGATTGTGGAGGAGCCATGATTGGTGCAGCAGCTTCAGGAGGTTGTGGAGCAACCACAACAGGGGAAGCTGAGTGGAGATCGAGTAGAGACATCTACTCATGCAAAGACCTCCAGTAGGTGGAAACTTCGAGCCAAGTGGGCTGAGGGATCATATGCAGCAATACCTCTAAGTAGGAGGTGGGGCAATATAGAGTGATCGTCCCAAGGAGGAGGGGTAGGATCCTTAAGGTACCCAACCTCTTGGATGAGACCTTACTACAGGAGCCCCGATGTGGAGTAGCAGGATCTGACTGATTGGGTAGAGACAGATGCGGATGGAGCGGCAAAGAGAGCGACAATGCAGGGAATCCCAAGACAGCGCATAGCTAGTAGGTTACAGTAATGCGAGAGGCACAAGTGTTTTTCATAGTGCTAGGTGACACAGAGAGTTGTGCAATGGTGTGAGATGCATGGAGATGTTGCAGCAGCGCAGATGTCAGAGAGGGAGCACTTGTCAGAAGCAGGTAGAGCTTCAGCATCAGAGTATGTTCCTAGCCTAACAAAGTGGTCAGTTGGGAGTGTTTTTGTTCCAAGTGTTGTTGGATCAAGTGGACCAGGTAGATGTGTTGGATGCAGAACATTCCAGAGTTACAGGATCGGGTTCGAGAGAAAGCCTTTCTTGTTGAGAGGGGGTGTTGAAAAATGTGCAACAAAAAATGTCAAATTTAGAATGTGCTAAAAATAGACCTGCTAAAAATAGCATGCCTAAAAATAATATGTCTAAAAAGAGCAGTTTGGCCAGTGAGGTCATTGGCCACATTGGGTGAGAGGTGAAATTGCTAAAAATAGAAAGTTCTAAAAGTAGCATTATTGTTCCCTTCCTATTTATAGTAGTCCCTAGTCTATCTATAGGAAGTAAAATTAATTTTGGTCTTAACAGCAGTTGGAAATATTAATTAATTAATTTATTTGAGTTAATTAGTTAAGGAAATTCGAATTTGAAGACTTTGTGAGCATGCACATGAGTTGTCCCACTAATTGAGGAATTTATCCTTAATTTCCTCCACCGATTGAGGGAATAAGTATGAGTTCTATAATGAGAGAATCAGTTGACTTAGTTCTAACTAGTCAAGTCCAGTTAGATTATTTTAACAAGTTGTTAAAATAATAAAATATAGTTTGTTAATGCTTGCATGCATGTGACAACTATTATTTTAGATAACTAAGAATTCACTCATGGATAATTCTTGCATGTCAGTTCTGTCAGAGACCCAGTTGAGATCAGATGTGGGACAATGTACTATTAGATGCTTGACTATTTCTAGTAAGTATTTTTTGCATGGTTGAGGAACTAGTGTCCTTAAGGATTGTGTAGTTGGACCATTGGTTAACTTGGTATGTTTGGAATTAATTGCATATGATTTTGATATTATTTCCTAAGCAAACTGCGCAAGGAAATAGGGATTGGACCATACGTAAAGCCTTTATATACAGGGCTTGGTTGGTTCATGAGACATATCTTCATATCTTCATAGTTCACTGAGCACTGAATAGCTTGAGAGCTGATTCTTTTTGTATTGTGAAGAGGATTTCCACTTGATTGATAATACATGGTTGAGGTTTTATGTTGGTGCTTTCCCCTGGATATATCTTGTGTTATGTGTGATTATTTCTCTTGATCAGTTATGCATGTTTCTACATGATGTTGCTCATGAATTCGATTATGCTTATGCTTAATGTTTTGTAGAAGTATAACAAGTATTATGCTTTAGGACATTGCATATATCGGTTTGTTCTCCAGGTGAAATTTCTACATAAGTGAGTCACATTCCTCAGAGTTGGGAAAGAAAAGAAGAGCAAAAAATTAGAGCTTATGCATATAGATGTATGGGGATCTGCTCAGGTATCATCTCCTAGTGGCTCTCGTTATTATGTTACTTTTATTGATGATGCAACCATAAAAACTTGGATTTATTGTATTCGAAATAAATCATATGTATTTGATACTTTCAAGAAATGGAAATATTTGGTTGAGAATGAGATGGGAAAAAGGTTGAAGTGTCTCAGATAAGACAAGGGAGGTGAATATTGCAGCAGAGAGTTTGATAAGTATTATTCAGAGCATGGAATTTGCAGAGAGAAGGCAGTTCCAAGAACACCAAAATAAAATGGTGTGTCAGAAAGGATGAACAGAACAATCATGGAGTGTGCAAGGTGCATGAGATTGCGTGCAGGATTGCCTTTACAATTTTGGGCAAATGTTGTAGATATTGTTGTTTATTTAATAAACAGAGGGCCTTCAATTTCCTTGAATGGAGGTATTCCATAGGAGGCATGGAAAGGTAAAAAGGTAAACTACTCATTTTTAAAGACTTTTGGTTGCGAAGCCTTTATCCACGTTAATAAATAAAATAGAACAAAGCTTGAGGCAAGATCAAAGAAATATACATTTATTGGATATGGTGTTAATGATTTTGGTTTTCGCTTATATGATTATGAAAAACACAAAATCATTAGGAGCAGAGATGGCATATTAAATGAGAAGGTTTTGTATAATGATCAGATGCAGGAAAAGAAACAGGAAAAAGAAAACAGAGAATACATAGTGCTTGATGAGATCACAAAAAAAGTAAAGGTGCCTGAAAATCATAATGATCAGCAACTAGAACAACAATGGCAACCACAATAGCAACAGGCACCTAAAACACCTAAAAGTGGTGTTAGAAGATCTACCAAGATAATTAGACCTCTCGAACGATTCTCTCCTTCACTATATTATGTATTGTTGACTGATTCTGGGGAACTAGAATGTTATGAAGAAGAAATGTAGGTAGAAACCAAGAAGAAGAGGGAGCTAGCCATGAAAGAAGAGATAGACTCCTTGGTACATAACCAGACTTGGGACTTAGTCAAATTTCCTGCTGGTAAAACAACATTGCGGAATAAATGGGTTTACAGGTTAAAGGAAGAAGATGGAGGTAGAAAAAGGTATAAATCTAGACTTGTGGTGAAGGGGTTTCCACATAAGAAAGGTATGGACTTTGATGAAATATTTTCTCCTATTGTTAAAATGAATTCAATCAGAACTATTTTAAGTCTAGTAGCAACAGAAGATTTCCATCTTGAGAAGTTAGATGTAAAGACAACCTTTCTCCATGGGGATTTGTAGGAAGAGATATATATGCAGCAGCCACAAGGATATGAGGTCAAAGGGAAGGAGAAACTAGTGTGTAGATTGAAGAAGAGCTTGTATGGCTTAAAATAGGTTCCAAGGCAGTGGTATCTAAAATTTGACAGGTTTATGTCTGAACAAGGTTATATTAGATGTCACTCTGATCATTGTGTTTATATCAAAAGGAAAAATGATGACAATTATATTATATTATTATTATATGTAGATGACATGCTTATTGCAGGGTCTAGCATGCAGGAAATAAATGTGCTCAAAGGAAAATTGGAAAATTCATTTGCAATGAAAGATTTGGGTGTTGCAAAACAAATCCTTGGTATGAGAATAACTAGAGACACTAAAAATCGCAAATTAACATTGTCTCGGAGTGAGTACATGCAAAAGGTGTTGGAAATATTTAATGTGTAGAATGCAAAACCAGTTACTACACTTTGGCTAGCCATTTCAAACTAAGTAAGGCGATGTGTCCCAAGACTCGGGGAGAGATGGATTATATGTATAAAGTTCCATATGCATCAGCAGCTGGAAGCTTAATGTATGCAATGGTTTGCACAAGCCCCGATATTGCACATGCGGTGGGAGCTGCAAGCAGGTACATGAACAATCCAGGAAAAGAACATTGGATGGTGGCAAAGTGGATTCTCAGGTATTTGAGAAGTACCACATATCAAGTATTATGCTTTGGTGGTTCAAATATTTCTCTACAGGGATATGTTGATGCTGATATGGTAGGTGATAAAGATAACAGGAGGAGCACCACAAGGTATGTGTTTACTGTAGGTGGAACAACTATCAGTTGGGTTTCAAAATTGCAAAGTGTTGTTTCACTCTCAACAATAAAAGCAGAGTATGTTGTTGCTATAGAGGCTAGTAAAGAAATGATTTGGTTACAAAGGTTTCTGGATGAATTGGGTAAGAAGTAGGAGTTGGGCATGTTCTATAGTGACAACCAAAGTGCAATTCATATTGCAAAGAACTCCGCATTTAATTCCAAGATAAAGCATATACAACTCAAGTACCATTTCATACAGTCAATGTTAGAAGATGGATAGTTGGAGCTAGAAAAGATACACACTAGCCATAATCCTACAGATATGTTAGCAAAAGTTGTAACCATGGAGAAACTGAGATTCTTCTCAGTTTCAATTGGTCTTCAAGTATGATGATGAAAGTGAGAAACAACTAGGTCCAAAGTGGAGTCATTGTCTAGCAAATGAAGCAGTGGTGGAGTTGTTATAATCAGTCTCCAAGTGGGAGATTGTTGGGTGTGGAGCCTGATTATCTTCTTTATTCAGAGGTATCACAGCGTTGGACCCTAGTTTGTAATGGAGTGGAAACAATACCTATTTTTTCACCGCTAGGGGGGTCCCGGGGGGGGGAGGCGACGATGATTTCTATGAGCCCCCCTCTGGCTACGGTTCAAGGGTAGTGCCTCCAAAGCTAAAAATAGATGTAAAATTTCCTTGTAAAATATTTTAATTTCATAGTCAATCTGAGCCATTCATTAGGCGGATGATCTGATGGTAGAAGTTATGTTTAATTTAGCGTTTTTTGCGCTAGAAGGCAACCCCTTGCTATATAGGAGAGAATTGTATTGCGACTATGTAGATGTGTATTTTGAGCGAGAAAGAGAGAGGAGATTGTGTGAGAGTGAAGAGGAAATTAAATCGGATTTGTTGTAGGTTGTATCTCTTCATTTTGTTGGATAATATAAAGGAAGGATCGATTGTTTCTCCGTGGATGTAGCCCAAATTGGTTGAGCCACGTATATCTGTGTCTCTCTTGTTTTATGTGTTTTCTGTGTTTATATTTCTGCAATATTTTATGTGTTCCATTGCTATGTAATATATAATTTTCTAACACAATGCTCACAAGTAATTATGAATTTAAAAAATTAAATATAAAAAAATGTATTCACCCTCTTCTTTCTTTTCAATTTTTGCTACTTGTTGTCTCTTTGATCTTCTTCAAATTTCTTATTTTTCACTATAATAGTACTTAGATGTCTAGCTAAACATTAACGCTCATTACTTTAACTCAAACTTACCCTTTATACCTCCAATTTCAACTTTCACTTTCCATTCCCATTCCTATAATTTCTTTATGAATTAAAATTTATTTTGAATTTAATTTTCTCTAATTAATAATTAATTTAAATTATTTACATGCACAATAATTCTACATTTGTCGTGGAGGCTAGAGTGGGAGGGGTAATAAACAACCTTGAAGAAAATACAAAAGTAAAATATGCATTAGGACTTGTTGTTACAACCAACAATCAGGTCGAGGCTCTTGCACTTTGGCAAGGAGTGAAAATATGCTTGGATAAAGGTTTCAAAACTTTGAATATAGTGGGTGATTCCAAGCTAATCATCCAAAAATGTATTAAGCTTCTTGAGAATGCCACTCACCTAGAAAAATAAACTTCCTCAATCATGGTAAGGATTACAAACATGTTAATTTTTTTTGAGAAAGTTCACTTGTTCCATATGTTGCGCGCCAACAACATCTGGTGGACAGTCAAGCTAACGCGGGAGTTACATTAGGAATCAGTTGAAGTTGCATAAACCATCATATTACATCATGTCCCATCCCCTTAACGAAGGCTTCTGGACGACAATGTATACTAGGGATACAAGTCATCAGAGCATTAAGGAAGCAGTTAAGGAGGCTAGATCTCTAAGGCGTCTCGGTGTGATGGTAGTTAAGAAGGATAGTCCCCCGAGGTACCTTCGTTGTATCTTGGATATAGGGTCAGTAGGTGGTGAGTTAATTCATAGTTGTGGCACCATCGGACGACAATTCATGTATGTGGACAGGTGGGTGATGAGGCATCATTTTCTCGCTGGAATTTGCAATATAAATGATTCCCTTGGGGATGAAGGAACCATCGTTGCTCAATTCTGGTTTCGGACAATGGAAAACATGGAAGGAATAGGAATTGACAAGACTCTGCATTGTTTCACATTTATGAAAGACAGGCTCGAGAGGAATGTCGGGATGGATCAGGTCATTATATACCTCAACTGGCTCCAGTCAGTTAACCACAAGATCTTCATTATGCAGAAGTGTCTTGCTGCAAAAATGTCATTTGTGAGAAATGGCAATGGGGGAGGATTTGTTCCTGGAATCACAGGGTCTGGCCATGGCGCGGGGCATGTAAGAGTTGAGAGCCTGGTGGAGGGCTATTGCAAGAAAATGGTTAAGGAAATTGTCAAAGAATTGAACAAAAACATGACAGTCATTTATGCCCAATTATCTAGGTTGGGTAAAGACCGGGAACTAATGTAGAAAACCATGGAAGGCATGTGCATGAATGTTCTAAGTGTCCAGCAAAAGGTTTATAATATTGAAATCAAGGTGGAGACAACCACGGTTGGAATTTTGAGGGAAGTGTTCGGTTTTTGAAATTCATCGGCCATCAATGTTGATAATGTCGAGGAGGCTATTGCGAGGTCTCTGAAAGAAGACGACGATGATGCTATTGTTGCGAGGGTTCAAGAAAAAGAAGAGATTGAAATGAAGGAACTGAACAAGTATGTGGGTGAGATTGTGAGTGATGATGTCGAGACTGCCAATAGTTGATTGTGTTTTTTTTAGTCTCCATTTATGCAATAACGTTGTATAGAATATGCAGGAGTTTTTTGGAGAATATATAGCTATAGTTTTCCCAATAGAGTATATGTAAATAATATGGGTAGCAAGAAGGTCCATACTCAATGTAAGGAGAGGGGAGATGCAAATAAAACAAGTATGAATTTTGTAAGGGACCTGGCCCATTTCCAATCATTATAATGAAATGTTATCTGTTCCTTAAAAAAAAAAATCTACTTTTGCATTGTGAGTTGCAATGTTATTTATTTATTTCAAGAAGGTATTTGATAAAATATTTTTATTTAGGGTCTTTAAAGGATTTAAAGCTAATTAATTTATTTGAATTTTTAAGTTAAAGGTGCTGGAACATGACCCTAAATTTTCTCTCTTATAATGAGTTACATAACTAGTAGTTTTCTTATATTATCTTAAGTTTGACTATACAATTTAATTTCAATACTTCTTTAACCAATTATTCTAAGGGTTCAAAGCATATCATACTCTTCAAAAATTACCTTACATGATTCCAAGGGTGCCATTAGTGCATGGCGTTCAAGTATCTCAACTTTGTTAGGGGAAAATTGGTCCAACAATTTATACAACAGCTAACTCTTAATGTTATCCTTCTTGAGGGACAAATGGCTACTAAGGAATAAAGTTTTCACGTTACTTTGTATCCCTCAACTGATCCTTGTGAGATGCCAAATCAATGGCCTACCCTCATGACATCATACAACCTTAAGATGAGTGTCACACTTTTCAACCCATGCCACAGTTGAATTGCTAGTAGATGGGAATAGGGATGTTGCTTCACCTCTACTAAATATTTAGCAGACCTCCATACAACCTTCTCACCCATGTGTGAGTTGATTGGTAAGATTAGTCCTTGTACCTATAATCAATAAATCAGTTCATCGATACTTTTCATAATCATGGTAATAAAATAAAATTAGTATACTCGTAGAGAATAATTATTACTCATAACTCAATACAAAGTTCAAAAACTTTTTTCAAATTATTAGATAAATTTTTCCTCGTAATTTCCTATGACACATAAACAAATTATTAATAATAACTATAATTAAATATGTCCAAATATCATTTAACTCATCTAGAGAATAAAATTACTATCATTCATTTCATAAGATTAATAAATAACATATTATTTTAACAACACAAAAAAACATCCATTAACCAACGTCTAATTTACTCATCCATATCATGAATTGTCAAGGATCATCATCAATAATAATATACAACCAAGTCCAAAAAAATTGTTGCCCTCAAACAAGAAGTAAATATGTCATAGTATTTGTCATAACCACCAAATGAAATGGGGCACTGCATGCATTCCCTCGTAAAATAAACTTTGCCCCGAAGTTTCAAAATAGATAAGAAAACTCTCAATGAATGTCAGTGGTTTGATCCCATATAGTAGAACTGGAATTATCATTGTCTCGTGGGAACTGTAAGTGATCGACCAAACAACACCGAAGTTATCGGATACGCTGGTAAATATGCGGATTAGTTTGGTCATCAAAGCTTCCTCATCAAATATATGCAAATGGATTAAGTCAATAACATGCTAAGGGTTAGAAATATAATGACGTAAAATTGGAACATGAAAAACATCTAAAGATGCAGATATTGCAAAATGATATGCAATTGGTCCATCTCTATCAAATATTGCAAAATGTCCAGCAAAATGAGGTGATAACTTTGCTGGTTTCCCAAATTTAATCGAACTCTTTTGTGGTTTCACTCATAAAAATAATTTATCCTCAACGTCATAATTTCGATCAATTTTATGCACACATGCATAACTTGTGTTTTCTTTAGTATCACTTTAATAATTTTCGTTTGCTCCTTTTTCTATTGAACGACTTTTATACCTATAAGAACTCTATCCTTAGTCTATCTCAACTCGAAGATGTTCTACATGGTCTTCCATATAAGAACTTATCTAAGTATCAACAAAATACTCCATTTATCAAACTCATGAATACTCATGGAGTATTTGTTAGTCCAAAGGATAATGTCACAAACTTATAATGTCCAAATCTCTTCTTGAATGTAGTTTTTGTAATGTCTTCTTCTTTAATTCTCAAGTGAGGATATCTTATCTTAAATCTATCTTTGAAAGTATTATCTCCCCTTTCATTTAATCAAATAAATAATCTATTCATGATAAGGGATATTGATTCTTTATTGTTTCCTTGTTCAATTATTATTAATCAATGTAAAGTCGTGATGACCCATTATTCTTCTTTACTAATATAATTGGTGCTCCCCGCAATGTTGCACTTGGTCGAATAAATCCCAAGTTCAAATATTCTTGCAATTGTATCTATAATTCTTTTAATTATAGTGTTATCATATGATAAGGATCCCTCACAGTAGGTTTTGTTCACGATTTGAGTTAAACTTGAACTCTACCTCTCTTTTAGCTGGTAATGATCCATAAACTATTGTGGATATTCCACTGGACAATTCTTCACAACATATATGATAATATTATATTAAAAATATGAGATTCTACACTTTTACAGTTTTATTAAACTTTAAGATTTGTAGATTTAACTATAATTAGTGCATGCATGTGAATGGAAATTATGCAGAAAAGTAAAGAATGACAAAATAAGCACACACACACACACAAGACAAAGATATGCTCTCTAGGAAACCCTTTCAGGAGAAAACCCAGCTGGAAAGTGAGGTTGCTTCGCTTTCTTTCTATGTCTAGAAATATAGATGCATGTACAAAGAAGTAATGCATGTGGCCCACAGATCCATGTAAAAAATCATGCATGGTTTCTAAAGATGCAGATATTGCAAAATGATATGCAACTAGTCCATCTCTATCAAATATTTCAAAAATATCCAGCGAAATGAGGTGATAACTTTGCTCGCTTCCTGAACTTAATCGAACACTTTTGTGGTTTCACTCATAAAAATAATTTATCCTCAACGTCATAATTTCGATCAATTTTATGCACACATGCATAACTTATGTTTTCTTTAGTATCACTTTAATAATTTTCATTTCATCCTCCTATTGAACGACTTTTGGACCTATAAGAACTTTATCCTTGAGTCTATCTCAACTCGAAGATGTTCTACATGGCCTTCCATGTAATAACTTATCTAAATATCCACAAAATACTTCATTTATCAAACTTATCAATACTCCTAGAGTATTTATTAGTCCAAATGATAATGTCACAAACTTGTAATGTAAAAATCTCTTCGTGAATGTATTTTTTGTAATGTCTTCTTCTTTTATTCTCAATTGATGATATCTTATCTTAAATCTATCTTTGAAAGTATTGTCGCTCCTTTCATCTGATAAAATAAATCATCTATTCATGCTAAGGGATATTGATTCTTTATTGTTTCCTTATTCAATTATTAGTAATCAATGAAAAGTCATGATGACCCATCATTATTCTTTACTAATATAATTGGTGCTCCCCGCAATGTTCCACTTGGTCGAATAAATCCCAAGTTCAGATCTTCTTGCAATTGTATCTATAATTCTTTTAATTCTAGTGTTATCATATGATAGGGATCCCTCACAATAGGTTTTGTTCCTGATTTGAGTTAAATTGTGAACTCTACCTCTCTTTTAGCTGGTAATGATCCGTAAATTGTCGTGGATATTCCACTGGATAGTTCGTCACAACATATCTGATAATATATTAAAAATATGAGATTCTGCACTATTGTAGTTTTATTAAACTTTAAGATTTGTATATTTAACTATAATTAGTGCATGCATGTGAATGGAAATTACGCAGAAAATTAGAAAACACAAAAATAAGCACACACACACACATAAGACACAAGATATGCTCTCTAGGAAACCCTTTCGAGAGAAAACCCAGTTGGAAGGTGAGGTCGCTTCGCTCTCTTTCTCTGTTTGGAAATATGGTTGCAGGTACAAAGAAGTAATGCATGTGGCCCGTGTGTTGCTACAGTGCATAGATCCTCTCTATGTGCTCTACCTCCTATCTCTCCTAGATATCTTTGCTCAATTATGGAACAAAATGCTCTTGAAAGAATGGAATGCCTCTTCCTCCTAGTGGCCCAATTATAACACAACTTGATAGCCTACTAGTGGTTAATTTTGATTACATCAAATCTTAACTAGAGTTACAATATAGACTCTTCTAAATTCTTTTACATCATAATCACGTGGCTAGCCCCTTTTCCATGACTAATTGGGGTTGGCGTGACATCCTCCTGAACTATAGATGTGAAAACAGGAAGGTCGACTTCTGAGTGGCATAACTTTTGCATACGGACTTTGATTGACGTGGTTCTTGGGTCGTTGGAAATATCTTTGTGTATAGAATAACACAAAAATGTCATTTGATGCCTCAAAATGCTCCCCGAAGGTTTCAGACCCCGTTTTGCCATACTGGATATCGTCGATAAAAACGATCCTGTGAGCTGACTCCTCCACTTTTTCCACTCCAAATGCACCAGGATGGATGACAAAAATTATAATGATCCAATCCAGATTAGGTAATCTAGGAAATTCTTCTAGAAATACATCCCTAAATTCTAATAATATTGATAATTTTTCTAAATCTCCATAATCCTTCTTTTCATACAAGGACGTTATAACATAATGTTTGCATCCATTTTGCATACTTCTGATTAAATGTAATGTTGATATACACCTTTGTGATAATCCCTTATTCTTCCTAGTTAATGTTCTTTTATGACCTTCATAAAAAAGAGTTTCTTATTATTACAATCCAACATTGTTTCATGGTTTTCTAATCAATCCATTCCAATACCTATATCGCTATATCCTTAAACCATCACATAGAGATACCTAAGTTACACATATATCTAAGTCTATCTCACAATCTTCCACTAAATGTCCCGCATTCTATGTCATACTCAATGTCATTTTTACTTGGTTAAAATCTTCATATTCTACGATTTCTATTTTTAATCTAGATAATGCATTATGAGACATAAAACTTAGTAGCTCTTGCATCTATTAAAATTAAAAAACTTTGGTTTCCATTCTCACCTACAGTCTCTAATGTTGTAGATTGATGTTTTTCCTGGTAGTTGTTCACTGCTACATGAATTTTATAGGCCTTACACAAATCTCCCACTGTCATATGGATCTGTTTTTTGTTAGGTCACCTTTGTGCTTGAGGACAATCTATCTGAAAGTGTGGTCCTCCACAAATCCAAAACACCCTCCTAGGAGGTTGCCTCTTGCTACTAGACTAAGTAAAAATGTGTCTAGAATTTTGTTGTGTAGATCTTGTTTGTTGTATTAGGCGAAACTATTGTACCGGTGGTCGATAAGGTAGCCTTTGGTTACCTTTAAATCGTCTCTATGCACTAATAACTAGTCATCTTGGAAAATTGTAGTAGTCCTGCTAACTATATGGGATGATGCTGATATGTAAACTCCTGAGCCTACCAATCTCGGTGTCTTATATTGTCCACTAATCATAATCTCCTCTTCTATTATTATAGCACTCTAAATTGCCTAATGAAAAGTATGAGGATTTAAAATCCTCATCTTTGCTTTAATGTTGTAGACTAGCCCATAAACAAACTTGTTAAGACATAATTTTTTAATGTTTAGGTGTGGAGCATATCTCAATAAATCCATAAATATTGCCTCACGCTAAGGCACAAATATGTTTCTCTATCTGAAAGCATTGATTTCATTCAATGGCCTCGAAATGAATTATTCAAATTAATATCTCTCTCAAAAGTTCTCCTAAAACAGTTCCCAATAAATCTTAGATATGTCCATCCTTAATCGTGGTAGAAGTGTCTTCCACCATAACAAGGCGCTTCCCTTCGCTTCGAATATTCCCACATGTACCTTGAAGTTGGAAGTGTAATCCCTCAAGGAAAATTATATGGCCATGTTTTCTAGCCAAGCTTCGACTTCTTGTCCATCACTGGATGCCCAAAATTTTGGAAACTTAACCTTTTTTAATTCTCTATGCATGGGGTTGCTAGCAGGATTCTAGGATCCTTTAGCATAACCAGACACTTCACATTCTTCTCTCTAGTATGTTCATCAACGTGTCAAACATCCTCTGGAATGATTGCATCATATTGATAACTTATCCCATGGACATATTTTCTTACTCTTAAACACATTCCTCTTCCTTGGGTGGAGAGCTCGTAGGTGTAGGATGTAGTGGAGGTTGGACACCTAGACCCATAATATTTCTACCCTTGCCTCTTCTTCCTCTTCTATCCATATTACTTGTCATAAGAAAAAAATTAACTT
Source organism: Pinus tabuliformis (assembly GCA_031772625.1). Lineage (NCBI taxonomy): Eukaryota > Viridiplantae > Streptophyta > Pinopsida > Pinales > Pinaceae > Pinus > Pinus tabuliformis. Next base: position 771,788,838 of record CM062816.1, read on the forward strand.
CAAATTAGCCTACGACAATCATCAAACTATTGTAAAAGACATAAATCATAATGGGTCTTGGTCCTAATGTGTTGAACCATGTTTTGATATCATATGCAAAGATCCTTGATTCTTTCATAGATTCAAAATGCACACATTTTTATTTTAACTATATTACATCAACACAATTGTAAAGAGTTGATTCAAATTAAACTTGAGATCAAGTGGTTGGGTGGAATGTTGTTATCTTCCTAGCGTAGGTTAAAATCCCCATTAGTCCGTGATGAGCTATAATACTTTTATAAATATTGTTTAAATAGATTTGCACCTATGGATGTTATTGTGTTGTATGGATGTTAATTTATTTCTTCTCTTATACATTTTATGAATTTTGCACAATAAATTTCAAAATATATATCCTATTAATTAACCCTCTCTTACATTTTATGCATTTTGTGCAATAAATTTAAAAATATATATCATATTAATTTATATTCCATCAATTTAAGTGATTATCAATCAAAAGCATTAATATTATCTATGATCTATTATTATAATTTGAATTCTTTATATAAAACCCTTCTCTTATATATCTAACTTATTGTATGAATTTTGCGCAATAAATTTAAAAATATATGTCATATTAATTAACTCTCTAACTCTCTCTGTGTGACACATTTTATGCATTTTGTGCAATAAATTTAAAAATATATATCATATTAATTAACTCTCTAAATGTCTCTGTGACACATTTTATGCATTTTGTGTAATAAATTTAAAAATATATATCATATTAATTTATATTTCATCAATTTAACTGATTATCAATCAAAAGCTTTAATATTATCTACTATACTAATATTATAATTTAAATTCTTTATATAAAACCCTTCTCCTATGTCTCTAATTTATAATTTAAAATTTTCTAAATACTATAATGACTAACTATTACTTTCTAAAAAATTATTTTAATGTAGTATCTACTATATAAGAATTTAACTTAAATACCAATAAATTTACAATTTCATTGAGTCTTAGTATGATAGAGATGTTGTAATCTAATGTTTAACATTTTGACTAAGTCAAATTACATTATGAAAATAATAATAAATTAAATTTTAAAAAAAATGTAATGTAAACATTTTAACTCGTTCAAAATAAAATTAAATAAAGTAAAAAAGTAAAAAAATATAACAAAATAAAAATAACCCTATAAGAAAAAATGGCCCGTGGTATTAAACCATTGTATTCATGTGGAATATAGCCTATTTAAAGGGGAAAATTAAACAATGACTGAGAGGGATAAAATCTATATTCACTCTACATTAAAAGAGGTTGTGAAAATGTAGAGTGAATAGAGATTTGATCCTTCTCAACTTGGTAGATTCGTAGTTAATATGGATCTAGGCTAGTTTATAATAAACTCATTGAGCTTAGGGGCGTCCAGCCTAGTATACCCTAGTATGATAAGATGTTGTAATGTAATGTTTAACATTTTGACTAAATCAAATTACATGAAAAAAAAATAACAATAATAAATAAATAAAATTTAATGTAATGTAATGTAAACCTTTTAAACAAAATAAAATAAAAAAGTCAAAATAAAAGTAGCCCTATTAAAATAAAATAAAAATGAAAATAAAAATGATCCATGGTATTAACCTATGGTATTTATGTGGAATATAGCCTATTTAAAGGAGAAAATTAAACCATTCTAAATCCATATTAACAATGGATCTACCAAGCGCAAAGAGATCAACAATGTTGTTACTCAAAATATATTTATATATTCATTTTTTCAGTTGCTAGCAATATAAGAGTATCAAACCTAAAGATACCAAATCACAGTTTGGTTTAAATTTCACTACGTTACATATTATACATAGACAAATAAATTATAGTAGTAGTCTTGATATTCGAGAATCATTACTATAATCTTAAAGAAAATATTCAAGTTGACAACATGCAAGATAGTGAAGGCAAGGAAAGACAAAATAGGCCAGCAAACATAATTATTAAAGGGGTGAAAGACTATGGGAAAAATGAATGTACTCTTGACCTTGCAAGAGACTTCTTGAAAGACAAGTTGTTATGGCAAGGACAAATATACCAAGCATGAAGGGTGGGTAAGTTTAACGGGGAGAGAGCCAGGCCCATAAAATTCATTATGCCTAGCTTGCGTGATAAATATATCATTCTAAGCAAGAAAAATCTCTTGAGGGGTTCTCATTTTTTCCTACAAGAAGATTTAACTGTAAAACAACAGGAGGAGAGAAGGGAGGAAATTTTAAAGGTTAGGGCAGCAAGAGATGAAGGCAAGAGAGCATGGATTTATAAAGGCAAAGTTGTGATAGCGCGATTTGGACCTCCTTCCAAAACAGAGCAGTAAGATGGTAATAAAGAAGAGGAACAAACTCTTCAACAGGAAATCATAAAGCAAGGTCAGTATGGGAAAGTAGGACAAAGACTCAAATATGAGTCTTGCATGTCAAAATAAATAGCAATCAAGCCACACCCAGGTTTCCTTAAGATTAGTTTGTTGGAACTACGGAGGTTACCCATGGAGACGAGGACCTAGGTTAGGGCCTATTGCGGAAGATAGAGACATAATTTGCCTCATAGAAACACATGAGCATGAAGGGTGCAAGACACCTCGGTTTGAAGGATACTAGAAGATGACAGTGTGGAACAAGGTAGCAGGGAATGGAAAAGGGCACAGGGGTATCATGGTTTTAGTAAGGGAGAAAGAAGGTCGTCTCATTCAGTTAGTAAAAGAAGACTCAAATAAGCAATTCATTTGGTTTAAAATATCATAAAAAGGAAACCGCATTAGAATTGCAGCATGTTATTTTGCGCCATAGGTTTCAAAAATCTACAAATGTAGAGGGCTTGACCACAAAGATCCATTTGCAACCTTAAAAGCAGATATTGCAACATATTCACAGCTAGGTGAAGTCCTTATAATGGGTGATTTCAATGTTAGGACTACAAGTGAGCAAGCTAGCATTCTTTTTTGTAAAGATGATTGTGACCCTATTTGGCTTACAGAAGAAAAGTAATCATCAGTGGGAAAGAATTTCAGAGGACAAGGGTTGCAATCTCTTTGGTGAACAATTGCTTACTCTATGTGGAGCCTTTGATTTAGTCATTTGTAATGGCTTGACTAGATGGGCAAAGCCTGGTAATTTCACTTGCAATACTTACAATGGAGCAAGTGTGGCAGATTATGTAATTTTCTCGCATGGTTTGTGTGAGAACATGGAGGAATTTTTTATTGGAGATCAGTTGTGGGACTTGAAATCAAATCACAAGCCAATTTATTTATGTTTCTCTTGGATTGGAAAGAAACAATTAGAGTAAAAAATTCAGCATGTCCAAGATATTCTCCCACGGGGCAAAATTCGTTTGACCCCATAAAATTGTAATACCTTCAAAATGACACTAGAGAGGCTCTTCGAAAAGGAGAAAATTACAATTCACAACCTTCATAGTCATGAATTAACACATTTAATTCAATGTGCACTTGCAAAGTGCAAAAGAGAAAAAATTAAGAAGTCTAAAACAAATTGCTTTCCGGTTAATGCTTGGTTTGACGAGGAATGCAAAAAGGAAAGGAGAATGTGGAAAGAGTCAAACAAGGATAACATAAAGCTCAAAGATTACAAGCAGTTATTAAGCAAGAAAAGGTTGATTTCATGGTTTCAAGGAGGGAAGAACTAATCTTCCTTGGGAAAAATAATCCCAAATTATTTTGGAAGGAGCTCCAACTGAAAAAGATACAAATTGGAAATAATATTACAGATTCTAAGTGGTTTGACTATGCAAGAGAACTTTATGAGCAGGTTCCCAAGGTTGACCCTCTCCCCTTGGTCAACACTGACACTAAACTCTTCACAGTACAAGAGGTAGATATGGGTATCAAGAAGTTGGGTGTTGGAAAAGAAAAAGACTTAGTTGAACTCCAAGCAAAATATCTAAAGTGGGGCTCAACGATTCTTGCACCTCACATTACAAAAATCTTCAACAACATCATACAAAAAGGGCTCCCCATAGATTGGGCAACTAGTCTGGCAATACCTCTTTTCAAGAGTGGTGACGTCAATAATCCCTCCAATTATAGGACCATCATGATAAACCCTTTTTTTGCAAAGCTATTTGGAAGCATGCTATAAAACAAAATTAGCAATTGGGCAGAAGATAGAGATAGGTGTACTAAAGGGCAAGTAGGTTTTAGACCTAAACATTCCACAGTTGATCATTATATAACTTTAAGGCACATCATTGAAAAAGTTTGGGAGAAAAAGGAAGAAGTATTTTGTTGCTTTGTTGACTTCAGAAAAGCATTTGACTCGGTTCCTAAGGATAAGCTTTGGCACAGAATGGAGGAACTTGGGGTTCCTAAACATTTGAGAGCAGTTGTGCATAGGCTGTATGAAGAGGTGAAAATCAAAATTAGAACTTCAACAGGCATTTTTGAAAGTTTTAGAAGCAATATTGGGGTCAAGCAAGGTTGCCCACTGTCTCCTACCCTTTTTGGTTTATATATCGACAAGCTTGAGGAGTGGTTAAATTCGCAAGGGGGTGATGGTGTCTATTTGGGTAAGTTTGTTATAAGGCTTCTTTTGTATGCAGATGACCTTATTTTGATTGTTAAATCGGCTCTTGGTTTGCAAGAGCACTTACTATCCCTTGAGCATTTTTGTAGAAGTGTGGGGATGCAAGTCAATATCAACAAAATGAAAGTAGTGGTCTTCTCTAAGAAAAGAAAACATAACCAACATAAGTTCTAGTTTGAAGGCAACATTCTGGAAGAAGTTATGGACTACAAATACCTCAGAATTGACTTCAACAAAATTCTAAGCTGGAATGGTTGTAGAAAGAAAAGAACTTTGGGGGGTTGGAAAGCATTTTATGCTTTTCAAAATAGGTGTAGAGAGGCAGAGTTATGGGACTGGAAAACCACTCAAACTCTTTTTGGGCTTCTAGTGATTTTGGTGATTCTCTATGGTTGTGAACTATGGGCCAGCAGTACATCCGACATGCAATGGAGACAAATTGAGAAAATTCAGAAGCGTTTGATTACAATTAAATTTACTATTAAAAGTGCAGTTCCTTATGATATCTTGTTAAGTGAAACAGGGATTGCTCCTATTGAAGCAATTGCTATGGTGCAAGTCATAAGGTATTTAAAAAAAAATGAGCAAATGGAAGAGGGTAGATGGCCTAAGGTTGTCTTTAATGATAGATTTTGCAAGAGCAAAAAAACTTGGATGCAACAAAATAACAAATGGTTTAGTAAATGGGGTATTGGCTTGAATGTGTGTCCCATAAACAACAAAGAGATAAAAGCTTTTGTTATGGAAAAGTTCCACAAGCGTACTTGGGATAAGGAGCTAGGAAGAAAGAAAAATTACTATATTGAAGTGTTTAATCCTACTCATAGTCATCAACCAAAAGCATACATAGAGGCCAATATCTCTTGGAGAGCCAAAATTCTTATTGCTTAGTTAAGGACTAATTCTCATCAACTCCGTTGTGAAACAGGGTGCTGGAAAAGGCCAAAGGAAGTGTGGGAGGAAAGAGTATGCATTTTTTGTTCTCCCAAAAAAGTGGAAACAGAAAAACATTTCATTTTAGAAAGTGAGGCCTTCAAAGACAATATGAAAAGTTATGCAGATATGCTGGCAACTAGCTCTTGGGATAATCTATTTAGCGAGGGGTTTGTCAAGAAGCTGGGAGCATTTATTTTGAAGCTTCATAGAAAAAAGGCCAAATACATCAAGTAGATGAAGAAGAAATCTTTCCCGTAGGCTATCTTTAGCCTCGTGGACGTTAAAAATAATTTCTTTCTTTCTTTCTTTCTTTCTTTCTTTCTTTACAATATTGCATCATACTATTAATTTAAGAACAATATGCTTATAACATGTTAAGAGCATATTCAAATCAAAAGCAAAATATTGAACCTAGAATTTAAGAGATAATGACATGTGGCCTACAACCTAGAATTTTCACTATGTTAATAAATGCATCTATTGGTAAATAGTCATTCCCAACAACTCATGGAATTATCATCAGTTATTAAAGTGTAAGTGTGGTGTGCATGGTTAAAAACAACAACAAAAAATAAGACAAAGTGATGGGAAGATAAAATATGAGCTCTCACCGAAGACAAGGCTCAACCCGGAGACTACTTGCACTTGCATTCATTTAGACCAAAAAAGCTTACATATACATGATTATGAAGTGGTTGAGGAGTTTGAACATTTTCTTCTTAAATAAGATCTAAAATCTACACAATATCAACGAGACACAACAAAGCACTAATATTAATATAAGCTATAAATTTATCCATTATTCTAACACTTTTGTTTAATGGAGAAATGAGTTTTTTACTACACCTAATTGATTTCTAAATAATTCATACTTTGTCCTTCCAAGAAGCTTTATAAAGATGTCAACCACATTTTCATTGGAATTATAATAAATTAAATCAATTTCCCTATACAACATATTTTCCCTAACAAACTGGTAATGAATCTTAATATGTTTTGATCTTGAATGGTACACAATATTTTTGGCTAATTTGATGGACCTATGATTGTCACACTTGATAATATTTTGGTTTTTTTTATCTTCTCCCACATCTTCAAGAACTCACCTCAACCAAATTGCTTCATGAGTAGCATTGCACAAAGCTTTATATTCAGCTTCAATTGATGACAAAGAAACAATTGGTGGTTTCATGTTGCTCCATGCCACGATCCCATATCCAGGGTTGAATGCATATACTAAAGTAGATATTATGTCATTAGGATTTCCAGTCCAATCTGAATCAGAATAATCTATCAACTCAACATCAACTTCATCGGTATGTTTAATACCAAAATTAACAGGTCTTCCAACTATTGAAGGACTTCCTTTGCTACTTTCCAATGGCTTTCAAATGGCTTGGCCATAAACTGACTTAGGATGTTGACTAAAATGCTATGCCTAGCCTGGTTGCAGTGAGATAGTTTAGACTTCCCACCAATTAACGATGCAATGTACCATCCACCTCTTTGGTCCCATCACCATTGTAGAGTTTGGCATTTTGTTGTAAATGTACTGACACTGCCATACATTGATCCATTTTGAAACATTTTAGAAGCTCTCTTGTATATTTTTTTCGTGTAACCAATGTATGTCTAGATTCTCTCCATATTCCAAGACCTAAGTAATAATACAATTCACCAAGGTATTAAATTTTAAAAACCTATGAAAATTTCCTTTTAATTTCATCAATCAACCCAGATGCATTGCCAATTATAATGAGATCATCAACATACAAGGAAATCAAAAGAACATGTCCCTTTTGGCCAATCTTGATATACAAGTTAAGGTAACTTTTACTTTTCATAAACCCATTTTAAAGAAATAAAGAGTCTATCTTCACATACCATGATCTTGGTGCATGTTTCAACCCATATAAGGCTTTCTTTAGTTTGTAAACAAGATTCTCTTGACCATTTTTTACGAATCCTTATAGCTTGTCAGGCCAGGAGGTAACTCCTCAAATGAATTGTGTTTATTCATTAAGATTACTCATGGTTATATACATGAGGGAGTGACTATTGGGCTTCACCTCCCGACGACTCTTCATTTTCCATTATTTACTATTTACATTATTTACAAGTGTTCACCCAATCCCAATGATTAGGTGTCAACATTCCCCCCCTTAATCTGAAGGGATGTTGGTGAGTCCAAGCATCATTATGAATCTTTCAAACTTTTCTCTTCCAAGTGATTTGGTGAAGATGTCTGCAATCTGCTCATTAGTGGAACAATGTCGTAGATGGATTGTCTTAGCCTCAACATGATGTTGAATCAGATGGTATTTTGTATTGATGTGCTTCATTTGATCATGGAACTTTGGGTTCTTGGACCACTTTATTACAAAGGTGTTGTCAATCATGAGTGGAGATGAATGTACTTGTTTTACCTGCAAATCTTCCAGAATTCTCCTGAGCCACACAATTTCTTTTGTTGCCGCAGTTGCTGCCACATATTCTGCCTCTGTTGTGGAATCTGTTGGAACTAATTGCTTCTATGATCTCCAGGAGACAAATCCTTGTCCAAGACTCATATCATAATCTAAAGTAGATACCCCAGTTTCTTTGTCCCCATAGAAGTCTGTGCTAGAAAATTATATATTATGGAGCAATGGAACACATAAAATATATTGCAGAAATATAAACAAAGAAAATGCATAAAACAAGAGAGACACAGATATACGTGGTTCACCCAATTTGCACTACGTACACGGAGAAACAACTATTCCTTCCTTTTATATTATCTAGCAAAATGAAGAGATACAACCTACAGCAGATCCGTTGTAATTCCATCTTTGCTCTCACACAATCTCCTCTCTCTTTCTCGCTCAAAATACAGATCTACATAGCCACAATACAATTCCCTCATTTATAGCGAGGGGTTTCCTTCTAGGGCAAAAAACCCTAAATTAAACATAACTTCTACCGTCAAATTTTTGCCTAATGAACAGCCCATATTTACCCCCCGGACCCCCCTGGCGACGCACATAAACGGGCGGCGTTGTCGCCACATTACGAAATGGGGTCCAATGCGGCGATACCTCTAAATAAAAAAGATAATCAGGCTCCACACCCAATAGTCTCAATCAAAGTATCCAATCAAGCTGAAGTCGCCCACCTGTGTATACTTGAGTCCAAAGTCTTGGGTTCCCTTCAAGTAATTTAGAACTCTTTTTGGATTAGACCAATGTCCCTCACAAGGCTTTTGCATAAACCTGGAGAGGGTTCCAACAACAAACAAAATGTTTGGTCTGGTAGTAGTTAAGTAGTTGAGACTTCCTACAAGTTGTATATACTTTGTTGCATCCTCTAATTCTTTTTCTGCAATGGATTTGAGCTTTAAGTTTTGCTACATTGGAGTAGTCAGAGGATTGCACTCAGCCATGCCAAACATGTTCAACAAATCTCCAATGTACTTCTTTTGAGAGAGGAATATAGACTTCGGATGTTGAGTTACTTCAATACCAAGATAGTAGTGAACATAGCCCAAGTCAGTCATTTCAAAACCTTTCCTCAATTCCTTCTTTATGGATGCAATGTAGCTCTCATTGTTCGTTGTCATCAAAAGATCATCGACATATACCATAAGACATGCAACTATTTTTCCAACCTTCTTGACAAACAAAGTTGCATCATCAAGATCATAATGTTTGAAGTTGAGTTTCAGAAGATGCTCAGTTAACTTTTCATACCAGGATCGTGGTGCTTGCTTGAGGCCATACAAGGATTTCACAAGTTTACATACTTTATGTTCATGTCCCTTCGTAGCAAATATTTTAGGTTGGGACATAAAAACATTCTCTTTCAAATCTCCATTCAAGAAAGCAGTTTTTACATCCATTTCATGGACTTTCCAACCGTTCTGAGCTGCTAGGGCAAAGAGTGTCCAGATGGTAGCCCATTTTGTTGTGGGGGAAAAAGTCTCCTCATAATTAACCCCTTCTTTCTGTGCAAAACCTTTTTCCACAAGCCTGGTTTTGTGCTTGTCAAGTGAGCCATCAACTTTATACTTGTTCTTGTAGACCCACTTGCAGCCAATTGGTTTGGTTCTCAATGGAGGGTCAACCAGCTTCCAAGTGTCATTCTTTATCAAGGCATCATACTCCTTTTGCATCACTTCTTTCCATTCATACTTCTTATTTTAGTTTACGATCACAAGAGTAACTAATGAAAATACACTTGATAGTTGTTGCATCTAGTTTTTTCCTATCTTCTTTTGGAACATGAGAAGATGCTTTGCTTTCAAATATTATTAAATGGCTTACTATTGGATTATAAGCTTCATAGGGAGTCTTATTGTTTAAAATTTTGGTTGTACTTCTATCTTTTAGGTAAATGAAAGTACTAGAAACTTCATCCCAAAAGGCATTAGTACGATTTTTACCTTTGATCATACTTCATGCACATTCTACTAAGGTTCTATTCTTTCAACCACTCCATTCTCTTGTGGATTATATGGCACTGTGTACTATTGTACAATTCCATCGGTTATGTAGTACTTGAGGAATGCACCTGACGTATATTATCTCGCTTGATTTGATCGAAGGATCTTGATGTATTTTCCTATTTGCTTCTCAACCAAGTTTTAAAATTCTTTAAAGTATTCAAATACATCACTTTTCTTTCTCATGAAATAAATCCATGTATATTTTGTGCAATTGTCAATAAAGATCAAAAAATAATATGCTCCACCTAATGATATTGTTTACATAGGCCCACACACATTTGTATGCACAAGTTCAAGAATATCCCTTTTTATTCTATCTGTATGAGTAGGGAATTATTCCCTATGCATCTTCCCTAATGCACAACCTTCACATGTAGAATATTCATTCTTAAACAATGTGAGTCCCTCCACCATTCTTTGTTTTTGAAGTAGCAACAAATCATGATAATTAAGGTGGTCATACCTTTGGTGCCAAAGAGATTTTGTTGTCATGGTTGTGGATGCCAATGCTTGATTACTTTTTCTTGTCACATCAATCTTTTATAAACCTCCAATTCTTGCACCTGTTGCAATAACCTTGAAGTGATCCTACATATCTTTTACCACACAATGTGACTTTACAAATTCTACCTTCATATTCTAATCTATTATAGTGGAAATTGAGATTAGGTTATTCTTAATGCGAGACACATACATCGCATTGTGAATTTGTTTAACACAACCATTTGGTAAGGTTACAGACACAACACCACACATTTTCATTTAGTGTGAACTATTGTCCCCAAGATATGCATTTGCACCATTGTTAGTTTCATGGAAATTTTCAAACTAATGCTTATTACAAGACATGTAACTGGAGGCTCCAGAATCAACAAACCATGCATTTAAATCATATGCATCAGTATATGTTGTAGCATCTGAAATAAACATTCTGATATTTTTAAAGTCATCATTCATTTCTTCTCCTCCATCAATAAAATGGCCAATCTGCCTTTTGTTTCTATGTTTGGATTCATGATACTTTCTTTTGAAACAATCTCTAGAATAGTGCCCAAGCTTGCCACAATAATGAAATTTAATTCCAACATTAGCCTTTGTGGGTGGCATACCTTGTTGTGGCCAAATGGTGGCTTTCCATATAATGGATTTCCATGTGGTAGTTTTCCTCTTTTGCTTCCTTCCCATGGCTTACCTTTAGAAGGAAATTTCCCTTTTTCCATTAGTGCCAAGTTAGAACTTTGATGCTTAAGGTTGTTTCATCTTTATTCCTCTTGCATGTGTATACCTACCAACTCATCAAAAGTTAAGATTTCTCCCCTGCTATAATACCTATAATGAACACATGGTACTAATGTAGCATTGCATTTAAGGCTATGGTGACTAAATCAGTACAAGATACCTTTTCTCCTATAGTTCCAAGCTCTTTTTTTTTAATTCTTGAAATGAAATTACTAATGCTTTCATTTTCTTCCATCTTAATGGAAATGGTCTCACTCTTTAGAGACATGACTCAATTTGTATTCATTAACTCATATAAGTTTCTAAGTGTTTTCCATGTCTCATTGAAGGTCTTGCAATCTCAGATATGGGGTACAATATTGTCCTTTACATACATTCTTAGAAATATTTTGCCTTAGTCTCTCACCTCTCCCAATCTTGAATTGATGCAATTATAGCTCCTATAGTGGCATTAGGCTTCACTTCATCCCCACATGTTGTCGACCAAACATTGTAACCCTCCATCAATGTTTGCAATTTAAAGTTACAATTTACATAATTGACACCATCTAACATAGTTACTTTGTTTAAATATGTTTCTGACAAAGGGTTAGTCATTATATATCTATATATATATTCCCAAATTTGCACAACACTTAACAACTTAGTCCACAAACACAAAGAATGCACTTGCATAGTTTGGTTTAAATTTTAAGGAAAGAAAAAAAAAACTACTTAGAAAAGATGTAGCAGAGGCAACTATAGGGGGGTTTGTGCAGGTCATCCCTGCCGCAAGTATGTCACAAAAGAAGAGACAATTCCACTAGTTCCTTGCACAATAAAAAAAACCTACATCCATTATGACTTGCAGTGCGCGCTTCAACTAACACACTACTACCTTCTATATTTACAATCACTAAGGGAACAAATTCTCATGCTAGAGAACATGGTAAATTTTAGGGGCGAATTTTAGCCCAAGGGTGAAATTTAAGGGGTTTTTCATTTTAGAGGGGCTAAATTTTTATAAAACACCCATTTCACATATTTAGCCCAACTTTTATTTAGTAAATAATTGATTTTTTTCATTTCATCCCAACTATGAAAAGACTCATTTGACCTGATTCGCTTGGTTTGGGAGGTTATATTCCATTACAATCGTCCAATTTTCTATTTTGCAATGTTAAATTCGTTTGGACGTATGGTAAATAAATAAAACTTCTTTTTATATTTAGTCCATAACCCTCTTTCTATTTAAGAAGGCTCAAAACACAAGGTTTATTTAAGTGAATCCTATGGGCCAAATGCCATATTTATAAAAAAGGTATGGTAAATAGATAAAACATTTTTTATATTTACTCCATAAGTCACCTTATATTTACGAACAGGCAAGGATGTAAATAAATAAAAATGTAAATAAAGTGGAGGTATGGTAAATAAATAAAACCTCTTTTTATACTTACTCCAAAGGTATGGTAAATAAATAAAAATATAAATAAACTAGAGATATGGTAAATAAATAACCTCTCTTTTTTATATTTAGTCCATAACCCTCTTTCTATTTAAGAAGACTCAAAAAGCAGGTTTTATTTAAGTGAATCCTATGGGCCAAATACCATATTTATAAAAGAGGTATGGTAAATTAATAAAAATATAAATAAACGAGAGGTGTGGTAAATAAATAAAACATTTTCTTACATTTACTCCATAAGTCACCTTATATTTACGAACACTCAAAAAATGTGTTATATTTAGGTGAAGCCTATGGGCCAAATACCATGCAAAAAAAAATTATTAACCCTAATATTAGTATTAATAAAAATAAAGATGGCACATGGTATTGACCCATGGTATTCACGTGGAATGTAGCATATTTAAAGGGGGAATTAAACCAGCATAGATCCATCTTTACTCTAGATCTACTAAGCGCCCAGAGGGATCAAATATCGTGACATGCAAACTAGCATAGAGTGAAAAATATTTGATCCCTCTTGGGGCTTGGTAGATCAAGAGTAAAAATGGATCTTGTAATTTAATGTCACATAAAAAATTTAACTTAGTTAGAATAAAAAAAATTAAATAAAAATCAGAATAGTAGTTTTTAAGCTCTAGGTTTATGATAACCCATGGTATTGACCCATGGTATTCATGTGAGCATAGAGTATTAAAATGAGAAATTCTATCAGCTTAGATCCATCTTAATTTCGGGTCTACTAAGTGTTGAGTGGGATAAATAGATTTCATCCCTCTAAGAGTGGTAGATGTGGAGTTAAGATGGATATAGGTTGGTTTTTATGATAATGAAGATATTAAATAGACTTAGGAAATTATATTGTAAAAAACATCTTAAGGTGAATGGTTAAAGCTACAGTTAGTCACTTCACAAAATTTAGTAAAAAATACCAATATCACCATTAATAATGGTTTTTCTGATTTAACAAAAAAAAAATCAAAACAGTGAAATCTTATCTCTCTTTCCGCATCACCCATGCAGAAAAGAGATAGTCGTTGCCCAGATTTCCCACCATTTTTCAAACATTCTCAATATGATATCTTCATGAAAAAGTTAAGGTACTGATGTTGGATTAGTTGTTTGAAAAATATGCTGGTTTGTACAACCTTTCATCTTCTCTGTTATTCTTAATTTGTCGTAATGATATGTAGGGGTTGGGCCACTGCACCATATTGTCCTAAAAGGCAAAGATTGTGCACCAAAAAGGAAATTAATCCTCATGTTAATTAATCCACAAGCTACAACGCTGTTAAAAAATGCAAGACGTATGAAGATAGTGAATTATGCTAATAAGCAATTTATATTGGGAGAGACGTAATTCAATTTTATTATTTAATTGAAGATTTCCAATTAAAATAATAATAAATCTATATTTATATATTTATGTATTGATTGGAAGGCTTATGATAATGGTCACTTCTTTCCATTAGATCCCCTTCAGGCCTTTGGGATACCTACTACTTTCTTATATTATATAGTTGGGGCTTGCTACTTGTTGGCATGTTGGAGTAAACAAACTTGATGTGCAGTTGGAGTCTATGGAATAAGAAAGATATTTGATAGCTTGACAAAAGTGGTATATTGATAAAAGTGGTAGAGAAAAGATTAATCTCTCCTACCTTGACAAAACTGGTGGTCAAGATCAACACCTACAAGAACTTTGTTGTGGAATATTATCAAAACTAATAGAAGGATATGAAAGAGTGTACAGTAAGAACCTTGACAAACACGGCCACTGAAACTTGCAACATTATTTGTAGGAAGAGAAAATTATGTTTCTTTTTTCCAAACATGTATGTTAGTATATTACAATTTAATGAATATGTTTTCCTATTATCATATATGGTTTCATACTTTAACAAAACATTCGCCAAGACTTCACAATGTTTTATTATTTAGTGAAAGATTTTCCAAGATCTTACAATATTTTATAATTCAGTGAAAGATTCGCCATGACTTTACAAGATAATATAATCTGGTGATCCAAAAATATATATAGATAGATAGATATATATATATATATATATAGATACATATTATATTATTGATAAAATCGCCTCCCATTTTTCCTATGTATCATGGGGATTCGCCCATTTATTATACATATAAATTTAGGGTGGTTCTTAAAATTTTCCCTGCTGGAGAACCCATGAGAGAGAAATAATAGCATGACTTAGCCAAAAAAACATAATAGAAAGAAACCATGAAAATTATTGTTGTGGCTTAGGTAAACTGGACCGCAATTGTTGTCAGTTTCAATATTGGATGAGGTAGGAATACTCACTATATATGCCTCACAAGCTTCATGCACATGGTATATATGTCCAATGCGACACCACACACTCCACCCCACTACTGGTCTTCCACATGCCACACCCTTCTCCTACACAAGGTTGATCCACATGAACCAACGCTCAGAATTTACACATGTTGTGCATGTCATCACATGCCTCTATAATTGACAATCAATCATAGCCATAACACCCTTTTTATTAGGTTGGTTATTCACAAAACTCCAATATGTTCACACAACATCACTCAAATCTAACAGGACAACGCCCAACTCAAGTAGTGCATAAGACTTCAACGCAACTTTGAACAAATCTACTCTCCAACACTTAATGCAGGACAGATGCAGAGAAAACACAAAATAGAGGTTCACTTTACTTCAACTCGACAACCACTTAACATATCCCTCACGCTCTTCCAACCAATGGGCTTCACACTTGGCTCACACAAGCCACAAGACATTAGTTTTGCTCCTACACCACAGGCCCAACGTTAGCTCCAATAATTCAACGTTGTCCCATGTAGCTACTCTCAACATACAACATATTCTCCATAGGTAGAATGATGCACAATCCCCACACTTGACAATAACACACTTTAGCTTGATCTTCTCAACCAGGTTGACATACCACAAGTTCAATGAACAACTTCACCCATGCATAAAGTGATGGGAAGATGAGAGATGCAACTCTCAAGCGAGGCAAGGCTCAACCTAGAGACTGCCTTCATTGACACTTTCATTCATCCAAAAAAAAAGCAACTACATATATAGGATTACAAAGTGGTTGAGGAGTTTGAAAAACCTCCTCATAAATAGGATCTAAAATCTACACAATCTCAACAAGACACAACAAAGTGCTAATAATAATATAACCTAGAAATTTCTCCATTATTCTAACACTTAAAGAAAACCAACCATCAATCACCGATGTAAATTTGATCTTTCTCAATGCTCTACTTTGCTTCATTCCAAAGGAAAAAGTAAGAAAGTTCACACCATATCCAAGTAAAAAGTTAAATTTTATTTGTAAATATTAAAATTTCAATATAAAACAACTTTAATACAACATTCCCTCGAGTTCACAACCTACTTCATTAACCTTCTGTGAAACCCATTTAGTCAGAAGTTAGATATACAATTTCATTAGAAAGGTTGGGAGGCCAACTTTCATTCATCACTTCTTTAGTTAAGTCCAGGTTATTACAATTTCCATGTTGAATGATTGCGAAGGTCGGCCCAATAAACTAGGGCACAACCGATGTCAGAAAGTCAGAATAGTTGGGGCTGATTTCTCTTGAGCTAGTCTAGGAGTCTCGCTGACTGTCCAAAAATTACAAACAAATAAAGGTCGACTAAGGGACTCTTTTACCATTAAAACTTCTAGCAGTCAAATAAATTAGTGGTGTGTTTCTTTGAGGAAAATAATGCTAAGTATTTGGCGCTTTTGTTCTATTTTGAAGAAATTCTTTCGCAATGGGATTTAACACAGAATTTAGATAAGCTTAATACAAAAAATTGTGCATAACACTCCTATGACCCTATTATTCAAACTCAATCATAAATGAAAACACTCGATTACAGAGAATTTAAAATGCATCAATATAGGGATCATAGAAATAAACATAGATTCTTTGTAACCTTAATACACACCCAAAATCCACCTCGCTTTCTCTAATCAAAATATAAAGAAACAATGAATTCAAAGCACAATTTCATATACATGCGGGAGATAGATTACAAAGGGGATCATTTGATATTCATATAGATTTATTTTGTAAACTTTTAATACACTTTAAAACCCTACATTCATTCCTTAAATACAATCAATAAATACATCAATCCTGCCCAACTAGATCCGAAAGAAAATGATCAAATGAACCAAATTTTAGGCTCAAAACTTGTTGACACCTAATCTTTGAGATTAGGTAAATTGATTTAAATATTGTAAATAAAAAAAATAGAAGGGATTTGGAAGACGAAGAGACATTGGGAGATGAAGCCCAATAGTGTCCTTGTCCATGTATATATTCATGTTCTATCTTAATGAGATATAATTTAATTCATGGAGTTACCTCCTTACCTTACATGGTATTAGAGCCAACCTTTTTTTTAACATTATTCTGACATGTAACTCCTCAAATCCCTTCCATATTATTTTTCTGTGAATTCTCTGCTCACTTAATTCAAAACGCTCTATCTCCTTGCTATTTGTTGCATTGGAGGATGTTATATCATCAGCGTAGAAACTCAACGTAATTGTCAACTAAGGCATATCCATTAACCACAATATATACCAACTTGATAAAAATGGAAGCAGATGTTGTTGCTATGTATATGTGTAATCGGTCTCGCATATCTAATGACCTATTCCTCCTTTAACAGTCCACTGCTTATCTGCAATACAATTGAAGGGTTAACCGTCAACTTCACAATAAATACTAGGAGTGCCTAAACCTGGATTGACCGGAGACTATTACTCATAGTGACTGGTGTTGGAATGTAAGAGGAAATTCATGGTGTTTCGTGGTCATATCAACTATAAGGACTATTTGATGCATTATTTCATGACCTGGCGCAACGGAAGCATGGTATCTCCTCCTTGAAGACAGGTATGCTTTTAAAATTCATTGAAGTTTTTGGTTGGCACATATATGAAGTGTGTGAGTGTATATGCTTTGGTTTTTAAAGAACATGAAGTTTGAATGGAGTATGTTGGTATTATGTATGGAGTATATGAATGGTGAGTGGTGTATATATGAGTCTTTTTTTTAAAGAAGCCATAGTGTATAATAGATAATAAACATATATATTTTCAAGGTCGTACACATGAATAGTTGGTATGTCACATGAGAGTAGGTTGAAATATGTTGAGTTCCTTGGTATGAAAGTATGATGCTATGTATCGTATGCCATATGAATTATAATATGATGGAGATATATTAATGTATTTTTTAATACATCAACTTTTTGTTGCAATTATTCAAATTATTTTGAGGTCAAATCAAATCATATGGTGCATTCACTAATATCCATTTTGGGAGTAGTTCTCAATGGCAAGAAGAACTATCTTGAGTGGTCCCAGAAGATAAAACACACCCTCATTTTCAATGAGTTGTGGAAAGGAGTTTGTGAAGGTGTAGGAGAAAATGCACCTGAAAACCAACTTCAAATAAGGATCTCTCCATTTGGTAAAATAAGAATAGCAAGCTCTATGCCTTGATTGTAGCGTCAATAAATGAAGAGGCGAGTCGCCGTAATTCTCCATTTTCAAATTCCTTTGAATCCCTAAAGAAGTTGAAGGAATTGTATGACTCACACTTTGAACTTGAAGTTGTCCAATTAATGATTAAGATGTTCAGCTTTGAGTTGAAAAATTATGAACCTATTGCTTTAGCATCATAAGTAACATCCATTTTGCATGACATAAAAGCCACTGGTTTTGAAATATATATTCCTCTCATATCTTATGGCAAGGCATTATATCCCACCTATTCACATTATCTTGAGTCATTGCAAGAAAGCGGAAACCTTAAGGAGATTACCTTTGACTCCCTTGAGAAGAGGTTTGCAGAGAGAGAAGGATTTTGGGAAGAAGACAACTCATCAATCTAATGAAGTTGTATGCATTACACAAAAGGAGAAGAATCATGCACAAGATTCTTCTAGAGGAAGAGGAAGGAGGAATTTTAGAGGCAGGGGGGCAGACAGTTCCAAGGAGAAAATTTTGATCTTCATTGTATATGATGCAATAGAGATGGACATCATGCATCCACATGTAAGATGCCTTGGGACATAATTGATTAGGAAAGAAATGAAGGAAACAGTAAAACACCTGACAAAGGGAAAGGTAAAGCACTTGAATCCGCTCATTGTGTTGTGGCACATTGCAACATTGGAGTAACAAAAGACTTATTCAATGCTTCACTTGCTTCATGAAAGGATGATTGGTTTCTTGATTAAGGAGGAACTTGCCACATTACTTTCAAGAGAGATTTATTTGAAGAATTCACTGACAACGTTGATGAAGCAGTATACTTTGCATATAAGTCAAAACTCAAGCCATCAGGGCTTGGCACCATCAAGCTCAAACTGCCTGGTCTTCCAAACTTTCTTCTACATGATGTTCTATACCTCCTGGAGTTGAGGAGAAACTTGTTGTATTTGGTCCAAATCTGCCAGCGAGGAAACTCCATTCATATATTTGATGGCAAGGTCGAGATCAGAAAATCATTAGATCACTCACTTGTCATGACGGGGATAGAAGAAAAAATACTTCTAAAGTTGCAACGAACCTCTGCTCGTGCACAAAAATTTTCATAAATTTATCACTATGATGAAGGTACATTTCCATCAATTCTTTTATGGCATGCTATATTTGGACACTTGAACTATGAAAACCTTTATTTGTTGAAGAAAAATGGTGTTACTAGTTTGCCTACAATTCCTAGGAAACTTAAGCAATGTGACGTTTGTATTCTAAGAAAGAACAACAAACAGTCTCTTCATGATTCTCATTCCAGAGCACATAGAAAACTTGAACTCAGTCATTCTGATTTGTGTGGCCCAATGCTTGTTCCTTCTACAAATGGTAACAAATATATGATGACATTTATTGATGACTATACCAGAATGTGTTGGGTTTATTTATTGAAGAACAAATTTGAAGCTTTTGAAACATTCAAGAACTTTCATGCATGGATTGGAAATGATGAACAATCTCATATTGGCTCTATTTGCATTAATAATGGAAAATAAAACACTTCAAATGATTTTGAAAACCATCTTAGCCAGCATGGGATCAAACATCAAACAATCGTGCCTTATAATCCCCAACAGAATGGAGTAGCTGAAATAATGAACAGGACAATCTTAAATATGGTACGTTCCATGATGTTTTTCAAGAATGTTACTGATGTTTTGGGTTGATGTCATTCTATGTGTTGTGTATATAAAGAATAGGTATCCATCTAATGTTACAAAAAATAAGACTCCTTATGAAATGTGGTATCGCCACATTCCTTCGGTGCGGCATCTCAGGGTTTTTGGTTCCACCTACTATGCCTTGATACCTAAGGAATATAGAAACAAACTTGGAAGGATATAAAAATGTATTTCCTTGGGGTACTCAAATACCTCAAAATCATATTGTCTCTATGATGAAGTGAATAAGAAGTTTATAATATCTATAGATGTGATCTTTCTTGAATCTTCTAAGATTGACAATGTTGTTGAGTGGTAGCTTGATCGCTTGGATAGATTCGGACATGCAAATTCTTTTAAAGAGTTTGATAATGAGATTCCACATCTTGAAGGGGGGATCCCTATACTGGATCAATCTGTGGAATCTTCTTCTGAAGCACTCTCTCCCCCGCATGAAGATCCAAGCATTGATGACACTTTGAGTGATGCGATTGACATAATTGGGAGACTAAATCTTGATTCACCCCAACTCATTCAACTGAGCACCCTGGGCCATCTCAAAAAGGTCCTCAAAAATGGTTGACAAAGACACTTGAAAGTGTTCATCCTAATGGGGTTGGAAAGACGGGAACAAGAATCTCAACTAGAAAGAATGGAGGTGATGTAGACAATCCTGATTCACTGGTTGATATGGATGTTTCTTATGATTGTGAACTGAATTTGTTTATAAATTCTGAATCAACTTCCTTCAAAGAAGTCACTTCTCATAATGAATGGAAAGAAGCGATGCATAAAGAATATGATGCTTTGATAAATAATGGCACATGGAAGCTGGTTGATCCTCCATTGGGAACCAAACCAATAGGTTGCAAGTGGGTCTTCAAGAACAAGTATAAACCAGATGGCTCACTTGACAAGCATAAAGCCAAGCTTGTGGAAAAATTCTTTGCACAAAAGTAAGGGGTTGACTATGAGGAGACTTTTGCCCCCATAGCAAAATGGGCTACCATTCAAACACTCTTTTCCTTGGCAGCTCAGAACGGTTGGAATGTCCATCAAATGGATGTAAAAGCAGCTTTCTTGAATGGAGATCTGAAAGAGAATGTTTTTATGTCCCAACTAGAAGGATTTGTTTTGAAGGGTCACGAACAACAAGTATGCAAGCTTGTAAAATCCTTGTATGGCCTCAAGTAAGCACCACGAGCCTGGTACAAGAAGTTAACTAAGCATCTTCTGAAACTCATCTTGATGATGCAACTTTGTTTATCAAGAAAGTTGGAAAAACAGTTGTATATGTTGTGGTGTTCTTAGATGATCTTCTGATGACAGGGAACAATGAGAGCTACATTGCATCCATAAAGAAGGAATTGAGTAAAGGTTTTGAAATGACATATTTGGGCTATGTTCACTACTATCTTAATATTGAAGTAACTCAACATCTAAAGTTTATATTCCTCTCTCAGAAGAAGTACATTGGAGATCTGTTGAACATGTTTGGCATGGTTGAGTGCAATTCTTTGAATACTCCAATGGAATAGAACTTAAAGCTCACATCCATTGAAGGAAAAGAATTTGAGGATGCAACGAAGTATAAACAACTCGTAGTAAGTCTCAACTACCATACTACTACCAAACCAAACATTTGATTTGTTGTTGGAATCCTCTCTAGGTTTGTGCAAAATCCTTGTAAGGGTCATTGGTCTACTGCAAAAAGAGTTCTAAAGTACTTGAAGGGAACTCAAGACTTTGGACTTAAGTATACACAGGTGGGTGACTTCATCTTGATTGGATATTTTGATTCAGACTTCGATGGAGATAAATAAACTGGGGTATCTAATTCAGGTTATGTTATGAGTCTTGGATCGGGAGGTCTCTCTTGGAGGTCACACAAACAATCAGTTCCAGCAACATATTCCACAAATGAGGCAGAATATGTGGTAGCAGCTGAAGCAACAAAGGAAAATGTGTGGCTCAGGGAAATTATGGAAGATTTACAGGTGAAACAAGTGCATTCAACTCCTCTTTTGATTGATAACACTTTTACAATTAAGTTGGCCAAGAACCCAAAGTTCCATGATCGAATAAAGCACATCAATACAAAATACCATTTGATTTGACATCGTGTTGAGGCCAAAATAATCCACCTACGACATTGTTTCACAAATGAGCGGGTTGCAGACATCGTCACCAAAGCACTCGGAAGGGAAAAGTTTGAAAGATTCAAAATGATGTTTGGACTCACGAACATCCCTTCAAATTAATGAGGGGGGGATGTTGACACCTAATCTTTGGGCTTAGGTAAATTGATGTAAATATTGTAAATAGTAAAATAAAGGGATTAGGAAGATGAAGAGACATTGGGAGATGAAACCCAATAGTCTCCCTCTCCATGTATATATTCATGTTCTATCTTAATGAAATATAATTCAATTCTTGGAGTTACCTCATGGCTTGACAAAACTAACTTTGAGCATCTCCTAACAAAATACATACTACATGACAATCACTAATAGTATTTATCATAACAGTAATCCTAATCTATATTCAACAAAATACACACTTTAAGGAACCAACTCCTCTCATAAAAGGTTTTAACCTTCTGAGTGATTTAAGGTTTATAGGTGCTCCCGCATCATATTCCCAAGGGAAAAAAATCACGATCTCATTGTCATGAGTCTTATACTGCTCAAATCCTCATGGATCCCAAATCTTATGTTGTAGCTTGCCACTTGCCATATTGTCACGTTTTCTCCTTTGTTACTTCCTACAACCTTCCAGGATCCCAAACCTAATTTTTCTTCTATGTGGTCTCATTGTTGCAGTTTTCATCACTAATTATCTACCCATAATTATAGTAATTATTTCTACTCATCCACTTGGGAGTCTTCATCCTCTCACTTTTACTTATTGTTTATTGTTGCTTCTTTGATTTGGACATATTACTCATTGGAAAAATGTTTGGAACTTAGACCAATGGTTTCTTAAAGTTCCAAAATATTTAAAACCCTGTTCCAGGCATCCTCTACCAGCTACTTTGTCCTGTGTTTCTACCATTATCTGTGTTAATATGAAATTTCTTGGAAGGTGTACCAAAAACATCTCACTTAAGCCACTGGTGACAAGTGACCCTAACAACAATTTATGGCTTCTTACACTTTAGATATGCAATAATAAAATGAAAAAAAACCTGCAACAAAAAGACATATGTGATCTAAAACAATAAACAACAATAGATATCCAATGTAATAACCCAATATGGAAAGACTTTTAAATGAATAATAATCTTTATTGATAACACCTGGTGAAGGAGATCTACAAAAGGGTCTGCAAATCCCCCTCCATGGGACGGGTCCTTTGATGTCCTTGATGCTTCAGTAATCGATTCTCTCTCTCAATATGTGAAAAACCCAAAACAATGTGTAGAACTCAAGTGGGAGCTCAAATGCAAGAAGACAATAGTGGTGACAATGATAATGATCATGGTGAAGAATGAATGGAAAACCCTCTTATTTATAACAAAGTATTGGGTTGATCTCGAAAATGGAGAATAATAAAATAATATTGACCAAATCAAGATCTAACCGTTAGGAATATTTTATTATATTTTTTGGAGAGGGAAAAGATATTCAAAATGGTCAAATATCTTTATTTAGAAATAATTAACAAATAAAATGATTTATTAATTATTTCGCGAGGATTAAGAATGGTGTGAAATTGAAATAATTATTAAATAGTGATTTAACAATTATTCCAATAATAGAATTAAGGAATAATAAATAAATAGTGATTTATTTAATTATTCCTAGGTGATTAAGTCAAATGTGACAAAGAATAATTATCAATCAATGGTTTAATAATTATTCCTAAAAAAAATTAAATAAATAATGATTTATTCAATTACCCTCATGGGGTTTTTAATTTTAATCAGAACTAATTTAAAAAAATGGTTTACTAAATTATTTCCCATGGTGAAATTGATTTTACTATGGTAAAATTAATCCTACATGGTGTATTTCAATATGCCTAGTTAGAAATGGTTAGGTGACCATTTTTTGGTGATAATAGATTGCCCCCCAATGTATGAGTGTTAGGAGAAAATCTTATGAATGAAATATGTTGTAGGTTACACTTCCACGAGACACCAAGGGGGAGACAGAGAGAGAGAGAGAGAGAGAGAGAGATATGAAGCAAGGCAAGGAAGGACAAATATGAAGGGGGCGATACCTACTAAAACTATAGAAGTCTCCTTTTATGTTGGGGTACATGATCTCAAATGAGGCGGGGGAGGCATACCCATACCCGTCGAGATAACTTAGTACAAAGAATAATGGTGAGCTCAGCTATGTGGGACTGAGCTAAAAAGTACATGATACATGATATGCTGGCGTCAATGGGCCAAAAAATAATACAATGAATCCCATATACATAACGTGCCTAAAAAGACATAGGCCAAGGTTGAGTACAATAATATATGAGTACATGAGACATAATGCCCCTCAAGCTAACATGGGGAGGGGGGATCACAACCAAAGAAGCCCTGCTACAGAGAAAAGGGCTCTGAATATTGGATCATCTGAAGGAGACATGCATGTTGTGGGAGCTGCAAGCGGTGGAAACTGAACCGATCACATCTGCGGAACTGCATTTGAGGCTCAATCAACATTTGCGGGCACCAGGGCATGTGGCGGGCTACTTGAAGGGCCACCCCCTCATGAGGTTTGGAACATCTCACACACACCCGGGAATCATTGGGACAATTGTCTAGATCACCCAACCATCAAGTGTATGATTCTCAAGAATGCGACAATGAGTTGGTTTCCAGCACGTGAGAAACAACCAATTCAAAGGGAAATGATGATTCCCTTTGCTTGATCTGAGGCACCAAACAAAGACAAAGGTTGGAACAAAGGTACATTGCCCTCTAAACCACACTTCTGGAATAAATGTGTTGAAGTCAACAAAATAGGGCCCGCTAGAGTTAAGGCATTGAGGAATCATTAACAAAGGCACGAGGTATCATAGTAGAGTGATTGATGGACTAAAACCAGGGATGATGATGGAAGGAAACATGATGAGTGGCAGGCAGATTACTTCCCTTGTTAGAGCATAATATGTATGGTTGACCTAGCAACGACTGACTCGATTCCAAAGGGGATGGTCAGTTACTTAGACAAGGGATTTTCAAAGGTGGAGCAGTATAGCTGGAGACCAAATATGAACATGATGGGATGAATGTGACTCAAGGGGACTCAGATAAAACCTCCATATACACAAGGGTGACTCTATGGTGTTGCCACATTGGGGACACCTAGAGGGGACCATAAAAACATGAGTAAATGATGGTTACTCATCATGAAAATCGACATGTGAGTCAACCAATGCGCGGGTAAAGTGGTACCAGAGTATAGATTACTCAAATAAAGAAATTCGATTTTAATAGGTGGCAAAGTGAGACCTAATGGGAAAAATGGATTCTTGGTGAAGTGTCACATTGCTAAAAACCAAGGGAGACCCATTATAGAAATCGATGAGAGCTTTCCAACGGTGTTGGCAGTTTGTCAAACTAAGATACGATGTCGCAATGTGCGAAGGAAAAACTAGTGTTTCTCCTATAAAAGGGCTTCTTGCCCCGAAATCCAATTCATTTTCATAATGATTTTTTGGAGAATTTTGGGATGATGAGAAGGCCCTAAGTATTATGGAGATCATAGTGGAGAATCTGACCATCAGAATCAAGATCTACAAGTTGGAGGTAGGTGGCCTAACCTTACTAATCATTTTTGGTGGATTGGATTTTTAGATTAGGGCTTTAGCGCACTGGGGAAAACCCCTGCTCTTCCTCACAATCGAAGCACACTTTTTGCGCCCTAATATGTGTTTTGGAATGCAAAAACTAGGCCAAGAAGTGCATCCAGCGCATTTTTTAGGGAAAAAATTAAATTCTAGACTGAGAGGAAAAGCATGAAAGGGGGTCTCTGTTGAGCTGAAGCTTTGAAACCATGATGGATGCCTTTGAATATGAACTGAAAAAACATAATGGTATGTTGCAGGTATCACAGAGTTAAAGGTGTCATGGCAAGAAAGATATTTGGAAACTCTTTGTGCTGATATTCAGGGGAACCAAGCAGTTAGAGGGGTTTTGGCACGGTATGGGGTGTTGAAGTTCTTGGAAAACCCATTGATGAGGGTTGGTGAGCCTTTGTTGTTGAGGATTGTGAGCTACTGGGACCCAGATCAGGAGGCCTTTGTAGTACATGGGAACAGAATCGAGATCACGATCTAGGACATATATTTTCTGACAGGATTTCCCCCCTGGGGGTGGTGGGGGAGATACATCTAGTGCTGCCTCATGGGAGGCATATAAGAGAGTTTGTGGATTGTCACTGTGTACCAAGTGTTCATGCAAAGGGAATGGCCACCCAGATCAATTACTTAGAGAGGATTGAGACATGAGCTACGTTTACAACAATCTTGCAGATCTTGGGTAGTCATGCCTTTCATCACATTTCTGGGGGGCAAATGATGCTAGTGGAGAGTGTGTTTGCAAGGTCCTACTATGGGTGGGCCCAGATCATGTTCTCGTCATTGAAACAATAGTTAACACTATGCATGCGGTAGACCAATGATAACTATTCATTTGGTACAATGTTATGCTCGTTCTACTTTGAGAAGATCCTGACCATCCGCCCTCATGTACAGAGATTCCGTGATGGGGACCCACAGGAGCCTAGGATGAGCCATTGGGGAAGCTACTATGATGAGGTGGAGGAGGTGGAGTCAGACGGGTGTTCCGACCCAAGTTTTTTGCACATTGGGACCATATGCAACTGTACATATATGATTATCCATATAGTGGAATGAACTATCAAGGAGATCTTGACTTACCACTTCCACCGGGACGAGCATGGGGTCTAGATGGTAAGTGAAAGTTGTTATATATTTGATGCATTTATAGTTTAAGAAATATGTGTATGTGGTACTGATTTCTAAACTTTGTGGTATGTAGATATAGCATCGGTGAGGCCAACAAGATATACAGGACGAGTCATGGCACTTAGGGCTGTAGATCAGGGAAGTTCTACATCACAACAACGATTACGTAGTGATGCTCTACTGGAGGATCTTCGATGCAGGTTTGACGTGCTACTGACTGGGGTGACAAAGCCCGGGTGGCATGAGTTAGAAGACCAATATACAGGTGAGTGCATTAGTCTTCCCTCAGAGTGGCAAGGTATCATTAGGCACATTGCTATAGCCATTCAGGCAGTTTGAGACCTACGGGCTGGTGGGATGGAGCCATTGGCTCGAGAGCCTCCAGATGATAGTGATTAGGCATAGGGACATGTGGGTCCCCAATTTTTATTTTTTATAACATGCGAATGAGAATGTCAGATGTATTTAGAGTAGTGGACTCCAAACACTATATGTTGGATATTATGATACATAATATAGTTATGCATCTTTTTGTGACTATTATGGTTCACCATTTGTTTATGATATGTATGCCTTCTTATTTATGCATGTGATAAATGCCAATCTAGAATGTTATTTGAAATGGTATCTACATAGTGATTTTTGGCTCTAGGAACATGACTGAATGTAATGGATTCAAATTCACGTGCCAAAAGCTTAACTCGTAGATATTTTCTAAATAGGACAGGATTACGCACATGATAAACGTCGTTCAATTGCATGACAAGTAGCAAGGAATCAAGACAAACATGAAGGTGAAGGATGTGATGATAAAGGGCATCGGCTAACAAATATATCACAACATCATATTTGTCCTAGTTATTGATGACAGATCCAATGCAGACATCATTGGAGTGGACTAACGAATGCAAGGGGGTAAAAATGGCCCAAGTTGCCGAGGCTAGATTCCTGGAGAAGTGACTTGCACCATCAACATAACCGATATGAGGTGTGGATGATGGATCCATCTGAAAGATGCAAGAAGACAATGACTAATATGGTGGGGGATGCAAGCTACCTAAATTCAAGAAAAAGAAAAAATGCACGCATTTCAACGGGAAATTATATGGGTAAAACTTCTTGAGGTAGAGTGCATTGCGAGGGTTAGGAAGGATTTCTCCTTCTGGACCCTCTAAAAGTTATGTCCCTTTCTCCAAACACTTACGAATGATGTAAAATTGTGGCCATAATGGTTCAAATTTCCCATGCCGCAGGACATCATGAGCTTGGTCATAGACTAGAACAAGGTCACCTTCATGGAAGGTATGAGGGTGGAATTTTCGGTCATATTGAGCTTTGGTGCGCTTTTTGGCTGCTTCAATGGTTTGCAATGCAACACAGTGGTCTTCATTGGTGTGTTCAAGCATGATAAGTCGTTGTTCTATAGGTTGGGTGTTTGGGAGGAGTTCAACGGCAAGGTGGAGGGAGGGGATTTCACACTTGATTAGTAAGAATTCCTCCTGTCCAAAAACGAGGTGGAAAGGAGTGAACCCAGTGGCGGTTTTGACAGAAGTTCTATAGGCCCACAAATTAGGGAAGAACATAAGATTCCAGTTGGTCTTGTGTTTGTTCATCGTTCGTTGAAGCATAGTTTTAAGTATTTTGTTGACAGTCTCAACTTGGCCATTGCCTTAGGGGTAGTAAGACAATGAATATTGGTGTTTGAAGCCCAACAGAGACGATTTCTCATGCCATTTATCATCTTAAAAGTGTCAGCCATGGTCGGAGACCAATTATTTCATAACCCCAAATCGAGCAATAACATGGTTAAAGAAAAAGAGGGTTGTAGTAGTTGCAGTGTTATTGAACGTTGGCATGGCTTCAGCCCATTTGGTGAAATAGTCGACGACCACGATAATATACTTATGGTTATTATCATATGGGGGTCGACACTCCATAAATTAAATAGCCCATTTACAGAAAGGACTAACTGCGATGACAAGATGGAGGGGAGAAAGTGGAGCTTGAGCCTTAGGGGCGTATAATTGGCAATTGGTACAGTGTTTGACTGCCTCAATGCAATCGCTAATGAGAAGGACAAAAATAATTGGTGCACATGATTTTATCGATAGTGGCCATTCCGTAGAGGTGACCACCACAAGCGCCATTGTAGCATTGATTAAGAACTTTATTAGCTTCAACATGGGTGAGACAACAACAGAGGATAGTGTTGAGACTGTGAAGATAAATATCATCATCGATGATGAGGTAGCGAGGGGCTTGATGTCAAATACATCGTCAATCATCACGAGTGAGATGGGGGGTGATTTTCTCAGTTTAAAAATAGGTAAGGATGTCTCCATACCAAGCATCATCCAAGGTAATGGCGAAAAAGTGTTCATCTAGAAGACCATTTTACTGACAGATCAAGCACACTAGTGGGAAATTCATAAATGAATTCAGCAAGGGCTAAACCTTTCTTACTCTTGGGTGTGACAAACTTGAGATCAAATTCTTGAAGGATAATGATCCAATGGGCATACTTCTCGTTAATGATCTGTCAACTCAACAGGAAGGCCATGGGGTTGGAATTGGTCACAACTTTGGTGGTACGCGTAAGGATATAATGACGAAGCTTTTGAACAGATAACACAACAACCAATGCCAACTTTTCTTCATGTGAATAGGACATTAGGGGTCCGCTAAGGTTCTTACTGACATAATAGATGACATGCTCATTTTCGGCACCATCTTCTTGGATTAGGACCCCAGCGACCGAATAGGCAACGCAGAGATATACAAGATGAAATCCCTCTCAAAGTCAGGTGGACGGATCAAGGGAGCGGAAGTGAGAGTGTGTTTAAGGGCATCGAAAGACTATTGATCTTAGTCATCCCAAACAAATGGAATGTTAGATCGAAGGAGTCTGAGAAACCCATGCACATTGGTGGCACAGTCAGGGACAAACCTACAAAGGAAGTTGGCTTTGCATTGGATGCTTTGCAACTGGTAAAGGGTACGAGGAGGAGGAAGTTCGAGAATGGCTTGAACTTTTAGAGGGTCAAAATTGATATCATCTTTGGATGCAATGAAGCTCAAAATTCGATCGATGGGAATGTAAAAGACACACTTAAGGGGGTTGAGGTGAATGTTATACTTGTGACATCAAAGGAAGATGGTACAAAAATAATGAATGTGTTGCGACAGAATTTTGGAACAAGCAGTGAGATCTTCTAGATATGCAAGGATAATATGATCTAGGTCGTGGAAAAAATAATACATGGCATTCTTTAAACTGAAAGGCATGACCCTATAAGTGAAATTTTCCCATGGAACAGTGAAGGTGGTTTTAAGTTGATCGGCATAACAGATATGTATATGATTATATCTAGAGAATCCATCCATAAAGGAAAGAACTTCATTCCCTGCACACTTGTCAATGATTTGGTCTATGAACGGTGTGGAAAAGTTGTCTTTGGGGCAAGATTTGTTCAGATCATGAAATTTTGTACAAAAACGAATGGTGCCTTGTTTCTTGAGAACGGGAACAGGATTGGACACCTACGTAGTGTATTCGATAGGATAGATGAAACCAGCCTGCTTGAGCTTATCAATTTCAACTTTGATAGCTTCACGTTTGGAAGGATGGATAGGTCGTTTCTTTTGGCGAACAGGGATGGCATCAGGCCAAATGTCGATGTGATGTTCAATAATGGTGGGATCAAGTCCAGGAATTTCATAATAAGACCAGGCAAAAACATCACAAAATTCTTTGAAAAACTTAGTGTAAGCATCAATTTATTTAAGGGTGCATTGTGCCCCTAAGAGGATATTTTCTTCGATACTTGGTTTATTTGAAATGTTGTTTTTTATGGTAGGGGAAATGTTAGCCATATTTCCTTCTTCAAAAGCATCTGGTGTAGGAATGGGATTTTTAAACAAATTGACTTCACCATGAATGAAGTCTTTTGACTCCATAGCATATTGGTCGTGGGTTTGCTGTAGAAGGAAGTATGCATGATGATAAATATAATCCCAAGGATAGTTAGGGGTGGTCATGGCTTCCATAATGTCTTCATCATAATGGAAGATGGGGGGACTAGAGGAAGAGAGACCAAATGATGAACATGAACTACCTGAGGCATCATCATGAGAGACAAGGTTCACATATGCATCGTCAAGGCTAGAATAAATGTGATATCTATCGATTTTGAGACCAAAGTGTTTGTCAAAGAAAGTTCAACAAAAATCACAATAGGAGACGTCAAGAGAGTCCTAATATATTGATCCCATGGATGACGATAGGTAGAGGATGGCACGGTACTATCTGTCATCTCGACATCAAGGGAAGGGATCACGATGGGTGGTTGACAGACCTCCTTCTTTGGCATAAGAGGGACCAGAACCTGCAAGTAGAGGAGAGGTGGAATCACTACGAGTGAATAATTCACAAAGCACTTGCAGTGTATCACGAAAGTACTAGAGATAGAGACAGTGATGAGAATAAGGGCCATAATTATCACACAAAGCACAGGGGTAATTCATGTGTAATGATCTGTTTTTCTTAGCTGACTTAGCTAAGGTGAAATGGACCTTAGGAATGTTAGAATCAGGAAAGGTATCAGAGACCATATTCTTGATTTGGGGGAGTTCAGGACAATTATTAGTGGCATAACCAACAACATCACACAAAGCACATGCAGAAGTAGGCTTTGGCATGGAGAAGTAGGCTTTGGCAACTTAGGAGGAGTTGGAGTTGGTTGGGGTGCCTTATCTTTGGTTCCATTTTTCTGGGCTTTGCCCCCTTCACGAGATGATTTTACAACAGGAGTAGGTTCCTATTAACGCTGTTGTGGAATTGAAGCAAAGGAAGAGTTAAGAACAACAGGCTAAATCCGAGTCAAAATAGTGCAAGTTTTGAGTTGATTAGGGGGAGTGTTTGTGGAGGGATCAATGTACCATACTAGGATCCCCAAGGTAATATTAGGTAAACTCAATGTATCCATGACAAGTGTAGAAAAAACTCCCATGGGTGGAAATAAGAACAGTATCTGACCAAAAGGGTAATGACCTGGGGGAATGGTTTCTATATGAAAAGGACTAGGAGAGATACTAGTAGAAGGAAGATGACTTTGAGGACTAATACCTGAAGGATGGTTTGAGTTGGGAATAACAGGTTGCGAAGCTGTTGACTGTTGTGAAAGCATACCAGACCGCTTGTGACCACCCTGTGATGCTTGAAGCATGCAAACATTGGACGAGCTAGGTTGAGAAGGGGTAGGGTTTGGACCATAATAAGCACCAAGAAAGATGGAATATTTGTAGACTCTAGGAGAGACATTGGTGAGGAACGAGACAATATTATTTCTAGTCATCAATGAAATAGTGGACTGAGGTGAAGTCTGGGACTTAGGATCATAGTACGTCAGTTGATCGATAGTGATGATCTTTCCATTATGAACGAAGCACATCTTATGAAAATTGCAGATGCGACAGTTGACATAGCATAGGTGTAACTATGATCCAAGAGGATTTTATAATCTAATGGGGAATCAATGACCTCGATGCCAAAAGAGAGTCTTGCCAGAAATAGTGATAGGACAGTTGTGATATAAGCCAAGGAGTTGAGAGGGATGACCGTCCCAAGTACAGAGAGTGATGGTGGAAGGAGATACATCAAGTCAACCAAGTTGCTTCCAAACACTAACAACCATCACAGAAGTGGAGGCAACTTCATTTATGATACATTGTTGAACAGTAGCGTTTCTTATGGAGGCTAATATTTGAAATGCAATGGATGAAGGAAGTGGCTATGTTTCGATTAGTCAGAGTCAAAGAAAATCATACAGTAGAGCTTTCCGTTGGGATGGTCACATCTAGAGGACTTCCAGCGCTGACATGGCAGTAGGAGACTACGCCAAGTCATCTACTATGTTATAGGTATGGGCGTCTTTAGCAAAAGCAATGTTTCGACGTAATGGACCTTTGGGGATATTGGGGATAACCTCGACCTTAGGTGGAGGGACCTATAAGGTACCATTTGACGGCGATAGAGGCTTAGTGGAAACTTGGGGTTGGGACTCAATCGCTGACTTAGCGGATGGCTTTTCATACTGTAACAACCCTGGTGAAAATTTCATGTAATAAATTTTAATAAAGTAAAAATAAGACCACGGGTAAGGAAAACTTATTCCAAGCTGAATGTTGGGAAAATATATCCTAGTGGACATCACTGGATGTGTTTTTTGGCAAAGGCAATAAAAGGAAAAATGGCTTTTTTGGCACATTTATTTAAGAAAATAAAGGAAATTAGGAGAAAGGTAAGGTGAAAGGCCACAGGTTGCATGTGAGGAAGAAATTGAAGGAAAATAATGGAAAATGAAGAAATTAGAGGCCTCATGCATAAAATATTTTTGAGGATCAGTTCATGGCTTTTATCAAGTTCAATTTTGGAGCTCTCTCATTGTTCTCTCTCTCTCTCTGATTCTTGGTCACTTAGAGTTTTCTTGGAGCACTCTAGCTTTGGATCAAGGAAGGAAAAGCAAGCAAAGGGAAATGAAGGAAAGCAAGGATCAAGGAAGGAAAAGCAAGCAAAGGGAAATGAAGGAAAGCAAGGATCAAGGAAGGAAAAGCAGGATCAAGAAACTTCAACAGGAATACTTGCAAGTAACCTTTTGCATGTGTGATTTCCTAGCTAGTTAGGACATGCACGGTATTTTCAGTGGAATGGTATTGTCGGGTCATGACAGTGGATTTCAACCTAGACTAGCCTTTTTTTCAGATGCCATGGTGTGTTTGGATGTTGATCTCGGTTTTGATCTTTGGAATCTCCGGATGGATTTCAGAATTCGGGGCAGAGGTGGTCTCAAGGTTCATTCCCAAAGGCCTAGGAATCCCTTTACTGGTTTTGGTGGGGTACATGGTAAATCCTGAGGGAGTAGTCTCAGGATCCAGGTTTGGATTGTGGTAAATCCTGAGAGACAAGGAAACGGAAAATTCCTCAAGGATAGTGACAGATTCCGGATGGCATTCCAAGTTCTATTTGGTTGTGATCGGAGCACCGGTTTTGGTGTGATCACGGTTTGATGAAGGTGGAGGTGGTTTAACCTCTGTATTCCCTTGGCTGTTCTATGATATCCCACATTCATGCTTGGAATATGGCACGGGGGTGACTGGCCAAAAGAGAGATTTATTTCAACCATGTATATGGTCGGGTGGTACATGGAAGTCCCGAACCTGGTCAAATTTGCCTATGATTAATAAAAGCTAAGTTCTCTTACTTTTGCACTTATTTATATGTGGATTTAATAGTTGTCATATCTATGATATTTATATGGTTTTATGTTGGTTATAAGCATGGTCAAATCACTGGTTCATGTCATGCTTATTTCATATATTTACTTGTAACTGTTAAATGGATGGATGCAATACCTAGTTGATGATGTAGTAGTTCAATGGAGAAGGAGGTAATCCTTCTGGTTATGTTTCATAAGTTGTTTCAGTCATTTATGTCATGTCTTGTATCCTAGACCTTGAGGTTGCATTAATGTCAAGTGTTTGACAAAATGTCAGTCCCAGTTGGGGATGCTCAGGCCTAGTCCTGAGGGTGATTTTTGATTAATCAACATTATTATTATGTTCTTAATGAATTCGCGAATTTACAACAAGTTCTGGGCAGAGTCCGGGATTCTGGGCTAGAAAAGTGGCTTAAATCCCAGGGTCGTTGTTGGGTGATTTAATGGTATGTTAAATCCCTTGTTATTTTAATATGTCAACCTGGGGGTTTCGTAAACTTAGAAGCAAACCAAAATATATGGGACCTCAGATGCAACTGTTGTAGAAGGTTTGTTTAGGATGGAAAGAAAGAAAGGAAATGCATATTACAAATAACTTCTAAAACTAAAAATTTTCTAGTTCAAGATGCAGCAAGCAAGAGAAGAGGCTCCTAACTTAGGAGGTCTTGGTTGTCCTTCCTCACAATACTGTCCCCAAGAAAAGAAACTAAAGTGCAATGGTTGATGATGTGTAGATAGCAAGGGAAGAGGCTCCTAACTTAGGAGATCCAGGTTGTCCTTCCTTACAATTCTATTCCATCATTGTTACCATTGCATTAAAACTAGAGATTCAGAAATAACTCAAACAGGGAAAAGAGGATGAATTTCAGTTATTGTTCGTGATCAGATAGAAGGATAATTTAACTTAAACCCTTGTTTGTCCCTTCATATGCAGATTAGAATTAAACCAAGAATCATCCAGTAAGCATAAGAAATCTTCACACATCTAACTTAACACATGGCCAGAAAATGAATTCACATTAAAGATATTTACAAATATTACAAAAAATGAATATAATAAACATAATGAACTAAATTATCATATGCACAAATATAAACATCATAAAACAAAGTGTACTTGTCTTGGTATGGGGGCCCTCCATTCCTTAACGAGCACACCTAAACAACTATCACATCTTAAGAATCAAACAACACTCATAACTCATGATTTGGAGAAAATGATATTATTCATGCTGAATGAACAATCATAAATATGATGCTAATGATTATCTGACAACTATTAGCTTCCTTTGAAGGATGCTCCTCCTATTTATACATGAATTATGGATATCTACTCAATAAATGTAGATCCCTTAAATATCTACTAGATCCATACTTGTCTCAACTTATCCCTAAATGCTAGATACAAATCCTATGACACATCAATATCTTCAAGATCCTTCTCCTTGGAATATGGTCCACCTCTTGAGTTGAAATTCGAATTTGATCTTGGGAGGCCAAGTAAGACCCTTCTAGAACCTCCAAATAAGCCTACACATGTCACAAAACTCATAACACATATATAGATATATGAAACCATGTTAATTTCCTAGTTTTTAATCATAAATTCACTTTAAATACATAAAATAAATAACTTTGGAAAACAAGGATCCTAACCCATATAATCATGAAGATGGTCACTTGATGTATGGTTTTAGGCTAGATAATTATGAAATGAGGGCTAAATAGTTACGAAATGATGGAAATATGGATGATAATTTTGAGACTCAACATACCCCCCAACTGAAGTTGTTGCATGTCCTCATGCAACTATTGCATTGATTCACTTGTCCAAGAGTTGATTTTTTTGAACTGCTTTGCTTCTTTGTGAGCTTTGACTTGTACAGATTCTTTCCGAACTTTGCTTGATTATATTTTTTTTTCTTTTTGCAAAGTGTAATAGATTTGATTGCAACATATATTTTTTTATGGTTGGTTCTTGTGTGACAACCGAAATTTTTTTAAGCAATGGTTCTTGTGTAACAATGCTTTATTTTCTTTGTTGCATCAAAGTTTTTGAAAACATTTAGAATTTTTTTCAAGTCCTATAATATCTTATCAATGAATTGATAATTTGCAAAGCATATAATATTTTGGAATCATACTGCAAGAATAGTTGGTTGGGAAGTATATGCGAGTTGGAATGAAATGAAAATGTGTGATAATGTATGACATGTGAATATGAAATGATGTATCTTCCCCCAACCTAAAGTTGTGACAATGTGAGAAAGGGAGTAAGGAATTTTCCAAAGTGTTGTAGCAGCTACAACCACCCTCCAAAATTTTTCCTTAGCCTCTTTTGGAGCCTCCCTACCAACCTTCACAATAGCTTTCCTTACTTCGTCAAGTCCTCAAGCTTCAGCGTATTTCTTGCTCAAAGGCAACCTGTCGATCACAGTTTGATATTTTCCCTTCAAAAGTTTCTCACCCAGAGTTGGTCCAGCTGCAGGCTGAATAGCTTCCCAGTGAAATTTGCACATTTCTGGACGGCAACCAGCCATTCCCTCTAGGAATTGTGCAATTCCCTCTGACAGCCTACTGGGCTCCAGGATTGTGCAATCTTGCCAGCCAACCCTCCAAGCAAGAATTGCACAATTTTTCCCTTCAATAGGCAATTTAGCCCAGGATTTGTGCAAATATGAGTAGCAGTCAGCTGATGAGCCTATAAATTGCACAATCCCCTTAGGCAGTTAGCCCAGCTTACAGTCAAAAATGCGCATTTTTCTCCAGCAGTCGAGCAGTCGCTTGCATGTGCAGCTGAGTTGATCGGTTCCCTCCGGGACCGAGCAAAATAGACTTGCATGCATAGGCTACTTCTCCCAAGGCAGCATGCAAAGGAATCCCTTGTTTCAAGGATCTATGTTTAGCAGTTGGAGGTTACATGCAAGGAGTAATTCTGAAACCTCCCTCTAGGTGTCGCTTCCTCCTAGATTTGTTGCATGAGTGTCATAACCTCAATGTTATCAAAACTCATCAACCAGACACTACAGAGCCCATTCCTCACATCAAATTTGTAGCTCTGACATCCCACATCACATCTAGGAGCAGTTGGCACATTCAGCTCAGTTGTTTTAGGGTAAGCTCACTTCCCATGCCTTGTGCTGCATTTCTGTCGCTTTTTGTGTATTCGCTTGTGTGAGTGTTGTTTGCTTGATTTATTTGAATGCCTGCTGTCGTTTATATATATTCTAGCTTGTCCTAGCTCTATTTCAATTTTCGTTGCTATCTCACAGCTGTCGCATGTGTTCCACTAAAAATTGTCACCTTGACATTATGCTCTCTGTGTGAGTTCATTACCACTCATACTTTTCTCCTCTACAAGTCTAAAGCATCAGTTCCTCATATCAAATCTAGAAAATAAGAGAAAAGCTCTCAAAAGTCTTTAAAACTCTGGTTCCGCACTTTCTCTTTGTCTTACCTGCGGTCCCGCACCTAATGGTCATGTCTCCAGCACACCTGACTGCATTGTCTCTGTGTTAAAGGTGCGGACCCCTGTAAAAGTTAAAAAGGCACGAGTATACTCTGAAAAACTCACTTTCAGTTATTTCTAGAAGCTTCTGGAAGGAATCTTGAGGTGGCAAGTTCGCTCTTTTCAGGTTCATGTATCCCATACCTTAAGGAGCTAACCCCTTGATGTGAGGAGCTTATCCCTTTGAAGGAGGATTCTATCCCTTCATAGGTGGACCTGTAACCTCCTCCTCTGCACTATAAAAAGAAGCATTGGGCTGGTTACTTGGGGAGTTAGAAGCTTAATATTTTTTGAGGTGAAATGCTACTGGAACTTAGTCTTCTTTAGTTGAGTTTTTATGAGGAGAGATTACATACCTCTAAGATCTCATTTGGAAGAGTGCAAGACTTGTCAAAGTAAAGGAAATTCCTGTTTCGGACCCCAGGAAGAGCTTGTTCAACATCAAGGCTGAAAAGGTTGTAAGGTTCTTCTACTATTCAAAGTTAATACAAATATATTTGTTTTTCTCAATAAGCTGTTAATTCATGGTTTATTTTATGGATTCCTTGATCACCATAATAGACATGATTTATAATATTTGCTATGCAGGTGCTATTTAATGTTTGCTTGTTTGTGATTGCAGGTCTTCAAAGGTAACTCTTTTGAATGACTAGAGGATGACTACTACGAACAAGCATTGGATCTAAGGTAGGATCTTGACACCTTTGTAGTATTTACTTATAAATCTCATATGTCTAGAGAAAGATAGGTTTTTTGTCCATTTGTTGCTAGACTATCTTCTGATACTAGGGAGATCAGTCTTGTCCGCAAGATCGATTTATTCGTCCAACAAATTGGCAACTCCGCTGGGGAATGAGCTTTTGATTTTTGGTTTTCCTTTGTTTTGACTTGAGAAAATTGTTCTTTTTTCTGGTTTTTGATTGATGTATACTGGCTTGGGTAGCTTTCAAATTCTGGGAGTATTTTTGTTTTTTTTGAAGTTTTCGGGGGACAGCACTTTATCCTTACAGACAGTGTGAGCATCTCCACATTTTTCCTTTAGTAA
Organism: Pinus tabuliformis; assembly: GCA_031772625.1. Classification (NCBI taxonomy): domain Eukaryota; kingdom Viridiplantae; phylum Streptophyta; class Pinopsida; order Pinales; family Pinaceae; genus Pinus; species Pinus tabuliformis. Next base: position 771,827,550 of record CM062816.1, read on the forward strand.
ACAGTGCGGGACCGCACCTGTTACTTCTGGAGCTTGCGGACCCTATTAAATTTTTTTGAAAAACCTAAAATATCTTCTTCTAGTTAAGTTTAGGTTTGATTTAGGATTTTTAGTGTCTACCCAAATCTGTATTTTTCCTGTCAAAAATCTCTTGTGCCTGCTTACGCATCCTCTCCCTCTTGGTCGAGCACCTAAAGGTCCTCTCCTCTCCCTCTCCCTCTCCTTATCAGTCGAGCCCCTGACGGACCTTATGGTCGAGTACCTAAAGGTCCTCTCCTTATCAGTCAAGCCTGCTTACGCATCTTATGGTCGAGCCCCCTAAAGGGACGGAGTCACTCACTATTCATATGGTGAGGGTCCTCTCCTCTCCTCTCCCTAATGGTCGAGCCCCCTAAAGGGTCCTTATCAGTCGAGGCCCCTAAAGGGACGGAGTCACTCACTATTCATATGGTGAGGGTCCTCTCGATGGCGGCCCTCTCCTTATCAGTCGAGCCCCTGACGGACCTTATGGTCGAGTACCTAAAGGTCCGTGAGTTCTAATAGTATTTTTGTTTTGAATGATTTTCTAGAAGTTTTGCATGCTTGGAGTGGTTTTCACTTTGTCTCTGTAGTGACTCAAAGACCAGAAGCTTGAGAAACCTTAGATCACCCTGGTGTCTTTTCGTCTTCTTGAGGAGTCTGACTTGGTTGTGAAATCTATCCTTTGTGAGAAATAGATTTAGTTTTCTTGTTGCAAATCTTTGAACAAACTTTGTTATAAGTTCTAAATTTCATTTTTACAAAAGAAAACATATCTGGATGTTTTTTGACTGGTTTGTTATTTTGTCCAAATGAATCCTTAGTTTATTGAACAACTACGTAAAATGTCCTCAAAAAAGAATTGAAGCTTTTATTCAATTAGATTTTTAAAGTTTTTAGATCTCAAAATTAGTTTTTGTAGTTTTGAGTGTTTCTCTAGAACTTGTAGATCTCTTTTGAAGCAAATTGTTTTTTTTTTTTGTAGTTTCGAGTTTTGAAAAAGGGAAAGGGATTTATTTTGAGCATTAACTATTTGTCTCGTTTTGAGTTCTTATTTAAAAAACAGAAAGATTTTCTTTCCATTTCCATGTTGAGAGAAAGAATTGTTTCTTAAAGAATTACATTCTCAAACACTTTCTTTTAGCTAGAATTTCAATGAAAGAAAAATGAATTGCTTATCATTTTAGGTGCATTTTTTTTAGTGTGTTTGGAGTCGAGTCTTCACACCATCAAAGTTTCATTTCCATACCTATCGACTTAAATAACAACCCATAAAAGCAGCACTTAATTAAAATTGATCTAGTAATCTTTTCTATTTCTAGGGCTCTTATCACCAATATAGCTTACGCTAGTATCTTGGAGTAGCGAGTAATCAACTCTCCAAGATAGTTAAAACAAGCAAGTAGATACATCTTGCTGTAGGAAATAAATCCAATTGTAATTGATACATTCTGGGAAGCTTTTCTTAAAGGAGTCAATCACGAGATCATGTCCGAACCTTTGAGACAATCAATTCTATTTCATTGGGAAAGATAGAAGATTTGAGCGTATTATAAATGGTAAACCTCGGATTGACCATTGTCGAGGAGCCTGGGGTCACTTGTTGGTAAACCTCGGATTGACCATGTCGAGGAGCCTTCAAGGGGATTGAGCTTTGTTACTCTGCCCTTGTGCGTAGATCGGATCGTTGACTGTCCCCCCAGTTGTATTTTTTTACTGTTGGTAACCTTAGCGTCCTTAAACTTAAGATTATTTCCTAAGGTGACGATGAAGGAAAGATCTCACTATACCTCGAGTAGACATCGAATAGGCTCACTTGGACTCTCTGGGGGGTTCTCTTCACTCGAGATGGTTTTGTGAAGAAACTTGTCCCAGTCTGTTTCATTAAGTAGGTTATCGGGGTAATTATTCTAACCACCCTTTCTGTATTAAACTTCTACTAAGTTGGATTTCATCACTAACTAGTGTTTTTAGTATGGGAAGTTACTGTTGTGTGTGGTTTGAACTCTTATATTTTTTTAGGTGTGTGATTCAGCTGCTTGTTTCTTTAGAGACTTTAGGTGTTTTTATTGAAATTTTATTTGTTTGCGTGTGATTAATTAATATTTAGTTGTGGCCGAATTACCGAGACAATCTCGTAGACTTCAAGGGAAACCTCCTAAGTATACACCAAGCCAACTTGAAGGGCTGCGAGCTCTCGTATCACCTAGTGACAGTAGAGTTGGATCACCAGAAGCCAGAGAGTCATCTTTAATTGTTCATCCTGATTATCAAATACAAACAACAGAGTATATTCAAGAGCCAATTTCATTTTCCAAAGTTACTGGTAGTATTTCTCCTTCCAGTGAATTAGCTGAAGAACCTGAAATTTCTGAGCCTGACACTGAACCTGATGTTTTGGAACCATCTTCAGGATTTGTTACTCCAACTTCTAGTGATCCTGGTTCACTTAGGGTAAGAAATATCATTACTCAAAATCTTCCTTCTGGCCTCATTTCTATTGAAGAACTTGGTAGTCCAGACAAAGACATAACTCTTCCCAAAAACCAACAGACTTTAAATCTTAGGGAGCGTGAATCAATATTCTACAGTCCTTTTAGGAGTGACGCTTGGTATTTATCATTGACAAATTTTTTAGAAAACCCGGGTCTTAGTTTTTCACCACCTCGAATTCCTTTTCATCCTACACCAAGAGGTTATTATCCTTCATCGATCATGTCAAGACAGTCATCTATGTTTTCCCAATCACCGAAAACATTTTTATATGGCGGTCCTTCTATTCCTTTGGGGTACCAGTCACTTTCTGGTACTTTTTCAAGAGCAACTCCTCGACTGACTGAACAAGAGTTATCATCTGGTAGTAATGGAACTCAAATGTTGAACGCAAAGCAAATCCTTATGATGTCTGGTAGTATTCCAAATCCTCAACCTCAAGGTAGTCAGTTATCGCCTGGGGGGCAACCCCAAGGTAGTCAGTTACCACCTGGGGGGCAACCCCAAGGTAGTCAGTTACCGCCTAGGGGGCAACCTCAAGGTAGTTAGTTACCACCTAGAGGGATACCTCAAGGTTTTCAACCTTCAGGACAGTACATACCCCAAGGTCAACCCCAGACTCAGTACATACCCCAAGGTCAACCCCAGACTCAGTACATACCCCAAGGTCAACCCCAGATTCAATACGTGCCTCAAGGTTATCAACCTCAAGGTCATTACCCAACTCAAGGTTTCCAACTGCCTTCTGGTCAATCATTTTTACAAGGAGCTAGAAATGTACCGCTTAATTATTAGCCCTACGTTCAACCAGGTTATGGTCGTCCATATGCACAACCTTTTATGGGTCCATACTCTGGAATGAACATGGTGTGGGATCCGTCTCAAACTCAACAGACTATGCAACCTAATGTGCAGTTACTTAATCAACTTGGATAGCCTTTGGTTTCTAGTCCAACCCAGCAACCTGTCCAACCTACTGTTCAAATCCCTGCACCTGGTTTAGTTCAGCAGCCTGAGCCTAGCACATCTCGTACTCCGCCTCAAACCGCTGCAACTACTGCAACTTCTTTTCAATCTACAACACCTATTTTTGGAGTATCTGTAGCTCTGGTTTCTACTATCCTTGCATCAGTGCAAATTCTTCAAGTCTCTGTGCCACAGTCAGGACCTACAGTTCAGACTTTAGTCCAGATGCCTACAGGACAAGCTGGTACAAGTACAATTGCCACAAGTCAACCGCAATTCATCTATCAACCGTACCAGGGAAAATATCAATTTGGTCCTACTGTACAAAAACCCAGTTTATCAGTATCAACCGTATCCTGGCTATACTTATCAACAGCCTCAACAACCCCAGTTTGGTCTGGTTAATCCTGGTTTTCCAGGAGGTTATAACATTCCTAATGAAAATCTGATTCTAGGTTATCCTTGATATCCTCCTCCTGGAATTGGTCTCATTACTCGAGATTTTCGCTACCCTAACCGTCAGTTACCATTTATTGCAACTTTGGATTTACCTGATTTGTCGTGCCTTACGAACGATCCGATTTACTATCTTTCATATTGGCTGCCAATGCCTAGTAAGTTGCCTAGTGATATCCCGAAATTCGAGGGTAAGTCAGGAGAGGATCCATCAAATCACGTTATGACATATCACTTCTGATGTGCATCTAATTCAATCATTGATGATTCAATTCGATTGCGTCTTTTTCAACGAACTCTTATTGGTCTTGCCGCCAAATGGTACATTGAGTTACCACGAGGCTCTTTTAATAATTTCAATCAGTTAGCCACTGCTTTCTTAACTCATTTTCAGTTGCCTGTCAGATACGAAAATGGCACGGAATTGTTAACTTCACTGAAACAATCCACGTCCACATATATTTCTAATCACATTCATGAATGGTGACATAGAAGGCGTTTAGTGAAAGTTTTCATTCTGGATCAAACTTTAGCGAAATGGTTCATTAAATCATTGTTACCCAAAATCACTGAAGATGTAGCTAAGGGAGGAGTTGTCACTGAAGAGAAAGTCATTGCTCAGGCTCAGTACCTTGACGTCGTCTATATGCAGTCAAGTACTTTACATGAAAAAATCCCTGGTCTTCCAAAACACGGTCAACTAACTGTAGCTCCTTCAAGGTCTCATGCCGTTGATGGTATGATTGGTTGAGTTAGTACTAAAAGTAAGAAGAAATCTTCAAAGAATTCTTCTCCTATAATAACTTTACGTGATTCCCTGACAGGATATTCTTCCATTGAAATTTCTGTCGACATCCATGTCGTAGAATCATCTATGACCAAATCCAAATTCGGTAGTAAAAAGAAGGGGAAGAAGAAAAAAAAACAAAATTCAAAAGATAAAACAGATAAAAATGAATCTACTGACAAAAAACAGACACCTCGCTATCCTTGTTTCATTTGCAACGAGGATCATTTTACCAAAGAATGCCCACATCGAGCAGAGGTTTCAAAATTCGTTAAAGGTTCTCAAACGCATGTTGTCTTGAAGGATCCTTTTCCTACTCAAGATAGTAAGATGACTGGTTCTTCCTCGAATGCCTCAGAAGAACCCATTATGATGATGTCTCATGTTAGGATTGTGACGCGATCGGAAGATTATGGTAGTAAAAATCCTGTTGGTGGTAAAGAAGTAGAATCTTCTAATTCAAACACATCAACTACACCTCCTCCTGGTTCCAGTCCACTACAAATCGAGAAACCCAACCCTGACTTAGTAATCAAACCACCTGCAAAACGTGTACTTCGTAAATCAGCTTTCAATCCACATGCAAGAGCTGCTCAGAATTACAACATTGTAGAAGACTTATCTATTTCCCCTTCAGTAATGTCAACTTTGGAAGTGCTGCAATCGTGCCTAGCACAGTGTAAATTACTATTGTCTGCTATAGGAGCTGTCGATATTCAGGATTCGAACCTAATAATCTTCGATTTAGAGAATAGTACACCCCACCTCCCTCATCAAATGGCTTTCCAGATTCCAGTTTTAGTCAAAAACAGACCTTGCTTTCGGACTGTGATTGATGAAGGGGCTTCTACGTGTATTATGTCGATCCAGTGTTGGAAATCGCTTGGTTATCCCACACTCAATCAGTCTTCGACAATTCTAAAGGCTTTTGATGGCCGAGGGTTCCATCCTTTTGGTATTTTGCAGGATTTACCTATAGGGGTCGAAGGAAAAACCATAAAACTAGATGTGGTAGTGGTTGATGCCCCTCTAGATTACAACCTTCTCCTGGGTTGCAGTTGGTCTTATGCTATGACTGTTATTGTTTCATCAGTTTTTCGGCTTATCAAGTTTCCTCATAACGGAAAGATCGTTACAATAGACCAGCTGACTTATTTCTCATCCGACCCAGCCTCTACAGATAGTATTCAGCACATCGGTAAAACGACTATCCCTTACAAGGATGTTGGCGTAGGTTTGATTAAATATTTTGGTTTACTGGGAACTTTTTCCTTCCCTCCTCCTAACGTATCGCCTTCTATTGCAAATATTCATATGATTTCATCGAATACTATTACTTTTGATGATCCTTGGATCGTACCTTCCGATTCTGAGGTGGATTCATTTGATGGCGTGATGCCTTTGAGTCCCTTTGAAATTGCATATCAGGTTGTACAATCGTTTTCTGATTCCTATTCAACCGAAACTGATCTTCACCCTATAATTGCTATCGGTCCTTTCGCAAAGTGGGGTATTGACTTTATTACATGTAACCCTCACTCAACCAGGGAGCATGCGTATATTATTCTAGCGGTAGATTATTTTACTAAGTGGGCCGAGGCAATGCCTACATTTTCAGCAGATGGAAAGACTACTGCAACTTTCATATTCAATCATATAATTGCTAGATTCGGTGTTCCTCAAGCTATTATTACTGATCATGGAAGTCTCTTTCGAAATATCATGATGACTGAACTTACAAATCAACTTGGCCTATGCCACGATAGTTCTGCTCCGTATTACCCGCAGGATAATGGTCTGGTTGAAGCTATCAATAAAGTTTTAGTCACTATGATCAAACGAATCATTGGTATTCATAAGTCAAATTGGCATATCATGCTATTTTCAGCACTTTGGGCATATTGGACCTCAGTGAAAACATCGACTAGTTTCACTCCTTTTCAACTGGTCTACGGTTTGGAAGCAGTGTTACCTATTGAATGCGAAATTTTGTCATTACAATTAGCCATAGAATTACTCTGAGCTACTTCTGAAGAAGAGAAACGTTTTTTTACTTAGCTCGGCTAGATGAGAATTGACGCACTGCTACAATAGCAAATGAGACTCATGCGAAACGAATGAAAGCTCAGTACGACAGAAGTGTTACACCTCATAATTTTTCAGAAGGAGACCTAGTTTTAGTATATGATCAAGCGAATGATAAGCTAGGGGCTGGAAAATTTGTACCTATGTGGCATGGTCCTTACATTGTTAAGCGAAAGCTGGCAAAAGGGGCTTATGAATTGATAGATTTTGACAGTGTCTCTTTGGGTAAACCCAGAAATGGACTTTATCTGAAAAGATATTATGCTTAAATTCTGTGTGGAGATTTTTTGTTAGATTAGTTTCTTTATAGCTGGTGTGTTTTAGATTAGAAAAGTTTGCCTAGTTTAGAGAGTGCTCTTATCATTATTCCTGCTTATCTTGATTTTACTTTTGATATTGCAGATGTCAACGTCTCTTCAAACATACATTAGTTTTGCTGATGGTGCTTGTCGTAGTACACAGAACATTTCTTCCACAGCTTGGGTTATCTATTCACCCTCTGATGAGTTAGTGTCTATGCATGGGGTAAGCCTTGGTCAAACAACGAATAACATTGCAGAGTATAGTGCAGTGATTGAGTTATTATCTGAATCCATCTCATTTGGGATTCGGAGTTTGATTGTTAGGTTGGATTCTAAACTCGTTGTATTACAGCTTAACAGGGCTTATGCCATTATAAATCCGGTGTTATTAAGGTTATTTTTTAGAGTTCATCTCTTGGAACGTGAATTTGATTACATTGAATATCAGCATATTCCAAGACATTTAAATACATTAGCAGATGTTGTTGCTTCTAGTATGATAAATAGACATTTGCAATAATCAAAACAATAAATTTAATAACATTCGATAACATGTTACACGAGATAGTCGGTAATAATGATATATCATAGCATAGAAGTGTGTTTCAAAATATACATCGTCTTCGATCATAGGTTGAAAAACACCTTATGATCGGCAAAAATGATAATACAAAAAGACAAAAATGTCGTGAGTCTACAAAATCGATCATCCTATCCTTGGCGATGATCACGATAAGAAACTACTGCTCGGGCCACCCTACATAGGAACCTCCTAAAAGGTCCTGGGACCCCAATCACATATCTCTGTAACCTAAGTGGAATATCATCTATATCAGTCTCTGGAATATCTAGTGTCAAGCGCTCTAGATGATGCTCCAAGTCGGTTAGGATCTCTGCTGATTGGTCCTGTGGGGCTGGTGCTGCTGCAGCTGGTTGTCTCCTCTCGTAAGGCTAGAGAATGGCTGGTCGTTGTGGACCCACATCTGCATTTAAACTTTTGATTATCAGTTTTGGACGATTTAAAAAAAAAAAAAAAAAAAAAAAAAATTTAAAACTTAGAAAGTGTTGAAAATGGTTTTTACCTGAATCATCCCATTGCTCTCCTGGTGGAAGAATCATGTCTGGGTCGCCGCGGTAATCCATCCCAGCATATGGAAAGTCCTGAATCACAAAAAGTTGGTTGTTCAACCAATGAAAATATTCAGGCAGAAATCGAACAACCTCTGTGCCCTCCTCAGGGTGACGGGCCATCAAAGCAACCCAACGAACCATTCTAGGCTCTCGAGGAAGACCAGCATCAACAGGAATATGTTGCAGGGCTAACATGGGGATCCTCTCTAGAGAAAAGCTGACTACGATAAATCCATATTCGAAGTTTTTCAACTGTCCATTCTTTGCTCTGGTTAGTTGGCCTTTCACATTTGCCAACACAGCCTCGCACGAGTTGTATATGGTGCCTCGAAAACAGTGTACAGCCATATGCATCTGGGATCTAGCAGCCACATGCAATGTTGCACTCTTGCATAGTCTGGTAATAGTGAATGCAATAACTTTAAGCTCAGGATGGCTAATAGTTTTAATATCAATCCGTTTATCCTTGGGGTCTGCTTGATCATCGCAAAACTCCAATCGAGACTAGCGACAGACTGGTCACCTAGCCTAGTCTCGAAAAGAGATAATTGTTCGCCCCTCTTGGACAAAACAGTCAAAAAGTACATGTCCTCCAGCTCGATTTCGAGCTGGTGGCCACCAATCACAAAGCACTGGTCCCGTGTGTTCCATCTATCTACCAAACATGTCAGGAGGTCTACTTGGGCCCTCATGCCCTGTATGGCCCAGAACTTATACAATCTGCATGCTCTCAATGCCTACAATGTGGGCATATCATTCATTGCGACATAATATACATCCTCATGCTCGCATTCTCGCCAAATAAGCATTTTGAATGTCCTACAATGCATAAAAAGACATATTAGAACAAGCTTGTTCGAAAAAATTTGGACAAATTTGGAGAAATTTAGGTTTTAAAATCCATTCCACGGAGTCTACACCCACTGCTTACAAATAGTGTGTAGGTCCGCACAGGTTGTGAGCAATAGGTGTGGACCCACGACTTTTTCTTTATAAAAAAAATCGGGGTCCGCAAGGCCCACGTGTTGCACCTGCGGACCCCCACGAGTGATTTTTTAAACCTATGTTTCCTTTAAAAATAAAATTTAAAGCCTAAAAACGAAATGTAAATGGATGAAATGCAAGTTAAGGAGGACATGGATTACCTGGAGCTGACGATTTTCGATTTCGACGAACGGATTTTCCAGAATCTTCACAAGAACTTTTTTACCCAAAAGCTCTCACTTCTCACTCTGAACTCAAATGGTAAAAATGAAGTTACAAAATCCCTTTTTATAAGTTTTTTCGAATAAATGAATTTTTAATTTATTTATTTTTCACTTTAAAAAGGTAAATTTTTAAAACATTTTTATTTATCTTAAACAAGTATGTGTAATTTTTTGATTTTTTGTGCAGAATATTGGATTTTTCGGGAAAATTGATCAATTTTCAACAAAGAGCATACTTTTATCACTTTTTCGGACTCTTTCAAAAATTTACGAACAAGTGAAACATTGGAGTCCTCTTTAAGCTCTTTTCAGACTCTTGAAAATTGAAAAGATTGTCGAGCACATGATTGTTTGAACTCGTTAAAATAAATGAATAATCATCCCTTCAGTATAAGTTTACCCCTTTTACGGATTGAAGTGGACTATTTATGAAAAAGGCATATATTGACTAATTACGGTCAATAGAGTCCTCTTTAAACCCTTTTCAGACTCGTTAAATATGAAAATATTTTCGAGCACTTGTCTTTTCCAGCTCGTTAAAGTATTGGAAATGTCATCCCTCCTGCATTGTTTTATCCTTTTTTGGACCCGAGGGATTATTTTACGAAAAAATACCCCCATGCAGTTTTCTTAAGTTTTTCTTCTGACTCCCTAAAATTGAGAAACACCGAGTTTTTCCTATACTAGACTCATTAGAATTTAACAGTAAAGGACCTGTTCAATTTTAAACAGGAATGAACCACTCCTTCTTAGGGTTCGAATTTTAAACTAAGTTGGACTCATCCGAAGGATGAGCTTATAAACAAGCAAATGTTATCCTCTTCAAGCTTGTCAAAAATAAAGAGGTACTTGCCAGAAATGGTGGGGGAAAAGAGAGAAAAATGAACCTGTTTGTTACACTTTGTCTTTTAAAAAGAGTCATCAACCACTCTTGAACACGACACTTTTTGTTCACCTGGGTTGGGAAAATCCTTTGCCTAACAGTTAATCAAACCACATTGAAAGTCTTCAGCCGGTTTCTGCGTATTAGCTTTGGGTAAATTGTCACCAAGGCATCTGTAGTGTCGTTATGTGTTCAAGAGAACAGTTCAAACAAACCATTCATCTGCAATATATTTGTCATCCATTTTGACCATCCCTGAGTCAATCCTTGCCAATATATTTCTTCAAAACTTGATCTATGATTTCGTGTTGTGGACTTGCCTACGACGGATCGCTTTCTATCGACTTTAGCTCATTATCTAGGAAGTTGATCTAGAAATCGTCAGTGCCTTGAAAATTGCATGCCCTAATGGCAGGTTTCTCACCTTCAATGATAGGTTGCATCATTGACCTTCGATCGAAGGATTCTATGACATGTTCGACTTCAGCTCATTTATTCACATTTCATGGATTGTACTGAGTACTTTGAGAGCCATTGACATTACTAGTGGTTTCTCTCACACTTGTTAACAATCCACATCATTGACTGGTAATCAAGTGGTTTCTACCATGTTCGACTTCGACACATTCATTCACATGGATAGAATCGTACTAGTTCAGGAAGCGGAAATCAAGACCCTGGATCTAGTTTCTACCATCTAGGCTGTGAGGAATTTTGTTATTCATTATACAGTGGACTATTCATAAACAGATGGTTGCGTCCATACTGTGTCTACACATGTCTATACTCTTCATGTATTACAAAATCATTCCTGTATCAGAACAATTTAGTCAGTTTTCGACTCAGTTTTGATTTGAGTATGGGAATGCCTACCTCAACGATGATATGTCTACCTATATATATTTTGCATTGAATGTTTTTACACGTTCCGACTGGGGTGTCCACAAGATGATCCTTGAAATGATAAAGTACTTCACTCTTCATAAATGACAGACTCTATCTTCATCTATTACAGACTTCACACTTTAGGGGGCAATCTGTTGCACTAAAAATTGTCACCTTGACATTATGTTATCTGTGTGAGTTCATTACCACTCATACTTTCCTCCTCTGCAAGTCTAAAGCATCAGTTCCTCATATCAAGTCTAGAAAATAAGAGAAAAGCTCTCAAAAGTCTTTAAAACTCTGGTTCCGCACTTTCTCTTTATCTTACCTGTGGTCCCGCACCTAATGGTCATGTCTCCTGCACACCTGACCACACTGTCTCTGTGTTAAAGGTGCGGACCCCTGTAAAAGTTAAAAAGGCGCGAGTATACTCTAAAAAACTCACTTTCAGTTATTTCTAGAAGCTTTTGGAAGGAATCTTGAGGTGGCAAGTTCGCTCTTTTAAGGTTCATGTATCCCATACCTTAAGGAGCTAACCCCTTGATGTGAGGAGCTTATCCCTTTGAAGGAGGATTCTATCCCTTCATAGGTGGACCTGTAACCTCCTCCTCTGCACTATAAAAAGAAGCATTGGGCTGGTTACTTGGGGAGTTAGAAGCTTAATATTTTTTGAGGTGAAATGCTGCTGGAACTTAGTCTTCTTTAGTTGAGTTTTTATGAGGAGAGATTACATACCTCTAAGATCTCATTTGGAAGAGTGCAAGACTTGTCAAAGTAAAGGAAATTCCTGTTTCGGACCCTAGGAAGAGCTTGTTCAACATCAAGGCTAAAAAGGTTGTAAGTTTCTTCTATTATTCAAAGTTAATACAAATATATATTTTTTTCTCAATAAGCTATTAATTCATGGTTTATTTTATGGATTCCTTGATCACCATAATAGACATGGTTTATAATATTTGCTATGCAGGTGCTATATAATGTTTGCTTGTTTATGATTGCAGGCCTTCAAAGGTAACTCTTTCGAATGACTAGAGGATGACTACTACGAACAAGCATTGGATCTAAGGTAGGATCTTGACACCTTTGTAGTATTTACTTATAAATAACATATGTCTAGAGAAAGATAGGTTTGTTTGTCCATTTGTTGCTAGACTATCTTTTGCTACTAGGGAGATCGATCTTGTCCGCAAGATCGATTTATCCGGCCAACAGCATGCATGAAATTTTTTTGCACGGATGTTCGCCCAACTATCGAACGGCCTCACCCACATGCATGTTGATATGTTTGCTCCATCCTCCATTCATGTGTTGCATGCACTGTTTATCACTTCTGATATCACTTAGTGTCACCATGCATTTCATCGACTTGCTTTCAATTTCCCATCGGCAAGTCGGGCCAACCTTGGCCTACTCTCTGCCTTCACCAAGGCTGCATTGTGCAATATGGAGAAGGAAGGCTCACCTTCCTCTCCAGATTTGCGAATCTGGCCCAACACTGGCCTCCTGGACTGAATTGCGCATTTTTGGAGGTCAATGGCTGCTTCACCCAAAAATTTGCGCAAATCTGTCCTTGGGCCAATAGTCTTTCCTAGTTGGAATCGCACATTCTGCAACCCCAACAGCCAACTGCCCCACTGGATTGTGCATTTTGTAGTTCCAGCAGTCAGTTAGTCTCCTAGTAGCGCAGACTGTGCCTTGTGCAGTCTTGGCAGTCGGTCTCCTGACCTCCCGACCGAAATTGCGTAACCTTCACGATCATTCACCCAGGTATGTTGCAGGTCAGTTCCCATGTTCATTTTCATTTTCGACTAACAGATTTCTTGCTATGAGTGTTGCCATGTCTCCATGTATCATAGGTGTTCATCTGCCTCTCAGCAGTACAAGTATAATGGTTTCCAAGAGAGCAGAGACGAAGACATCATTCAGAGCACACTTGGGGATGCAGTCGATCAAGTGTCCATGGGCTTACCTACTCACGAAGACATCAAGTTGTTCATGGACAAGGACATCAAGTAGCAACATCATAGCATGTAGCATCCTGAACAATATCTAAAGGCTACATACCGAATGCAGCGAACACAGCGGATGCAAGAGGAAGTTTGTTGACAACATAGAGGCGGAGCAAAGTTGCAAGATCAAGCAAAACCACTGATAATGAAAGCAACTTTGGAGACTCAGATTATGAAGTGATGGCACGACATGAAGATCGCGCAAAGGTAAAAGATGGAACAAAGAAGGAGTTGCATGTGCTGAATCAGCAACTCAAGAAGAACATGAAGCTGCACAGACTCTCCATGAGTTGCAGCAGGAACATGAATAGCAGTGGGTGCAACATGCACTCACGGATGAAACTGTGCCAGTACAAGTTAAGGATCCATCCCAGCAGCTGACACAGAGCAAACATGGTGAGCAATGTTGTTGATCACATGCAAAGGATCCAGCAGCATGCATGTCGTTGAGCGCACGCATGCAATCCAACCCATTCAGTACACTCACCAAGGCGAATACAAGAAACAAGTCCAACTGGGACTGAACATGCACTTCGGCAAGTTGATGGGCATAACCACCAACACACACTTGAAGATCAGCACGGACACTATGCATCAGTGTGTTGTCGGTTCAACCATACCAAGAAGACCATGTGCATGTTAGCATATGAGTTGGATGAAGAGGCTGAAAAAATGCACCGGTTGCAATGGAGGCAAGAGTTCGCTTCAACAAGGTGTCACCATGAGGTGCATGCACACCATCACGGACGACCAAGCTTGGCATCAGCTCACCAACTTCACCATCATGAGCATGTCAAAGAGTTGGTCTCACCACAGTGGACTGAGTGTCAGTGATGTCTTGCAAGGCTTGCACAAGCCATGTTGTCTCACATGAGTACATGTGCATTGTAATGTTGAGTCATGTGAAGTGTAATTCAAGTGTGAACAATTGGATGGAACAGTCATAGAGTAGGCGAAGAGTCATGAGGGTAGTTGAACTGACACAAAGGAGAATGTCAAGGGCCACCCCACCTTTTGCTATAAATAATCCCTCATAACTCATTGTATAGGCTTTTGTTCATCCAAGCTTCTACTAAGACTATCTTGAAGAAGGCTTTGACAGTATTGTAATGTGCCTTGGCTTCTCCACTTCACGGAGCTAGTACATCTCTTTGGAGGAGCAGGCAGATGTGGCTGTAACGTTCTACTGATAGGGCTAGCAGGTTTACATGGTGTGTTGTATGATTGTGACTTACACTTCTTCCTATAATAAAATCCAGCACATTTTCGTGCATATGTTGTTATTGTAGTTGGACTGCTCCAGTTGCCTTAATGATATATGTTGTTTAACTTACGTACTTGTATATGAACTAATTCACATTCAATTATATGAATCTTGTTTTTAATGTGTTTCACATGTTGTTAATGTTGTCACCGTCTATGTCGATTGATCTACCAGACATCAAACATACCTTTCTCTGAACCTTGTTGTATTAACTGGCACACTTGTCTCGGACTGATCTATGAGTGTTGTTCGTATTATCTTACCTTGTATGTTGGGACTGCTGCATCCGTGTCGACTGCTCTGCCGAAAGCTATGCATGTCCTTTGTGTTGTGTTTTCGTAGCTGAGTTGGGACTGATCCCTTTCAACCTGGAGCTCACCTTCACCTTCCTTCCCCTTTGAAGTGTTGGAACCTCTCATACTCATTCCTTGACTCACTGTATCAGTCACACCCTTGCTACTAACAGAGCTATCTTACTTTCCTCTGTGCGACATTGCGGACAAGGAATTACCTTAAGACCCACTGCTGGGACTCCTACACCAAACGGTCTGAGGTCTAATTGGGACTTCTTACCGTGGAGATCCCCTTGACATGTTGGTGGGTCTAGCACCGTCAACATTTATGGTGCTAGAAGGAGGGCCTGATGACAAGCAATCTCCTCTCATCCAGTTTTGAACCTTTGCATATCTTTCATGGAGTCTTGCATTCTTCTTCCCCTGAGGTGTTTTTTGAATCATGAAGATGTCTCCATCTCGGGGAAGCTTTTCAATCTCTTGTCCACTCACACGTATGATGGTGAAGGTGAAGTGGCCTGGCTTGAGAACTTACATAACTTCCTTTCCATGATTTATGAGGAAGATGAGTTTACTGACGAACAGGTTGGTCTGTTGCTTGCATTCACACTTCGTGAATCCCCATTTCATTGGGTGCTCAGCTTACCGGCTAACACCGTGCACTCATGTGAGCACTTATGTGATCTTATTGAAGAAACGTTCCATCATTTTGATCCATACCATCTTGACCACAAACTCTTACAGCGATGGAGGGCTCTGCATGAATCCGTTATTGATTTTTGGCAACGCTTCTGTGACTTATAGTTTCAAGCTCCAAAGAGCCAGATGAAGTTCGCTTATCTTTGGGACCGGTTTGAGTATTATCTTAAGAAATCTGCCTATCCCAAGATAAAGCTTGATGTCAAACCTCGCTCAACCTTCTTTGTTGATGGAACTGCGCAATCCCATGCGGGAGCAGGCACTGTCTCAACGGACTGTCCACCTCCTTTTCATTCAACAATTCCACCATCACCCAGTGATGTTGAGGATCATGTTTTCACATTTGTTCATTCTTCACACCCTCCCAACATCACTCCATTCAATTTTTGCACATAGTTGGTTGTTAGTCCTTCGAGTGCCGATATGTATTATTTTCTTCGACCTCCATCTTCACACCCAGGTGTTCCTCCAGATGATGTTGTCTTGTGTTCATCCATTCCGGACTCTTCACTTGTTGTGAACAAGGAACAACCCACTAATGGAGTTAATGTTGCACAACCAACATGCGCTGTCATTCATGAAGAGTATGAGTGGGAGCTTGAACATCAACAGTCGGCGAAGGATGACTCCCTTCTGTTCGAGCCCCCTCCGTCCTTTCCTAGCTTCTTTGGTGAACCTGCCATCCATGATTTTACATGTGTGTCTTCATCCACGGATGCACCCATTGTTGATCACTCGTAGGGCTCACCAGATGCTAGTCCATCATTCAACAACGGAGAGGATAAGTTATTCATTAAAGATCCACTTGATCCTTCATTTGTCTTTTTCAGAAACACAGAGGATGAGTTCGTTCGTTTTTCATCTACCCCTCTGTTTGATTCATTTGATCATGAGGATGCCGAAGAATTCATTGATTTTCCTGATCATGGCAGTCGTGATCCATTTGCTTCCATTTTTTATCACGATCATGAATCTATCGCAATTGATCTTTCGAAGCCACCAGTTTATGATGATCTACCTGATGATGAAGTTGAGACACCCAAGACTGTCAAGGCACTTCAGCCCGAGCTGATGGTTATGTCAGGTCCTCGCTCTCTTGGGGTTAGCCTCACTTCCAATCATGAAATTGTTCAATCACCCAAGGCTCCTCATCACTCATCTGTATGCATTGAAGAACCATCTCACGCACAGATCACACTTCCTCCACTTGAAATGCACGATCCCATTGCTCATGCATTGTTGGAGTCTTACATTGCAAGCACTCGTGCGCGACGCGAGTTATCTTTGTTTCTTTCGTTTGCTTGCATGTCTCAATCAAGAGTGTGCTTTTGCTTCAAAGTTGCACATAGTGTCACACAAAACCATGATAAGTCCACAGACTGTCCGCCATGCACATGCACTCACTTATGTCCCATGGGAACTTTGAAATATGAACTGTGGTTGTCTTCACTGTCATATCTTTCTTGTATGCTAGTCTACACAATTGGGTTACTCGTGGACCAAGCCTTCACCAACAGGGGTCTACCAATGCGTCGGTGGTTGCACTAGAAGTATCACTTCACATGATCAGGCCCATGCACTATTAGTGTAGGAGTAGGAGTAGTGTTTGCTATCAGTCGTTTTCTTACATGCTTTGTTTGCTTGTTTGTTTGCCTGCTTGTTTTTTTACTTGCTTTGCTTTCATTTTTTCTTCTGCTCTTGCTTTGCTTTGTTGATTTCTATTTCGTTTGCTTGTTTCGTTCGTAGCTTAGTTTGCATGAAACCATATGTGACTCATGAAACCAGTTGGGTAAAGTACAAGAGGATTTGTACAAATATCACTACTTGGTTATCTGTCTTCTTGCCTCTATATGATGAACTTGTTACTCTTAGTCCATGATACGTCGAAGGAAAATACGTACTCTTTGAAGTGAACCTTGGTGTAAACACAACACTTGCGTGCTAACTAATGTCACCTTCTCTAGTCAATTGTTTTTGGGTTAACCCTTGTCAGCTCAGTTAAGTAGAGTAAGGTGAGGGAGAAAACCTTAACAGGCACGTCAGAGATATAATAAACTAATTCTCTACTGGAACAACCTCCTATGCTCTCAATAAGTCGGGATCCCTCTTCCACCTCTGAAATGAATAAGTGTTATGCATAGTGAAAATGAAAAATAAAATAAAAAATTATGAAAAGCCAAAAAATTAAAAATTAAAAATGAATAAGCCGAAAGAAGAGAAAGGCTTCCTACACAAGGAGGTGATGAAAGAAACTCCGTCGGGGTACTGACCAGGCTCGCTGGTAGCGGAGAAATTCTTGTGTTCCTATGTGACTCCACCGAGGTACTGTCCAGGCCTACTGGCAGTGGAGCAACACCAAAGATGAAATTAAGACTCTGACGACTATACTGCTTCTGCACTTATATACCCCTCAACCCCAATCGAAACAACTGTGTTGCCTTGGCTTGGAATGTGTGTCAATCGACCAAGAGTCTGGCAGATGCTACATCTTACATCAAGCTAGTGTGAAGCCAAGATGAGCTAAGAATTGAACAATACTTCCGGAGGTTTTAGACTTGCTTTTCACGAACAAGGTCTATGTAGAGAGCTGGAGTTCTACCAGTGTGTCACCAAGTGTTGTAGCAACTACAACCACCCTCCAAAATTTTTCCTTAGCCTGTTTTGGAGCCTCCCTACCAACCTTCACAATAGCTTGCCTTGCTTCATCAAGTCCTCAAGCTTTAGTGTCTTTCTTGCTCAAAGGCAGCCTGTCGATCACAGTTTGATCTTTTCCCTTCACAAGCTGCTCACCCAGACTTGGTCCAGCTACAAGCTAAGCAGCTTCCCAGTGAAATTTGTGCATTTCTTAAGGCAAACCAACCATTCCCTCCAGGAATTGCGTAATTCCCTCTGACAGCCTGCTGGGCTCCAGGATTGCAAAATCTTGCCAGCCAACCCTCCCAGTAGGAATTGCACAAATTTTCCCATCAACAGGCAATTCAGCCCAAGATTTGTGCAAATCTGGACAACAGTCAGCTGTTAGGCCCAGAAATTGCACAATCCCCTTGGGCAGTGTACCCAGCTTACAGTCAGAAATGCGGAATTTTCTCCAGCAATGGAGCAGTCGCTTGCATGTGCAGTTGAGTTGACCGGTTCCCTCCGAGACTGAACAAAACGGACTTTCATGCATAGGTTTCTTCTCCCAAGGCAACATGCAAAGGCATCCCTTGTTTCAGGGATCTATGTTTAGCAGTTGGAGGTTACATGCAAGGAGTAATTTTGAAACCTCCCTCCAAGTGTCGCTTCCTCCTAGATTTGTGGCATGAGCATCATAACCTCGATGTTATCAAAACTCATCAACCGAACATTACAGAGCCCATTCCTCACATTAACCTTGTAGCTCTAACATCCCACATCACATCTAGGAGCAGTTGGCACATTCAGCTTAGTTGTTTTGGGGTAAGCTCGCTTCCCATGCCTTGTGCTACATTTCTGTCGCTTTTTGTGTATTCTCTTGTGTGAGTGTTGTTTGCTTGATTTATTTGAACACCTGCTGCCGTTTATATATATTCTAGCTTATCTTAGCTCTGTTTCAATTTTCGTTGCAATCTCACTGTTGTCACATGCATGAAACTATTTTGCACGGACGTTCACCCAACCGGCGAACGACCTCACTCACAGTCATGTTGATCTGTTTTCTCAATCCTCCATCCATGTTTTTCATGCACTATTTATCACTTCTACTATCACTTAGTGTCACCATGCATTTCAACGACTTACTTGCTTTCAGTTGCCTGTCAGCGAGTCGGGCCATCCTTGGCCCGGTATCTGCCTTCACCAAGGCTGCATTACGCAATCTGGAGAAAGAAAGTTCACCTTCCTCTCCATATTTTTGCAATTTGGCCTCCTGGATTGAATTGCACATTTCTGGAGGTCAGTGGCTACTTGGCCCAAAAATTTGCGCAAATCTGTCCTTGGGCCAGTAGTCTTTCCCAGCTGGAATCGCGCATTCCGCAACCCCAGCAGCCAACTGCCAACTAGATTGTGCATTTTGTAGTTTTAGCAATCAGTTAGTCTCCCATCAGCCCGAACTGTGCCTTGTGCAGTCTTGGCAGTTGGTCTCCCGACCTCCCGGCCAAAATTGTGCAACCTTCACGATCATTCACCCAGGTATGTTGCAGGTCAGTTCTCATGTTCATTTTGGTTTTTGACTGACAGATTTCTTGCTATGAGTGTTTCCATGTCTCCAGGTATCATAGGTGTTCATCTACCTCTCAGCAATACAGGTACAATGGTTTCCAAGAGAGCAGAGACAAAGACACCGTTCAGAGCACACTTGGGGATGCAGTCGATCAAGTGTCCATGGGCTTACCTACTCATGAAGACATCAAGTTGTTCATGGACAAGGACATCAAGCAGTAGCATCACAGCGAGCAACATCATGAATAGCAGCTGAAGGCAACATACCGAATGCAGTGAACGCAATGAATGCAGCGGATGCAAGAGGAAGGTTGTTGACAACATAGAGGCGGAGAAAAGTTACAAGATCAAGCAGATCCACTGATAATGAAAGCAACTTTGGAGACTTAGACTATGAAGTGACGACACGACATGAAGATCATGCGAAGGCAGAAGATGGAACAAATAAGGAGTTGCATGTGCTGAAGCAGCAACTCAGGAAGAACATGAAGCTGCACAGATTGTCCGTGAGTTGCAGCAGGAACATGAACAGTAGTGGGCGCAACATGCACTCACGGATGAAACTACACCAGTACAAGTTAAGGATCCATCCCAGTAGTGGACACAGAGCAAACATGGTGAGAAGTGTTGTTGATCGCATGCAAAGGATCCAGCAGCATGCATGTCGTTGAGTGCACACATGCAATCCAACCCATTCAACACACTCACCAAGGCGAAGACAAGAAACAAGTCCAACTGGGGTTGAACATGCACTTCGGCAAGTTGATGCGCATGACCACCAACACACACTTGAAGATCGGCACAAACACTATGCATCAGTGTGTTGTCGGTTCAATCATACCAAGAAGACCATGCGCATGTTAGCAGACGAGTTGGATGAAGAGGTCGAACCAATGCACCAGTTTCAACAGAGGCAAGAGTTCTCTTCAGCAAGATGTCACCATGAGGTGCATGCACACCATCACGAATGACCA
Organism: Pinus tabuliformis; assembly: GCA_031772625.1. Classification (NCBI taxonomy): domain Eukaryota; kingdom Viridiplantae; phylum Streptophyta; class Pinopsida; order Pinales; family Pinaceae; genus Pinus; species Pinus tabuliformis. Next base: position 771,848,182 of record CM062816.1, read on the forward strand.
AGCTTGGCATTAGCTCACCAGCTTCATCATCACTAACATGTCAAAGAGTTGGTCTCACCATAGCGGACCGAGTGTCAATGATGTCTTTCATGGCTTACTCAAGCCATATTGTCTCACATGAGTACATGTGCATTGTAATGTTGAGTCATGTCAAGTGTCAACAGTTGGATGTAACAGTCATAGAGTAGGTGAAGAGTCATGAGGGTAGTTGAATTGACACAAAGGGGAATATCAAGGGTCACCCCACCCTTTGCTATAATAGTCCCTCATAACTCATTGTATAGGCTTTTGGTCAGCCAAGCTTCTACTAAAACTATCTTGAAGAAGGCTTGGACAGTATTGTAACGCGCCTTGGATTCTCCACTGCACAGAGCTAGTACATCTCTTTGGAGGAGCAGGCGGATGCGGTTGTAATGTTCTACTGATAGGGCTAACAGGTTTACATGGTGTATTGTATGATTATGACTTACACTTCTTTATATAATAAGAGCCAGCACATTTTCATGCATATGTTGTTATTGTAGTTGGACTGCTTTGGTTGCCTTAATGATATATGTTGTTTAACTTACGTACTTGTATATGAACTGATTCACATGCAATTATATGATTTTTTTTGTTAATGTGTTGCATATGTTGTTAATGTTGTCACCGTCTGTGTCGACTGCTCTGCTGGACATCAGACAGACCTTTCTCTAAACCGTGTTATATCAACCGTCACACTCGTCTCGGATTGATCCATGAATGTTGTTTGTGTTATCTTACCTCGTATGTTGGGACTGTCGCACCCCTGTCAACTGCTCTGCCAGAAGTTGTGCATGCCCTTCGTGTTGTGTGTTCCTAGCCGACTTGGGACTGATCCCTTTCAACCTGGAACTCACCTTCACCTTCCTTCCCCTTTGAAGTTTTGGAACCTCTCATATTCATTCCTTAACTCACTACATCAGTCACACCCTTGCTACTGACAGAGTTATCTTACCTGCCTCTGTGCGACATCGTGGTTAAGGCATTACCTTACGACCCATTTCTTGGACTCCTACACCAAACGGTCTGAGGTCTAATTAGGACTTCTTACCGGGGAGATACCCTTGACATGCTGGCGGGTCCAGCACCGTCAACATAAAGTTACAATTTTAGCATTCTAAGGAATTATATGAGTAAAAATTAGAAAACCACATACCTTCATTTACCTTCAATGTGGATGAGTTGTGAAAACTGAAGAGTGTGGTTACTGATGGTGTTTGATCATGGAGTATGTAAACAAAGGAATTTGATCTGGTTCTTTGTTTTCTTTCTACTGATGACAATATTGGGATCCTTATTGTTGTTGCTACAAATTGATTCCTACTGCAAACTGCTGAAATGATGTAGTCTTCAATCATTAGAAAACCTGGTGGTACAATTCTAGTCATGCGAATAAATGTGTCGATGTCGAGCATGAAGAGAAGTCATTGGATTACCGACCATTGATGAATTTCATTAACCAATGCGAGGAAAACTCACCATTAATGTCAATGAGTGCCAAGGTACCCAAGTACATCTTGCGAAGTGCGAATATATGAGCTGATGTTGAGCCACTTGCAAGATCTAACGATCAAGGGACATTGGTGTAATCCCATGATTATAAGCAAGAGAACTTGTCATTAATGCATACAAGTCTCAAGGTACTAATAATGACTCTAGTCTTGAACCTAGATAATGTGCTGATGTCGATAGGCCAAGACTTGTTAGAAGGGGGGCCTTAAGGAATCCTCCATCATCTAACTCGAGCATGAAATAATAATTTTGAAGGATTATGGATGAGAAATTTTGCAGTGGATCAAGGTTTATTTGGAAAAATGAAAAGGAAATGGAATGAATCAGCTTTGTAGAGGAGCTGAATGTTTTTATTGGTGGGTTACAAGTTAGTGAAAGCAAGGTAGGAAAATGACTGTGAAAGAAAATGAGCAGTGAAGGAAAATGAGACGAGGATTTTATTGACTCACTAAGTAGAAATGAGAAGGGAAATGAGATAAAGTTTTTTTTTATTGAAGGAGGAGGAATGCAATGGTGAGACTGGCATCTGAAAGCTCTCAAGTGTTGGATCTGATCTGACATCATATGCTCATGCTTTGATGTTTCATCTTTGATGTTTCTTTGATCATGTTCTTGTGAAATAAATGTGGTCTTTGAGAGAGACATTGTTTGGTTATGGTCATCTATTCTTCCTCGTGGAACCTGCAAAAAAAAACTAGTACTTCTTCTACAATGGAATGTAAGATTATCAAAAGAGAGAGGTGATCAATCTCTCTATTAATGACATTTACACAAAAACTGAGAATCGGTACTAATAAAACAAATTCACGAAAGAAAACCAAATGAATTTTTACTTGTATCGAAACTAGTGCCTCAGGTTACATGTTGTGTCTTGTCAACAATTTATTCATTCTTTTTCTATTTCAAACTCTAATGATAGCTTTCTCATTATGTAGATCTCGTCGAGATCTTTCCAATGATGCTTGAATCGTCGAAATCCGATGTCGTATGAGAAAGTTAGGCTGATTTGAAATTTGGGTGAAATAGTGAAGATTGTCATGAGGTTTCTCAGCTGCAGGATTGCGCCCTTCTTGCATCTAAAAATCCTGTCAATCTTCTTCAGCTGAGTCATGACATAAAATTTTCCAGTTTGTGATGTCATTGGCTTCTGTACCTGCAAGACTCAAAGAAACATGATCATATAAAAATACTTTATGAAACGAAAACGCATGTCTACAGGATTCAATCTTCCATCTACAGGATTCTCTTCAAGGCATTTTGCAAAACAATAATCCTATAGATGAAGCACCCTTATCGTTCTTCTTCTTGATCCATTTTCAGTGTTGAAAAATGAGCTGGCAGATGGAGGGTGACTGTGTAATAGTGATGTGGCAGTGGGTGACATGGCAAATGGATGATGTGACATGTTCACTATTTGACTGATGATGTGGCGATGAATGTGCAATATTGGCCAATGTTGTGCTGCCATGTGGTGGAAAAATTGTTGTTTAATTAATGTTGTGTCAAAATTATAAAATAATTAACAAATTCTAATCCTCACAAGATTTGAACTCATGACCTCCATTATACAATTTGAATGACTTACCAATAAATCACAAGTCACATTTGTTGAATTTAATGGAATTTTGGAAATTTTAATTATTCTAAAAAATGAAAATTGAAACAACAACTTCATAAGTAGTCAATCTAAAATCCAAGATTTTTAGGAAAATATGAATCCAAAATATTTGCCAAATCATTTTCATATCTTTTGAGTTCATTCTTTTCAATATTTTTAGGAAAATGGGATTCCAAAATATTTGCCAAATCATTTTTCATATCTTTTGAACTCATCCTTTTTGCCCACAAAGTGGATTTTTTAAACCAATTTTTATTCTATAAAAGCTTAGGAAATGCTATGATACATATATATATATTGCAGGTTGTAAGCATGGAGAAAATATCATTTCTGAAAATTTATGCAGTAAGAAACTTTTTTTTTAATAAATTTTTTTGTTATTTAATTATTAAAAAAAAAATATTCTTTTTTTTTAACATTTATTGATTCTTTTTTTTCTCTGCCACTTGGCAATGGTTGTGGCATTGGCCTTGGCTGTTGGCTGCATTTAATTGAAAACCATTTTTTTTTCACGCAAGCCGCAAATAAAGCTCCAGAGAACCCGGAAAATCTATTAAACAGTTATGAATTTTGAGGAAATCTACCACGCTAAACATAATTCACCCTATTCTAACAAAACCCATGTTTTATATTTTTGAAATTCGTTTTCATTTGGTCAAAAAATGCGTTTTTAAAATTATGTCTTTAACCTCTGCCTATTTTGCCTCTGCACAGTTAACTGCGGGTGAAATTCCTTCTTTTTTCTCAAAATAAGGAGAACGCACATCTATCTTTCATTTTTCAAAATCAGGCATAACATTTGCAGCAATTTATTTCGTTGGCTTCCATGAATTTTTTTTTATTTTAAATTTGCTTTATTCTCATTTTCGTTTTTGGGTTTTTATTTATTTTTATTATTTCTTTGTTTTTTAATGTTGTTTTGGTTTTCTATTTTTTTTTTTCAAATTTGTTTAAATAAGCCAATCTCTTTTGTTTTTTAATTTAATTTACATGTGTTCCATTCACTTTTAAAATATATATATATGTATAAATTTAAAAAGAAACATTAAATTTTTTTATGTTCCATTTAAAATTTAATGAAACATTTTTAAAAAAGTATCTTCCATTTTTAAAATTTCATATATATATATATATATATGTTAAAATAAACAAATAATGAAAGAGAAGAATCAATTTTTTTTTTTAACAAAAGATATACTAACATGAAAATTCTTTTTTCTGATCCTCGAGGGCACACAAAGCTCAGGAGGAGAGCATACTCAAGTTTTTATTAGGTGATTCATATCTTTAAAAAATTTGGATGCAAAACATAAAATGAAAAGAATCCATCTCTTACTTGAAACTATCATTCTTCTACCTTTGCTTGTGCTCCTCGTTTTTTCTTGCCAAGGGTTAGTAAATGGGTGGTTCTTACTGCACCACAAAATTTCCAAGAAAATAAATGAAATAAAACTTGAAAATCAAAAACTCTCGAAGCTTGTTTTATTTTCTTATTTTATCCTACTCTATTTTGAGAAAGAGATTCTTAATTTTTTTAAGTGAAGGAATATTTCCAATGAAGCAATTTACGGATCAAAATCTCTAGTATGCTCACATCCAAATTTGAAAAATATACTTGAATGTTTGCAAGGATATGCGAGATCAATTGCACATTTGGATTAAATGCTAGGATTTATTGAAGAATGGAAGAATGTTGTGGCTTCGTCACCTTTTGAAACCAATCTTTAATGTAGTCCTCATTATCTTGGCTCTCTTCCAAATGATTGAACATCATTCTAGATCTTATGTCCATAAATGGATTAGTTTGAAACTCTTATAGTAGAAAGATTGATTGAAATTTATGCACCCCATTTATCATGCTTTACATATGCAGCTAAAATTGGGATTTAAAGCTAACTCCTATAAACACTTCCCCATGTTACTAAGATCTTGTTGTCACCAAATTATCCTTTCAACATGAGTTAGCTTTCTATGAATCAAGCCAAATAAAAATATTTGTACTAAAAAAAAATTCTAATGCCTAAATGTAGTTATCCTTAAAATGGAAATGATTCCTAAACAATCCTCCTAACTTAGTTACATCTAAGTGTGCTTCCCCAGCAACGGCACCAAAAATTTTGGGTGATTTAATGGTATGTTAAATCCCTTATTATTTTAATATGTCAACCTGGGGGTTTCATAAACTTAGAAGCAACCCAAAATATATGGGACCTCATATGCAACTATTGTAGAAGGTTTTTTTAGGATGGAAAGAAAGAAAGGAAATGCATATTAAAAATAGCTTCTAAAACTAAAAAGTTTATAGTTCAAGATGTAGCAAGCAAGAGAAGAGGCTCCTAACTTAGGAGGTCTTGGTTGTCCTTCCTCACAGTATTGTCCCCAAGAAAAGAAACTAAATTGCAATGGTTGATGATGTGTAGATAGCAAGGGAAGAGGCTCCTAACTTAGGAGATCCTGGTTGTCCTTCCTTACAATTCTATTCCATCATTGTTACCATTGCATTAAAACTAGAGATTCATAAATAACTCAAACAAGGAAAAGAGGATGAATTTCAGTTATTGTTCATGATCAGATAGAAGGAGAATTTAACTTAAACCCTTGTTTTTCCCTCCATATGCAGATTAGAATTAAACCAAGAATCATCTAGTAAGCATAAAAAATCTTCACACATCTAACTTAACACATGGCCATAAAATGAATTCACATTAAAGATATTTACAAATATTTACAGCAAATGAATATAATAAACATGAAGAACTAAATTATCATATGCACAAATATAAACATCATACAACAAAGTGTACTTGTCTTGGTATGGGGGCCCTCCATTCCTTAACGAGCACACTTGAACAACTATCACATCTTAAGAATCAAACAACACTCATAACTCATGATTTGGAGAAAATGATATTATTCATGCTGAATGAACATCATAAATATTATGCTAATGATTATTTGACAACTATTAGCTTCCTTTGAAGGATGCTCCTCCTATTTATACATGAATTATGGATATCTACTCAATAAATGTAGATCCCTTAAATTTCTACTAAATCCATACTTGTCTCAACTTATCCCTGAATGCTAGATACAAATCATATGACACATAAATATCTTCAAGATCCTTCTCCTTGGAATATGGTCCACCTCTTGAGTTGAAATTCGAATTTGATCTTGGGAGGACAAGTAAGACCCTTATAGAACCTCCAAATAAACCTACACATGTCACAAAACTCATATCATATATATAGATATATGAAACCATGTTAATTTCGTAGTTTTTAATCATAAATTCACTTTAAATACATAAAATAAATAACCTTGGAAAACAAGGATCCTAACCCATATAATCATGAAGATGGTCACTTATGTAGGGTTTTAGGCAAGATAGTTATGAAATGAGGGCTAAATAGTTATGAAATGACGGAAATATGGATGATAATTTTGAGACTCAACAGTTGCTGGCACGGAACTAGCAATTCTGGCCCACAGTCGCTCACAAGCAGGCCTGTGAGAGTGACTTTAGGTTGTTGTCTGCTCCCTTTCCTATAGCATGAGAGCGACTATGGCCTAAGAGTTGTAAAATTGCAGTGGGACCCAGGGACATGTTGTCTGAGTGGCTGACTTGTCTCCTCAGGGTTTTGTTGATGATGTTGGATGACTATATGTGATGTTTCGTTGATTCCACTTCTTTAAGGTGACATAGGAGGTTGAAGTATCTCTCCTCATGTTTACCCCGATGGGCATGGTTACTTTGGGTAGACCTGGGAGGGGGTGTTACACATACTACATACTGGTGCGATTGAGTCTGAAGGCTGACTTGTTCGGTTTTGACTTCGTCGAAATCCATCACAAGAATCTGATAATCATTGTGACTAGATGGTGGAGGTGGGGGAGCTACATGACCTTGTGTAGGTTGAGCAACAGGATATCCTTGGTGAGGAAAAGTATTGGTAATCACAATTGGTTGAGATGAAGCAGGGGGAGGAGGAGGAGCTATTGGTTGCGGTCCTCTATAAGAAGATGCTTGAGCTTCCCATACTTGACACATCTGAGCTAAATGGGGACACTAATTAATATAATGGCTATATACGTCGCAAAAAGCATAAGTTTTGTTTGTACGAAGAGCCTTGTTTTACTTGGGTTGTCTGCCCTGCTGTTGAGTTGCAGGATTAGGCTGGTTTCCCTAAGGTGCATTAGGTTGTGGACCATGGTTACCTTGATTACCTTGAGATTGTTGGTTCTGGTTACCTTTCCTCTTGTTCCTTTTCTTGGGGTTTGGGGTATTGGTTGCGCTCTGTTGAGCATACACTTGACCTTATGAAGGAGGTTGTTGTTGTGGCAGAGATGGAGGAGGCATGGTGGGCTAGGGCGTTGGTGTCGGCGGGGCTGGAGCACTAGGCGGTGCATATGGATAATAAGGAGATGGGGAACATTAATATAGAGAGGTGGAGCAATAATTGGCCTTGGAATCTGCTGATGCGGATGAGGATATGCATATGACATGTTGGGACTTGGGTAAGAGTTGCCATGTGGAAGATTAAGGGGGATAGGTGTAAGAGGAAATGGTCCCCCCATGGGGTTGACCATAAATCATTAGAGGTGGAGCATATGGTTGAAGTTGAGGGTGTGAAATGGATCCAACGATACCATTAGCGGCATGAGATGCCCCTAGTGCATTAGCAGCGGCAGGCCGAGGCAGATCGGGAATGATAGTATAAACATAATTTGACTAGGCGTAGATCAGGTCAAATTTCAAGGCTACTTGGAGTACATATTCCTTAGATTGAGGGAAGTGATAAGCGACATCTTTATCAATGGGGGCCAAAGTAAATCTAAGGAACCAATCCATATATATGTGATCTTCGAATTCAGGAGCTTTACATATGATCCTCCTTCTACATCATTCCTAAACATTGTCGGATAGGCGAGTGGTAGAAGTTCGACAGAAATAAGTCAATAGTTCGGTACCAGTGTCATAATAGAGAGGTAACTGGAAATAGGCTAGAAATTCTTTGGCAAGAGTAGCGAAAATGGAATGAGTGGCTCTGGGTTGATCAACATACCGCTTAGCAGCATCTCTCGTAAGAGTGCTTTGGAAAAGTCGAAGACGAATGGAGTCTTGAGTCATAGAATTGGATGAACACCACATATGGAATGAGTGAACATGATTTATGGGATCTTCTATAGGATTAAATTCAAAATTGGGAATGTCCGAAGGGAGATTGGAAGCATAGCTGACCAATTGGGCTCATGGAGAAGACAGTGGTTGATGAGCTGGTTGAAATCAGAGAGACTCAAACCAACCATAAAAAGAAGCAAGGGAGTAGGAGTGACCATATCGGTATAGGTTTCATTTGTGGGGTTATCCTGGTTAGTACCTGGGACACCAGCTTGGTTTCCCGCACCCATGTTGGTGCGTGACATGGTGATGCCACAGGGTTGAGTAGACGTGGAATAAAAGGAAGAACTGGAAGAATCAGTAGAACCAGAGGCAAAATGAGGACTTGGTGGAGGAATGGGAGGATGGACTCTAACTCGGCGAGGAGGAGTAATATGTCCTAATGGAAGCTGAGGGTGAAGGCCTCAAATTCTCTGTGAAAAATGTCTAGGGGGCGCAATGATGTCAAGATAATGGTGACTCTAAGGACTAAAGGGTGATGATAGGAGAAAAAGAGCAACAAACAACAAGAAAACACCTAGTGCAGTGATGTCAATTGTAAACTAACTATATTAATGATGCTACTCTAATACAAGCAAGAACGTCCTATCAAATAAAAATACCTCTAAGCTATAGGTGGTCTAAATCCTCAAACAATCCTAAATCCACTATTTCAGATGACCTTCCAAAGAACTTCTTACTTGACGGATTTTGATCCCCACAAGTAGAGTTTTCCAGAGAAAGGTAGGGTAAAGAACCAACTTCTTCCCACAACAAGTCCTATAGGGTGATATCCTAAAATTGGTCACTACGGTTACCTTCGTCCCACAGCGATGGTCGAGTCCTGAGCTTCTTGGTTATCAACCACCACACAGGATTCCATGCCATGGGTTGGGTAGCCCTGAGGAGAACCGCTTGCACGATGACATAGCCTAACCCCCTCTTAATCAGGTTTCTGATGCACTCCAACTTTGGACCGTAGGATGGTGAAGGATTTTAAGCTTCCTAATATGTCAACTTCTATGTCTCAATGTAAGTGATCAATGGGCGTTATTGGAAGCCTATCCCACCAATCCTACACCTAAACTACACAGATTATTTGGCCCTAGTGCCCTAGTGGGCTTAATCTATGTATGCTAAATTATTAAGGTATAGTGTTTCAAGTTTTGGCTTGGCAAAGGTAATAAATCTCACGTTGGCTTAGGGTATGAGTGTGTGAAAAGGATGTGTCAAGTGGATGAGTTAATTGAGCATGTTTTATGATGACATGTGCTACTGAAACTAAAGTGTTGAAATTATGTAAATAGTGTTGAAAGTGACAGAAAATAAACAACCAATCAAGCACACAAAATCCCACCCAAAATGGCTATCAAGCAACTAAGAAAGAGAAGACAAACAAGCTACTCAAAGACACATAAAATTCCTAAAAGACCTAATGTCAAAGGGACTGAGATCTAGAGGCACTAATCTGTTGTAAATGGTGCAGACACACAGCAAAAATCAAAGGTGACAAATGTTGTAAAGGATAGGTATGAAGCTCCAAAACCTAGGATGCTCAAGGGGATCCTAAGGGGGAAAGGAAAAACCCAAACTCTAAAGGGAGAAAAGGTGAAATAAACCTATCCACAAGTGTTGTAAAGTAATGGATTAGACTTTGAAAATCAGTGGCTAAAAATGTTGAAACCCTAGACTCCTCACCCAACCAATCTCTTCTTAAAAAGGTGGAGGTGTACTATAAACCCTAAGGGGATTTTTCCTTCCTCAAAGAGAAAAACTAAGAGAATCTATGCCTAGGGGAGACTGAAACAGAGATAAGAAACCCTTCCCAGTCCACACAAAACCCTCTCGGCAAGACTGAAAAAATTCGAAAATTTCTCGTGAAATTTTTTTTAAAAATTTAAAAAATAAATAAATAAATAAATCAAAACACAGGTACAAACCTCAAAATAGTGGAAAACAAAGATAATTGGCCAAAAAGTGCACTCTGGAATGCAGATATGGAGCTGAAAAGTGTTTTTTTCTCCTGTGACTCTCGGTCGGTAGATTTCGGACAGATTTTTTCGTCTCTTGCTTGGCTGGTACCTGTGACTTGCGGAAAGAAACAAAAAACCACCAGAATCTGAAAATTTGATAAAAAATGAAAGAAAACTATAAATAGAAATTGAGAGGCTATAAATAACTGTAGAAAATACTGAAATTTACTGAAACTTCAGTCACCCTAGAACTAAATTACTACACCAGTGGAGTCGTCATTTGTTAGTATGAAATTCCTTGAAAGGTTTACCAAAAACATCTCATTTAAGTCACTAGTGACAAGTAACCATAACAACAATTTATGATTGCTTACGCTTCAAATACGCAATAATAAAACGAGAAAAACCTACAACAAAAAGACACATGTGATCCAAAACAACAAACAACAATAGATATCTAATGTAATAACCCAATATGAAAAGACTTTTAAATGAATAATAATCTTTATTGATAACACCTCGTGAAGGAGATCAACAAAAGGGTTTGCAAATCCCCCTTCGTGTGATGGGTCCTTTGATGTCTTTGATGCTTCATTGATCGATTCTCTCTCTCAATATGTGAAAAACCCAAAATAATGTGTAGAACTCAAGTGGGAGTTCAAATGCAAGAAGACGATAGTGGTGACGATGATAATGATCATGGTGAAGAATGAATGGAAAACCCTCTTATTTATAACAAAGTATTGGGTTGACCTTGAAAATGGAGAATAATAAAATAATATTAACCAAATCAAGATCTAACTGTTAGGAATACTTTATTATATTTTTTGGAGAGGGAAAAGATATTCAAAATGGTAAAATATCTTTATTTAGAAATAATTAACAAATAAAATGATTTATTAATTATTTCGAGAGGATTAAGAATTGTATATTATTGAATAGCGATTTAACAATTATTCCAATAATAGAATTAAGAAATAATAAATAAATAGTGGTTTATTTAATTATTCCTAGGTGATTAAGTCAAATGTGACAATGAATAATTATCACATAATGATTTAATAATTATTCTTAGAGAAAATTAAATAAATAATGATTCATTCAATTATTCTCATGGGGTTTTTAATTTTAATTAGAAATAATTTAATAAAAATGGTTTACTAAATTATTTCCCATGGTGAAAGTGATTTTACTATGGTAAAATTAATCCTACATGTTGTATTTCGATCCGCCTAATTAGAAATGGCTAGGTGATCATTTTTTGGTGATAACAATCTATTGTCTCCAAAATGCTTCCTTTATTTCCACGGGTGCAATATTCCATATTTCCTCGACTTGCTAATGTGTAAAGGTTACAATATATAATTTCTCTATTGCTTCCATTATCCATATGTTCATTGTCCCAAGTGAAGTACTTTTATTTTTAAAGACATTTATCCCTTTGCTTGGTATGAAAATATAAAGCCAATTCTTTATATACTGCCATGTTGTTGTAATAATTTCCACCCGAACCTTTGAAACTTCCCAATAGTTCATTATATTTAGGTTATCTCCAATTGCACTTTCCCAAACAATTCTTTGGTATTCACTTCCTCTTGAGCTTCACAACAAGATTTTTTTTACATACTGGAACTTTACATTTCTATTAATCCTCCTCTACTTCAGCAACACCCTGTGTAAGAGTTGTAGAAACTCTTATTCTTTCATTCCAAGTCTCATCTTCTTGGTTCAACAAAACTGATTGATTGTTTTCAAGTCTACTACTTTTATGTTCATCTCCATCTGCACAAGTAGACATATCTCAAAAAAGAATTTGTTTTTCATTATGCAAGGTACATTTAACACTGAAAGCTTTAAACTTTAGTACCAAGTTGTACTTTGCATCCATCTCCTCTTTAATTCTTTCCAAAATACCCTTTGGCTATTCAGTCTGTTGAATTGCACATGACACAATAAGGTTGTCATGTTCTTTCATTATTACAGGCTCCATACTTTGATTGAGTCATTTCTGCATCAACAATCTTAGAGTCCCACAATCTAAGTCATTATCAAGCTAAATGAATTCCCTCGTGTCCCCTCTTGTTTCAAATTCCTTTTAGCTATCTTCGATCTTTCTTTCTTGTGTCTCAACTGTCTTCAATCTGCCTCTTTGATGTTTGTCAACTTGTAAAATATTCTCCATCTCATTAAATAAAAAATGTCATCAGTTGTTCCATACATTCCCTTCATCGCATCTCTTGTCAAATTGAAGCATCCTCTTCCATTCAATTGTCAACTTCCCAAAAATCCTCTTCCGTTCACAAATTTCCAAAATATTTGGTTGTCTAAAAATTCCATCATAAGGACCTTCATGTAAGTTGATTTAAAGAAATATCCCACTCTTTATTTGTTATATCTTTACGCTAATTTGATGTTCCCTCAATCAATCCTAAAACTTCGGTATCCATTTTGTTTTCTTGGAGAGCATTCTTCCTTACAACCTTATTGTTATCCTTAAAAATGTTTCCTTATTCACGCTACATCAAAACATAATCATTTAAAAAAATGGAATCTGCTAAAGGTAAAATCATTACCTTAATATCTTCAATTTTAGCTTTAGGATGCAGAAACAAATCTCCTAGAAATTCTGGTTCATTAAAATTTTTAGACACTACCTCTAAGTATTGTCTATTATCTTCAATCTTTACATTCTCAGTTTTCTCATAATTCTCCATCTCATCATTTGTTTGAGCTCCTCCAACTTTTGTAACTTCCTCACTATGTTGGACATCATCATTACTACACCATAGAACAACTTATTGTTTTGGATCAATCTTGTCAGTGCTTTAATCCTTTCTGTTGTTTCATAATTATTCTCATGAGTCATCCTTCTTCCTTCCTAGGTTATACAAGACATTGATTCTCCTTCTTCCTCCAAAACAGACTCTTGGCTACTTTCTCGTCTTTGATTGGTTTTAACCTCCTCTAAACTCATTGAATTACTTTGAGTTGAGTTCTTCTGACCAACTCCTCCTTCACTGTCTTCGTATTTATTCAATTCACTAATTTTCAAAACATACAATATCTTCTCATTCCTACATCTCCATTTATTTCCAATCTTTAATATAATTTATTCAAAAATAATCTAGTAAATATTCAGTAAGAGAAGTTATAACCAATTTGTCATACCTTTGAGTTTACTCTTCTTTTCAAAAACTTGTAGAGTTCCCCCCTGAACTCTTTCATAGCCTTCTTCAATGCTATCTCCATGAGAAAATGTTGAATTTCCTTTTCTTGTGACAATTCTTTGAGATTTCCCATCTTCAGAATATACTAACCCTTGTTTTGTTCCATAATTAAAGTTATGCCTTTGTGCAACTTTTGCCTCAACCACAATCTCTCATATTTGTTCAGGTCCATTATCTTTGGTATCTACAAATATACACACACAGATAATTATAATTAAAAACATGAGACCCTTTAGTCTGTAAAGATGCCTCTAGCATCCTTTTCTTGCATTCATATGAGTGCATCATCAACCCATCATCATTATCCTCTTCTCCAAGGATTGGTCCTTTCTCTGGTTCACAAATGGATTAACTCATCTCATACTTAGTTGCACTGAGTGTTTTCTTTGTCTCCATTCTCTACATTATCATTTCAACAAATAATTCCTTGATAGACCACTTGATTCTTTTCCTACATACAATCATTGTCTCAATTATTTTATGATTTCCTTCTATAGCGACTTTTATATGTTTTTGAGTTCTACCTTTATCTCAACCATCTTTATCAAACTCTTCATTCTCATTCCTTCCTCTTTCTTCTTGTTGTGGATTCTCCTTGAATTCTTCTTTTGACTATTTGTAGTTATTTCCATCTTTCTTTTTGTGATCTCCTCCATGCTCATTGTGTCCTACAACCAAACCTCTCCTTTTAGTTAGTCTCCAACACCACTACTCAATACCTCATCAAGCGCTCTTCCTAAGCTTGATATATTGGTATTATTGGTCCTGTCTCCTAGAACCTCCTACTTGACCACTCATCGCTCTTCTCTGGCTTTTGTGCTTTGTTCACACGTTCTTCTTCTAAGAACTTCCATTGTTCCCTTACTTCTAGTGTCAAACTGAAATATTCTTACATCATGCTTGCTAGAACTTTCTGCCACAATATCTTTTCTTTCTGTTGCAACTTGCTTCAACAATTTCCTTTAAATTAGTTAAAAACAAAAATACTCATCTCCCAATCTTCCTTTCCAATACAAATATGTTATCTATAAATCAATTATCTGGTTTCTCAATCCTTCTTGTTGGCTACAAATATGTATCTATCAATTGTCCTACTTCACAATCTTGATTGAAAAGAATCATCTTTGTACTCTGCTTCACTTGTTCCCATCTAGGACAACTTTTTCTTTTCTCTCTTCCATCCACACTGATTATTTACATAACAATATGGGTAAACAATAGTTGTCACTTTGCGAATGCTCTACAATTCTCAAATTGATCTCTGTAATGGAAACTAAAATCACATTCCACAATCTTCCTACTAGTAAATGCAACTTGCATGTGTTGCTCAACACTTAGTGCAAATCAATTTGGAAGGCCACTATTGCAATTTTATTCTACTAACTCATCTTAAAAGTCAAGATTCAATTAAGAAAGTTATTCTACTTTGATACCACTTTGATGTTGACAACTTAGGCAACCTTCAATCACAGATGGAAATATGATCTTTCTTAATTCTCTACTTTGCTTTGTTCCAAAGGCCAAAGTAAGAAAGTTTGTGCCATTACCAAGTTAAAAGTTAAATGTTGTTTGTAAATATTAAACTTTTATATAAAACAAATTTAATACAATGTTCCTGCTAGTACAAAAACCTACTTCATTGACCTTCCTTAAAACCCACGTAGTCACAAGTTGGATATACAATTTCGTTGGAAAGATAGGGAGGTCGGTTTTCATTCATCGCTTCTTTAGTCAGGGTCAGGTTATTACATTTTCCACGCCGAATGATTACCAAGGCTAACCTAAGAAACTAGGGCCTACCCAAGGTCAGGAAGTCAGAAAAGTTGGGTCCAATTTATCCTTAGCTAGTCAGGGGTCAGGTTGACTATACAAAAATTACAAACAAATAAAGAAGGTCAATTGAGGGTCTCGCTAACCCATGTTCAAACTCCCAGCAATTAATGGAATTGGTAGTTTAATTCTTTTAGGAAAAAAGTACTAAGTGTCTTTCCCTTTTGCTTTGTTCTGAAGAAAGGCTTCTATGATGGCCTTCAACACAAAATTTAGACAGGATTATTACAACCGATTGTGTAGAGCATTCTTGTGACCCTATTCTAATCAAAATCAACCATAGAAGAAAATAGGTGATTACATCGAATTTGAAATTCACCTATACAGGGATCATAAAAATAAACATAGATAGCTCTATAACCTTAATACACACTCGAAATCCACCTCACCTTCTCTAACCAAAATATAAAGAAAAGAAAGAATTCAAAGCACAATTTCATACACACGTAAGGGATTGATTACATAGGGAATCATGTGATATTCATATATATTTATTTTGTAGAATTTTAATACACTTGAAAAACCCCACTTTCATTCTTCCAATACAACAAATAAGTACATCAAGGTTGCTCAACTAGATTCGAAAGAAAAGGATCGAATGAACCCAATTTTAGGCTCAAAACTAACTATTAGCATTTCCTAACAAAATATAGATTACATGACAATTGATAATAGTATTTATCATAACAATAATCCTAATCTATACTCAACAAAATCCACACTTTGAAGAACCAACTCCTCTCGTAAAAGGTTTTGACCTTCTCGGTCATTCGAGGTTTACACATGCTCTTGCATCACAAGTGTATCATCATCTTCATCAACAATATTTACAATTATATGTAAATAATAACATAATATACATTTTAACATGTACAAAAACATCCAACCACAACATGTAAGAATGCAACAAATCTTATGGGAACAAACTGTGACCTCGCTCCATACATACACATATACACACACACACAACTATATATATATATATAGCACTATAAAATGTAATGTTTACAACGGTTCGGTTCTAGCCTCCAACTAAGTCACTCGACTAATCACCAGAATACACCACAAAACCACACTTGTTTTTGCCACTTGAATCCTCACTCGACACAAGTCGTACACACATAATGCAGTCCAACCTATTGCAATAGCCTACCAGTGCACATCCCAATTGTCCTAATTGGCAGAGCAACCGTGCATCACAAACAGAGAGCCTAATATTGATTGGTTCTTAATCTCCCCACTATAGTGGGAATCTTATGCCACTCATCTCTCTTGGCTAAACATGCATGCTCATTTCCATTCTAACATGCTAACTTGTATCGTCTTGTCTTGGGCGTGCATGATCCTTGTAGATCGAGAAAGAATTGATCTTTCTCTACCTAGTCTTATTTTTAAAAATATATATATTATTTGGCTCATATGGAGCTATAATTGAAATTCAATTAGTTTATATTAATGATATACACAAATCTGAAGATACACGGTGATGTATTATGTTCAACATTTCATGTCACTTGAGTGTCTAGAAAAGGCTTATAGCAAGGGTTATTACTTTCGCTTTTTCTATTATTTGATAATTATGGCATGAGAAAAATTGCTTAATGAGGCAAACTTAAAGTTAAATAACAAGCCCATTTGTTGAAGATAAAAGGTTAATAGAACTATAGAGAAAGAGGTTGAGTAGGAAATCAAGAGAAAGAATGAGATTGTGTCAACCACAATATTAAGAAGAAACATGATGATCAATATTTAAATAAGAAAGGTATGAAGATGAATACATGATGCTATTGTAGTAAATTAGGATCTATGGAGAAGACCTACTAGCAAAAAAATAAAGTTCTAAAATAAAAATATGAGAATCTTGAAGGATAAGTGTTAATAGACAAGTGCTTGACCTACAAATTTAAACTTAATATGGTAAGGAATGTGGTTGTACATTCAATGCTACTGCTTCTTTGGTCTTACATGCCCACACTTTCAAAAGTGATTGGATATTTAACAATGCTTGTACTTGTAACACTCCCTAGCCATCCCACTCGGGTGATCCCATTCACTAATATCGATACCATCATAACATAACCAAATACATATGTATAAGATGACTAAAACTCATAATAGTGTGCACAAGAAAAGACATCAAAATAAACAATAAAATATACTCAATACCAATATAATTAAATCACTAACTAGTTGTAAAACTTAGATGTATCAGCAAGCCATAGACCCATTTCTCTAGATCTCTCGACAGTGGGTCACCCTCAAGCTATGGCCATGATACAAAATGTGAATGTCTACCCAAGCTAGGTGCATGCCAAGTGTTGAGTATGAACATGGCCAAGGTATGAAACCCCAACAACATCCAACCAACAGGCTCACATCCCCCCTCAACCCCACACCAAAGTAGTGCACCCCCTTTTTTGCACTCTCAGTTTCTTGAGTTGTGCCAATACCTATGAATTGTCCAACTTGGTTGGTGGGGAATGTCTCAGAGCCCTATGGTTCCTAGGAGTTATTGTTGCCCTCAAGGGTCACTAGTTACCCTTTAGGCCCATATAGAGACACATGTTCGTACACTTATCCGGCCAATTTTCCAACCTTCCTTGAGGCACCACAAGGAGGAGTACACTTGTACCTAGACCCATTTAGGGTTCTTGGAGTATAGTAGTCAGGGATCTTTTGGTTCTCCCCAAAATGAGGGTCCACAGCCATCCCCTAGAAATCTATGATTTAAAGGGAAACTGAATGTCCCTCCCTTTACCTTTTATTTATAGTTTTATCTTATAATATTTTAATATTACTCCTAAAATTACTTTAAGGAATATGATAACCAAAATAATTATTTACCTTGCGAACCATATATAGATTCCACAACCTCAGCTTTCTCTTTTTTTGAAGTCCCATCCCACCATAATTTTTTTGTCCCCGAGTATGTAGTCATGATATCATTTATTATTACATGTGTAATTTGAATGTTGCATCTGCCATACTCATTATATTTTTATCACATCGACTCTCTTGCCTGACCACACAAGCACCCTAGCCTTAAAACAAATCGATACATTGGCCCACCTACCTAATATATTTATACACATAGAGGCATGTAGGCCACAAAATAACTTGGCTCACCAGCCTATTTCACTTGCACCAGATCACCAACCTAAGTATCATATGTACATATAAATTAAAATTCGAGGGGATCAAGTTTGGGGTATTACAATACCCATGACATGGCTAAATATCTTCTCTCTTTTCCTCCTTAAGTAAGGCTTTAAAAAATATTTATTATTGATGATCAAGCTTTTATTGTTTTTGGTTTTTGTAAAATTAAATATGAGAATGACATGATCACTTATGTTTATTGTGTACCTAGTATGAGAGTAAAATTTATGTCGATACCTCAACTAGCTTAGACTGCCAAGATGGTATAATTTTGAAACTTGTTTGTTTAGGGTGTTCTTAATATAAATGACAAATTTTATAAAATCCATGATGTTCCCAGAAAAGATCCAAGACATGCCACGCTCATAGCTAAGTCTAGATACTGTCGTAGAATTTCGCAAGACAAAATTGGATATATGAATTCCCTGAGTGTGAAGATAACGGTGAAACATATCATGGTTGTTTTGAAAGCCAAGGGTTGTTTTCTCTAATGGTGTATGCAAAGGGTGTGTGTGCTTGAAAGACATCACTAATTTGCATCTAAAATAAAGAAGGATTGGAGAGCAGAGACTTAGTTGGAATTTTTCCATGGTGTCTTATGTTCACTTGCAAAGCATCTCTAGCAGATATGAGGTATGGTTTTATTTTTGTTGATGTTTTATTTAAGTACACTTGGGTATATTTCTTGAAGAATAAGGATTATGTGTTTGAAAATTCAAAAAAATTAGGGCATTGCTTGAAAAGCAATGCAATTTCCCTATGAAATGTTTGAGGTTAGACAGTGGAGGGGATTATGTGGGCAAGGTCGTAAAAAACTACTTTTCATAACATGGTTCTTCTTGGTAGATATCCTTACCTTACAAACCTTGTAAAATGACATTATTAATGAAGAATTAGACATTGGTTCAAACGACACAACGTTTGCTTTAAGCAAATGGTATACCAACTAGGTTTTTTGGTAGATTTTGTTTATTTCTCAAAATAGCTTTTGAATTATGTATAACTAAACTAGTATAGGACATGAATCCCCCTGAAATTGTAGGTTTTAACCCCATACAGAAATTACCTGCATATTAATTTTAAAACACAGAAAATAAACAATGCAAGAGCATAACACATATACACAGAGATTTTCCCCTGGATCCCAAAACCGGGACTACCAACTTGATTTTTCATTATATTCCTTTCAATGTTACAATACATATTTATACATGCCAAAGCATCCAATACCATGGACTGAAAACCATCACATCCAATACCATGGACCAAAAACCATCGCGTCCAAAAAACATGTGCGAAAATCATGCACAAAACCATAGGTGGGTCCGCCCAACCTAACATAGGGTCCAAAACCAAAATTTTCCGGGGCATTGCCCCGGACCCCATAAAGTGGGGTTACGAGTGCCCTTCAAACCCCCTATTAACTACATGGAAAGAATATAACACAATCCAACATTCTCCCACTTGTTGTTTTCTTTCCATAGGGGGCCACAAGAGAGCTTAGTCATTTTCCCAGCCCTGAAATGCCCATTGTCTCTCTACACCAAGAGAACTTCTCAGAGCTCACAGATTTTTTCAATGCATCTGTAGTATTCTTCAAAGCATCCACCTTTACCAGCAACACCTTTTTGTCTTCCATCATATCCCTCACAAAGTGATATTGAACATCAATGTGCTTTGTCTTTGAATGATATGCAGGGTTCTTTGCCAAGAAAATTGCACTTTGGCTGTCACAGTCTATCCTTATAGCTTCTTGTACTAACCCCATACTTGAACACAATCTCTGCAACCAAACTGCTTCCTTGCTTGCATGAGAGGCTGCCATGTATTCTGCCTCTGTAGTTGATAGTGCCACTACAGATTGTTTCTTACTCATCCAACTGACTGCTCCTCCAAATAGGTTAAACATATGCCCACTTGTAGATCTTCTCTGATCCAGATCTCCAGCCCAGTCTGCATCAACAAAGCCATGAATATCTAACACTCTGTCCAATCCTAGTCTTCCTTGGTAGCATAGACCATAATCACTAGTGCCACGCAAATACCTGAAAACCCGCTTTACTGCTGTCCAATGCTCCTTTCCTAGTTTTGACATAAACCTGCTCAATACTCCCATTGCATGTGCCATGTCTGGTCTAGTACAGACCACTGCATACATCAGGCTACCGACTGCACTTTCATATGGGACACGGGACATGTCCTCTTCCTCTTCTTGTGTCTTGGCACACTGTTCAGCAGATAACCTCACACCTACAGGAATAGGAACCTTCACTGGTTTACTATCCTGCATATTAAACCTCTGCAGTATTGTTTCGACATACTTCCTTTGGTTTAACCAGAGCTTCCTCTTTACCCGATCTCTTTTAATTTCCATTCCCAAAATATAGTTTTCAGCACCAAGATCTTTCATGTCGAATTTAGAGGACAATTGGGTCTCAAATCCTGGATAATTTCTTTGTCATTTCCAACCAGCAACATATCATCCACATACAAGACCAGATAAATAACACGGTCACCAATTAATTTAAAATACACACAGTGATCTGCTTTGCTTCTAGTGAAGCCAAGTCCCCATATAAATGTATCAAATTTATGATACCACATCCTTGGTGACTATTTTAACCCATACAAAGACTTCTTTAACTTGCATACCAGTTCTTTCTTGCCCTTCATCGCAAAGCCTTCAGATTGCTTCATGTAGATTTCCTCTTCCAAATCCCCGTGAAGAAATGTTGTCTTCACATCCATCTGTTCTACCTCAAATCAAAATCAGCAGCAACAGATAAAAGTAATCTAATAGAAGTTACCTTGGCAACAGAAGAAAAAATATCACCAAAATCAATTCCCGACACCTGGGAATAACCTTTTGCTACCAACCGAGCTTTGTATTTCTCCACTTTTCCTTCTGCATTTGTCTTCTTTTTGAACACCCATTTACTGCCAATGGGTTTCCTTCCAGCCGGCAACTCCACCAGATCCCAAGCTTCATTTTTGTGCAAAGATGCCATTTCATCAACCATGGCCTCTTTCGAGAGTTTTCCATCCTTTGAATCCATTGCTTCCTTCACAGTTCTGGGATCATCATCAGTGACAGACAAAGCAAAATTTGAACAGAAAGCAGATGGACTATATCTTTCTGGTTGCCTTCTTTCTCGAACTGATCTTCTCACAACGGGAGTTTGTGGCTCTTCATCTTCTGATTCCTTCATTGTTGTAGAGTCTGATTCTTCCTCCTTTAGCTCAAACTCTATCTTCTCAGGTTCCTTTGGTTGGACTTCATGTTTAATAACATCTTTCACCTCTCTAAACACCACATCTCGGCTGTACACAACCTTCCTTGTTACTGGGTTCCAAATCTTATAACCGTTTAAACCATCCTTATACCCAATAAAGATGCACTTTTCAGATTTACTATCCAACTTCGTTCGTTTCTCCTTTGGAACATGTACATATGCATCACATCCAAATACCCTCAGATGTGAAAGAGACGGTTTCTTACCAGTCCATACCTCTTGAGGAGTCTTATCCTCCAACACTGATGAAGGTGACTTATTGACCAGGTAACATGCAGTATCCACCGCCTCTTCCCAGAATTCTTGTCCTAACCCGGCACCACTGAGAATGCTTCTTGCCCTTTCCATCAACGTCTTATTCATTCTTTCTGCAACTCCATTTTGATGAGGTGTATATGGAGTAGTCTCCTGTCGTGCTATACCAGACTTCTTATAGAATTCTTCAAATTCCTTATTGCAAAACTCTCCACCGTTATCTGTCCTCAGCACCTTTATCTTCTTCTCTGTCTGGTTTTCCACCAGAGCCTTAAATTCTTTAAACCTGTGAAAGACTTCAAATTTCTTCTTAAGTAAATATATCCATGTATTCCTTGAGAAGTCATCGATAAATGATACATAGTACACAGACTTACCCAGTGATGGAACCTTCACAGGTCTAAACACATCATTGTGCACAAGTTCTAATATCTGTTTTACCCTCTTACTACTAGGGGGGAAACTCACCCGATTCTGCTTCCCATATACACAATTTTCACAGAAATCAAAATCCAGAGAGCTATTACTCATACCTTCTACCATACCTTTACCATGAAGTATCCACAGGCCCTTTTCTCCAATATGTCCAAGCCTTTGATGCCATAGCATGGTCTTCTCTCCAGAGACCACTATATTTTCTGCTCCACTTTCAGGAACCACAGAACTATTGCACCCATCAATAACAGTGCTACCTTGTAGCTTGTACAGAGTTCCAATCCGAACTCCCCACATTAATACTAGTGCTCCCCGAACCATCTTGCAGTTATCCTTCTCGAACACTGTTTTTACACCTGCATCATCCAGCTTGCAAACAGAAATCAAATTTCTGGCTAATGCATGAATATGTAGAACACCTGGAAGCATTCTAACACTTCCACCTTGCAACTTCAACTTTACTTTTCCGCAACCAACGATTCTAGCCTTCTTGTCATCCCCCAAGAAGACATCACCACCATCATATTTCTCATACTCACAGAACCACTCTCTATGGGGAGTGAAGTGAAAGGATGCACCTGAGTCAATCAACCATGCCTCATGATCTACATGTGTACTTGAAGAAGCCAAGTACACATCCCCACCTTCATCTGAGGTGGTTTTCGCCTCTACAGAAGGAGCCTCATCAGATCCCTTTCCTTTGTCAGGAGCTTTAGATTTACAGTCCCTTTTGTAGTGCCCTTCCTTTCCACATTTCTAGCACACCACCTTTACAGGTTTTCCTGGAGATTTAGATCTCCCTTTAGATTTAGATCTCCCACTCGATGACTTATTTTTGTTTCTGTTTTGGGTCCACCCTCATACAGACAAGGCATCACCATTTTGGCTCTCCATATTTTTCCGTCTCATCTCCTCCGTCAGCAAGGATGAGACTATTTCATCAAAATGCAAGGCAGTTGCATTGCTACCTATTGTAATAACCAGACTATCCCACGAATCTGGTAGAGAACACAACAAACTGATGCACTTATCTTCATCTGAAATTTTAATATCAACAGATGCTAACTGACTTACCATAGTATTAAATGCATTCAGATGCCCTGTCACCGAGTCTCCATCTTTCCTCCTCAGGTTATACAACTTTTTCCGCAGGAATAGTTTATTCACTAGAGACATAGATTGGTACAAAGTCTGTAACTTGTCCCACAAAGCCTTCGCCGTAGCTTCCTCTGATACATTCAGCAATACTGAATCTGAGACACACAATCATATTGTGCTCTTTGCCCTCTGATCCAACTTCTTCCATTCTTCATCGGACACTCCCGTTGGTTTAGTACCCGGATCTACCGCGATCCACTGGTCTTCATCCACCAACAGATCCTCCATCTTGAGTTTCCACAACTCAAAACTCTAACCATTAAATTTCTTGATCTCTATCTTTCCACTGCTCGCCATCTTCTTTCACCACCAAAATCGATCTTGCAGATCTCACACTGAACAGGGTTTACCACAGGCCTGATCGAAACCCCTCAGCGACAAAGGCGTCCCCTTGAAGCCAAAACTACTCCAATACCAAATGTAGGTTTTAACCCCATATAGAAATTACCTGCATACTAATTATAAAACACAGAAAATAAACAATGCGAGAGCATAACGCATAAAACACATATACACAGAGATTTTCCCCTGGATCCCAAAACCAGGACTACCAACTTGATTTTTCATTATATTCCTTTCAATGTTACAATACATATTTATACATGTCGAAGCATCCAATACCATGGACCGAAAACCATCACGTCCAATAGCATGGACTGAAAACCATCGCATCCAATACCATGGACCGAAAACCATCGCGTCCAAAAAAAATGTGCGAAAATAATGCACAAAACCATAGGTGGGTCCGCCAAACCTAACATAGAGTCCAAAACCAAAAATTTTCGGGCACTGCCTCGGACCCCATACTGTGGGGTTACGAGTACCCTTCAAACCCCCTATTAACTACGTGGAAAGAATATAACACAATCCAACAGAAATACCTCAATTAGACACCTTAGAATGTTTGGATGCATAGCTTGGGATCATATTCCAGACGGTATGAGAAATAAATTAGATGTAAAAAGTTATGCTTGTATCACAATGGGATACTCTAAAGAGTTGAAGGCTAATAGACTATTTGATCTAATAAACATGAGATTATTTATAGGATAGGTGTTGTTTCTTATGAGAATAACTTGGGTATTACTCTATTGAATTCCTCTTTTGGATTTCTAGGTGGTGATCCATTGGAAATTTTGTTGAACTCCAAATTAATTGAAAACTACATAAGATTATTGATTGGACACTCTGTTCCTTTGCCAAAACTTTCTCATCCTTTAACAATAGATTGGAAAACAAGCTTTGTGATCATTTCTAAGTCTAATGTTAAAGATTTGGGAATAGGGACTTCTTCAACAACATAAATTTGTCTTCCCATATGGGAGACTAAGCCTCTATTGAAAGTATTAATATTGATGCAAATGAATTAAGGAAAACAAGAAGTCATAAATAACATGATAGTGTTGCTCTAATGGCACGTGTGCTAGAGGAATATGATCTCAATACATATGCATATTCACATAGTCAACTTAAATGGGAGAATGCTATCAATAATGAGTATTATTATATGATGAAGAATTTGTTGACAGTGTTGGATGCCGCCAACAATAAGGGGGTCTTCCCCATGTGAGGTCCCAATTAGACTTCACATCATTTGGAGTAGGATCCCCATCCAAAGAATAATCATGACTGCCATATCCCTGATTTGCCTTGGCTGCAACAAACAACACAAGAGAGAACACATATACTTTCGAGATGAACAAGTATGTTAGCGTTGTGATGTATTCAATTGCAAAGTGTATAATGATTCTTTCATGAAAAAACAGGGAAAGTGAGTATTTAAGAGAAAAGTAATAGTATTGTCCTAATAAATACACATGCATATGTCTTAAATAGTTGTTAGTTATCTTGCGAAATAGTTCACAAAGAAAAAACAATCATGAAAACAAGAGACACACAGTTCAAAGATCCATACTAAATCCAACAAAATAGTTCATTTCATTATTGTGGAAACATAAACATACACTGTAAACAATGAAAAAATAGTCTTGCAATCATTCACAATGTATGCATGAAAGTGGGTCAGTTCCAAGAGCTTCAAATTATAAAGTGAAAGTCTCAGTATACACCATTACAATATTACAACACTAGTTCCAATAGTGGAACGTTAAGCCACTACTTGCTTCTCAAAATACTAGTATTTTCTCTTATACTTAGCTTGAGAATCCAAGGTGAAAAGTTCTTTTGCTTGAGCTATGAGGGTGTATATATAACAAATGAGGTGACTCTACACCTCCCTTGTGACTCTTGAGCTTCCCCCATGATTCTTGAGCTCCCATATGGCTTTTCGAATTCCTATGAGACCTTTGACCTTCTACATGACTTTAGAACTTTATAGTCACTTTTTACATTCCATGTGGGACCCTTGGGATTCCACACTTTTTACATTTCTTACCTTTGAAAAATACAATATTACATGTGGCAAAATACATGGCACATATGATTTTTATGGTGGCACCTTGAGCAACCATGACTTGGCGATGGTCACATGGAACTTCATTGTAGTATAATAATGCTAGGATTTTCTCCTTGCTGCTATCTTTATGTTAAACAGTATTTTGTCACCGGCCCTGCATTCCCCGATCCCGGACACTGCCAGTCTGTGTTATTGACATATGATTTGTTTCATGTTGCAAAATATGTGTCAGTGTCTTCCTTATCATATCAGGAAGAATACCTCATTTCATTACTCCTGGAGCAGACCCTTTTTAACCTCTTTTTTTGGGTCATCGCAGGTCATCAGTTATTCCACCCATGAAGATGGCCAAGATTGAACTAAGCCTGGCGACGTCATCACCCTGTCCCTGTGTTTCACTTGCGACGAGCTACTTTTGGTGAGTTTTTTAACAAATTTTCGAAGCTTCAGAGTGTAACAGCTTCATGGGCGGTCCTAGGGTTGGTTGTTGGATCATATGAGCTTGGCTCTCTCCTTTGGGATGGTTGTTCCACCCTTTGTGCAACCTCCCAAAGGGATAAGCTCTTTCTCCCATCTTTTATGGAGGCTCCTCCTCCTATAAATACCTCCTTCATAGCTGAGATCTACTAGTTAGCCAGAGAGTCAGAGAGTTGGAGGGAGATAGAGTGAGATAGTTTGCTAGAGTTTGGAAGTAGCTTCTAATGCAACTTAGCCTAGTATAGTTTTGTGTGGATTTGGCTTGATTGTATGAGTGTTCTAGCATCATAATTTTTCCTTTTGGGTAGGAGAGAGAGTTATTCACTCTCTTGGGAGACAATTCATGAGTGAATTCTTGCGGAGACATGATGATAGGACCCTTCAAGGAGACCTACAACGTCAAGGCATGGTTGTAAGTTTTACTTCAGTTCATATTAATACAAATCAACGATTTATTTCCTATATCTTATGTCAAAATTGCATATTGATAGCTTGAAGTTCCTTGACCCTTTAAGTGGATCGATTTTGTTGTATTCTATTATGTTTGTTGTTGTTCTCTATATGTTGTTTCAGGTACAAAAGTGATTAGAAGAGAGCTAGAGCAACACAACGAGAATTTCATCAAACGAGGATTTGAAGGTAGGCCTTCATGACATTAACTATCTAAGGGAATTTGCTTTGATATTGTTCTTACTATGACTAGACCCACTCTAGGGCTAGAGGGGTTGCCTCTATCCGCAGAGGGAACTTACCTACTTCACAAGTTGGCGACCATACTGGGGATTTGTGTCTTTTGTCTCTTGATTTGATTTTTCTTTGCTTGTTTATTGTCTCCTTTACTTTTTGGGTAGAATTCTCCATATTGTGGGTTGTTTGACTACTCTTGGTAGTCTTCCCTCTATCATAAGTGATAGGTCTGGCCTTTCCTCAGCTAAATTTTTAAAATTTTCCTTTGATTTGGGGTCATCGTCGTTTATTTCATGACAGTGATGATGATAGTCGCATCTGCTCTATTTAATTAGTTGCGCTTTCTACTGTTTGGCGTGATTAAATCACCTCACACTCACGACGGGCTTTGAGTTACGCTTGGCGCTGTTTCCTGGTGTACTTATGCGACGACGTCGCAAGTCACTAGTTAAGGGGGGTGACTTTTCATTGTCAGCACAGGTTGTCAGTTTCACGCTCGCGAAGATTCCTGTAGGTTTTCATTTTGAAGTTCTGTTTGCTAATTGGCCAGTGTGTCCTATCCTTCTAAGCTTGTCTTCTGCCTATTTATTGTGTGTCAAATTGTTGTTTGCTGGAATTTTTTACTCTTGGATTCATTCCCTTGAGATTTCTCCTTTTGAACTGTGTGACCTGTTCACCTTAGGGTTTCTTGAAGCATTAGCTTCTTCTTGGGTTGCTTGTTTGTTTGACGCTTTGAGTTGTGTTTGAAGTGATCCCTTGCTTTGTTTGAGGATTTTCCTTATTAACTGTTCTTTCATCTTCCTGATTGATATTTGACGTTTGGTTATCAAAACTTTCAAGTCTTGTTTGTTTGGTTTCCTTCCATCACTTTGGCATAGATCACATTGCTTCCCGGTGTTATGAAACCATCTCAAGAAAAGATAGAAAAGATAGATCAACGCCTTAGAATTCAGCCTCTTCGAGGGGGAAACCTCCTTTACATTACATAAATGAACAATTCTTGGATGATTCAAATGACAAAACCTCCTTTCTATATATAGGATTCTAAGGAGTCACAATATAACCCAGCCGACCTAACAATAATAATATAAAGCCACAAAAATAACAAGAGAGGGATTCTATGGGGCACAGTAATAAAAATATGGGGACAATAGGGGCACAACAATATTAATAAGGGGTATAACTACAATAGTAATGGGGTAATCACTAGTATTATAGGGACCCAACATGCCCCTATCCTTCAAAAAAATTGTTGTCCTCAACGCTTGAGTAGTTCTGGATACTTCTGTATAAAATTCTCATCCTCCCATGTGGAATCTTCAGCGGATAAGTTCTTCCACTTGATAAGATACTCCGAAATTGATCGATTTCGTAGCTGTCGAGTTCTTGTTTCTATGATTGCTTCTGGTTCCAATATAATTTTTCCTTCCTCGTCAAGTTTTGGCAATATTGTTTGAACTGGGAGCTTGTCGCCTATAACCTTCTTTAAACATGAAACATGGAAAACTGGGTGCAATCGAGAAGCTGCAGGAAGCTCCAATTTGTATGCCATAGTACCAATCTTTTGCAACACCTTGTACGGACCATAATACTTTGGTGATAATTTATTATCCTTCTTAGCTTGCTTGAGAGACATTTGTTTATATGGTTGTAGCCGTAGGAATACCCAATCACCTACATCAAAACTTCTTTCGCTGCGATGTTGATCTGCCTTGTTATTTCATTCTATTATGTGCCAACACGACGTTATACTTTAAGAGTTGGAGGACTTATTGTTGATGTTCGATGTGATGTTCCACTAACTGAACCTTAGAATTTTCTCTTAAATATGATGTGATGGATGGTGGCTGATACCCATAAAGTGCCATAAATGGGGTCATTTTTGTTGTTGTATGGAAGGAAGTGTTATACCACCATTCAGCCAAAGGCAACCATTTGACCCATTGTGTTTGTTTATCAGATACAAAGCAACGAAGATATCCTTCCAAACATTTGTTTACTATCTCAGTTTTCCCATCAGATTGAGGATGATAAGATGAGCTATGAGCTAACTGAGTACCAAGACAAGAAAATAATTTTGTCCAAAAATTTCCAGTGAAAATGGGATCTCTGTCACTTACAATAATCTTTGGGTTTCCATGTAGCTTTTGAATTGTTTCCATAAATGCAGTAGAAACTGTACTGGCTTTAAATGGATGTGATAATGCACAAAAGTGTGCATACTTGGTAAGTCTGTCAACTACCACCATGATGACACTCTTTCCCTCAGACTTGGGTAAACCTGTGATAAAATCCATTGAAACCTCCTCCCAACGTTGGCTTGGAATGGATAAAGGTTGTAATAGACTCGGTGTCTTAATTGTTTCAACTTTATTTTTTGGAAAACCAAACATTCCGCCACAAACTTTTGAATATCTGATTTAAGGCCATCCCAAAAAAATTCCTTCTTAACCCTGTGGTAAGTTTTTAAAAATCCTGAGTGCCCTCCTAAGGGAGAAGTGTGCAATTCCATAAGAATCTTTTGTTTTAGCTGGGAATTCTTACAGAGGTATAAGCGATCTTTGTACCATAACGAATCATTTTTCCAGCTAAATGTATCAGACGTACTGGAATCTTGTTGTAACTTTCGAATAAGTGCCCACACTTCTTCGTCATTCTTCCATTCCTCCCTTGCTTCGTTTATCCAATCTGGTTGGATAATAGAAATGGCACACAACAATGCTTCCACATCCTCATCCTTTCTTGAGAGTGCATCTGCCACCACATTTTGCTTCCCTTTTTTGTAGATGATTTCAAAGTCATAACCCAACATCTTTGTGACCCACTTTTGTTGCTCTTCAGAGGATAATCTTTGTTCTAAAAAGTATTTAAGGCTATCATGATCCGTTTTTACCTTGAAGTGTCTTCCATTAGGTAGGGTCGCCATTTCTTAAGTGCATGGAGTATTGCCAACATTTCTTTCTCATAAATAGCTTTGTGTAAAAACTTTCCCTTGATTGGACGACTTTCAAAAGCAATGGGTCTTTCATCTTGCATTAGAACAACACCAATTCCATTTCCTGAAGCATCACATTCCACAATAAAGGTTTTTGTGAAGTCCGGTGTAGCTAAGACCGGTGCTTGGCACATTGCCTCTTTAAGATGTTCAAAGGCCTTTGTTGCTTCCGGAGTCCATGAAAATGCATCTTTCTTCAATAATTTTGTTAGAGGTTTTGCTATTCTCCCATAATTCTTAACAAACTTGCGATAATACCCTGTCAACCCGAGAAATCCTCGCAGATGCTTTATGGATGTGGGGATTTTCCATTCCTTAATGGCTTTAATTTTGCTAGGGTCTACCTTAACTCCTTCATGAGATACAATATGACCCAGATATTCCACCTCTTGGACTCCAAAGAAACATTTGGATCTTTTTGCATATAATTGTTTCTCCTCCAATAGTTGTAGCACCCTGTCAACATGTTCAACATGATCCTTCCAAGACTTGCTGTAGATTAGTATATCATCAAAAAATACTAACACAAATTTTCTAAGGAATGGTTTGAAAATTGAATTCATCAAACCTTGAAATGTTGAAGGTGCATTGGTAAGGCCAAAAGGCATGACCAAAAATTCATAATGACCCTCATGAGTTCTAAATGTTGTTTTCGGAATGTCTTCAATCTTCATTCTAATTTGATGATATCCTGAACGAAGATCCAACTTGGTGAAGTAAATTGATCCATGCAATTCATCCAGTAATTCATCAATGACAGGAATGGGAAACTTATCTTTAATAGTGAGCTTGTTGAGCTCCCTATAATCCGGACACATGCACCATGATCCATCCTTCTTGTGCACCAATACTACTGGAGTAGAGAAAGAACTTTGACTCGGTTGAATTATACCAGCCTCTAGCATTTCTGCAACCATACATTCAATTTCACTCTTTTGGGCATAGGGATATCTGTACGGCCTGATGTTTGGAGGAGCACCCTGGAATCAGATGAATAGCATGATCATGATCACGCATAGGTGGGAGACCTTTGGGAGTCTCAAATACCTTGGAATGATTGTCCAGGATTTTTTGGAGATCTGGAGAAATAGATGATTCCGATGTGGAAACATCTAGCGAACATAATTGTGAAATTACACCTCCTTGTTCCTTTTTTAGAAGCTTTGTCATACCATTAGAGCTGATTATCTTTCCTGGTTTCCCTGCAATACCCCTTAATTCAACTTCTTTCCTTCTGCAGAAAATTTGATGAAAAGTTCTTGAAAATTAAAAGCTATTGTACCCAGGGATT
The DNA here is from genome assembly GCA_031772625.1 of Pinus tabuliformis. Taxonomy (NCBI): domain Eukaryota; kingdom Viridiplantae; phylum Streptophyta; class Pinopsida; order Pinales; family Pinaceae; genus Pinus; species Pinus tabuliformis. The sequence goes on from CM062816.1 coordinate 771,879,690, forward strand.
GTAGCCATTGGACTCCTAGTACAACATCAGCACCTCCCATTGGAATGGAAAGCATTAGGCTAGTCAATACATATTCTCCCATGGATAGCTTGATATTATGGCACTTTCTAGAGCAATTTATTGTTCCTCCATTTGCAATCATCACTTGACACTCTGGTGCTGGATATAGGAAGCAATTCAATTCTTTTGCTACCTTACAATGAATAAAATTATGGGTGCTTCCTGAATCAATCAACACTATTACCTTTTTCTTCTTGATTTGTCCTTCTATCTTGATGGTTTGAGGAGTGGTAATTCCAGCCAATGCATTACAAGATATGGTCGGATTCATTTCTTCTTTATCTAGGCTTTGTTCTTGGAGTATATCCTCTTCTTTTGACCTTTCTTGCTCCTTTTCTTCTTCCTCTTCACAATCTATGTAGAATAATTTATTCTCAGCACACTTATGACCTTTAGTGTATTTGCTATCACAACTATAACAAAGTCCTTTTGCTCTTTTTTCTTCCAATTTTTGTGGTGTCAACCTTATAGGTTGTGGAAGACTAGGGGAAACAACACTTCTGTCTTTATAGTTGTGAGTGGTATGCTTCCTTATTACCATACTTTTGCTTTCCATTTTTCTTGCTAACTTGAATGCCTTCTCTAATGAATCAGGTTCCCAAAGGCGAACATCATGTTGGATATTATCCTTTAAAGACCCTATGAACACATCAATCCTATGCTCCTCTGGAATATCTTTTACCCTTATGTTCAATTTTTGTAACTCCTCAATGTGCTCCATTATTGAACCCTTTTGTTTGAGACTTATCAATTGACTAAAAAAAGTGTTGCTTTTTGTATCCTCATAATGTGCTATCAATTCTTATGTAAAAATTGCCCAAGTGATAAATTGTTTACGAGAGAAAAGCCATTAATACCATACAAACTGATTTGGTTCCAAATATAAAGTTGCAATACGTACCTTTTGTGTGTTTTGCACATTATTGAGATCGAAAAATTGCTCCATCTGTAATATCCATGTTGCGGGATCCTTGCCATCAAACTTCCTCATCTCAATTTTTGGAATATGGTGGGTCTTTGATCCCACATTAGAGTCTATGATATCATGATTAACATTTCTTTTGTTCGCATCATGAGTTTCCTTTACTACCTTTTCACCATTAGTAAGTATTTCTTGTAGAAAATTTGTCAAATCTGTCTTCAAATCTGCCATGCCTATCTTCAAATTTGTGTTCAAATCTATCTTCAAATTGTCCATCTTAGCTTCCATGCCATTCATCTTAGCTTCCACGCCATTTATCTTAGCTTCTATTAACTTTTGTGAGCGTGACATTTGTTGCACTTGTTCTTGTAATTTTGATATATCATGTGGCATTTCTTCCTCTTCTTCATGAGTCATGCTAGAGCTTTCAGGTTCCTTACTAGGTGTTTGCATTTTCTTTCCTCGGGGCATCAGTTACCGATAATAATGCTCTACTAGCCCTTTGAATTCCTTCAAAATAAATTTTCAAACCAATCTTAAGCAAAAATTTAAAAGAATCTACACACCTTTTTTTCACTTTGTAGGAGCTCGATATTGCCTCTGATGTATCTCTGTACTTTCAGAACATCCAATTCTAAAATTGCGACCTGTGGTAGCCCTCTGTGTCCTCTTTCCAATGCCACCAGTCTGATCCAAATTGGATTCTCGAAGGAAGAGTTATGCGAAATCTCCCACAGTGACCTGATTATAGACTAGTTCAGTAGAGCGAACTTGTACGACGTGCCACGAGTCACTGTTTCGACCTTTAGCTCTGAAAAATATATAGAAGAAACTACAGTCCATCCTCTTTCTGCACCTTCTTACTAAATTTCAATCTAATGCTCAGAGAAAAAGTTATGAAGATTTTCCCCCGGTCACCTATTTGGAATGTAATTCAAGAGTCTGCAAAAAGACCAACTTCCGCAAATCATATCTCCACAAATATAGCGCAAAAATATCTAAAATTCGGATCCGAGATTTAGCGTGATGTCTTCTCAAATGGTTTTTTTTTTAACTTCTGAAACGTCGTAGAAAAAAGTTATAGCGAAAATTCCATGATGACCTGTTTGGAGCAACGAAACCCTAGAATCCAAAGCTCTGATACCAAATGTTATGAAACCAGCTCAAGAAAAGATAGAAAAGATAGATCAACGCCTTAGAATTTAGCCTCTTCAAGGGGGCAACCTCCTTTACATTACATAAATGAACAATTCTTGGATGATTCAAATGACAAAACCTGCTTTTTATATATAGGAGTCTAAGGAGTCACAATATAACCCAGCCGACCTAACAATAATAATATAAAGCCACAAAAATAACAAGAGAGGGATTCTATGGGGCACAGTAATAAAAATATGGGGACAATAGGGGCACAACAATATTAATAAGGGGTATAACTACAATAGTAATGGGGTAATCACTAGTATTATAGGGACCCAACACCCGATCAGTTAGAAAGCTTTCAAGTTTTTGCAAAAAGAAACATATTCTTTGTTTTAAGTCTTTGATTAGTTTCCGAGTGGAATGTTTCTCTTTACTTATTGAATGATTTCATTTGAAAATGACTTAAAACTAGCATTGTTTTGAGTTTTGCATTTGGTTGCTTGTCATCTATTCGAAAAAACAAAATATCACATTCATTTTGCATTAGGAAATGAGAACAATATTTTGCATTAGTAAATTCTTGACATTTAGAAGTTGAAAAGCAAAGGATGTATTTTTCATTTTCTTAATTAGATTGCTTTCAAGTTAGTGAAAGATAGAAGCATTTCCATTTCCTCTTGATTGGTTTGCTTGCGAAATAACGAAAAGTACCATTCTTGCATTTGCTTGCTTATTGCTTTGATTGCTTTGACGAGAACCTCTCACTTTTCTTTAGTTAGTTCTTCATTGAAAAGAAATGGTTTCTTTACTCATTTAGTTGCATTCTAGGGGTTTTTGAAGATACATTCGGTAAGGCCTTGAAACTAAGATCTAATTCAATATCAACCATTAAAATTTATTGAATTAACCAAAAAATGCATTGGAACTTAACTCTCATGTATCTAGAGGTCTAGGCTAGAGACGTGTTCTGGCGTCTTTAAACCTAGTGGCTTTTGTTTTCACTAAGGTTGGGTGATTCCTCCTTTTGTGATTCGATAAGTGCTAGTATGGACTTGTGCTCCCTGTACCGTCGCATATATGATGGGAGACCCCACTAGGTTGCAATCCTATTATCCATAGGAAGCCGAGTTTTCCACCTTATGAATCATAACGCACCGAAAACAACATTCGGGAAGATTAGCTGCCGTACGGGAAGTCCTTGGTCATTTCTCTTTCATTTTACTACCAAGGTGTATATGTAGTTTTACGATTTGTCTGGTAAACCTTTTGCCTAGAGTTCCAGAGCAGTCATTTGATCTTTTTGACTCATTAAACTTAAAAGATCATTCGAGCACTTGTCCTTTCAAGCTCATTTCCAATAAGAAGTGATAGAGTCACCTTTTGTCCTTTTCTCGACTCTATAAACATGAAAAGGCAAAGTTTTGTTTCATTGTCTAAAAATTAACTTCCCACGAAATATTCCTGGTTAAAGTTATATTCCTTAGTAATTCTTAGGGTCGATTCCAATGGCAACATTTCCAGAGTCTACCAGTCAAGGATTTCCTTCGGATGGGAATCATGGTCCTTTTCCTTCTTTTGGAAACGCTGGTGCTCCTTATATGGCAACGTTGTCCCTCCCTAGGTTAACCATTGGTTTACCTGTCTGGTTATTTTCGACCTCAATGATTCCGAGTGCCCTAACTCCTGCCCTGCTGTCTCCTTCATTTGAATCACGTGATGATGATTCTAAGGTTGACCCCTCACCTTATTCCCCTATTTCTTCACCTTCCTCTTCTACTTCTCCTGGTGAAAGTTTCAAATCTAGTAACCAGGAGGCTACGAAGAAGAAGAAGTTAGCTAAGCAAGAGGTCGACCGTGCGGTTGTTACTCCAAATGCACCTCCTATAGGCAAACCTTCTGTTCCTCCACGGAAGGTAAAATTCCCTTACAGGGTGTGTAAGGGTAACCATCTCCTCCGAGACTGTCTTGGCATTCCCACAGTCTTAGAGGTATGGTCTCAAAATCTAGATCGACCATCCCCATTGACCTCTGGAGATCATGTCAATGCTACACTTCGGCTAGCAATGGTAAGAAGAAAGGGAAGATTAGATTCACCTGTAGGTTATGTGAAGGAGATCCTCTTCTTCACCTTTGTCCTCTTATGGATAAAGCTTCCAAAGTTTTGGAAAACCTTGCAGCTTCTCAACCCCAACCTCCTGTTGGTTATCACCGGATTTCTTCTAACCCTCTCCCGGTTGGTAAAGAGAATGACTTGGAATCATCTCTTTCCCATCTACTCTTCCTGAGCGTGACTCTCTTGTGTCTGTTCCTGACCAACCATTGGTCGAAAAGAGTGTCGACTTGGTTTCGCCACTAGTTGCTCACTCTGTTCCAGAAGAGAGTGGTGATCATACTGCTCATGTTCTTCTCATCTCCTCAGATTCTCATGAATCGAAGAGTGACCCTCCCATCCCAGTTGTTTAGGAGAGTCCTTCTCCTATTCCTGTACAGCATGGGGGAAATCATATGATACCCCCACCAAGTAGTTTTGTCATTTCTTTCGATTGGGGTCCATTGACTGCTTTCTGCCTCCCATCTTATGTGCCTTTCCAGATCACAGTACAAGCCTATAATATGGTAGTACCTAGCACTATATTAGATGAAGGCACATTTGTTAGCATCATGTCTTCTACTACTTGGCAAGCTTTGGGTTCCCCACAGCTTGTGCCTGTCACCCAGAATCTGTTGGCTTTCAACGGAGGAACTAGCTAGCCCTTGGGAATCCTTCCAAAGTTTCCTATTACTTTGGGAGGAAAGATCGTCTATATAGACATGATGGTAGTCCAAGGTCCGTTAGATTTCAATCTTCTCCTTGGACGCGACTATGTGTATGTCATGGGAGCTCTTGTTTCTTCGCTTTTCTGTGTAGTTTGTTTTCCACGCGAAGGGAGAATTGTGACTATTGATCAACTATCATTCATTGGTCACCAAGCGTATCCTTTGCAACCATTGTCCCCTATCAATTCTTGTTTGCAAGCAGTACCTTCCCTGCCACAGGTCAATTATGTGGCTACCCATTCCGTCTCTGCATCTGCTGATGATTACACAGATGGGATTGTACATTATGTACTGGGGGAATTGGAACTTGATATGTCTATGGTACGAAATGACATGTATTCCTCCCAGAGCGTGGTTCTTCCATCTAGTGAGGATCTCTTGGGAGCCATGTTCTCGTATGGTCCATGAACAGATGTTATGAGGATAGTTCTTGGTCTTGTGTCAACCTCATTAAAAAATGAAACAAGATATGAGGATAGTTCTTGGTCTTGTGTCAACCTCATTAAAAAATGAAACAAGAGATGAGGATAGTTCTTGGTCTTGTGTCAACCTCATTAAAAAATGAAACAAGAGATGAGGATAGTTCTTGGCCTTGTGTCAACCTCATTAAAAAATGAAACAAGAGATGAGGATAGTTCTTGGTCTTGTGTCAACCTCATTAAAAAATGAAACAAGAGATGAGGATAGTTCTTGGTCTTGTGTCAACCTCATTAAAAAATGAAACAAGAGATAAGGAGAGTTCCTTGTCTTGTGTCAACCTCGTTAAAAAATGAAACCAGGGAGTCATGAGTATAGGAGTCATGAGTATATTTCTTGGTCTTGTGTCAACCTCGTTAAAAAATGAAACAAGGGGTGATGAGGACAGTTCTTTTCTTGTGTCAACCTTGTTAAAAACTGAATCCAAGGATCTGAGTAGAGTTCCTTGTCTTATGTCAAGCTCATTAAAAAATGAAACAAGGTCCCCTAGAGCAAAGTTCCAATTCGAGTCTTTGATTAGATCTCGTAAAATCCCAGTCGAGTCTTTCACTTGATCTCGTAAATGAACCTTCATTCCATCCACTTGATAGCCACGAGTAGTCTACTTAGGTGAATGTAATGAAGCTTGGGGGCATGCACCTAGTGGTAAAGTTAAGTTTCCTTGTAGGTTATGTGAAGGGAATCACCCCATTCACCTTTGTCCCTATCTGGACGAAGCCAAAAAGGTGTTGGATAACCGTCTTGCTTCACCGCAACGACTTCCATCTGGTTACAAGAGACTCTCCCTTTCATCATGTTGGGGGCATGTAAACCAATCTCAAGCATAGTTCTTCATTTCAAGCTTGTGTAAAAATGAAACTGAATCCAAGCATAGTTTTTCATTTCAAGCTTGTGTAAACATGAAACTGAATTCAAGCATAGTTTGTTATGGTTCAAGCTTGTGTAAAAATGAACCCATCTCCATTTTAACCCTCGTGATTACCATTCTATCAGCCTCTTCCATCAGATGGGCCTTGGTTTTTCTCCTTCCATCGCCACCATCTCTTTGGCCGATCATATGCTCTCACTTGGTTGTTTTTCCTTTCCTGAGGAACCACAGCGATGAGTGGTTTTGTTAGCCAGCTTCTTGACCATTATGTGTTTTGAGCAGTTCCTCCATTGCCGAAACCAATTGCTACCCTTTATACCACTCATTCCTCGAGTACGATTCACCTTTAAGCTCTTTTCTGACTCATAAAAGATGAAAAGATTGGCGAGTATCTTTCCCTTTTTTAACTCGTTAAAGAGAATAAAAATGGGGGGTTCACTTTCAGCTCTTTTCCGACCCTTTAAAAACGAAAAGATGGCCGAGCCATTGTCATTTCGAACTCATTAATGGATGTGAAACGTCGTGCACCCTGTATAAGTTTACCCCTTTTTCAGGCTAGGAGGCACTATTTACGAAAAAGGTAGTCCTTGGCTGAAATGGTCAAGCGGTTCTCTCAAGTACTGTTTTATACCTTTTCGGGCTCGAGAGACACAAATGTACGAAAAGGGACCATGTGGAGTTTTCTTTTCCGTGTCTTTTTCAAACTCTCTAAATATGAAAAGACTCTGAGTTTTGCCTATGTCAGACTCATTAAACCCTGACGACATTGGACTTGTCATCATGATGAGACCAAGCTTCTCCTTCCTAGGGCTCATTAAATTTTACTAGGTCGGATTTGTCCGAAGGAAGAACTTATATTACAAGCATATGCTATCCCCTTCAAGCTTGTGTTTCAAAATAATTGGGGTAGTCGCCAGAAATGGTGGGGGGGGAATTTGGAAGTATTCCGTCAGTTGTATTAATTATTACGGTAGCTTGTCGCTCTTGAACATCGACACTCTTTATGCTTTGTTTCGGGTTGGGATATCCTCACTTTATCGTTGGCTTTCCGGGTTTTGGGTTATCCATTTTGCCTCATTCCATCCAATCCTTGCTGCATCATCATGATCTTTGATCCCTTGGTACCAAAATTTTTCCAAACTCTGGAGTCGTGTCACCGATATGTTCAAGAGCTTAATCCTTCTGCAGTTTGTATCCTTACACACCTTCCTCGGATTCTCTGTCTCATCCACATTCATCTTGTTCCTTTGTCTTGCGTCAATGATGTGGGAAACATTATGGCCCTCCTTCGACCGATCACTTCCTGTCGACTTCAGCTCATTATCCGGGAAGTTGATCTAGAGACTCCTTTCTGGTACCTTGGAGCTTGCATGCCTTAATGGCAAGTTCTTCGCATTCGATGACGGGCTTTCATTATTGGCCTTCAATCGAGTGATTTCATGGGTGTTCGACTTCAGATCATTCTTCACACTTCGTGGATTGTACTAGAAGTACCTTGAGAACCATTGACATTACTAGTGGTCTCTCTCGTGCTTGTTAACGGTTTACATCATTGACCGGTCATCAAGCGATTTTCTAGCATGCTCAATTTCAACACATCTATTCGCATATTAGAATTTGTACCTTGATCAAATTGGGATTCAAGACCTTGGGCTCAGATTACACAAGTCGAATTTGCGCGGATTGGTTCATGATTGTATACATGACTCTTTTGATTGGATGGCTGCGACCATACCTAATTCTTTTATATGGTCCTTTTGATTGGATGGTTGCATCCATACCACAGATCATTTATGTTTATCTTCTATATGGTTGCACCCATGCCTTATGCACACGTATTTCCTTTCATTGTGTACTTATGTATCAGAGATATCAATTGTACTTGCATTTGCAGGTTCTCCGCGATGGTGTTTTGTTTCAGTTATGGATTCGTAAAGCATTTCACCCCTCCCACTCTCTCGGCCTTCATGCTTTAGGGGGCATATGTTACACAGTATTTTGTCACCAACCCCACATTCCCTAATCCCGGACACTGCCAATCCATGTTATTGACATTTGCTTTGTGTCATGTTGCAAAATATGTGTCAGTGTCTTCCTTGTCATATCAAGAAGAATACCTCAGTTCATTACTCCTGGAGCAGACTCTTTTTAACCTCTGTTTTTGGGTCGTTGCGGGTCATCAATTATTCCACCCATGAAGATGGCCAAGATTGAACTAAGCCTAGCGACGTCGTCGCCCTGTCCCTATGTTTCACTCGCGACGAGCTACTTTTGGCGAGTTTTTTAACAAATTTTTGAAGCTTCGGAGTGTAATAGCTTCATGGGTAGTCCTAGGGTTGGTTGTTGGATCAGATGAGCTTGGCTCTCTCCTTTGGGATGGTTGTTCCACCCTTTGTGCAACCTCCCAAAGGGATAAGCTCTTTCTCCCATCTTTTATGGAGGCTTCTCCTCCTATAAATACCTCCTTCGTAGCTGAGATCTGCTAGTTAGCCAGAGATTCAGAGAGTTGGAGGGAGATAGAGTGAGAAAGTTTGCTAGAGTTTGGAAGTAGCTTCTAATGTAACTTAGCCTGGGATAGTTTTGTGTGGATTTGGCTTGATTGTATGAGTGTTCTAGCATCATAATTTTTCCTTTTGGGTAGGAGAGAGAGTTATTCATCCTTTTGGGAGACAAACCATGAGTGAATGCTTGCGAAGACTGCTGACAAGACCCTTCAAGAGAGACCTACAACGTCAAGGCATGGTTGTAAGTTTTACTTCAGTTCATATTAATACAAATCAACGGTTTATTTCCTATATCTTATGTCAAAATTGCATATTGATATCTTAAAGTTCCTTGACCCTTTAAGTGGATCGGTTTTGTTGTATTCTATTATGTTTGTTGTTGTTCTCTGTATGTTGTTTCAGGTACAAAAGTGATTAGAAGAGAGCTGGAGCAACACAACGAGAACTTCATCAAATGAGGATTTGAAGGTAGGCCTTCATGACATTAACTATCTAAGGGAATTTTCTTTGATATTGTTCTTGTTATGACTAGACCCACTCTAGGGCTAGAGGGGTTGCCTCTGTCCGTAGAGGGAACTTACCTGCTTCACACTTTACATGTTCATGATAGGTCTTGCTTGAACTTCATATTCATACTCCAAGGTTGGTTATGATGTAGAGTCTTCCATGTGACCTTGATCTTCATTCTTCTGTCATGATCTGGTGTCCCTCTATCTCTTTGCTTGGCGATCTCTTTATGTCTCTACTTCACGAGTGTATTCTCATATCATCTCCTTGACAACCCCTTTTAGAATCATCCTGCAATGTCAATATAATAACACCTGCAAATGGAGTTCACTCATGACAATACGACATCAATCCTAAAATATCATTTTCTATCTCGTTTCTCATGCAACATATTGATTGAGCTAGGACAATGCGCAAGGTTGAAGAGAGAGACCTTCTTGAGTGCAGTGCATAGGAGTACAAGGCAAGGGGTGAGGGACTACACACTATGAATGTGCAGCGCATGGTGACTGAGAGAGAGGCAGATTAGGGATTGCGCAGTGGGAAAGTCTAGGAGGAAGAGATGCATGAATGGGAACTATGATTGCGCAAATCGCAATTGAGGGAAAAATAGGACCTCTGGATTGCACAGTTGAACATGGGAAGGGTCCAAGGATGACCTGAATGACCATTGGAAGTACGAAGTGTGCAACACTAGGAAAGGTTGGTCAAGGACTACGTAGTGGAAAAGTGCAGTTGATAGATAGGAGTGACAGAGCATTAAGATTTCATGGTACGCAATTGATGGGGGGAGTTATTTGTGACTATGTAGTGTATAGTTCAAAGAGGGAGAGGGTGCTTCACCATGGATTGTGACTGTGCAATGCACAGTTCAAGGAGGCAAAAAGGTTGGTGCTTGATTGGTAAAGTTACAAAGACAAAGAAAACTCTTTAATTAACCAAGTGTGGGATTAGTAAGGAAGAAATATAAGAGTAAAAGCGTGCAACAACACTTGAGCATGATCACACACTCATAAACAACCAACCACATGACAATGAAACACTCAATACCCAAAATCAACATGTATCCATTGAAACTACAACAAAATGACACTTACCTCCAAGTGTGAAACTTAAGATATACCTTTCAACACAACTGTCGACTGCAACGATAAAGTGCGCAATACCTTGAGGATGAGTCCAGTGCGTATCCCTCTGATAGATAGAATCCATTAATTCCATTAATGCAAGAGAAAACACCAAACTTGCTTCTTAAAGGTGTGTCATAACTACTTTTCACAAAGAACGACACTTCCCTTAACAACAGATAACACTTTGAGTTTCTTCAAAAGGGAACTTAGAGACTTAGGAAGTTAGTATGGGATGAATCTAACAACTAGAAATGATATTTCACATTATCAAAGGGATGCTCCAAAGTTTGAATATGGGCCAAAATTTGAAGGGTGTTGTAGCCACGACAACACTTCATGATTCACTCGAAGAACCCAAACTTGTTTGTTCAGGTCAAGATTTATGCACAGGGTCTAGTCTTTTAGGATGTATAGATTCATCATGTAGATTACCTCAGCTTCCCCATTTATCCCAGTTATAGGTGTAGTCTCTCCTATCCTTTTCTTGACTTAGACACAATTACAAATCTTACCATATCACAATTTTTTTTTAATCCGAGTGAAGGATAGTATATATTTGCAAGTTTAAAATTATCATAATTTTAGTTCCATATTTGGTGTTGCTCCAGTACCAGTAGGCTAGTTTAGTACCACATCGAAGTCACTTTGAAGAAGCACAAGCATTGCTTCGATGTCAGTGAGCTTGTTCAATACCCCGACAAAGTTTCTTATTTCACCTCTTTGCGCAGGAAGCCTTTCTCTTCTTTGACCCCTTATTTTATTTTCAATATACTCATTGGCGTTTTATCAACATTTATATCACCAGGGTGGAAGAGGGGTCATGAATTATTGGGAGAAAGAGAGGTTGTTCCTTCAAATACTATTATTTATCTTTGAAATTAATATGCTCGCTTTTAATTTTCTCTTTCCCCTTCTCTACTCAATTATATCGACAAGAAAAACACCATTTAGTTATAATAGTAAGTCAAGGAATGAAGATCCTAAAATAAATACAGGCATCTTGGTTCTCCTTAAACCTTTTCATTCAAATGGATCGTATTTTACATTCAGACATCATGGACCCTAAAGTTATCAGACCCAGGCAAAGGAGAGGGACCGAAAATTAATCAAGTGTTGTTGCATGTCACAAAGCCCTTTATAACTTTCACCACATTGGTTAGAACCAAACAAAACACTTTCACAAAACGTCTTATTTACATATACTGACCAAATAACACAAAGAAAGAAAGGACAGTACATGACATAAATGGAAAAAAACCAAAAGAACTATGCCAAAGAAAGAAATATGTAAACAGGTAAAAACACAACCCTAGGTTGTTACTAAAAATAATTCTTAAGATCTTGGCCATTAACGGGAAGAGAGTCCATCTTCCCATCTAGGGATTGGAGATGATAAGTATGGTGGCCAAGATTTTCATGAAAAACAAAGGGTCTAATCCATAGGGATTGAAATTTGGTGTGTTTACCTTTCTCTTCATGGGCTTTATCCCACTTCAATACTAGGTATTCCACACCTAACTCAAATTTTTCCCACATATTTCTTGTCAAATTAACACTTGATACGATTCACATAACAAACTTTTCTTTCATTTTTCACCTTTCTTCCTCTAACTTAAGAAGGTTGTATATCTTGCTCTAAACAATAATACATGTTTTACCTCGGGATTCTTGAGAAATTTGTAGGGTCGGGAGGTGTATGTTCAGGTATTCAGAAATGGTATTGGTGTGACATGGTCAGCCGATAAAGCATTCACCAATGCATTATTCCAACTCCTTTGCTCAGAGTAAATGGTTTTCTTTTTTATAAAAATTTGATTCTTATTAGTAGGTTGAGCTAAGTTGTTTCCATGAGGGTAGTAATTAGATGAGTGCTTTAAAATAATATCGTTTTCTAATGCAAAATCATAAAGTATTAGCAATGAAAAGTACGTTGCATTATTGAAAATAAGTGATGTGGGAATGCCAAACTTAGCAATAATATTATGCTTAAGGAAGTGGATGACTTCTTACTCATTCACTTGTTTCATTGGAACTGCTTCAGCCCACCTAGTAAAGTAATCTATGGTAGGTAAGATATATTGGTGTTGCTTTGATGAATGAGGAAAAATATCGCCAATAACATCCAATCCCCATTGTTGAAAAGGATCTTCAATAGCAATGGGTTGAAATGGGGTGTTGACTTCTTATCTCGACCATCACATCTTTGACATATAAGACTCTTACAGACATAGGCATGTGCATCCTTAAATAGTGTGGGCCAATAATAACTGGGTTGCATGACTTTATCAGCAGTAGTGTCACCTGCATAGTGCCCACCAGTTGGCCCATCATGAAGTTCATTCAATACCATTTTCAAATCTTGTGCTTCCAAGAATCTGAGCAGGACACCATTGTGGTGCTTCCAGAAAAGCACACCATCTACAAGCTGATATGATAGAGATTTAAGTTGAATAACCCTATATTGTTTCACTTATAAGTGCGAGAGCAACATGCCATGCTCTAGATATTGACGTATATCGATGTACCAATACGTGGTTGCGCTTGTAGGGGTAGCTTGCTCAATGTTATACATTTCAATTTCTTGTTCCCATCTAGAAGAATCGTCTTTTGGAGAATTGACTACTTCTATTGTAAGCTAATAAAGACCATGGCCCTTTATTGTGTGAATTGGCTTGAATTCTAGATCATATTATTGAAGGATCTTCATCTATTTCACCCTTCTCTCACCCAACTCTTGTTGAACAAAGAGTGATCTAACCATTAGATGAGGTACAAAGATGATAACATGAATTTTCAAAATGCAGAGTCTAAAATGCTTGACTTTCTGGTAAACTACATAGGCTTGTTTATCAATGGTGAGATAATTTAATGTTGATCCCTGTAGGGTCACACTCATAAATGATATCGGCTGCTCAAGTACGACTATAATAGATGTATCAGAAACAAATGTATACAACAATAAATCTTTATTAAAATATATAATGTACAACATTTGGGCATCAACAATCACTTGTTTAATTTGGGTGAAGGCACCTTTATCCCTTTGGTCCCATTTATATATTGCATCCTCTTCTATTATCTCTTGTAGTGGTCTAATGACATGTGCACAATTAAAGATAAACTTCCAAAGAAAGTTAAGTCCCCCCAAGAAGAATTGCATGGATTTCTTATTCTCGGAAAAGGGAGTCTGAGCAATAGTCATGACCCACTGTGGGTCCACTTTAATTCTACTTTTGGCTATAATGTGTCCCGAGAGGTTACCCTCAATCACTTTGAAGATGGTATTCTTTGGATTTAATGAAATACCATACTTTCTACATCACTCAAGGATTTGCCTCAGATGACATCATTGGTCGAATATTTTATTTGAAAACACATTGACATCATCTAAGTACACGACAACGCTCTATCTGATTAATCCATAGAATGTGATGTCCATAGCCCGCTGAAAGGTAGCACTGAAATTTATGAGTCCAAATGGCATCCGCTGAAATGTGAATGTACCCCATTTAGTCCTGAATGTAGTTTTTAACCTGTTAGGTTCTGCTACTAGAACTTGGTTGCATCCAAAAAAATTGTCTAGTGGCGAGAACATCTCTAACCCAGATACATTCTAAAGTATATGCTCCATAGATGGCACAGGATAATTATCTTTAAATGAAACCCAGTCTAGGTTATGAAAATCAACACATAAGTGTATCTCTCCATAATTCTTTCTGATAAGAACCAAGTTAGAAACCCAAGTAGAATGAAAAAATTTGAATATGATTTGAGCATCCAGCAATTTCCTAAGTTCTTTCTTAATAAGAGGTTCAAGTGTAGGATGAATTGTTCTTAACTTCTGCAAATGATGCTTTACACCCTCTTTAATAGGTATCACGTGTTGGAAATTCACATGTCATAGGTTTTCAAATCATCATAGGTCCACGTGAAAACATCTCGATACTATTTGAAAAGACAGAAAAAAAGATTGCCACTCTTGGGGAGAATAACAAGTACAAAGATTCACATGTTTTAGATCTTGTTTAGTACCTAAGTTAATTTGTTCTTACAATAATGTGGAACTATGGGTCTTTGCATTGATTGGTCCCTTGAAACGATTTTGTAGGTCATAAATATTTTCTAAAGATACCACACCCTTAGGCATGGGGTTCCCTTTATGTGCCTGAGTTGGTTCCTGCAAAACCCTCTTATGCTCACCTTCACCTATTACCACATCTTTAAACATGTCAGCATTAGCCATAAAATCTAGTTTTTGTTGCCATCATTGAAAACACAAAAATTAATGACACTATCATGTATGGATGGCTTATAAATAATATCAATAGAAACCATCCCGAAGTGGTGATAACCTAGTAGTAACATTAGCTAATATGTTTGTGGTTGAATTGTGAAGCCTGGGAACATAATTGATATTAAAAGCTTGAAAGAAAGCAATAGGCACCATACCTCTTCTTGGTAGTTTTTAAGATTAGATGGCACACAATGAATAGTATTTTGTAGCTGATGTGTAACCATCTCGGAGTTACCTATTACCTTTAGCATTTCCACCTTGAAGTCTATGGTTTTCTTTAATACAAAAATGAGTGCCTCATATTTTGTAATGTTATTTGTGAACTCAAACCAATCGACATGATATTAGATACTTGTCTTTTGAGGATCAATGGGAATACAACGGCTCCAGAACCCTCTTGTGTTTTCGAACCATCAAAATATAGAGTCCAAATGTTAACAACAATAGGGTTAGTTTCTATGCTAGTACTATTTACATCTATGTTACAAAAGTCATTACGCCAATTGGGTTGCAAGGAAGGAGTTCCAATTCTGTATCTGGTGGTACAAGGGAAGGTTATTCAAGATAACATCCATGATCAACCTCTAAAAATCAATTTATGAAAAATATTTGCACATAGATAATTCGCTCATTAGGAGCTTCAAGCGTTGTGACAATATGTCTCATGAAATTTTCACTCTAGACTTGAATCTAATTATTCTTTCCCTTATAAGGAAGCCACAAATGCAACCAAATAGTGGAAAGGCATCCTTAGAAATTGTTGGACGAGTCTCTACTTAAAAGCAATCCATAAGCTTCTAGAATGTCCACAATGATAATAACAATACATTGGTGAACTCTATGATCTGATGATAAACGAAATATAACATTGTTAAGCTCAACATGTTGATCAGTGGTTGTCATTGATGTCAACCCAAGCAACACCAACAACTACCCGAATATTGCATGGGCATTTTGACTTGACAACTTACTCTATTCTAAGTCAAGGATCTTCTAGATGGATTCCACTTGTTGATATGTTTCCGTTGATATATGGCATGCCAAGTAATTCTTCAGGGTTTGAGAGATATTCATGTTTGAAGTTAGTAACCCCAGTTAGTGGGCTAAAACCCTATGGGGTTGTAGCATGGCACTCATAATTGGTTGTGGTCATTGAATAGTCAATAATTAATATTTTTTTTCTCCTAAAATCCCTCCAACGCTCACTTGTTGAGGACACTCTCAACTCAAGACATTCATATAAATAATGACCCTCATATCCTCCTCTAGTAGGGATTTTGTGGCTTCAAACAGGTCATCGTGGAATTTTCACTATAACTTTTTTTCTACAAATCTTCAGAAGCTGAAATTAAAATCGATTTGAGCTGAAATCTTTATGAACCTCGTGATCAAATTTCGGATCTTGTTTCGCTATATTTCTGGATATATGATCTGAGGAAGTTAGGGTTTTTGCAGGCTCCCGAATTCCATGTCAAACAAGTGACGTTGGGAAAATCGTCATAAATTTCTCCATGAGCATTGGATTCAAGTTTAGTAAATAGTCAGAGAAAGAGGACAGACTTTAGTTTGTTGAGTAGCGTTTGCAAGGCCGAAGTTCGCAACAGTGACATGTGGCACTTTGTACAAGTTCGTTATACTGAACCAGTCTATAATCAGATCATCGTGGGAGATTGGGCATAACTCTTTCTTGAAGAATCGAATCTTGATCAGACCCCTGGGGTTGGAAAGAGGACTCAGAGGGCTACCACAGGATGAAATTTCAGACCCTGGAGATCCGAATTACATAAATACAACATATTCAATATCGAGCTCCTAGAAGGAAAGAAAAAACATGCATTCAAGAATCACTGCAGTAAGGACCACACATCAACAGTCAAGGGTAAGTCTCCTACATTAAGGTATGTATGATTAGTGTTTACATTTGAAATATGAGTATCATCTCGTACATATGTTTTTGCAGGACAGTGTAAGTACATACAGGGTCTCAGTTATATCTCTATGTCTCTATATGTCACAGTTAGTTTTGATACCAAATTTGGAATGTCCTATTCCTGATACTACACATTTGATGTTACATATTCTTGATGCTACACCAAGTCTGCTAAATCTATATGATGTTGTAAGTTCATGCTACTTGTCTTGTCATAATTGATAGAATGGTCTTTGTTGTTGTACTTAGAACTTGGTCCATCACAAGTGTACTGTCATCAGTTTTTATTCTATATATATTTAGGTCAGTTTTGGATATAGTCTTGCATAGAGTCCAGGCTGATATCAAGAGTGGGAGTCTTTGTCTACTACTGCAACAAGTCAACAACAAAAGTGACAAGCACAGTTCAAGTACGCATTGTAATTTTAATTTGTATTTATTCATTATTATGCAATTACATGTATTTTGCTGACAGAGGTAAGTTGAAGGGTATTTTGTTTCGTTTTGGGATTGGTTTCCCCAGGAAAATTTTTCATGCAGGTAGAAGAAGATTCAAGTACAACTTCAAGCAAGAATTCAAGAGCAGAAGTATCAAATCAAAGGAAGCGTTGCAATGAGACATCCTTTGAAGACATGACAACCATCTGTATATTGTGAAGAAGTGTCAAGGCCAAGAGTCATCATTGTAAAGTTGTAAAAGAGTCTTTTGTAAAAGTTCCATCATTGGAAGAGTCATTATTGTAAAAGATTCAATCTCCCTAGAGTTGAGAAGGCATTATTGGGAGGTATAGGAGTCTCTGTTGGGATGATGTCATGGTTAGGTTACATGTCAAAGTGTGAATGGGTGTTCATTCAAAATCATTGTAAATCATATTGTATTGTGGATCGTTGTCCCTGGTATGGGAATCCACACTCTTGTCTCATTTTAGTCATTATATGGTAGTAGGGAGGTGCTAGGTTGGTGCATGAAGTCACCTACCGGTTGGAGCCTGTGAACACTTCAGGGTGGTAGGTTGGTCTAGTATGTTGGGGCATCCATTTAGTTGACTACTAAAGAAACCAGGGCATTGGTGCGTCCTTCCAGAGGGAGCTGGAGAAGAATTCTTTTCTAGAATTCTAGGAAGTTGTTGCTTTCATTTCAGTTGGGGCTGAAGATTAAAGAATTTATTAGAAAAGCGTTTGGTGGTTTTTGACCCGAAGGGGGTTTTCGACCTAAAATTCTTGTGTCTACTATGCTCTTTTATTTACTATTATTATTGCATATATATTGATAATAATTGAAGATTAATTAATGCTCTGAAAAGATTTAAAAGTGATAATTGTTAAGGAATACTGATTCACCCCCCCCCTGTATTTCCAACACACCAATTAACTACACTAAATATCTACCTAATTATATGATTTTGGCGTTAGTCTTTTCCCATTTTGCATTGATTTACTTTGCAATAAATAAAGGCATGACATTCGCGGAGGCACTTGAATCAACTAAGTAATTATGGACATTATAATTAAATATTTTAAAAGTTAAAAGAAAAGGGAGGCAAGTAGATCTAGAATTTACATTAGTTGCGTTAACTACCATTTCAAGAATAGTAGGAGACTTACCAAATGAGTCTTGAGAGGAAAAATTTGTTCTACCTGATGAAGGTTGAGATGCAAATGCCTGGATGATTAACTTACTTTGCCCTACCAGTTTTTCTACCTCATAGATAGATATATTTGTGCAAGCTTTCTTCATGTCTTCAAGAGTGCTATAATCAATGTCATCATATTGGGTAGTGTGTGTTGAACTGGTTGGTGATGAAACTTTGTTTGATACCTTAGGCATGACAAACTTGTTTTTATTATTCCCATAAGTACTTTTTTTAGGCTCTGCACCTCCGGCTTTGTTTTGAGTGCTTCAAGTAGGATTACTAGGATGTAATATTTTAATCAACAATATTTACTTCCTCACATCTTGCTCAAGCACTAACCCTTTGTTCCTCAAATTATATTTCTCATATGGTTATTGAGGAGGAGCTTCACTTGCTTGGGGCTCACTAGCACCTTGTCGATCGTTATTCAAGATAAGATCAAATGTGAAAATTGGATCACAAACACTTGTGTTTTCCTCTATTGAGGTTGGTTCATTAATCTCTTGAGTTTGCTCTAAATGCTCTTCTGCTGACAAACTTTCCATAACATTGGCAACCACAACATTCATGTTGTGTTTCCATTGCGTGCATGTCTTCTATGAATGTGCTTCTTGATGAAAAGTACAATAATTATCCATGACCAAGTTCTCAAAATTGAATACAACATTAAAAATTTGCGCATGCTTGGTTGTTTTATTGATGTTCTTCTTAAAATAAACCTTGAAAGGCTTGTTATTAGTGGAAGCCTCACTTGGCGTCCTTTTGAGTTCAAATACTTCATTGGTTAAAAAATTCAAGTATTTAGTCAAGTTGTCCATGTCAAATGGATATTTGTCTCTAGCCTTAGCAGAAGAGGCCCGAGACTTTTTACCGGTGTCTTTAGAGTGTTTTGAATCTTCTTGATCATCAATGACCCCAATAGAGCTTGAGTCCTTTTCAACAACTATCACTTATGAAAAATTAAGTGCCAAAGTTTCCTTTGCATCTTGCTTAACAAAAATGGAAATGTTAGTGGGAAAGGCAACAATATAATAATCTTTAGTAATTGAATCATGAGGTTGCACATCAGTGGGGAACTTGTTCAAAATACGTGTAAATATTTGATTACAATCTTTAACCTTTTATTATCCCTCATCTTAATTCTTCTGATTTCTTTAAATAACATGACACAAGTTTTATCATCAACAAACTTTTCTAAGAACAACTATTTGAATTATGTTCGGTCCCTATAATACTAGTGATTACCCCATTACTATTATAGTTGTATCCATTATTAATATTGTTGAGCCCCTATTGTCCCCATATTTTTATTACTGTGCCCCACAGAATCCCTCTATTGTTATTTTTGTCGCTTTATATTATTATTGTTAGGTCAGCTGGGTTATATTGTGACTCCATAAACTCCTATATATAGAAAGGAGGTTTTGTCATTTGAATCATCCAAGAATTGTTCATTTGTGTAATGTAAAGGAGGTTGCCCCCTTGAAGAGGCTGAATTCTAAGGCGTTGATCTCTCTTTTCTATATTTTTGTGAGCTGGTTTCATAACATTTGGTATCAGAGCTTTGGATTCTAGGGTTTCGCTGCTCCAAATAGTTCATCGTGGCATTTTCGCTATAACTTTTTTTTTCTATGACATTCAAAAGCGAAAAAAAAAAAACCCATTTGAGACGAAATCGCACTGAACCTCGGGTCCGAATTTCAGAGCTTTTCGCGCTATATTTGTAGAGATATGATTTGAGGAAGTTGGTCTTTTTGCGGACTCCTGAATTACATTCCAAACAGGTGACCTAGGGAAAATCATCATAACTTTCTCTCTGAGCATCGAATTGAAATTTTGTAAAAAGGTATAGAAAGAGGACAGACTGTAGTTCCTTGTATATATTTTTCAATGCCATAGGTTGAAACAGTGACACGTGGCACTTCATACAAGTTCGCTCTTCTGGAAAGGTCTATAATCAGGTCATCTTGGGAGATTGTGCATAACTATTTCTTGGAGAATCCAATTTGGATCAGACTAGTGGCATTGGAAAGAGGACATAGAAGGCTACTATAGATCACAATTTTAGAACTGGATGATCCGAAATTACAGAGAAACATCAGATTCAATATCAAGCTCCTACAAAGTGAAAAAAGGTGTGTAGTTTTTTTTAAATTTTTGCTTAAGCTTGGTTTGAAAAATTAGTTTGAAGGAATTCAAAGGGCATAGTAAAGCATTATTATCGGTAATTGATGCCCAGAGGAAAGAAAATGCAAACACCTAGTAAGCAACCTGAAAGCTCTAGCATGACTCATGAAGAAGAGGAAGAAATGCAACATGATATATCGAAATTACGAGACCAAGTGCAATAAGTGTCACTTGCACAAAAAGTAACAGAATCTAAGATGAAAGTTGTAGAAGCTAAGATGGATGGTTTAAAGAAAGGTGTAGAAGCTAAGATGGATGGCATGGAAGCTAAGATGAATGGCATGGACGCTAAAATGGATGGCATGGATGATAAGATGGAAGAATTGAAGATAAATATGAATAAGTTGCTACAAGAAATGGTCACTAATGGTGAAAGGGTAGTAAAGGAAACTCAGGATGAGAACAAAAGAAATGTTAATCATGGTTCCATAGACTCAAATGTTGGATCGAAGACCCACCATATTCCAAAAATCGATATGAGGAAGTTTGATGGCAAGGATCCCGCAACATGGATATTACAGATGGAGCAATTTTTTGATCTCAATAATGTGCAAAACACACAAAAGGTACGTATTGCAACTTTATATTTGGAACCAAATTAGTTTGTATGGTATCAATGGCTTTTCTCTCGTAAACAAATTATCACTTGCGCAATTTTTACGGAAGAATTGATAGCACATTATGAGGATACAAAAAGCAACACTTTTTTTAGCCAATTGATAAGTCTCACAAAAGGGTTTAATAATGGAGCATATTGAGGAGTTTCAAAAATTGAACATAAGGGTAAAAAATATTCCAGAGGAGCATAGGATTGATGTGTTCATAGGGACTTTAAAGGATAATATCCAACATGATGTTCGCCTTTGGGAACCTGATTCATTAGAGAAGGCATTCAGGTTAGCAAGAAAAATGGAAAGCAAAATTATGGCAACCAGGAAGCATACCAGTCACAACTATAAAGATGGAAGTGTTGTTACCCCTAGCCTTCCACAACCTATAAGGTTGACACCACAACAATTGGAAGAAAAAAGAGAAAAATGGCTTTGTTACAGTTGTGATAGCAAATACACTAAAGGTCATAAGTGTGCTAAGAAGAAATTATTCTACATAGATTGTGAAGAGGAAGAAGAAAAGGAGCAAGAAAGGTCAAAAGAAGAGGATATACTCTAGGAACAAAGCCTAGATAAAGAAGAAATGAATCCAACCATATCTTGTAATGCATTGGTTGGAATTACCACTCCTCAAACCATCAAGATAGAAGGACAAATCAAGAAGAAAAAGGTA
Organism: Pinus tabuliformis; assembly: GCA_031772625.1. Taxonomy (NCBI): domain Eukaryota; kingdom Viridiplantae; phylum Streptophyta; class Pinopsida; order Pinales; family Pinaceae; genus Pinus; species Pinus tabuliformis. The sequence goes on from CM062816.1 coordinate 771,901,447, forward strand.
ATAGTGTTGATTGATTCAGGAAGTACCCACAATTTTATTCATTGTAAGGTAGCAAAAGAATTGAATTGCTTCCTATATCCAGCACCAAGTGTCAAGTGATGATTGCAAATGGAGGAACAATAAATTGCTCTGGAAAGTGCCATAATATCAAGCTATCCATGGGAGAATATGTATTGACTAGCCCAATGCTTTCCATTCCAATGGGAGGTGTTGATGTTGTACTAGGAGTCCAATGGCTACAATCCTTGGGTACAATAGCTTTTAATTTTCAAGAACTTTTCATGAAATTTTCTGTTGAAGGAAGGAAGTTGAATTAAGGGGTATTGCAGGGAAACCGGGAAAGATAATCAGCTCTAACGGTATGACAAAGCTTCTAAAAAAGGAACAAAGAGGTGTAATTGCTCAATTATGTTCGCTAGATGTTTCCACATCGGAATCATCTATTTCTCCAGATCTCCAAAAAGTCTTGGACAATCATTCCAAGGTATTTGAGACTCCCAAAGGTCTCCCACCTATTCGTGATCATGATCATGCTATTCATCTGATTCTAGGAAGTGTTCCTCCAAACATCAGGCTGTACAGATATCCCTATGCCCAAAAGAGTGAAATTGAACGTATGGTTGCAGAAATGCTAGAGGCTGGTATAATTCAACCTAGTCAAAGTTATTTCTCTGCTCCAGTAGTATTAGCGTGCAAGAAGGATGGATCATGGTGCATGTGTCCGGATTATAGGGAGCTCAACAAGCTCACTATTAAAGATAAGTTTCCTAGTCCTGTCATTGATGAATTACTAGATGAATTGCATGGATAAATTTACTTCACCAAGTTGGATCTTCGTTCAGGATATCATCAAAAAAGAATGAAGACTGAAGACATTCCGAAAACAACATTTAGAACTCATGAGGGTCATTATGAATTTTTGGTCATGCCTTTTGGCCTTACCAATGCACCTTCTACATTTCAAGGTTTGATGAATTCCATTTTCAAACCCTTCCTTAGAAAATTTGTGTTAGTATTTTTTGATGATATACTAATCTACAGTAAGTCTTGGAAGGATCATGTTGAACATGTTGACAGGGTGCTACAACTATTGGAGGAGAAACAATTATATGCAAAAAGATCCAAATGTTTCTTTGGCATACAAGAGGTGGAATATCTGGGTCATATTGTATCTCATGAAGGATTTAAGGTAGACCCTAGCAAAATTAAAGCCATTAAGGAATGGAAAATCCCCACATCCATAAAGCATCTATGAGGATTTCTCGGGTTGACAGGGTATTATCGCAAGTTTGTTAAGAATTATGGGAGAATAGCAGCACCTCTAACAACATTATTGAAGAAAGATGCATTTTCATGGACTCCAGAAGCAACAAAGGCCTTCGAACATCTTAAAGAGGCCATGTGCCAAGCACCGATCTTAGCTACACCGAACTTCACAAAAACCTTTATTGTGGAATGTGATGCTTCAGGAAATGGAATTGGGGCTGTTTTAATGCAAGATGAAAGACCCATTGCTTTTGAAAGTCATCCAATCAAGGGAAATCTTTTACACAAAGCTATTTATGAGAAGGAAATGTTCGCAATACTACATGCACTTAAGAAATGGTGACCCTACCTAATGGGAAGACACTTCAAGGTAAAAACGGATCATGATAGCCTTAAGTACTTTTTAGAACAAAGATTATCCTATGAAGAGAAACAAAAGAGGGTCACAAAGATGTTGGGTTATGACTTTGAAATCATCTACAAAAAAGGGAAGCAAAATGTGGTGGCAGATGCACTCTCAAGAAAGGATGAGGATGTGGAAGCATTGTTGTGCGCCATTTCTATTATCCAACCAGATTGGATAAATGAAGCAAGGGAGGAATGGAGGAATGATGAAGAAGTATGGGCACTTATTCGAAAGTTACAACAAGATTCCAGTACATTTGATACATTTAGCTGGCAAAATGATTCGTTATGGTACAAAGATCGCTTATACCTCTGTAAGAATTCCCAACTCAAACAAAAAGTTCTTATGGAATTGCACACTTCTCCCTTAGGAGGGCACTCAGGATTTTTAAAAACTTACCATAGGGTTAAGAAGGAATTTTTTTGGGATGGCCTTAAATCGGATATTCAAAAGTTTGTGGCGGAATGTTTGGTTTGCGAACAAAATAAAGTTGAAACAATTAAGACCCTGGGTCTATTACAACCTTTATCCATTCCAAGCCAACGTTGGGAGGAGGTTTCAATGGATTTTATCATAGGTTTACCCAAGTATGAGGGAAAGAGTGTCATCATGGTGGTAGTTGACAGACTTACTAAGTATGCACACTTTTGTGCATTATCACATCCATTTAAAGCCAGTACAATTTCTACTGCATTTATGGAAACAATTCAAAAGCTACATGGACACCCAAAGACTATTGTAAGTGAAAGAGATCCCATTTTCACTGGAAATTTTTGGACAAAATTATTTTCTTGTCTTGGTACTCAGTTAACTCATAGCTCATCTTATCATCCTTAATCTGATGGGCAGACTGAGATAGTAAACAAATGTTTGGAAGGATATCTTTGTTGCTTTGTATCTGATAAACATACACAATGGGTCAAATGGTCGCCTCTGGCTGAATGGTGGTATAACACTTCCTTCCATACAACAACAAAAATGACCCCATTTATGGCACTTTATGGATATCAGCCACCATCCATCACATCATATTTAAGAGAAAATTCTAAGGTTCAAGCAGTGGAACATCACATCAAACATCAACAACAAGTCCTCCAACTGTTAAAGGATAACCTCGTGTTGGCACAGAATAGAATGAAACAACAGGCAGATCAACATTGTAGCGAAAGAAGTTTTGATGTAAGTGATTGGGTATTCCTACGGCTACAACCATATAAACAAATGTCCCTCAAGCAAGCTAAGAATGATAATAAATTATCACCAAAGTATTATGGTCCGTACAAGGTGTTGCAAAAGATTGGTACTATGGCATACAAATTGGATCTTCCTGTAGTGTCTCGAGTGCACCCAGTTTTCAATGTTTCATGTTTAAAGAAGGTTATAGGTGACAAGCTCCCAGTTCAAACAATATTGCCAGAACTTGACGAGGAAGGAAAAATTATATTGGAACCGAAAGCAGTCACAGAAACAAGAACTCGACAACTACGAAATCGATTAATTTCAGAGTATCTGATCAAGTGGAAGAACTTATCCGCTGAATATTCCACACGGGAGGACGAGAATTTTATACAGAAGCATCCAAAACTACTCAAGCGTTGAGGACAACACTTTTTTGAAGGAGAGGGGCATGTTAGGTCCCTATAATACTAGTGATTACCCCATTACTATTGTATTTGTATCCCTAATTAATATTGTTGAGCCCCTATTGTCCCCATATTTTTATTATTGTGCCCCATAGAATCCCTCTATTGTTATTTTTGTGGCTTTATATTATTATTGTTAGGTTAGCTGGGTTATATTATGACTCCATAGACTCCTATATATAGAAAGGAGGCTTTGTCATTTGAATCATCCAAGAATTGTTCATTTGTGTAATGTAAAGGAGGTTTCCCCCTCGAAGAGGCTGAATTCTAAGGCGTTGATCTCTCTTTTCTATCTTTTTGTGAGTTGGTTTCATAACAAATTCCCTCAAACTATGGATTGAAATAGGTGGAAGGTTATGATACCAATCTAATGCTCTACCTTCATTAGCGTATGAAAATAATCTACAAGCAACATCATAAAAACATACCTCTAACATAAGTAGATGCAAGTAGAAGTCATCAATGTGATCTTTGATCTTTGCTTTCTTATTTGGATCATACTTTATAAGCAACTTTTTTGGGTGCTTTAGCAAGCGATGAATATTGCTCAAAAGAGTAAGAGGCCCTTAGGCCATCCAATCCAATTGGTCATCGACCATGTCTTCATTCTCCTCCTTCTCTTCACTCTCTAATTCTGAAGAATCTTCTCCTTCACCATTCAAATTCTCATTATAATCCGATTGTTTGTAATCCCTCAATTGTTCTTCGTCAGAAAAATTGAAAATCCTCCCCGTTTCCTTCCAGATTTTCCCCAATAGGTGGTCGAACATCCCCTTGATGATAAGTTTAGTCAATAGATTCAACTAAATATTCAATGGTTATAGAATTAATTCTTCCACTAAAGAAACTAAAACACCATGACAAGTGGTCTCTTTATTTGATTGCTTATGAGGAAGAACATATGTAACAGGAAGTAATCCAAGAGCTCTTGCAAATTGACGAGTAATAGGTCAAATTGTCCAAAGTTGTTCATAAGTAAAATTCGTAGGCACGATCCAAAACTTCATGAGATGACTCTTCTTTCTCAGATATATGAGTTGGAGGTGGGCTCGGACAATTGCTACTTTTCACAGAAGGTTCTTTATGTGAATGTGGTGAATTATCAACCATAAAAAGGCTACCCTCCTTCTAGAGCTAGAATTGTTGACGGTGTTGGATGCCACCAACAACCAGGGAGTCTCCCCAATGTGAATTCCAAATTAGACCTCACATCATTTGGAGTAGGAGCCCTATTTGGGGAATAGGCCTGACTGCCATATCCTTAATTATTTGCCTTTACTACAATAAACAACACAAGAGAGAAAACATATACTTTCGAGATGAATAAGTATGTTAGCCTTGTGATGTATTCAATTACAAAGTGTATAATGGTTCTTTCATGAAAACAGAGGGAAAGTGAGTCATTAAGAGAAAAATAATAGTACTATCCTAATAAAGGCACACACATATATCTGAAATAATCATTATTTATCTTGCAAAATAGTTCACAAAGAAATAACAATCATGAAAACAAGAGACACAATTCAAAGATGCATACTAAAGCCAACAAAATAGTTCTTTTCATTAGTATGTACAAACATAAACATACACCACATACAATGGAAGAATATTCTTACAATAATTCATGACATATGCATGAAAGTGTGCCCGATCCAAGAGTTTCGAATTATAGAGCCCAAGATACACCATTACAATGATACAACACTAGTTCCAATAGTGGAGCGTCGAGCCACTACTTGCTTCTCAAAATACTAATCTTCTCTCCTATGCCTATCTTGAGAAGCCAAGGTGAAAATTCCTTTTTCTTGATCTATGAGGGTGTATATAACAAGTGAGGTGACCCTCCACCTCCCTTGTGACTCTTGAGCTTACCTCATGACTCTTGAGCTCCCATATGAATTTTCAAATTCCTATGAGACCTTTGAGCTTCTACGCGACTTTATAACTTTCTAGTGACTTTTCACATTCCATGTGGGACCCTTGGGCTTCCACACATTTTACATTTCTTATTTTTCAAAAATACAATATTACATGTGGCAAAATACAATGACACATATGACTTTTATGGTGACACTTTGAGAATCCATGACCTGGCAATGTTGACATGGAACTTCATCGTAGTATACTAATTCTATGCTTTTCTCCTTGTTTCTATCTTTACATCTTCATGATAGGTCTTTCTTGTACTTCATATTCATCCTCCAAGGCTGGTTGAGATGTAGAGTCTTCCATGTGATCTTGATCTTAATTCTTTTGTCGTGATCTAGTGTCCCTCTATCTCTTTGCTTGATGATCTCTTTATGTATCAACTTCGCAAGTGTCTTCTCTTATCATCTCCTTGACATGCTCGTTGAGAATCATCCTTCCATGTTAAGATAATAATGCCTACAAATGGAGTTTACTTGTGAAAAGACGACATGAGTCCCAAAATCTCCTAGTTTGTGTTGTTTCTCATGTAACATGCCGACTTACCTAGGACAATGAGCAAGGTTGAAGAGAGAGGCCTTCTTGAGTACAGTATGCAAGAGAAGGAGGCAAGGGGTGAGGGACTAGGCACTATGATTGCGCAGTGCACAACAACTAAGGGAGAGGCAGATCAGGGATTCCGCAGCGGGAAAGTACAGGAGGTAGGGATGAATATTTGGGCACCGTGATTGTACAATGTGCAGTTGAGGGGGAAGGGGACTTTAGGATTGCATAGTTGAGCATGGAAAGGGTCTAGGGTTGACCCGACTTTCTAATGGAAGCACGAAGTGTGCAACATTGGGAAAGTGCAGTTGAGAGATATGAGTGACTAAGCAATAATATTTCGCAGTGTGAAATTGTTTGAGGTAGTTCTCTATGACAACCCAGTGTACAATTCTGGGAGGGAGAGGTTGATTCATTGTGGCTTGTGACTGAACAGTTCAAGGAGGCAAAAAGTTTGGTGCTTGATTAGGTAAGTTGCGAACACAAATAAAACTCCAAAATTGACTAAGTTTTGGATCATTAAGTAAGAAATATAATAGTAGAAGCATGTAACAAGACTTGAACATTATCACACACTCATAAACAAACAACAACATGACAATGAGACACTTAGTACCCAAAATCAACATGTATCCATTGATATGACAACAAGACGAGACTTACCTCCAAGTGCGACACTTAAGATATACCTTCCAACACAAGTGTCGATTGTAACGAGAAAGTGTGCAATACCTTGAGGATGAGCCCAATGCATATCCCTATGATAGATAGAATCCAATAATGCAAGAGAAAGCACTGAAGCTTCCTCTTAAAGGTGTGACATAACTACCTTTCACAAAGAACGATACTTCCCTTAACAAAAGACAACTATTTGAATTTCTTCAAAAGGGGACTTAGGAAGCAAGTATGGGATGAATCGAACAACTAGAAAACATAGTTCACATGATCAAAGGGAAGCTCCAAAGTCAAACAAAATACCTGGTTCCCAAAACAAAGGAAAATAAAACGATGAAGTGTTGATGGGCTTATAATATCAATTTCACATCTAACAATGTTTTTGGAATGTACAAAGCTCATTCAATTGGAAAAAAAAATTCTTAGCAAGAAGGAATTGACTACATTGAAAACATTGCCTCTATTCCAAAGATGAAATATGTTCAATTGATCCTTTCCCTCATTGGTTGTTTTGGATGGGAGACACATCAAAGGGATGTATAAAGTGCTTTCTTACATGGTGATTTCACTTAACAAATTTATATCGAGCAATCCCCAATATTTGGAAAATATGGTAATCTTGTGTGTTGATTGAAGAAGACTTTGTATGGTTTGAAACAAGCCCCTAGATCATGGTTTCAAACACCAAAAATCTAATCACACTATCTATGTTGTATTTGTCAATGGTGAAACTTAATTGTTGCATGATATATCCATGGATTAGTCATTTATGGAAGCAATGCCAATTTCATTTTGGTTTTAAAAAAATGTTAGCAAATATATTTTAGATGATTGATCTTGGTTTATTGCATTTCTTTTTGGACATCCAAGTTTTACACATAGATGAGTGTATTATTATTTTTCAATATATATATGTATTGAATCTATTACAAAGATTCAAAAGGGAGTATTGTAAACTATGTGCTACACCTTAAAAGTCAAGAGTAAAGGTAACTAAAGAGTGTGATTCTCCAAAAGTTTATGTTATTCTATATAGGCATCTTTTTGGTATTTGTTTTTATCTAATTCATAATTATATTGATATTTACTTTGTTGTTAGTGTGGTATGTTGGTTGTTGCAAGATGTATGGGAGAGTCACTTGAAGGCCATAAAAATGATTGTTCATTATATAGGGGCACTTATAGTCCTTGTATAAAGTATTGCAATACTAAGAACTAGTTAATTAACCACACTAACTCAATTTCAACGGAGATAGAAATATCAAGAAGCCTATATTGTGTTATGTGTTTCATCTTGAATTTGGATTCATAGTCCATTCTTGTAAAGATCATATGATGGTCTTGTTTCACCCACAAAAGCAAAATATCATTGTGTAGGCAAATTGGCACATAGGTAGTGTGGATTCATAATCTTTTGGGTGAGCTTGGATTTATAATCAAGGAGTTAATTATAGTATATTGTGATAATCAAAGTTTCGTATAGATATTTGAGAATCTAGTTACTCATAGTAAGATGAACATGTGGAGCTTCATGCTTATTATTTGTGAAAATTGACACTTCATGATGTTTTGTATCTTATCTATTGTAGGAGAGATGATCAAGTCACTAATATTTTCAAGAAGCCTCTAATAGAAGTTAAGTTTGTGAAACTTTAATTTATTTTTGTGATTCATGAAGCTAAATTTATGGAGGAGTTCCATAAGGAAAATAATTTCACCTTCTAAATATCTGAAGTGCTATGCTAATTTTGGGGGAGCGGGTGTTGGAACAATAGGCTTAGTGGGTCCATCACACCTTTGGATTTTTGGAGATAGTCAGTTGATAGTCAATAATCAACTTGGAGGGCCAACTAAGTATTTTATTGAGTGGTTGATTAAGCATTTGAATAGTCAATTGGGTTGACAAGGGGAGTTTAGTAGTGAGCAGGTTTATGTAAAATTCAAAGACTTCATTACGAGATCTAGGAAATTAAAGTGGACTATGTGTGCCTTGTTTCAAGGAAGCTAGTTACAGTTTAGTAATATATATAAATGTTCTTATGGATCAATATATCATGGAAGTTTTTTGGTTCCTCATGTTTCCTATTGTATCCAAACCTATGCACATTTATGTTCAAGTGTTGTTGTGATATCTTTAGACACCATCACTTCTTAGAATTTATAGTTCCTTGATCTATATACTTATTTTGTTCTCCAATAGCCTTCACCTTGATGTGCTAAATGCACATCTTCACACATTTTCACAAGGTGGGTAGTGAGAGTTTGAAAGCGTGAATTTGATTAAATTTCCACCAACCACCCTCATGGGGGCTCGAAGTGGAGGCAATGCAAATTCACACCCTTAGAGATGATGGTTTTTGGAAGGGTACATGAATGCGTATGTTCAACCACACAAATCCAAACCCTCCTAAGAGGTTTGAATGTGTCTATTTATGTCACAAATGCACCTTCTTAGAGGATGAAGGTGGGGATGATGTAAATTCACACCTTCACTCCTAGTGGATGCTAGGAAGCAAGAGGGTACACAAATGCTAACCTTCACTCCCCTAATGCTCACCCTCTCAAGAGGTATTTATTGATAGAAGAAATTTTCTCCTCATCGACATCATATGTTCACTTTCTGAAAGAGCACAACCATATCTTCTTTCATTGAAATTGTGAACCCTTTGAATACCTATAACTTTGTCAATTCTTTATTGCATTATTTATTGCAACCTAGTCCATTATTTGTGGTTTTTATAATTAAACATATAAAACGCATTTATTATTCTATGAAAGAATGCAAATGAAATGCAACCTAAACTAACCATACAAGAGTGCAAAAAAGAAAAAATTTGACATTGAATGAGCAGAAGGTATAGAGAGAAGGGAGATTAGTTTACCATCTATTTTACCCCAAGCTTCAAGATGATCTCTGAAGATTGAGGACACCCTATACGTTGCTAAGAGAGAACTTGCTCCACTTCAAATGTTTTATATAAATAAACAAATAAATGTAAAAATCAGGGGGTTTAGTTCATTATATACTATCTACACCAAACTCGAAGCTTGTTTTATGGATCGAGGATATGCAACAAACACCAATAGTTACACTCATGGGTTGATTTTTTATTTTCTTGTGGGATACATAACCTGTGCCCTAACAACCTCTACAAACATTGCAAATTTAGTATATATGTCATATACCTACCATAGTTGATGACAAGAAGGGTTCCATATAGAGGTTGCTCTTGATTGGTGCCCACTAAGAAAAATGCACACTCTTCCAAATATTCCCATAAAAAATTTGCAACCATTGTGATCATCTAGTGAAAACCAAACCAAGGGTACACTCATGTTTGAGTGATGTTGATGTTTAGAAAAAAAATTCTCCACCAACAACAAGGGAGAATCACTTAATGGTGAGTCCCAATTAGACCTGCTTTTGATTGGAGCAACAATTTCCACCAATATGTGGCTTGATTGTCACTAAATAGATTGCTCCTAGAAAGGAGACTTTCCCATTGAACCTTTTTTGAAATTTGAAATGTTTTCCTATTTTATTATGCAAATGTTATCCTATATCTAATCTTTATCTAATAGTGATAAATGATTGATTATAGGTATAAGATAATTATTGAAAGCAAAAAATAATTCATTATCTTGAACATAAATCAAACTAAAATGCTCAATTCTCACACACATGAAAGAATCCATATATAAATGAAATTGAGCATGCACTTGCAATCAAATTCACAATCTATACATAATAATTATCTACAAAAACAATTAGCATAAATGAGAAATTGCAAGAATATACAAAATGCACACAATCAGCAACAATGCAGAATTGTTTGAATGGACCATGAATTAGCTCTTCCCTATATTCATCCTTCAAAAGCAATTCCTTATTCTATAGTACAAGTAAAAGCTTTTAACCTTCAAATCTCTTATTGAACTTGATAAAAATATACAAATTATATTTACAATTTTTTTCCATCTCTAGGGTCGTCATTCTTCGATTCCACTTGATAAGAATAAGAAAGTAAAGTCTTGGATTGTCCAACCTCCATATCTTGAAACCATAGTCTTCTTCTATAATCAATCCTCCTCCATCTTCGTTTCATCTGTTTCTTCTTTTGTTACAACCATGGTTTCCAAATCACTTGTGGATTTTCCTTTACCAAAACTAGTTTGAAAATCATGAAATATCCTTCCAAACAATTATGTTGTTACGGGTTTCATTATTTTCTAATTTCAAATCTCCCATTGCATAACATATTTTAATTTGTTATACATGTGGCTTTTTCTCACTCTAGATCTTGTACATGTTCTCTTAATTCGTTTTGTTGTCCCCTGCACAAAACAATTTGTATTAACAATATTTTATGAGAACAACGTAAACTTTGAAACGGGAACTGATACTGTTACTCGTTTTGTAGAGATAGCAAAAAGTGACCCGATTTTGAAAAGGGGTGATGCAGAACACACATGTTTTTTTTAAAGCATAGTTTTTGGCACTATAATTTTTTTTTTATGTACATTGCGTTTTAGAATTGTAGTGATTTTGATGTTGATTTTAAAAAGTGGTAATTCTACACCATGCCCTTTCGTTAAAAGGATTTATTTTTTTTTACTTTTAATTTTATAATGTATGAAATGTAAATAATTATTTTGTAAATTTAATACTTTTGGAAATGGTCCTCTTCTTCATATTTTCTTGTTTTTATTTTTTTTGTAGTGAGGTTTTATTGTTTTGCATATTAAAGAAGAAGGTCGATATTTTGCATTTTCGATATTCTACATATTTATACATCGTTAATTAAATTTTCAATCCACATGACATAATTGTCTCTGAAAAACATATATATATATATATGAGACAAAAAACAAAAAAAAAATGTCAAAAAAATTTATCTCATAAACCATAAAAGAATTTGGAAAAAACAAAAAAAAAACAATATATATATATATATATATATATATAAACAAAAAAAATAACATTAGCAAAAACTAGGAAAAAAAAAAAATTAGCGAAAAAAATAATTAAAAAACTAATAAAATTAATATTAAAAAAACAAAAATAAAATCAAATTAGGAAAATAAAAATAAAATAAATAAATAAAAGAAAATGAAAATTATTTAAAAATATATGAAAATTTAAAAAATTTAAATTTTTTTTAAAACAATTTTTTTTATTAAAAAAAAATTATTATTACTATTTTTTTTTAAAACAATAATTGTTTTTATTAAAAAAAAATCATTAAAAAAATATATTTTTTAAACGAATTTCATATTTTAATTAAAAATTTTAAAAAATCGTTTAAAAAAATTAAATGTTTTAATTGTTTTTTTATTGTAATTTAGAATTTAAAAATTTTAAAAAATCATTTAAAAAAATTAATTATTTTTTATTTTTTTTTTTATTTTTTATTTTATTTTTTATTTTTTTATTTTTTAATTTGCATGGTCGCCGCCCGTTGTGGCGCGGCCATGGGCAGAGGGGCCTGCACGCAGGCCCTTCGCCCACGGCCACGACACCACGGGTGGTGGGCAGATTCTCCCGCGCCACCACGGGCGGCGGCCATGCAATTTTTTTTTTTTAATAAAAAAAGAAAAAAGAAAAAAAACAATACAAAACATTTAAAATTTAAATTTTTTTTTAATGATTTTTTAAAAATTTTAAATATTAAATTACAATAAAAAAAATAAATAATAATAATAATAATAAATAAATAAATAAATTAAAAAATTTTATTTTTATTTTTTTTAAATGATTTTTTTTTAATTTTTAAAATTTTAAATTAAAATATGAAATTCTTTTAAAAAAAAATTAAAATTTTTTTAATGATTTTTTTAAATTAAAAAAAAAATATATATATATATATATATATAGTTTTAAAAAAATTGTTTGGTTTTCTTAATATTTTCATATTTTTTTTGTTTTTTTTAATAATTTTCATTTATCTTTTTTTTTATTGAGTTTATTTTTGTTTTTTTTAATATTAATTTTATTAGTTTTTAAACATTTTTCGTTATTTTTTGTTTTTTTTTTTTTTTTTCTAGTTTTTGCTAATGTTTTTTTTTTTTTTTTTGTTTTTTTTTTTTTTTTTTTTTTTTTTTTTTTTTTCTCTATTTTTACTTATTTAATATATATATATATATATATATATATATATATATATATATATATATTCTAAATTCTTTTATGGTTTATGAGATAGTCTTCGGCAAAATCACATAACCAATCTTTTGTCGACGCGTTTCAAACCAACCAGTGTGGTTCATCGTCAGGACAAGTTGAAGAACCAATCCGGCTTAGCTAGATTAAATAGAGTGTGCAGAGACTCCAACAGCTATAATGTTAACGGCTAAAAGATAACCTTTTTTTAACATTTTTTATTTTTTATTTGTTTTTTTAAGTAATCAACATTTTAATCTTAATTTTAGTAGTTTTTAATTTTTTTGGGTTAATTTTCTATTTCTTTTTAGATCTAGTTTGTTTTTAATTTTTATTTTTAATTTTTTCTTAATTTCTTAATTTTTCTTTTCCATATTTTGTTTTGTTTTGTTTTTGTTTTTTTTGCCAATTTTTTGAAGGAGCGGATTCCTGGTGTCCACCTTCCATTTGTTCAGGGGACCACGGATAGGATTGCGAGGATTCTTAAGAAGCATAATGTCCCCTCAACCTTTAGACCTCTCAACACCATTCGTAAGTCCCTAAAATCGGTGAAGGATCCTATCGACCCCAAGGACATGAAGGGGGTTTTTATTATTCCTTGTTCGTGTGGGACCCCCTATATTGGTGACACTGGTCGCTCCATTAATCAGAGGATTAGTGAGCATGCAACTGACCTTAAGCATAGGAGGGCTAAGTCTTCTGCGTTAGCAGAGCATGTGGAGAAAACCAATCATCATATCTGCATTGAAGAGGCTAGTGTTATTGTTGGAGTGTCCCAATTCCATCACCGAAAATTTAGGGAAGCGCTTGAGATTGAAAAAAGGCCTAACAATCTCAATAGCGAGGATGGTTGGAAGATCAGTAGTTGTTGGGTCCCAGCCCTCTCCTCCTAGTCGTTGTCTTCCTGTCTTCCCCTCCCTTTGTCTGGGTTTTTTCTTTTTGCTTTTTAAATTTTCCCCTGGTTTTCTGTTTCTTGTGGCCTTTTGTTCTGCATGATTGATTTAGCTGGCATAGAAAATTATCTGGAAATTAATCTATGATAATTTTAACCCTTAAATCATCCTTAATTTTTAAAATAAAATTTTAGTTATTAGAGTTTTCTTTCCTCACATTAAATTACTTTAATATTTATATATTAAATATTAAATTAGAATTAATTTATTTTTAATTATTTTATTTATAAGTGTTTGTCCCTTTTCAATAAATATAACTATATATTCCTATAACTAATGCCTCTAATGATTTTTAGATTTAATTCACTTATCATTATTTTAAATATATAAAAACTATTAAGGAATTTAGACTTCTGTGATCCATAATATTGTTAGATAATAATCACGCTAAGCTGGATTGGTTCTTCAACTTGTCCTGACGATGAACCACACTGGTTGGTTCGAAAAGCGTCGACAAAAGATTGATTATGTGATTTTGCCGAAGATTATCTAACTATATAAAAACTTTTTAACTATTAATTTAAAATTAGCTTATTTTATAATTAATTTATGTTAATATATATTTATAAATATATGTCCCTTTAACTTATTATTTGAGCAAAATATATTAAACTATTTATAGATTATCTAATTTACTTTTATAAGTAACTAATAATTATATATAATAACTTTATAACTAACAATTTTAGGTTAATTTATCTAATTTATTTTAATATATATTAATTTAAAATTAATTTATTTCAATATATATTTATAAATACATGTCATTTTAACTTATATTTTGATTAAAATATAATTTAACTAATTTTGGATTACTCTATAACTAACTAATATTTATAATAACTTTGATAACTAACAACTTTGGATTAATTTATTTTATGATTTACGGATTCAAATTTTACTTATTCTAATATATTTTTTATAATTATAAAATGATCTATTTCATATTTTAATAAGAATATTGACTTATTTAATAAAGTTTTTAACCCTTATCCAAGTCAACTAGCCGTTTCCCGGTCGAATCTAATCGTTGTCATTATAGTCGTTACCTCGTCTAGAATGTTCTGCTATCTACTTAATATGCATAAGCGAGATCTGTTCATTCAACTTGTCCTGACGATGAACCACACTAGTTGGTTCGAAGCGCGTCGACAAATGAAACATCATGTGATTTACGCCGAAAGAATCTCTCTTAAATAAGATAATTTTTATTTTTTTTCTATTTTTTTTAAATATTTTTTTAATTATTTATTTGTTTACAATGTTTAATTTTTTTTAGTTTTTTAATTCTTATCATTAATTTTGTTTTTTTTACATTTTTATGATTGATTTATTTTTTTATATATTTGATTTTTTTTAAATATATATTTTAATTTATGTTTTGTTATTTTTTAACTTTTTTTTTGTTTTGTGTTTTTTCATTGTTTTAATTATTATTATTATTATTATTTTAAATTTTAATGTTTTTCAGGGTCATGATAAAATATTTTACGCCATTATTTCGAAATGTTGAAATTTTCCCAGCGTTAACACTTTTCGTTTTTAGCACTGCTTTTGATGTTTTTTCAAGGTTTTTTGGTGAGAGTTCTCGTTTTGAATTTATAGTTCCTGTTTCAAAGTTTACATTGTTTGAGTTTTAGTCATTTTTTTTGTTAGGTAATGTGAGTCACGAGATGACTGGCACACCTAACCTATGGCTCGAGTAATTGTCACCCAGGGCATCCAAGTTGTTGAAATCACCCAGGGTTCACACCCGGCCTAGGCCACACCAACTCTTAGCAAGATTGGATTTCTGCCCACAGAGTTTCACACCGGTGACCTTTACACCACAAAGTGCCTTAACAAAACACCATGTCACCGACTGCTTGTTACAGGTCTATTTGGGCACATCACTCCCGATATTCAGATCAATACAATTAGGGCTCATTAAACCCTAATTCAGTTGCTACATGCCCAAGACAAGTCATCAAATTGAATGCTTTCATCCATGGAAGTTTCCTAGCTTGAAACCCTGCTGAGATGCCTCCTTGGGACACCAACATAGCCTTGGTCAGGGGTAACTACACTGCAGAGCAAGTAGGCCCATTCAGGCCTGCAGTGCACTTAGGCCCACTTTGACCTGCGTTGGGCAAGAATGAGCGAAATTGGCATTGGATTCTAGGAATATTCCTTGATTCTAGAGCATTCTAGAAGGATGCCCAGCTCTTATCTCATCCTATGAGGTCGACTTTAGATAGGCTATGGATCAATTACCCCTCTATCCTCTCATCCCTTTCTCCATGGAAACTAACTCCAATTTTGGAAAACCATTCAATGCTCAGTTTATGACATAACCTCCTACATGTCCCTATAAATTGACCACTCATCATAGTGATCAGGAGGCTGGAATTTGAAGATTGTAGAGAAATACTGTTGGTTTGAGATTTGAGTTCATGTCAAGTAATGTTATGCTACTGGATTGATGTGCTTTTGGTGTGACGAGGGTTTGGACTAAAGTTGGATGAGTGACAAGGGATCGAACCGCATTGGGTGTAACTCTTCCTTCTACATCAATAAAGTCTTTTGTTCCTTTTCCCATATTCTTGTTCATATTTATGATGATTATATGTTTAAATGTTGTTGATTCCATTTGTTTATAGTAGATAGATAGTGTACTTTGATCGTTGTTGTCTTCTGTTTCTGTTGACATGAACCAATTGAGCAAATTCAGTTCGAGTGGGAGCGATGAGAGCAATTCAAAGGAGATCAAAGGAGGTGAAAGACCACAAGTAAGTTCCTTCATCTCATCTATCTATTATAGGAAAAGGTTAAACCACTTTCTTTCTGTTGTTCTAAGTGTAGCTACCCACTTAGGGAAAATGTTTTTATCTGTAGGTACAAATTCCATATAACAAATTGGCGACCATACTAGGGAACGACTGTCGTTCCTGGTAGTTTATCCTCATCATATTACATCCTAGTAGACTTTACTTGACTTCAATGATCTTTTTTCAATCATTTTGAATTGTTTTTGATTAAAAAGTGTGCTTGCGTGTCTCTTGATTGGACTCTTTGGCACCAGCGCAGTGTTGGTCTTGACACAGTGCACTGCAAAGCAGCCTTAGCTTAGAGACAGTGCACTGCAGCGCACTGTCTCCCACTCAAGGCTGCGTTGAACCCTGTCAAGCTAAAAAACCCATCTTTGGCTTAGTTTTTCCCAAATTTGCTTCTGATGTTGTTTGCTTAAAGATCAATGTTTTCTATGTTTCTGAAATTAGTTTGTATTTCTTCTCTTAGCCCTACTTTGGCCTTGATTGTTTAGTGTTTCTTAAGAGATTTCTTTATCATTATCAATTCATTGTCAAAGTTAGCTTACATCGATTAGTCTTTTCTGAAAAAGAAGTGTTGTAAAGTCTTCATTTCTTTGAAAAAGAAACTGTCGTAAAGTCTTCGTTTCTTGCAAAAAGCATTGATTGATTGTATGTGCATTTAGTTTCCTTTTGTTCATCTAAACATTAAAGGAAATGAAAAGAAAAACATGCATTATGCATTTAGAGGTTTGTGTGTGCTTGTAGGAATAGTATAGGGAAAGTTGCATTAGATGTGCTCTATGCTCTTTGATTAAAGATTCTGATTGCTCTATCCCTTTTAGTTATGGTTTTCATTGTTCAAATCAAATGAAAAGAATGTTTCTCATCATAGTTGCATTCTAGGAGTTTCAGAAACATCACGCGGTGAACCTGAAAGGCAAACTTTTAAACAAAATCAACTAAAATTTATCTAAATTAACCTAATGGATCATTGTAACTTAACACATAACATTTAGAGGTCTAGGCTAGAGATGTGTTCCAACGTCGTTAAACATAGCAGTTGTCGCTAATTGTCTGCGATACATTCCGAGTGTGATACCTCATTCCATATACGTAAGTATATCGTAGCTCGTCCACGTACTTTCGAGTATATAGGGCGGTGTTATAGTACGAAAAGTATAAAGGAATGCTCTCACTGTGCGGTTTCGCATTAGACAACGCTAACACGGATTGGGCCTCCACACACTTTCGGGTATATTTGGGAGGACTACATTAGGTTGCTATCCATCCATAGGTAACCGAGTCGGTCACCTTGTATACTGTGATACATCGAAAACAACATTCGAAGAGATTACCTGCACGTATGTTAAGTACTTGGCTCCTCTGAGGCAGTATATTGTAGTTCACAGTTACTTGGTAATCCTTTTGCGTAGATTATCCCTCTTTTGTTTGTTATGTTATTTTGATTAAAATAAAATTAATTGACTGCAGATAACATCCTCCACGTCACTCCTTAGTTTATCTTAGGTTGAGACATATGGAAACAACTCCGGAGTCCACCGATAAAGGAATTCCTTTTGATGGGAATCTTAGTCCTTTTCCTCCTTTCAGAAATATTAGTGCTCCTTATATGGCTACGTTATCCCTTCTGAGATTTACCATTGGCTTGCCAGTATGGTTGTTTTCAACCTCCTTGGTTCAAAATGTCATGATTTCTCCGCAATCGAGTACTCCTCCACCTGGACAAAATCAACCTCCAGTTGATCCTAAAGTTGAACCTTTACCTTCTTCATCGGTTGTTTCTTCCTTCCCTTCTTCCTCTTCGCCTAGTGAAAGTATTGACACTAGTAACCAGGTGGATAAGAAGAAGAAGAAGAAGAAGAAAATTCAACAGGAGGGCAACCAAGCAACCATTGCTTCGAATGCAATTTCTGATGAGAAACCATTTGATAAGCCTCACAAACTTCAATATCATTACAAACTTTGTACAGGAGACCATCTTCTTTGAAATTGTTCTGGTATTCCTCAGATCTTAGAAGAATGGTCTTCTTGTTCACATCATCCCGCGTCATCAACTTCTGGAGATCATGCTGGTGACACACCATCAACTAGTGGTAGTAAAGTTCATGGAAATAAGGGTAAAGTTAAGTTTCCATGTAGGTTATGTGAAGGGAATCACCCCATTCACCTTTGCCCCTATCTGGATGAAGCCCAAAAATTGTTGGATAATCGTCTTGCTTCTCTGCATTGACTTCCATCTGGTTATAGGAGACTCTCCCTTAATCCTTCACTAGTTGATGAAGTGACCAACCCAAATCAATCGTCAGTTAAACCCACTCTCTCTAAATGTGAATCCCATGAGTCTATACCTGAACAATCATGGGTCGAGGAAACGGTTTACCCGATTTCACCTTCAGTTAATCGTACCTTTTCCGTAGAGAGTAAGTATGATACCCCTCAGGTTCTTTTTGTTTCTTCAGATTCCAATGAGCTTGGAGACAACCCTCCTGTTCCATCAAGACAAGAGGAAAATCCTCCCGTTCTCGTAACTCAAGGGGGTAATTCTCCCATTCTTATGGTACCCCCTCCAAGTAGTCTAGTCACTTCCTTTGATTGGAATCGACTGGCAAGATGTTGTCTTCCTTCTTGTATGCCTTTCCAGATCATAGTATAGGTTTATAATATTATTGTATCTGGCACTATTATAGATGAAGGTGCATTTGTGAGTATCCTTTCCTCCACTACTTGGCAGGCACTCGGTTCGTTGCCACTTGTGCCTGTTACCCAAAATTTGTTGGCTTTTTACAGAGGAACCAGTCAACCATTAGGGATCCTTTCTCAGTTGCTTATTACTTTGGGAGGAAAAATTGTTTATCTCAATGTGATGGTAGTCCCAATCCCTTTAGATTACAATTTACTTCTTGGGCATGACTATGTTTATGACATGGGAGCTATTGTTTCAACACTCTTTCGAGTGATGTGTTTCCCGCATTAAGGCATAATTGTCACCTTTAATCAGTTTTCATTTCTCGATCCAAATATGGCTTCCAGTCAACCATCTTCCCTAAATGGTCCTTTTGTCCCAATGGTATCTTCCCCGCCACGAGTCAATTATGTGGCAACCCGTTACATGCCTACATCAACTCACGACCAATTCCATGATGTTGTGCATCATGTATTAGGGGCATGGGAACCAGATCTCTCTAATGGATTCCTTGCTATGTATCCTTTCCAGAGCATTGTTCTCCCATCTGATGAGAACCTCTTGGAAGTCATGACCTCTTATGGGTCGTGATCAAGGAATATGAGCATAGTTCCTTGTCTTGTGTCAAGCTCGTTAAAAAATGAAACAAGGAATATGAGCATAGTTCCTTGTCTTGTGTCAAGCTCGTTAAAAAATGAAACAAGGAATATGAGGATAGTTCCTAGTCTTGTGTCAACCTCGTTAAAAAATGAAACAAAGGGTATGAGCATAGTTCCTTGTCTTGTGTCAATCTCGTTAAAAAATGAAACAAGGAATATGAGGATAGTTCTTTTACTGTGTCAACCTCATTTAAAAATGAAACAGTTCCCAGAGCATAGTTCCTTGTCTTGTGTCAAGCTCATTAAAAAATGAAACAAGGAATCTGAGCAGAGTTCCTTGTCTTAAGCTCATTAAGAAATGAAACAAGGTCCCCCGAAACAAAGTTCCAATTCGTTTCTTTGATTAGATCTCGTAAAATCCCAATCGAGTCTTTCACTTAATCTCGTAAATGAACCTTCGTTCCATCCACCTGATAGCCATGAGTTGTCTACTTAGGTGAATGCAATGAAGCTTGGGGGGCATTCACCTATAATCGAGTCATCATGCTAGGGGCATGTAAACCAATCCAAGCATATTTTTTCGTTTCAAGCTTGGGTAACAATGAAACTGAATCCAAGAATAGTTTTTCATTTCAAGCTTGTGTAAACATGAAACTGAATCCAAGTATAGTTCCCTATGGTTCAAGCTTGTGTAAAAATGAACTGCTCTCCACTTTAACCCTCGTGATTGCCATTCTATCAGCCTTTTTCATCAGATAAGCCTTGGTTTTTCTCCTTCCATCGTCGCTATCTTGGTCGATCATACACTTTCACTTGGTTGTTTTACCCTTTTTGAGGAACATTTGCAATGTGTGGTCTTATTAGCCAGCCTCTTCACATAAATCAACATGTTTTGAGAAGTTCCAACATCACTAGAACCAATTGCTATCATTGACACCACTCATTCCTCTAAGTGGAGTCCTCTTTAAGCTCTTTTTCGACTCTCAAAACATGAAACTATTGTCAAGCGCTTGTCCTTTTTAGCTTGTAAACGGATTGAAAACGACATCTACTCAGTATAAGTTTAACCCTTTTCTGGACTGAGATAGATTACTTACAAAAAAGGAATACATTTATTGAACATGGTCAATAGGTTCTCTCTTGTATTATTTTATGCTTTTGCGGACTTGAGAGACAAATTTACGAAAAAGAACTTGTGGAGTTTTATTTTTGTCCCTTTTCAAACTCTCTAAACACGAAAGGACCGAGTTCTCATTGTCGTTAAACTCATTAAAACATCAAATAGAGACAAACTTGTCCATCGTGACAAGACCAAGTTTCACCTTCGCTAGACTCGTTAAAACATCACATAGCAATGGATTCACTCGAAGGGTGGAATTATACTACAAGCATATGTTATCCTCCTCAAGATTGTTAAAAAAATAAAGAGGTAATGGTTAGCAATGACTGGGGAAAATGGGAAAAGGGATAAATCACTTTATGGTAGCAAGTCACTCTTGAACATGACACTTTCACTCCATCTCTGTGACTATTGGTGTTGGGTTATCTGCTTGATGGTTATCATACCTATGGTCTATCACACCATCCATCACTTTGGTTTTGGGTCAATGCTGCCAGCTCATTCAGTGTCACCGACATGTTCAAGAGAAATCACTTAGTAAACTTCATCCTTTGCAATACTCATAAACCTTCATTTTCATGACTGCCATTCCTAAACATTGTGTCATCAGTCACATTCTGTCTTCAAAATCATTACACTTGTTTCATGTCGTTGATGGGGGATACATCAAGGCCCTCCTGCGACGAATCGCTTCTTGTCGACATGAGCACATTATCCAAGAAGTTGGCTTAGAAACACCCTTCCAGTACCTTGAGGCTTGCATACATCAGTGGAAAGTTTCTCACTTCCGGCGACAGGTTGACATCACAGGCCTTCGACCGAAAGACTTTGTATTTTGTTAGACATCAAAACATCTATTCACACCATGCAAAATGTACTGTAGTAACTTGAGAATCATTATCATTATCGATGATATCTCTCACGTCTATTAATAGCTTACATCATTGGCTGGTAATCAGACGGTGTCTTCCCATGTTCGACTTCAGCTCACATTTCACATGGTTAGACTCGTACTTGAGCATACGATTGGCCGAGATAGAATACCTCGGATCTAGTTTCATCCATCTGGACTACGATTTTAGGAGAGTACTAAATCATTTGTACGATGGCTTTACACAGATGGTCATCCTATCACGGGTCTATATCTGTAGACGACTATCTGATTTATGTACATGTAATGAAAAGTTTATATGTTGAGTATGGGTATGCCTTCCCTCAACAATTCATGAAAAATTCAAAGATATCGTGGTATTATGTATTGTAATCGATGCAGGTCACCGTCCGCTTCAGATCCTCCTCATCACACCATAAAGCATATCACTCGACATTATCATTTTCGACTTCATGCTTTAGGGGGTAATTGTTATACGTCTATTTGGGCACATCACTCACGATATTCAGATCAGTACAATTAGGGCTCATTAAACCCTAATTCAGTTGCTACATTGCCTAGACAATTCATCAAATTGAATGCTTTCATCCATGGAAGTTTCCTAGCTTGAAACTCTGTTGAGATGCCTCCTTGGGACACCAACGCAGCCTTGGTCAGGGGTAACTGCACTAAAGAGTAGGTAGGCCCATTCAAGCCTGCACTGCAGTGCACTTAGGCCCACTTTGACCTGCGCTGGGCAAGAATGAGTGAAATTGGCATTGGATTATGGGAATATTCCTTGATTCTAGAGCATTCTAGAAGGATGCCCAACTCTTATATCATCATATGAGGTCTAATTTGGATAGGTTATGGATAAATTACCCCTCCATCCTCTCATCCCTTTCTCCATGGAAACTAACTCCAATTTTGGAAAACCATTCAATGCTCAATTTATGACATAACCACTTGCATTTCCCTATAAATTGACCACTCATCATAGTGATTAAGAGGCTGGAATTTGAAGATTGTAGAGAAATATTGTTGGTTTGAGATTTGAGTTCATGTCAAGTAATGTTATGCTGCTGGATTGATGTGCTTTTGGTGTGATGAGGGTTTAGACTGAAGTTGGATGAGTGACACAAGATCGAACCGCATTGGGTGTAACTCTTCCTTCTACATCAATAAAGTTGTTTGTTCCTTTTCCCATATTCTTGTTCATATTTATGATGATTATATGTTTAAATGTTGTCGATTCCATTTGTTTATAGTAGATAGATCATGTACTTTGATCGTTGTCATCTTCTGTTTCTGTTGACAGGAACCAATTGAGCAGATTCAGTTCGAGTGGGAGCGACGGGAGCAATTCAAAGGAGATCAAAGGAGACGAAAGACCACAAGTAAGTTCCTTCATCTCATCTATCTATTATAGGAAAATATTAAACCACTTTCTTTCTGTTGTTCTAAGTGTAGTTACCCACTTAGGGAAAATGTATTTATCCATAGGTACAAATTCCATATAACACTCCTATATGCCTCATGGGCATGAGTTTTTTCCATTATTATTATTATTAAAACAAAAGATATTCATGGAAGAAAATAAATTAATATGACGAGATTTAATAAATAATTCATTTGTTCTCCTAGTCTTTGGGATTTTGTTTGTATTTTCTTAAAATAACTAGAAAACAATTAATGTATAAATTAACCATAGCAAAATCCTCAATTTTATTATTTTAAAAAATTAATAAAAATCCCAGTATCTAGAATAAATCTTTATCATCTCATTTTGTCCATATCTTGACTTATAAACTATTCCAAATACCTACATAATGTACACAATACGAAATTATGAAAAACTTAAATGAAATTATTAAAATCCAATTAAATACAATTTTGAACATTCAATCAATTTCTGAATAAACTCATACAATAACATGAGTTAAATAAGAAATTTGAGCTATGAAATTTTATCACTCCCCGTTTTTTATTTTTTATTTGGTAATATTGTGGTACTTTTATTTTTCACAACAAATTCATAGGTCTTTTTAAGCCATTTTAGACATTTTTTATTCTCAATCCAACAAAAATAAATATCTCAAAATGTTCCTCACATTCCAAGTTTTTCAATGAGCCATTTCTTACTCAATTTTTCCACTTATAACTCAAGATATTGCTCACAGAAGTTAGCATTCAACAACCACTAATTTTTGCCTGTAAATTTACTTTGAATCGTTGATCCATGGGCTTATTCTTTATCTTAGATGCATTGTGTTAAGGCATTATGAATTATTTATATTGTGTTTGCTACCCATTTTAATATGTGTTAAAATCCAAAGTATGGAACATTGGGTTCATGTTAATATTTTGTCCATATTCTCGTACATGCGAATCCGAAATTTGGATTATTTGGAATGTTTGAAAAGTCATGAATGAGAAAAATATGAATTTGGATATATCATAGGATCTAGAAAATCCATGACATCCAGATCCAAATATATTTGGGATTCAGGACATCCATGAAACATCTAAATCTAGATATATCGAAATATATCTCGTACCTCATTGAAACATCTCGACTTCGATATATCTAGAATTCAGGACATCTGTGAAAAGTCCATATTCAGATCTCCATAAAACAAAACCCAAACTAGAAATAAAATAAAAGTTAATTAATTAAATTGAAATGAAATATAATAATAAACATCATAACATAAAATTTGATATATGGAAAAGACATAACATCATGAAATGTGGAGCGTCTAGAGTCATATCTCCATAAAAACCAAAATTTGAATAAAAATAAAATAAGTAAAAATTAAAGCAATTTCTAAATAAATAAAACAAGATAAATATAAATCAAAATAAAAACAAATAAATTAAATAATAAAAATACGACATGAAGTCTTAAAAATGACTTGACTATACTATGTGGCTCTTATGGCAGGTAAGCAATAGCTTCGTAGGGACACATGGATTTCGAAGACACATCTTTTGTCATGTCCACCATAACACGATAATAATACAAAACTTCATGGGGTCATAACTTTATGTCCCGAACTCAGAATGAGCAAATTTTATGTTGTTGAAAAGCTCTTAAGTAGTAGAACATGATGGTGACCTCAAAATTAGGAAAAAAAAAAACCTACTTAATGCATTGAAAGTAAATTACACACCAATCTATTCATTATAACAAATAATGAATATAATCAAAGCCAAAATAAAAAGAAGATAAAAAAAAATTACACATCCAATCTAACACCAAAACAAGAAAGACTAGAGAAAATTACAAGGGCAATAGTAATTATCGTAGCAATGTTAAACTTAAATGGAGAGTTTTGGCATCCATGATTGCTGCTTAAAATTCCACATATTCATCTATGTTGAGCATCATTGGAAGGGTTGGCCAAGCATTGTGGAACCCTGGAAACAAGAAGGAGAGTAATGTTAAGTGACATGAAGAAGTACCAGAAAACTTCGGTTGCCCCATTTTCTTATACAAGGAACATTGAGCTCGATGTTGTGCTTGAAACTATGCCTTAGCCTTGCATCCCCTTATCTGTAACAGGTATGTCAACGATGTTTACTCATAAGTTAGATTGTGTGCTTGAATCCCTTTTGGGATCTATCTCGGCAAATGGCTTTGGGGCCATTGGCTCTTACTGCTCTAATTTTCACAATAAACCCTTGGATCATGTAGATTGGATTGAGGGTATTTTTCGAGGCGTCATAGGTTGTCATGACGATGGTGTTAGAAGATCATTACCCTGTTCTTTTGCAATCTTATGCCCTCAACCCCCAGCTCCTCAAATTTCTTTTCAGATCCTTATCTAGCTTCTATTTAGGCATTTATTGCTCTTTGTAGTCTATTCCACAAATTCAGTATGGGACCTCTAGATTTCCCTAAAGCTCTAGGTGGATATTCCGTCTATCATGCAACAACTACTTTTCAAAGGTAAGTAGTTGGATGATTCTTCACCTCTTTTAGTCTATAATATTGGTAAATATGTCATTTTTTTATGACCCTTCATTTACGGGGGGGTTGTGAGCAAGCCTTCTTTCTCTCAGACAATTTATTATAAAGATTTTGTGCATGCTTAGCCCTCCCCAAAGGCATCCCAGTCTTAGGCGACTCTTAGGTTGTTTCTAGTAAAAAAATATAAGGAAGTTCCCTCCTTCGAAATCTATCAACCCTCTTGAGGAAGTCCATAATCTCTATGGAGAGACAACTATAAACTGTCGTTCAGTGGTTTATGGCCCCGCTCGGATGATCTATACCGATGGATCTATTCTTCAAGACCAAGAATTGCAAGTTTATTTTCCCAACTCCAAAGGCTTCTTCATTGTGATTTTATTGAATTGAAATACTACCAGAAAGTTTTATCTAAAGGGCCTTGGTTATGGGGCAATGCTTGACTCTTCATAACCCCTCGGTTTCTAAATTTTGACCCTTTTACAATAGCCATTACCAAGCTGCTAATATGGGTTTGAACACCTAATCTTCCTACTCATTTGTGGCACTATGTAGTCTTTCAAGGCATTGGAAACTCCCTAGGTCTTTTCCTTGCCACTGATGCTTCTTGTTGGTAGTTTGGCATTTACACCTATCATAGATTATGCATTTAAATCGATATTAGTAAATGGATGCCAGACCAAATCAATTTAAAAATTGGGGATTGTCATTGGAACTAGGCTTTGGACTATGAGAATAATGCTTTTCACTTACACTTCTATCATCAAATAGGTCGTTTACAAAATTCTTTCCCTTTTCTCAATTCTCACCAGAAGCGGAACATTCATAATTCCAGAACTAAACTTTGGAAGCCCCGTGACCCACCTCCTATCGAGAGCTAGGGTTCCTTTGATTCAAATAAGGATGATGAAGGATATGATGATGAAATGCATCCAATGGACAAAGTTTAGACTTCAACTCCTCAAAAGTATCTTGGGTATCTTGTTGTGAACCATGTTCCCTCATAAAGCACAAAGATAGTAAATAATAATGATTTTTTTGGCACATTGAATCAAGCTCATGAGTCATCTTCTTCAGACTATGACAAGGATTCTCCTTCAACATGCAATGATAATCTCCATATTTCTTTTATAAACCCACCTTTGAAAGGTTGGGTCAAAGTTTTGGAAAAGAAAGGTCACTTCGAAGACCTGCCCCAAAGTGGGTGATTCTCTTTTGCAATCGTTTCTTCTACTTATTTGTGTCTCCTTTGCTATTCTTAGTCTCATACATCTCAATTATGTTCTTGTCAGTATACGGCACATTTTGTTTAGAAATAGCCATGATTGTACATGATGTATTTATTTTATGATTGATCAATAAAATCTTTAAAAGTTACAAAAAACAAATAGTAAAATTAAATAATAAAAATAAATTTTAATCAACATAAAATCTAAAATAAAAATAATAAGTACAAGTGAAATGAATTTGAACATAAATAAAAGTCAAATAAAAATATGAAATATGAAATAAGAGATAAAACCTTGGGTTTCCTATGACATAAATAATGGGTTTCTTGTGAAATGACATCATAAAATGAAACTTCCCACATATCCAATTTCAAAAACCAAAGATATTTAAAGAATAAATAGTAAGCTCACAAGATTAGGTGTTGAATTCTGGTGTGGAGCCATTTTTTTATACTTATTTAAGCAAAATTAAAGGGGTGGTTGTTGTGGCCAAAACAAGTGGAAAATAGCACCATCATTTAAACATATCCTAAGGTAGAGGGAGAGAAATTGGTGTGATGGAAACATGGAGGTTGTATACATGTGTTGGAATATGGGAGATACATATTAGAAAGTAGCACCCCTATCTCAACAACAATGAAACCTTTGTAGCAATCACATATCATAGATCAACCTACCATCAACGATGTGAGAGAAACATCATAGGGAGTTACATGAGATTTAAACTAGGTATCTAAACAAACCAATATGTGTACATCTATTCCATTTACTTTGACTCTGGCCCCATACCTTGAGGTGTTAATTGTCTTTTGAATGTCTTTTGGGATGGTTCTTATATATAGAATCATAAGTATGCTAGATTTCTTATCTTCAAAAGAATCTTGGAGAAGCATGGCGAGTTCATTTCCGTGTAGGAAAATAAACCATTGATGATTTAAGTGTCAAAGTAAAATTTTAGTTTTTACTCGACATATTGTCTATGGTCTTTCTATTGGTGTCAAGCTTTTGGTGCCCCACTATTTCAACTTCTAATTTGAAAAGCCTTGGCTAGTTGTGCTATCATAACTATTGTGTTGGTATCCCATAAACTTATTTCAGCCGTGAGCTCTTTCAAACATGTTAGAGCCCTTTTGAACCAAATAACCATTGGCATAATTCAAGGAATGTGACAAATCAAATTCTTGAGAAGAAAATCAAGTTCATGATGTAATTGATGTAAACCATCAATACCACATATGAAAATATGAAATTCAAGCAATCATCAATTCAAGCATTTCAACTAACAACATACAATTAAAATGAATAGATCAAAGCAAAACGAAGAATAGAGTCTACAAAGTAAGGATTATTAACAAATTTTAGGGGGCATCCCTAAAGTCTAATGGGTTAGAGATAGTTGGGGCCTCGATATTACAAAAGTGTATCTTTTCATCCAAATGCATGGCCTGACCACCAAGATGGTGGGTAAGGGGAGGGTACACATTCACACCTTCACCCTCCAAATACCTACCCTTTTCTCCCATTATCATATCTATTACTATTAGATGTGTTAGATAACTCGAGGCATAATCCCCTTTTGCAATGATTAAAACTTTGATTTCTATTATTCGTACTAATATTGCCTCAAATGAAAGGTGGTTCATCTCTATTATTTGTTCTTATGTAGTGGATCTTAACATATTCTTCTAAAATAGAATCATTATTGGTAACATCCATGTTGATCTTTCCTCCTTTCACATTACCAAATAATTGAGAGATTAAGTTTCATATTTGAGGGGTAGGGAATTAGATGAATTGGAAAACAAATCATGACCAAGTAATAGCACATATATATGCATTGGGATCATTTTAAGTTCCAGCTATAATTTCTTTTTAATACCTACTCCCCATATCATGGTAATTATGGAAGACCAAACAAAGGTGAGCAAGCCTAGTGACTATCAAATATAAACAATTCCAAATATTGGCTAAAACTGCGTAAAAATTTCATATTAACATTAGTGTAGTGCCATTATCATCTTTGAGTGTGCAATTGAAAAAAATTGATGCCATTTGTTACGTGTATATCCATTCCATTAACTTCGGCTTTGGCCCCATATCCTGTGGTGCTAATTATCTTTTTAATGTCTTTTGGGTTGGTCTTTGTATAGAGAATCATCAATATCCTAGTTTTCTTCTCTTCAAAAGAATCTCGGAGAAGCATGGCGAGTTCATTTTTCATGGAGGTAAATAAACCATTGTTTATTTAAGAGTGATTCCACTCTATGTGAAAGTAAAATCATGATTTGTACTTGGCATATTGTCTATGGCCTTTATATTGGTCTCAAGCATTTGTTACCCCACTATTTCAACTTTTAATTTGGAAATCCTTGGATATTTGTGCTATGATAACTGCTATACTAGTATTTTATAAACCTATTTCAACCATAAACTCTTTCAAACATGTTAGGTCTCTTTTGAACCAAATAATCAATGGGATAATTCAACAAATGTGACTAAACATAGACTTGAGAAGAAAAACACGTTCATGATGTAATTGATGTAAACCATCAATATTGCCTTTGAAAATATGAAATTCAAGCAACAATCCAATCAAGCATTTCAACAACATACACTTAAAATCAAGAGAGCAAAGAAAAACTAAGAATATATTCTACATGGTAAGGATTATTAACAAACTTTAGGGGGCATCCATAAAGTCCAACAAGTTAGAGATAGTTGAGGCTGTGATATTACAAAAGTCTATCTTTTCATCCAAATGCATGGCCTCACCCCCCAAGATGGTTGGTAGGGGGAGGATACACATGCACACCTTCACCCTCCAAATACCTACCTTTTTCTCCCTCTATCATATGCATTATTATTAGAACTATTAGATAACTTTGAGGCGTAGTCGCCTATGATAATGATTCGAACTTTGATTTCCATTATTCATACTAGCATAGCCTCAATTGCAAGGTAATTGATCTTTATGATTTGTTTTTATGAAGTGGATATTAACATATTCCTCTATAATGGAACCATTAGTGGCAAAATTCACACTATTATTTCCTCCATTCATATTGCCAAATGATGGAGAGATTGTGTTTTATATCTGAGTGGTAGGGCATAAGATGATTTCGGTAAACAAATCATGACCAGATAATAGACACATATAGATGCATTAGGATCATTTGAGGTTCAAACTATGGTATGCTTATGAATACCTATTCTACATATTATGGTAATTATGGAAGACCAACATCAAATAAATTGCCTTCTAACAAATATCAACAAAGGTGAGCAAGCTTGATGATCTATCAATTATAAATAATTCCAAATATTGACTAAAACTATTTAGAAATTTCACATTAGCATTGGTGTAGTTCCATTCCCATATTTGAGTGTGCAATTCTTAAACTTTGGTGCCCTTTGTCGATGGAAACACCACTTTAGTGAGATATACAGGTCCATTAAAAGGGATAAATGTTTCCTCCTCTACAAGCATCCCTTTGGTTTATTGTATAACATCAGTTAATCATAAAGAAACACTCCAAAGTTGAGATGTTTGTCAAATCTGAATGAAAAACTTAGACTTCATTATCAAAAATCACCCATTTATATGCAATTCTTGACATTGTCTTCGCTATCCGTGATCATTGAGGTGTTTTCTAGTTTACAACAATGAACCATCGATAACAACTTTTTTTTACCTCTTGTTATACCCACTAGGAATAATCAACCTCCATTATACTTATTTCTTTTGGTCCCCCCAATTATCTAAACAATCTATTACACAATGTTATAGAACCTTGCAAGTTTTGGTTTTCCATATAACAAAGAACTGCCATCATGAATGAATCCTTCCCATCTGTAATTTGACATGACATAAGTTACTTAGATCTCCATTTTGAATGGATTAAGGACAAGGAACAAGATGAGGTATGAATATTCATTTTATCTTGTAGACTGATTGGTGTGTTTGTTTGGCTAGCAAATACTCATCTTTATCTTGAACTTGTTAGGCATCATGAGATATAAAAAATATTGAGGTTCAAACCTTCATATTTTCACGAGGTCTCCACTTAGTCAACTTGTGTCACAGTGCTTGCATTTGTGGGATATTAAAGAATATTTCTAATATCTCTAGATATTGATAAAAACTTCCCAAAATCCTTTTATTGAACCCACCTCTCAATACATCTTTCTAATAAAAATAACCCCACTACCCCACCTTCCCTCACGCAGACCCACCCCCAATACCTACAATATATGGACTCTATTTTTCACAATTTAAAAACCCCCTTTATGAGTGAACGTGGTAAGATACTGGACAAGAAGAAAAATAAGCCCCTCATGCACAATTGGCATAGTGAGATAAGATTTGATAGACATTAAGGTTTCAAAAAAATATTTTATTATCATTCTTCATGTGCAAGAGATTTATGGTTGAGATTGATCTATGTGAGTTTGTCTATAATTCTTGCTTAAGAAAGTAAAATAAACATAACGCATAGGATATAAATATCAACTATTTTTATCATTCTATTTCATTTAATGTTATGTATACAGATACCTCACCTGCCTAAATTACAAAGCACCTATTTATCTAAATGGAATGGAGATATAATGCTATAATATGCTATCCAGATTCAATGCACTAAGGTTAACCAATTATTTTAAATTTAATACAACATATAATCTCATTTTTATCCTTAGCCACCAAGTTCAAGTATGCTTATCATGTGATTTGCTTTAGCACCATATCAAGCCATCCTTAAAATAATGATCCACAAATTAGGAGGGAAACATGATAGTTGTTGGTTGTAGACAATAGCCATTTCTTCTATACTCTTACGACTTTTGTGGCATTAGAATTAATTTGTTTTTTACTTATTACTTAATTATTGGTTGGACTTATTAGGGATGGTTGGAACAAGGGGGGGTCTTTGCAATCTTAGAGGAAATTCAATAACATCCTATGCACGTGGCTTGGTAATCTATCAAACAAATTTCTTGAACCATATGCTCTCTTGTGTGGCATGTCTATAGCTAAGGAGGAAAATATTAGATATCCCTCAATCTTTGGGGATTCAATGATCATCATTAAAGTAATAATTGACAAATATACTCCTAAAGGATTAAAAAAAAACATTATCTTCAGAACGAACTAGGAATTTAGCTATTTTATTTGAGTCTCATTTTTCCACATTAAGAGGGAATTGAACAAGGAGGTAGATCAATTGACCAAAAAAGTGATTGAGACTAGTCGTAACACCTTGGTAAAAAATGGGGTTCAAGACTTTATGTTCATCCCCTATTTTTTTGCTTAAGTAGGTATCAACACACACCAAACTTAGACATGAACCAAAAATAAACTATGAGTTGGAAAAGCCTCAGGATGGGTGACCCGAGGACACATAACACCATCCTCTTTGTGCAAAACACCCTTATTTCGTGGTAGCCAAATGTTGCTATGTCTCTTGGTACACATGTAATGGGGTAATGATAGGTCCAATGATTGAATGTTAGTGTTTTTCATGTCGACTCACCCATGCACTTGGTAATTCAGTAACTCTCTTGGTTAAATTCAACTAGTTTATTGGTCTATGCCTTTTTAGGATATGTTTCTTCCTTTTAATAACTTCATATGTGAGCAATAATTTGAGTGCTTAGAGCCTCCTCTGTTACACTTCCTTGTTTTTATAGACCTTAACATTCCACTCAATATATATTCTTTGTGTCAAAATATTTCGGAGAGTTTTGAGGCATTCAAGTGGTGGAATTTGTAGAAAGGACCAACATCTCGATTTGGGGAATCTTTACAACCTTCAACTGTTAATTTGGGAGCTTGTTCATCTCGAGATGTGACATTTTTTTAAATGCAATGTCCTATACAGGGATTGGGTGGACCATAATTAGCACCCCCCCAAACATATTTCTATCGAAGTTGTTTGTGGTGTTTTATTAGCTCAATGTTCTAGTGTGACCATGGATGAAAATTGGAAGTTTAATAGTTTGTGTTCAATTGTAAAAGTCTAGTGCTCTAAAGCCATGTATGGTGCCATGATTCTCTCTTGGTGTGAGGCTACTCAAGGAGATACTCTTCCTTTTAGCTGGCACGATGCATATACCACTAGAATTCCAATCTCAAATTTTAGGATGTTTATTAATGTTGATGTTTTTAATTTTATTAGTGTGAGTAGAAGGCTGTTTTTTTTCCATCAATATCTTCTCCAAGTTTATTGTGGGGGTTTATTCACTATGGAGATATCTATGAGCTTCATAGAGTCATGTGTCATCACAAGGATCTAATTCATGTTATATACAATGCTTTACTTCTAGTTTCTTCGAAAGTTACAAAGATTAAGTAGTCTTGCATTAGTCAAAAGGATAAAACCATGAGCATTATGGTGCATCAAAAGAAAATAATGGATTCTCTTGAATTAGAGTGCAACAATTTGTGAAATATTACACTCACTCAACACATGGACTATTTATTAATTGAATTCAATAACAAAGAAATAAAGAACACATTCTAGGTTGCATTAAAGGGTGAAGAAACAATCCATTAGTTGAGAGACCCACTCAAAATTGAGAGACAAAGTTTGCCCTTTCATGAGGGGAAAGAAGATGAGGGCAGTGCTCTTGTTTACTGTTAAAATTATCTATTGTGAGTTATATGTATTTAAGGAGTTTACGTGAAATAGATCACATGTAGGTCGACATGGAACATCTATTTTGTAGTATGTTGGAAGCTTTTTGACATGTTCCCAAAAATGTGTCTTATTTTATTAAAAGAAAAAAAAAGACCCACATAGCTTGCTACATGTTTCAATTGAACCCATTTTGAATGAATGCAAATGCTATTATGGTTTTTAAAAAGTATCCATTGGACTTGTTGTGTTAGTCTTCGTGCCTCATGTTAATGGAAACACCATTGAATGAGATATATGGGTTCATTAGAAGGCAAAAATGCTTCCTCCTCTATAAGCACCCCCTAATTTATTGGAGAAAATTTATTGACCATAAAATAACACTTCAATTTGAAATGGTTGTTAAGTCTAAATGATTGACTTAGAGTTCAAACATAAAAAAATATCCAATATGTATGTAATATTTGAATCTATCATAGGTCTTCACAATCACTAAGACGCCTTTGAATTTGCAATAATGGATCATCCACAATGTCATTTTTCACCTCTCACTTTAGTCACACGAAATAAATTACCTCTATTCAGCATGTTTCCTAAGCTCCTCTCTAATACTCGAAAACATTATTAGATAATAAGGTACGACTTCATAGGTTTTGGCTCCCATATAATAAATAACTATCGTCATGAATCACTCTCTCCCATCTATAGTTTGACCTGACATAGTTTGCTTGGGATTCTCCTTTCCGGCATGCTAAAGGCATGGAGTAAGATCATGCACTACTCTCCAGTTTGCTTTGTAGATAAACTATTGTGTCTAATTAATTAACGCAAACCCATATTACTTTCAAATTTATTAAACATCATGAGAGATATAAAATTTGAGGTGCAACCTTAATATTTTGCATAGTCACATAATATTTAATAACAATAAGCTCTAAAAATGTAGTTATTTATTATTCTTCATGCACAAGAGATTTAAGATGGATATTGATCTATGAAAGTTTATTTACAAATGTTGTTTAAACATGGTAAGCAAGATAAATAGAATGTTGGATCTATATTTATTTTTTTTAACAAATTAGATTAGGATTCGTATTATGAAAAGATTACGTATCAATTAGTACATATGTTCAAATATCCTTGTAAAATAAAATTTCCAAGATTTTTTGCATTTCTTGGACAAAGAGGTATCGGAAGGAAAATGGTTTCTTGGAAAAACTACTTGTCTAAATTATTACATATAATCCTTGTAGTAATTTAACCTTAAAAAAAATCATTTTAGGCTTAAATCCAAATTCACCGGGTTTTGAGTTCCTTTAGCGCGTTCTTGAGCCCTTCTTTTTGTCTCTAGTTTCTTTGATCTTGATTGATTGAAGCTTCTTCCACTGGGATGAATGAACCCATACAAGAATAATTTAGAATTGTAGAACTTAGGTTCATTTATGCCATTTCTCCCTCAATTTATTATTATCCTTCTTTAGCTTGGAAATTTATGCTCCATAGGATGACAAAGTGTCAATAATAAACCTAATTTCTTTGTTGTGTTCTTGATTATGGCTAATGTGAATATGTTTGATTTTCTCCATTTCCACCCACTACCTCTTAAATTCAAACTTGGAAGAGCATTAACCACACAAGGTTTAGAATTGGAGAGAAGGGGTTTGAGTCCTATAAACCAAGGGAGAAATCAGAGTCAGGAGGAGTACAAAAGACTCTTTGTGTACTCCTAATGAAAGGGAACCAACCTTGAATAACAAAAGTCTAGAAAAATCATATCAAGTAAGGAAGGAGTAAAAAATCCTAAAGGGAGGGATGAAAACCAAAAGGATTGAAGGTCCATGGAGTAAAAGGTCAATGGTAAATATTTTATAAGACCTAAAAGCATCTACAAGTGAAACCAAAAACAACTGATGAAGAATGATGGGGTAAAAGTTTGGGAGCCAACAATTGAAATAGAATTCAAAACCAGGGGATAGAAGACTCTCTTTATTACCACAATGGAGAGAAATGACCTCAAACAATCATAGACTAGATTATACAAAGCATCCATGAAAGGAAAATTTGAGATATCTAGGAGGAAAAGGGAAGACCTTGGGAAATGATTTAGAGGTCGCAAAGACAAGAGTTTGAAATAGAGTCCAATTAGACCCAATTTTGTTCACAAATGAAGCCAATTATAGCTTGTGGAAAATTCCAAAGGAGACATTGAAAAGTCGAGATAGAGGAACTATAGGTACACTGTAGAAAATTGTTAAACACACAAGAAAATATTTTCACTATCTGATTAATCATGTAGCAATTAATGAGATTAAATGGAACATATCAGGCCATTATGGATATAATAGTTGCTAACATCAAGACATGGAGGAGGAGAGAGGTATTATGCTACATAAGTCACGCCTATGCAATGGTAGCTTAATGGTTTATATGAGTGGGTGTTAATCATGGTTAAGAACCAATTTTGTTTGATTGGATGCATCAGACTAAACATTTAAGAAACATAGAAATCATGGTTCCAAACTAAGGTAAATAGAGTTCCTTGATAAAGGAATGAAACCTATTTAGCCAATATATCAACTCTTTCATTAAATTTCCCAAGAATATGATAAAATTTTACCTTTTCAACGTTTTAACCTTCTTTCTAGATTTTGACAAGATTTTGTTCCAAGGGGGAATGCATATTAACCTTTTTATTTTCATGGATTTGATGATTATCTCAACACCTTTGGGCACCACAAGTTTGTTAATCTTCCATAAGGAATCCAAACAAAGTCTAATGTAGAGAGCAGAAGACTCGACTTGTTTATTGGAAAAGTATTCCAATCCCATGAATAATCCAATTTTTTAGTTCCATCTAGGTTTAGAGTAATCCCTCTAGCTCCTCTCCCTTGAACTTCCTTTGGAAAAACCACGAGAGAAGAGGATGTGCCTTTCCCTACTATGTTTCCATTGATCAAATTCCTCTTTTGACAGACACAATCTCCATTCTTGTCTCTTTTGAGAGAGAGGACTGTGAGATAAGTTTGTCGCTACCTTACTAAGAGAATATTAGATAACCATCCATGCTCCTCTATGTTA
Organism: Pinus tabuliformis; assembly: GCA_031772625.1. NCBI lineage: Eukaryota > Viridiplantae > Streptophyta > Pinopsida > Pinales > Pinaceae > Pinus > Pinus tabuliformis. Next base: position 771,938,014 of record CM062816.1, read on the forward strand.
AAAAAAGTTAGATTAATTTTTTTCTTCCTTAAATTTGAAGTGCCTTAGTAGCTAAACTATAATCAAGGTCTACATCTTTCACACAAGGAATTTTTTGTTGTTGAAAAGTTAGTTTGTTCCATGTAATCTAGATTTCCCAACACACAAACTTGGAAATCATTGTTCATATTCTAAGAACCGAGGTTTTTTAAAGAAATGGTCCTATATATCTCTCATGCCAATTTAAAAACATTTCATTCTAATTTTAAGGAAGAGTTGCACCAAGGTAGATGTCCCTTAAAAAAAAATCAGACTTGATGAGAATAAATACATTCCAAAAATAAACGAAGTATTGTTTCACTTTTCTCGTAACATAAAGGATACCTTCTGTAACATCCCTGGTCAAAATTTCATGTAATAAAGTTAATAGAGACAAAATAATAATCAAGCTCATGGGACACTTATTCCAAGTTGAATGTTGGGCAAAACATCTTAGTGTGGGTGTTCATTTGGTTTATTATGGCTAAGGAAATTGGAAAAGGCAAAGGCAAAGGCTTTGGAAAGGCATGAGGCATTAATTGGCATTTTATTTATGAAAATAGTGGAAATTAGGAGAAAAGAAAGGTGAAAAGTCACATGTTGCAAGTGAGGAGGAAAATAATGGAAAATGAAGAAAACAAAGGCCTCATTAATAAAAAGGCTTATGAGGATCATTTGGTACCTTTTTGTCAGTTCAATTTTGGAGCTTTCCCTCTATTCTCTCTCCCACACTCTTGGATACTTAAGAGTTTTCTTGGAGCACTCTAGCATTGGATCAAGGAAATCAAAGGAAAGGCCAAGAAGGCAAAGATCAAGCAAGGAAGAGCAACATCTAGCAACTAAAGCCGGATTATTTGCAGGTATCGATTTGCATGTGTGATTTCCTTGCTAGTTTTGGCATGCATGGTACATGCATGTGTGTATTTGGTTCTATTGATGTCATTGGCATGGGTTTTTCTAGGTGTGACATTGTTCTTCAAGCTTGCCTTGCCATTTCTGAATAACCATGGTGTGATGGGTTCTCTTTTATTTGGTTAAGTTGGATTGCTGGATGGTTTTGAAAATGAGTGAGGTGGTTTCTGAAAGAAAGAACACAAGGCCTAGGAATCCCTGAACCGGACTGAGATTGCGATAAAGACGGATTTTGTGTGCCTCAATGGGCCTAAGAATCCTCGACCGGTGAATGATGTGATATACGGTAAATCCTAGAGGTGTGTGTCCTCAATCATCCCTAAGAACCCTTGACGGTGAATGGCAGGATATATAGTAAAGCCTGGAGGGTGGAGTCTTGATTAGGCCTAGGAATCCTCGACCGTTGTATGGCGGGATATATGGTAAAGCCTAAAGACTAGGAGACATGCAAATTCCTCACAATGTAGGTGGAGAAATCCGGTGGCATCCATGCTTTTTTAGGGCCTAGTGATTCGATGGGGATTGCGGTAAAGCCTAAGGAGACTTGGTTATGGTTTGGTTTTGAGTCCCACATTTATGCTTGGAATATGGCACGGGGGTGATTGGCTAAAGGAAAGATTTGGTTCAACTAATATATGATCCAGTGGTTCATGGAAGCCCCAAACTTGGTTGGATTTTTCATTCATTAATAAGAGCTCTTTCTCATTGGTATTTCATGTGTAAATGTACTGGCTTATATGTGGATTTTATGGTTGTTATATCCTTGTTATTTCTGTTAGTTATATGCTGATTATGAGTATGTTTTATGAAAAACTTGATGTATGACTCTCATCATGTTTTGATTTGCGAATGAATGTACAATGTATACATGACCAAATAGATGATAATGAAACTATTGCGACATGACAACAATGCTTCTTTACGAATCTTAGATAAGTATGAGACCCCTATGCTAAGATACGATGTTATGACATGTAGATTGCTTATTTGTGGCATGTTTGACGAAATGCTTGTCATGGATAATAGGGCTCCAGTCAAGTCATTGACCAATTATTTGCATTAATACCTCTGTTTCAATGTCATTTATCATTTCTGAAAGTTTCATGAAGTTATGGGCAGTGGCCCGAGTCCTGACCTTGAAAAAGTGGCACATAATATGCGGTCGCTGGCTCAAAACTAGCTAAAAAAGTTGATAGTCACTGCCATGCCCTTACTGTGGGAGCGGCTGGAAAGCCTCAGTCGCATGCATGGCTTGTCATGGGAGCGACTGGGGGTCGAGATCAGTCAAATGTCAATTTGTCTCAGGGTTGGTCACATGGAAGGGTTGGTTGGCTCCTGAAGGTTCTGTAGCATGTGTGGAAGACTAGATTGGTTTGGTTTTGTCAGTTCCACTTCCTTAAATGTACATGGGGAGTTGAATCACATCATAGTAGCCTCTCGTCACATGTTTACCCCAACGGACCAGTTAACTTGGGTAAATGTGGGAGGAGGGTGTTACAACTTGAGGGGCCTTGGATGCCTTTATTTTGGAGGTCTTCACTTGTTAATAATTTCTCATGAACCATTATCTAACTGTATACATCGGTTTTTGTATACCCTCCTCAAATTTTGTTCTAAATTTTCCCTTTAGGAGGAATTGAGAGTTCCAGTAACAAAGAGGAGTATCCTTCCTTTATAGAGTATTCTTTGTTTCCCTAACCACATTCATTTAGAGAATTTTGATGGATAGGGGAATAAACAACAAGATGTTAGTAGAAGAGAATAACCATTTCTTGTGAATTGCCTAGGTAATACATATGTTTCCAACCTTTACAAGAGCCATCATTTGACCATTTAGATACATCCAACAATTCTGTTGTTCTTGTTACCCGAGGATTATTCATGAGAGGTGTTAGTTCTTCAATGGTTTATAAAGGTGGCTTTTCAAGAACACCATTGTCCATATATTGATTATTTAACCATTGCCAAGAACCCACGTGAGTTTATATTGAATTAGCTTTGCTAGAACTTCAAGGAGACCTCACACTATTAACCCTTTGTTTTTTGTGATAGGTATATCAAGGCATCTCTTCCTCACATTTGTAGAATATTTTTTAAATATGATTTCTTTCCACCAATTCAAAAAGTCCATTACTAACCTCCATAAAATTTTGGTACCCATGTTTATCTTCATAAATGGATCTTTGATGAATATTCCTTCTTTATATTTCAAGGCTCTTATGATAAACCATTTGATTAGATGATATTTTTTAGCCTCAATTTTTCCTCCTTCCCATAAGAATTATCTGATTTTACTGGCAAAGTGTTCCATGATTTTTTTTGGAGTAAGGAAGCTTGAGCATTAGAATAAAGGAAGAGAAGAAAGGACAAATTCAATGAGAATGATTTTTCCGTCAAGGTTTAACCATCTTTCCTCCCAATGCAATGTTCTTTTTTCCAAGATGAAAAGCCATACTTGGGATGAAGGATTTTTAATCAAAATAGTCATTCTTAAATTTGAAAGAGGACAATATTTCCATACCTGGGAAGACCAAAATTCTAGAAAACTCGATAAATTATTATGGGGAAATATTTCGCCCATAATTATGGATTTTGAGATAATTTACCTTTTCATTATAGCCACTCAAAAATTAGTTTATCACAATTTTGAATTTGTGCGTTATGATGGTAGATGCTGCATCCAAGAGGAGAGTGTCATTCGTGAACTGAGAATGAAATTTTTTTCTAACCTCTTGAGTAATGTTGATTCCTTGAATTATGCAAAATTCCGTAAGAGGAGGAGTAGGTCCTCCCCCTGCCATGGGGGGCTGCAACTATATGAAAGGAGGAGTCAAGGAAAGTCAAGGGCTTTGGAAAGTGGGTATATACTATTGTAATAGACACTATAATAGCTTTATGTTCAATTTATTCATTGATTCTTTATATCATTTTTTAATTTAATGTCATACAAACATATATCTACCCCACCTGAACTATAAAACATTTAACTTTTACAATAAAGGTACAATAATCTAAATATTCAACTAATTATTTTAATTTATCTAACAACATGTTATCTCTTTTTAATCTTGACCATCAAAGTTAATTATGCTTATAGTTTGCACTATTCTAGCACCATATCATGTCATTCTCAAAAGAATGATCCATGGACTAAGAAGGAAATGTAGTTGTTGTTAGGTGTGTACATTAGCAATTTATTCTATATTGTTGCCAATGACATTTAATTATTTGTTTTTGACTTATCAGATTACACTTTTGAGACGACACTTTGACACTTGTAGATGAGAGAGGATACCAAAATTAGCATGATAGGAATTAAGCTTAGATCAATATGTATAAACTCGAATGAATTCATTGTTGGCTCACAACTCAATGCACTGCTTCTCAAATTGTATATTTTTTATGGATCTTAGCATAAATATTATCTTATATAGTAAACAATTCAACAAGTTTTTCGAGGTTATTAAAGATTATATATATATATATATATATATACTTTAATAGATCACCACCTCTTCCATGGAATATTTGAATGGGTAGCTTAGCCACCAACAATAATAATATTAAATAATAATAATTGACAACCATACAAAACTCAATGGAATTTAAATCCCAATTAAACCAAAAGCAAATACTTCTAAATAAATGCTTATTCTTTTTTTCTTTCTTTTAGTTTTTTTTTTTGTGATTAGAGGAATTGGCATATGCCTTGGCATTGACCTCAAATCTCTTGAGAGAGAACACTTCATTTTCCCAACACTTACCAATTGAGCATACCTAGCCAACTTAAATAAACTCTACCTTAAAATATTATATTTAAATCAATTAAACCCCAAAAAACTTTATAATTTATCATTATATTAATACGAACCATTATAATAATACTTGTAAATAAAAACCATTACCTTAAAACTGCTTTGCTTAGTTAAAAGCTTGTCTTTCTCAAATGTAAGTTAACAAGTTAATGACACAAGACCAAAAGGCATCTTGTAGGAGTGAAAGCTTGCCCCATTATGGACCACCAACTAGTAATTAGTTTTCCTTGAATAACAAGGATGAGTGACCCTGCATTCAAATAGTAGCCAATGATAGCTGTTCCACCGTTGGTTTGAAATGTGCGTTATGATAAGTTTTCCCACTATTAAAAAAAAATCATTATAATTTATCATATAATAATATATTAAATGAAAACGATTATATTAATATATTTAAATCAATTAAACTTTCATACAAGATCTTCTAATGAAATTGTCTATATATATATATATATTTTAAATCCATTGATGTTTTAGATTGTACACTCCATAGAGTAGAATGATTCACTAAACTTAAAAGATACCATAATTTATTTATTTTTAATAAAAAAATTATTTTAATTTAAATTTTGGAAGCATTTCTCATTCACCAATTTCTCATTTGCTATTTCTTACCATTATAAAAAATATGAACCATCAAATTTTTAGTAATCATCGAATGAATGTCATATATCACTTCCTTAGTGAAACGAGGATAGTCACATAAAAAAGTGCCTTATCATTTGCTATTTCTTACCATTATAAAAAATTATGAACCATCAAATTTTTAGTAATCATCAAATTTCATATATCATTTCCGTAATGAATTTAAAACAGTAAATTTATTCTATACTTCACATCAAAAAATGCATTAAAAAATAAACCAAGTAAACTTACAAATATATAATTTTATTAACCGATAAACCATGTAAATTTACAAATATATAATTTTATTGGACAAGAATGATCATATTTACCGTCTCTCACCATTGTTGCAGAGATTTTGCACCAAAACCCATGAGCTTTGACATGTACATAAAACTGTTGGTGTGAATTTACAGTCAGAGGGTTTAGTGGACAATTCCGAAGGGCGAGTTCAAGAATTCGATTCTCTCACGCGTAATGGTCGAAATATCAAATAAGATGAAGAAGAATTCGGCTATTTTTAATAATACATGCCATTGATAAGAACTTCTCGAAGTCGACATAGGTGAGAGAGTGGAGTGAACGAATGAAGGAGTGTGCAGCGAAAGGCATGGAAGGGCCATGCGTAGGCCCTGCTACCATCCGCTGTGGACTGTGCGGGGCTGTAACCTATTGTTCTGCCTTCCACCAGGTGCTTCAATCATAAACCCTGCTAAAATCCCTGTCCATGGATCTGTGTAATAGTGTTTTCAGTATCATTTCTGCATAAATTATTACGTGTCAATGGCTGCCTCAAAATTTATCTGATCAGATACACATTATCCCGTTTGAGTATGAGCGGAGAATAAAACAAACCATAAAACTATACATGAACAATCTGGGATTGGTGGGCAAATGATTTTCTATGTGAACACACTACGAGATTTTTGCAACTTTTATCTAATTGGCCCTTTCATTTCATAAATTCGATGAAATTATCGATGTCATTAATGAAATCGATAGTAGAAGCAATGGCAGCTTTTAGTTATGGCATTCCCCGAAAACTTGTGTCCTCAATATCTGAAATAGGAAATGGTTGGCGACTAACTTCTATAAATGGATATTGAAAACGTTTCATACGGATAGGGAACTTTGGGGCATATTTCTTAGGACATACGGGCAATACTTAGAAACTGTTTTTAGAAAGCACGTACACAGATTTTCAAGTAAAATTTGTATATCCGCACTCAGGTTGGGTGCTGGCATTCTGCACCAGGTTCACAACCAGGTGCGTCAATTTTGCACTGGAGTCTGGGATGACACAGAGATCCAAATAGACTTGCAGGCAAATTTATGGGGTGCATATGCAAGAGCTACAAGCATTTGCTATAGGGTTATTCTCATAAGTAGCATGTGCCTTGCCCTGTGAGAGGAATTGTACTTAAAGTTTTATTAACCCAGTGAGTGAAACTGGTTCGGATGTAAGAAGGCAGAAAGCTTGTTTTATATTCAAATAAAATAGTGTCCTTTGGCCTTTTGCTTGGAAAGACCTAGGATACAAGAAAAGCCCTTCTAAGAAACGGGACTAATTTACAGATAATTCTTTTATGTGTGGACAACGAAATTCAATGAGATGGTCTTGTGGAAATACCTATGGTCACAAACCCAACGGACAAGCCTCATCTTGAGAGACGATTTCGCACAGAGCATCTTGACTGAAGATGTAGAAGATGCATAACATAAAGACGACTCAGCCGTTGCCAATACTAGTTAGCGACTAGCCAGTCACTAGTGATTTTTGTCTAATGAGTAAATGTCATTGAGCATGTCTTGCAGATATCTATAAATCGAAAATTATGAATAGAGAAATAAAGTTTGAATCAGTGAATCTGAATTCTGAAAATAAATAATGAATGCCGCACTGGATTTGTGATTGTGTCATTGCCATTATCATAATTATTATTGTTTTCCATTTTAATTTTAAATCCATGTTTCTACGCTGTTACTTCTGTGTTTTACTATTTGATAATTTTAACTTTTTAAACTCACATACTCAGAGGCATAAGGTGGCCCTCAAATTTCGAAGTTGACACAACTTGCACCTGAACCTTGGCACCTTGCCTACATATAGTAAAATTTATCGTGTATTTATCAAACCCACAACATAGTCCAACCATAGATCAATAACATTATAAAATAAAATTTCTAAATTGAATCTCAATGCGACTGTAAAAATATTTTTCACTGCCAAATTGAAATTTGAACTCAATACTCAAATTTCACAATTCTTCATAAATATGTTTAAGGAACACAATTATAAATGTCAAAATGGAAAATGCTTCATGGCAACATTGTGTCTCAATTTTCAATGACATGGCTGCTCTCAAGCGGTGCGCCACCACCACCATGACCATAACTACCACCATCTGTTTGTAGTGACTTGTGTGCTTCTTCTTTTAATGGCTGTTGAACAATGTCAAACAATCCATCTCCGTTTTCTCATCCTCGCCCTCTTCATTGAGTTGTTGTTCATCCTCAACATTTGCATCCCAGTTGTTACAATGTCAAAAGCTAACCTTCTTCAGTTTTAGTTCTTGGTACTTTGTGTGGTCATTATAATTTTTGATAGTGACTATAAGTTTTTGTTAGTTAATGGACTTTATGTTAAGATAAAGCTAATGTCATTAAATTGTACTTTTTATGTTAGTTATTAGAGTTTATGTAAAGTCTAGTCATCCCACATGCAAGAGACAAAGAAGCTAAAGTAGGAACATTAGCCATGAATAGGTTCTTCAGTGCAAGAGACTAGTTTATTAGAGTTTATGTAAATTCTAGTCATCCCTCATGCAAGAGACAAAGAAGCTAAAGTGGGAACATTAGCCATGAATAGGTTCTTCGGTGCAAGAGACTAGTCTTGGCTAGGTGCAACATCCACACTGCATTTAGATTTGGGCTTGAGTCCATTCCTTTTAGGAAAGATTTCGATCTTCTGTGCTGTAGTTTTCAAGGATTGAGGTGTTATTACTAGTTACTACTATTGAATTCTTTTGTTGTTAGTACTTTATAATCTACTATTTGATATGTGTTAGCTTTCAAGGCTACTCTAAAAATGTTTTCACCTTGCTATGAAAGTGCTATGTATCCTAGCCCCTTGGTGATGCTTTAGGGCCATATGATGGGTTAGTTTGGGTGGATGCTTGACCATGGTTAGAGTGTTCGGGGAGTTGGTTGCTTAATCAATTGAGGTACCTACCTAGGAGGAGGAACACTAGGCACTTAGCCCTTGCAGCTTGGGACCAATGATATACACCTTGGAGGTGAGATAGTTGACTTGAAGATGCTTGGGTTGAGGAGCATACTTCATGGAGGTTGGTAATGGACTTAGACACATATGATGAGGAGGAACATTGGAGCTTTGTGACCAAATAATATACATGAGAGTAGCATTTGTGTTAATTTTAGATAAGAATGGTATGTTAAGAACAATTTACTTCAATTTTCTTATTAGCCCAATATCAATTTCCAGATTAGCAATCACATTAACATGACAGTAAATACAGATAGAACATAAATAAAACAGTAGAAGACAAGCCAAGACAAGAGGACACAAGATATGGCGCCAGCAAGGGACAAACCCCAATGTGGGGAAACCCCTTGATCAATTCTTTTTCAAAAGATCAGCAGAGAGAGAGAGTACTATATGCAATATTCACTTGCCCAATCAAACTGAAATCTGTCCAAACAAACAACAGTCACAGGAAGCCCTAACCAGAAAGTCAACGCTGGTCAACAGGGCAGAATTTGACCTCCAAAACAACTTGTCAAACTGAGTCAACTCGGCCTCCAACAATCATCCGAATCAGCCCAAAACAGCCCCGAAAAACTCAGTCAAACTTGGTCAATGCAGATCAACACTGCAATCAAACCCTTCTAGAGTCAATGCTGGTCAAACAGTATGGATTGCCTCGATTTGTGTCCAGAAATGCGGCCTGCCCAAACAGAAATTATCCCACCAAAATTGCAATCAAACAAGGTCAACGCTGCTGGTCAAACGCTGGTCAAACTTCCCTGAAATTCGATCAATGCTGAAACAGAAAATTTGTCTTCTTCTTCGCATGTGTGGAGAGAGAGAGGAGCCCAGAAATCTGTACCCAATCAGATGAGGAGAGAGAGATGTATGAGAAGATGAGTGATGTCCAAATGAGGCAAAGGCACCTTCTATTTATATGCAAACGTTGAGGATGAATAGACGTGACTGTTGGGCTTCTGAGCCTACATTAGTTTGCTGGCCGACCTTGACAATTTGTCCATAAACAAAATAAATTCATAATTCCATTTGTACATGTCAGAATGAGATGATATTTAGATCAATCCTACACCTCTCGGAGAGAGGAATCCAATAAAAATATCAGCTGCATCATATGAGCTGTCCAAGGTGGAGTTTGGCCCTAGTTGCCAAATTTAACACTCCCTCTCAACTAGGAAGAACTCCACCTACCAAACCATCTGACAATCAGTACCATCCCTGTCATCCCTGCTCTGCTCTGCTGAACCATGAAGAAATAATGAAGAAGAAATGATCGAGAATGTATCATACCATTCTCCACTGACCCGAAGTCAGTCTCCAATAATCGAGAGTGTATCATACTACTCTCCACTGACCCAAAGTCAGTCTCCAATAATCGAGAGTGTATCATACTACTCTCCACTGACCCGAAGTCAGTTTCCATTGATCCCATATCAATATCAAACATCCTAGCATAGGGAGTACGGTAGTACACAATGCGTCCATCAGTAGTACTATGGTCCCTATCCTCATTTCCCTACTCATTGGTCAAATGAGAGGTACTTCCCATGAGTCCCAGACTACATGGGTAGGATATATCAGCAGGAGAAGGTGAACTACTCATCTTGCTCATATATAATAGGAGAAGGTGAACCACTCATCCTATGCATATCTTAACATGGGGTATCACAGGGGAAGGTGAACCACTCACCCTGTGCATCGCGCACCACTAGGGGAAGGTGAACCACTCACCCTGTGCATCGCGCACCACTAGGGGAAGGTGAACCACTCACCCTATGGTCGCTCATCACTCTAAGAAGTACCCCAAGCCCTTTGGAGCTTCAAGAGCTCAACATCCATCTCATACGGGACCCTCATAAGAGGGTCTCTCCACGACTTTAAGTCGTTCACAAAAGGTTAAGAATTTGACCTTCCCTAGGGGCTTCGTAAGAATATCTGCGACCTGATCATTATATGACAGAGCCTTATTGCTTTCCATTGTACCATATCCCAGATAAAGTGGTACCTGATATCAATATGCTTGGAGCGGTCATGAAACACGGGATTCTCAGAAAGACGAATCCCACTTTGGTTGTCGCAATAGATCACGGTAGTATCCAACACATGTCCAAACAACTCACTAAAGAGCTTCCTCAACCAAACAACTTTACATGAGGCCATATTAGCAGCAATGTATTCAACCTCAGTGGTGCTTAAAGCAACCAACTTCTGCTTTCTGCTCATCCAGGATATCGAAGCAGAACCTAGAGAGAAGCAACATCCATATGTGATTTTACGATCCACCACACTGCTAGCCCAGTCAGCATCAGAATAACCATGGAGCCTTACATTCCCTGCAGTGTATCTTAGTCCATAGGTGATTGTGCCCCGGAGATATCTCAAGAGATTCTTGGCAGCAATCAAGTGTATGTGATGAGGCTCGACCATAAACTGACTTAATGTGTTCACTGCAAAACATATGTCCGAACGAGATTTCACTAAGAACATCAGGGCCCCCACGAGTTGACGATATTCAGAAGGATTTCCCAAATCGGGCCAAGTAGAACTTCCGCATAACTTCTTGAAGTTAAGTTCCATCGGAGTAGTCACAGACTTGCAGTCCACCATCCCAAATCTTTCAAGTGGATTCACAATGTATTTTCCTTGAGAAAGGAAAATCTCACTTGGCTTTTGCCAGACCTCCAACCCTAGGAAGTAATGCATCAATCCTTGGTCCTTCATCTCGAATTCAGAAGCCAACTCCCTCTTACATTGATGATTAAGAGGGTCTGCACTTGTCAGAAAGAAATCGTCCACATAAAGTACCAAGATGAGAGGTTTATCATTCTCAACCTTAAAATAAAGGTTCAGATCAGCTTTACTTCTTGTAAATCCCAGCTTCATCAGATAGTTGTCGATCGTCTCATACCAAGCTCGGGGAGCTTGCTTCAACCCATAGAGGGCTTTCTTCAACTTGCATACGTGTGCTTGACGATATTGAACTTCAGACCCCTCGGGTTGTTCTACATAGACTTCCTCCTTAATTGAACCATGTAAGAAGGCGGTCTTGACATCCATCTGGTGTAGATTCCATCCTTGCGAGGCTGCAAGGGCTATAATCGAACGAATGGTGGTATATTGGGCAACAGGTGCAAATATCTCATCGTAGTCCACACCTTCCTTTTGAGAGAAGCCTCGAGCAACAAATCTAGCCTTGAACTTTTCAGCACTTCCATCAACTCCATGCTTGATCTTGTAGAGCCATTTCGAGGTGACAACGGATTTGTCCTTGGGTCTAGGGACCACATCCCAGACATCATTCTTCATAATCGACTCATACTCTTCATTCATAGCATCCTTCCAAACTTGGTGCTTTACAACTTCTTCGAATGTGCAAGGCTCAGATTGAACAATGGTGCTCATTGTAGTTAAGTACCCTTGGTACCTATTCGGCTTCTTACTTTCACGAAATGTCCCCCTAGGTGCAACATGTCTCTCTCAGCATCTTAGAGAGTTTCCCTAAGCCACAAGGGTCTCTTTTTCGAGGATGAGGGATCATGAGGGGGTGGATCTATGGGATCTATCGATTCTTCAACATCGGGCGTCGACTTATCCTGCGGTTCTTCCTGTTTTCCTGAATCTGCTTCTTTGTCCTTCCTTGGAATAAGAAGGTTACTAATCTTCCCAAGGGCAGCATCCTCATCGAAGGTGACATCATGACTTATCTCTACTTCTCTTTGACTAGGCATATAGATTCTATATGCCTTAGAAGTTTCACTGTAGCCCACAAATGTTCCTTTCTTCCCAAATGCATCCAATTTGCTTCTCTTTTCTTTTGGCACATGAAAATACATGGGGCTACCAAAAATTCTAAAGTGAGAAACTTCAGGTTTCTTACCGGTGAAAACTTCTTCGGGAGTTTTGGAGTCCAACGCTTGATGAGGGCATCTATTTTGAATGTACACGACAGTGTTGGCAGCTTCGACCCATAAGAACTTTGGAAGGCTTTGATCATGAAGCATGGCACAAGTGGCTTCTATGATAGAACGGTTCTTCCTTTCAGCAACACCATTTTGCTCGGGAGTATATGCGGTAGTAGTCTCCCTCTTAATGCCAACTTCTCTACAATAGTTATTGAACTTGTTTGATTCATATTCAGTTCCATTATCGGTCCTCAATATTTTGATCTTCTTCCCTGTTTGATTTTCGACCAAAGCTTTGAAAGAACAGAACCATGAGAATACTTCGTCCTTCTTCTTCAAGAAATATATCCAAGTTTTGCGAGAGAAATCATCCACAAAGATAGCATAATATAAATATCCTCCCAAAGAGTTCACGTGCATCATACTAGATAGATCAGAATGAACCAATTGCAATATGTCGGTAGTCTTGCTATCACTGGAGGGGAATGGTCCCCTTGTATGCTTTTCTTCGGCACACCCTTGGGCCTTGACAAACACCTTCATGTTCTACTTTAAATTCGGGCATACCTATCACCGTCTTCCTCACATCGGGTAGAGCCTTATAATGTAGATGAGCAAACCTCCGATGCCATAATTCGGATTGAAGTGATGTGTCGCAAGACATAGCTCCCAATGGAATTCCTCCAACTTGATATAGGCTATCAACCTTGAATCCAAGTGTAAATGCATCTTTAAAATAATTATTCTGCACACATACCTTTCCATCGATGAATGCCACCTTGAATCCTTTGTTCTCCATCGCCGAGATAGATACCAGGTTCTTCTTTAGATCGGGTACATATAGTACTTCTTGTAGATGAATGGTGTTACCTTGATTCAATTGAAGAGTAACATTCCCAACTCCCTTCACGGGATAGGTGGCATTGTCTCCAAGGATAATTTCCAAATTTGTATCCTTTTTAATCGGATTGAAAGAGCTTCCTTATACCTAGTGAAGTGACTTGAGGCACCACTATCAATCAACCAATTTCCCAAGATATCCAAAGGAGAGGCAATAGAGAGGGCAAATATAAGATAAAATTCTTTTTGCTTGTTATCAACAACATTAGATTCATCATACCTGGAGTTTCTTGATATTTTGGGAGGGTGACCATTTCCATGTTGAGTAGCGGGAGCATTCCTTTTTCCTCTGTTGTTGAACCTGCCATTCCTTTGATTGTTGTTGCCCCTGAAATTGTTGTTGTTGTCATCATCATGAAGCGTGTTCCTTCTATTAGGACACTCCCTAGCATAGTGGCCAAACTTGTTGCAAATGAAGCATCTTCCCTTCCTTCCATACTTGAAACCCGGTCTTCCTTGACATTGATTCTTTGATTCTGCATTGTTCTTCTTTTTAGCATGAACGGAGAATGCAATAAGATCATTCCTATTTGAGGCATATATAGTTCCATCATCCATGTTTCTTTTTGAGAACATCTAGTCAGCAATTCTCCAAAACTTGGAATCCTGTTGTTGTTAAGAATAGTAGTGTTGAACATGTGCCATTCACGAGGGAGTCCTCCAAGGGCAATGAGAGTGAGCTCCCTATCAGCAATAACTTCTCCAATTGAAAAAAGATCATTTTTGATCTCGGTAATCCTCATGAAGTAGGATTGAATGTCTTCACCTCTTCCCTTCTTTATATCCTTCAGCTTATTCTTGAGAAAGAGAACTTGGTTTGCATTGCTAGCTTTGAACATGCCAACCAACCTGTCATACATTTCCTTAGATGTGTTCAAATTGGAGATGTATGCAACCAAATGCTTGCTAATAGAATCCTTGATAATCTTCTTTGCTTTGAATTCACCCTTCTTGTACTTTGTTTTAGCGGCAACTGGTGCATTTGAAGGAGGCTCATAAATCTTTCCATGCACATAATCCATAACATCTTGCTCTTCCAAAGTCAAATCAAGAGACATCTTCCATGCATGATAATTAGACTTATCATTGAGCTTGTCATCAGGCTTGAAGTAAGATGCGGAGGCCATTGACTCTTGTCCTTGTCCAACAAATCCTAGTGATTGCTCTTTTCACTCTTGCTTGGGCTTTGCTTCACCTCAGCTTGGATCCCATGTTAATTCTAAATAACAATGGTATGTTCTATGCTTAAGAGCGATTTACTTCAATTTTCTTATTAGCCCAATATCAATTTCCAGATTAGCAATCACATTAACATGATAGTAAATGTAGATAGAACATAAATAAAATAGTGGAAGTCAAGCCAAGACAATAGGACACGAGATATGGCGCCAGCCAGGGACAAACCCCAATGTGGAGAAACCCTTTGATCAATTCTTCTTATTATTCTTCAAAAGTTCAACAGAGAGAGTATAATATGCAATATTCACTTGCCCAATCAAACTGAAATCTGTCCAAACAAACAACAATCACAGAAAGCCCTAACCAGAAAGTCAATGCTGGTCAACAGGGCATAATTTGACCTCCAAAACAGCTCAGTCAAACCCAGTGAACTCGACCTCCAACAGTCATCCGAATCAGCGCAAAACAGTCCCGAAAAACTCAGTCAAATCTGGTCAACATTGTAGTCAAACCCTTCTTCGGTCAATGCTGGTCAAACAGTATAGATTGCCTCTATTTCTGTGTCCAGAAATGCGGCCTGCCCAAACAGAAATTATCCCACCAAAATTGCAGTCAAACAAGGTCAATGCTGCTGGTCAAACTTCCCTGAAATTCTGTCAACGCTGAAATAGAAAATCTGTCTTCTTCTTCACACGTGTGGAGAGAGAGAGGATCCCAGAAATTAGTATCCAATCAGATGAGGAGAGAGAGATGTATGAGAAGATGAGTGATGTCCAAATGAGGCAAAGGCACCTTCTATTTATATGCAAACATTGAGGATGAATAGACATGACTGTTGGGCTTTTGAGCCTACATTAGTTTGCTGGCCGACCTTGACAATTTGTCCATAAACAAAATAAATTCATAATTCCATTTGTACATGTCAGAATGAGATGATCTTTAGATCAATCCTACACCTCTCGGAGAGAGGAATCCAATAAAAATATTAGCTGCATCATATGAGCTGTCCAAGGTGGAGTTTGGCCCTAGTTGCCAAATTTAACAATTTGGCATAGGAGAGAGCATGTTGCAAATATTTAGAGGAATGCCATGCCTTCCATGAGACATTATATACTAGACCACCATGAAAGAGGGAGCATGGACTAACATCTTATTGGAGTGCACACCATCTTGGAGGAGGGACGTTGAGCCCAAGATCATGACTGGAGGGGCATTTCAATTTGGGGGTTGGATAAACCCTAGTTTGACACATTTGAATCCTTGTATTGTAGAGTGCTCCATGTGGGGTTGCCTTGTTGGTTTCTTGTATTGACAAATCTCCTTGTTTTATGTTAACAACCTTCACCTACTTGTATATATAAAGGAGGAGAGAGCTCTTATGTTCATTATCATCATTGTACTATCATCTTGTGTTATGTTAGGGTTTCCTTTTGTGATGACTAAGGTTTGTGATATATATATAAACCCTAGAGAAGAACATGATGTTGAAGGTGATGATGGTTGTTATGACTCTTGTTATAGCACTAGGATTTCTACCCTAGTAGAAGACATGGAGAGTGGAGATATATCACTGTGTGGTTTTGGAGTCTTATTCTTTTGAGATGTAAGTCTAGGGCAATATCATGGAGTTATTGTATTCTTGATGTTTCATGGAGATCTTGGTGTTTGTGATGATGTAAGAGTGGAAGACCTAGGGTTAGAGGCAGTGTTATCGGAACTAGTCGGTCCAACCAGTTTGGAGGTCAAACCAGTCCGGTTCAAGGTTTGGAACCGGAACTGGCCTGTCGGTTAGGTACTAGATCGACCTTTTTCATCGAACTAGCTAGTTCTATACTGAACCGGCTAATTCTTTACATTGTGACCAAGGACATTCCAAACACAATTAAAAAAACATCTCTTTTATCTTTCATTTTCATTATTTTACTTAAATTTTTAACATTACCATTAATTGACTTAGGATGTTTGAGAGTGGTTCCGACTTCATTGGATTTCATATGGAGAATGTAGAATTTTATATCTCATCCAAAATCCAATAGACTTAACAGTTTTCAGGATTGAGGGGATTGCACCGTTTCCATTGGATTTTGTCATATATGAGGGTATGGAACTAACATTTAATCAATAGCACCAAGCCCTCTATGTACCTTGGTGTTCATGGCATTGACTGTTGAACTCTTCTATCATGACCCTAGTAAAAATGTACCCATCACTCAAACAAAATCTTGATTTGACAAGTGAAGCTTTTTCAATCTTATTTTAATACTTAAAGGGTGATATTGATGATGAAGATCCCAATGTATGCAATGATTTTCATGACATGTAGGTATTTGTTATAACATGATTTTTTTTTTTTTGACACTAGAGGCCATCTAGAGCCTCTTTGTGGATGTATTTTTGGTTCAAAAATGTATTGCACTAAGTGTTATTTTGGTTATATGCACTCTTATTTGCTATATGAATGAGAACTTTTGCGTATTTGTGTATAATGGTTTGGATTCATATGGATGCACATGAATATATATGGTTTTCTTTAAAATTTGAATATTTTATGTGTTTTTGGTCAACCGGTTTTTTGGTTTGGTTTTTTTACTTGTTCCGGTCTTGTTTTGACTGATTATTGGTTCAAAGGGTTTTTTGGTTCGATCATCGGTTAGGTTCCTATAACATTGGTTAGAGGACTCAAATCCTAGGACGAACATGTAGATTTGGAGGCTAGCACTGGAGTTGTCTTGCCATGCACTTGTGTGATGCAACATAGCTATGGCTAGCAAAACCTCAAAGAAGACAACCGTGTTAGTGTGGACAACCTGTGTGATACAAGCTTGTTGTGGAAGCCAAGGAGGACTTACCAATGTTGATTCTTGTCTGTTGGAGATTATTGGTGGTGGCTAGCATTTTTATTGTTTTCCATAGCTAGGGTTTTTGGACAGCTTGAAGATTGTACCAACTTTATGATAAAGCTGTGGTATGTACATATACTTCATTCTTTTATGTATATTAGAAGTTTTCAGTTTGTCTAGTACTTGTGTAATTGCAGATTTGATTTTTCAACTTCATTTTTGTTAGTTTTTGGTAGTAGTGGACATGTGTTCTAGTCTCTATCGTGTCTAAGAGACTAAGGAACACAAAAGGATAATTATCTCCAAGACCCATAAATTATTTCTAAGGAAAATGCCTCAATTAGATTAATTAGCCAATTACTAATTATTTTCTTAAGTCTAACTTAGGAAAACTGGTTAATTAAATTAGATTAATTGAGGAAAATCGATTTTGCTCTAGAGACTTTCGGAAAAGTTACTTGATGGGGTCAAGATGATCTTAGCCATCGATTGTTGTCAACAAGAGATTATAAGAGAAAATCGATGGGTCAGTTGGAGACACATCAAGGAGTTCAAATTACACAGTTGCACTGATTAGCAAGGGTGCATGTTGAGCAAGGGAGACACTGGCAGAAGGGTTTCAACAGAGAAGATTGAGGAGAAAATTTTCGAAGGAATTTTCTTAGTGATTTCTAGTTTCTAGTGGGATGAAGGAGATCAATTTGATTAGTGGAAGAGATGGTTGAATTCAGTAGTGCGAGTGACAGAGAGGAGCTCATTTTAGTTTTCCAGTGCTAGATCTATTGCCCAGAGGCAGAGCAAATGGGTTATGTTAGGATTCCAAGAAACTCTCCTAGGTTGTAGCTCGGAGATGCCTGGTAACATATAAATTCAACTATTGTTGCAGGTTTAATGGAAGGAATGATGGTTTGGTTCAAGCCAGATAACCACTTCTACTTTGTTTCACTCCAGACATGCGTGAACACCCCCAGACTACAAGGCTTTAGACCACCAATTGCTCACAGTTTGAGGTATTAGGTGAATATGGAGAATACTAACCACACCAGCAGATGCACAAGACCATGTGATGGCCAACTGCAACTAGTAAAGAAACCTGTAAATCTAATCTACTAATGCAAAGACAGGATGACAACTCTCCTGCATTAGATAGAAAGAAACCTAGGCAACCTATTCAATGATGCATACAAGATTTTAACACAGAGATAAGATGACAGTTATCTAGTGCTAAACATCAAGAGATCAAGAACACAGCATATCAGGCACAAGCTTAGAATAGAGGGAAATGGAAAGTGAGCAGTTAACAACAAAAGAAGCTTGTATTAGCTGAAAATGAAGACGAGACGCTGCAAGTGACAAAATATCTATAGTCTCCAGAAGTTGAACCTTACATCAAATGCCAACCTTGATTACATCTTGTTTTTGGGTATTTATAGATTTACATTACAAGGGCACTTGGTTGCTTAGGTATGGAGAGGTCATAATTGACCACCAACCGCATTTAGCTGCCTGATGGAGTCTTTGAATGCGTTTGCTTGCTTCAGAGGGTGAATCCGATCTACTTAGGTGCTGTGCTATCCCTTTAGACAGTTGGAATGCTCGTACTAGTGGAGTCCATGACTGATAAATTCAGTTATAGGGTCGTGCTTGTCCTTTTCTCCCTTGGCCATGCTTTCTGTTTAATATGGTTGTTGGGGGGTCTGACAGTGACTGATGATGGCGGAACTGGTCATCTCCTGCTTCGGGCAAACAGAATGGTGGAGGACGTGGAATGCATGGGCAGGTGAATGATTTGGATGAGCGAGAAGAATAGCCGTCGGATCGAGGGAATGGACGATGGAGATGGCTCGGCGGAGGCTATCGGTCTAGGTGAGAGCGGGGTGAAATGGGGCTGTTAGATCTTCAGCGGACAGATTGGACGGTCATCGGGCTAAGGAGCTGCGCGGTCATTTAACAGGCATGAGCGGTTTGGATGGGCGGTAATGGTATTCATCGCACTGCTTTCGGGCATGAAGCGGTAAAAGCCTGAGATCGCGCGATTCCATTCAGCGATCGACACGTAGCAGCGGATGAGAGAGAAAAACCGCTCTCATTGCGCGCTATCGTTCGATCGGGTTGTTGGCGCGATGAGAGTGAAAAGCGTCGGATTGGGCGGAGATGGATCTGACGGTGGAGAGTGGTCGGATGGGTTACTTTATCGGGCGTGATGTGGGCCATCAGATTGGTGGGGTGTGATCAACGGCGGGGATGCGATGAGAGGTTTTACTAGCGTGCGAGGGCGTATGAGTAAGGTTTTATGACGGGATTGGGGTTTGGCGCTTGGGGCTAAGGCCAAAAGGGGCTTTATCGGGTTTCAGAAGGCTTATTCAGGGAATGAGGAGGGTTTAGAGAAGAACGAGATGAAGGAAGAAAGGAAACAGTGACCAATGTGAGCTTCCCTTTGATCATAACCAGACGGACCATGATCCCCTCTGACCTTAGAAAGTCAGCATTGCACAACAGAGCTAACACTGGCTCCTTCTGGGGATGAAATCCTCCCTGCGAGGTTTCAAGAACCGTAGACCACTGCCTTTCATACAAAACAAGATCAACAAAAATTCCTAATGTTCCATTGGGCATGGAGTCTAATTAAGCCTACACTAAAACTTGTAAAAGAACATATTTACAATGCTGAGGCCTAAAAGGCCTTAAACAACATAAATTTTCAAAAACCGCCCATTAACTGGGCCATCAAAAACTATTTCTCCTTCCATACTTTGCAACATGAAAGTGTTGTTCCCTTGAATCTGAGAAATGACAAAAGGTCCAGTCCATAGAGCATCGAACTTCCCATGATTGCCTTTCTTTTCCTTCAGTGCATCCCATTTGAGCACCAGGTCTCCAACCTGAAGATTGTCCACTTTTGTCTTTCTGTCAAAGGCCTCCTTGATTCTCTTTTGATGTGCTGCAGACTTTTCAATCAGCTGATCCCTAATCTGGTGCACTTCTGCCAGGTCACTAATCCTCTTTGCCATGTCATTTTCCTCATTCTGCTCATCCTGCAAGAACTTGGCTACAGGGAGGGTCAACTGAATTGGGAGTACAACCTCAGTGCCATATACCAGCTTGAATGGAGAATTCCCTGTGGACTTCTTGGTGGTCACCCTGTCAGCCCACAATGCATACTTCAACTTGGAATCCCAGTTCCTTTTGTTGTCCTCCAGCAACTTTTTGATTATCCTTATTAGGCTCTTATTGGATGATTCTGCTAGGCCATTACCTTGAGGGTAATATGAGGTGGAATGCACCAACTTAATGCCCATTGAGTCACACATGTCCACCAACTCTTTTGCCCTGAAGGCTGCTGCATTGTCTGTAATCAATTTGTGTGGACAACCAAACCTGGTGAAAATGTTTTCTGTCAAGAACTTCATGACCACATGGTGATCAACTTTCCTAGTAGGGATGGCCTCAATCCATTTAGTGAAGTAGTCAGTGGCTACTAAGATCCATCTGTGTTGGCCACTGGAATGTGGATTAATTTCTCCTATGAAATCCAAGCCCCACTGCTGGAAAGGACCACTAGCATGTATTGGCTTCAAGGGTAAGGATTTCAGCTGTTGTTTTCCTTCAAACCTCTGGCACTTGTCACAAGATTTTACAAATGAGAAGACATCAGAAAACAAAGTGGGCCAGTAATACCCAACTCTGAGGATCTTGTGGGCTGTGGTTTTCCAATAGTGATGTCCTCCACAGATGCTGGAATGAAACTGGTGCATGACCTCCATAGATTGTTCTTTGTCCAGACATCTTAAAAGGATTCCAGCTGGATCCCTCCAGTAGAGTAGGTTTTCATGAACACAGAACTTGGCTGCCCTGAGCTTAATAGTTTTGGCTTGGCTCGAACTTAGGCCTGGAGGAACTTCTAGCTTCAGCAAAAAATGAACTATCGTAGAATACCATTCACAAGAAGCTAGATTTTCTGCCAATGATTGGTTCTGCCCTGATTCAACTGTTTCTTCCCCTGTCTGTCTGTCACCTGAGCTTGTGCCTATCCAATTCATGTCTAGTTTTCTGCAATTTTCTTTAGCCATTAGCTTGGCAAGGCCTTGACCTCTGACTAGCTTGGTGGGCTTTAATTCTATGTTGAACTCAATAAGCTTTGCAATCCATTTAGCCCTTCTTCCATCAACGTCTGGCTGCATTAGGACATCTTTCACTGAAGCAGAGGGCACATATGCAATTACCTTGGAATGCAGAATGTATATTCTGAAAGCTTTTAAAGATTTGATAAGAGCATAAGCCTGTTTTTCAATAATATCATACCTTAGTTCAACATCCCTTAAGGTCTTGTTGAAGAATGCCACTGGATGCTCTGAACCTTCATCATCTTTTTGTAATAAGACTGTTGCAAGGGTGTCACCTGAGGCAAAGGAGAAAATATGGAACTCCTTTCTATAGTCTGGGCTGATCAAAGTGGGAGCTTCCATAATGGCTCTTTTGATGGATTCAAAAGATCTTCTTGCTGCATCAGTCCATTTGACCTTTGACCCCTTTTCAGCATGGAGGTGATGTGTTTTACCAATTTTGCAAAATTAGGAATAAACCTCCTTACAAAATTTATTTTGCCCAGAAAGGATTGGATGTCCTTTTTTGATCTTGGGATAGAGAAGGTCTGTATTGCTTTCACTCTTTCTGGGTCAATCTTGACACTTGCAGCAGAGACAATGTGTCCTAGCAGCTTGCCCTCCTCTATGGCAAACTGTGACTTCTTAGGGTTCATTGATATCCTAAACCTTTTGCATTTCAAGAACACCTTCTTCAAATGCTGCAAATGATCTTGATGGCTGCTGGAGTATACTGTTATATCATCTAGGTAGACAAGGACAAACTTGTCCTTCTCTCCTACAAATGCTATATCCATAGCTCTTTGAAAGGTGGCTCTAGCATTCATCAGCCCAAAAGGCATTTTAGAGTACATAAAAGTGCCCCAAGGAGTGGTGAAAGCAATCTTTTCTTGGTCATCTAGATGTACAACAACTTGGTTATATCCTGAAAATCCATCCAAGAAAGACATGACTTTGGCTCCTGAGACTTTCTGTAGCAAATGCTCCATCTTTGGTAGGGGATAGTTGTCAATATGGAACTCCTTTCTATATGATCAAAGTGGGCCAGCAGAAGCTCCAAGGGTTGACTAATAGCCACAAGGATAGTAGAGTACTAGTACAATTACTAGCACGAGCACTAGCTTAGGTGTAAGAGGTCCTGTGAGTTCATAGCAGATGAAGCAACAAGGGCAAGATTAGGAGCAGGAAGCTCCAATCACCACCAACGGAAGGAGTAGAGAGGTGCTTCACACATTAAGAGATGCACAAGAGTTCATGGGAGCTCCTAGGGCGAACACCAGAGAGCGCAAACAACCAGACAACCTTAGTTGTATACTGTTCCTTGTATAAGGTTTCATAAAGGGCCATGATCCCTAGTGTGGGAGCTCTATGATTGTTTATTGAAGGACTGATAAAACAAGTTCTGGGCCATATATATATCTGTGTAATTTATTGATCACGTTGCTGTTATATTTCTACTCTGCAAAGTTGTTTTTGGTTGAACATTGCTAGTGTGTATGTGTGCTAAGTCTAGCCATAGACGAGACTTAGGGTGTAAGTGAAATTTCAACAAGAAATAATCAGAGGGACATGTAACCATCCATAAGCAAGAAATGTGGCAATAGTGATCAAATGAATGGAATATTCACAAATGATATAATAGATAATATCAGTGCCAAGTAAGATAGCTTGTGAAAGCAAATGCTTAAATACTTGAAAATGAAATACTCAAAGTAAATGGTAATTGCTTGAAAGTAAAGTGCTTGTACTTGTAAATGGAAAGCTCAAAAGTAAATGATTGAAATGTAGTTACTTGGAAATAAGATGCCAAAGGTAAATGTTGTAATCAAAACAACCAAGTACGAGAATGCTGTCAAGGAAATGTTGTTAAGAGTTCTTGATAGATTTTAGTTAGGTCAGATTTCACTTGGGTTTAAATTAATTGAGTGTGTGAGTGCGCAATGGGGTATATGACTCGTGTGAAGCAATAAAACAAATCTAGCCAATGTTTGTTTCCTCTTCTAGCCTTATCCTCGTTGGTTTAAGTAAAGTTGCTAGGGGATCCTAAAGGAGGAAGCTTTGCTTCAATGAGTTCTTCCGAGAGCCCACAAGTCAAACCGTTCACATCAAGATCCAACACTAAGGGTAACAAGCCCCTAGCCTGATTTCACAAGTCAAATGTTAACTAATTTTCCCCAATCTCACAATAAGGAGATATAGAAACGGTTTTCGCTATTAGACTAAGTCAACCAACAAACTCTTAATGATCACGCACAAGGATTGTTAAATGGAGGTAGAGAAGAAAAGGTTTTGGCATGTTTAGAGGTGCACTAAACTTAACAGAGGGACCCACAGTCCACCATTTGCATTTTTTATTATTTGCAAGTAAAGGGACCCATAGTCCACTGGTTTTTTTGAGTGCTTTGTGGGCCCAAGTCAATCTCTTGAAGGGGAGATAAAGGTAGTTGGTGGGCAGTTCACTTTGCATCAGATTTGTGTGTTCTCTATTTAGCAAAAGATGAGAGCAAAGTTTCAGTCCTAAGGTTTTTACCTACAACATAGACTAGTAAGGAAGAAGGTGGTTGTACAACCACAAAATTTCGAGATCAGATTTTCTAGCTAGTGGTAGAAGAGTGCCTATGCAAAGGGCCATACGAGGCTATATTAAATTCGCACTGCATAGCAGAGGGTATTCGAGTAGGCTAGATTAAGTCTAGTTGGGTGCAAAAGAGTGCTGGTCGATTTCTGAGTGAAGAGAAGTTCTTTCCCTCTTCATGTAATTTTCTGAAAGTGTTATTGCTTAAGAAAATAATAGAGAACACACAATTTGCAGGTTTTCCCTAGTTTGGGTTTCTTGGGTAAAATCTTTGGTGCTAAATTTCTAAATGTGCTTGTGTCTTCAATTTTGGTTTTCCACTGCAAATAGTTCAGTTGGTAAACTTAGTGTATTTGATGAATGCATGTTGAAAGTTCAGTAGCTGTTCCTTTTACTTAAGTAAATTCATTGAATTAGTTGCTGGGTTTTAGAAGTCTAACCCGATATCAGATCGAGTCTCTGATTGAAGACTAGAAAGTGTGTTTATTTCCTTAGGAGTAGCTTAAAGACAATGGAGGGCACAATTTATCAGAAGGACTTGTGCTAGGGTTTACCAGAACTAGCTCTACGCAAGGGTTTTCTCCTAGCAAGTTATGCGCTAAGGTTTCCGAGCAACACGAACAACAAAATGGCATATTTAGGGCTGAGATTTGAGGATCGCCTTGATGGGGCCTCAAATTTTTGTTCTTGGAAGGAGGGGGTTGGTGTAGTGCTGGAGGAGCAAGGAGTTTGGGAATTTGTGGAAAGTCCACCAACCCAACCACAAGACCTTGCAGTTGGCCCAACAAAGTAAGAGAACGCAATGGCCAGAAGAATTATCATTGAAGGAGTCAAGGATCACATCATGCCTCACTTATCCGAAAAGAAGACAATGCAGGTTATGTGGACAACTATCTTAGGGCTGTACTAGGGTTTGAGTGAGGCTAGGAATCTGATACTCAGAGATAAACTCTTAAATATTAAAATGACTAAGTTTGAGTCCGTGCTCTCATATCTCGCTAGATTGACCCAAGTGAGGGACAAGTTAGCAGGAGTTGGGGAGACAGTCTCGGACAAAGACCTTGTCAGCTTTGCACTATTGGTTTCCCCGAGTCATGGGAAAACTTCTTTGATGCAGTGAGTGGCAGAGAGAAGTTTCCAGATTGGGAGCGACTATGGAGTGACTGTGTACAAGAGGATATTTGAAAGCAAGCCAAATCTTGGTCTCATGCCAAGACTGAGGAAGAGGAGAACTTTGCCCTAGTTGGCAAAGGGGGCAAGGCCAAGGGAAAGAAAAGTGTAGGAAGGGCCGAGTCCAGTTCAAGAGGCAAGAAGAGGAAAGATCTCAACAAAATAAAATGCTTCTCTTGTCATCAATTTGGGCACTACTCCAAGTGTCCAAATAGGAAGAAGGGGTCTAAGAAGGACCGTGTGGTAACATCAACAGAACTGGAGTTCACCTCTCACTTTGAGAGGGAGTTCCCGCTCATAACTTCATGGCAAGGTCAATGACCAACAACGTGTGGTATATTGACAGTGGAGCTTCCTGTCATATGACTGAGAAGGAGTATTTCAGCTAGTTGACCGAAAAGGACATGCAGTTTCACATAGAGATTGGAGATGATGGTAGGTACCTAGCCAAGGGCGTGGGTACTATCAAGTTTGAGAGGGAGTCTAGGAATCCTCTCTACCTCAGAGATGTCATCTACATCCCAGGTTTGAAGAAAAACCTTGTTTCAGTCTCAACCTTGGAGAACAAGGGTTATGAGGTTATCTTTAGCAGAGGAAAGGCCTTTATCAAGCCTTTCAACTTCGAAGCAACTAAGCAGATTGGAGTTAGGGTGAAGAACCTTTAGAGACTTCAGTTTGAAATAGCCGCAACCTTGAGCAGTAGAGGAGTTGGTGAGCAGAGTCGTGACCTAGGGGAGCTTTGGCATAGGCGTATGGGTCACTTACACCATGGAGCGCTGAAGATCTTGAGAGAGATTGCCACAGGGCTGCCACAATGCAACGTAGATCAGCATGATGTGTGCAAGGGTTGCACACTTGGCAAGTATGCCAAGACATCCTTCCCCAACAAAGATAATAGGGCCAAGAGCATTTTGGAGCTGGTGCATTCGAATGTCTGTGGACCATTTTCCTCTCCATCCCTTATGGGATACAGATACTATGTTACCTTCATTGATGACCACTTGATAGTGGTGGGGAGTACATCTCCAACGCCTTCAGGGACTTGTGTTCCAAGGAGGGCATCAGGAGAGAGCTCACCGCACCTCATAACCCTTGGTAGAATGGGGTGGTTGAGCACAAGAACCAGAGCATTTTTGGAGCAGCTAAGATCATGTTGCATGACCAGGGATTGCCTATATTCATTTGGGTAAAGGCATGCAACATTTCAGTCTTCTTGCAAAAAAGGAGCCCACAAAGGGTACTAGGCAGTAGTCACACCAAACTACCAGATTTTCGATAGCCTTGTTTATTGCCATGTGTCTTCTGATAACCGGAAGATGCTGGAGCCTACAACAAAGAAGGGTATTTTTGTGAGCTATAATGAGACATTTAAGGCATACAGGGTGTATATTCCAACACTCAAGAAAAAAATGATTAGGCTTGATGTGAGATTTGAGGAGGAAAGGGCTCTTAGGAAAACCCTTGGAGCGAGAACAGGTTGCAACATAGGACGAGGAGCAGTAGGCTCCTATTCAGGGGGCTCCTATTCAGGAGGCTCAACTAGCCCCTTAGACTTCATCACAACGAGTTATTGGGTAGGTCGAGTAGCATGTAGATGAGGAGATAAGCATAGGAACAAGAGGAGAGAATTAGAGCGAGTGGACCCTACTCAGCTAGTGACTTCTTAACACAGCGAGAGGACTAGCTAAGTGGGCAGATTAGTAGATTAGGGAGGCTTAGGAGAGAGTTGGAGCCCCCAACTCTGCATTCATATAGAGTAAACGACCACAAAGATATATGGGGTACATGTCATTGATGACTGAGTTGATAGACTCAAAGCCTTCTAGCTACAAGGAGGCATCCTCTCATCAAGCATGACGAGATGCCATGGTGGAGTATTTCTTTATCATGTAGAATGATGTCTGAGAGATTGTGCCGAGACCAATTGGAAAGTCAGTGGTTGGTTCACATTGGGTGTATAAGATTAAGCACGTAGCTGATGGGAGTGTGGAGAAGTGCAAGGCTAGATTTGTGGCCAAAGGTTTCTCTCAGGTTGAAGGGATAAACTATGATAAGACGTATGCACCAGTGGCCTGATATTTGTTCATTAGGACCATATTGGTGATTGCAACACAGATGGGGTGGAAGGTCCACCAAATGGATGTGAAGATTGCCTTCCTTAACAAAGTTGTTGAGGAAGAGATATATGTTGAGCAGCCCGAGGGGTTTGAGACCTTCAGCAGAGACACGCACGTTTGCAAACTGAAGAGAGCTCTTTATGGGTTCAAGTAGGCACCGAGGGCATGGTGTGTGCGGATATACAACTACTGTACCAACATTATTCTCAGTACCCACTTTGGGGTGCAAAATCTAAACATTTCCCCATGAAAATTCACTTTTACTCATAAAAGTGAGAAAAAGACAAGGAAAATAAAAAATTAATAAACTGGGAACATGTGGGGAACATGTTCTTAGTCAACTAAATGTCACTTGAAGTGAAGTGACTAAGCAATAAACAGTCAGTTGAAAGATGAATTGGAGGCCAGGTAAGGCCCACAAGTTGAGGAGACAAGTGGCTGAACTGAAGGCCGAGTTAGGCTGCCAGCTTGGAGTGCGAGTTGTCTCTCCTATGCGGCCAAGTTTGCTGCATTAAAATCAGGCCAAGTTCACCTAGAGTAAGGCCAAGTTAGATGGAGAGTTGCGTGGGGTATGTGGCAGCCCACTCCCACTCCAACCCACACTTGTCATACGCCTTCTCTAGAGGATGTTACGCTGCTCCCATCAAGGAAATATGGAGGCACACTTGGCAGTTTGGTTTCTCTCCTAACAGCTGATATCATCACTTGACAGCCACTTGCAACTCATGTTCCCTTGAAGATCAGCTCATACTACACTTGGCCCTACGCTGCCTCCCTTGACAGCATACGCAGTCCTCCTTTAGACTCATATGCAGCAGCTATTAGACACTTGGTACAACTTGGATCTGCTTTGCAATTATCACAGCCACTTGTAACTGCTCGAGTTTAGCATTGGGATCATCCCTTGGACACTTATAAACTCGTTCTCTTCTTGGAATCTCATCTCATTCTCCTATAAATGTAATGCTCTCCTCTCTTGCAAGAATGAGGGAAGATTGAGACCTTGGGGAAACATTGTTGTAACTGTTCTGTCTTGATATAAAAAAGTAAGGCTTTGGAGGTCCATGATCTTGCAATTTTGTGTGGTTTTCTTAGCTCTCCATTGAGGTAACCTTGTTGTGCTTTCAATTTAATTGCTTAGAGTTGGTAGTGTAGGCCTTGATAGGGGCATTGTTGCCCAAAAGAGAAGGTAGCAATTGCTTGCTATCTTGCTATTTTCTTGTTAGTTTGCATTTTAGAATCTAGTATTACATGTATTTCTTGGTTGAATAACATGTTTACTCTTTTCATTGTGCAAGCCACACCTATCCTACTAATCCATCTTTTGATCCCTTTATTTATAAGGGACTCATCAAAGCATTGTAATCGTCTCGAGAGTTGGAGAATCTCTTAAGCATCCCCCCGACCTAGTGGGGATCTCTTGTGGTTGTGTCTCTTTTTTGTGGCGTGATTTCTCTTAGACTAAAATTAAACACATAACCATTAGTTTAGTTTAATTTTTCTTTTACTAGTTTAGTCTAAATGATCCAAAACCCAAGATTGACAAAAACATTTCTAAATTGAATGATATTATTGGAAGATTTGAGAAGGGTGTTTGTGAATTAGCTTGTTGTGTAAGTGGAGATCAACTCCTATTGAGCTACTATTTGCAAATATGAAAACTACATTATGGAGAATTGCTTCATAATTCGCCTTCATAATCCGCCAATGGATATTAGGTCAGCTTCTGAAACATCATGGAGGCATAAAGACAAGGAAATACTTTGGTTTAGTAGCTTCCTAACCCCTGGCATTATCTATCAATGCAACTTGGATGTGGAAAACCCTGAATTAGTAGTTTTTAAAGAGACTGTTATTCCAGACCCTGAGCAAACAAAGTTTGAGGCTAAATTGGTTTTCATACCCAACAAGGATGGAACTTAGATACCAATGTTCATTAAGAATGATGGTCCTCATCCAGCTCTATTACATGATTATGGGGGTTTTAACATCAACACCACCCCAAACCTCAACAATGGTCACTTGATCATTTCAATGCATTTATGGGCAACTTTTGCAGTTGCAAACACTTGTGGTGGCAATGAATATGATGAAGAGCTAGGGACTATTACATCACTTGTTTGGAAGGAAGGTGGATGGTTTGAAAGTGATCAGAGGAAGGGATATGAATCATTGGAGAGGTCCTCATTTTGAACATAGGAGAACAAATCTT
This sequence comes from Pinus tabuliformis, assembly GCA_031772625.1. Taxonomy (NCBI): domain Eukaryota; kingdom Viridiplantae; phylum Streptophyta; class Pinopsida; order Pinales; family Pinaceae; genus Pinus; species Pinus tabuliformis. Next base: position 771,967,667 of record CM062816.1, read on the forward strand.
GCCGCACCCAAACTTGCAATTGCTTTGAGGGCAAGCAATGTTGGGAAGGGGGGGACTATAACTTCCTCTTCTATTTATTTCCCAAGGGAGGATGAAGTAGCCTATCCAACCCCGTAGGCTATAGTTAATGATAAAAGAGGAAACCCATTATCCAATGCTTTTGGGCAACATCAGGGAAATTGGGTAATTGAGGGAAAATCTGTGAAGGAAGCCAAAACTGGGCTAAGTGGAGAGAAACTTGTAACTCCTCGAATTAAAATAAGGAGAAGAGGCCCCAAATGGAGTCTATAAATAAGAGAGAGGAGAATCATTCTAATTGTTGGAAATACCGAGAGAGGGGGTGAATCAGTATTCCTTTTCAACTGTTTTTTTTTTCTCGATAAAGACTAATTCTATTAAGTAAAATATAGTACAATCAAGAGAGGCAAGAGACCGGCAGACCGGAAATGATGGATCCATCAACCTCGGTCCCGGAGGAAAGATTCAATCTCAGAGCTACATCAAATAACTTGAGAGCAAAGACTGACTAACTGACTTTTACCCCACAGGGGCAGAAACTACAACACAGTGTTTTTTCCCTTTCTTTTTGTTGACTTTTGTCCAGCCATCATGGGGAGAATGAGCTAGAACAACTTGAAGACTGGAATTCTCTATCTTCGGGAACTCCTTTTCTGATTCAAAGGAGGAAGTCTCATGGGCGCGTTTCTGGGAGATTGCTGTGACATGGGCGTGCCCCTTAGTATCCGTGGGCGGAACCATCGGCTGAGGCGCCTGGTCCGGTTCTGAATCGCTTTCCTCATCCTCCGAACTTGGGGAGCTAGAGCTCCCTGCTGGCGGCGGTGGACAGGGAGCCCAACGCTTGGGTTTGGATTTTGCGAAGATGCCCTTTTTCGTTCTTGCTGTCAGCGATGGGCAGGAGTTCTGCAGGTGCCCTGTTAGGTGACAATGGCGGCATTGGAAGGCAGTGTTTTCGTAATCTAGAAACTGGGTCCAAACAGTGTCATTGATCTTGAGATTGATTTGCTCTGGCAATCCCTTGCTTAAATCTAGCTCCACACATACTCTAGCATATGTATAGAGACCTTGCTGTTCCCTCTTGTAATCTCCCATTAAAAAGCAACCCAAGGTGTTGCTTATTTGCCTGTATACTTCTGTGCGCCACAGGTGTATTGGGAGATTTGGAAGTCTGATCCATACAGGGGCTTTAGTGATGACTGCAAAAGCTGGGTCAAAGTCTGGGAACCACGGAGTTAAGAAGAGGCCTGCTGAACCCATGAACCAAGGGCCTTCTTCTAAGGCCTTTTCGTAGTGCTCGAGATTATCGAACAACACTATAAAATATCCCTTTGCACAGAAATAAACCTTGCAACGGTGAGTCCAGTTGTCATTGATCCAGTCATAAAGATCCTTTGAGCGTGGCCAGATCCCATTGAATCTGCAGATGATGGCCCTTTCAGCGAATTTTTGGGTGTCGTCTGCAAGGTCAGAGTAGGAGATCTCAACAGAGGGAACCTCCTCCAATTTGTCAACCAAAAAAGGCTTGGGTTTGGGAGGTTCAGGGGATGCGGGTATCTCAGAGCGGACTGCAGCTTTGTAGGAGTATGGAGGAGCAGAAGAGGATTGACCTGCAGCTCCACCTCTCAAGCGAAAGGAAAACACTAAAGAGCTGTTGTTTTTTATGCTGTAAAAAGAGAGAGGAAGAGGATCATCGAGCTGTTTACCTTGGAAAATAAGTCTCTGTAGGGCTGAGGGGATCCCAAGTCTGTGCTCCAGATTTGCTTTGAGGTTCTGCACCAGATCTGTAGGGTTTACCCATTGCAGAATGGTCTTGCCAAAGATCTGTGCGATTTGAACCTGAAAGGGGGCAGAGGAATTTTCAAAAGATTTCTGGAGCAGCACGGGGCCAGAATCTTTTGAGTCTCCCATCTCTTGACGCAAAGGAGGCAGCAGGAGAGAAGAAATCTTCTGCCTAAGGTATCTTTTGCTCCAACTCGGATCTGCTGCAAAGGGAAGGGCGACCGATCTGTGGAGAGGCCCCTGATCAGTGGAGGGGCCAGAGCTGCCATGGCTATGCGCGCCTGTGCTCAACGCATGGAAGTTCGCCTCTTCCTTCGGCTCAACCTCCACTTGGAGCTTCAACTCGGGTTCACGCCTCCGATAGATCCTGAATCGAGCCCCCCTTTCAGCAGCAAGTCCGCGCAGAGGCCAAGCGGCGGCCGAGGACAAGGAGGCGACAGCGGCGGCAGCTTCGCAGTTAGGTTTCGGCTCCGGCTCCGTATCTCTGCTCAATGCCTGCTTCTCAAGTGATGAGGAATGCTCCGGCCTTCTGATCTGGATTGGATCTTCCCCTTCAACGGCAGAGAGCCGAGGCCAAACGGAGGCCGAGGGCGCTGCGGCGGCGGCGGCTGTAGGGTTCATCTTCAAGAGCTCCCGATTTCGTCTTCCAGATCCTTGCTATTCCTTTTCAACTGTTACTTTTACCAGTTAAATCAATTATATTTAGAACACAAAATAAGAAGTAGGAATAAATGCTTTATTAATATAATCTTTATAATGAATCAAGTACAATATATAGGGTTCCAACCCTTGATGAAGACACCGATCTTCAATTCCCCAGGCTCCAACCTATTACCAAGCACCAACTTGGTCTTTTGTGAGGCTCCAACCTCTAGGGCACTGACCCTATCTTCTCAAGGCACCGACCTTGTGTTTAGAGGCTCCAACCCCTAGGGCACCAACCCTCTGGGCTCCAACCCACTGCTATACTTTGTCTAGATATGTTTTATAGTAATTCACGGCTCCCAAAATCTTCTTCACTGAGTTCTTGTCAATCTACAGCTTCACTGTAGTCTCCATGCTACTTCATCAATGACAACCTGTCTTCATATGAAGGAGTCTTCACAATTCTTCATATTGCCCAATAGAGTCTGCAAAGTTTACCTCATGATGATTTCAACAATGCATCATGATCTTCAAGATCTGTTGATGCTTATCAACAAGATATCTGCGCTAGGCCTCAATGTCTTTTCAAAACAACTCTCTGTTTCGACCCTCTATTCTCATTGTCGCGGTAACTGCTTCAGGAGTGACTGCTTCAGGAGTAACTGCTTCAGAGAACTGACTATCGCAGTTCCATATTGTGCGTTCAATTAAAAACAACCTTGTTCGCACTCAGGTAATCTTCTTATATCCGCAGAGCGTACTTTTGAACTGTTATCTAAATCATTGTCAAACACAGGTCCGAGCCTTTCAATAAATAACCCAGTCAACAAAATGCTTGACCTTCGGCTTCCTTCTTCTTCCGTTGGACCTTCGGCTTCCTTCTTCGCTCGCTCGTCCTTCGGCTTCCTCTTTCGTTCGCTCGACCTTTTTGCTTCCTTTCTTTTGCTACTTCACGTTCTTGAGTTGTGAACTATCCTTCTCCTTTGTGATGGATGCTCGAGATCCATATTTGACGTGAAGCATTTGACTTGTATTTATACGAGTTTCACCAATACCCAAAAGACACATTTATTGGAGGGAGGCTGACTTGTTGTATGAGGTCGCACATTACAAAATATATCGGAGACTTGTTTATTTTCAGAAATCATAAAGGAGAGGCTATACCCACATTATAATAGATGTCTGGCGGTCCCCACATGCCACGTCACTGCTTAAATCTCACAATCGCAACTTCATGAAAATCCTGCAATCGCAACCCTTTGGCTTTATGATGTAACATTTTCGATACCCCTACTGCCGATGGAGCGGATGCGATATTCAATAAGCTGTTTTTAATAAATCTTCAGGTCCACACCTTTATCGCAATCGGCGGTCTGTCGGGTCCACAAGCCTTATTGCAATCGACGGTTTTATGCATCATTCCTTTGAAACTCGCGATACTGCGGATGTGATATTACAATAGGGTGTATTATAATGGAGCAATCGGGTCCGCAACTCAAATCGCAATCGGAGGTTTCAATCGTGACAAGGCTTTAAAAACTTGCGATATGGCAGATGCGATATTGTATTAAGGCAGATGTAACAGAACCATCGGGTCCGCAATGCTCATATCGCAATCGGGGATTTCGAGCGGTGACACATAATAAAACCCACCGATATTATATATGCCGATATGTTAACTCCTCTAGTTTGTTTTATTCCATGTGCTGTGAAATTTTAAAGGGTTTCCACGGTTTATTCCTTCCTCCGATATTTCTCCTTAGTTCCTCCGATATGGCTCTTATTCTTGGGCATATGCTTTTCTTAGCTTGTTGCTCCTATGACTTCCGATAGCTACTCTTTGATTCTCGATATGTTTCTCTTGCTCCGATATGACTTCCAATGGCTTCCCTGATGGCTTTCCTCCTTGGCTTCTTGCTCCTGTTACTTCACGGATATGCTCTGCTTCTCCTTGGCTTCATATCATTATTTAGTATCCCAGAATATTGCCATATTGACATGAATGACAATCTAGATCAACACTAATCATATGGTTGATTGGATATTCTTGTTTTGTGAGTTGAGGCTCTGAGGCTTTTAAAACCCCTTTTTCCTTTGATTGGTTTCAGTGGTGAAAGATTCTGTCTTAGCTGATCCCTTTTTTTTTGCTCAACTTGTTGGTATACTTTTTTGAGGCGCTTTTTATCTAGTTTTTGGAAAGCAAGGGAGAATTCTATGAGTTATTGGCTTGAAAGGACATTCTGTTGTCTTTGTGGCTAATATCTAGGGCAACAAGGTAGTTTAAGGTGAATTTGGGAGCAATGAGGACCCCCCCTATTGTGGTGCCAAAATATTGTTGAGGCCCCTTTTAAGGTTGCAGACCAACCTCAGTAGGCAACGAATCTCCTCCAAGCAACCATTTGAGACAGTGGCACTTTCCAAGCATTAATCTATGACAATGTAGGTTTGAAGGTAAATTTGGCTAGTGGATCACTTCTAGAGTCTAGTAGAGGCCATTCTAGGGCTGCGAACCAAGTCCTAAGCACACACTGAAGCAATTGCTCATCTTACAAGGTCCTGTTGAGATAGCAGCACTATTACTAGCACTAATATGTGGCAGTGTAGACCTTTGAGGGAAAGTATGACAACGACATTCTTTTGAGGCCCGGACAATAGCTTTAGGCCAACAAAGAGACTAGTCCTGGACAACGAGATTAACAGAGGTTTGCTTAAACATTTCCTTGGCAACGAGGTGCAGTGGAGTGGGGGTTTGGAGGTAACAAGCAATTTTAGGCATCAACAAGGGTTTGAAGTAGTAGGACATGCAATTGAAGGAAACAAAAATATAAGGATGACTATTTGGACATCCCTAGCATAGTTTGTAGAGGTCACTGTCAAGCTGTCTTGTGAGACAACAAGGATACAAATGCTCCTGTAAGTTGGTTAATAAGTTGGATTTGTTTTTAGGATTATTGGTTGTTGTTGTAATCATAAATAAATTGCTAGTTTTTATAGTAGAGGGATTGCCATTGTTGTGGATGCTATACAACCAGGTCTGTTGGTGTAACAACACTAGGAGCAGTTGGAAAATTGAAATATGATGTGAGTTATTTGCGTATTGTGAAATCTACTGCTTGATTACATTATTGTGTATTCTATATCATTTATGTTTGGAATTGAAAAAACTATTGTGAAGATCGATACAATTTATCTTGTGTTCTTATAACCCTAAGGGCAAAAATTCCCTAGGGATACTACATTGGCAAGGAAAATAAGGTGGTGGAGTAATAGCTGAGGTAAAAGTTGGTAGGGGTTTTTGGGTGAAAACCAGTTCGTGGAGTGAATTAGTGACTTATTCCATTTTTACATTGTCTTAATCTCTCGTTTTACTCATTTCATCCCATTTTTCATTGGACTTTGTTGCTTTTCCTGCTTGGAATCCAAGTTAACATTGTTAACATTCTTGATTGTTTTGGAAGGATCAACTTGTTGCAAACATTTAGATCCTGTAATAGTGGTTATTGAATGCAGATATGATGAATATGGTTGTGATTGAGTATGACGCATTGGTATGGTGAAGTGGTAGGGTTGATTTGGTGCACCCATTCGGAATTAGAGCAACCTATGAACAACAGATGTTGTGGAATGTTCACATCGGTATATCCCTACATAATTTGATAGTTGTCAATGAATGTCCACATCAGAATTTTCCCATGGAATTTTGGTGATTGTTGATGGTTGACACCGTGAAGAATCAACCCAAGTTATACTCTTATAACACTATAATTAGTTTGTTATATTAATGTACCCTCACATAACAATGTGAATAAATGATCTATTGGAAGAAGCATGATTGAATGATACGTAGGGACCTCAGTGTATGCATAAATATAAAAGATAAATTATCCTCTTAATGCCCACTTAAACCAATTTGGCTTGTTGCACTTGTGTTAAGTGATTTTGTTGATGGAGGAAAACCAATGTTTGGAGCTCAAACAACTTACCTCACACTCACATACACCTCAGGGCTATACAAGTAGGCCATTGCATTGAATGGTTGTGCCTTTTGGAGTAGGCTGATTCTATTAGATGATATGTTGTTGATGCCTTAATCTACCATGTTCATTTTTGTATTATATTTTAATGTACATTATGCTTAATTACCACCATAGCTTGCATATAAGTGCATCAAGCTGCATATTTTAGCAGAAATCAATGCTTAATTGTAGCAACATCATGATAAGGTGGGTGGTTGGGAGCCCCGAGGGTTAACTTAGTTGGTCGAGTCCCCATCATTGAATCACCTTTGTTATTGAGGGGTCATAGGTTCAATTCTCTCAACACTCTCGGGGTCAGGTTCCGTGTTTGAGCCGGCAAGAAGTGATCCTTTCAGGTAGATCTGCCTGGTACAAATATTTCATGGATGTAGCGGTCATCGACCTCCGGGGACTGTGAACCATATAGAAAAAATGTTGGGTGGTTGGGCTAGTACTTTTCAATTATTTTCAAAAGATCTTAATCCTAAGTTGTAGGAAATTCCTAATGCTTATGATTTGAAGTTTGTTGTCTTCATTGTTTAGAGCTAAGTGAATTTTGTATGGTTCATTTTAAATTTCGGCATATGTATCCTAATCTGTAAGTCTAAATTTGGACATTGCATGGTGTAATGTTAATAGTTATACAAGATTTAGTATACAAATAATTTTTTTTATTAATTTGTTGACCACGTTTATCATTTTCAATTTTCTTGACAAATTTCATCTATTATTTTTAAATTTCTAATAATTTTATATTTTCTAAATTTGTTATTTAATATATTCCATTTCGAAGATTTTTGGGGTTAATGTTCCCATGCCATTCCTATTTCCGAAATTGTGGTTGTTTCCATGCCATTCATATCATTAGATTAGCAGGGTTGCCAAGGTCCTTGCAACCTGCTATGATTGGCACTCGCAGGCCCATCGTCATCTCTGTCCAAATCCCCACTCGTTAAGCGCAAATCTCTCCTAAGAGGCTACAAAAGGATTCCCTTGTGACAACTTCATCCAATGAAGAATTATTAGTGCCTTTCCATGGGGTTTTGGGTAAAGTAGATGAGATAATTATCACTGTTATGCTAATTTAATGCGTATAATCTCTAGTAAATAAATCTAAACTAGCAAAGTATGTCACTCAAAAGTAAAGATATATGACATGTAAATAGCTCAGATGGATGTACAAATAATAAACTAACCAAATATATAAGTCTTCCTTCATTTTGTTCTTTGGTTAGAGGGGTTCCTTTGTTAAATTGCTTGTTGTCCTATGACTGCAAATTGTAAAATCTGCAGAAATACATAGAAAACAACAACAATGCTCCTTGAAAACAACGACCCATTAGTGTTTTAATACCTTAGATCAAAGATTTAGGGATGGGGATGCTAGGAGATGAAAGATGGACCACTTTGGATCGATCCTAGGCCTTAAACCTGTTAAAATTGAATACCAGGCCTGATTTATTTTACCCAACAATTATTTATACCCAAAAAATTATTTGATTACACAAATAAAATTGTGAACTACCGGAAATAAATACTCTGGTATTTCTTAACTTCACAAATAAAATGCAGTGAAAAAATCACAAGTGAATCACCAAAATCACTTTACCTTTACTTGTATTAAATTCGAAAAATATTGGGTTTTGACCCACAAAAATTACTTAGAGAAGCAACCGTTTAAGGGGAACTTATAACTCGGTCCCCTAGAAATTATCGCTACTTAGAAACTCAAATGCTGAACTGGAATCGGCCTGAAGACAAACTTAGCCTCCTTGGAGTGCTCTTGGCGCTCTCCCTGCTAATGATCTCTCTGGCTATTGTACGGTCTGCGCACCTCTCCAATCAGCCCAAGGAAATAACTCAGCCTCCACAACAAATTGGCCCCTCAACTCGGTCATTCTCTTCTTGCTTGACTTCCCTAGAATTTCTATGGAAATCTCCCCCAACAATTCTTCCTCATTCTTCTTTAGTCAACCAAAGCCTCTTGCCCATCTCTCGAGAAAATCACTCTTCCAAAAGTGCATAATGGTGTCTTCACCTCTCCATTAGATTCACTTTGTCATTTCATTAAGTGAATAATCCCTAACCCTAATCTCAATGGCTAGGATTAGATTCTAAGCCTCTCTTGAGATCAATAGTTGGGATTAAATCTAAGTCACTAAAATAATTTTAATATTTATCGTTAAAACTTTTGCTTAATAGTCCACAATAATTAATTATTCTAATTATCTTACTTTTCCTAAGTTTAACCATAGGAAAGAAATAATAGCTTAAACAATTAATATTTTGATCCTTGGGTTGGATATATCTTTATTATTTGAAGTCCCAAGGTTAAAACTTAGCTAATTAATCATAAGACTTGAAATATAAGCTAGTGAAATAAAGTAATCTAAAACAAAAATAAAAGTTTTATATTTTTTAGGTAAAAGTTTGTTGCTAAGAAATGATTTACCCTTAACCACAATATCTTACCTCAAAATTTTTGGCTTGTGCGCCACAATTGCCCTCAAGTTGACAATGTACTTTGGATAGTGAGTGGGTTTGGTCTCAAGAAGAGAATTATCACCCTAACTGTTTCTAAAACCCCTCACAACTTTCAAGTCCTGTTACCACTCAAACTAGCAGGGGTCCTAGGAGGGTTTCCTATAGAGCAACTACTAGGTCAAGTGGCAACAATGGAGCAATAGCCCACTGTCACCTCAGCTAAAGCTCCCCACTGTTTACAAAATTTCATCGATGGGAGGAGTTTCAATATTAGGGAAATCATTAGGAGAGATATATCAATGGTGTCTGGATAGTGATTTCATGAGCTTGTTCAAAGGAGAAACTCTAATGATGGGAATTGCTTGCATTAGAAGTAAGGTGAATGGCTCTCCAAGAAGGGCTAGAAGGAGACCTTGACCTAGGGTTGAAGGCTATTTCTTGATGTGAAGTTCCCTAGACAAAAGAATCCTAGAAGAATAGGGTTTCTAAGCATTCCTTGTGAAATTGGAGTGACAAGGTTGCGGGACCACAAAGAAGCCCTAGTGGATCCAAACGAGACCAAGGGTTTAGGGTGAAACTTTAAACAAATGGACTTGGCCAAGTGAGGGGGGAGAAAAGGATCAAAGAGATAGGATTTGACTTAGATTTTCAATGCAGATTCTTGATGGAACCACTAGCCAAAGGAAACCTAGGGGAGAAACGATCCTCAAGCTAGGGCTTTGTATAACTTGAGATTCCACCATTGGAATGGCTTGAAAATTGGAGGACTTTTCAAGGATGTTGAAAAATGTAACTAGGTTCGGTCTTCATAATGACATGTGTAATTATGATTTTATGTAATTGATGAAAAGAAGAAAATAAAATTATTTTTGTAATGCTTGAGTCATGGGTTTCATGCTCAAGAAATTTTATTTTATAGTTAAGGCTCCCATTGTGAGCCTTTAGGGTTGGTCATCAAGTCATAAAGTCTAGGAAGTCAATGTCATGTATTAAAGACATGTTACATATTGTAAAAAGTAATTTTGATTGTGTCAATAACCCTCCAAGACCATGTCACAAGCTCACCTTGAAGTCGGCCTAAAGATAATTCTAGAAAGGCATGTCGGCCTTGTCACTAGGAAAAGTTGGCTTATTTTTTATGGACAAACTACTATAAATAGGGCAGCTCGGCCTCACTTAAGATCAGATTTTTCGGTCAAGCATCAAGAACAAAAAAGAAGTGCGAGAATCACTAGAGAAAGAGATCATCATCAAGCGAAGGAAGAAGGAACCTAATCAAAGTTGTTTGGCACTGTTTTTGGGCTAGTCTCTTCGCACGTGTGGCAGAAACTAGGGTTTCTACAGTAGTGTCATAACAGTCCTTGAGGAAGTCACCAAGAAGGTCTCCAAATCAGCTCCCTTGCTAGCTGAGATCACCTAGAGAAGTCTCCAAGTATAGCGAAGGAGGAAAGCATCTCCAAACTCTCTCCCTCACCTCCCACGTGCGAAATTGCAAAGGTATAGATTGCAGGTTTGTGGAAAGGAACTAAAATTTCAGGGTAGCCAAGAAGTGCAGTGCATGAAGGCAATTTGACTTGTGTTGACTTGAGCAAGAAGAAGCAGAAAAGAAGGATCTTGTGACTTGGTCTTGGAGAGGTTGTGGCAAGGGTCTTAGTCTTGGTATTCGTCAATCAAAGTCTCTATAAGAAGAATTTGTTTGGGTCTTCCTCTCAAGTTGGAGAGGTTTTGGCCCTGGATGATCGCCTATATTCTGTGTCTCTTGTGTCTTAATGTTAAGTTATGGTATGTTCTATGCTTATAACAGTTTACTTCTTTTTCTTATTATATTCCACAGATTAGCAATCACATGTATATAAAGTAAAGTGTAGATAGAACATTAAACGATCGACAGAAAACAAGCCAAGACAAGAGACACAAGATGTGGCGGCTAGCTAGGGACAAACCCCACAATGTGTGGGGAAACCCTTTGATCAAATCTTCTTTTATCTTCAATAATTCAGCAGAGAGAAATAGTACAATAAATCTGATTTATATCAGCAGTATCAAACCCTAGATCAGCGGCATCAGCATTAGCGGCTTCATCATCAAACTAGGGCAGATGATATCTCACAAACCGACCGTCGGATTGGCTTGATTCCACCACCAAAAGTTGCGGTTTCCAGAGGAGGTTCAGATGAACCTACAACGCAGTTCAGATGAGGAGATCTTCTGGTCCACGCAGGTCAAACTTCACTTCTGTAGTTGCAGCTTCAGTTTCAGCAGCTTCCTTCAAACTAGGGCAGTCGATATCTTGCAAACCGTCCATCGGATTGACTTGATTCCACCACCAAAAGTTGCGGCTTTCAGAGGAGGTTCAAATGAACCTACAGCGCAGTTCAGATGAGGAGATCTTCTGGTCCACGCAGGTCAAACTTCACTTCTGCAGTTGCAGCTTCAGTTTCAACAGCTTCCTTCAAACTAGGGCAGTTGATATCTTGCAAACCGTCCGTCGGATTGACTTGATTCCACCACCAAAAGTTGCGGCTTTCAGAGGAGGTTCAGATGAACCTACAACGTAGTTCAGATGAGGAGATCTTCTGGTCCACGCAGGTCAAACTTCACTTCTGCAGTTGCAGCTTCAGTTTCAGCAGCGTCCAGCTTCACATGTGTGAGAGAGAGACCCTTTTCTGCGTAGTAGAGAAGAGACTCTTTTCTGCGCAGTAGAGAGAGAGATGTGATGAGATGAGTGAGTCCAAATGAGGAAAAGTCCTCCTATATTTATACACAACGTTGGTGTTTGAATAGATGCGACTGTTGGGCTTCTGAGCCTACATGAGTTGTAAGTCTGCTTGATAATAATTCCATAATCAAAATAAATTCATATCTCCATGAATTCTTATCGGAATCAGATGATATTTATATCAATCCTACACCTCTCGATGAGAGGAATCTAATAAAAATATTATCAGCCATGAATAAGATGACCCACATGAAGTTTGGCCCTAGTTGCCAATTTTAACACTTAATTGTTTATGCTTTGGTGGCTGTTTGATGAAGAAAAACACTATAATAATCTAAGTAAAGAGAAGATCCTAATCTAAAGAAGTAAAAAGCATTCACAAGCAGTTATCATCCAAGAGAAATCACCTCATTTCTATGCCCTAGATTTCTCAACATGGTTTTAGAGCTAAGGTGACAAATCAAGGAAAGGGCATCTCATCAAGGGACACACAAGCACTCAAGGATCAAATCTCAAAGGACATCAAAGCAAAGTCAAGATCTACAAAGAAGTGTCAAAACCCTAGATCGAAGAAGAAGTCTACACTAGAAGAAGTCTTGGGATCCTCAAAAGACCACAAAGACCCTACTCAAGTTGAAGAGACCTACAAATCAAAGTATCTTGAAGACTATTCATCCAAGAGAAGCAAGATCAAGGACGTTGTCATCATCTTCAAAAAATTCTAAGGCAATCTCCCTTTCGTTGAAGCAAGGTCCTTACCATTGAAGAAGATCATCCAAGAAGCATCAAGACATCATCAAGAAGTCATCATTGATCATCATCAACAAGGACATCACCATCAAAGGATCTAAAGTGATCTCCCTCTTTGTGGAGTCAAGGATCATTCTTGAAGAGAACTATCTTCATCAAGGAGAAGTTCTCTATTATCTATATCATCATCAAATTCAAGGAGGCAGCAAGTGGAAGAAGCATCTTCACAAGTAAGTATATTTATGTCTACATTTGAATCTGTCAAAATGTATTTTTGCAAGGAAAGCAACAAATTGGTTTGGGCTTCAAACTTTCTTGCATGGAAGAAGAGGACAAATATGAATCTCATTGAAATGAGGTCATGGAATATGTCAAAGGCTCAATCACCAAACCTCCAAAAGAAGATGCTCAAGCACTTGCAAAGTTTATGAAAGGGGAAGTAAGGGCTCAAAGGATTCTCATAGAATCCATCAAGGATCCCCTCATCCCATATGTATCTAAACTCGAAACTTCAAAAGAAATATATGACAAACTGGTAGAGTTTTTTTTCCATAAACACTGCAGAAGAAGTTATCTCATTAAGGCAAAAACTCTACAAGCTAAGGATATCAAAAGAAGAAGGAATAGCCTCATACTTTATGAGGATATTTGAAATAAGGGATCAACTTCAAGATCTGGGAGAAATAATGTTTGACAAGGAGATGACCACCGTAGTACTAAATGTACTACCAGAAGAGTGGGGTAAATTCAAGCATTTATGGGAAGAAAGAAGCTACTCCATTCCATGATGTATGGTCTCTATGCAAGATTGAAGAAACTAGGCTGAAGGCGAAAACTGAAGTAGGATCAAATGAGCAAACTCAAGCATATGCTGCTATGGCAAAGAGAAAAGGGAAGTTTGGGAAATTTGGTCCTTAGAAAAAGAAGAAGAACATGGCCAAGATTCAATGCTATGGATGTCAAGAATATGGGCATTACAAGAGATATTGTCCTAAGCTCAAGAAGGACAATAACAAAAGGGGAAGAGAAGTCCATATCACCGAAGAAGTGGAGGAAGTTGAAAGGAAGAAATCCAAGAAAGAGGAAGTAAAATATCTCTACTATGACTGAGATAGTCTTCCTCACCTAGTTCTTTTCAAGTTTCTATTTCAAGTTTTTCTGTTGTAAGATATGGCTATCATAAGTCACTAAGAAAGAATGATAGGATGCATCATGGCATCATAGAAGCATTAAAAGAAAGAGCTTGTGACATCATCATAGAGAAGCATGAAAGATAGCTGAAGTCTATGGCAATCACCTATGGAAGGATATAGCTCTTGGTAACCTCATTAGAAGCATAAGTGGTACTTATGGAAAAAGAAAAAGTCATCTAGTACAAAGCTCATCATACATCAGTTAAGAGGAAACATCTGCTGGATGAGGATAGTCAAGATCCTCTGTTGGAATCTTCATTGGAAGATTCACCAATCAAAAGGAAGCAAGTGTTTCATCAAGAATTCCAACTTGTAGGAATTCATGGAAGGATGGTATGATATCAAAAGAAGTGAAGTAGATCAAGGAATTGAAGATCTTTCAATCAAGGAAGCTGCTGAAGGATGCCTAGATGACCTAAAAGAAAATGAGGTATGTATGCTTGTATTTGATAATGAAGAGTCATGTCATATGGTTGCAGGTAACATGGGTAAATGCTCTATCTCGAGAGCATGATCAAAAGAAAGGATCTCCTCCTTTGAAAGGATGCAGGAAGGCATGGGTCACACATCAACTAGATGAAATCAACATAATATGTCCTCATATGAAATATGAGGTGGTTGACGAAATTTGGAGGAACTCTGATTGGAAGTTCCCGAAAAAGAAATGTGTGAAGAAAGAAAGAAAGAGATCATGAAATATGCAACTATGGAAGAGGCGATCAACATCCAAGGACTGAAATATTTGACTATGATATCTCCATGAAAGATATGAAGACCCTAATGAAGTCTGAAAAAGAAAGAGACCCTTGATAGTATATATCTTTTGGAGATGTGTCAATATGTATGCCGGATGCTGATGCAAACAGAAAGATGTCATGATGAAAGACCATCACAAAGGTAATTTTGATTTAATGTTCATTTCTTATTTTTGAATAATATCTGGATGGGCTTATGCAGGGCTGCTAAGGGAAGAACTGTGGAAGTCTTCTACAACTGACAATCATGTGGCAGGATGAAAGGTCCTTAAGGAAACATGATATGAAGAAGGCAACATGGCATGAAGGAAGGCCAGATATGGACTAATGGATCACTTTCCAATGAAAGAAATGATGACATGACTCATGGATGAAAGTGATGGATGGTTTATGCCCTACGAAGAAGTCCCAAAAGATGTAGACTCTATGACAAAGAAGAAATTCATGACATCAAAGGAAGGAGTTCTACAAGCAGTTGGTTGTCCCATGATCTCCACCTGAAGAGCTGCTGAAAGCAAGTCCCTGGTCAAGAGGGAGCTTGGTCAAGTCCCTAGTTAAGAGGGAGCTTGGGTACATTCTTTTTTATAGGAATGGGTACATTCCTTTAGTGGAATGGGTATGTCCTCCCTAAGTTGAGAGGGAGAGATAGACACATCATTCTTGTCTTCACTTGGGAAGACAAAATGGAGGATTGGGTAAACATCTGGCATCCAATACTCTTTGAGGATGAGTTAGGGCATCCAAGATAAGAGTAGTCGTAGAGGACTGATATTCTTTGAGGACTGAGAATCCAAGATAAGAATAGTCTTGGTGGAACATACTCTAAAGAGAACTCGGGTGGGGTATGTTCCGAGAGAGAATGATGAGGGTGTCTATACATCATTGGTCTTACTAACATTGAGCTCTAATCTTGTGGAGAGATAAAGCTGTTAGTCAAGGCCTTGCTATGTGACAATGCTGGTTGATATGATGCTATACAAATGGGTTACCAATCCAACTCTTCTTATGAGAATCCTTCAGAGTGAAAATGTCTAAGTACCTGCTGTAGATTATGAATACCTCCCTAGTTAAGAGGGGGCGTTGAAAAATGTAACTAGGTTCGGTCTTCATAATGACGTGTAATTATGATTTTTTTGTAATAGATGAAAAGAAGAAAATATTATTATTTTTGTAATGCTTGAGTCATGGGTTTCATGCTCAAGGAATTTTATTTTATAGTCAAGGCTCCCATTGTGAGCCTTTAGAGTTGGTCATAAAGTCTAGGAAGTCAATGTCATGTATTGAAGACATGTTACATATTGTAAAAAGTAATTTTAATTGTGTCAATAACCCTCCAAGACCATGTCACAAGCTCACCTTTAAGTCGGTCTAAAGATAATTCTAGAAAGGCATGTCGGCCTTGTCACTAGGAAAAGTCGGTTTATTTTTGATGGACAAACTACTATAAATAGGGTAGCTTGGCCTCACTTAAGATCAAATTTTTCAATCAAGCATCAAGAACAGAAAAGGAGTGTAAGAATCACTAGATAAAGAGATCATCATCAAGCGAAGGAAGAAGGAACCTAATCGAAGTTTTTTGGCACTGTTTTTGAGCTAATCTCTTTGCACGTGAGATAGAAACTAGGGTTTCTATAGTAGTGTCATAATAGTCCTTGAGGAAGTCACCAAGAAGGTATCCAAATCAGCTTCCTTGCTAGCTGAGATCACCTAGAGAAGTCTCCAAGTATAGCGAAGGAGGAAAGCATCTCCAAACTCTCTCCCTCACCTCCCACGTGTGAAATTGAAGAGGTACGGATTGCAGGTCTGTGGAAAGGAATCGAAAATTTCAGGGTAGCCGAGAAGTGCAGTGCATGAAGGCAGTTTGACTTATGTTGACTTGAGCAAGAAGAAGAAGCATAAAAGAAGGATCTTGTGACTTGGTCTTGGAGAGGTTGTGTCAAGGGTCTTGGTCTTGGTATTCGTCAATCAAAGTTTCTATAAGAAGAAGAATTCGTTCGGGTTTTCCTCTCAAGTTGGAGAGGTTTTGGCCTTGGTTGATTGCCTATATTCCTTGTCTCTTGTCTCTTTATTGTTTATTCTTTGGTAGCTATTTGATGAAGAAGAACACTATAATAATCTAAGTAAAGAGAAGATCCTAATCTAAAGAAGTAAAAAGCATTCACAAGCAATTATCATTCAAGAGAAATCACCTCATTTATATGCCCTAGATTTCTCAACAAAGGACACATCAATGCAACTTTTGACCAAGTTTCATCAATTTTTGATGGCTACGATTGATTTCGTGTGATGCCCTAGGAAGCTTACAAGGGTTAGCGCTTAGAAATAGAAAAAGAGGTGAGAGATATTCGTTTTGGTGACCACCTAGGACTAGACAAGTGCCTAGCCTATTGGGAGAATGGAGTCAATATGATTCAATGTTTAGAGATGCTTATACCCAATCAAGGAGTTCCCCAACAAATTCATATGGCCCTAAAGGCAACAACTAGGCTACTAGGAAAATTTATACTTCTTTGATGTTGCAATTGATGGCTTCTGAAGGCAATTATGAACAATCGTATACCCCTAGGATATTTATTCATTATACTTTTCCATGAACATATGAAAAAGCCCTCATAAAGACAAGATCAACAAATTCACATTTCATTAATGCAACTTCACCAGCTTCATGAGCGAAAATTTTTCATACATTACACAAGTGATAAAAAATGAGAAATAGACATGAAAAGTACACTTACAAGTATAACGAAAATCTTCCAATCATCAATAGACAAAAAATCGAAGCTCCAAGATTAAAGACAAACTCTTTCCAAACATCGAAATGCATTAAGATTCCAATTCGTCCATCAATAAGGCTAGCGAAATTCTCAAGAAGAGATACAAGTCCAAATCCAAGTGATGATCAAATGAAATGATCGCCACATCAATATATATCCTCCCTAAGGGGTTGAATTTGCCTAATAAGGCATAATAATGCCCCAACTAATAAAATACTAACATTCCTTGGTGACAAGCCCACCAAGATAGCTCCATAATACAAAAATAAACCTCACAAGAGGGAAAAATAATAGATACAATAGGTCGAAGGGCCATTGAGGATGACTAGTGGAGTCCAATGTGTGCCAAGATG
Source organism: Pinus tabuliformis (assembly GCA_031772625.1). Taxonomy (NCBI): domain Eukaryota; kingdom Viridiplantae; phylum Streptophyta; class Pinopsida; order Pinales; family Pinaceae; genus Pinus; species Pinus tabuliformis. Next base: position 771,985,153 of record CM062816.1, read on the forward strand.
AATGAATGAGCTCCAAACATGGTTATAAAGGGGTTGGCCCCATGAAATCCAAAAAAATGACCTGTGGTGCCCCCAAGTGGCTATGGGGGCACAAAACATCCTCATGGGTCTCCAAATGGATCGAACAAGCCTGTATCCCATCTGTAAGGGCTGGAAGAATGATGCAAGCCCTCCCATTGTCTCCCATGGCGAGACACATCCTCATCTGGGCCCTGGATCAACTACCAAGTGTGTGGTGCAAGAGTGGAGCCGATTGGGCAAGGTGGTCCAGGTGCATCATCATCAAGGAATTTAGACTTCTGTGATCCATAACATTGTCTGGATAATCTTCGGCAAAATCACATAATCAATCTTTTGTCGACGCGTTTCGAACCAACCAGTGTGGTTCATCGTCAGGACAAGTTGAAGAACTGATCTGGCTTAGCTTGATTAAATAGAGTGTGCAGAGACTCCAACGGCTATATTGCAACGGCTAATTTTGACCAGAGGATCAAAGTCAAACCCCTGATTTTTATTAATAGAAGCATATAATTTATTATTATTAGTTAATTGAATAATAAATTTATTGTTTAAATATAATGGTCATTATATCTTCATATTTATTAAATAACCTATATTTATTATTATCCCCAAATTATTTAAATATATAATTTGGGGATAATAATAAATATAGGTTATTTAATAAATATGAAGATATAATAACCATTATATTTAAACAATAAATTTATTATTCAATTAACTAATAATAATAAATTATATGCTTCTATTAATAAAAATCAGGGGTTTGACTTTGATCCTCTGGTCAAAATTAGCCGTTGCAATATAGCCGTTGGAGTCTCTGCACACTCTATTTAATCAAGCTAAGCCAGATCAGTTCTTCAACTTGTCCTGACGATGAACCACACTGGTTGGTTCGAAACGCGTCGACAAAAGATTGATTATGTGATTTTGCCGAAGATTATCCAGACAATGCATCATCATCGTTCAATAGGTGGAACACGAGCAAGGAATAAGTGGAATTGAAGGATCCCATAAAGTGGTAATCTGCTCTCTGCTATGGTGGACACCCATGGCTCTCAACGCTCACCCTACAAATGCTAATATGCCCCTTTGGAGGGCTTGGACCCCATATAGGGAGACCAACCCTAGACGAAGACCACTTGCAATCCTTTATAAGATCCAATGTGTTCCCTCACCTTCTAGTATAACCAAACATTAGTGCAATTGAGTAAATAAGCTTACAAATCATGAACCAAGTCTACACTTCATAATGGTATGCCCTTCCATAATGGGCTTTAGAATGTACAAGTGTCTCCAAGTTCAAGAAGAAGGTTAATCAAGGATACTATTAGGTGGTTTTAACCTTTAAGGGGGTGATATGCCCATGGTACATCCATCAAATGGCAGGTGGTATGTGAAATAATGATGGAATGGAGTGGGGCATTAGGGGAAGGCTCCAAGCCACATGCCATAGTATACGGGTAGCTAAAATAAGGGGAGCACAGAATTGGGTATATGAATGTAGGAGGGAGCAGTCATGGTACATGAGTTACCCTGACCATTGTTTTTCCACCCTTCATATGCCTTTTGCCTTTTATAGAGTTTTCTTTTGTAACTGCTCGAGGCTCCAGGGGATGAGAGAATGATATGTAAGATATAACAGTGAATACCCCCTTAAGGTGGGACAGTTCATTGCCCACTAGGGGTTGGGACAATCACGGGTTCCTTAATGATGTAAGGGGCCAATATGAGGTTCCCTAGGAACTAGAGTGAATGCCATGATGATAGGAGTAGAGCTCATGTTTGACTTTTTCCCACGAGCTAAATTTGTATGTCCCGACCATCTTTTGCATTTTATGGTACATTTCCTTTTGAGAGTGGCCAATTTATGCTTTTTCTTCTTTTTTAGCTACATCAACCTCCGGGGCATCGTTCCAGTCTCAATCCAAAGTGTGGACAAGGGGAAGGGGAGGCTAACTCCTTATGGACCCAATGGACAAGTGTGGACCTAGATGGGAAATATGGTGAATGGGGTTATAATGAGCAGAGGGAAATATGTATATGGTGTCAGGAAGCGGGACAACGCAACCAAAATTGGGGTTTCCCATGTAGTGCCACCCCTAAAGCTAGTAGCTAATAAAGGAGATCCCGCACGACTAAGATACAAGGTTAACCATCAAACTGGACAGAAGAGACAAGAGTAAAAACCATGCCCACTCTTTCCACCGAATCCCCCCACTAATCCATGCCCAAAAGTGTCCATCATAAGTAAACAAAAATACCCAACTAAACAATGAAAAACCATACCTTTGGGGTTGGAAGACCCACCTTCAAACATACGATCATAATAGATGGGCGAGGGAGCATATGGCTAGCTCAGGTTGCGTAGATAGTGGCATATCGAGCTATCTGGTGGCTACAAGAGGTTGCCGACTGCCGACTGCCGACTAAGGACCATATAGGAGAAAAAATTTCTCCTATGGATACTACCCAAGGGTGGTAGGTAACAGGGCCAACTAGGGGTCACGTCTAGTGAAATGTCTCCACTCTTTGGGTCAACTACATGATGGAAATGCTCTTCATTGGTTGTAGTTATCCCTTAGAGGATTGGTTCAACCCTCGGCTTTGAATGCTCCGCCTACAACAAGAAAGTGAAGTAGACTAGCACCTAGTCCACCCTCTTTGTGTGGCTATGTAGCCCCTCAACAGATTGCCATTGTAACCTTTGTGTGATCTTTATTTATTATGGCAATGTTTTATTATGAGCCCTGTTACAACATTAATCAAGATAAAACAAAATAGGGAAAACCAACAAACACAAAGATCATGGGGTATTTGCAAAATGAGTTCTTTTATTAAAGCATCATATTATCTCACAAATCAACAACTTCAACTAGAGGAGAGACTCGCCTTTATAATTTTTATTTAATTGCTATATTACGACTAACTAATGGCTAGTTGACTCTTCCTCTAGGAAAATAACTTACTTGTCATCCACATGTTGAGACTAAGTAATAATTTCTAATTAAAAAATTAAATTACTATGCTTTTTACCCACTTGAAGGGGTTGACCTGACTCACAAGACCAACGTTCCTTTTGCATTTGATTGGGAAGTGGAAGAAATGAAGAGTAGTGGCACAAACACGTCCAATGTCCATCTCATCGACTAGCTTGAGGCTTGAACTAGTCCATGGTACAACTCAATTTTCTTGAAAGTGGTTCAATTTGGTTGAAGGGACGACTCTTTGACTTTACAATGACTATATTTGCATCCACTTGCCAACTCTTGGTCCTCTAGACCTCCAACATTCCATTCTTGACCTCAAATGGCTGCTTTCTTTCACCCAAATTGCTAGCAACAACTCGACTTGCCACTTTTAGTTTGGTTCTCCAATGTCCCAATGGATTTTCCATGGATTTCATTTCATTTTATTGATATTTGCCTTGATTTCACCTCTAGTTAGCCCGATTGGCTAAAATAGCACCTTGCTTTGCCACATCGCCACCATCTATGCCACGCCATCACACCTACTCACTAGATCTCTAACGTCCTTGCCGATTTTGCAAATCTGCTACATGGGTTTTGTTCCTCTTGTTCTATAGACTAATTTGATGTAATGCGTGCAACATTCTGACAAGTCCTGTCCCTATTTTTCCACATAGAAGGCCCATGTGCTATTTTGACCAAATTTGATCACCTATAATTGCATCATGGCTTCATTGTTTTAAAAATTTCAATGTGGCATTTGATCTCGTCATCATTCTGAGCATTTGCTTCTAAGTTAACTTTTTTTACTTTTGGGACCAAATGCATTGGAAAATGTGAGTTGCTTCAGGAAATGTGAAAACACTGATTGTGAGATCACCATTTTGAGAATTTTTTGAGTAATACTGCATCAAGGTTAAGGCCACATACGAACTCGATGACACAAATGGGTACACCTTGATGCAGACTATATTGGCCCATACACCGGTGATCACCCTTACACAACTAAAGCTCCCACAAACCATGGGTCCCAATAAAGCCCATCCAAAGCCCTCAAATCCTGTCTAGGACGGTAGGAACTAGGGATGTACTTAAAGGGATTGGTGATGTCTGACCATCATAAGGCTTAGGACACCTAAATACAAAGATTTTGTAAATCCCTACTTGTGCATTTAATCAGAGAACCCAATTTTACCCATTTATGCAGGATTGAACCTAAGCCCTAAATTGTCAATTAACCAGACAGTAGATTTGAACCAGAAAATACGTAGAAGAATACCTTAAAATTAGTTTGAAGGCGTTTCTGGTCTGCTGTTGCGCCCGCTCTTGCTACCAAATCGATCCTCTGCCTCCCAGCCTATCTAGGATTAACCTATCTAGTTCCTATATTCAAAAGACTTTAAAATGGAGGTCTTCTGGCCCCCGTGCCCAAAGCTCCAAGAGCAATTAAGACTCAATCTTCCTCTCCGTTTGTGGCTTCCTCGAAATTTCCTTTGTCTGTGAAATGCTCCTAAAACTCCTCCCCCTTCTATGTCTCCTGTGTTCTCCTTATATCGCCAAGGTTTCTTCATCGCCCCAATCTCTCCACCACCTTCAATTCAATTTTCTCGGGAATTTGGAGGCGGTCATTGCCCTTGAACACGGTGGGCCAGTTATTTGAGGTCACCACCCTCTTTTGACAACGTGACTTAATAAAGAAAACGCTTAATGCGTTATACTTATTTGGTTGTATTACCTTTAGATAATATAATATATAAACTTCTTTTAGTTTTAGTTTGAATAACAAATTAATATATTTTATATTCCCTTTTGTACAATATATTTTACATTCCCATATATGCATACTATGTTATATATGTTTAATTTCACATACATATATGATAGTTTCTTAGTATCATATATATATATATATATTATGATTCCTTTGTATTTTGTACAATATATGACATTTCACATATTATTTTATATAATATAGTTATATACATTATGATGGTGGTACACATATTAAGTACCTCACTCATTATATTTATTTTTTGAGAGTTAGGGTTTTAAAGTAGTATTTCAATAATGAATACATTTACCCTATACTTGGGTATTTTCATACTCAATTAATATATATATTATACAGTACATGCGATACATGCATATGTAACTATCATATGCATGCTAATATTTCTATGTTCCTTATAACTTGAGGTGGGTCATTACATACACCCCTCCTTCAAAAAACTTCGTCCCAAAGTTAAGGTTTATATAGTATATCAATAATTATTTTAGCAATTAGTGTAATCATGTAAGGATTATGTCTCATGATTGAATACTTATTTAATGTGAGGGTTTATTTTTTATTTTTATTTTTTTTAATTAATTAATTTATTTTTAAAATTTGTGTTATGAACATTTATAGGTTTACAATTTTAATAGTCATGCCCCCTCTAGCCGGGCTCTCAAGCTATTCTAGAATCATTCTATCCTTCCTAATCTCTTCCGCTCCCATCCTATCCGCCCTCTACTGGGATATGTCATGGTGTCAACCAGTGTTCCACGGGGTCTCGTCCCCCCACTTGGGGGTCGAGTTTCCTAGCTCCCTCGCGCTCCGGGGACTTGGGGACGAGAGGGGGATGTTTCCCCACACTCCCAAAAAACAGGGTACACGAGGAAACTTGAAAGGGGTCATTTCCTTCATTTTTGGGGTCGTTTCCTAGGTGAAAAGGGTCTTGAGGGGTCATTTCCCTAGAAAAAATTCACAAATTTTTTATGAAACAAAAAAATCGTAATTTTTAATATTTGTTGACCGACCGTGAATGGTTTACATTATGTTCATTTCACATTTCATTTTATGTTTGCTCCTTCGTTGAACTGAACCCTGTCACCATCACCAAGCAACCTTTTGTCTGCTCCTTCGTTGAATGGAATGCTGCCGCTCATGTATCAAACTTGACTTTTATATTATTCAATATTCATAGTTGGAAGTGGAACATCAATATGGTTTAAAGTTTAAAACTTTAAACATTTATAATTTTATAATTTATTTTCATTGTGCATTGTTAGTAAGTTAGTAGACTAGTAGTTACACTATACAGTGACAAAATTACATGTATGATGTATGATTATAATTTATATGTTAATGATATCAATGATCATGCTTTTCGTTTTAAATTTGCTTCAGTTATATGATTCATCGATTTATATTTTATATTTATAAGTTTTTAAGACCTCGACGTCCCCCCACGTTTCCTAAAAATTGGTGGGGAACTTTTGCATAGGCCGCTCCTGCGTATCCCCGCTCCCTCGCCTCCTCGTCCCCGAAACTTGGTGGAACATTGGTGTCAACTATACTGACCTAACCATTCATAAACCTCAAAGGTGACAATGTCTACTATATCGACCTAATTTCCTAGTAGGCATCTGATAGTGATCATCACGTCTAGGGGAGCATGACTTGCCCGATCCTTTCATGACTGTAGGTTTTGGAAGATAAATGGTGGGCAATACCTCCACCCCTCTTAGTATGACCAAGGTCAACACCCTATCAAGGAATCTCATTGAGCTTCAATTTTTCTTGGAGTTTTGTCATCACGTGGTCGGTTTGGTAACGATACTATCTGTAATGTAAACACTTGTCCACACATTATAACATATGCATCAATATATTCAAAACTAATTGTATTCAGATAACAATTTCTATGCATTCCCAATATGCTGCCATCTATGATATTGATCTTTGAGTTCATATAACATACTTGGCTATGTCTAGCCAATATATCTGTAAGTTCTTTTTCACATTAAATAGTCAAGTGTAGTCATTCTTTTATTTCCATCTCATCATTCATGTTGATATGTAAAATTATAGATACCACATCCATAACATAATTCATAATTTATATCAGTATCCATGTAATAACAATGTTAAGCAAATAACATATTTCATATTGGTATCCATGTACCAACAATGTTAAGAAAATAACATATTTCATATTGGTATCCATGTACCAAAAATGTTAAGCAAATAATTTAAAATCATTCTTACGTGTAACATTTCAAAATGATAGTCTTACGTATCCAGCCAAAATAAAATAAAGATATACAAAATAAGGTTTTAAGTGCTTCAAAATCAAAACAAGTTGGGGTATTTCTATCATATGGCCTCTGTGTCTTCCCTGGTAGCCGATCCAGGACTATACTTGTTCCACTGGCAGTTCTTGAGTTGTCAAACCCTACGTTCCAGTATATGTAATGGTTCGACTGAAATAGTTCCTTCGTTCGATACCTGTAGTTCCTTCCATTGAAGGTTATGTGATTTGTCAACTATATAATGTCTTAGTACAATTGCATGAAAAACATTATGAACTTTATGCAAATGCAATGGCAGTGCAAGATGATAGGCGACAAGTCCAACTCTTTCCAGAACTTTGAATGGTCCAATAAACTGTGAAAATTTCTAAACTGAAATTCTATTGAAGCAACTGATTTATTTCACCTAGTTATTATTCACAATAAGTTATTTAGGAAATCCCTTCAGCAAATATATTAAAATAAATTCTATTGCAGTTATCACAAAATTACCCAGAGAAAAATACATGGACAAGAACCAATCACATCAACGCAGTGGTTTTTGTACAATTCCTTGTGTCACCTCCTCCGCAGTCACTGCCTGTTGTTGATGCCCTCCTCTTCCTCCACCCTGCAACTCTCCCTTTGAAATTGATTTCCTTTACTTGAGAATCGATTTTCCTAGATATACTGAGTATCTCTCGGTGCGTCTCCAAATGATCCTCAAGTCTTTTCTTATACTTTTCCTGTTGATGAATCAACGACCGAGATTAAGTCCATAGTCAACGACTAAGACTAAAACAGACTTGGTCCTCATCTCTTAGAAGCTTCTCACCCTTATCTTTATTAATACCCATTAATATTTTTATTTTTCTAAGTTTAGACTTAGGAACTCATTAAAAATATTAACTATTTTAATAACTCCTCATCGGGTGGAATTTTTCAAAATGATTTCTGGGTCTTGGAGATCTCATGTGCCTTAGCCTCTCCTCCAAATTTCAATGCTAGAGCACATCCAATGCTACCAAAAATCAACACTCCCTCTTAGCGAGGAATGTGCTCTAACAATGCTTCGTTATAGAAACATCACACTGATCTTCCGCATCGGTACCTGTGCTGATGCTTGGCCTGCTGCCTCACATTCCCTGCACTGCTGCTTCCTGTACTGCTGCCCATGACACTGCCACTGCTGCACCTGTACTACAACTCCCTCTCAACACGGTCACCATGCTGCCCATAGCACTGCCATTGCTAATTGCTGCACTGCAATTGCTGACACTTATCCATTTCTGCTACTAAAATGGATTCTTTACCATCCCTATCTTCTCCCTGAAATAAACAAACTTTGTTCTTCCTAGAGCCTTGGTGAGGATGTCTGCCACCTATTCTCTTGTAGGAGTGTACCTCAACTGTACTGCCCCTCGTTGGACACAATCTCTGACAAAGTGACACTTGATATCAATGTGCTTCGACCGATCATGAAATACTAGATTCTCAGAGAGCTTGATGCAAATTTGATTATCACAAATGATCCTGGTCGCTTCCCTCCTTCTCCTGAATAGATTCACAAGCAATTTTCTAAGCCATATGGCTTCGCATGAAGGTGTGCTAGCTACCATATATTCTGCTTCAGTTGAGCTCAGAGCCACGAATTTCTGTTTTCTACTACACCAGGAGGTCATTCCTGATCCAATGTTGAAACAATATGCAGTTGTACTTTCCCGATCTATTGAACTTCCAACCTAATCTGCGTTAGTGAACCCACTCAGCCTAATGTCATTGTCTCCAGTGTACAATAGTCCATGCTCGACTGTTCCTTGTATATACCTGAGAACATGTTTGGCTGCTGCCCAATGCGCCCTCTTAGGTTCCACCATGAACTGACTGAGGGTGTTGACAACGTAACAAATGTCTGGCCTGGTATTAACCAGATACATCAGGGACCCTATAAGCTGCCTGTACAAGGTGGGATCAAAGTCTTTATCTTTTGATGCATCAATCTTCTTCTAGTTGGTGATCATTGGAGTAGCCATAGGTCTATAGTCCTGCATCCTGAATCTCTTCGAGATTTCTGTAGCATATCTCCCTTGTCCAAGGAAGATCTCACCCTTCTGCTGCCAAACTTCCAACCCCAGGAAATAATGCATCTGTCCCAATTCCTTCATGTCGAATTCTGTGGCTAGGTTCTTCTTGCAGTCTTTAATGAACTTGGATGAACCTGTCAGGAAGAGATCATCCACATATAACACTAGGATTAGAGCCTCATTCTCTATGACTAGATAATAGAGATTAGGGTCCGTGTCACTCTTGACGAACCCCATCTTCTGCAAGTAGCCATCAATTCGACTGTACCATGCTCTAGGTGCCTATTTAAGCCCATACAAGGCTTTTTTTAATTTGCATACATGAGGTTTCTTCTCATGTGTCTCGAAACCTTCTGACCGTTCAATGTATACTTCCTCTTCTATTACCCTGTTTAAGAATGCTGTCTTGACATCCATTTGATGAATCTCCCACCCCATTTGTGTTGCAAGAGATATCACGGTTCTAATAGAAGTATACTTGGCTACTCGGGCGAAGGTTTCTTCGTAGTCTATCCCTTCCTTCTGAGCATACCCCTTAGCCACAAACCTGGCTTGTATTTCTCCACACTGCCTTCTGCAGCATAGTTGACCTTGTAGATCCATCTCGAACCTACCATTGATCTGTCCTGAGGCCTAAGTACCACTTCCCATACATCATTGACCATTATAGAGGTGTATTCCTCCACCATAGCATCTATCCATACTTGATGATGAACAACCTCCTGAAAACTAGAAGGTTCCCCAATTTGAGCTACTAAGGCCTAGTATCTGTCTGGCTGTCTTCGCTCCCTTTTATTATTCCTGGGTGCACCAATGAAGTCCTTTGCATCCCGTAGAATCTGTCGGAGTTCCCGACTTGTTCTTCCACTAGTAGTAGTCACATCTATCAGCTTTTCCTCGGAAACGAAATTCCTCCTGTTTTGAAGCTTTGTCTTCAAGAGAATTTTTGGTACTAGTTTCTGCTGGTCGAAGTGGTTTGACCAATGGCTCGTCTTTCAACTGCTCCTCGGAAGGCATTTCTCGGGATTTCCTGAAAGCTCTGTCCTCCATGAACTTTACATCCTACCGAATTACTACCTTCCTACTCTCTGGAAGATAGAATCTATATGCCTCAACATTCTCGCTATATCCCATAAGATATCCTTTCTCAACAATTTGATCTAATTTCTTTCTCTTTTCTTCGGGAATATGGCAATAGGATAAACTCCCAAATATCTTGAAATGACTGAATTTAGGTGTCTTCCCTGTGAAGACCTTCTCCGGAGTGATTTTGCCCAATGCCCTATGTGGAGTCCTGTTCTGGACATAAACTGTTGTGCTGCATGCTTCTGCCCATAGAAATTTAGGCATATCTTGATCATACAACATTGCCCTAGCTGCTTCCATAATAGTTCTGTTTTTCCTTTCTGCTACTCCATTTTGCTCCGTATTGTAGGGAGCTATCCACTCTCTTCTGATGCCTTCCTTAGCGCAAAAATTAGTGAAGTCCTTGTCAACATACTCTGCACCATTGTCTGAGCGCAACACTTTTATCTTCTTTCTTGTCAGATTCTCCACTAGAGCCTTGAACTCTTTGAATCGACCAAAAATCTCATCCTTGGTTTTCAGAAAGTAGATCCAAGTCTTTTTGGAATGGTCATCGATGAAGGTGACAAAGTATTCGACACCACTAATATCTTTTGTGGACATCGGTCTGCAGATATCTGAGTGCATCAATCCTAGCACACTCTCAGCCCTATTATTACTTCTGGAAAAAGCTGCTTTGGCATATTTGCCTAGAGTGCACCATTTGCAGACATCATCTCGTTCGGTATTAGTTCTGGAACTCCTGATACTGTTTTCCTGAGAATTCTCAGAGCCCCATGGTGTAAGTGTCCCATCCTCCTATGCCATAGTTCATTCAAATATTTGTCTCCACCACTGCTTATTAGTGCCATTGGTGATTCTAGCTGCAACCTGTACAACATGTTACTTCTGATTCCATTCTGGGCCTTCTTTTTCCAACTCGAGTGTTTGACATATACTTTCTCCTTAATGAAGAAAACATCATAGCCCTTGTTTTGAAGTTGAGATACCGAGAGTAGGTTCATTCCCAATCCTGGCACATGTAGCACATTGGTTGCTCGAAGCCGCTCTCTTGCTTCGGTTTGAAAGACCACAACACCTTTTCCCACTGGAGTACACTTCGCCTTATTTCTCATGGTGATCTGAAAATTCATTCTTTCTTCCTGATAATCTAAAAAATATTCTCGGATTCCTGTCATATGCCAGGAAGCTCCACTGTCTATATACCAAACCTCCGAGGAGGCAGAGCTTGCTAAGCAAGTGACTTCTTCTTCCAATCTGGAAGCTAACATAGAATAATTGTAATTCATGTCCCTTGTGCATGGTTCTGGAAATCTGCGCGAGTCCCCTTGAGTGGATGTCTCTGCATCATGCTCTTGACCCATAGTTGATTTCCCTCTCCTGTTGCCAGATCTCTGCTCTGATACCATGTGAAAATTTCTAAACTGAAATTCTACTGCAACAACTAATTTATTTCACCTACTTATTATTCACAATAAGTTATTTACGAAATCCCTTCAACAGATGTATTAAAATAAATTCTACTGTAGTTATCACACAATTACCCAAAGAAAAATATATGCACAAGAACCAATCACATAAACACAATTGTTTTTGGACAATCCCTTGTGTCACCTCCTCCTCAGTCATTGCCTGCTGTTGATGCCCTCCTCTTCCTCCACCCTGCAACTCTCTCTTTGAAATCGATCTCCTTTACTTGAGAATCAATTTTCCTAAAGATACTAAGTATCTGTCGGTGTGTCTCCAAATGATCCTCAAGTCTTCTCTTATACTTTTCCTGTTGGCGAATTAATGACCGAGATTAAGTCCCTAATCAACGGCTAAGATTAAAACAGACTTGATCCTCATCTCTTAGAAGCTTCTCACCCTTATCTTTATTAATACCCATTAATATTTTTATTTTCCCGAGTTTAGACTTAGGATCTCATTAAAAATATTAATTATTTTAATAAATCCTCATTCGGGTGGAATTTCTCAAAACGATTTATGGGTCTTGGAGATCTCATGTGCTTTAGCCTTTCCTCCAAATTTCAAGGCTAGAGCACATCCGATGCTACCAAAAATCAACATAAACTGGGGTGACAACTTTGTTCCTTTTCCAAACTAGATGGTGTTTCTGTTTGGTTTAATGGGGATAAAAACCTGATCCCCTACTTCATAATTCCTATTTGTCCTGTGAGCATCAACATAACTTTTCTATTTATCTTGTGCTTCCTTTAACCGTTGCCTAATTTGTTTTACTTGCTCTTCCATTTCTTGAATTAATTTTGCTCCCACTATCACTCGGTCCTCTAACTCGTCCCAACTTAATGGTGTTCTGCAAGGTCTGCAGTATAATGCTTCAAATGGAGGCATTCCGATTGAACTGTGGTGACTGTTATTGTATGCAAATTCAACCAAGGGAAAGTAATTTTTCCAATGTGTTTGCTGATCCATAACGTACATCCTCAACATATCTTCTAGTACTTGGTTCACCCTTTCTGTTTGTCCATCAGTCTCAAGATGATAAGATGTACTTAAATTTAGTTGAGTTCCTAAAGCTAACTGCATACAAGTCCAGAACCTTGAAGTGAATCGTGGATCCCTATCTGATATAATCTTCTTAGGAACTCCATGAAATCTAATGATTTCATTTATAAATACTCGAGCTACGTCAGCAACTTCATAAGTATCTCTTATGGGAATAAAATGGGCGCTTTTTGTTAGTTTATCCATCACGACCAGAATGGTATTGTGCCTTTGTGGGGTAAGAGGTAGCCCGACGATAAAATCCATAGAAAATCACCTTCGATTTGGTGATAGGAATATCGTGAAGTTGCAGGAGACCCGTTGGGTGATAATGGTCAGCCTTCACTTGCTGACATTCATGACATTTGGCAATGAATTCGACAATATTGCGCTTCATTCTTGCCCAAAAGAAGAGTTTCTTTGTATCATCATACATTTTCTTTACACTAGGATGCACACAACACAGTGCTCTGTGGGCTTCCTTATGGATGGTGTTTCGAAGATCCCCACTATCAGGAATGTACATCCTTCTATGGAATTGCAAAAGTCCATCATCCTTTAGTTCATACCCCTCAAAATTAGGTCCTTTTGGATCTTTACTATGAAGTCCAGATCTCACTTTTAAATACCAACTGTCTTCCAAGAGATGTTTTAGCACTCGCTTTCTCAAGTCTACCTTGATAGGTATTAGGGAAAAGATCTTTGGTCTTCTATTTAGAACATCTGTCACTACATTATCTTTCCCTTTAATGTATGAAATTCCAAAATCATACTCACTTAAGAATTCGCTGCATCGTCTTTGCCTAACATTCAAGTCCCTTTGGGTAAACAAATGTTGTAAACGTTGGTGGTTGTTTTTGAGCATAAAGCTTCTCCCTACAAGGTAGTGTCTCCATATCTTCAAAGCTAGTACTACAATGGCCAATTCTAAATCGTGTGTGACATATAGTTTTTCATGAGGCTTTAACTTCCTTGAGGCATACCCTATTGTTCCCATATCTTACATTAATACTGCACCTAATCCTTGCTTGGATGCATTAGTACATGCGGTAAAGTCTTTGTCCATATTAGGTACTTGCAAGATTGGAGCATTAGTCAACAATCGTTTAAGTTCAGAGAATGCCATGTGACATTCCTTGGCCCATTCATACCTAACTCCTTTACGTTGGAGGGTTGTGATAAGCTTTGCAATTTTTGAGAACCCTTCTACGAATCTTCGATAGTATCTGGCTTAACCCATAAAACTATGTACTTCATGCGCATTTTTTGGTGTCAACCAATCCATGATTGCTTTTACCTTCTCAGGATCTACTGAGACCCCTTCACCAAATATGATATGATCTAGGTAATGAATTTTCTAGGAACACTTCGATAGCTTTCCATATAACTGATGTTCCCTGAGGAAAGATAATACTATTCACAAATATTCTTCATGCTCCTTCTCATTTTTGGAATAGATGAGAATATCATCTAAGAAGACTTGTTCAAAGTGGTTGAGGTACTTGCGGAAAACACTATTCATAAGATTCATGAATACTATTGGTGAGTTGGTCAATCCAAATGCTACCACAGTGAACTTGTAATGCCCGAAGCGTGTTCAAAAGGCAGTCTTAGAAATATCACTGTCCTTAATTCTTAATTGATGATAACCTGACCGTAGATCGATTTTTCGAAGACCAAAGCCCCTTTCATTTGATCAAAAAGGCTATCAATTCGGGGCATTGGATACCTCTTCTTTACTGTCTATGCATAGCCGCAAGGAACCATCCTTCTTCTTGACAAAAATCACAGGTGCACCCCAAGGTGAAATACTAGGTCGGATGTGTCCTATCTACAATAGTTTCTTCGGTTGAATTCGTAATTCTTGAAGTTCCAGAGCCGCCATTCTGTAGGGTGTTTTAGAGATTGGTTTTGTACCAAGTTTCAATTCTATTGTGAGATCAAGCTCCCTTTTAGGAGGTAATCCTGGTAGTTCCTTAGGAAAAACATCCAGAAATTTGGATAACACCAGATATTGCTATAGGGATGGCCCTTTTTCCTTGCTCACTTCCTTTACTGCATATACCTGACAACCTTTTCTTAGGCAACACTTCATTTGCATTGTTGAAATGAAGCGTAAAGATACCTTCCTCTTAATGCCCTGGATTTGGATCGTCTCTCCTCATCATTTATGCTGAGAATTCTTTTTCCATAACAGTCTACCCAAACTTTATGAGCTTCTAACTAATCCATCCCTATGACGAGATCATAAATCCCTAGGGTTGTGACAAATATTTTTAACTTAGTCGAACAGACCCCTAGATTAACTTTGCATTACTCAACACTTAATTCTACGTATTGAAGTTCCCTTTAAGCCATTTCTACTTGTCTAAAATCATTTTTCTTGTGGGTTGCCAACCCACTTTTATTTAATGCATGTGAGGAAATGAAACTATAAGTAGCACTAGTATCAAATAATATTTTGAGTTTTATGCCGTTAATAGTACATGAGGACAACACTATAGTGGACTGATGTTATGCTTGGTTGTTGTTGTCTATTGCATGGATTCTATGATTGGCTTTGGTATTTGATGATGGATTTTTTCCCACTCTTTGCACTACACTTGACAAGGCCTCTGGACAATCACGTTGAGAATGAGGTCCTCCACATCCCAACAATTAACCTGGGGTCATTCCCCTTGTGTTAGACTGTGAGTTTCTTGAAATAGAGCTCTGTCCTTTTGTGCTACTTCCTCTCGCACTTCTTCCTCTATTATTAGTTCCACAAGAGTTCCACTAACTTGTGTTAGATCTTGATGATTCTGTAGATATAGCATTAGCTGCCATGGGAGCCCGTGCTCCTACTTCTCTTCGAGTAAATCTATTACCATAAAGAGGTGGCCTTGAACTGCTCTCCCTTAAGAAGTTATGGGGAGTCTTCCTTGGAAATCCTGGCTGTGGTGATCCTGTTGGCCTGACATCCCTTTTGATTCCTAGATGCTCCTCTGCATAGTAGGCACATTTAATTGCTTTTGCTACTAATGATGGCCTCCACATTCTAACCATGGCCTTGATTCAAGGATTTAATCCATACATGAAACAGTCGACTTGATGTCTCTTTTCCTTGGTACTGGCTATCGCCGACTCTTTTAGTGTTTCCAAGATTGCTTCTAATGAATGCATTATAATGGTTAGCTCAGGCGCCGAAGCAGTTGGTACTGATGACGGTGGTGGTGGTGGTGATAGCACTGGCGATGGTGCTAGACGACGTTGTCGTTGATATGTCTTTACCATTGCAACATTTTTTCTTGATCACAAAATATGACTAAATTATCTGAGGTACAATTTAGATTAGCAAATACAACTTTGTAAATTCAAGCTCACATGCGGGTATAGGTTTTCTGCTATTATTACCTGCAGGTAGGTGTTATTGATACTAAGGTCAAGGAGGGTGGTATTGTTACCTCCTTGTCCTGATGCATGGTAATTTATTCTGATGCGTAATAATACTTACATAGATCTTCCTGGTTCATAGTATCACTTTGTAAAACTACCTAGAACTTTCTAACCCTATTATGCCCATGGAAGGGTTATTAACTTTAGATATCTTCATTAATGACATGTTTAATTCTTTGAGTAGCTTAACAATTATATATAGACTAAGAATTATTATGAATAAGATATAAAAGGATATAGATATACATCTAAGACGAAAAATGTATATGACATTAAGGCATCTTTTTTTTTAAACGTCATTTAAAGTTAAAAAAGGAAGTTTATAAATATTTAGGTGATTCTTAATTAAGATTTGAATTTATTAACATAAATTATGTAATCAATGTTATAAAGATTATTACAAAATCATCATTAAAACAAATTAAATTGGCCAAATTTAAAGGAATAAGGAATAATAATATATATATATATATATATATATATATATTTTGTTTTGTTTATTATTTTCGCTGTGGTTCACAGACACCTTGGTCAATGGGTGGCGCTACGTCCATGGAAAAATCTGGGCTGATTGAACCCGAAGGGAATCTAGCCCCGCGGCCCACTAGCAAGGCCTAACCCCAAGGGCTTCGGGGAGAATGGACCTTGTGACCTCCCGATGGCGAGGCACTGATTTTGACCAACTAAGCTAACCCTTGGGGCTTGGAATAAGGAATAATATGTATAAGGAATAATTTAATTTAAAGGAATCTATGTCTTAACACATAACAAATTGGCCAAATCTAATATTCCACGTAGCAACTAAGAAAACCATACAAAATGGTGTTGGAGAGAGGATTTATTCCAATTAACTAAATAAAGATAGAATACTTTTTTTCTTGCAATACCCCCTCAACTAGAAAATTAATTAATTAATGTTTACTCCATTTTATCTTTAAAATTACAAAATATTTATAGTAACCATGTGTTCCATCATAATGAAACCTAAGCAAAAGTCACACCTAAACAAAAGTCATATAACAAAACAAAAAGTCATATAACAAGAAGTAACCACTTCTAATTTAATTCCATAAATAAAAATAGAATACTTTTTTTTTCCTAGCAATGTCCCTTAACTAGAAAATTAATTAATTAATTTAACCAATTTTATCATTAAATTACAAAATATTCAAATTAGAAAAATTACACTTAATCTATTAAAATGCTCTCTTCCACCATGATCGTCTGTCTCAGATTTCTGCCAATATCTTGGCGTGGCATTCGAGCAACAAGCTGCCATTGTTAACAAAGAAAGGCCTCACCCCACCGACTATGATTTTGGACCGAAATCCAATTTTAAACAACATATATTTCTGAGACAATGGCCAATTTTTTTTTGGATGTTGATCCAAGTCGTTTTTATTTATACATATTCACTTACAAATTTGCTTCGTTTTGCATCAACAAAAAATATTACCACAGATTACCACAGATTGGAATTACATGATTGTCTGGTTGCTCTCAGAACAACTCCAAAAACAGCTACCAGAAGATGACCCAAGTTACCACTCGTTCACTCGACCTTTCTTGCGCTGTGTCTCCTAGCAGATGGCCCCAAGTTACCACTACTTCACTTGACTTTTGTTGCGTTCTGTATCTCTCAATACTTGGCAATAAGTTGAGAACAAAAGTGCTTTGAAATCTGATAGACTTCTATGTTTCTTATCTGGCTTAGAAAACAAAATCACCACTACTTCACTTGACTTTTGTTGCGTTCTGTATCTCTCAATACTTGGCAATAAGTTGAGAACAAAAGTGCTTTGAAATCTGATAGACTTCTATGTTTCTTATCTGGCTTAGAAAACAAAATCCTCCCTTTACATTGAACGAAATTTATGACCTCTCTCTTTTAATTTTTTTAATTTATTATATGAGTGATGAAAGTGACAAGGGCCCAACAATTTCCGTGTTGAGGACCCATGACATGTGATTTGGTGTGGGCGAACCTTTTTCTTCTTGTAGTCAAGATATCATGGATAACAACTGGCATGGTTTGACATACAAATGCGTCATAATTTACACATAAAGCGTTTTCCCCCCGAAATTCTTTTATGAGTTATAAGTCGATTATTTTGAGAAAGTGTTTTCTTAAGTTGATTATTTTCTGAAAAAGTGGAAGGAAAATGATACCAAAATGTGAAACCGTGCATTAAACAAACCTTTATGGGGATATATATAATAAATGTGAAATACTGTGATTAAAGCGACATTGTCCTTAGGCCGACACAACTACACCATCAAAACCTTTGTTTTAAATTGATAAAAAAATATAAACATAATGTTTCTGCCAAGACCCCTGTCTTGGGTCGATGATTATATAAAATATATATATCATGACACAACCATCACATTCTCTGTTTGTCCGGTGGAGGTCTAGTGTTGACGGTGGGTTAAATCTAACTAGAATGTAAAACCCTACTTGTGGATTTAACTAGAGAACCCACTTTTGCCAATTTATGCCGGATTGAATCTAAGCCCTAAATTTGTCAATTAACCAAACAATAAATTTGAATCGGAAAAAATGCAGAAGAATACCTAGAAATCAGTTCGAAGGCATTTCTAGTTTGATGTTGCTCCCGCTCCTGCTATCAAACCGATCCTTTGCTTCCCAACCTATCTGGGATTAACCTATTTGGTTCCCAGATCTAGAAGACTTCAAAATGTTGGTCTTTTGGCCCCTGTGCCCAAAGCTCCAAGAACAATTAAGACTCAATCTTCCTCTTTGTTTGTGGCTTCCTTGAAATTTCCTCTCTGTTTGTGAAATTCTCCTAAAACTCCTCCCCCTTTAATTAAGATCACCACCCTATTTTGACAACGTGACTTAATAAAGAAAATGCCTTAATGAGTTATATTTATTTGGTTGTATTACCTTTAGATCATATAATATTTTAACTTCTTTTAGTTTTAGTTTGAATAACAAATTAATATATTTTTCATTCCCTTTTGTACAATATATCTTACATTCCCATATATGTATACTATGTGATATATGTTTAATTTCAAATACATATATGATAGTTTATTAGTATCATATATATGTGTGTGTGTGTGTATTATGATTCCTTTCTATTTTGTACAATATATTACATTTCCCTCTTTATTTTATATAATATAGTTATATACATTATGATGGTGGTACACACATTAAGTACCTCACTCATTATATATATTTTTTGAGAGTTAGGTTTTTTACTTAGTATTTCAATAATGAATCCATTTACCCTATACTTGGGTATTTTCATACTCAATTAATATATATACTAGTACAATACATGCAATGCATACATATGTAGCTATCATATGCATGTCTCGTATGCATGCTAATATTCCTATGTTCCCTATAACTTGAGGTGGGTGTTTACAGATTCACATGGTTTTTACAAGGTTTTAGACTTGTACCTTGGGCTTACGATGGCGACAATGAAAATGTGAAAAAATATATATACTCTTGTTGTTTATTTTAGGTATGTTCTATGCTGATAGCAAATTTACTTCAATTTTCATATTAGCTCAATATCAACTCCAGATTAGCAATCACATTTAGCATGATAGTAAGATGCAGATAGAACATAAACATAAATCGTAGAAGACAAGCCAAGAGAAGAGGACACAAGATGTGGCGCCAACCAGGGACAAACCCCAATGTGGGGAAATCCTTGATCAATTATTCTTATATGTTCTTCAATAGTTCAGTAGAGAGAGATAGTACATATACATCAGAAGTCAACATTTTGACTTATCTAAATAAGAGCAGAGATCTTCACTAAGAAGATGGCACATGAGGTCACTGATTCGAACATAGGTGATTCCATGACCTCGCTGTACCTGTCACTGTGCTGCACCATGGTGCACCATCATACCATGTCCATCATCACTGTGCTACGCCATCATACCATGTCCATCATCACTGTGCTGCACCATGTTGTACCATCACTGAGCTATACCTCATCATGCTGTACCCAACATGTTGCTCTTCATCATCATGCTGCACTATGCATCACTGTGCTGCTCCCATCACCGAGTTGCACCCAATTATTACGCTGCACTACACTGTTGTCTCTAACACCATGCTGCATCCAACTGCTGCATCTAAACATGTTGTCAATACAACATCTTCTAGAATGATGTCCTCCTCTTGCAGTCAAGGAGGGACACCACTTCTGCCATGCTGCCAAGACTGATATAACTGCCTCAGCCACTGGCTATGGCCTACAGCCTAACCCAGCAGCAAGTTAAGCTATAATCCCACAGTCCTACGAACAATTTCACTCACAACGCTGTCATCAACATGTGGCCACTGAAATACAATGCTGATCCTTCAAGACTCTATATGCTGTTAGAGCTTCTTCTTATCAGCGGATTGAGGTTTCTCATTGCTGTAGTAGTTCCTCTAGCCAGTGTAGTAGAACCCTCCTTAACTGCCTGTAACAACCCTCCTAACAGCCCTTCTTATGGACTGTGTATAGGGCACCAACATGATACATAAGACTATGGTTTACTGCGGCTAGGGCAGACTTGAGACTGAACCATTTAGGCAGCATATTGTAGCTCTAGAAATCCCCTAGGACTGCGGCCAAATCTTTTCATTTACTGCGGCTAGGGTAAGACTGTAGTCCTCTCGTTAAGACTGCGGCTAGGGCTAGTACACACAACAGTTAGGGCACATGAAAGCCCTCCTCAACCTGTGGCCTAGAACAACGCATAAGGGCTAGATAAGGCAGCGTGTAGATCTGTGTTTAGGTCCTAGGGCATCCATCTAGGGTAGAGACCCTTTTCTAGGCTGCGTTGAGGGCTTACACCACTGCCCTTCTTGACTGCATATTAGACCTATGTTAGGGCTTCTCCATAGGGTAGCGTTAAGGCTTCTTGAGGTTGAGATAAGGGCTGTCCTCCATGACAGTGTAGAGCTTTCCCATCTCCTATGATAGCGTAGAGCCTTCTCCATTAGGGCAGTGTTGACTCTTAGGATCTCTCCTCCCACCAAAACCCAAAGACAAGTGGAGAGGAAGAGATCGCAAGAAGAGTGTGTGTGTACAAATGACTAGCAAGGCACCTCTTTTTATATTAAACGTTAAGCACAAGTGGGGGCAATTTGGTTGCCAGCCGACCTTGATGAATTGTCCCATAACGCAAATAAATTCATATCTTCATGAATACATGTCGGAATCGGATTATCTTTAGATCAATCCTACACCTCTCGATAAGAGGAATCCAAGAAAAGTATCAGCTGCCATGAATAAGTAGACCCACATGGAGTTTGGCCCTAGTTTCCAATTTTAACACTTGTTGACATGAGGGGTAACAATGCTCATTTCCAAGTTTCATGCAACTTATGTAATTAATAATTTACTATTGCTAGTTATATGATTGGATGGTTTATTTTATTCCACTATTAAAGTATCTAGAATTATACTTATTATTGTCGCAAAATCTAGCAAGCCTAGTGCAAAGCCTCACTAGGCAGGTCCAAACCTTTTGCGACAAGAGATCGACTACCACTTTCACCTCAACAACCTTTCTGCAGCTAGTTTGTGGTATTTGAACCACAAGGGAGACTTCCCTATATAGATCACCTAAGGGTATTCAACAAGGGTTCTTGGTGATGGATAAAGTCTAATGACTGGGATAGGGTACTGGCGAAGCCTGGAGGGCTAAGATAATCTTTATCAAAGTACAAGTATCCAGACCCTAGACTACTTAAGCAAATTATAGGGTTGTTATAAGTTAGGGTTTGATTGATTTTAAGGCATGCAATGTCATATAATAGCTAGAGAAAATAATCTTACTATGATTAATCAACAAAGGATTGAGACTATCCATTAGAGATGTAGAGTTTAGGGTTTGGAATGGAGTTTGAATGGCTGAAACATGCGTAAAGCAACAATATAATGATGACATAAGCCCTAGAAACATGATCTTAACATGCAGTAAATGTTAGATTTTGCTTTTTGACAATTATTTAGTGCAATTCCCACTTAGAGGGGCAATTACATATCAAATAAAATTACTTTTTAGCAGTATCTCAAAGAAACTTTAACCGTAATACTAAATATATAGAATTTAAAAAAGAAGAGAGAGAGAAATTAGTAAAATTAGAAGGTTTGATCACCACCACCTAGACTAGTGCCTTGATCTAAATGGGCCATGGAGCCAGCTAAGGCAAATTTAATGAGGACGACCTTGTTGAATAGGGTGAGAGGGCTAAATCCTCTTCCTCTTCTTACAACCCCTAGCGACATCCTTATTAGGAAGATTTTAAATTTAAGAGATGCACAACTCATGGTTCTCTTAAAGGATTCAAGATTTTTTTTTTGCCTGGCATATAGAATCAAGATTTCTAAATACATTTAGCAATTTTAACCATGGCACATGTAGAAATCCTAATTTACTCAATATAACATGCAAAATGTAGAAGATATGCAATGAACCTACAAAGTTTCCACAAGAATCTCTTAAATCAATCCCAAGAAACTAAATTCAAGCAAAAGATCAACCTCTAAGAGCAATTCACACCATAGAAATCACATTGTGGCCAAGTAGAAGAGACAAAGGGCTAGTGTGCACTTCCAAAGAGAGGGAAGTGTGATGAATGAATGATGATGATAAATGAATAAGGCTCCTCTCTATTTATATGAGGCTAGCCAAACTTTATTTCATTAATTTTACAAGAAAAACCCCCTAAATTTACTCAGGCGTTCAATTGGGTCAAAGGTCACATGCCAACCTTGGAATAGCTCAAAAACATAACAAAATGCCAAAAAATAACACACACATGTGAGAGAAAAGAGACTCTACCATGACATCATTATCCAAAATAGACAATAAGGCATCAGGGGACATGAGGCAAGGGTCCAAGAGTTCTCCTTACTCTAAGAAGTCAAAAGTGCTTGTGTACATCTCCAAATGGTGCCTCCTCCACCATGACATCATCGAAGAGAGGCTCTATGTCACCCTTTTCAAGCATGTAGGAGTGACATGGCACCTCTAAGGGCAAACATTGGCATCAAAGAGGGATGTGTTAGCCCTCTCAAGTCATCTCAGTGATAACCATCCTCGTCTAGGTTCTGGAACATCAGACAGGGTCAAGGTAGCCCGGGGGCATCTTTGGTCCATTTGTGTACACCATCAAATGGTCCAATGCTCAAGCCTCTAGGCTTAGCATTTAACCTTCTAGAGGCTCATCAATGGGTGCGACATCATGTGGAATCAACTCAAGTCCTGACACTCATCTCTAGAGGGCAAACACTGGGCCATAAAGTCATGTTTGCTCTCACAATAGGGCAAAGAACCTAGTGGAATTTGTTGAAGAAGAACAAACCATCCCTTAAGGGATCTCTGCTACATATGTGGTACCACATGAACAAAACCTCTCAAAATCAAGTGAGATCAACTTCATTAGGGACATAAAACTATCAAAGCATCACAGTGAACCATATTCTAATGTTAAGGGCACAATAATACTTCACACAAAACTTACCTTCAAATATCTAACTAGATTAGGATTTGTAAACAAGTTACCTCACTTATCTTAGAGATGATTAGTTTAGTAACACTATTAGGTTCTTCCAACCCCCAAGGGGAGTGACCTTTCCTAGGTCAACCCATCAATCCATAGGTGTGTGTGATAATGGTAGTCACGGAGTGGGAGAGGCTTCAAAGAAAGTGCCACAACCATGAGACCACCTAATGGGGGTCCAACATTTTGAGTGTGATGATGTAAGGAGGGTGCAATTGTGGTGGCATGAGGTAGCCTTTTCCTTCGCCTACTTTTTTCAGCCCTTTGGTGTGCCTTTTACTTCAATGATATTTCCTTTATTTGGTGCATAGTTAGGAGTTCAAGCTTGCTTTATGCTTCTCCAATACACCTTTAAGATGATGTAGTTTCTCGCTTATTGGGGTTGAGACATTCAAAACTTCCTTTATTTGAGATGAAGCATCAAATGCTTGAGGAACTGGGTGATGGCTAATGAGGGGGTAGAGCTTATGCTAGGCATTCGCCCATGCTCTAATCTTTGTCCCAACCTTCTTTTGCATTTTGTATTCTCTTTCATTGTGACTTTATATGCTTTTAACTTTCTTTTGCTTGCATCAACCTTTGGGGCCAAGTTTTCGGTCCCTAACTCAAGGATGCGGATATAGGGCGCCAATCCCAATGACCAATGACTACCAACCTGAAGAACGAAGCTGAATAATTGGGAAATATGGAAAGTGGTAAGTATGGATTACCTTGGACACACTATATCAATTAGTGCCTCCCCAGTAGTGCCCTTCCTAAACCCTAAGGCCTCAGAGGAGGTCCCACTAGACTAGAGTCAAAGACTAACCTCCCAAGTGAAGTGCGGGAACAAGGATACAATCAAGATTGGTCAATCATTCAGTTTGCCTTATGATCCATATCAATATTCCCCTAACATTAAATGGAAGCGCATGATTGCAAGAATGGTTAGAGTACCTGTTGAGAGATACCCAGCTCCCTTCAAGAAGAATGCTAGATGGGAGAGTGATTTGACTAGAGCAATGGGTGGAGAATTCTGGCATAGTGTTATGTGCTGACCATCATGGGGCTGCGGACTGGCTTGCTGTCAAATGAGAAGAATTTTTTTCTCATGTGTTACCCACTTTTGGTGGATAACACATACAACCCACTTTTGGTGGATAACACATACCAAAACCTCTATTTGTTGTATTTTGAACAATGTTGCAAAAATCTTTGATTTCTCTCTTTTTTGCAAATTTTCCAAGTTTTCAGGTCACCAAGTCTTCAAAGTTTTCCAAGCTTTTGAGGTCTGAGTTTATGCTTGAGCTTTGATGATTGTTTTCATGTTTCCCCTATTTTTCCAGTTTTTGACTTGATGATCCTGGATCATTTGAAGCATAAGCGACTACGACTGTCATTTACAATGCATTGAATAGTTTCCATTAAGGATGTATTTTGGTTACAACCTTCATTAACTCACTTGTTTGAGGTTAGATAATCAACATGTTGATTTAGGAGAGGATATTATAGGACTGTATTTTATTTTAAGATGTAGCTTCTCCTTTGTTCCTTTGGCATTCTAATTTATTTGAATACATTATTTGATCTATAGTTTGTATTGAAGATTCCTCCAATGTTTTAAAAATTTAATGCAGATTGGAGCTAACTTTAATTGCAACTTAACTTGAAGAAGTTTCTTTAATAGACATCTTAAATAGTTCAAAGTATTTGTAAGAGAATTAGTTTGTGCAATATGAACAGTTATTCTCTTGGATGTGCAGAAACTTCATTGGAATGAGCACAAAGAAGAATGTAAGCGAATGGAAGAACAAATGAAATGCATAAGCATCTTGCATGATTTCCCGTTTAGATTCACTGGAGAAAGTATAGAGAAGGTGACCCATTATTTTGTGCTCTTCCTCCATATTTATTTTGCACTTTGAAATATTTATCATGCAAAGTGCTTGACTGTTGTTTATAGATTTGACAATCTTTGTTTTGAAATATGTATTTCATTAATTTATCTTTGTAATAAGTGTTGTGGATAGATCACACCTTAGAAGAATTACTAGTCACGTAGCATAGCACAAAAACACACATTGGGCCTAAAAAAGTGTCAGAACAACTATTGTGCACAGATCAAAGTGTGTGGGACAGATCTCTAATAAATTGATTATTTTCCAATTTTTTTCTGATTTTTAGCCATTGCAGTTTTTTATTTTTATTTTGTGAAAGGTTCCTTCAATTTTTGTGTTTTGTTGAGATTTTATGGCTAATCTATGTTACTGGTCAATCTGCCATCATGAAAGTGTAAAAATCCAAAACACCCAGATGATAGACTGGAGTAACTAGGAGGTCAGCCACTGTCACCTCACCAAATCTTCTCTGTTCTTTAGGCCAGCTCTCCTCTTGGTCAAGGGAGGCTTCCCTAAGTAGGAATGCTGACAACTAAATCTATGAGGTGTAAGGTGATGTGAAAAGTAACTTCCAGCAAAACAGGTTCAAAAAATTGCAGAAAAAGGTGTATTGGAGGAATGGAAATTAGTGCCTAATCCATTAGGTGAATTGTCCCATAACAATGTTCAAATGGGAGGCTGTCCTAAAGATGGTAAAGGGGCACAAGAGTTGAAAAATACAAGTGGAAAGTGCTCTTTCTCCTTGCTGCCCTATATTGCAGAAATATACATCCAACACTCAAGGTAATTACAACTATCACGAACAATGTCAAAGTGCATTCATCCAAAACTAGAGAAAGAAATGCAAGCATGAGCCCTATTCCTTGACCACCCACTTGGCCACATCAATCAAACCAAGCCACACCTCATCCTTGGGCATGGCACATATATCCCAAGGCACCATAGGAAGGTCCCGCTCCCCACATTATTTGGATTGTTGATACAATTTTGGCATTTGCTCCAACTATTGAAAATGTGCTTGTTGGGAAACCAACATGACAAATAATAGATGGGAGAAGCTTGAAGGATCCTTCCCACGACAGTGAATTTCCCAACAAACGAGAGGTCCTTATTTTTTCAGAAGAGCAGCTTACTCTGCAAATGCTGTAGACACCAATCCCATATTGAAACTAGAGAAATTCCCACTTCAAAGGGAATGTTGAGATATTGCACAATAACACCTAGGTGAGCAAAATTCCAAGTTGGGGGATCAGATCAGGGGGCTTATGCAAACAAACCAACTGATAGTTTTATCAACTCACTACCGCTCCTAAGGCCTCACAAAAATAGTGAAAAGATCCTCGGTTCCATCAGTTGATCCTTGATATGCCAACACAAAAAGAGAGAATCATTTGCAAAATGGTTGCTAACCATCTTTGAACCGTTTAAGAGAGAAAAACCCCATATGCTAGCCTGAAACTTCCAAGGAATAGCCTAAAACATTTGTCAGCAAATAAAGATAAGGAGAAAAGGCCACCTTGCTGAACAGATTGATACATCAAAATACATGGGACAAGGAGTTGTTTTTGAGACAAAAGTTGAGGCACTAAAAAAAGTGTGTCCTTGATATTGACACATCGTGGGCCAAATCCTAGAAGACCAATCATTTTGATCAATGATAAAGTATCAGTCAATGTGACCATAGGCCTTGTCAAAGCTAATCTTCAAAAATAGCACTTGCTGGTCAAATTCCTTAGTCCATTCCATGGCCCACCATGTTGAGATCACTGTATCAAAGATAAACTGCCTCAGCACAAAACCTGTCTATTCCCTCCAAACAATCTTGTTAGCAACATTATGCACTCAAAGAGCTATTGCCTTGGCTAGGATCTTATAGGTCACTTACGACAATGTGATAGGTCTCCACCCCCTTATGGAGTCTCTTGAAGAATTTTTGGAAATCAACTTAAACAACCTATCAAAGGAGAAGGCCTTAGATGCCAAGTAGCAAAAAATATTCCCTATTGAATCCCACATTGCCTTCCCATCCATGCTCGGGGACCTCCCATTTTGTCACAGGGGCTTCACTCAATGAAGCTCTGACATATCTCGTGCGTTCGTGGCATATTAAACAATACCCTTAATTTGATTACATATTGGAAGATACCTCTAAAAATCACATTATTTAACCCCCTATCAATACAAACCCAATACGCCTTCCCAATTTAAAAAACACTCATTTTCACTAAATATTGTAGATATTCATTTTTTCATTAACATTTTTTATACTTCTTTATATTTTTTCATCAACTTTGAGCTCCTTTTTTTAAACTTGCCAATATAAAAACCCTTTACTCCTTATATGTTAATTTGGGGTAGCATCGGATGTGCTCTAGCCACAAAAATTGGTGGAGAGGCTAAAGCACATGAGATCTCCAAGACCCAGAAATGGTTTGGGCAGAATCTAACCAGTTTGGAAGATATTAAAATAATTAATATTTTTAATGGAGTCCTTAAGTCTAAACTTAGGGAAAATAAAATATTAATGTGAATTAATATAAAACTGAGTTAGAATGGTCCAAAAGTCATGGATCAAGCCAAATCTAATCTTAGCCGTTGATTAGGGACTTAATCTCGGCCGTTGATGGACCAACGAGAAAAGTATAAGAAGAGGCTTGAGGGTCAGTTGGAGAACACACTGAGGGAGACCAGTCAGTTCAATTTCTAGAGCGGGGTTAGTTGAGAAATTTGAACTAGTGGTCTGGAGAGCAGCAAGAGGCAGCAAGTACGGAGCAGAGAGTTAGGATTAGCAACAGAAGACTAGCGCAGAGGCAGGAGAGGCAAAAGCAGGGGATTTCAGGCAGATGCTGAGGCAGCAGGAGACTGTGCAGTCACTAGAGGGCCTGCGTGGGTGACGCAGAGAGGCCCGGGGCTGATGTAGATAAGTTGGGGCTGACGTAGATAAGTTGGGGCTGACGCAAAGTGTTTGGGAGCTACGCAGAGGTCAGCCAGGCTGACGCTGGGACTGGGAGAAGTGCTGGAGAATTTTTCTTTCTGTTGGGTGAGCCAGTTTAGCATCCGGTTGTACTGAAGAATCGCTGAATAATAAAATCCTCCCTTGCCGCATTGGTTTTCCCACATTGGGTTTTTCCGAGCACTGTTGTCCAAAATATTTATGTTGATGTGTTGATTCTTGTGCATGTGTTTGTTTTTGTATTATGATGTGATATCTGCAACATAATTTATTTTAATGTTTATTGAAGGAATTTCATAAATAACTTATTGAAAATAAGTAGGCAAAGTAAATCAGATGTTGCAGCGATAGAATTTTCACATGGTATCAGAGCGAGTAATTAGAGACAGGAAGGGAAAATTAGTTATGGATCGAGACCATGATGCAGAGGCATCCACGTCAGGGGGCTCACACAGATTTTCACAAAATTGCACAAGAGATTTCGATTTTTCCATGTTGGCTTCCAGGATGGAAGAAGAAGTGGCTTGTATGACTAGTTCTGCATCATCAAAAGTATGGTATATAGACAGTGGAGCCTCTTGGCATATGACAAGAATCAGGGAATGTTTCTCAGAGTATTGAGAAGAGAAGATGAACTTTCAGATCACCATGGGGAACAAGGCAAAGTGTACTCCAGTAGGGAAGGGTACCATCGTTTTTCAAACAGAATCGGGAGAACGATTCCGCGCTACAAATGTGCTGCATGTACCAGGATTGGGGATGAACTTACTTTCCGTGTCGAAACTTCAAGGTAAGGGCTATGACATCTACTTCATCAAGGAGAAGGTATACGTCAAACACCCGAGTTGGAAAAAGAAAGTGCAGATCGGGATCAAAAGTAATAGGTTGTACAAATTACAACTAGAATCACTAATGGCACTAATAGGTAGTCATGGAGACAAGGACTTGAACGAACTATGGCACAGAAGAATGGGACATTTGCACCATGGGGCTCTGAGAATTCTCAGGAGCACTGTAACAGGAGTTTCAGATCTTAGTACAGAACAAAATGATGTATGCAGAGGATGTGCTCTAGGAAAGTATGCCAAGGCAACATTTCCTAGGAGTAAACACAGGGCCAAGAGTGTACTAGGATTGATACACTCAGATATTTGCGGACCTATGTCCACCAAAGCTCTTAGTGGTGCCGAGTATTTCCTTACCTTCATTGATGACCACTCAAGGAAAACTTGGATTTATTTTCTGAAAACCAAGGACGAGGTTTTTTGTTGATTCAAAGAGTTCAAGGCTCTGGTGGAGAATCTGGCTGGGAAGAAAATAAAAGTTTTGCGCTCAGATGATGGAGGAGAGTATGTTGATAAGGACTTCGTTGATTTTTGTGCTAAGGAGGGCATTGGAAGAGAGTGGACAGCTCCGTACAATCCGGAGCAGAATGGAGTAGCAGAAAGGAAGAACAGGACTATTGTGGAAGCAGCTAGGGCCATGATGTATGATCAGGATATGCCCAAATTCCTGTGGGCAGAAGCATGCAACACAACAGTCTATGTTCAGAATAAGACTCCTCATCGGGCGTTAGGCAAGGTTACTCCAGAGAAAGTTTTCATAGGGAAGACACCTGAAGTCAATCATTTCAGGATATTTAGGAGTTTAGCATATTGCCGCATACCCGAGGAAAAGAGGAAAAAGCTTGATCAAACCGCGGAAAAGGGATATCTAGTGGGATATAGCGAGAACGCTAAGGCATACAGAATCTATCTTCCAGGGAGTAGGAAGGTAGTGGTTCGATGAGATGTAAAGTTCATGGAGGACAAGGCTTTCAGAAAATCCCTTGAGATGCCTTCCAAGGAGCAGTGAAAAGAAGAGCCGTTGGCTAAACCTCTTCAACCAACAAAAGTAAAGAAATCTTCCTCGGATTAGGAAGATTCACAGGACGAGGAGGAGCTAACAGAGGCACCTGCTGGCAGAGGAAGAACTAGCAGGGAACTTCATCAGATTCTGTGAGATGCAGAGGACTTCATCAGTGCGCCAAGAAACAATAAGAGGGAGCGAAAACAACCAGATAGATATCAGGCATTAGTAGCTCAGGATGGGGAGCCTGCTAGTTTTCAGGAGGCAGCTCAACATTAGGTTTGGCTAGATGCGATGGTAGAGGAGTACAACTCTATAATGGTGAACAATGTCTGGGAGGTAGTGCGAAGGCCTCAAGACAGATCAGTAGTAGGTTTGAAATGGATCTACAAGATCAAATACGCTGCAGACGACAATGTTGAGAAATACAAGGTCAGGTTTGTGGCTAAGGGGTATGCTCAAAAGGAAGGAATTGACTACGAGGAGACCTTCGCCCTGGTAGCCAGGTATAAATCTATTAGGACTATGATATCTCTTGCAGCTCAGATGGGGTGGGAGATTCATCAGATGGATGTCAAAACGACTTTTCTGAACGGGGTAATAGAAGAAGAAGTATACATTGAACAACCAAAGGGCTTTGAGACACATGAGAAGAAGTCTCATGTATGTAGATTGAAGAAAGCCTTGTATGGGTTGAAATAGGCACCTAGAGCATGGTATGATGATGATCGAATTGATGGCTACTTGCAGAAGATGGGATTTGTCAAGAGTGACGCAGATCCAAATCTCTACTATCTGGTTATAGAGAATGAGCCGCGTATCTTAGTATTGTAGGTGGATGATCTCTTTCTGACATGATCATCTAGGCTCATGTTGAAATTTCTAAGTCTATCCATTAGAAATTCTTCCTGTACTATCTGATTTATTTCTTCCTACTTGTTCAGTTACTTAACAAGTTATTTACCATGTAAATACTGAAAATAAATACAAGTACAATATCAACACATACATATCATCAACTGAATGAAAAACAAGCACAAGTGACACCGTTGTTTTTGGACTAATATCCCCAGAAAAGCCCAATATGGGAAAATCGGTGCAGCTATCAGAGGGTTTTATTATTAAGCAGTTTTAGAATACAATCTGGGTACCAGAAATGGCTCACCCAACAGAGAATGCCCTCGGCAGTAGTACCTCTCAGTCGGAGACAAATATTTTGGCTAAATCACCGGAGGAACGATCCCACAACAACCTTGCAGCACTTCTGCTGCTATCTATCACCCTAATAGGGACTGTGTCACCCTATCTAGCTCTCTAGCTCCAATCTGCCCCACGAGATCTCCTAGCGTCAGCCTCTAGGGTCTGCGTTAGCCTCTCTGGCCCAGTGTCAGCCCAACGTCAGCCTCTTGGGGCTCTACGTCAGCCTCTGGAGCCTCTGCGTCTCCCATGCTGGCCCTTCTCAGGATTTGCGCAGCGCCTGGCTGCCTCTGCGTGGCCTCTGGCTGCTTCTGCGTGGCCTCTAGCTGGCTCTGCATCAATCCTCTCCCAGCTTCTGCGCTGATGCTCCCGGTACTATCTCTGCCTCTCTGCTACTATATTCACTGCCCCTCAGCTGCAACGCTGATCACTCCTTCGATATCCTCAACAAGCCCTGCCCCAGAAAATTGAATTCTTGATCAAATCGGTGTGTTCTCCAACTGACGCTCAAGCCTCCTCTTATACTTTTCTCGTTGGTCCATCAACGACCGAGATTAAACCTCTAATCAATGACTAAGATTAGATTTGGCTTGATCCATGACTTTTGGACCATTTTAACTTAGTTTTATATTAATTCACATTAATATTTTATTTTTCCTAAGTTTAGACTCAGGAACTCCATTAAAAATATTAATTATTTTAATATCTCCCAAACTAGTTAGATTCTGCCCAAACCATTACTGGGTCTTGGAGATGTCATGTGCTTTAGCCTCTCCACCAATTTTTGTGGCTAGAGCACATCCGATGCTACCCCAAATCAACAGCTCATTGGGCACTACAAGAATAATCTAACCACAGAATTCGATATGAAGGATTTGGGACTAATGCATTAATTCCTAGGGTTGGAAGTTTGGCAGCAGAAGGGAGAGATCCTCCTTGGGCAAGGGAGGTATGCTACAAAAATCCTAAAAAGATTCAGGATGGAGGACTGTAGATCCATGGCTACTCCAATGATCACCAACTGGAAGAAGATAGATGCATCAGAAGACAAGGATGTTGATCCCATCCTATACAGGTAGCTCATAGGGTCCCTGATGTATCTAGTCAATACGAGGCCAGACATTTGCTACACTGTCAACACCCTCAGTCAGTTCATGGTGGAACCGAAGAGAGCGCACTGGGCAACAACTAAACGCGTTCTTAGGTATTTACAGGGAATAGTCGATTATGGACTCTTGTACACCAGGGTTAAGGATATCAGATTGAGTGGATTTACTGATGTAGATTGGGCAGGAAGTTCAATGGATCAGAAAAGTACCTCTGGGTATTGTTTCAACATTGGACCGGGAATGACTTCCTGGTGCAGTAGGAAATAGAAGTCCGCGGCTCTGAGCTCATCTGAGGCAGAATATATGGCGGTGAGCACAACTTCGTGTGAGGCCATATGGCTTAGAAAACTGCTTGTGAACCTATTTAGAAGGAAAATGGAGGCGACCAGGATCATCTGTGATAATCAGATTTGCATCAACCTCTCTGAGAATCCAGTGTTTCATGATTGGTCAAAGCATATTGATATTCGGTGTCACTTTGTCAGAGATTGTGTCCAACGAGGAGCTGTACAGTTGAGCTACACTCCTATGAACAGGTGGCAAACATCCTCACCAAGGCCATTGGAAGGAAAAAGTTTGATTACTTCAGGGAAAAGATGGGGATGATAAAGAACCCATTTCAGTAGCAGAAATGGGGGAGATAGCAACATAGATGCAGAAGGAGTTGTAATGCGGATGCAGTGTTGGGAGAAAAGGACTAGAAACAACACAAATGCAGAGGGAGCTGCGGTACAGATGCAGGAGTGGCAGTAGCAGAACCATCGGCAGCATTACAGGATGCAACAGTGCAGAGGATGTTGGGCAGGGAGGCCTAGCATCAGCACAGGGATCGATGCCGGATGATTGGGGTGATACTCAGTAAGGACTCAGGAGTATTACTAGAGCACAATCCTCGCTAAGAGGGAGTGTTGATTTGGGGTAGCATCGGATGTGCTTTAGCAATGAAAATTGTTGGAGAGGCTAAAGCACATGCGATCTCCAAGACCCAGAAATGGTTTGGGCAGAATCTAACCAGTTTGGAAGATATTAAAATAATTAATATTTTTAATGGAGTCCCTAAGTCTAAACTTAGGGAAAATAAAATATTAATGTGAATTAATATAAAACTGAGTTAGAATGGTCCAAAAATCATGGATCAAGTCAGATCTAATCTTAGCCGTTGATTAGGGACTTAATCTCGACCGTTGATGGACCAACGAGAAAAGTATAAGAAGAGGCTTGAGGGTCAGTTGGATAACACAATGAGGGAGACCAGTCGGTTCGATTTCTGGAGCGGGGTTAGCTGAGAAATTTGAACTAGTGGTTTGGAGAGCAGCAAGAGGCAGCAAGTATGGAGTAGAGAGTCAGGATCAGCAACAGAAGACTAGTGCAGAGGTAGGAGAGGCAGACGCAGGGCCTTTCAGGCAGACGCTGAGGCAGCAGGAGACTGCGTAGTCACTAGAGGGCCTGCGTGGGTGACGCAGAGAGGCCCAGGGCTGACGTAGACAAGCAGGGGCTGACGCAGAGTGTCTGGGAGCTACGCAGAGGTCAGCCAGGTTGACACTAGGACTGGGAGAAGTGCTGGAGAATTTTTCTCTCTGTTGGGTAAGCTAGTTTGGCACCCGATTGTACTGAAGAATTGCTGAATAATAAAATCCTCCCTTGTTGCACCGGTTTTCCCACATTGGGTTTTTCCGGGATTGTTGTCCAAAATATCTCTGTCGATGTATTGATTCTTGTGCATGTGTTTGTTTCTGTATTATGGTGTGATATCTGCAACAAAATTTATTTTAATGTTTATTGAAGGAATTTCATAAATAACTTATTGAAAATAAGTAGGCAAAATAAATCAGATGTTGCAGTGATAGAATTTTCACATTATATATCCCCCAACATATTGTCATTTTTTCCTCAATATATATCTTCCAATATGAATGCACGTGGTATGGTATTGCTCCCCCAGTAAAGCCCCCATGCATTTTGCATCAAGCAAAGGGCAACAAAGAGCAGTGAAGAACTCTTCCTTTGAAAAGTGATTGTCTAACCTACCTTGGTCACTAACAAACACCTAATGAGGAATCACCTTGTTGTAAAGATTTCTATCAGCCATAACTAAGCCTATCAAAGCATAGGGTGGAAAGTTATTTTGAAAATGTAAACCAATTATAGCTTTGATCTGAAATGGGTCCTCCTCAATGTTAAATTTCCTTGAACCTAACAACCTGGTTGAGATTTTCAGAAGATCAGTTTCTACTGTGTACTAGTGTAGAGAAATCAACATAATGAAGGCTCAAATGCATTGGCAGGAGCTAAAAGATGATAGACAGAGGCACTGTTGAGCTACACAAAAAATCTCAAAAGTAATATAGTGAAAATGGTAGAAATAAACAAGATCATTAAGAGACAGCCATGCACAATAGAGGCAACAAATTTTCCTCGGGAAACCCAAACTTGGGAGAAAACCCAACAACTCTTCTTCTAGGAGAAATTCTTCTCTAGCAAGGTTTACAATAAGATATCTAGAAATCTGTGCCAAAAACCAAGTCCAAACTTTAGCCATTTCATGCTTTTTCATGAGTGTCTTCTATAGAAGAGAGATGATCATTGTTGTGTGTTCAAATGAAGTGTCACAACATGTATATATATACAAGTCAAATGGGTAGAATTACCCCAAAGGACACACTCTTTCATGGTGGGGTCGACTTGTCCCTTTTTGAGCCTACATGAAACCCCAATAAAATTTATTTTATTTCAATTTCCATAATTTTTCTAAGCCGACTTGGGAGGCCTCTTGGCATGCGGGAATACCTCCTGATGCTACACAAAAAATCAACATGTTCTCCCCCATCCTCTCTTGAATTTTGATTGTCTTACAAATGATAGCCTCCCACCAAAGAAGCCAACCTCTATCACCAATAGGAGAGGGGATGAGATACCACACACTATGGACAAAGGCACGGAAATCATTTGAATTTAAGTTTGAGGCATTAAGCTTAAACAGTGAAGAAGGTGTTGAATCCACCTCATGTCTTGCTGAGATAGCAGTCTGAATGGGTAGGTGATCTGCTCCCATAACATTTATCAATGCATCAATGGGACATTGTCACCTGAAAAAGAGGTGCCATTTGCAGGTCCATACAATAAATCCATCCTCACCTAGAATTTGTCCTTTCCCTATTTGAAGTTGGACCAAGTGAGCCAAGCCCCATAATCCAATCCTTTTCTCTTCCAGACAGGATTGCACCAAATTGTTGACTTATACCATACCCAAGCCTACTTCTTTGCACCACTAACCATGGTACTAGTGCCACCACCTCAATCACCTTGCCACTCAACCAGGTTAAGGTCACCACCAACAGTGCAATCTTCATTTGGCAATGAAGAAGCCTTTCATTCCCAAAGATGACTCCTCTCCACATTGAGATTTAATGCATATGTCAACAGTACCCTGGTAGCTGGTCCTGAGCCAAAGGGTATTCTAGACATTGATTTTCTAGGTCACAGCCATGACCAACAACAAAACCTTGCAAAGGAAAAGAGAAAGGCCCCGTGGTCTTGAAAAGATTCCAACAATGGTCATCTGATTGGGAAGCTTAAATCCTGCAAATTTTACTTCCTACAAAAAAGACTATACCTGGTGACTGGTCAAGTCCTCTGTAACACTCCACTAACAAACTGTGGAAATATCTACATTTTAATAGTCTAACGTAAAACAGAATTTTCACCTCTTTAACTAGAGGTTTCCTAGATTTTAACACTGAATTTTCAGGTTTAGGGACAGTATGAAATATAGAACGAAACTACAGTGCAAAGTAAACGATATTTCAATCTTTATCTTCCCAACTTTCTAGGCAATCCAAGGAGAAACTATGCTAAAGATTTTTGATAAGTTTGAACCCTCTAGGGCATTCTTATTGTGCATAAACCATATCTGGAAACCTTCTTTCACAACAGTAATAACAGCAGTGAAACAACCCTTAGCATATTCAATTATGCTGTTAAATCATTTAAAGTGATTGCCCTTTACTGGTATCAAATTAGCAGTACATATAGAGTTCCAAATTACAAATCATGAAGAACATAGTTAGCTGAAAATTAAGTCCGCAATTCACACAAGTATTGGATAGCTGAAAACTTCATTAATATGCATAAGATGAAGTTCCTCCAAGGTGGGTGCCCAGGAGCGGGCATTCCCACCCACCTTGATATGATGTCAGCTCACATGAGAGGGGGCTGCGACTCCACTATACTTGCCGCATTGCATGCACTCCTGTCACTTCATCAATCATGGCACGAAGCCGACACAAGGTTAAATGTCATTTGAATATTGCAGGCCGCACAGGGAGGTATAGGAGGAACCAGCGAGAGAATTCTATTAGATTGGCAAAGCTGCAGAAAAAAATTGATAGTGTATACCACAAGTTGACCATTCTAGCTAGAAGGTCAGCCAACATCTCCTTCTCCTTCGATGAGGGTAGTGACCAGTCATCACTGATGGCTGGAGATTCTGCCCAATAGTTGTTATGACTCACTGATTTTTTGCTTGCAGCCTAAGTTGCACGAAACGGGGAAATGGGTACGAATTTCTAAAACGGGCACGGGTACGAAACGTGACCCCCCCAAATTTTGGAAACAGGGAAACACGATATATATATATAAAATTAAATTTACATCACATTTACTCATGAATGATCACATAATGAAAATAACAATATCGGAATATCCAAAATCAACCTTTATTATATATCCAAATCTCGAAATCAACCTTTATTATATATATGAAGCTGCAAGTACAATAAAGACTGAGGCTGCAAGAACTATCAAGACAAAAGACAACTGCTGTCTTCCTCCTTTCTCCTTTGCTAAAATTGTCCATTTCCAAGAGAAACAACTTGCTCAATTGTATGATGAGGGAATGAGGTGAGAGTCTTTTTATAACTTGAGAGAGGCATGTAGAAGCATCCATAAGATATTTTATTCGCCCAATAAAAAATTAGAACTGAAAAAAAAGAAAAAAAGAAAAATTGCAATATGAAGTGGAAACTTCGTCGTACGGCTTGAAAACTCGTTTCTGGCCATACTGGCCACGTTTCCCCAAGTCGGAAACTTGTTTCCAGGTCGTATGTTACGCGTTTCCACGTTTTCGTTTCGTTTCCTAGTTGAAACGGACCTGGGGGCAATGTTCCCTGCAACATAGCTTGCAGTGCTTTTATGTTGATGTATGTCAAGTTTTGGCACAACCAACCTATTTTGTAATGTTCTTTCCAAATTGATGGCTTATGGAGGATGAAATAGCTTATTCGACCCTGTAGGCTATAGTCTTGTTAAAGGGGTAAAAATCCAATTTTTCCTATGTTGGGGTAACATTGGGCAAAAATTGAGTCGGCTGGGGCAAAATTAGGCGTTGCACACACAACCCATTACATTGTTGGAGCCCATGGAAAATATATAAATAGAAGATGGTTGAGATCAAATGAGGCGTCATCAATTGTGGATCAAATCATCTGATTTCTTGAGCTAGAGCTTTGAGGGTTTTAAGACCCCATCTTTCTACTAATTTTGGTGGTGAAAGGTTCCACCCTAGTTAGTTTTATTTTTCTTTTCTTCTATTTGTTCTAGCATAGGGAGAACTAATAATCTAAGAACAATAAAGCATTTCAAGGAAAATTTGTAGGCTGGATGAATTCTTCAAGGCTAACTTTTGGATAGATTGCACTACTGGTGGCCAAAGCCATGTGGAAACTCGATTGAAGCAAACTGCAAACTTTGAAATTGAGAAGAGCGAAGAAACCTTGAGAAAGACAGACATCCTGTGGAGAAAATTAGAGTGCTTGACAATTACATTTCTTGAGGCTGCATTCTTGTAAATCCAGACTTCTCTTAGTAGGCCGAAACCCCCCTATAGGAGCTGAGCTCATCTAGAGTCTAAGGCATTGAAGGTTTATATCTGAGGTAGGGTCTGAGATATTTAAATTTGGCAATCTGAATTTATTCCAAGATTGAGCTAGACTTTTATCTGCTACTTCTATGTCACATACAAAAGAAGCCAACTCCACATATCTGAAGTTTGGGAATAAAGTGCGAGTCATGTAACAAATAGAAGGATTTTTGAGGAAGTGTGTGGGTCCTGATTTGCAACAGACCCAAGATTGTTGTAGCGGTCAAGGGAAGGAATAGGAAGCATGAACCTGAGGCAATTAGGGTATTTGAATTTTGTGTTGTATCTGTCTGCATAAACCAGTGTTGTTAAAAGCGCGATTAAATCGCGCTTTTTTCAAAAAAGCGCTCTTTTTTCCCTAAGCTGATTTAATCGCGCTTTTTATGGGAAAAAGCGCCTAAATTTTTTTTTGGCGCTTTTTGAAAAAAGTGCGCTTTTTTGAAAAAAGCGTGCTTTTTTCGAAAAAAGCCCGCTTTTTTCGTAAAAAAGCTCGGGGGTCCCTGGCAGCGCGATTTATAATGAAAATTGAAAAAAAATGAAAAAAAATGAATATTTTTGTACCAAACGCTTTTTTCCCGCTTTTTTACGCTTTTTTCCCGCTTTTTCCGATTTTTTCCGCTTCATTCCCGGCGCCGATTTAATCCCGCTTGCGCTTTTAACAACATTGGCATAAACATCAGATCTCTGTTGTATCATTGATTTACGTCTTTTGCATTGGTTGATGGAATTATTGGATTGCACCGTTGGGATTATTTCATATGAAAGTTAGTGTTGTTTATTGGGAACTCTATTGTATGTGTTGAATTAAATTGTTTGTACAAAAAAGAATTTTGAAACCCTAGTTATTAAAGGAAAAACTAGGCCAAAAATTTCCTTACAATATTACATATTTTTATAAGTTACTATTTACAGGATGCCCTAGTCAGACAAGGTCTTAGCAACATTAAGACTTTGAACTTTTGTTATTGGTTTGGTTTCCCTATGGGCAAACTAGTAGCAATTTTTTTTTGGTCTATCTAATTCTCATTTGACGTAATGCAAAATGCCGCACTTAAAAAAACATGCATAAGATGAATTTGTTCTACATACGTTAGCCGTATCATAATATAGTACAATCCATTAGATCTCCAAAACCCTAGCTAGGGAGAATAAAGAAAAACCCTAGTTCAACCAAGGAGTTCCAACATTCGTGAATCACTCCAACAAATAGGCCAAAGGTTTCATCTCAAAACCCTAATTCCAAACCTCCAATGGATGAAACTTAACCCTAGAGTTCAAGTTGCTCAAAGAAGATCATAAAACCTTAGTGGCTGCAAGAGAGAGAGAGAGGGGGGAAGAGAGAGAATAAGTACTAAATGGGGATCTAGGAGAGAGAAGATTGCTAGCGCAATCGACCTCTTAGTCACATCTCTACTCACGAGAGTGAAATAAGAGTGAACACAATGATATGAACAAATAGATCATCATCTCCCATGTCTTTTTCACAAGAGTAAACCCTAGTCATAAGAGCCATCTCCAAGAGTGACATCCTCCTTCCATGTATGACTTCTCCCAAGATTTCCACATGAACCCTAATGAATGACTCTAAGAAGACAATTTTAAAGAGGAGTATGATAATGATGAATGAAAAGACTCTCTCCTTCCTCTATATATATGGGAGGTAAAGGAGGCCAACAATTGAATGTGTGCCCAAGCACCCAATTGAGGTCAAGTAACCGCTAAGAAAGATGTCTCCTATGTGCAAATCCATCATGGACCATCTCTGATGCTCCAATCCCTCTTGGACCATTTGGGGGCTAAACATACACCCTATACACCAAATCTTGTGAATCACCCCCAAACATGGTGTAAACACTTTATGATTTACCCAAAATCTAACACAAACTCCTTAACGACTTGGAACATCATCCCTCTCTTGTTCCAAGATGGAGGAGACATCTTCATTCATGGAAGAGGTTTGCTGCGGTCGCCATCACTACTTTTAACAAAGAAGAGTCCTTATAGGCAAAAGGACCACAACTTCCTTGAGGGACTTCATACACAGAGTAGGTGTAACACCCCAACCTTTAATCCTCGACAGATATTGTAATTGTATTTAATTATGTTAATGATGCCTGTATGGGCATGAAAATATAAAAGGGTTAAAAGACATGAAACAAATGTAATTATATTTTAATAACAATTGATTGAAGAGGAAGAGCCTTAATATGGACCATGAGAAGTCATGAGAGGAGGGAAACCTGTTAATCAAGGTTGTCATTCATGTCAATATGGTATTGGCCAAGATGGCAAATATTCTTGAGATGTCTCCTATGTGCAAATCCATCATTGACCATCTCCGATGCTCCAATCCCTCTTGGACCATTTGGGGGCTAAACATACACCCTATACACCAAATCTTGTGAATCACCCCTAAACATGGTGTAAACACTTTATGATTTACCCAAAATCTAACACAAACTCCTTAACGACTTGGAACATCATCCCTCTCATGTTCCAAATGGAGGAGACAACTTCATTCATGGAAGAGGTTCGTTGCGGTCGCCATCACTACTTTGAACAAAGAAGAGTCCTTATAGGCAAAAGGACCACAACTTCCTTGAGGGACTTCATACACAGAGTAGGTGTAACACCCCAACCTTTAATCCCCGACAGATATTGTAATTGTATTTAATTATGTTAATGATGCCTGTATGGGCATGAAAATATAAAAGGGTTAGAAGACATGAAACAAATGTAATTATATTTTAATAACAATTGATTGAAGAGGAAGAGCCTTAATATGGACCATGAGAAGTCATGAGAGGAGGGAAGCCTGTTAATCAAGGTTGTCATTCATGTCAATATGGTATTGGCCGAGATGGCAAATATTCTTGAGATGCGTGGTTCCAGGTGATGATGTCATGAGTCTTGTTTGACAAGGATGCCATCAATTAATATGTGAAGCCACTAATGAAGAAGTCTTAAGAAGTGCCAAATGCCAAATGCCAATCATGTGCCTTATTTGATGATCTAGACCTTAACCCTTGATGACATATGGAGGACTACACTTGATGAATGACCACACTTGATGAGGTCTTGATAACATGGTTGGAAGACTAGATGATGACGTGGAAGATCTCATTTGATGGTTGGAAGACTACCTTGGAACTTTCCTAATGATGTTGCCTATGACATATCACTGCACCATTATATGATGACACGGGATGATACACTCATTGCTGGATACTATCATGATGACATGGATGTCCTACATGATCTTATGATGATGAAGAAGCCAAACAATGGAGAAGCCATACTGTCCCAAACTTTTTATGCATAAAATTTAAGGACAATCACAAAGAAAAAATATTTTTGCCACCTTAGAGGCATCTTTTCTCAATGGGACCTAGACCATCTTAAAGAGGATTTTTTCCTCTTTCTAATGAGCCCTTACTTGCCCCGAAACTCCCAGTGGTTGCTGAGAAAATGAATTTTTAAGTTGAGAAATATATATTTTAATGCAAGCCGACATGAGCCGACTCATGCAACTTGGCCTCTCATTCAAGTGACGTGTCTCCTCACCTTAACACAAAACCAGTATAAATATAAGTCTGTCTCCTCATTCTAGCCATCAGATTTCAGTGATCTTTTCTGAGATTGAGCACAGAATTTGGACAAGAATTACAGGAGCAAATAAGAGGTCGAGGAGGACATTGAAGTTTACTGTTTGGGCAACTTTTTAAGGAAGTCGTGGTTGAAGTTGTCGTAGTTGCCGTGGTCGCAACTGCCGTAGTTGCCGTGGTTGAAGCTATCGTGGTCGAAGTTGCCTTAGTTGCCGTGGTCAAAGCTGTCGCCACTGCCGTAGTTGAAGTTGCCGTGGTTGAACCTATCGTGGTCAAAGTTGCCGTAGTTGTCGTGGTCGAAGTTGTCGTAGTTGCCGTGGTCGAAGTTGTTGTAGTTGCCATGGTTGAAGCTGCTGTGGTCGAAGTTGTCATAGTTGTCGTGGTCGAAGTGTTTATTTATTGGGATTGGACAAATAAAGCTTGTTGAAGTTTTCTCTTGAGAACAGAATAGGGCAGAGTTGGAGAACTTTGTGAAGCAACGTATTAAAGATTTGTGGAGATTGTTGAAGACCATGATACATTGAAGCCATCATGAGGTGACCTTGAAGAAGTTTTGTTTGGGTAACATGAAGAGCAGTGGTGACACCTTCATGTGAAGAACAAGGTTTTCATTGATGACGAGACGTGGAGACTAAAGTGAAGGGATAACTGAAGATTGACAGGGCTTGTTGAAGAAGACATTGGGAGCCGTGAAGTATAACCAAATATATCTTGACAAACTAAAGCTAAGGGTTGGAGCCTTGAAAATACAAGGTTGGTGCCTTGGAAGATAGGGTTGGAGCCCTAGAGGATCGGAGTCCTCAAGAAGCTAGGTTGGAGCCTAAACCGGATATAGGGTTGTAGCCCTTGAGGTTGGTGCCTCAAAATTGACAAGGTTGGAGCCTTGGAAGTCCAAGTCGGTGCTTGGCAAATACAGGTTGGAGCCTGGAAGATTGAAGATTGGCGTCTTCACCTAGGGTTGGAGCCCTACATATATTGTACTTGATTTATTGAAGAAATTAATAAAAGCATTTATTCTTATTGTTCATTTTGTGTTCTAAATATAAGTGATCTAACTGGTAAAAGTAAAAATTTGAAAAGAAATATTGATTCACCCCCCCTCTCAGTATTTCCAACAATTGGAGTCAGAGCTAGTACCTTCACTCAAAGCTTAGGAGCTTGAAGGTTGATCCTTAGAACACAAATGACAAAGCCAAGGAAGAAAGCCTCCAATCCTCCTAAAGATGTGTCTTCCTCAACCGTGAAAACTGAAGACAATCAAATTGGGAAAGTTCCATTATTCAATGGAAACTTTGATGTATGGGAGGTAAGAATGATAAATTTCTTAATGGCTCAAGTCGTTGGAGTATGGGAATCAGTGATTACTGATAGCACGATGGATGGTGAATCCAAGGAGTACAATACAAGAGCAATGAAGACAATTTTGAATGGGCTATCAAATTCTATGAAGGCCAATTTGGAAAAATGTTTGTTAGCAAAAGATATATGGGACAAACTTCATGACCTTCACTCAAAAGGAGCATTGACCATCACCTCTAGTCAAGAAGATGATGGAAAGCAAGAAGGAAATCTAGAACCCATCAAGGAAGCTGAAAATAAGAACGATGACATCAAGGCCAAAGAAGACCTAGAAGAAGAAGAAAACAAAGAAGACTTTGAAGAAGATCTCTTGATTAAACTTATAGCTGCCATGGAAGAGATTAACAGTTTGAAAAAGGAAAATGAGGAACTTAAGAAGAAAGCGCAAGATGGTGACGAGGACAAGACAAGGAAGTTGACCTTTTCAAGCTTCAAGTACAAGAAAGAGATGAGGAGCTCACCAAACTTAAGGAGAAATTTCATCAAAACAAAAGAAAGCATCATGAAGAAGTCATATCCATGACAAATTGGATAAGGCAAAGAAAAGGGAAGAAACTTTTTCGAGCCACCTTGAACAAAGATTCAAGAACTTGAACAAACTTGAAGCAAAGATTGGTCAATACAAGAAAGAGATCTCTTCTCTTAGATCTCAACTAGAAGAAGCAAGGAATCAAGCACAAGGAGCTAAGAAGGTGATGGAAGCTTTGGCATTCATAGAAGGACAAGTTGATGAAGCAGAAAAGGAGAGAAACACCAAGATGTGCCAATTGGATGAAAAGGATGATGACATCACCAAGTTAAGATTAGAAATCACTTCTCTTAAGGCTCAATCATGTGAAGCAAGCAAGATGAAGGAAGAAATGGAGATCATTATATCAAAGAGGGATGAGGAATGCAAGAAAATGAAGGAATAAATTATCTTTCTTAAAAAGGAAGTTTACTTGTTGAATAAGAATTTGAAAAGTTCTCAAACCCTAGATGACATCCTAAGTCATCAAAGGTCTCCCCTTGATAAATTAGG
Source organism: Pinus tabuliformis (assembly GCA_031772625.1). Lineage (NCBI taxonomy): Eukaryota > Viridiplantae > Streptophyta > Pinopsida > Pinales > Pinaceae > Pinus > Pinus tabuliformis. The sequence continues at coordinate 772,029,747 of CM062816.1, forward strand.
TCTTGGCTATGCAGGTGAATCCTCAAGCAAGAATGATAATGCTTCAAACAACAAGGATGTGAGGAAGCCAGAAAGAAATGTTGATGCTCCCAGTTCCAGCAAAGGCAAGGAGAAGAGTCAAGACAACTATGGAAGAAATCCTACTCCAAGGAGACTTCTAGATGGTGTCAAGAATACAAAAGGCAATGAATATCATCAAAGAATCCCAAGGAAAAAAGACTTCAGAAGTACATCAAGGAAATCTTCATCTCCCAGGTACCAAAGTATATTTCTTGGTTATTGCTATTCTTGTACAAACTTTGGGCACATGGCAAAAGATTGTAGGGCATATCACAAAGACAAATATAATGGTCCCCGTCAATCTCCTAGAAGCAATTTTGCAAGAAGTCATGATTACTCATTCGTAAACAAGATGGAGTGTTTCAATTGCCATAACATTGGACATATGGTACATCATTGTAACTTGACTTGGGTCCCTACACAAGCTAGAATCATGACAACAAAGCCAGAAAAGAAAGTTACACAAATATGGAGAAAGAAGAAAATTGGATCCGAAAGTCTCTTGGACACTTTAGCCAAAAACACATGTTGTTGATTTGATGAAGACATCAAGATGTGATATCCCAAGTGTTTGATGATGAGACTCTACTAAAAGGGAGACCATGCATATAGTTAGGGGGAGCTTGGGATCATTCTTGCAGAAGCTATCCGTGAAAGGGCTCTATGAAATCCTTGATGAGTCACTCATGGACAATCATCCTTTGATAGAGGGCTATTAGGAAAGGAGCTAAAAGGGCTAAGGAGTGGAAGTTTGGAAGGGATGAGATGTGCTAGATATTCAGATATCCAAACATTCAAAGGCTTTGTTAAGTGTAAACCACTATGGGCATTTGGAATTTGTTAAGGGTCAAAGTCCAGGCACTAGCATTTGTCAAGTGCCAAAGTTTGACATCTAGAATCTATGAACTGTTGATTTTTTGTAGCATCAGATGTGCTCTAGCTATGAAAATTGGTGGAGAGGCTAAGGCACATGAGATCTCTAAGACCCATAAATCATTTGGAGAAATTTCGCCCGAATGAAGAGATATTAAAATGATCGAGGTGTATCATACCACTCTCCACTGACCTGAAGTCAGTCTCCATTGATCCCAGATCAATATCAAACATCCTAGCATAGGGAGTATGGTAGTACATGATGCGTCGATCAGTAGTACTATGGTCCCTATCCTCATTTCCCAACTCATTGGCCAGATGAGAGGTACTTCCTATGAGTCTCAGACTGCATGGATAGGATGTATCGACATGAGAAGGTGAACCACTCATCCTGCTCATATGCCATAGGAGAAGGTGAACCACTCATCCTATGCATACATCAACCATCATGGGGTATCACAGGGGAAGGTGAACCACTCACCCTGTACACAGTGCACCACTAGGGGAAGGTGAACCACTCACCATATGGTCGCTCATAGCTCCAAGAAGTACCTCAAGCTCCCTGGAGCTCCTAGAGCTCAATTTCCAACTCAAACGGGACCCTCATAAGAGGGTCTCTCCACGACTCCAAGTCGTTCACGGAAGATTAAGAGTTTGACCTTCCCGAGGGGCTTCGTAAAAGTATCTATGACATGTTCATTAGTCCCAATGTAATGGAGCCTAATTGCTCCCCATTGTACCATATCCCGGATAAAGTGGTATCTGATAGCAATATGATTGGAGCGTTCATGAAACACGGGATTCTCAGAAAGGTGAATCCCACTTTGGTTGTCGCAGTAGATCATGGTGGTATCCAACACATGCTCAAACAACTCACTAAAGAGCTTCCTCAACCAAACAACTTGATAGGAGGCCTATACTAGCAACAATATATTCGGCCTTAGCAGTGCTCAAAGCAACGGATTTTTGCTTCTTGCTCATCCAGGATATCGAAGCAGAACCTAGTGAGAAACAACATCCCGATGTGCTATTATGTTCCACCACACTGCCAACTCAGTTAGCATTAGAATAACCATGGAGCCTCAAATTCCCGATAGTGTATCTCAGTCCATAGGTGATTGTGCCCCAGAGATATCTCAAGAGATTCTTGGCAGCAATCCAATTATGTGATGAGGCTCGACCATAAATTGACTCAATGTATTCACTTGAAAGCATATGTTTGAACCGGAGTTCACCAAGAACATCAGGGCCCCCAAGAGTTGAAGATACTCAAAAGGATTTCCCAAATCGGGCCCAACATCACTTCCGCATAACTTCTTGAAGTTAAGTTCCATCGGAGTAGTCACAATCCACCATCCCAAATCTTTCAAGTAGCTTCACAATGGATTTTCCTTGGGAAAGGAAAATCTCACCTGGATTTTGCTAGAGCTCCAAGCCTAGGTAGTAGTGCATCAATCCCAGGTCCTTCATCTTGAATTCAGAAGCTAACTCCCTCTTGCATTGATAAATAAGAGGGTTTGCACCTGTCAGACAAAGATTGTCCACATAAAGTACCAAGATGATAGGTCTATCATTTTCAACCTTGAAGTAAAGGTTTGGATCAACTTCACTTCTTGTAAAACCCAACTTCATCAGATAGCTGTTGATCCTCTCATACCAAGCCCGGGGAGCTTGCTTCAACCCATAGAGGGCTTTCTTCAACCTGCATACTTGTGTCTTTCGATCTAGAACTTCGAACCCCTTTGGTTGTTCTACATAGACTTCCTCCTTAAGTCAACCATGCAAGAAGGCGGTCTTGACATCCATTTGATGTAAATTCCATCCTTGAGAGGCAGCACTTCCATCAGCTCCATGCTTGATCTTGTAGAGCCATTTCGAGGTGAGAATAAATTTTTCCTTGGGTCTAGGGACCACATTCCAGACATCATTCTTCATAATCGACTCATACTCTTCGTTCATAGCATCCTTCCAAACTTGGTGCTTCACAACTTCTTCAAATGTGCAAGGCTTAGTTTGAACAATGGTGCTCATGGCAGCTAAGTATCCTTGGTACCTATTCGGCTTCTTACTTTCACGAAATGTCCCCCTTGGTGCAATATGTCTCTTGACATCTTTGAGAGTGTCCGTAAGCCATGAGGGTCTCCTTTTTGAGGAGGAGGGCTCATGGGGAGGTGGATAAATGGGATCCATTGGTCCTTCAGCATTGGGCAACTACTCATCCTGCAGTTCTCCTTGCTTTCCCGTATCTTCTTGTTTGTGTTTCCTTGGAATAAGAAGGTTCCTAATCTTCCCAAGGGTAGCATCTTCATCGAAAGTGACATCATGACTTATTTCCACTTCTCTTTGACCAGGCACATAGATTCTATATGCCTTTGAAGTTTCACTGTAGCCCACAAATGTTCCTTCCTTCCCAAATGCATCAAATTTGCTTCTCTTTTCTTTCGGCACATGAAAATACATGGGCTACCAAAAATTCTAAAGTGAGAAACATCAGGTTTCTTACTGGTGAAAACTTCTTCGGGAGTTTTGGAGTCCAATGCTTGATGAGGGCATCTATTTTGAACATACACGACAGTGTTGGCAGCTTCTCCCCATAGGAACTTCGGAAGGCTTTGATCATGAAGCATGGCACGGGTGGCTTCTATAATGGAACGATTCTTTCTTTCAACAACTCCATTTTGCTCAGGAGTATATGCGGTAGTAGTCTCCCTCTTAATGCCAACTTCTCTACAATAGTCATTGAACTCATTTGATTCATATTCAGTTCCATTATTGGTCCTCAATATTTTGATCTTCTTCCTTGTTTGATTTTCGACCAAGGCTTTGAAAGAGCGGAACCATGTGAACACTTCGTCCTTCTTCTTCAAGAAATAAATCCAAGTTTTGCGAGAGAAGTCATCCATAAAGATAGCATAATATAAATATCCTCCCAAAGATGTCATGGGCAACATACCAGATAGATCAGAATGAACCAATTGAAAAATATCGGTAGTCTTGCTATCACTTGAGAGGAATGGTCCCCTTGTATGTTGTCCTTCGGCACATACCTGACAAACACCTTCATGTTCTACTTTAAATTCTGGCATAGCTGTCACTATCTTCCTTGCATCAGGTAGGGCTTTATAATGAATATGAGCAAACCTTTGGTGCCATAATTCGGATTGAAGAGATGTGTCGCAAGACATAGCTCCCAATGGACTTCCTCCAACTTGATATAGGCTGTCAACCCTGAATCCAAGAGTAAATGCTTCTTTGAAATTTCTATTCCAAACATGTACCTTTCCATCAATGAATGCTACCTTGAATCCTTTGTCCTCCATTGCCGAGATAGATACCAGGTTCTTCTTTAGATCAGGTACATATAGTACTTCTTGTAGATGAATGGTGTTGCCTTGATAATTGATTCAATTGAAGAATAAGATTCACAACTCCTTTCACGGGATAGGTGGCATTGTCTCCAAGAATGATTTCCAAATTTGTATCATTTTCTATCAGATTGGAAAGAGCTTCCTTATACCCAGTGAAGTGCCTTGAGGCACCACTATCAATCAGCCAATGTCCCAAGGTATTTGGAGGAGAGGTAGTAGAGAGGGAAGATATAAGATAAAATTCTTTTTGCTTGTTATCTACAACATTAGATTCATCATACTTGGAGTTTCTTGATCTTTTGGGAGGTCGACCATTTCCATGTTGAGTAGCGGGAGCATTCCTTTTTCCTTTGTTGTTGAACCTGCCATTCCTTTGATTGTTGTAGCCCCCGAAATTGTTGCGGTTGTTGTTGTCATCATCCCGAGGTGTATCCTTTTTATTAGGACACTCCCTAGCATTGTGGCCAAACCTGTTACAAATGAAGCATCCACCCTTTCTGCCATCTTTGAATTCCGGTCTTCCTTGACATTGCTTCTTGGAACCTACGTTGTTCTTCTTTTTAGCATGAGCGGAGAATGCAGTAGGATCATTGTTAATTTTAGGTATGTTCTATGCTTAGAGAAATTTATTTTAGTTTTCACAGTTAGCTCAATATCTTTTCCAGATTAGCAATCACATCAGCATTAAAGTAAACTGCAGATAGAACATAAACATAAATCGTAGAAGACAAGCCAAGACAAGAGGACACAAGATGTGGCGCTAGCCAGGGACAAACCCTAATGTGGGGAAACCCTTGATCAATTCTTCTTATATGTTCTTCAATAGTTCAGCGCAGAGAGAGAGAGAGTACATTTACAACAGAAGTCAACACTTTGACTTATCTAGATAAGAGCATAGATCATCTCTAAGAAGATGATACATGAGATCAGTTGAAGACATGCTGCTTCAACTGATTCTCCAGGTGACTCCTCCACCTATCATTGTGTTGCATCTCGTGATCATGTTGCACCTCACTGTGCTGCACCACGCTGCACCCATCATTGCAATGCTAGACCTCATGCTGTACACATCATACTGCTGCACCTTATGCTGCACTGCTGTCCCACTGTTATGCTCCAACAAGCATCATAGCCAAGCTGTCCCAATGTGTTAGCAACACCATGCTTGCCACTGTCCTATTGTGCCACTGCTGCACAATGTCATAGCTGTCCTAATCATTGTGCTGTCTCAACATGCTGCTGCCCCAATATGCTGTTGTACCATCATTGTTGCTGTTGTCCTATTGTGCCACTGCTGCACAATGTCATAGCTGTCCAAATCATTGTGCTGTCTCAACATGCTGCTGCCCCAATATGCTGTTGTACCATCATTGTGCTGTCCAATGAGTTTGCAGCACCATGTACCTTTGTTGCCATGTCACAACTGTTGTCCCATCACAACTTGCTATGCTTGCCATGCTGTCCAGCCATGCTTGCCAAGCTGTACATGCTTACACTGATTCTTCTAGCAACACTCTCATCATCAAATTATCCTCATACTTATACTTGAATGTTGGTGCACTGTTGTAGTTCAGCAACTCTGGTTAGGGCATCAATAGTACCCTAACAACCACCTCTAAACTCTGCAACAGTCCTTGAAAAGAGTGCGGCTTACCTCCCTTGAGAAGCTGCTATCCATACAACCCTTCACGCTGTCTAGGGCAGCCTCCACGCTGTCCCTTTGACCCTTTATACGGTGGCTAAGACCTTGCTGTCCACACAACCCTTCACGCTGTCTAGGGCAGCCTACACGCTGTCCCTTTGACCCTTCATGTTGCGGCTAAGACTCTCTTGTTTGACTGCGGTTAGGGCTGAATTAGACCAACGTTTAGGGCTGGATTAGATCATCGTTTAGCGCTGGATTAGACCAACGTTTAGGGCAGCCTTTAGGTCTGCGTTAGGGCAACCTTTAGTCTGCGTCTAGGGCTGCCTTCCATTTGCGTCTAGGGCTGCCTTCCATCTGCTTCTAGGGCAACCTCTTTTCCTCCAACTTCTAGGGCTTCCACTAAAACCCAAGACAAGTGGAGAGAAATCAAGATAGAAGTGTGTGTGAGAAATGACTCTCAAGTCATCCCTTTTTATACTAAAACGTTGAGCACATGTGGGGTTTATTTGGTTGCTGGCCGACCTTGACGAATTGACTTATAACACAAATAAATTCATAACTCCATGAATACTTATCGGAATCGAATGATCTTTAGATCAATCCTACACTTCTCGATGAGAGGGATCCAAGAAAAATATCAGCTACCATAAATAAGATGATCCACATGGAGTTTGGCCCTAGTTCCCAATTTTAACAATCATTCCTATTTGAAGGCATGTCTCTCTCTATCATCCTTGTTTCTTCTTGAGTACAACTAGTCAAGAATTCATCAAAGCTTGGAATCTGATCATTGTTGAGGATAGTAGTGTTGAACACATTCCATTCACGAGGGAGACCTCCAAGGGCAATGAGAGTGAGCTCCCTGTCAGCAATAACTTCTCCAATTGATAGAAGATCATTTTTGATTTCGGTGATCCTCATGAAGTAGGATTGGATATCCTTTCCTCTTCCCTTCACTATGTCTTTCAACTTGTTCTTGAGAAAGAGGAATTGGTTTGCATTGCTAGCTTTAAACCTGCTAACCAACTTGTCATACATCTCCTTAGATGTGCGTAAATCGGAGATGTAAGCAACTAAATGTTTATGAATAGAATCCCTGATGATCTTCTTAGCTTTGAATTCACCTTTCTTGTACTTTGTCTTAGCGACAGTCAGTGCATTTGAAGGAGGTTCAACAATCTTTCCCTACACATAGTCCATAGCATCAAGCTCTTCTAAAGTCAAGTCAAGAGACATCTTCCATGCATGATAATCAGACTTATCATTGAGCTTCTCATCAGATTTGAAGTAAGATGAGGAGGCCATTGAATCTTGTCCTTGACCAATTAATCTCAGTGATTGCTTTTCTCACTCTTGCTTGGGCTTTGTCTTCACCTCAACTCCGATACCATGTTAATTTTAAATAACAATGGTATGTTCTATATGCTTTAAAGCAAGTTACTTCAATTTTTCTTATTAGCCCAATATCAGTTTCCAGAGAAGCAATCATGTTAACATTGATAGTAAATGCAGATAGAACATAAACAATAAGCAAAAGACAAGTCAAGGCAAGAGAACACAATATTTGGTGGATGCCAGGGAAAAACCCCAATCTAGGGAAAACCTTTTGATCAAATCTTCTTATTATTCTTCAAAAGTTCAGCAGAGAGAGAGAGTACATCATACAAAATTTACTTGCCCAATCAATGTAAAATTGTCTTGTCAAACAATAGTCAACAGGATGCCCTAACCAGAAAGTCAATGTTGGTCAAACCAGCAAAAAGTCTCCTCCAAATTAGCTCGGTTAAACCCAGTCAACTCAGACTCTAATGATAGTCTGAGTTAGCCCAAAACAGTCTTGAAAAATTTAGTCAAACTTGGTCAATGCATAGTCAACTCTGCGGTCAAAGGGCCTATGGTCAACATAGGTCAAACAACAACAAATTCCTCGATTTCTGTGCCAGGAGATGTGGCCTAAGGAAATTAGATTTCCTGCCTGAAAAACGCAGTCAAAGGAGTGAGTTTGACCCTCAGTCAACGCTGCTGCAGATGGCCTAAGAATAGTCCTGAAATTCTAGCCTGAAATTTTCGGTAAACCCAAGTCAATGCATGAAGAAGAAGAGTTGCTCCTTTTGTTGTACGAACCAATGAGGAGAGGAGAGAGAAAGATGTGTGTTGAGGTGTGTCCAAATGAGGAAAATGCCTCTTCTATTTATACACAATGTTGAGGGTGAAGAGCCACATCTGTTGGGCCTCATGAGCCTACATTAGACTTTGGGCCGACCTTGACAATTTGTCCATAGAAGCAATAAATTCATAATTCCATTTCTGCTTGTCAGAATGAGATGATCTTTAGATCAATCTTGCACCTCTCGGAAAGAGGGATCCAATAAAAGTATCATCTCCATCATATGAGTTGTCCAAGGTGGAGTTTGACCCTAGTTGCCAATTTTAACAAAAACCCTACTCCAAGGAAAAAACTCAACAACCTTTTTGTTAGGAGAGATTGCCCAATTCAAATCAATTTGTACATAAAAAACCAATCAAACTAGGTTAAAAGAGAGAGAAAGTCAAACTTTTGCTCACAAGTCAAAGGTGGTCAAAGAGGTTGAATTTTAGTGCTACTACTTTTGGGAAATTGAGGTCAAAGCGGCCGAAATTCGAATGGCTGTCTGAGAATTTGGTCAAACTGCAGTCTTTCACCTGCGGCCAAAGTTTGGTCAACTCCCAAATTCCTAGTCCAAATTTGGTGAATAGATAGTCAAAGATTCTAGGAATATTTGGTCTTAAAAAACAATCAAAGATTCAGTCAAATAACAGCTCAATAATCCAAGTCAACACTGGTCAAAGCAGAGAATAGAGAGGTCAAACTTCATTGGTCAAACTTTGTCTTCTCCTTCCTTCGCACGTGTGAACAGATCTCCTTGAACAGGTTCGAGTTGTTGATGGATGGATGCCAAATGAGGTGAGTTGAATGCCAATATATACATGTCCAATCAAGTGGGTTTTTGACCATGGGTCAAACCCCTTCATGAGGTGGGGCCGACTTGAAAAGCAACAAAATAATATATTTTTCCTTTGACTTGAAGACTTCAAATACCGACCGCAGCTACATATTTTCAACACTCCCTCTTAGCCAGGGATGTATTTCTTCTTTTTGACTTTCACAGATGTACATTTGATGAATAAAATCTCTCATAAGAAAAGGTTGAAAACATCAAGCTCAACCCACTAGCCAAAACCCATAGCAATAAGGTCAAAACACCACTGACCAGGGGAGCAATTCATGTTACTCACATGACCAATCTCTCCAACCATAAGCAATGGTTTCCCGGTCAAACACCATGACCTAAGGGAGCATTCCAGGTCTCAGGGCCAATCTCTCGAACCATAAACAATGGTTTCCCAGTCAAACTCCATGACCTAAGAGAGTACTCCAGGCCTCAATATACATAGAGCCAATCTCCTAGCCAAACTCCATGGCTTCCATGAGCAATCCAGGCATGATACTCATAAAGCTAATCTTCTAGACCATAACTATGGTCTCCCAGTCAAACCCCATGACCTAACAAAGCAATCCAGGCATGAATCTCACAAAGCCAATCTTCCCGACCATAGATATGGTCTCTCGGTCAACCTCCATGACCTAAGGAAGCAATCTAGGCTTGATGCATGTAAGGCCAATCTCCTCGACCATAACTATGGTCTCTTGGTCAAACTCCATGACCTAAGGCAGCAATCCAGGCCTTTGACCAACTCAACCCTCCTGGGGAGCAATCCGGGTCTTTGAACAACTCAATCCTCTTGGGGAGCAATCCAGGTGTTTGACCAACTCAACCCTCCTGGGGAGCAATCCAGGTCTTTGACCATCTCAACCCTCTTGAGGAGCAATCGAGGTCTTTGACCAACTTAACCCTCCTGGGGAGTAATCCAGGTTGATCAACCAAGAACTCACTCAAGGTGTTCATTGTATAGCAAATATTAGGTCTAGTGTTAACCATATAGTTCAAAAATTCGATCAGCTGATTATATATAGAGGGATCAACTAGAGTAGAATTGAAGTCTAACAATTTCTTCAAATTATTCACCATGGGAATGTCCATGGACTTGCAGTTCATTATCCCAAATCTTTGAAGGATCTTAACAACGTACTTTCCTTGACCAAGAAAAATCTCACCAGGCTTTTGCCACACTTCCAATCCCAAGTAGTAATGCATTAAACCAAGATCCTTCATCTCAAATTTAGAAATCAACTCCCTCTTACACTGGACAATGAGGTCCTCTACTCCAGTCAGAAACAAATCATCAACATATAGTAGCAAAAATCACAAGCTCACCTTTAACCATCTTGAAGTATAGATTTGGATCAACATCACTCTTTGTAAAAACAAGGCTTATCAGATATCTATCAATCCGAGAGTACCAAGCCCAAGGTGCTTGTTTGAGTTTGTACAAGGCTTTCTTCAATTTGCAAATATGAGTCTCCCTCGAATGAACCTCAAACCCTTGAGGTTGTTCTATGTACACTTCCTCCTCAATCACACCATTGAGGAAAGCGGTTTTGGCATCCATTTGATGTATCTTTCATGTTACAATAGAAGCAATAGTAACAATAGTTCTAATAGTAGTGTACCTAGTAACAGGGGCAAATGTTTCTTTATACTCCTCTCTCTCTTCCTAGGATAGTCCTTGCTTTGTACTTCTCTATGTTGCCAATAAATGCTTGATCTTTGCGAGTCCATTTACAAGTCATTACTGACTTTCCACAGATCTCAGTACACTAACATCCTTTAACTCTGTTGGCTTGCTTGTCCCCTTTGAACTAGGATCTCTTTCGGTCATCAGGTATGATTATAGATATTAGTACAATTCCTTCCTCCATAAATCATTGACCCTGGGAGAATCCTCTTGCAACAAATTTTGCTTCGTTCTTCCAATATTTCCACCTTCTACCAAAGCCTTGGCAACTTTCACGATGTATCTGCAAACCTCACTAGGAGGCCATGGAAGAACGATTATATCGTAGCAAAAAACATTGATAAGAGGCTAAGAAATCAAAAGCAATAATAATTAAGGAAGACAGATAAAAACTTTAAAGTTCTTATCTTTTGAGGATTGAGGAAAATACCAAATCCCTCTTATCTTGCATCCATCTTGCTGATCAACCTCATCTGTATGATGTGATTCCTTCCTTGCATGAGTTAGGGTTTCTTCTTTTAGTGGAAACGTCGAGGGTTTTGTTCATAAACTCGAGGGCTTTCTTATTCAAGCCCTTTTTGTCTGCAAAGGTTTACAAACCCTAGATATCCAATTGTCAAAAAACCCTAGAATCTTTATGTCCTGTACATGAGATGAATTCCATCATTAATCAATCAATGATCATCCTTGGTTCCACCAAACCAAGTAGCTCGACTTCTTCAAAACATTGTAGCAACAACAATAATAGGTTCCATCAAAATAGATCTCATCACCCAAAAACCCATAGTAGTAGATGCAAAATTTGTAGCAACATATATATGGCATCAATACTTTAGAAGTTCAGATCTTAGCAACAACAGATTTATTTAATAATGTTAATCCAATTTGGTTATATCCTTGACCTGTTATGATAGGACAATACTAGATCTACAAGTGATTTGAACTTATTAAGAGAGCTTTGATTTTTAACCTTGAAGAGGGACTCTACCTCTTTTCCACTTACATATAGTGTATCTTCTTGCTTCTGAACACAATGCGACATCTCTTAAGAAAACGCACAGGTTCGTTACATCATATGTTAAACATTCAGTACTAGCCTTATCTTGCCTAGATTATGAAGTTATCATTTGAAATATCAGAGACTCCTTCAATCATCATAGTTGTCCTTAAGGTTTTCTTCAAGGATCTCTTACAATCCCATGACTAGATCAATTTTTCAATCGTCAAGGTATATATGTATTCAACTTTACATTATTGAACTTGAGATCAATAGTTCCAAGGTGAAACCTGTTACAAGTCTTGCTACAAACTTTTGGCTAGACCTATACTTGGTCCACATGTTAGTTTTGTAGCATCAGACAGGTGTTCTAGTCTCGACTTTGGTCGTTCTAGTCTCGACTTTGGTCAGAGAGGCTAAGGAGCATAAGAGCTCCAAAACCCAGAAAAAGTTTCAGTAGAAAATGTTGATTTGGGGTAGCATCGGATGTGCTCTAGCCATGAAAATTGGAGAGGCTAAAGCACATGAGATCCCCAAGACCCATAAATGGTTTGGGTAGATTCTATGGTTTGGGAGATATTAAAATAATTAATATTTTTAATGGAGTTCCTAAGTTTAAACTTAGAAAAATAAAATATTAATGGGTATTAATATAAAACTGGGTTAGAAGGTTCCAAAAGACATGGATCAAGCCAAATCCAATCTTAGCCATTGATTAGAGATGTAATCTTGGACGTTGAAGGACCAACAAGAAAAGTATAAGAAGAGGCTTGAGGGCTAGTTGGAGAACACATTGAGGGAGACCAGTCAGTTCGATTTTTGGAGCGGGGTTTGCTGAGAAATTCGAACTAGTGGTCTGGATTGCAGCAAGAGGTAGGGAGTACAGAATAGAGAGGCATGAACAACACCAAAAGATTAGTGTATATATTAGAGAGGCAGACGCAGAGGCAGCAGGATTGCGCACACTAGAGGGCCTGCGTGGGTGACGTAGAGAGGTGGGAGCTGACACAGAGAGTCTGGGAGCTGCGTAGAGGCCAACAAGTCTGACGTTGAGTTTGGGGGAGGGTGCTGGAGAATTTATCTTTGTTGGGTTAGCCAGTTCGGCACCCAGTTGTACTCAATAATAACTGATTAATAAAAATCCTCCTCTGCTGCACTGATTTTCCCGCGTTGGGTTTCTTCGGGGACAATTGTCCAAAATATATGTGTTGATGTGTTTGATTCTTGTGCATGTATTTGTTTCTGTATTATGGTGTGATGTTTGTAGTAGAATTTATTTTAATGTTTACTGAAGGGTTTTCATAAATAACTTATTAGAAAATAAGTAGGTAAAATAGTATCAAAGCAAGTAATCAGAATTTTCACATAGTATCAAAGCAAGTAATCAGAGACAGGAAGGGAAAATCAATTATGGGTTGGGACCATGATGCAAAGGCATCTACATCAGGAGACTCGCACAGATTTTCAGAAAATTGCACAAGAGACAGTAATTTCGATTTCTCTATGTTGGCTTCTAGATTGAAATAAGAAGTTGCTTGCATGACAAGCTCTGCATCATCAGAGGTATGGTATATAAACAGTGGAGCCTCCTGGCATATGACGGGAATCCGGGAATGTTTCTCAAATTATCAGGAGGAAAGGATGAATTTTCAGATCACCATGGGGAATAAGGCAAAGTGTACTCCAGTAGGGAAGGGTACCATAGTTTTTCAAACAGAAACGGGAGAGCGGTTCCATGCTACCAACGTGTTGCATGTACTAGGATTGGGGATGAACTTACTTTCCGTATTGCAACTTCAAGACAAGGGCTATGACGTTTTCTTCATCAAGGAGAAAGTATACGTCAAACACCTGAGCTAGAAAAAAAGTGCAGATCGGGATCAAAAGTAACAAGTTGTACAGATTACAACTAGAATCACCAATGGCACTGATAGGCAGTCATGGAGACAAGGATTTGAACGAACTATGGCACAGAAGAATGGGACATTTGCACCATGGGGCTCTAAGGATTCCAGGACAACTATAACAGGAGTTCCGGATCTTAGTATAGAATGAGATGATGTATGTAGAGGATGCTCTAGGAAAGTATGCCAAAGCGACATTCCCTAGAAGTAAAAATAGGGCCAAGAGTGTACTAGGATTGATACACTCAGATATTTGTGGACCTATGTCCACTAAAGCTCTTAGTGGTGCCGAGTACTTCGTCACCTTCATTGGTGACCACTCAAGGAAAACTTGGATTTATTTTCTAAAAACAAAGGACGAGGCTTTCTGTTGATTCAAAGAGTTCAAGGCTCTGGTGGAGAACCTGACAAGGAAGAAAATAAAATTTTTGCACTCAGATAATGGTGGAGATTTTGTTGATAAGGACTTCACCGATTTTTGCGCTAAGGAGGGCATCAGAAGAGAGTGGACAACTCCTTGCAATTTGAAGCAGAATGGGCATAAAGAAAGAACAGAACTATCGTGGAGGCAGCTAGGGCCATGATGTATGATCAGGATATGCCAAAATTCCTGTGGGCAGAAGCATGCAACATGGCAGTCTATGTTCAGAATAGAACTCCTCATAGGGCATTAGGCAAGATTACTCCAAAAAAGTCTTCACAGGGAAGACACTCGTAGTCAGTCATTTCAGGATATTTGGTGGCTTAGCATATTGCCGCATACCCGAGGAAAAGAGGAAGAAACTGGATCAAACTGCATAGAAAGGATATCTAGTGGGATATAGCGAGAATGCTAAGGCATACAAAATCTATCTTCCAGGGAGCAGGAAGGTAGTTCGACGAGATGTGAAGTTCATGGAGGATAGGGCCTTTAGAAAATCTCGAGAAATGCCTTCTGAGGAGCAATCAAAAGATGAGCCGTTGGTCAAACCACTTCAACCAACGGAAGTAAAGAATTCTTTCTCGGATCAGGAAGAATCACAGGAGGAGGAGGAGCTAACAAAAGCACCTGCTGCCAGAGGAAGAACGAGCAGGGAACTTCATTAGATTCTGCGAGATGTAGAGGATTTCATTGGTGCACCAAGGAACAAAAAGAGGGAGTGAAAACAACCTGATAGATATCAAGCATTAGTAGCTTAGGATGGGGAGCCTGCCAGTTTTCAGGAGGATGCTTAACATCAGGTTTGGTTGGATGTGATGGTAGAGGAATACAATTCCATAATGGTGAATGATGTCTGGGAGGTAGTGCTAAGGCCTCAAGACAAATCGGTGGTAGTTTCGAGATGGATCTAGAAGATTAAATACACTGCAGACGACAGTGTGGAAAAATACAAAGACAAGTTTGTGGCTAAGGGGTATGCTCAGAAAGAAGGAATTGATTATGAAGAGACCTTTGCCCCAGTAGCCAGGTATACATCTATTAGAACCATGATCTCTCTTGCAGCACAGATGGGATGGGAGATTTATCAGATGGATGTCAAAACGACATCACTGAACGGGGTGATAGAAGAGGAGGTATACATTGAACAACCAGAAGGCTTCGAGACATATGAGAAGAAGTCTCATGTATGCAGATTGAAGAAAGCCTTGTATGGGCTGAAACAGGCACCTAGAGCATGGTATGGTCGAATTGATGGCTACTTGCAGAAGATGGGATTTGTCAAGAGTGACGCATATCCAAATCTCTACTATCTGGTTGTAGAGAATGAGCCTTTAATCCTAGTATTATATGTGGATGATCTCTTCCTGACAAGATCATCCAGGCTTATCGGGGATTGCAAGAAGAATCTAGCCACAGAATTTGACATGAAGGATTTGGGACATATGCATTATTTCCTGGGGTTGAAAGTTTGGCAGCAAAAGGGGGAGATCTTCCTTGGACAAGGGAGATATGCTATAGAATTTTTGAAGAGATTCAGGATGTAGGATTGTAGATCCATGGCTACTCCAATGATCACCAACTACAAGAAAATTGATGCATTGGAAGACAAGGATGTTGATCCCACATTATACAGGCAGCTCATAGGGTCTCTGATGTATTTGGTCAATACCAGGCTAGACATTTGTTACACTGTCAACACCCTCAGTGAGTTCATGGTGGAACCGAAGGGGGCACACTAGGCAGCAACCAAACATGTTCTCAGATATATACAGGGAATAGTCGATTATGGACTCTTGTACACCAAAAGTAAGGATATCAGGTTGAGTGGATTTACTGATGCAGATTGGGCTGGAAGTTCAATGGATTGGAAAAGTACCTTTGGGCATTGTTTCAACATTGGATCGGGAATGACTTCCTAGTGCAGTAGGAAATAGAAATCCGTAGCTCTGAGCTCATCTAAGGCAGAATATATGGCTGCAAGCACAACTTCGTGCGAGGCCATATGGCTTAGAAAACTACTTATGAACCTATTCAGAAGAAAGATGGAGGTGACCAGGATCATTTGTGATAATCAAAGTTGCATCAAGGTCTATGAGAATCTAGTATTTCATGATCGGTCAAAGCATATTGATATTTGGTGTCACTTTGTCAGAGACTGTGTCCAACAAGGAGCTGTACAATTGAGCTACACTCCTACAGGAGAACAGGTGGTAGACATCCTTACCAAGGCCCTTGGAAGAACAAAGTTTGATTATTTCAAGGAGAAGATGGGGATGATAAAGAATCCATTTCAGTAGCAGAAATGGGTATGATTTTGCAGTGCAATAGCTGTTAGTAGTAGCACGATGCAGCATGATGAGAAGAGGTTGCAGTGCAGATGCAGTGTTGGGAAGAAGGACTAGCAGCAACACGGATGCAGAGGGAGTTGTAGTGTTGGGAAGAAAGGACTAGCAGCAACACGGATGCAGAGGGAGCTGTCGTACAGATGAAACAATGGTAGTGGCAGAGCCATGGACAACAATACAGGATGTAACAGTGCAGAGGATGTTGGACGAGGAGGCCTAGCATCAACACAGGTACCAGTGCCGTACAATCAGAGTGATGCTCAGTGAGGAGTATTACTAGCACACAGTCCTCGCTAAGAGGGAGTGTTGATTTAGGGTAGCATCGGATGTGCTCTAGCCATGAAAATTGGTGGCGAGGCTAAAGCACATGAGATCTCCAAGACCCAGAAATGGTTTGGGTAGATTCTACCTGGTTTAGGAGATATTAAAATAATTGAATTTTTTAATGGAGTTCCAAAGTCTAAACTTAGGAAAAATAAAATATTAATGGGTATTAATATAAAACTGGGTTAGAAGGTTTCAAAAGTCATGGATCAAGCCAAATCTAATCTTAGTTGTTGATTAGAGATTTAATCTCGGTCTTTGAAGGACTAATGAGAAAAGTATAAGAGGAGGCTTGAGGGTCAGTTGGAAGATAAACCAGAGTGATCAGTAGTTCTAGTAGGCAGTGGTGAGACCGAGAAGAAGTTTTGGTGAGTAGATCAGTCTTTTCGTTGAGCAAATCTAGGCATAGTTGGTTTGCAACAAAGATTGTAGTAGCAGATTGTTGAAAAATGTAACTAGTATCGGTCTTCATAATTGTACTTGAGTCATGATGTAATTTATTTGTTAAAAGGAAGAAAATAAAAATTACTATAAAAGAAAATTTAGTTTATAAGCATGGACTTCATGCTTTATTTATTTTATTTCTAGGTCAAAGCACCCATTGTGTGCTGCTAGGGTTTGTGTCATGAGCAATAGTCATAGTCATCATGTAAAAGACCCTTGTCAAAAAAGAAAATTTGCTTTTGTATCAAAAATGTGTCTAGTCCCTCCTCCACCAAGTCGACTTCATCACTCATTAGGTTGGCCTCATGAAGAAGATAGGACCACACCAAGAGACTATATATAGAAGAGGAACTCGACTCATGGGGGCATCTATCATCAATCATTCAATCTGCAACTTTCAGAGAGAAATAACATATGTGGAGGCTAGAAGAAGGAAGTAAAATCCTAACGAGATAAGAAAAGACACTTTTCAAGCAAAATGAGCCGAAAATTTTCTTATTTTCTGTCACATGTGCGAGTAGTAGTAGGTGAATTAGGGCTGCTGCAGGTCCAGGCCAAAATTGCAAATCGAGTTGAGAAGACTAAGATCTTGTTTGGGGAATTCTTGTGTAATCAACACTTGTTGACTTGGGCATTCTTGTCTTGCTTGAAGAAGGTTTGCTGGAAGGTTGACTTGATGGATGGAGGAAGGTTTAATGTTGGTCTTTGATTTGGTTCTAAAGAAGAGAAGAAGAATTTTGGGTTTTCCCCTAGAAGAGGGGTTTGCTCTGGCTTAGAGCCTACATCCTGTGTTCTTGTTGCATTTGAATTTTTTGATAGTTGCTTGCTGATAAGAAATCACATAAGACATAAGAAAGATAAAGAATATAAAAATACATCACAAGTAATTATCAAAGATAAGAAAATCTTTTTGCCTTTTGATTTTCTAACATGGTATCAGAGTTATGGGGAAGGAGGACAAAAATGCAACTTGAAGATCTTTGGCTCCCATAATCTTGAAGAAATTTGAAAGGTGCGAGTCACTAGATCAAGCTACAAGACTACTTCAGAAGGTCCGAGAACTCATTTTTTGTTCCTACAAGCTCAAAGAAAATGTACTTTGAAAACTTTGAGATTTATATCATTTTAAGAGCAAAGATCCATGGAAAATCCAATCTTTGATAAATAGAGATATGCGAAGTCTCTGTGGCAACCTTAGATTTGAGAACAAAGTTTGAAGATTTAAAAAATCCAAATCTGTAGTGATTTGAATCATAAAGAAGTCTGAAATATGATAAACAAAAGGTATCTGAGCCCTCTATGAGACATTCGAACAATCTACTAAAAGACTCTTGAACAATGACAACATTCTCTGTATAAAGATATTATGATGTAAACACAATCTACATAAACAAGGATCCAAGTCTTCTACAATCTCATGTGGACAACTTACATCAATTGTTCAAGGAATGACATACTCAAAGATATCCAAACCTGTGACTTACATTGCATCCGAATCTCTTTTGGCACTTAACTCTTGACATCGCAATGGCACTATACCTATTTGGCATTCGAAAGTATCTCTATACGAACACTGTGTTGATGTCCAAAATGGAGGAAGCATTATCTCTAGAATCCTAAAGCATAATGTGAGTATCTATTGGGAGGAATCAAAGTTTTGTCTATCTTAGAATAGGATTTGTTGACAAGTCTAATTATCTAGTTAGAACTGTGATACAAAACTAAAGACAACACCGAAGGAGGTACAACTTTATCCTTGGAAAGTAGTCACTTTCAAGAAAGGGTAAGGTAAGGTTGCTATAAGGTATGTATAACATAACATGTTCATTTATGAGTTTTTGTTTAAGGGTTTATATATAAATATGCATTAGGGTTTTGCTATATGTTTTGAGTCTAGGTTTTGTAGTCTCATATTTGTTGAAGATTGTTGAATATCTAGGTTTATAAACCCTAGATGAATATTGAATTAGATAATCCTAGAGAAACCCTAAACCTTTTTTATTCCCTCATAGAAACCCTAGTGCTTGGTCTCTAGGGTTTGTAGGTAGTCTAAGGTGAAAAGGAAAATCATAGTATAGATAAATTGGATTTGAGATTCAAACCCTAGAGTTGATGTTTCGAAAGGTAACATCATGAGACTTGGGGTTTGAATCTAGAAATTCTCCATCTCTAAAGATTCCATGGAATCTCTAATTATAATTATACTCTTGGACTTGTATATTTTGCTTGGTGGTAATTGTCAGTGATTGTTCCAGGTACTTAATGAAGGAAGCAAAACTAGAAAGATATGTTGATCTTATGTCATGGTAACTCGATAATCAAGTTGGATCCTTGAAGACTCGTAGGAAAATGGACTATGAGGATGTTGATGCTTTGTTAAAGACTATCTTGGTGAGAGGGAGCCCTTAAAGGATTATAAAAGAAGCAATTCAAGGTATGTTTTCAGATTTGTTGCAGATCTCCATCATATAAGAAGGTATGGTTATTTTGTCTTTAAAGTTTTTCTTTTTGACTTTTTTATTTTGCTACAAAATCATGAAAAGATTCTTATAGCATTAGGGTGTTTGATCTTTACAATAAATCAACCCTTGTCAAACTATCTCTTGCTATTTGTTCACTTTGGTAAAAACCCTAACTTGGTCTAGTTGTATATCTAATTTTTAAAGTTTTGATGTTGGTGTCCGGGGTTTGTGACAAAAGTCTAGCATAAGTTATTGTAAATGTCTAGGGCATAAAAGTGTAACCCTAGGTATAATGCTTTCATACAATAGAAACCCTAACAAGGTTTAGGTTTTGAATATCAAATATTTATTCTCTTGTTTGTAGTTTTGATAGTCGTAGATGCTCTCATTATGATAACATGCTATTGATAAAGTTAATTTCATGCTCTTGTACATATATATTTGTGTTCCTGGTTGTACTTGTTGTTGAGATTTGCAGGCACATAATTTGCAAGAAGCTGCAAAGAGAGATGGCTACTCATACTTGATGATGACGTTATGATGAGCACGTTGGAAAGAGGGAGCTATAATAACCTTGATGACATTAAAGTTTACATTGATGATTGAAAGATGACCTTGTTGCCATATGAAGATAAGAGGAATGAAGTTTTGGAAGTTAAAAAATTCTCCCATGATATGATGCAAAAGAAAGAATCTGTGAAGTTGAAAAATTGTTGATGAATGAAGAAAAGTGTATATCCTCCATGGTTAAGGAAGAAGTCATGATTTTGGAAACTTAAAGGACATGATAACGAGAGAATGAGATCAGAGAATAGCTAAGGCACTGCTGGGAGTTAGTATTGATATATTGGAATAAGACTTGGTTGTTTTGAGAAGTGTTGAAGTTGAGTTTGGTGCCGCTGGAGAAGTTGGAAAAGGAAGCTTCTGTTGAGAATTTTTTGGATACTATGATGACCTAAGCAACATTAGAATGGTTGAAGACCCCGAAGATTGTGCTAGCGTATTGATGATAAAGTACTAGTACTGGTTGGGGTCACGAAGCTATTGGATGTTCTAATGGTTGAACATGTTGAAGAATGTAACTAGTGTGGGTCTTCATAATTGTACTTAAAATTTTATTATTAAAGAGAATGACTTATTAAAGCATGGTTTCATGCTTGGGTCAATGTTTTCTAGGTCAAAGCCTCCATTGAAGGCTTCTAGGATTTATATTGAGTCAATATAGTCATTGTCATTTTTTTTACACTGTTCTTGGGCTTTTGTGTCATGTAAAAATAATTATTTTTGAGTCAAAAAGGTTATTTGTCACCTCCACACCAACTCGGCCCTGTCCCCATGAAGTTGGCCTACATTAGGGCAATTCGACCCAGCAAAAAGGCTATATATAGGGAGGTAGTTCGACCTATTTGTCTCACTCATTCAACAAGTTCGATCTACAAGGAAGAGAAGCAAAAAAGAGAGCGAAATAGCTGGAGAACAACGAAAGAAGTTGGGAAGACCTAAAACGAGTTCTTGGGTTATCTATCTCTCACATGTGCGAAGTTTCTAGGTATTTGCTGGGATCAAAAATTTGAAGCTACTGCAGGTTCGAAACCCTGAAGCTGGGGGTCGAAAATTTGTTGTTGGGGGCCAAAATTCTGGATTTTAGCTGCTACTGGGAAGCTATCACCTGGAGACTTTGACAGGGATCATTTATTGGAAGGAAGGGCTGGCTTTGTGGTTGAAGGTCTTTGGCTAGGTCTAAGAGGTCTTGGATTATCTTATCTTGATTTGAATCTACTAGTGGAAGAGTTGGACTGGGTTTTCCCCTTGAAGTGTTTTTTCTCTGACTGAGTGCCTACATCTTGTGTCTCTTGTTCTTGTGGTCTTCATATACATATAATTTGGTAATTGCTTGATGAAAGATAAACTAATAAAGAAGTAAAAGAACTAAAGGGAGGGCCCAAAAGTGGCCGCGACAAGGGATGAAGGAAGGTCGAGGGGATAGGGAGGAGAACAGAGGCTGAGGAGGGAGGAGGAGAGGCTGTAGATGAGGAAGGAGGCTGAGTGAAGGGGATGAAGGGCAGTGGAGGAGGCCAAGGGAGAAGGGAAGGCCTGCGACAGGCCTAGGAAAGATGGCCGAGGCCTTAAAGGCCCACGACTAGGTATGAAAAGGCCTAAAATCACCACGACAGGGGGAAGAATAGGATGCTGAGTCACCTAGGGATCACAACCAACCTCCAAAGGATGAAAAATGATGACACAGGGGTTGAGAGGACGGTGGCCTTGGAGAGGGCTTATTCTGGCTTAGGAGCCCCAAAACTTGAAAACCTAGCTCTGAAAAAATTCAATTTGCTTCAGATGTGAATTTGATTGCAAATTCTTCAACACCTGGCCCTGCAAACATTTTTAGACTAGATCTTACCCTCAAGGATCTAGATCTAGCTCTATTCCAACTCTTCTTGCTTGATCACACTTGCAAAAGTAAATTGACAGAAGCCCAAAACCCTAATATATACAAAAAAAATCTAAAAACCCCAAAACCCCAATTAGGAAAAAAATAATTTACAAAATAATTTAACAAAATTATTTACAAATGTACAAATATACAAGGATGATGAATTTTTTTTTGAAAAATAATTATTTTAGATTTTTTTTGATAAATGGCTAAGTGCATTTTTAAGAATAGATGCAATCTACAACCTTAGCGTAATTAAATAAACCATATAGATATTCAGAGTCCAAACAACGTCATCCTATGTCGACAATTTGTGACTTGGAGCCCAAGGACTGGGGAACCTGCAAACACTATATATTTTCTTCAAGAAAGCTTGTTAGACATATGGTGAATCAAATCACCTAAGATAATCCCAAAATTTACCAATAGAATGAACTTATCCCCATCTAATGCAAAACAAACTTTAAAAAATATTGAAGCACAATATAGGAATGCCCATACCCAACACGTACCACAAATCAGTAGACAATAAACACCATGAACTGCACCCCAAAGTCTTTATTATGATTCAAATAATGTTCCCAACGGGATAGTAGCGTTACATCAGTTTTTCTGCAGAATTTCCTTAGCCAAACATCTGATGGCTTGAGACTCAAATGTCTAATTTATAAATAGACCCTCCAAGTGGGAAAATAATGGCTAGTTGGCTTGATCTGCGTCAAATTAATCGTGGCTGTCGATAAATCCTTGATCAACTTTTAATCTCTGCCATTGAAATAATTATTTTTGAGGAATTTTCGAATTTCTCATTTAACCCATTTTTTATTAGCTCAAAATTAATTATTTTGAGCTAATTTCCTAAAAAATTGACTTTGACTTAACCACCAAGGTCCAAGGGTCCAACTTTTCTTGAAATTTCCAATATTCCCTTAGTGGGGGACCTCCAAAAATTAATTCCTTTAAGACCCACGAATTTTTCCACTTGGAGAATTTAATTTCTCTAGACATTTAATTTTGACTCTAATTAGCTTAGGATTTTAATTTATTTTTGCCAGAAAATTTAATTAATTGACACTTGAGGGGATTAATAATTTTTTCCACCCTCTAATATTTTAGCCATGGTGTCTAAGTATGAGGGACCATGCACTAAAATATTTTTTACATAATATTTTTACATTTTCAACCCTCAAAGTGGGAACACCTGTTCGGTATAGACCCTCAAATTACATACCCAATTCTGCGACACAATATGATCTAGTAGATCAAGTGATTTGTAATAAAATAATTGAGCCAATTAGCTTAAATTATTCCCAAATCACTTTTATATAAGACTCGAATAGAACACTAGTTCTCACTTAAGACTTTGACGAAGAATTCCACCTTAGCTTTACGGTGAGGTTGGAGGGAAAAACTCTGCTGACCATCCGTGTTTAGAAACGTAAATGAATCTGTGAGACGAAAAACCTCCTAGGATGAAACTCTCACCAAAATAATAAGCTTACCTAGGTTGTTACATACACAAACGGTCTTACTAGCATCATTTACATTATAAATTTGCAAAATGGGTTTACAATGAATCAATAAAACTGATGACTGATGATTTGATCATTTGAAATTTTTTTGTCATATCTGCTTCCTTGGAACTTTGACAAAAAGTGTGCAACATCTGGCTCCATATGGGGACATGTTGCTTCCATGAAGTAACATGAGAATCCCAGAATTCTGCATCCAAGAAAACAAAGGTCCATCAAATAGATATCTATTCAAAATCGAAATCATCATGCATATATAGTAAATCCTGCTGGAATAGAAAAAATCTACACTAACCAACTGAAATATAAATGCGTGGAATAAAACTATCTAATGACATGAAGTAAAAAGTAATAGGGTTAGAGACACTATACAAACGATGCCCTATGGCATCAAATGTCATCCCTGTAGTGCATATTGAGCATCTGCCGACTCTCTGGCATGTCTGTGTGTTGCTTCTCGGATGTGCCATGCCCAATCCTGCATATCAAAGGACTTTGTCTTATCCGAATATGAAGCTGTTCTCGGCCATCAGATGCATCAAATCTCTTCCTTCTTCTCTTTTTCTTTTTACATTTGCTCTCGGTAGAATGCGATATTGATGTTGATGCAATCAGTGTGCAACTTTCTATCTGATTTGGACAATGCTCATACGTAAAATTTGGAACGCCCAAGACTTTTGTCACCTATTTTTCGTTATTTTCATGAACCTGCTTCGTCAAAGCTGATGGATCAATCCTGCACGTATCAATCTGATTTCTTTCAATTTCCTTCCTGCCTGGATCATTTTCATTTAACCATTTTTGAATGGAATCAATGAATTCTTCATAATAAGATGAAGGTTGCTTCAACTCATGCTATGGACCTTCTGGTCTTGGATAGAGATCTTGATCTTGTGATTTTTCCATTATCTGTAGCTTATTCTGTAGAGTGTTCTGCTTAATTCTCATGACATTTTTTTTTCTCTAGGAAAAATCGTAACTTGTCATTAATTTGAAAAATTACATATAGTAGATGCCCTTGGCATATGCATATTTGCTGGCCGAAGCCATTCAATTAGTGATCAAAAATATGTTATGGCCAAGACCATTCAAAAAGAGCTAGTGTTGTACATAATTTACCACGCAGGGTATACTTGATAAGTCTTGTAACAAAAATAAAAAATATATATACATAAGTCAGCATAGTGAAACTGTAAACTGCTGATAATAACCAAAAAAATTTAGGGCCTGTCCGCCCTAGGATATGCCCTATCAATGTAGGGCCGATGATAGTATTGATATTGCTCTTCACCAAACTGTTCTTGTATCATCCACAGGCCTCTGGGATGTGTCGTAGCCTCCTTGGATAATTTGTCAGCAGCCGAGTTACGTTCCCTGTAAATATGTTGACAGGTAACAGAGTTAAATTGTGCTTTGAAAACCTGTATTTCATCCATAATGTTTTTGAGTGAATGCGCATGACAAGCATTAATGTTATTGAACCAATTTATGATGATTTTGGAATCACCAAAAATCTGTAAATTATTGCATGAGTGAGCCAATGCAAAATGCAAAAGATGCCTGAGGGTGATCAGTTCAGCATAATTGTTTGTTCCCTCGCCCAATCCCATTTGAATTTTGTAGTGATGGTGTTCAGATAGATGGATTAAAATTCCACCGCCACACCCCTGAGCTTGGGCTACGCCATCGAAATAAGCCCAAGGAATGGTGAAATCAATCGTTTCAGGGGATAAAATTCGATTTGTAGGAGAGTGTTCCTTGTCCGGAATCTCATGATAGGCAACAATGATTTTTGCAGTTGCATGAGGCCATCTAGCCTCTTTCCCCTTGAATATAATCCCGTTTCTAATCAGCCAGATTGACCAACAAACAAGGAGAGGTAGACAATGAGTTTTTGAGTCGCTGGTCGCAGCTCTCCAGTGATCCCAAGCCTCAGATATTGATTGACCCTGCCATCTGGTAGTTTTGGAGAGCATATCTAAGACTTGTATCCATAGCTGAGCAATCATCGGGCAGTGTAAGAATAGATGATCGTTTGTTTCCTCGGCCTGTTTACATAGCACACACCAATGTGGGCCGTAATAGGATCGATGCATGAGATTTGCTCCTGTTGGGGTTTTGTTCCCGAGCACGTTCCACATGAATAATTTCGTTCTCGGTGGTGCTTTAAGTTTCCATAGCTTTCCCCACTAGTCTAGGAGTGCTAGTGGCCTGCGCGCTGAGTGTAGGATGGGGTAGCCATATTTAGGAGAGTATAATCCATGCTCGGTCGGAGTCTAGATGAGATCATCGGGGCCTCTTTGATGCGCACATGGGATTCATTCAGGGCATTGATATACCATTTCTAATCCTGTTGCCAATGTTCGTGGTTTCTAATTATAGTGCTGATAACCAAGCTTGTTCAAAGATGGCGCTGTTCTCTAAGTCAATAACCTGTGCGATTACTTTGATATTCCGCTGATTTAGAAACAGGATGAGGTCAGGGGGTAAACGATACATATTCCCACCTCCCGTCCATGGGTCCATGCCTATACGGACCAAAGTGCCATCATTTATTCGCCAAGCTAGCCCCTCTCTGATAGAAGGCAAGGTATGTAATATTGCTTTCCAGACCATTGATATCCTAGATCGAGGCCAGGAGGGTAGTCGAATCCAATCCATGAGATGATGTGGCCATATATATTTATGGTAGGAGACTTCAGTCCAGAGGTTTTGTGATGTGAGCAAGATCCATCCCATCTTGGTAGCAAGAGCATGTGCAAAGACTGATAAGTCCTTTAGTCCCCATCCACCCCATTTCTTGGGGAGGGCAATGTGCTTCCATCCCACCCAAGCAAAGGGTTTGCCCTCCTTATACCCGTTCCAAAGGAATCTGCAGCAAATCTTCTGAATTCAGGAAAGGATTCCTTTAGGGATCCAAGCCAGCGACATCCAGTAGACTAGAGTAGCCTCCAAGACAGATTTTATGAGGACTAACCGACCAACTCTGGATAGGAATTTGTGGTTCCAGTTTTGTAAACGTTTTTCAATTTTAACCACAAGCCAGATCCAATTAGCTATCCTGTAGCAATGAGGCTTGATCCAGAATCCTAGGTACTTAAGGCCATCCTCCAGTTGATGGCTCTGAAAAGGGAATTTCTGTTGTGTGAACCTTGTTTCCTGTGGAGATGCATTGGAAAGAGTAATGGTAGACTTTGAGTGGTTTGCTTCCATACCAGTAGCCAAGGCAAATAGGTTGAGAATTTCATGGAAAGTAGAGGAGTCCCTGATGCTTCCATTTAGGAAGATGAGCACATCATCTATGAAAAGTAGATGAGTGAGGAAGCAATGGTCAGACATTTTAAGCCCTTGTATCCGCCCTTCCCGCTTGGTAGATGCAATGAGTTTGCCGTGGCCTTTCATGACATTCAAAAAGAGGAGCAGGGAGAGTGGGCATCCTTGCCGAAGTCTTCTCTCAGCATGGAAGAAGTGTGATGCAGAGCCATTTATGAGTACACTGAAGGTGGCCGAGGTGATACAACACATAATCCAATCGATGAAGGGGGGTGGGAATCCCAGGTGTGTAAGGATCATCTTAATGTATAGCCAACTGACTCGGTCAAATGCTTTAGCAAGGTCAATCTTAAGAATAGTCCCTTTTAGCTTTTTTGTTTTCATGGAGTGTAGGGCTTCCTGTGCTGTGCCAATAGCTTCATGGATTTGTCTATTCTGGAGGAAAGAAAATTGCTCAGGGGAAATGTGATAGGATAGGATGGGCCTGAGACGATTGGCAATGATTTTATAGAGGCAATTAGATAGCGAAATAGGCCGAAATTCATTGAAAGATGAAGGACAGTTAGATTTAGGGATCAGAGCAATGAAAGTGGTGTTGATGGCCTCATACATATGCCCGAAAGTCCTACATTCCTCCACCACCTTGAGCAGGTCCCTACCAATGATCTCATAAAAAGCATGGTAGAATTCAATTGTCCAGCCATCCGGTCCTAGACTTTAATCTTTTTTGAACCATTTCAGTGTGCTTTCCAGATCCGCCTGAGTGATAGGGGAATTGAGCTCCTCGGCCTCTTCCAGGTCCACAAATCTGGGGAAGTGGCCTGCAATTCGGACAATTTCGGCCAGGGAGGCACCAAGAGGGGCCTTGTAAAGATTTCAGAAGTGAGAATTCCCAAGACGGGAGAGCTGGTTATAAGTTGTTGCCGTGCCCCCATCCTCCATGGGCATATTCCAAATGGTATTGCTGACTTTCCTTCCCTTGGCAAAATTTTGAAAGAATTTTGTGTTCTCATCTCCTGCTTTTAGCCAAACAGCTCGACTCTAGAGTCACCAGGTTTCTTCCCTCTCCCTCTGGATTTTTGACCTCTGTTCTTCCAAATTGATGAGATGTATCTTTGCCTCTGCCGAGGTGAACCCCTGTCCCTGTTCATCCAGTAGAGTGGCCAAAGTCTATTCAATAGCTCTAAGGGTTTGGTCGTCCCGCTCTCTTTTATCTTTAGCCCAAATAATGGAAAGTCTCTTAATCTCAGTGAGATTGGTACAGAAACCTTCCGCCAAGGTTCTCCCCGAGGATGGTGGATTTGATAACCAGAAATCAGAGACCAGTTGAATATAAGAGGGGTCTGATAGCCAGGTGGAGTTGAATTTATAAGGAGCCCTTGGTTTCTGAGAGGGGCCAGTGATCTCCAAGTAAATGGGGGAGTGGTTTGATAATCCTCCAGAACCAACCCATTGTCTGAATAAGGATAGTCTTTGAACCAGTGTGTCCTTGATGAGGAAGCGATCCAAACGCCTGGCCAGGGTAGCCTCCCCAATTCTATGGTTTTGCCAGGTGGGAAGAGGCTTTACCACGGGGATATTCATAAAATGATGTTGTTCAAGCAGCTGCTCCATAACATCCGAAAGCGGATCCACCTGAGCGTTTGTCCCCCATGATTCCCCATATCCAATGGAGAAGTTTAGGTCGCCACCCAAAATGAGATTTTCAGAATTTGTGAGGGATAGATTAAGGAGGTGGTTCCTGAAGGCCTCTCTGTTTTGACATGGGCCATATACATTGACTATCCGGAGATCCATGCCCAAGTCCGATGAGAAAATATCCATTCCAATGAAACCAACACCACCCTAGGAGGCCTTGAGGTAAATAGATCGGGGGTTATATCCCAGGGCCAATCCACCCGATCGTCCCATGACATCAAGGGATTGGAAGGTCCAACCAGTTTTCAGGGAGCGGAGTACACGAGAGATATGATCAGCTGCACCCAAAGTTTCTTGTA
Organism: Pinus tabuliformis; assembly: GCA_031772625.1. Lineage (NCBI taxonomy): Eukaryota > Viridiplantae > Streptophyta > Pinopsida > Pinales > Pinaceae > Pinus > Pinus tabuliformis. The sequence continues at coordinate 772,058,506 of CM062816.1, forward strand.
GGAAGATAATGTCTACAGTCTCAGATTCAAACAATCGTTTGAGGGCTAGCTTTTTGGGCGAGCTAGCCAGACCCCTGCAGTTAAAAGAGAGCCACTTCATGGGGGAGATTTAGGAAGGGCGTTCAGAGCTCTAAGTACCCAGTCAAGTGATGATTGTCTTCCTGAAGACATTTCCGCCCCGACTAATTGAATGGCCTTTGATAAATGGGATTTGCGTACTCTGGTGGATTTGGGGGCGCTTGTAGGGGGGGTCAGTCCCAAACTGGTGGATTCAGAGCAGACCGCTGAGAGAGGGAAACGGGGGCGGAGATTGTAAGGGTGGGGGGGACCCGGGAGGGAAGATGGTGATTCGACAGTAGAGGATAGAACCACGGGAGGGAAGGATGGTGGTGTAGTCGAGAGGACTGGAAGATGAGAGATGAGGGGGCAGGGGATGGAGGTAGAGGTGAAATCTTGAACTGATGCAAATGCAGAGTGCAAATGCAATGCAGAACAAGGAGGAGAAGATGCAAATACAGAGTTAAGGAGAGGAGGAGTACTCGAGGAACGAGCAGCCTCAGCAGCAACCCTTGATTGGGTCATCGGCGGGGAGGGTGGACGAGGAGCACTCGAAGTCGGCATTTGATTTGGTGTCTCCTTCCTGGTCATCGGTGAAGAAGCCAGAGGAGTCTGCCCTGGTGCGGATGCAGGTGCCCTAGCAGCCTCACCTTCTGGTACCTTAGTAGAGTCCGAGTCCTTACGAACCAAGGGACATTCCTTGAAAAGGTGCCCTACCTTGTGGCACCTGTGACATCTGAACAGGACTCCTTCATAGTCCAAGATTTGGATCCTGGTGAAATTCTTCCATTGCAGGGTGATTTTTTCCTCTAAGCGCTCTCTTGTGTCAAGGTGGACCAAAATGCGAGCCAGAGACCGGTTGCCCAATTTGATATAAGTCCTATCATAGTCTAAATAGGTGCCTAGCACGTTCCCAATACGAACAAAAACATCCTCGGACTAGTACTGCAGAGGGAGCTCTGGCAACCTAACCCATAACGGTCCAGCACTGATCTGTTCTCTCTCTGGGTCAAATAGCGGGCTCCAACGTTTAAGCATGACTAAAGCCATTTCAATGTGCCAGTATCTGGCAAGTGCCTAGCTGGTATATTCCTCCTGCAAGAAATGGAGCGCAAACCATCCGCGAGCCAGAGTCTACACCTCAGGAAGATCTTTAAAAATGTTGCCCCAAATCTCCTTGACCCAGAGTCTGAGCCGCTCCGCATGGCCTCAAACCCTACCCACCAGTACCTTACCAGCCGTAGTGACAACTTCACCCATGTTCAAACCTTCCCCAAATTTGAGGGTGAGGTCCTTACCAGAGGCCTTCACACACTTAATCTTCCTCTTGCTCGATCTAGGCATAGTCGGGTGGTCCTGCAAAGGGTCTGGAGAGCCCTGATTCTCCTGTTGATGATTCTGCACAGAGTGCCGGACCTTAATGACCGGGGTCTCAAAGCAGCCGGATGGGATGGTGGAGGGTGTCGCCGCAGCAGAGGTGGAAGGAGCTATAGGCTCAGGTAGGGTCTGCCCAGGCTCAGAGATGTGACCAACCTCAGAGGGGAGCACGAAGGGCGGTGAGTGTGATAGATCCTTGGAAGGCGAGGGTTCAAAAGGAGGGGATGACAGTGAGCATGCTGTAAGCAGGTGGAGGGTCGCTGGCGAGAGCAGAGGGCAATCAAGCTCAGGGAATCAATGGAGAGGGCAACGAAGGGGAGGCTGGATGAAGATGGTCTGGGGAGAGTAATGGCGGGAGGTGAGACGGATAGGAGTGTTTTAGACAGATTCCAGTGAGCAACAAACAAAAAAACCGGTGTAGGGTTAGGGCTACGAAAAATAGGGACATAGGGGTTAGGGTCGGCGGAATAATCCACCTCTTCTAACTCCATGTCCGACATAATGCAATAGTCTCGACGAAAACGAAAGGCAGCAGTGACAACAGGAAGCACGGAGGGCAACCATCAGATGACGAAGAGTGACAGCCCGTGCCTACAGAGGTCAAATGGTTAACAGCGGAAACGGAGCAAAGCTATATGTAACCCTTGTTCAAAACGACCACCTGTGTTAGGGTTTCCTCCATCCCTCCTTCCATCGCATCCTTCTCATGACATTCATTTGATGAGCATGTTCACCCTTTATACTGTTGATTTCCCTGGGATGATTTTTTCCTCCATGGTATCCATCATGTCTTGAAAGGTGATTTTCTGCTTATACTAAGTAACTTCCAGTACTTGTAACCTGTTTTGAAGATATATTTCACTGGCTTTCATATCCTCTATCAGTTCATCATGATTTTCTTGAATAGAACTCATTTCCTCCTTATGATTTGCTTTCATGATTTTTAGCTCCTCTTCATGTTTTTCTGCTATGGTTAACAACTTGGTGTAGATGGCTCTCATTCCATTGGTGTGATCTGCTATCAATCTCTCTTGATTAAGTTCCAGAGTTTTCAATGTTTGAGTTAATTCCTTGATAAGATGCTTATCATTTTCCTTTTCATCATCAATATCGATCTGATCTTTCGTTCCTTCTTTTTCACTATAGAAGATTCTTCTTGCAATAGTACAAGTGGATTCATCATGGGAATGGTCACAATGTTTGCAATATGGCAAAGACTGGCGTGGAGCATTATCTTGAACACTTTCTATGTCAGTTAAGTTCCTTACAGGATCATCGTCATTTATATTTTAATTTTCACAAAATGAATCCTTCTGATCCCCATATTTATTTTTAAAAGCATTGGCGATGGCTTGCAAAAAATCAAAAGAATTGTCAGGAAAATCATAAAACCAATCAAGAGCATCTTCCTCCAAAGAAAGGACAAAAAGTCGCATCTTGACATCTTCATACTTACCATATGCATAGCCAGTGAACTTTAGCATACAATGAGTGAACTTTGTAAAATGATCTGTAGCAGTGATTGCATTATTACCCTTGAAAGAAGAAAAATTATGAATGGTCGAGTCCGGAATATCATGAGGACAACCTTGGATGTTAGTAAAACAACAAGGGGCAAACAAGACATCCATAATGACCTGCTTAGAGGAAAAAGGAGCCAAATGGATGTGAGGGAGAGAGATCCTTGTTCAAGAAAAACAAGAGATCCGCAAGGAGCGAGTTGCTAGCAGAAATTCTTGCAAGAAATGAAAGAGTCGCCACTTGAACATGAATCTAACTCTAAAATCCAAAAGGCGGAAACCAAAAAAGTTAGTTAGGGAGAAGCAAATGGATATTAGGGAGGGCTTCCTGTCTAAGAAAAATGAATGCTTTCTAGAATGTAATTTGTTCAACCGAGCTCTGAGAGCTGGGTTAACCAAGCTACCAAAATTCTTTCTAATGTAAGATTTTGTGAATGGATGAATCAATGGAGTTGCTACCCAAACAGGAAACTAACCCAATTTTCCAGGTGCTAAGGTGCACACAGAGAAGTGAACAAGGTGATAAGAAGATTAGTGAGATATCAAAGCGCCAAAAATATGGTTCTTGACGGATTAAGGAGATGAAAATGGATTAGAAGATTGATGATAATTGTTGTAATGTCAAAGCCCAATAAATTGGTCCACGACAACGACGCCAAAAATGTTGTTGCTCGGAATGTACATGCATCGTGACAACAGCTCAGGGCAGGCGCTGTCACTCTAATCCTTGCCCACTCCTTTCTAGCTGTCTCCCAATAGCAGGCTATGGGGGGTAGACTCTACGAAAATGAGAGGATGAAAGACAAGCTGGGAACCAATTTATTCGGGAGAAACAGTTGAGTGGCCTAGCTATTTAGTTTAATTTAGCAAGATTTAAGGGTTCGATTAGATTTAGAAATGAGGCCAATGCCTTATGGAGTCAAAATTCTTGCTTATTACAAATCAAGACCAAGTAACCGGATGGACAACTGTTGCTTAAATGATCAACTAATGTATATGAGATGCAAGTCCTAGAACCTAGGTGTAATGCAAGGATCTTGGTTAATTTTAAATTAGATGCCCATTCTAAATGGAACCTCCCTATTAACTGTTTTGAGATCAGCCTTTGGAGTAGGTTGTAGGATGGAAGCCAAAGGGGAAGCAAGCAGAGGCTTGATTAATGATACCTCCCCCTATCTTCCAACCATCTAGTGCCTTCGGCGTTGCAGAGACCGTGGCTCTGACGACTGCAAGGTCACTGTGTTAACCACTAGAAAGGTACTGAATCCCTCAAGCTAGGTGAGAGAGGGTTGTCCTAGGAGTCTGTCAACCAAGCTTATGCTTGGAGGTAAATTATTAATGCAAATTAAGCCTAGAATGCTTATGTAGAGATGATGAGTGAAATTCTTAGTTAAGATTGCTTAAGGTTTAAGTACTTAAGTTATGATATTTCTTTATGGCAAGAGTACTTGTAAATCAAATGCAATCTTACAACCAAGAAAGTGCCAATTAACTTAGTGCCAATGGAAAATCCACAAGATGCCAATTACTCAAGATATTCAATCAACAATGATTATGCTCTTAGACGATGGCAATAATATGCCAATAGACAATAAGATTATGAAAGCTTCTTAAGACCACAAACTTAGAGCACTTATTCAATCAATGCTTCAACCACAATGTCAATTAGATCTTATGCCAAAGTAACTTAGCTTATCAATGAGATTAGAAGATAGATGTTTTGAGTGATTTCAGTGCCAAGTTAACAAATTCTCAAATGTTCAAGATCACAAATTACTCAATGATACATACTCAGGGTAAGTTACTCCAATTCCAGTTAGATTATAGGCAATGAAACATAATGTAACTTGAGAATAAAGTCAAGTTGTTTAGGGAGTGAGTTTAGTGCAAAAATTAATGACCTTTAGAGCAGTGTTGATTATATCGGCGATATTCGAAAATATCGCGATATTTTCGGCAAAATGATATATCGTCAAGAAAATATCGCGATATTTTATGTTTTGAAAATATCGCAATATTTTGAAAATATCGGCAAAATATCGCGATATTTTGAAAATATCCGCTGTTTAAAAATCTGAAAAAAAAATGATTTTTTGTGCTTTCTGATATTTTCGTTGATATTGTCGATAAGATGTTTTCTAGACCCTCGCCGATATTTTGCCGATACCGATATTATCAACACTGCTTTAGAGGTTATGAAGAAGCTTATAATAGACAAGCAAATGTTAGTGTTCTCATCCAACTCTACCAATGTCATAAACTGTACTTGAAATACTTTATCAAATCATCAAATTTCAACTTAATGTAAGCGATACTTTTCGCAATGAAGCACAAAAGCAATAATTGAATGATATGACAACAATAAGTAAAATTACTTTAGATACCAAATGCAAGGTGCATATGCTTGCCCAATGTAAGAAAGAGAAACCCAACTATCAAATCAACTTTGCCAACTCAACAACTTAGATGTATTGGCCGTGGTAAGATGTAATTCGTCACTGCTATATCAGACTTGTTATGCAAAGATGACAGTCACTAAAAATTGTAGAGTCATGCCAAATTATGCTTAATGATGAATACCCAATTTGTGCAATTAATCCCTTGATGATTCAAGCAATTTGTGAGTTGATTTTGGGCTAATTTAAATGAGATTTTACCACTATTATGAATTAGTTTACTTTATGAAGCAAAACAGTGGGGAAACAAGGGTTTAGAGAGCAAATCCTAGGCCCAAGGCCTTGTGGATTACTTGCACGAATTTGCTAAAAATTCTCCAATGAAGTTGCCACCTGAAAACACAAGCTTTGAGCCAATATTGTTTGCAAAATACACCAAATATCAGTCTAGAAAATTTCAGAGGCTAACCAAGGGTGAAGGGGAGGCAAACTAGGGCCAAGAAAGGCTAGGAAGAGGGCCAAAAGAGAAGGGGGAAGGCCTCAATAGGCCTGTGGCTAGGGAGGAAGGCCTAATTAGGCCTATGTTAGGGAAAACGAAGGTCTTGGAGTCCACGCCAAGCCTCTTAGAAGCTGCGGCCAAAGGGAAAGAGGCCTTGTAGGCCTGCCGCAAGCCCTAAGAGAGCTACAACCTAAGGAAAGAGAGGGCCCAAAAGGTGTTGCGACAAGGAGAAGGAGGAAAGCCGAGGAGGGAGGAGGAGAGTCTGGAGATGAGGAAGGAGGTCGAGCAGAGAGGATGAAGGGCAGCGAATGAGGCCGAGGGAGAAGGGAGGGCTTGTGGCAAGCCTAGGAAGGAAGGTCGAGGCCCCAAAGGCCCATGACCAGGCTTGGAAAGGTCTAAAATCACCACGGTAGGGGGAAGAAAAGGACTTTGAGGCCCCTAGGGCTCACGACCAACCTCCAAGGGTTGAAAAATGATGATGCAAGGGGGTTGAGAGGAGGACGCTAGCCTTGGAGAGGGATGATCCGGGCTTAGGAGCCCTAAAGATTAAAACCCCAGCTCTGAAAAAATTTAATTTGCTTCAGGTTTGAATTTTACTGCAAATTCTTCAACGACTGGCTTTGCAAAAAAATTTAGAGACTATATCTTACCCTCAAGGGCTTAGATCTAGCTCTATTCCAACTCTTCTTGCTTGATGACACCTGCAAAAATAAATTGACAAATGCCCAAAACCTCAATATATACAAAAAAAATTCTAAAAATCCCAAAACCCCAATTAGAGAAAAAATAATTTACAAAATTGTTATACAAAACTATTTACAAATGTACAAATATACAAGGCTTTTGAAAGAAATTTTGAGAAATATTTTTTTTTAGAATTTTTTTGATAAATGGCTAAGTGTATTTCTAAGAATAGATGCAAGCTACAGCCTTAGCAAAATTAAATAAACCATATAAATATTCGGAGTCCAAACAAGGTCAGCCTATGTCCACAGTTTGTGAACTTGGAGCCCAAGGACTGGGGAACCTACAAACACTATATTTTCTTCAAGAAAGCTTGTTAGACATATGGTGAATCAGATCACCTAAGATAAACCCAAAATCTACCAATAGAATGATCTTATCTCCATTTAATGAAAAACAACTTTAAAAAATATTTAAGCACAATATAGGAATGCCTGTACCCAACACGTACCACAAATCAGTAGACAATAAACACCATGAATTGCACCCCAAAGTCTTTATTATGATTCAAATAATGTTCCTAGCGGGACAATAGCGTTACATCAGTTTTTCTGCAGAATTTCCTTAGCCAAACATCTGATGGGTTGAGACTCAAATGTCTAATTTATAGATAAACTCTCAAAGTGGAAAAATAACAGCTAGTTGGCTTGATCCTCGTCAAATTAATCTCGGCCGTCGATAAATCCTTGATCAACTTTTAATCTCTGTTGTTGAAATAATTATTTTTGAGGAATTTTCGAATTTCTCATTTAACCCATTTTTTATTAGCTCAAAATTAATTATTTTGAGCTATTTTCTTAAAAAAATTGACTTTGACTTATCCACCAAGGTCCAAGGGTCCAATTTTTCTTGAAATTTCTAATACTCCCTTGTTGGGGGACCTCCAAAAATTAATTCCTTTGAGACCCATGAATTTTTCCACTTGGAGAATTTGATTTCTCTAGACATTTAATTTTGACTTTAATTAGCTTAGGAATTTAATTTATTTTGTCAGAAAATTTAATTAATTGACATTTGAGGGGATTAATAATTTTTTCCACCCTCTAATATTTTAGCCATGGTGTCTAGGTATGAGGAACCGTGCACTAAAATATTTTTTACATAAGATTTTTACATTTTCAACCCTGAAAGGGGGAACACGCATTCGGTATAGACCCTCAAACTATATACCCAATTCTGCAACACAATATGATTTAATAGACCAAGTGATTTGTAATAAAATAATTGAGCCAATTAACTTAAATTAATCACTTTTACATAAGACTCGACTAGAACACTAGGACTCACCTAAGACTTTGACGATGAATTTCAACCTAGCTTTGGGGTGAGGTTGGAGGGAAAAACTCTGCCAACCATTATTGTTTAGAAACCCAAATGAATCAGTGAGATGAAAAATTTCCTAGATTGAAACTCTCGCCAAAATAATAGGCTTACCTAGGTTGTTACATACACACACGATCTTACTAGCATCATTTACATTATAAATTTGTAGAATAGGTTTACAATGCTTCAATAAAACTGATGACTAATGATTTGATCCTTCTAAATTTTTTTTGACATATCTTCTTCCTTGGAACTTTGACTAAAAGTGTGCAATAGAACCATTGATGAAGAGGTTTATAGTGGGCAACCTCAAGAATTTGAAGTCCATAAGAGGGAGACACACGCCTACAGTTTGAAGAAGAATCTGTATGGCTTGAAACAAGAACCTAGAGCATGGTATGCCAGGATGGATGCATACCTATTGAGACTTAGTTTTGTCAAGAGTTTTGCAGATCCCAACCTCCACATCAAAGTGGTCAAGGATGAATCTGTAATCATACTCTTATATGTGGATGAATTACTTGTTACAAGTGTGGAACATCGAATTTAGGAATGCAAGAGGCAGTTGGCAACTGAATTTGACATGAAGGATCTCGGGCTTATGCACTATTATTTGAGACTAGAGGTTTGGCAGAAACCTGGTGATATATATCTTGGTCAAGGAAAATATGTGATCAAGATATTACAAAATTCAGCATGATAGATAGCAAGCCAATGACAACTCCTATGATTACTAATCTATAGATGCTGAGGAGGTCATAATCTAGTCCGGTGGATCCTACAGGAATAGATAGTTGATCGGCTCCTTGATGTATCTTGTGAATACTAGACCTGATATTTGTTTTGCACTTTAGTGTGGGATCTTCCATGATCTCTTCGATGAGAAAAAAGCAAGATACTGTTTCTTTGAGTAGTGTTGAAGTTGAGTACGTTGCTGCAAGTGAAGTTTGCAGAGAGGCTGTTTAGCTTAGGAAGCTGCTATTTGATTTATTTGAACGTTGAAGGACCATTGAGCCCTACAAGTACACATTGTGACAATGAAAGTTGCGTAAGGTTGACAAAAGACCTGATGTTTCATGCTAGGACGAAACATATTAATAATAAGTATCACTATGTCAGAAGCTTGGTATGATATGAAGTTGTGGAGTTACGTTATATTCCTATAGATGAACAGGTAGCTGATATTCTGACAAAGGCACATCCAAATTAGAAGTTTGATACTTAAGAAGCAAGCTTGGTTTTGTGGACATCTCTTCCCTAATCGAGAGGGAGTAATGATGGACATGATATTCTCTTATTCATGAGTCATGCACTAGGCTAGGACTAATAATCGCACGTCTAAGTGAAGGCCATGAAGGGAGAATGGAGTTCGGAGGATTGGATAAGCATCTAAGATTAGTACTTCTTGAGGATTAGATAATCCAAGATAGAAGTAGTCTTATAGAACAATAATCTTTGAGGATAAGGTAGGGCATCCAAGATAAGAGTAGTTGAAGAGGATTGTTATTCTTTGTGGATTGAGAATCCAAGATAAGAATAGTCCTAAAAGGATGTACCAAGTGAACATTCGGATGGGGTATGTGCCTTGAGAGGTAGTTTGCTGTCTCACATAAAGCCTCCCAACATTGTGCTCTAATCTAGTGGAGAGATAAACCTTGTTAGTCAAGGCCTTGCTATGTTTGACAACGCTGATTATGATGTCAATGTTTAAAAGATGGCTTATTAATCCGACTCATCTTATGAGAATACTTCCATTTGAGATTCCTTGTATCTCCTGATGGGATTATGAATATCTCCCTAGTTAAGAGGGAGTGTTGGAGTGTAATATTCCTAATTAGCCATGGCTAATTGGAATATTCGATTTTGCTCAATTTTGCCTTCTATAGCTGTTTATAAATAAAAAGGTGAGGAGAGGGGGACATACTCACTTCATGAATAAAGACACTCCCTAGTAGCACAACGTTGTAACTTAAAAGGTGAGCCAAGGGGGGCCAAAGAGCCACATAGAGGAGGGGCCCACGTAGACACATGGAGTGACTGCGCAGATTGTGAGAAACACATGGCAAGAGGAAAGCTACGTTGGAGGATGTGAGCCTTGGAATTGAGAGAGGCCAATGCTATAAAAGAGAGAGGAGCCTCCTCATTTTGGCATTCGATTATGTGCATTTGAGCTGGTCACTTAGACTTAGAGCACGCTAGCTGTTTAGTTAGTCTGCAACACTGTTTAGTGCATTGAGTGTCTCCATTCGGAGATCTCACCCTTAGCCCCGGGGGACTTCGAGTGCCTGCTCGGTTAAGGTATTTCCATCAGTATTTTTGCAGTAGTTTCATCAGCATTTGGCAAGAGGATTGGGCATCTTGGATGACTGCGCAGTCTTGAGAGGGATGACGCAGTTCTTTCTAGGAGCAATTCTGGATTGAGGTTTTGCAGGGGGATTTCAGCTGGGAGGTTGAGTAGCGGATCAGCCCTTGCTTTTTGGAGGATTTTGGCTGAGTTTCAGGTAGAGTTGTGGAGGGTTCATTTCAGCAGCAGCGTAGAGCCTTGAGGGATTGCGTGGGTCCTCAAGGGGGCGATTTTCGGGGGTCGACCATTTCAGAAAAGCTTTCTGGGCTTTATGGGTTTCTTGAGTAGAGTCCGATTCTAGAGTTTCAACATTTTCTGAGGAGGGGAATAGCCCCAAATCCTCATTTGATTTCTAGTAGCAGCAACAGCACGACAGTTCTCCAACAGCTTGGACGCAGTTCAGAGAGAGGCCATTCCCTTGCTATTCTGAGTGTATTTCTTCACTTGCTTTGTGCAAGTCGAGGTGCCATCTTTCTGATCACCTCCTGTACTCATTCTATTACTCAGTATAATAAAATGGCTTAGCATTTCTCTCTGCATTTCTTGAGTATCTGCTTATGGTTATATTGTTATATGTTGCACCATTGTTATTTTTATCTCTTTGAGCTTCCCGACTACTATACCACTTGTGTGTTTTCTCCTATACTCTTAGACAGAGTCTGGAAAGGGCTAGGTAGCCTCCAGATCTCGTCCTCTTTTCAGAGGCGACATATTTGGTAAATGCCCTCCGAGTCCATCTTTGGTTGGAGTTTTCTTGTGTTCGAGGAATATTCCTGATAAGGGATATTACAGTGGTATCAGAGCATATATCTGGCTCAGACTATGGAGCTAGCAATCTATGACATCGGGGGAAAAGCCCTACATTTGTTACAGAGGTAGGAGATACAGAGACACTGGGCGTAGGTTGGAGAACACTTACGGAGAGGGACACTGTGTTTCGGTGGGGGACGCGGAACAGGAGGAGCCTGTGGTGGACGCAGAACAGAAGGAGCCGATGGTGGATGTAGAGCAGGAGGATCTGATGGCAGATGATGACGGGAAGAGATTTGCGGACATGCTCCTCAAATCAGTATAGGATCTGTCGAGGCAGATTGAGGTGATGGGGCAGAGATTCACGACAGTAGAGGCTAGACAGCGTGAGAGCCCACGGGTTTTCCAGGTTGGTGAGGGATCGGGTGCATCCCACCATTTGCCAGAGAAGCGTGATACTACTCAGCAGGTGGCCTCACATGCCCCTACATGCTCTACCATGTCCACTTTCATAGGATCAGACACGGGGGTCGGAGCCCAGCAGGAGGCAGAGCCCGGTCATATGGGCGATTATTTTGCAGAATACCAGGCCTATGGGCAGGAGTTCAGGGAGGCTCTCTCATTCAAAGACTTTGTTCAGCTCCAGCGGGATAGTAGACCCCGCGACCATCACAGAGGGTACCGACATTATCATGATGGTGACACCCACCGTGCAGCTAGTAGATTCCACTTGCCCACGTTTGATGGTTCATCAAACAGTTCGGCAAAGTCTTGGGTGGAGAAGCTGGACATTTACTTCCAGCTTAACCAGATGTCGGAGACGGAGGCCATCAAGGTGGCGACATTACATTTGGATGGTGAGGCCCAGGATTGGTGGTTCCATGGGATGGTTACACTCGGACACTCCACAGTGACGACATATGCCGAGTTCACCAGGAGATTGATGGAGAGGTTTGACTAGAGGGATCCGGAACAACACTTTGTGGAGCTGACGAGGCTCAAACACACTGGGAGCCCAGAGACCTACATTTCAGATTTCTTGCGGGTTTCAATGATGGTGCCAGATCTGTCTGCGGGATGGAAGATTTACATGTATGTTGAGGAGTTAGCAGAGCCACTTCGGGGTCTAGTCAGATCCGCTAGACCAACCACCCTTTAGGATGCTATTAGCAGGACCCGGGACTTACAGGATGTCTTACCCAAGACCCGAACACCTTACCCCCAGCGACAGGCTTTCCAGCCTAAGGGAAAGGATGTGAGGATTCCGCCTCGGAAGGGGAATCCAGGACGAGTACAGATTGATGATGATGCTAGGAGGGAGTTGAAGAAGAAGCAGTTATGCTTCACCTGTCATGAGTTGTGGGCACCGGGACATAGATGTGCTGCTGACAAAGCACATTTTATTGAGATCTTCTCTGAGAGCAGCGGGGAAGAGGATGAGGGGGATGATGAGAAGACAGGGAGGTATGAGAAGATACGGGGACAACATACATATCCGCCTCAGACTGTTTCAGCTCATTGGATGGAGGCAGTCTTCCGGAAGGGAGACATAGAGTGGGCAGTAGAGCTGTGTGCATCAGAGACAGGGACTACAGGGCAGATAGTGCACCCGGAGATACAGTCCATCCTTGACTGGTATGCCATAGTATTTGGGGAGATTCCGTCGGGACAGCCACCGGATCGGGGGTTTGAGCACACTATTAAGCTTGAGCAGGGCATACAGGCAGTGATTACTACTCCCTATAGGCATCCCAAGGCCTATCGGGATGAGATTGAGCAGGCCATTCAGGAGTTGCTGGCTCTTGGGCAAATTCGGCTGAGCACGAGTCCTTTTGCTTCTTCCATGGTGTTGGTGAAGAAGAAGGACGACACCTTGAGGATGTGCATTGACTACAGGGCCCTGAACAAGAAGACCTTGAAGAACAGATACCCGATATGCAGGATCGATGAGTTGATGGACGAGCTGAGAGGAGCACGGTTCTTCTCAAAGATTGATTTGAGATCTGGGTACCATTAGATTCGCGTGAGGGAGCAGGACATTCCCAAGACCGCCTTCAGGTGTCACTATAGGCACTTTGAGTTTTTGGTGATGCCCTTCGGGCTAACCAACGCCCCAACTACATTCCAGTCTTGCATGAATCACATCTTCCGGAGTCACTTAAGGAAGTTTGTGTTGGTGTTCTTTGATGATATCCTCATTTACAACAGGACTTCAAAGGAGCATCTCCAGCACATTGAGACAGTGTTGCGCATCTTGGAGGAGCAGCAGTTCTATGCCAAGCTCTCCAAATGTGAGTTCGGGTTGACGAAGATGTTATACTTGGGACACATCATAGGAGTGAATGGAGTGAGGGTCCATGAGGAAAAGATCAGGGCCATCAGAGATTGGCCAGAGCCGAGAAACGTGACGGAACTTCGAGGATTCATTGGAATTTGTACTTACTACTGGAAGTTCGTCAAGGGTTTCTCACAGCTTGCTGCACCCTTGACAGATTTGACGAGGAAGGGGGCATTCAATTGGTCGGATACAGCGCAGCGAGCCTTCGACAGGCTCAAGGAGGTTATGAGCAGCTGCCCAGTGCTTGTGTTGCTGGATTTCACGCAACCATTTGTTTTGGAGTGTGATGCGCTGGGAGAGGGAATCGGCGTAGTGTTGATGCAGGGAGGTCACCCTATAGCCTTTGAGAGCCGGAAGCTCCTTCCGCACGAGAGGTTGTATTCTATATACGACAAGGAGATGCTGGCCATCATGCATGCATTGGCTAAGTACCGACAGTATTTGGTGGGTAACAGGTTCAGGGTGAGGACTGATCACAACAGCCTCAAGTTCTTTTTGGAGTAGAAGCAGCTACAGGAGAGGCAGCAGAAGTGGATCAGCAAGATCCAAGCATATGACTTTGACATCGAGTATGTCAAGGGTAAGAACAACGTGGTAGCAGATGCCCTTTCACGTAGGCCAGCCACGTTGTCTCTTATGAGCTTGGACGCAGACTGGAGGGCTCGACTCTTAGTAGAGTACTCCAAGGACAAATTTGCATGTGAGGTTCTGGATGGGCAGGTGGCGGATGACAGGTACAGGGTGGTCGATGAGATCATCTACTACAGGGACCGGATCTTCTTGACTGAGGGGTCTCAGCTCAAGAAGAAGATACTTCAGGCGTCACATGATTCACCATTGGCAGGTCATCAGGGGTTTACCAAAACCTACAGGGCCATTAGAGAGAGGTTCTCATGGAAGGGCCTCAAGGAGGACGTACTCTAGCATGTTCAGGAGTGCGATGTTTGCCAGAGGAACAAGGGGGAGATGAGCCATCCCGCAGGATTATTGCAGCCTCTTCCCATTCCGGAGGGGAAATGGGAGAGTATTTCGATGGACTTCATCACAGGGTTACCCATGGTGTAGGGCAAGGATTGTATCTTTGTCGTCGTTGATCGACTGACAAAGTACGCACATTTTTTGCCATATCCGCACACTACATAGTAGCATAGGTGGCCGAGCTGTTCTTCAGAGAGGTTTTCAGACTACATGGTCTTCTTAAGACCATCATCAGTGACAGGGACAGCCATTTCATGGGCGAGTTTTGGCAAGAGCTTTCCGGTTGGTGGGGACGGAGTTGACACCGAGTACCAGTTAACACCCATAGACGGACGGGCAGACAGAGATAGTTAACAAGTGGCTGGAGGGCTACTTGCGTACCTATGTCAGTGGGCAACAGAGGGCATGGCTGAAGTGGCTGCATCTGGGGGAGTACTGCTACAACACTATACATCACATGTCCATCGGTATGTCACCATTCTATGCTTTGTATGGATATCATCCTTTATCTTTTGCTGACGTGATGTTTGGTGCTAGCAAGGCTCCGAGAGCCAAGATTTGGATCCAAGAGAGTTAGGACATTCCCCAAGCTCTCAAGTATAATATGGCTACAGCGTAGAACCAGAAGAAGCTGTATGCTGACAGGGGTCGGGTGGAGAGACAGTTTGAGGTAGGGGACCTGGTCTACCTACGATTATAGCCATATTGACAGTCGTCACTAAAGCAGAAGGGGGCTGAGAAGCTCAAGCCCCGCTTTTATGGGCCATACAAGGTGATACATAGGATTGGACAGTTTGCATATGAGTTGGAGCTGCTCCAAGGCAGCAAGATTCATAACATTTTTCATGTATCATGCCCGAAGAAGGCATTGGGGCAGCATGTGAGAGTGACAGATGAGCTACCACCCACGGATGATGAGGGGCACTTGGTGTTATAGCCAGAAGCTATTATTGATAGCAGGGAGAGGTGGCTGCGGAGCAGGACAGTCCGGGAATTCTTGGTGAGGTGGAAGAATTTACCGATTGAGGATGCCACTTGGGAGAGTGAGAAGATCTTGCAGCATCCATCACTTCAGTTGCTTGAGGACAAGCAACATTTTGCCGGGGGAGATTGTAATATTCCTAATTAGCCATGGCTAATTGGAATATTCAATTTTGCTCAATTTTGCCTTGTGTAGCTGTTTATAAATAAAAAGGTGAAGAGAGGGGGACATACTTCATGAATAAAGACACTCCCTAGTAAGATAACATTGTAACTTAAAAGGTGAGCCAAGGGGGGCCAAAGAACCACATAGAGGAGGGGCCCACGTAGACACATGCAGTGACTGCGCAGATGGTGAGAAACATGTGGCAAGAGGAAAGCTACGTTGGAGGAGGTGAGCCTTGGGATTGAGAGAGGCCAATGCTATAAAAGAGAGAGGAGCCTCCTCATTTTGGCATTTGATTATGTGCATTTGCGCTGGTCACTTCGACTTAGAGCATGCTGGCTGTTTAGCTAGTCTGCAGCACTGTTTAGTGCATTGAGTGTCTCCGTTCAAAGATCTCACCCTTAACCCTGGGGGACTTCGAGTGCCTGCTCGGTTAAGGTATTTCCATCAGTATTTTTGCAGTAGTTTCGTCAGCATTTGATAGGAGGATTGGGCATCTTGGATGACTGTGCAGTCTTGAGAGGGATGACGCAGTTCTTTCTGGGAGCAGTTCTGGATTGAGGTTTTGCAGGGGGATTTAGGCTGGGAGGTTGAGCAGGGGATCAACCCTTGCTTTTTGGAGGATTTTGGCTGAGTTTCAGGTAGAGTTGTGGAGGGTTGATTTCAGCAGCAGCGCAGAGTCTTGAGGGATTGCGTGGGTCCTCAAGGGGGCGATTTTCGGGGGTCGGCCATTTCAGAAAAGCTTTCTGGGCTTTTCTGGGTTTCTTGAGTAAGAGTCCACTTCCAAAGTTTCAACATTTTTTGAGGTGGGGAACAGCCCAAATCCTCATTTGATTTTTAGCAGTAGCAGCAGCACGACAGTTCTCCAGCAGCTTGGACGCAGTTCAGAGAGAGGCCATTTCTTTGCTATTCTGAGTGTATTTCTTCACTTGCCTTGTGCAAGTTGAGGTGCCATCTTTCTGATCACCTCCTGTACTCATTCTATTACTCAGTATAATAAAATGGCTTAGCATTTCTCTCTGCATTTCTTGAGTATTTTCTTATGGTTATATTGTTATATGTTGCACCATTGTTATTTTTATCTCTTTGAGCTTCTCGGCTACTATACCACTTGTGTGTTTTCTCCCATACTCTTAGACAGAGTCTGGAAAGGGCCAGGTAGCTTCCAGATCTCGTCCTCTTTTCAGAGGCGACATATTTGGTAAGTGCCCTCCCAGTCCATCTCTGGTTGGAGTTTGCTTGTTTTCGAGGAATATTCTTGATAAGGGATATTACATGGAGAATGTAACTAGATTCGGTCTTCATAGTGACTTTTGTAATCATGACATTGTATATTTTATATAAAAAGAGAAAAAGAGTTTTTGTTTATTTAATCATGGGTTTCATGCTCAAAGTCTAGGTTAAAGCATGTTTTTCATGCTTCTAGGGCTTATTGAGTTAAAGAAGAATTTTTGTCATGTATTATAGTCCCATTTGGACTTGTTGTAACAAAAGAAAATCATTATTTTTGAGTCTAGAAAGTCAATTTCTCCTCCAAGACCAAGTCGGCCTTGCCATGATGAAGTCGGCCTAAAGAGGCCTATTTGATTCCTCAAGAAGACTATAAATAAGAGGGAATTCAACTCATTTGGATCACTCAATCAAGTTTGATCTACAACAAGATAAGAAGAAAGAAGAGCGAGGAAGTAAAGAAGAAGATTGAGAAGTCGAAGAGAGTGTTGGAAAAGCCTCTTTTCCATCCACATGTGCGAAGCTGTTTACAGTTTTCCATGCGGATTGCAGGGGCGGAAGTTGCAGGCTGAAATTGCAAACCTAAAGTTGCAGGGCCGAGATTTTGATTGAAGTTGCTTTGATAGAGTTTGACCTTCATTGACGCTGGAAAGCTTTGGCTCGTTTGGAAGAGATCTTGTTGAAGGGCTGACTTGGTGCTTGGGAGGAACTTTGACTTTGGTCTTTGGGTCTTGGAAGTCTCATCTTGATTTAATTTTATAAGAAGAGAAGTATTCTTTCTGGGTTTTCCCCTTGGAGAGGTTTTGCCTTGGCTTGGAGCCTATATCTTGTGTACTTTGTCTCTTTGTGATCTTCATTGTTTTGGTAATTGCTTGATGAAGAAGAAATAAAAGTAATAAAAGGCCAACTAATATCACAATTAGTTATCAAGTAAGGAAAGTCAACCCTAATCTTTAAATAATTTGATTTTCCAACAGGAAATTGCCGCTAAAGTTTGGTGTTAGACCTAGGTGTTAGGGGGCATGCAGATACCTTGGGTATAAACTTTGAGTGGGGTAAGGGCTAGAGTGAATGGGGTTGTTTCAATTGGCTATTTTGGTTGGATTTGGTCAAGGGACACCCCAAGTCAAGGTTTAAGAGGAGATTGTTAGGTAAAATGATTCGGGAAAAGAGTCAAAGTTGATTGGGTCAATGGTATTGGTTTTGGGCCCATGGTGTTTTAATTGCCCATGGTTTTGTACTTGTGGATTGCATGAAATGAAGCCTTTAAAAGGGTAGGAAGAATTCACTGTAATGGTCCAGGGAGGTGAGCAGTGAAGGCTCACTTGGCATGGTTTTGGCCAAGGGACTAATGGAATTCCATTAGCTAGGTTTTACCTTGAAGTTGGGGTTTTCTCAGGCTTTGTGAATATTGTGCTTAGTGTTTGTATTTTTGCTAGTTGTTTGTATTGTTTCTCTCGGTAAATTTGCTTTCTCTTTGATTAAGTTTAATAGTAGTATGGTGGGAGCATGGGTATGTGTCCCTAGGACACCTAGAGCACATCCCCAAATTTTTCAAGGGACAATGGGTGGGGACACAAATAATATATATATATATATATATATATATATATATATAGAAAATAATAAATATTATAATCATTATAGAGATAGAGATTTGTCTCGTAGAATCTTGGACCTTTTTGCAAATTGCAAATAGTTACACGTAAGTGTCCTAAACCTAAATTGCAATTTGCTCATGTCTAGGTGCCAATAGTGGAATGCCACTACACATTTTTCTTAATTGTTTGAATTTTTTCAGAACTAGTAAGTGTAAGGGCTATACATATTACTATGGACTAGCCCGTGAAAATTCCTTCACTGAAGGAACCCCTACTACAACAAATCTGAATCTACTTCACCTACTTGAGTTTTTGAATTACATTCATCAAGTTATTCTTCGGAATACTAAAGCAAATTACTTCCGCAGCCTACACTAATTAAATGTTTGATCTCATGAAACAGAAAACAGAGCAAAGAACAAGATACATGGGACACACTTATTTTTGGACACAATAGTCCTCAGAAAAACCCAATGCAGGAAAACCAATGCAACAGTTTTGAGGGTTTATTATTATGTAGGAGAAATATCTGAATACAAATCTAGGATGCTCATCTAGCAATCCTTTACAGAGAAAAATACTGGCGGAAAATCTAAGTGAGTTTTACCAGACTTCACCCGATAGAATTCCGGTTGATCCGGCACAAGGCTGGCTAACCCCGACTATTTTTGTGCTGGCTCTGTGTCAACCCTACGTCACCTTCTCTGCTCTCTGTGTCAGCTCTCCCAGCTGTTCCGACAGTTCCTGGCAGTTTCGACTGTTCCGACAGTTTTGGATTCTGCGGATAGGCAGTTTTTCTGCATCACCTCTCCCAGCGACTGCGCTGTCTCTGCGTCAACTCTCCCCACTGTTCCGGCAGTTCCGGATTCTGTGTGACAGACAACTTTTCTGCGTCAGCTCTTTCGGCTACTGCGCTGCCTCTCTGCAAGCTCTCTCCACCTCGTTGTTCTGTATTTTCTGGAAAGTCCTTCTCTCGGATTCTCTTTGCCCCTCAGCTGCAAGAACTCCTCAATCGATTTTCTTCCGAAGAACGTCTCACCTCAGAAAATCGATTTTCTCAATCTGTGTGTGTGTGTGTTTCCAAATGAACCCCAAGCCTCCATTTTATACTTTTCCTGTTGAGTCTTCAACGACCGAGATTAAGTCTCTAATCAATGGCTAAGATTAAAACATGACTTGATCTGCCTTCTAGATCATTCTCACCCATATTTTGATTAATACCCATTAATATTTTAATTTCCCTAAGTTTAGACTTAGGAACTCCACTAAAAATATTAATTATAGTAATAAAATACAATCTGGGTGGAATTTCACCAAACAGTTTCTGGGTTTTTTAGAACTCATGTGCCTTAGCCTCTCTACCAACTTCAAGGCTAGAGCACTTCTGATGCTACCAAAAAATAACACTACCTCTTAGCGAGGAAAGTGCCCTAGCAACAATGTCCACTTGCATGCTGCTCTATTTCTGAATCCCCTCTTTTCTGCACTGCTGCTGCCACCAACACTGTGCTGCTGCTACTACTGTACTGTTGCCCATGACACTGCCACTACCACCACTGCATCTATACTACAGCTCCCTCTCAAATGCTGCATCTGCTATGCTGTTAGCACTGCCACTGCTAACACTGCGTTCGTACTGCAACTCAATTGCTGAGAGAAGCAATTGAAAAACATCCAAAATTAGCTGAACTTAATTGTGCTCATCATAATACAATGAATGTTGGAATCTTACTACTGCTGACCCTCTGAATCCTATGCATTGCTGCTGACTCCTGCACTAAGCCAACTGCGCTACTGCCAACCTTACTTTGCGTTGATCAGTCTCTGGTCCCAAGCTATTGCATCTATCCTCCAAACAACACAAGTCCATCTCGCTACTACTGAATCTTGGGCTCCTGTAGCAAGGAATTGATCCAAGAGGTGGACTCTTCAAGGATCCTGCCCACATGTAGTCCTCCGGACTACAGCTCAATATCGACCCATCTCACTCCTAGAGATGTGTGGGCACTCATGGCAAACTCATCCTCGTCAATCTTCGCGATTGCAACCTTTGGATCATGCTTCTTGTCCTTATCCTTTTGCTTCAAAGGACACTAAGATGCAAAGTGACCCATCTCACCACATCTGAAACATTTCACCTTTGAAATGTCCTTCTTTCGCTTGGGCTTCTGCTGTCCCTTCGATGTTAGAGCTGCATTTTCCTTCGTCTTTGTGCCACTCCCATTGCTGCCACTGAGGTTGACCTTCACTAGGTCCCTCCTTAACTCCTCCTGTTGAAGAGCCACCCACATCTCTTCCTATGAAGGTAGTTTTTCTCTGCCCAATATGCTTTGGACGAAAACTTGCCATTCATCCGAGACTCCATTCAGTGCTATCCTCACCATCGCGATTGGTTGAGTAGTAGACCCCACTGCAGCAAGCTGGTCTCCAGTGTCCGGAAGACATTGAAGATAGAGGTTCACCCCTTCTCCTTTCTGCATCAAAGTCCGCTACAACTTCTCCTCCAAATACATCTTCTGCTGTTCAGAAGAGCCTTCATATAGAGAAGACAAGGCTTCCCACATCTCTCGAGCTGTATCCTTGCCCTGCAAGTGTGAGACCACTTGATCCCGAACTCCATCGAGAATGAGCCTCTTTGCCTGCCCTTGCTCGGCTTTGTACTTCTTCTTTTGATCGTTGTCAGCAGGAACAACTACAACACTATTGATGTAGGCCTCGAGATCATATTTCTCCAGAATAGCTAGGATTCTAGTCTTAGATATGACATAGTTGGAAGCTCCTTCCAACCTGTCCTGATCTCTGAGCCCATGCGATGCCATCTCACCCAACTGTTGAACTGACTCCTCTAGTCATTGCTTAGCACTGCTCAGCAAGTGAGAAATTCGAACTTTCTGGCAGAAAGTTCTTTGAGGAGAAAATTCCCCTTCTACGTGTCTTCGTTCTTTTCCAGCGGGTTTCTACCCCAATAGAAAATCCGCCCTTCAAGCACTGCGTTGAGGCTCTGTGTCACTCCCTTTGCCTCTGCAAACCAATGAACTGGAAATTGTACCTCTCTGTCGTCTCACTCAGAGAGAGATTTCCTCGGATCTGCGGCTCGGCAAGGATTGCGCAATCCCTTTAGGGGGATTCAAATAGCTGCCAAGTGCAGCTTGTGGTCTCACTGCCCAGCACTGGATCTGCACTTCCTGTTTCAAAATTAATGCTCTGATACCATGTGAAAATTCCTTCACTGAAGGAACCCCTACTGCAGCAAATCTGAATCTACTTCACCTTCTTGATTTTTTAAATTACATTCATCAAGTTATTCTTCTGAATACTGAAGCAAATTACTTTTGCAACCTACACTAATTAAATATTTGATCTCATGAAACAGAAAACAGAGCAAAGAAAAAGATACATAGGACACACTTATTTTTGGACACAATAGTCCTTGGAAAAAACCAATGCGGGAAAACCGGTGCAGCGGTTCTGAGGGTTTATTATTATGCAGGAGAAAGATCTGGATACAAATCTAGGATGCTTATCTAGCAATCCTTTACAGAGAAAAATACTGGCAGAAATTCTGAGTGAGTTTTACCACACTTCACCCGGGAGAATTCTGGCTGATCCGGCACAAGACTGGCTAACCGCGACTATTTCTGTGCTGGCTCTGTGTCAGTCCTACGTCACCTTCTCTGCCCTCTGCGTCAGCTCTCCAGGCTGTTTTGACAGTTCGCGACAGTTCTGGGAGTTCTCGACAGTTTCGGCGGTTCCGACAGTTCTAGATTCTGCGTGATAGGTAACTTTTTTGTGTCAGCTCTCCCGGCTACTGCGATACCTCTGTGTCAGCTCTCCTGGCAGTTCCCAACAATTTCGATAGTTTCAGATTCTGCATGATAGACAACTTTTTTGCATCAGCTCTCCCGGATACTGCGCTGCCTCTCTGCAAGCTGTCTCTGCCTCTCTGTTTTGTATTTTCTGGAAATTCCTTCTCCCGAATTCTCTCTGCCCTTTAGCTGCAAGATCTCCCCAATCGATTTTCTTCCTGAGAACTTCTCACGTCAGAAAATCGATTTCCTCAATCTCTGTGTGTGTGTTCTCAAATGAACCCCAAGCCTCCATTTTATACTTTTCCTATTCAGTCTTCAACGACCGAGATCAAGTCTCTAGTCAACGACTAAGATTAAAACATGACTTGATCTGCCATCTAGATCATTCTCACCCATATTTTGATTAATACCCAGTAATATTTTAATTTCCCTAAGTTTAGACTTAGGAACTCCATTAAAAATATTAATTTTTTAATAAATACAATCCGGGCGGAATTTAACCAAACGGTTTTTGGGTTCTTTAGAACTCATGTGCCTTAGCCTTTCCACCAATTTTCAAGGCTAGAGCACTTCTGATGCTACCAAAAACTAACATAGCCCTTATAAATGTAAGCATAATAGTCTATAGTATCCTGTGTAGCACTTACTAGTTCCAGAAAAGTTCAAGCAATTAAGAAAAATGTTGAGTGACATTCCATTATTGGCACCTGGACATGAGCAAAATGCAATTTAATATTAAATTAGTTGAAACTGACCATAAGTTTTTGTAGCTTCTTGTAAGCATAATAGTCTATAATCTATAGTATTATGTATAGCCCTTGCACTTACTAGCTCTGAAAAGGTTTAAGCAATTAAGAAAAATGTTGAGTGACATTCCATTATTCGCACCTAGACATGAGCAAAATGCAATTTAGCTTTAGGACACGTAAGTTTCCTATTTGCAATGTGCAATAAGGTTAAAGGTTTTATGAGATGAATGCCTATCTCCCCTTCAATTCTCAACTAGAGTTACAACTTTGACCCTTATAGAGTCTTCTTCAAAGTCCCCATGTGGCTAGCCCCACATGGATGAGTAACGGGAGTTGATGTTGCATCCATTTGTATAGTGGTGGTCAAACATGATAGGTCAACTTGTGAGAGTCATAACTTTTGCACACAAACTCCAATTGACATAATTATTGCATTATTCGAAAGGTCTTTGAGTGTAGAACAACGTCTCAGGGTCCGATGCTTATGCATGAGAGTTTTGACCACAAAAAATGTTGTTTAATTCCTCAAAATAGTTCCAGAAGGTTTTAGACCCTAATTGTCCAAACTGGAATTGATCAGGAAAAATGACCTTTCAAGTTGATTCCTCCAATTAGTCCACTTTGAAATCATCAATATAGATGACAAACAATATAATGATCGCATCCGGATCAATTTTGTTTGTCATAAGCATGGTCATTAAGCACCCTAGTCTCTATAGAAGAAGGGTAAAGGGAAGCAACGATAGAAGCAACAATCTTTGCTAAAACTTAGATGAACAAGTTTGCTACCAAGTTTGAGAAGAACTTTTGATGATATCTTGCCTTTCTACCATTGTGATTTTGGGGGATGCATCGTATGTGGACAATTGTGCATCTCAACTTATGAAATTCGGTCGACGATTGTTCTCTAGTCTGAAGAAGCAGGACTCGATTATAGCTTGAGCTTGGTGATGAAGCGAAGTACCTAGTAGTAGGAGTTAGTACTATTCTCTTCCATCTCAAATTAGGCGATTCATTAGATTTTGATGATGTCTTGTTTGTTTCAAGTCTCAAGAAGAATTTGCTTTTAGTTTCAGTCATGGAGGACAAGGACTTTGCAGTGGATTTCAATAACCAACAAGTTTTCATTAGGATGAAGGATTCTACCCCATATATAACTTAGGAATAACGGTTAGAGAAGGTAATTTGTATAGGTTGTAGGGTGAAACTGGTAGAATTTTGGTGCATAACAATGAGTTGTGGCATAAGAGAATGGGACACTCACATCATAGGGCATTGCTTATTTTGTGGGAGATAGTCACAAGTCATCGATTGTTCAGTATTGAGCAATAGTGGTGTGTGAAGAAGGTGCATGCTTGGCAAGCATGCCAAGGATGCTTTCCCAAGTAGTGAGCATAACTCTAAGGAGATTCTATGCCTTACAACATTTAGATGCTTGTGGACCAATGCTAGTAGCATGAATAGTAGGTAGCATGCATTTTGTTTTCTTTATTGATGTTCTCTCTTTCAAGA
The DNA here is from genome assembly GCA_031772625.1 of Pinus tabuliformis. Taxonomy (NCBI): domain Eukaryota; kingdom Viridiplantae; phylum Streptophyta; class Pinopsida; order Pinales; family Pinaceae; genus Pinus; species Pinus tabuliformis. The sequence goes on from CM062816.1 coordinate 772,082,880, forward strand.
CTTGGATCTACTTCTTAAAGACCAACGATGAGGTCTTTAGCATGTTTCTAGAGTTGAAAATTCTGGTTGTAAACTAGATAGGAAAGAAGACCAAAGTCTTGAGATCAAACAAGGGGGGGGAGTATACCTCCAATGGTTTTTAGGGTTTTTGCAAGGAAGCAAGAATTGAGAGGGAGCTGACGATTCTATAGAATCCACAGCATAATGGAGTTGCTGAGAGAAAGAATCTATCCTTTATAGGAGATGTGAAGGACATGTGCATTACTAGTTGTGCAGCCATTTGGCATTGTAAGTTACTGACAGGATTGTTTGATCCGGAGTTAAAACATATAATCATTTACTGTGATAATCTAAGTTGTATCAATCTCTTTGAAAATATGGTGTTTCATGATAGGTCCAAGCATATAGAGATTAGATATCACTTCATACGAGATAAGTTTAGAAAGAAGAAGTAAAACTCTAGCATATTCCCATGGATCAATAGGTATCAAATATATTGAGCAAGCCCTTGGCAAAAGGGAACTCTGAGGCATTCAAACACAAACTTGGATTGGTGCAAAATTCCTTCCTTGTTGAGAGGGAGTGTTGAGAATTGCGGCTTGGATAGAACTTTCACACATGCTCAATGTGAACATGCAATTAGTTTATGGTATTTTTGAAAGATTTTTTTTCAAAAAGTCATTCAATTTGTTGAAAAAACATTCTATTTTATGATTCACTTTAGTCAAAAAGTGAAAGTCTCATATTTAAAAGTCGAGTCTAAAATTGAATTTCATGCATGACTTATACGAGGAAAAATCTTAAAAATATATTCTCCCCTAAAAGTGTAAAGACAAGGCAAGGTAGAGGCTTTAAAAACACATATAATTCAGTAAAACAAAGAGAGAGAGAGAGAGAGAGAGAGAGAGAGAAGGAAGAGACATTCTTGGGAAACATGCAGTTTGTATAGTCATATGGACACTAGACAGATTTGTACAATCGTATGAAAATTATCTGTATGAATGCGTACAATTGTAGAGAAGTCTGTATAGGGCATATAACAGATTTATGTTGTTTTTGGTTGTTTTAGCAGGTTGTACAAGCTTAGTTCAGGATTCTTGATGATGCACCAGTGGACCCAACATGCCCCCAGGCTGGCTTTGACACTACTTGATGGGCATGCCATGATCTGGGGCCTAGATGAGGATGGTAATTGTTAAGATGATTGAGGAGGGCTTGTTTCCCCTACTAGAGCCTAACGCTAGAGAGAGGGGACATGACGTTGCTCACTTGTTACCCATGGAGATGACATGTAGCACCGACAACTAGATTTTGGAACCTTGGAGTTGCTTTGATGCTTGATTTGGGGTTTTCCTCAAATGGAGGATGATGATGATGCTTGGAGACATTTTCAACCTTGTCTTTTCCTTGATGGAGCATTTGGGGCCCTAAAGAGGCATGGCATCATCACATTTTTAGGCCTACAACTCACATGTGTGGGATACTTTTGGCATACCTTGTTGTAAAGCTAGTGGGTTGGCTTGTAACCCAATTTTACTTTTTGTCCACTCAAAAATCAAACTTGTGTAGGGGATTTTATTTAGAAATTATAAGATATATACCTCATATAAATAGAGCATCACCTCTCTCTCTTGTTCATCATCACTTGTGGAGAACTCAACCTCTCTTAGAGAACTTGACCTAGCTAGTTTTACTTCTCTACTTTGTGAGATATGATCTTATGTGGATTTTTGGTTATTGGAGACTAGTGCTTGTTGTGGAGACATCATTTTGGGATGCAAAAGCATGTTCTTGGATATATTGTGAGTATTTTTTGTTCAATATGATTAATGATTATTGCATGTAATGAATATTGCTAGGGTTTCTATGTTCCATGTCTAAATGCTTATATCTATATGAAATGCTTGGTAAATTTTTCTTGCTTTGATTTTGTATCCTTGAACTCCCTAGAGAACATCCTAGTGAACCTTTCTCTTGTAAATTTATCCCCTCATAAAGTGATAGTTAGGGTTAGCAAGTGAAACCTAGGGATTTCCGCCTTATTCCCTTCAAGAATTTGATATTTTCATGGTCAAATCCCTAAGACTCCATTACCCAAGTAGATAGAAAGCTCCAACATCCATCTTGGTGATCAAAAAAATATAAAATCTTTTTCTCTCTATCCTAGAATTTCGGCCCTTCAAGGCAAGCTGTTAGGGTTAGGGTTTCAGGCTGAATTCAATTAGGGCTTGGAAATTGAGCTGATTTGAAATCATTTCAACTTGTTGGGCCTTAAAACATCAAAATCTAGCAATTTACATGGTTGAAAGTGCTTTGCAAGGGTTGACATCATCAATTCCAGGCCTTGAGAAACCGTATTTCTGCATTAGGGCTTCATATTATGGTCATTTGAAGGTTTGTTGCTCTTGTTGTTGATCATACCTTTCAAGGAAACCTTTTCCTCCCTCTTGTGTGCTTAATTGTGCTATTTTTGAATCATGTCATGAAAACCCTATGCTATAAGTCTTACCTAATAGGTATCTTCATAGGTATGCTAGTCCTTATCACAAAGAATTGAGCCTTGTTTCTAGTTTGAGTACCTTGATGAAGCCTATCAAAGTGTTAGCTTTGATATTTTGACCTAGAATACCATTTAGGTGACCTATATTGGAAAGCCTCTTGTGTGATGAAATTCCAATGAAGAGCAAGAGGTGGATTACTAAGGTGATAGTGACATCCACCTCATTGTTGTGTCTTAGTTTGGCTTTTGTCATGTGAGGCCTCTCATAAGACCTGCTAAATTTTGAGGCAGCAAGCCAAACATTCTTCATGATAATGTGTCAGTCTCTAAAGAGCAAAGCATACACATGCGTCGAGTTGTGCTAGATTTCAAGAATGCGCATTCATGTCCTAAATGTTATGCCAAAAATGATACCCTTCTTGCTCAATCACCATGCTTGAAAGCATGATAGATCAATAATATAGGTGTTTTGGGGTATTTAGTTAAATGACAACTTGCACATGTGCCATCCATTTGCGACCTGTCCAATTATTCTACCTTCCCCTAGGCAGACCAAATACTCCTAATGTGTTGAAAATCTGAAACTACATGGCATTATCACATGAGCCAGAGTAACCCCCTATATCCTACCGAGATGCGAAGTTGTAAGTATGTGTCTCAACAAAGCCTTGCATGGGGAAGACTCCTGTAGATAAGAAACCACCCACTTGGTGGCAAGAATGCTTCGAGTAGCCATGTCAATCAAACATAGCCCTCCCTTCTTTGGTCATGATGCAAACATCCCACAATGCAATTGGAAAGGCTTGGTTCCCCACCATATTTCGACCATAGATATGACCTCAACATCTGCCCCAACTGCTAAAACTGCACTTTGCTAGAAACTGGCATGACACATAATAGACTTGAGAAGCCTGAAAGATCCTTCCCAAAATGATAAATATCCCAACAAATGGTAGGTCTTCATTTTGCTAGAAAATAAGCTTACTTTGCAAATGTTGGAGACACCAATACCAAATGGCAATTGGAGACAAAGCCATGCTAGAGAAAATGCCAAGATATTACACAACACCTAGATGAACAAAAGTCCAAGTTGGCAAAATCTGATTAGCGAGGTTATTGAAGCCAACTAGCCAATAGGCAGTTTTGTGATCACTAACTAATACCCTCAAGGCCTCACAAAGGATAGTCAAACAATCCTTGCTCCTTCAAGTAACTTCTAATCCACACACGCAGAAAAATGAGAATCATTTGCAAAATGGTTAACCATATCTGAACTGCCTTGGAGAGATACCATATATAGACCCCTAGATGTGAGTGGCTTATAGGAGATATCCCAAAGCATTTACTGTCAACATATAAAGATAGGAGGCTAGCCCCTACTAAATAGACTAATGCAACATAATATGTAGGGACAGGTGTTGCATTTTCTAAATCTATCCGTTAGAAAATTAATCTATATTCTGCTGGTTTATTTCTTTTACTTGTAAATTCTGAACAAGTTATTTAAAACGTTTAAATATCGAAATAAACACAATACAGTCACAACATCTACAGATCATCAATTAAAAGAAAACAAGCACACAAGTGACACCGTTATTTTTGGACAAATGTCCCTGGAAAAACCCAATGCGGGAAAACTGTTGCAGCTATTCTGAGGGTAATATTATTATGCAATCTTTCTGAGTACAACTGGGTGCCTAACTGGCTCACCCGACAGAGAAAAATACACGACAACAATACCTCTATATTTGGAAACAAGTATTCAGAAAACCTGTCCCATGAAACCCTCTCCGACACAACTGAAGCTCAGCGCTGGCCCTTCTGGCCTCTGCGTCAGCCTTCTACTGACCTGCGTCAGCCCTAGGACCCTCTGCGTCAGCCCTCTGAGGCACTGCGTAGCCTCTGGGACCCTCTGCATCACTCCAACAGCCTTTGCATGGATGACGCAGTCCCTCTGGCCTCTGCGCTGTCTCTGTTGGGCTCTGCGTGGCCTGAACTGGCTGCTGCTCTCGCTCTCCCTGCTTCTGCGCTGGTCTCTCAATACTGTCTCTGCCTCTCTACCCAGTACTCACTGCCCCTCACTGCTGATCACTGATTCAACTTTGCTTAGCAACCCCGCTCTAGCAAAACGAATCACTGATCACTCTAGTGTATCTTCCAACTGACCCTCAAGCCTCCTCTTATACTTTTTTCGTTGGTCCTTCAATGACCAAGATTAAATCTCTAATCAACAACTAAGATTAGATTTGGCTTGATCCAAGACTTTTGAAACCTTTTAAGCCAGTTTTATATTAATACCCATTAATAGTTTATTTTTCCGAAGTTTAGACTTAGGAACTCCATTAAAAATATTAATTATTTTAATATCTCCCAAATCGGGTACAATTTGTTCAAAACTTCAAACCATTTTTGGGTTTTGGAGATCTCATGTGCTCTAGCCTCTCCACCAATTTTCATGGCTAGAGCACATCCGATGCTACCCGAAATCAACAACAGGGAGTTGTTTATTGCGATAATAGTCGAGGCATTGGAAACTATTGGTTTCACCATATCAATATTCTGTGGGCCAATTTCTAGACAAGTTGACATCTCAGTGATAAAGGACCAGTCAATTCGATCATAAGCCTTGTCCAAGTCAATCTTCAAGAAGAGCGCCTATTGGTCAGACTTGCTAGCCCATTGGATGGCCTCCCATGCCGATATAACCATATTAAGATAAAATAAGGTAAAGTTTATCAATGTCCAATGAATGACCATAAATAAGTCAATGGGACTGAAGGATGCAAGTAGTATAAGTACAATGTGGGAGTGTAGATGCAACTCTTAGAAAATGCCAAAGCTAAAACTAGGATCAAATGAAGTAAAGAAGGATACAATAATAGGACAACCTTATAAACATGTATATAACGAATCATGTAGAAGGCTAAGTGAATAAGTCCAGGGTTGGAGGTTGATGATATCAAGAATGCCCGAGTTTGATAGCCGACAGCGAGGGGGTCGATAGTGGCACTGACTCGCTATCAGATTCCATAGATCCAATGAGGGGTCTGGATGCATGATCTTGGGGGTGATGTTGGAGCGAGGGATACTCTTTAACATCCGAGGTCAAAAGGAAAGAAGCTTTGTATAAGTCTGACGCTTTAGATGTGAGTGAACTGATGTGCTATTTGACAACTCCGCAATGTTCTTGAGTGTACTAGTTGGGAAGACTTGAGGTCTCACTGCTCTACTATCTAAAATACCCTAGGAATGAACTCGTTGCTTGTCGCTTCAATCAGCTAGATCAACCTGAAAATATGATGTGCTCGTCTAGATCGCCCTCAAGTGAGACAAGGTATGCAGGATTTGAGATCTGTGTCTAAATATCTCCTTGATGAAGCGGTCTAGGCAACTCTAGTAAGGATACCGAAAGAAGGTAGAGAGGGATCCTTTTGACTCTCTATATAAGCAATGATATCGTCCTTTGATCTTCTTGTCGCACAGAGTGTCTAGGCACCGCGACAACGCTCAGAGTAAGGGCTGTCACTCTAATCCTTACTCCGTTTAGACTCTCTCCTAGACAAGTCAAGGGGGGTAGTCCCTAAGGTGAATGGATGAAGATAGTCTGTGGAACACAGGCTCTAGAAGATTTTAAGGATGAACAAGTTGATGAACCTAGAAAAAGTCTTGGCCAATTGAGATAGATAGATTAAAATAAGACACAACCACAAGATAAAAATGACTACAAACTAGTGCCCTTAATTTGAATTAACCAAAGACTAAATAATAACAAGTCACCTAGAGCAATTTATAATGTGGCAAAGCAACGGTCATGAACAATTAAATGTAAATGCTCAAAACTTTAGCATGCAGGATAATCTAGCAAAATTTATTTTTCTCCAACAGTCAATATGATTTAAAACATTTATTGCACCTTGACAATAAAGAAATCACAAAAAATTAAAAATTTGCACTTAACACCAAAGACACCAAGGAATTTTAAGTTAGTGTTTTAATTATTCCTTAGGCAATAACTTTAATGTGATAAATAAAGAAGTCAAACTAAATCAAAGGGTTAATAAATATTTTTTTTTAATGGGCCATGTTACATTAAAATTATTTAATGTGAAAGCGCAAATACACCTTTAATTTATTTCATTTTCAATTTTTAGGTTTTTTAATTTTTAAAATTTTAAAATTTTTAATGTTTATTAAATATTTTCGAAATGGTTTAGATTTTTTAAATGAAATAAAAAATTAATCAAAATGAAATGAAAAGTTAAAACAAAAATCAAATTGAAACCAAAACAAAATGAAACCTAACCAAACCTAAAAAATAAAAATCAAACCTAAACTCATAACAATACAAATGAAATGAAAATGAAAAAGTCGAATGTGAGAAACAACTAACCCTAAAAGAGAATACAAATGAAAATAAAAACAAAAGAAATCGAAGTGTGGGTTTGCGTTTGCAGGTTGGAATGGTGGAGGCTAGCAGCTCAACAAAGCAGCGAGAAGGCAGCGAGGGAAGGAGCCGCTGGATGGACGGAGCAGTGAGGGTGATAGCGGCAACAACGTATGAAGCTTTGATGGCAGTGTTGGAGAGGGAAGGATATGTGCAGGTCGAAGGGAAAGGCTGGATACGACTGGGAGGACGATAAGGCAGTGTTAGGGTTTTTGAAGAGGCAGCGTAGGAGATCGGGCAACGGGAAATACGTAGAGGAGAGCGAGGGAGGGAGGTTGTGTATAATGAAGGAGCGACTGAGTGGAGGTTTGTAGACAGGAAGAAGGAGAAGTTGCGATGAGAAGGAGAGGCAAAGGTAGCAGCGATGGCGGAAAGAGCTTCAAGCTCGAACTTGAGAAGAGAGAAGTGGGGCTGTGGGAATTGCGACTGGTAGAGAAAACGAGGCAGAGAGCAGCGGGAATGGCAACGGAGAGGAGGGCTTGGACAGAGGATAAAGAAATTCGTAAATTTTCAAAGAAATCCCAAAATGCAGACAGTAAAAGAAAAGTTTTCAAAAATTTCTGGAGGAGAAAAATACAGCAGACAGAAAGGAAAATGGTAGCCCAATAAAACCCTTAAAAATTTCCCAGAAATTTCTAATTAAGTTGATATATTCTGCTTCAGATTTATCAGTGAAACCCTTATAAAAAATTTTCCAGATTTTTTTTTAACCCTTGGACTGCAAAAAAGTTGGATAATATCCTTGCAAAATTGATTTTGAGGCCAGATCTTACTCTCTAGGGCCTAGATCTGGCTTCAAATCAAACTTCTCTTTCAGATCTGCAACCTGTATATGAAAATGAAATCTCCCAGAACTCAGATTTATAAAAAAATAATAAAAACCTAGAAATCCAAGTTAGAAAACCAATTTTTTTTTTTACAAATCTATGCATAAGAATGGTAGATCTATCAGATCTGAGGAGTATAAATCCAACTCCACTCTCATATTTGATAATTTAAGGCTCTCAACAGCGAAACTTATCAATTTCCCACACAAAAATTAAATTTTTAAATTTTAAAGGAGGTGCTGAGCTCAAAACCCTTTGTATATCACACATAAAATCTTATGATAAGCTCAGAGCTAATTTAAGTGGGCTCTTTAGAAAACACAGATCGAGAGTTGGCTGGTCCAATTAAAAATTTCCCTTAACGCCCGAGGATCTAGAAATCAAGGTTTTCCTGCAAAACTCAATCCAACCATTAAAATAGAGCAAGAAAATGATAATAAAATCTAGATAAATAGAGATACTTGCTATTACATTCAAAATTTAAATTATCAATTAAACTCTAGCGACTGAGCAACATACATGTACTCAAATCACTCTTCAGAAGCTATCATCAATGGCTAAAAAAAATTTATGCATGAAAACAACACATCTTACAACATTTCCATGAAGAGTAACACCAGCGAAATTTAACCCCAAAGTCTTTCTTTATTATCCAGGAAAAAATTACACGAGCTTTTTGCTTAGCACACGACTCAGAGATCGGATGGATCAACTGACAAATGACTTCCTATTTAAAGATAAATCCTCCAACCGCTAGTTTGAGTGATTTTCGTCAAAGTGATCTTGACCATTGATGAGGATTAAAATTTATTTTAATTTCATTCGTCGAAATATTAAATTCTTGAGGAAATTCGATTTTTTCAATTCAATGCATTTTAATTAACTCAAAAATTAAAATTTTGAGTTAATTTCCTAAAAAATTTGACTTTGACTTAACCCCTAGGGACCAAAGGCTTAAAATTTAGCAAAATAATTAATTTACCTTAGTCCCGGGACCTTTTAAAATTTGATTTTTAAGGACCATCGTTTTTTTTCCTTTGGAGAATTTAAATTTACTTAGGACCAGAATTAATTAAATTTCTAGATTTGGATTTTAATTTTTTTTTTTTGCCAGAAAATTTAATTAATTAACCTATGGGGAGATAATTTATTTTTCCAACCCTCAAGACACTTTACATCATAATTTTCATATTTTTTACATCATAATGGGGAAAACCCATCTGTAATAGACCCTCACAGACTACCCATTTTTGCGACACAAATATAATCCAACAGACCAAGCAATTTGTAATAAAATAACCTAACCAAATAGTTAGGATTATTCCCAAATCACTTTTACATAGACTCGACCTAAAACATTAGGACTCGCCTAAGATCCCGGTGACAAAATCCATTCCAACTTTGGGGTAAGACTGAAGGAAAACTCTACCGACATTTTGAGAATGGATCAGTGAGACAAAAAACCAGTGAAACAGGAATCGGCGATTTAGCTGATTAATTGCGATTCCCACTCGGCTCGGTATGGAAACGATCAGATCCGAATCTTCCGGAGTCAAATCGCGTTGACCGAGTTTGACTCGTGGTCAACGTGATTTTGACTTGCGCGTCTACTGATTATTCCGACTCTGCGTTTTTTTCCGAGTCCTGCCAAAATTTTTGGGTTTAGGTTTATCGGGTTTCTGTTTGTGGCGTTTACGGTTTATCACTTTATCGACCTGTTTCATGATTCATACTCCCGCGTCCAGCGTCCAGACACCGCCTCGGAGCTGCATTCGACCGTCGACGCCGCATTGTTGAGAATCGATACCTGCGTGAGCGGCGAGCCTTCAGGTAACTCCTCTCTCTATATAATATATATATAATGATGAATCGTGTGCAGCCGCCAGCGTGATCAGGTGATGCGAATCGCAATACAACAGACTCGTAGAGAAGAACAGGTACCCGTGAACGAGGATTGTTTCATGCATTACAGCTGCACGACTGTATGACGAAGAATAGTGTGAGTTCGACAATCCAGGGGTCTGAGCGTTGGACTGTAATTAATAATACCATCAAGCCACACCACTGTCAATATCACTGTCTGTCATTAAGGAAAGGTCACTGCTATCAAGGTGTATGATTGTCATGCATCAAGGCCCGTATCACAACGATCTCTTTACAATGTTCACATATGTAACTCATCAATTGACCACTGTAACCTGTTATTAAAAGGATTGTCATCACTAACATGGTCACATTACAAGGTCTCGTTTATGTCATGGCCACCGGTATATCAATGGTCTCAAGCACTATAGGTTGCTGTCACATCAAGGTACTGTCATGAGGGTTTCTCCAAATATAACTGCCATACAACCTTTGAAGTTTGGATAGGTCCTTGCTGCCATAAATTTATTGTCACAGAATCTCATGTCAACAGGGATGCTGTCTCAATATTGTCATAATCCATACTCTGTTCAAAAGTTCTGCCCTCTAGGCTCTAAGTGTCACAAGAGAATATGATTTGTTGTAACTTGTAGGTGCTAAAAGACAATCCTTCGTGTCAATCTCTATTCATCATAAGACAACTTTAATCTGGACATTGCTTCAGAGATACAAGTGTATAAAAATAATTTAGGAATTAACCACAAGTGACAATGTACAAGTACTGAGCATGAACACTGATTAAACCCTGATTTGAAACCCTTACTGATGAGATATACCACTGCTGTAAATGATGTCAGCATGAATACCCAAAAATTCCTTTTCTGCTGAGGACTGAAAAGGCTTCAACTATCACTGTGTTCATTTAGCACTTCAAGGGCTAGGTCTTTCTTCAACGTTCAGGTCTGCATTGTCACAAATGTTACGCTGGACTAAAACCACCTCTTTGCTGGTTATGGAGCCACAAAGAACGATTCTTGTGTTCAGGACTTGAAGCCCTAAAGGAATTTCGCTGGTTATGCTTAATGAAAAGTTAAAAGGCAGTACTGCACTTTGGCCTTTCAGCATGACATGGCACTTTCTTGGTGTGCTTTTGTGCCAATTTTTAGAGCTCTGTTGTGCTCCATTGAATAAAACCAGGGTTCTGCTGCCTGCATGTTTTCTGGTTTTATTGAAAGGCAACATTTCTATATGTTCACTGACATCTGTCTTCATTTAATTTTTTAAATTTCTAGCATATTTTAAATTTTTGGATAATTTTTAAATTTGATTTTTTGTTGTCTTTCACAGGAGCCACAAATTAAATAGAAGCCAGACTCCAAATCTTAACAGAAGCCACAAATTAAACACAAGTTCAAAGCAACAACAATGCCGAGAGAGCGGGACTTTGCTTGGGCTTATTGTGACAAGATTCCCGGAAAATCCTTGCTCCTTTGTAAATTTTGCAAAAAGGAATGCAGTGGAGGCATTTATAGATTCAAGTTCCACCTTGCAAAAATACCTGGCCATGATATAGGTATTTGCGGCACCGTTGACGAGAATGTCCAATACCAAGCAGCCTTGGCCCTTGATATGTTAGAGCAGCATAATGCCAAGAAAGCAAAGCAAAATGCTGAAATAGGAAATGTTGGAGTTGATACTTTTTCTGCCACTAGCCCCATGTCACCTCAATCTGTTGAATCCTCAATGCCGTTCCCAAGTTTTCCACACATGCCTCCAAGGCCAAGTCAAACTCAAAGCCATGCCAGTCCTTCAACTCCTTCCTTCAACACTGGAGGTGGAAACATAAACACCTTTTTTGCTCCCCGCACAAAACCCGGTTCCCAACCTACCTTGGATGGCACTGGTTGGAAAAAAAATATCCATAGTCAGGCAAGGAAGGCCATTGCTAACTTTTGGTACTATTCTGACATACCTTTCCACTGTGCCAGAAGTCCTTATTGGCAAGCTATGATTGATGCAATTGCTGCTGCAGGTCCAGGGTTCAAAGCCCCTACATCAGAGAGCCTTAGGACAGATATGTTGTTAGAGAGTGTTGAAGATGTCATGCTTGTGCTAGCTGAGTTTCGTTCATCATGGGTAGAAACAGGGTGCACCATCATGAGTGATGGATGGACAGATCAGAGGAATAGAACTTTAATAAATTTCCTTGTATCTTGTCCCGCAGGCACAATGTTTCTCAAGTCAGTGGATGCTTCAGATAAGGTTAAGACTGCCCAACTTATCTGTGAAATGATGGAGGAAGTCGTTCAAGAAGTGGGAGAAGAAAATGTTGTACAAATTGTCACCGATAATGCAGCGAATTATATGGCTGCTGGTAGACTTTTTGAGATGAGGCACCCCACTATTTTTTGGACCTCTTGTGCTGCCCATTGCATAGATTTAATGCTTGAGGACATTGGTAAGCTTCATTGGATACATGAGGTTGTGGAGAAGGCAAAATCCATAACCAAATACCTATACAACCACACTATTGTCCTAAACACTATGAGAATATACACTGAAGGTAAAGAAATTGTTCGACCTGCAGTGACTAGATTTGCAACAAATTTCATATCTTTGCAATCTGTGGTTGAGCAAAAGATAAATCTGAAGAGGATGTTCTTGGGACCTGAGTGGATGGGATCTAAACATTCCAAGACCCCTGAAGGCATCGAAATTGCTGCACTTGTGTTTAATGATGGCTTCTGGAAAGATGCTGAAGAGATTATTGCTGTGACGGAGTCCCTTGTTAGAGTTCTCGGGTACTTTTAGTCTTTTAACTTTTTCATTTTTTAAATTTCATTTCAAGCTTCTTTTTATTTACAATGTTTCATATTTCTTTAAATTTGAATGCTTGAACTTTCAGGATGGTTGATGGTGACAAACCCGCTATGGGTTACATTTATGAGGCGATGGATCTCGCAAAGGAGGCCATCAAAAGAAGATATGGGGATGATGAGACAAAGTATATGCCTCTTTGGGACATTATAGATGCACGTTGGGATAGGCAATTGCATTCCCCCTTACATGCTGCTGGGTACTTCTTAAACCCACAATATTTTTATGATAAGAGCAAATTTAATGAGGATGGGGAGGTTGGCAGAGGACTTATGACATGCTTGGAAAGGTGCTTCCCTGATCCAGAACAACAAAGTTGTGTCTTTTCCCAACTACAAGATTATAGGGCACCATCTAAATTGTTTGCCTATACCAGTGCTATAAGACAAAGGTCAAAGATGTTGCCAGGTACCCAGCTTGAAGGCTTCATCAATTCATTAAATTTGTTTAAACTTTATTTTGTATGTTAAATGTTTTATTAAATTTTCTTTTCTTTTTAAGTTTTTACTATTTACTAATTTGGTACTTCTAGTCTTCTACTCACAAACCCTTACCACTTGCTAGGTCTTTGGTGGCAAAACTTTGGTAGTGATACGCCAGATTTGAAGAGATTTGCCATTCGAATCTTAAACCAAGCATGCAGTGCTTCAGGTTGTGAACGCAACTGGAGCATGTTTGAGAAAATACATTCTAAGAAGCGCAACCGATTGACACAAAAGCGCTTGAATGACCTTGTATTTGTCCATTACAATCTACGACTTCGCAACGAACAAATACAAGGTGAGATTCGAGAGCTTGAATTTGAAGGTTTCATAATCTAGTTCGTACTTTAAAAGTTTAAAGTTCAAACTTCAAAGTGAAATTTTAATTCACATTTCAATGTCTCATGATAATGACAGGTATTGATCATTCACCAATCGACCTTGAAGAGTTAGATTTGCAAGCTACAAATGCGGCAGAATGGGTTCAATTAGATGAGCCTCCTCTTTTCAGCCTTCATGACTTGGAGAACTTTGAGAGTCAAGCAAGCGAAGGAGTGGGAGGAATCGCTTCTAGTTCTCACTCTTAAGAGTCTTAGACTCTTAGTTGCTGATTTTTTTCTGATTAGTATGCAGTTTTTAACTTTTTTGTAAACTTTTAGAAGCATATGCTTCTAAGGACTCAAGACTCAGTGCTTTGGATCATGTGTGGACTCATAACATTTATGAGATACTTATTTATTCATGATATTTTGGACATCTATTGATATTATGCATTGTTTGGACATACCTTTGCCCAATATTAATGAAAAATGGTTTTTTTAATTCAATATATGTGTATATTTTTATTTAATGAATTTGCCGATTTTTTCCCGATTTTTTACCGATCCGATTAAAACTCTTCGCTCTTTTGCCTCGCCGATTTATTGCCGATTCCGAGTCTGGTAACATTGCAAAAAACCTCCAAGAATGTAGATCTTCACTAGAAAAGTAAGTTCACTTAGGGCATTACATACATGACACGGATCTGCTGAGATTATTTACATCATATACATGTAGAATGGGTGTACATTATAACATCATGTAGATCAGGTTGATGATGATCGCTGAACGAAACGGACACATCGATCAAGCGCTATCCCTTTTGCGAAAAAAGGGGGTATACTGCTATGGGTCGTTGACATTAGTGGTCAATAGATCTCACAATATGTGGGGCACTAAACAATGAGGTGCATTTTGTTGGAAATAGTACCAAGGAGAGGATTTACGAGGCATTTATTCCTTTTAGCCTAGTAGACACATTAATAACTTTTGTCTTGGTGACATTTATGAGTTATATTATTGTCATGGGTGGAAAAGGTACTTAAAAGTATATATTAAAGTCACTTGTACTTTATAAGGTGACTTTATATGTAAAGTACTAAGTGTACTTTTCTAATATTAAAGTGAGTTGAAAAATCACTTTATGAGAAAAATAGAAAAAGGTACACAACTTGAAAAAGGTACAGGAGGCTTTTAAGTAATGGGGCCAATGTGTGAGAGGGGGGTCAATTGTGAGAGTTAATCTCAACCACACATCTTGAGATTTGGAGATTAAATCTCATCCATTGAATCTTAGGTTTAGGGATTCAATCTTTTCTAAGAGACAAAAGGGAAGAGGGAGAGCTCATTCTTCATTACACACTCATGAGATTATTGAGAGGAGAAGAGGAGAGCAGCTTGAAAAAGGAGGCAGGGTTTTGTGTAGAAGAAAATCGAACAACAAGAGGAGAACTTCAGTTTAGCTGAGATCTGAATCTTTGGAGGCAGAGTTGAAGCATCAAGGAGGTTCAAATCTCTGTGGTAAGATAGTAGAACCTTCAGTAGCTAGGTCGAATGGCATTCCAAGTCGAGGAAAATGTTCAGGCTCCAAAAATCGTTATCTAACTGTTAGTTGAGAAGAAGCCAAGAATTTAGGGCCTAGGCAATGTATTTTTCAGGCCAAAATTTGTGGTGGGTAGGGGCTGAAGAGAGTGCTAACTGCATGCTAGTCTAAGGGTGAATCTCAACGTGTTTTCTGGGTGAGAAAACCTCAGAGAAATCCCTTCATATATGCTCAGTTCAGACCAAGTTTCCAGGGGTCTGCCACCGATAATTTTGGGACACTAACAACGCTGAAATCGAGGCAGTTTGGGCAGAATTTGTGGCTCGAACTTCTAGGAGAAATTCAACAGTATTTGGTTCTGAAATTGTTGCAAATGTCAGAGAGAATGGGCACTGAATTTGAGGCCAAGATATCAGCCTAAGTGAAGACTGTGAGAAGACTCAAGTTCTGTGATATCTGACTGTACACTTAGCTGTAATAGCAACAAAGAAGAAGGGAAGAGATAAGTTAAACTCATCTAGTATTTTCTTGTTGTAATTTTCCTTTAAGAAGCAAAATAAAATCCTCCTTTGAAGACCGGTTTTCCCCAAGAGGCTATGGGGTTTTTCCGGGGTCACCTTGACCAAAAATAAGTGTCTCACATGCTTGAATGCTTGCCTAAATTTTGTATTAATTTCAGCTGATAGGAAAAGTGAAAAATAGTAGAAGTACTCTTTGAATGTTTACAATTAATGCATTCTGAAATTTATATCAGCATGACAAAACATGTGGGTTGGGCCAAATAAACACATGCAAACTTGTAAATTGGGGTAAGGGTGCAGATCATTAATTTTCTACACATCTCAGTCTTTGGCCCTTGTAGGTGGCACAACTGGAAAACCCTATTATATCGTGGTCAAAGGTGATTCTTCTCTACCCTAAGTTTATGGGACCCAACTTGAAGTTGCCCTAGTGGGACCCTGAGTGAGTGCATCCAATGCTCACGAGTATAAGGGGGGCAGATGATGAGGCCATCCTACAGCTCCAAAACCTGCTCTAGGTAGAAGGAAATCTCTGAGCCAAGGCTCACCGAAAGGATGTCCAAGTGACCTCATATCCTAATGTGACAACTCCGCAATGGTCTTGAGAGTATCGGTTGGCCTCCCAAAGGAGGGGGCTGAGGGAAGATCTGAAATCTCATTGCTCTACTATCTAAAATACCCTGGAAATTAGCTCGTCGCTTGTTGCTTCGATCAGCAGGATCAACCTAAAAGTATGATGTGATTGTCCAAATCGTGCTCAAGTGAGGCAGGGTTTGTAGGAACTGATATTTGTGTCTAAATATCTCCCGAATGAAGAGGGCTAGGCATCTCTAGTCAGGGTACCGAAAGAAGGTAGATAGGGATCCTGTTGGCTCTCTATATAAGAAATGATATCGTCTTCTAATCACACAGTGTTTGGGGAACCAAAAAATGAGGTGCATTCTGTCTTCGACTCTTGTAGGTGGCACAACTAGCAAACCCTATTAGATGGTGGTATATCGTGATTTGTCTCCACACAAAGTCGATGGGATCCAACTTGAAGTTGCCCCAATGGGATCTTGAGTGATTGCATCCAGTGCTCACGAGTATAAGGGGGAAGATGATGAGGCTATATTGCAGCTCCCAAAACTGCTTTAGGTAGAAGGACATCTTTGAGCCAAGGCTCATTCTAAGGATGTCCAAGTGACCTAAACGTATAATTTGTAGATATCCTCTGGAATGGAAACTTCCAGATAACAGAAATAGATATATAAAAATACTTTATTGATAAAATGAATAACAGATGATGATGTTTACAGTGGGGATGCCTGGCTTATATATCGCCATGGACACCCTTTCGGAAAGGGCATGATCTTATGATCGTGCCCTTTCGCCTAACTAAACCTAAATTAAATAATAAACCTAAAATTAACTATTTTTTTCATAACATTGCCTTCCTCTCGAAAGAATGCTTTGTCCTCAAAGCATACGTAACAACGGATGTTGTTGACAAAATACTTCATTCTCCCAAGAAGCTTCTTCTTCGGGCAAGTCCTTCCACTTAATCAGATATTCCTTGATAGTACGATAACGAAGCTTTCTTTCTCTAGTAGACAAAATACCTTCTGGTTCTAAAATAACTCTTCCCTCATCATCTAGGGATGGAAGTGTTGTTTGCGCTGATTGATTGTTACCTAGGGCCCTTTTAAGGCAAGATACGTGGAAAACGTTGTGAACACGACTTGTCTCTGGAAGGCTTAAACCATATGCAACTTGGCTAATCTTTTTGTTGATCTGATAAGGTCCATAAAACTTTGGTGCCAATTTGTTTTTTCCTTTCTGTTTTAAGGATAATTGTTTGTATGGTTGGAGCTTAACAAATACCCATTCTCCAACTTCAAACTCTCTTTCGGTTCTGTTACGATCTGCTTGTTGCTTCATACGATTCCTTGCATTATTTAGATTTTCTTTTAATATTTGGACGATTTTCTGGGTTTCTTCTAGTTGATCTTTAACAGCAGGTAGATTTGTTTGGACCATAGCTAGATCTTTCCATTTCGGGGGTTCATATCCATATAGGGCTTGGAATGGCGTCATTTTCGCTGACGTATGATAGGTGGAGTTATACCACCATTCAGCAAGGTGTAACCATTGAGCCCATTTATTTTGTTTTTCTGTAGCGTAGCAACGTAGGTAGGCCTCCAAACATTTATTGACAACCTCCGTTTGGCCATCTGTTTGCGGGTGATAAGCGGAACTCATATTTAAGTAAGTTCCTACATGGTTGAACATTTCCTTCCAGAAATTACCTTTGAACTTGGCATCTCTATCACTTACAATGACTTTTGGAAAACCGTGCAACTTATATATATTTTTGCAAAATATTTCAGCGATTTCTTTTGCTGAGTATGACTTCTTTATTGCCATAAAGTGAGCATACTTGGTGAGTCTGTCGACTACTACGAAAATCTTGTCCTTGCCTTCAGATACTGGTAATCCCTCAATAAAGTCCATTGAGATTTCCTCCCACTTCTGATTTGGAATGTTTAAGGGGTGAAGTAATCCTGGTGTCGTAATATTTTCGCTTTTATTCCTTTGACATGTGTCACATTCTGCTACATACTTCTGAATATCACGATTCATTCCCTTCCAAAAGAAGGATTGACGTGCATTGTAGTAAGTCTTAAAGAATCCTACGTGTCCAGCTGACGGTGAGTCATGTAATTCTTTGAGTATCTTAAACTTAAACTTGGAATTTGTACTTAGATATATTCTTCCTTTATACCATAGGATATCATTCTTCCACTCAAATTTTGAGTTATTGGGAAGGTTATTGATTATTGTTGTTACTTCTGGATCCTTGGCATACTCACTTCGAATTTCGTTAAGCCACTCAGGAACAACAACCGACATTGCAAGTAATGTTGGTTCTTCATCTTTCCTGGATAAGGCATCGGCTACTACATTGTCTTTACCTCTTTTATGTAGTATTTCCAAGTCAAAAGCGGCAATTTTTTCAATCCATTTTTGTTGTTCTTCGGAAAGCGTTTTTTGTTGAAGGAGATGTTGGAGACTGTTATGGTCTGTTCGAATAGAAAACTTACTTCCCAAAAGATATTGCCTCCACTTAGCTAGTGCGTGCATGATAGCTAGCATTTCTTTGTTGTATGTGGATTTGAGGCGCTCTCTTTTATTGAGCTTCCTACTTTCAAAAGCTATGGGATGTCCTTGTTGCATTAATACTGCACCTATACCGAATCCAGAAGCATCACACTAAATGATAAATGGTTTAGAAAAATCTGGTGTTGCTAATACGGGAGCATTAGACATAATTTCTTTTAATTTTTCAAAACACCTTCCTGCTTCCTCATCCCATAGAAACGAGTTCTTCTTTAAAAGATTTGTTAGAGGTGCAGTTATATGTGCATAGTTTTTAATAAACCTTCGGTAATATCCTGTCAAACCTAAGAACCCTCTTAGCTTGGATATATTAACGGGTTTGGTCCATTCTTTTATGGCTTTGATTTTATTAGGGTCCACCTTTACACCTTCATGGGATATAATGTGTCCAAGGTATTCTACTTCTTCCTTTCCAAAGGTACATTTGGACTTTTTTGCGTAAAATTGGTGTTCTTTAAGTAGTGTAAGAACCTTATCCAAATGTTGCAAGTGCTCCTTCCAAGTTTTACTGTAAATTAGAATATCATCAAAGAATACTAATACAAACTTTCTGAGGTGTGGGCGAAATAATTCATTCATAGTTGCTTGAAACGTCGCTGGTGCATTGGTTAATCCAAATGGCATTACTTTAAATTCATAATGACCTTCATGTGTTCGGAATGCGGTTTTTGGTATGTCTTCTAATCTTATTCTAATTTGGTAGTAACCTGATCTTAGATCCAATTTTGAGAAATACCTTGCGCCATGTAACTCATCCAACATTTCGTCGATAAAGGGAATGGGAAACTTATTTTTAATTGTTATTTTGTTTAATCCCCTATAGTCAATACATAGCCTGAATGACCCATCTTTCTTCCTTACCAACACCACTGGAGCAGCGTAAGGACTTTTACTTTTCGAGATGATTCCACACCTTAAGAGGTCTTGGATTAATCTCTCGATTTCTGTTTTTTGGTGATGTGGATATCGGTATGGCTTGATGTTAACCGGGTCTGATCCTGCCTTGACTTCTATTGTATGCTCAATTTCCCTATTAGGCGGCATCTTTAGAGGTAGATCTTGAAATACTTCTTCATGTTTCTTAATTAAATCTTGTATCTCTGGTGACTCTTCACTCGTCATATTTGCGGATAACATTTCTAACTGATGACATTGTACTACATAAGCAGGTGCTCCTTTTCGAATCATCTTCATCATCTGAGATGATGATACAATTTGATTTTCCGGTGCTTGGAACCCATGTAATTTGTACTTTTGACCTCCCCATTTGAATTTTATAAATTGTATTTGGTGGTTAGCGGCATAAGTACCTAAGGTTCGCAACCATTGGACACCTAAAACTACATCTACTCCTCCTAATGGTACTGTGAAAAATGACGATTCTAAACTGAAGTCTTGAATTTGTAATTTAACCTTATGGCATTTTCCCACCTTTTCAATCTTTTTACCGTTAGCTATCATCACTTTCATGTTTGGTAAGGGGAATGAAAATATATTGAGTCTCTTTGCCACGGTTGCATCTAGAAAATTGTGTGTGCTTCCAGAGTCGACGAGAACCACTACGTTGTTCTTCTTTATGTGTCCTTTTAATTTTAAGGTCTGAGGTTGTGATATACCTGTCATAGCTGATAATGATACTTGTGGAATACTTTCGTCATCTATTTCTGGTGAGAATTCTGGGGCATCTTCTGTTTCTTCAATATCAGACTCTTCACTGTTTGAATCATTGGTTGCTTCACAATTATATAGGTTCTTTGGTTCCTTTCCTTTAACACACCTATGTTTGGGGTCCCACTTCTCACCACAGCGTTTACATTTACCCTCTTTTATCCTTTGCTTTTCCACATTAGATTTTTCATCTTCACGACGATGTGGGGGAACATATCTTGTCTTATTTGAGTCCATATACTGGGGTATCCTTCGTCTTGCATAAGCTTTTTCCGTTGTTGACCAAAATATTGGTTCGGATTTCTTTTCAGCTGTTTTTGCTTTTCGTCTTGCTTCTTCTATAGATGTAATATCATGCATCTCAAGTTCTGCTTGTAAATGGGTTTTGAGTCCCGAGATGTATGACTGAATTAGACGAGATTCTGATAACCCTGGTACTCGTGTTACTAAAGTCTCCCATTCTTGAGTGTATTCATCCACACTCCCTTTTTGTCGTAATTTAATGAGTTTTGAAAAGAACTCTTCTTCCCTCACACCTTGGAATCTTTTGAAGAATGCATCTTTAAATCTCCTCCAGCTAATGACGTGTGTTGTCTTTTTCCACCACATGTACCAGTTATATGCTTCTCCCTCCATTTTCATGGATGCATGTCTGAGCTTTTCGTCATCGTCAGTGATGTCATATATCTCAAAGTATTCTTCTGCTTTATTTATCCATGCCACATTGTTTTTTTCGTTCCCATCGAATTTAGGCATCTCAACCTTTACCCTCTTCTGGTATGTGGCTAATGGTTGAGCAAAAAGAGGGTGTTGATTAGTAAGGGTATCCCAAAGTTGCTTGTTTGTGAAGGTAGTGTTACTTGCTTCTTGGTGGTGTGTCATTGATTTTTTTGGGGATTCAACCTTGTCATGAGAGTCTGTGGACTTAGTTGACTCTGGTGAAATGTGTTCTTGATTCTCTTCACCTTCTTTCAATAGCTCTTCGGGTGTACAATTCGACTTTTTACACAGACTTTTCAGCATTGTTAAGACTTCTCTGAAGTTTACTCCTGTTTGGACATGTTGACTTTCCATTTTTATCTCTATTCGATTTGTCGTATCTTCAAGATTTTTTATTTTGGCTGCTTGCTCCCCAAGCTTGCTCTCGACGTCATTTAATCTCTTACTGACTTCGTCGTGGTTGTTATTTATCCTTTGCTCTGCATCCAACAACCTTTTCTGGAAATCCGCCATTGTCATTGTCGACATTGAGCGGGTCTGCGGAGGCGTGTATTTATTTGCCAGCTAAAAAATATTTCCTTTCCCCCTTTTTTTTTTTTTTTTTAAATAATTAAATTAAATTAATTTAATAATTTAATTTAATTAATTAATAAATATATATTTTAAATTAAATTAATTTAATAATTTAATTTAATTAATATAAATATATATTTATTTAATTATAAATTATAATAATTAATTTATAATTATTAATTATTATAAATATATATATATATATATATATAATTTAAAGTTATAAATTATATAACTTTTTATTAAATTATATATAATATATATAATTATAATGTGATATATATATATACCCGAATCACAGAATTAAGTTATAATTTTTCTTATATATATCATTTAACTTCTAACCGGCACCCGAATCACCGAATCACGTTATAGTTTTTCTTATATATATCGTTTAACTTCTAACCGGCACGTCTGTTGGCGTAACTCCTTCCGTTCATGATTTTTTTTTTTAAGAAAACAGCGTCCGTTTAAAAAATATTTTCGGTGATAGAATTGGACAGTGGTGCGGCTGGGAGAACAGCAAGACGGGGTATTTCGGGGGCAGGGTGAAACTAACAGGTTATGCGGACTGGGAACGACAGGGATTGTGGATAAAAACAAAAACCGATAGACATCACACCAAGAATAACGATCAGTAGTACGCACTGTGCAACCCTCGATGTTCAGCAATCGATATGGCTCCGATACCAGATGGAATGGAAACTTCCAGATAACAGAAATAGATATATAAAAATACTTTATTGATAAAATGAATAACAGATGATGATGTTTACAGTGGGGATGCCTGGCTTATATATCGCCATGGACACCCTTTCGGAAAGGGCATGATCTTATGATCGTGCCCTTTCGCCTAACTAAACCTAAATTAAATAATAAACCTAAAATTAACTATTTTTTTCATAACATCCTCTTTGATGGCCTGATTCAGTATCTAGCAAGTTGGTAAGAGATGTGTTGGTTCGTAAAGGGAGAAATGAGATGTCTTGAACTTGTGCTTGGAAGCATTGTCTCTTGATGAGGACTAGGGAGCTGTAACCTTTGCTAAGCCAAGATTGGAGTGTTTGTCGCATACCAAATCTAAGCCCTGTGAACTGTATCCCCAAATAGGTGTAAGATGTGGTGATCTCAATCTATGTCCCACGGTTGTAGAAGTGTAGGTTTGCAATAGAGTCTCCGAGGCATTGAAGATTAGAACCTTGGTTTTACCTAGGTTGACCTTCCACTGTTGATGGTCACGAAAACTAGCCAATGCGTCAATTTGTCTATGTAATCCCTCAGGAGTAGAGGCCAACAAGACCAAGTCATCAACGAAGAGGAGCAAGGAGATCAAAACATGTTGTGGTAAATAGTCATCACCCTCCTGTATGTGCTTATGGAAGAAAGACTCAAGCTCATTAATATAAATCCCAAAGAGAGTTAGAGAGAGGGGACACCCCTGCTTCACCGCAATGGTACTCTGAATGAAGTCTAGAAGATCGTGGGACATATTGAAGCACCCCAACACTAACTCAAAGTCTTATGACAATAGTTAAGAGGGTCTCTGATATGCTAATATCATGTTGTCTCAGCGTAATGCCTCCCTCGGAATCATGTCAAAAGCTTTCCGGAAATCTACAAAGCAACTGTAAACCCACGAAATGCGATGATGGGCCTCCTCAATGATGGCTCTGAGGATGAATACATGATCAATTGTTGGGTAGTCTGGGCAGAAGCCTGCTTGTCCTCTATCTCTGAGATGTGGATTCTTCGATTCCTCGTAAAGCCACTGGTGGTGATTGTGGTATAAAGTTTGGAGAATGTGCGGCCCATCATGATAGTCCTGTAGTTATTCGGATCAGGACTGCTCCCATATTTTTGGATCAGATTGATGATAGATCGGATGGAAGATGAACTGCCCCTGCACAAAAGCTGGCTGTTGTCTCTGAACAATCTTTCTGGCAACATTATGAACCCGAAGAGCTACTGCCTTGGCCAGAAATTTGTAGGTCACTCCAAGCAAAGTGATAAGTCTCCACCCCATATGGAGTGTCTTGCAGCATACTTGGGAATTGGAGTAATAAGACCCTGATTCAAGCACTCAGTGAATTGTGCCCATACTTTTTATCTTTATGGATTTAAACAATAAGAATTCCATATAGCACACAATTAAACAGTTACTGGTCCTTCCAAAAGCTTATGTAAGCATTATCTAACTATCCAGGTTTCCTTTTTTTGAAAATAACATATTCTTAAAGAATTTCTTATTTACCAGGAATCTAATAAAGTATGGTCTCCTAAAATAATACTAAGAGCAAGCGTTATGAAAATGTATTCACAAGGCACATAAATTTGAAGAAAGGAAAGAACTTTTGGCTAAACCTTAGGAGCAAATTATATTCTGTAGTATACAAATTTGATTGAAGAGTTTTTTAATTTTTTATTTCTTTTTAATGAACACGCTTCTTCTTATCGTGACTGAGGCTAACATGCCCAAAGATTTAGCAGTACAGCATATCTACTAGCACAATTCAATTTGGTTGCTCTTCAGCTAATTTGCTAAGAAGCCATGAGTGGGGAGTGTCTGTTCCGTTAATGTAATCCAGGACTTGCACCTGGCATGCACCAACAGCTGTTGCATGTGCTGGTGTGCATCCACAAGTGTGAGCACAAGCAGTAGCATGTCAGTGGCAGGACTTGCACCCTGGTGGGGACCATATTAGCTGCCTGGTTTCATTGACCAAACAGGATGCAATTGACAAGACTGTAGAGTTAATATTCGTGCAGAATAGGTATGCCTTTTCAATGAATTTCAGAGTAGTTGAGGAATTGATTCTTGTCTGTGATGTAAGTTGGCTGCACTGTTGGTGTCATCATTATAGGATTTAGTCATTAGATCTAGGTTGAGTGCTTATTTCATTCACTACTGGATATTTGAACAAAGACAAAATTTAGCAATATTTACTGCTCTTTTTGCTGTAAGATTAAAGTCAGTTTGGAAAATTATCAGCATTATTTATCTGTTAGAGTGCAGTGGGAATTGGAATGATTAATTACATTTCTAAAGAATGGCAGTCCTTGGAAATGGATTTGTCTTCTTTGTTTAATCTTTTCTCTTGTATGTTGCATGTGATATTTCTAGTCAGGCTGTTAATACATTAGCAGTAGTTGCAGCTTTTGCATAGAAAATGTTTATTGATGCTCTTGCATTCCTTCCTAGGTTACTTTGACTAATGTAGTCATTATAACTGTATGTTGTTTATTCCTTAATGCCATTTTGTATCTAATGTGCAACTACTATATTCAAGCGTCGTTATGAAATACAATGATATAATTTCTCCGCTTTAGGCCTTCATTTATGATTTCATTGCCTGGTCACAAATGTTTGCATTGTTGGCTCAGAATTCTACAATGTTTTGATTCCTGGTTTATGGCATGCTTGTGCATTCCTTTCTATGATGCAAAGTAGATACAAATGATCTTTCCTTTCTTGCAGTGGAATGAAAATATTTGAACCAAAATGCTTGGCTTCTTTTACTATTTTCTTATAGGTGGAGCTGGGGCAGATAACATGTTGCTCTTTCTTAATGAAACAAGGACTTCATCAAGATAATTTATGGAAATTTGAATGTGCATGTGGCCTGTCGTTGATGGCAAGCAAAGCTGCAATTGGTGAATGTCTCGAAGCTGAGTTCCTCAAGTATGGTGTGGAGTTTGGACTCTTTTTCCTTTTCTATTGCTGATGTTTTCAGTGATTTAGTTTGCTCAAGTCTTTCATCATCTTGTTCACAGCGTATTATTTATCTTATTTACCAGTTATTGACAACACTAATCCAAACAATTATAGGACTATTATGATTTGGCACACTTTTGCCAAGCTCTATTGTTAAAATTGGCAACTAGGGCCAAATTCCACTTTTGACAACTCCTTTGGGGAAGATAATTGCAGCATTGAATTCCTCTCTTCGAGAGGACCAAAATCGATATAAAGATTGTCAAATTTGGACAAGGAGAAATGGGTTTTTGAATTTATGCAAAATTTCAGGGTCGGCCTCTCCTTTATGTCGGCTCATTAAACCCAAAGGTCACGTCTCTTCAACCTCACTGATTGTATAAATAGAGGTGCCTCCACCCTCATTTCGGCACATCCATTTTCTCTCTATTTTCTCTGAAATGGCCGCAGAAGAGGATGATTTCCAGCAAAGGTATCAAGGGCTAGTTTGG
Source organism: Pinus tabuliformis (assembly GCA_031772625.1). NCBI lineage: Eukaryota > Viridiplantae > Streptophyta > Pinopsida > Pinales > Pinaceae > Pinus > Pinus tabuliformis. Next base: position 772,108,578 of record CM062816.1, read on the forward strand.
GATTTGTTTGGTCTTCTTCATGAGCCGAGTTCTTCAGGTAGGAGGCCGAGGTTTCTTAGAGGAAGTCTGGTCTTATGCAATATGTGTTTAAGGGCTATTCTGGACTGCGTCTTTTCTCTTGCAGGCCGCAGTCCCTCTATGAATATTACAGGGGTTCAACATATGTTACATGAAGGATATGATGCCTATGTTTTAGCCTAGCCTGGACCGCACCTACAGCAAGGAAGAGCGAAGTACTTTGAGGGTGATTTCACAGGGTTGCTGCTGTAAGTTAGGGCTGATATGTGCCCTAACCAGAACTGTATGTCTGCCTAGATTCAACCTGTTTTGGGTGTCTTATCTTCAGTGCAAGAGGCCACATTTATTGATCCTGGATCAAGTCAAGTTTGTAGCTGCCTTGACCATCATTGATCTCTGGTTAGGGCTGAAGACTGAAGACTGAATTTGACTGGGCTATCTCCTCTATGTTTGGACAGTGTTAAACTGGGCTATCTTCTCAGTATCTGGACAGTAGTATTGGCAAGTCTACTTTGACTATGATTGTACTCTCTCTCTCTCCTTCTCTGAACATTTGATATTTATAATAAAGAAGATCGATTAAGGGTTTTCCCCGTCTTGGGGTTTTTCCCTGGCTTGAGCCAATATGTGTGTTCTCTTGTCTTGGCTTGTCTTCTGCATTTATCGTCTACGTTCTTTCTTCAGTTACTATCAATGTGATTATGGATTATGTGATTGCTAATGGATCTAAATTAGAATTGTAAATGGGCTAATATGAAACATTGAAGTAATTGTTCAAAGCAAAGAACGCATCATCGAAATTTAACATGGTATCAGAGCTCAGGTGAGGGCAAGCCCAAGGAAGAGAAAGCAATCACAAAATTTGTGGACAAATCTCCATAAATTCTCAGCTGTATTAATGCCAAACTAAGGATCTCCGTTCTAAGTAAGAGTACCCTTCAAAGTTGAGATCTTTATCAAGGTCTATAAGTGACCATGAGGAGCAGTATCACAAGCATTCAATGCAAATCATAAGACTCTTAGCTCTCTTGGCCCCGAGGAATCCCTGAAGATCTAAGGAGAGACAGAATTGAAAGGGGTTTCTGGTTATGGTTATGATAAAGGTTTTGTTGTTGGCTGAATCTCTGCGGGACTAGCGAAGGAAGCAAGAAAGACCGAATTTATTCAAGGATCAAGGGATTTGTTTTATGGTTGCTGGCATCCCTAAACTTTCGGCCTATGTTATGAACCTAATCTGAGGCTCTGATCCATTACAGATACCTGTAGCCCTTGATTTGATAAGAATGATGATATGAAGGTTGGTTAAATTCAGTTTCTGAAATATCTTTACACCAGGACGAGGTCATTACAGATGTGGGCAAAATTCTGAAGCAAGTTGTGAGGAACGAAACTGATGCTATTCGCTTGGCTTGATATTGATCTGGGAACTTACTTTAATAGCAAAGTGCAGATTACTTGAGGTTTCCTTGACAGCATACATGCATATAAGGTATGTCATGATCCAAATCTGAATCTACAGATCTGAAGTGTATGCAAGCTACTTCTGAAGCGTAAATTGTCTTGAAGGAACACACTGGTTCTTATAGTCACTGATTTATGATGTGCTATATTGCTCACTGTTCTGAAATATCAATGGCACAATCCTGTGCGAGAAGACTAGGGACAGAGGTTTGTTTAAAGTCATATGTCACATCAAGGACTTCATTATCTCGTTGAAATATCTTTGTGACTCAAATCTGAAGGAAGTAGGGTTTTATGTTCTGTTTCAAGATTGGTAAGATTGACTATGTATTCCAGACTATAGCAGTGGGCATCATAAGGCATTGACATCTAAAGGCAGGAGGGATCAAAGCAACATTTGTTTTAGGTACATGTGTTATGTCACATCTTTGCAACTATTGAAGGAATCTGACCTATTTAGGAGCAAGTGTTTTATTGCCAGCAGTAAAGGTGTTATTGTCAAGAAGCCTCATTGTCTTCCTTAGCAGAAAAAGATCTTATCAACTGTGTAACGTGTTTTTTTGTTATCATTCAGTTTCCTTGTCATATCATTTCTGCAGCAGATCAAAAGAGTGTCTTACCTTCTTGCAGCAGGCTGTAAAGTTTTTTTTTGTGCTGCAATCTCTATACCTGTGCATGATGAGTGAAGTAGAAGTGATCCATGTTTATTTATTTTTTGTTAATTGGAATGCACTGATGAAAGGCCGTGGTTAATGATCAATGCTGGTATGTAGGCATGGTGCACATGGTTCATATGATTACTCACTGGTACGTAATTTGTGAAATTGAAGGCTGGGAGTAGAAATGATTGGCTTGGCTGTTGTGCGTTTAAAAAGGGCGAGTGATCTAACTTGAAATCATGTGTATGAAGTAAGGACTGCTATACACTGTATGACTCTATATGCCTAATAATGCACATAGGTCTATTGAGGCTATGCAGAATCTAAGTTATATGTGCATACAGCTAGTGAAATTGACTGTACATGATAAGGGAAAAATCGTGCCAGTGTGTGATTACATATTTGCAGTGCAGGGGTGATATTGACAGAATGTATTTGTCATGTTGTTGTAGTCCAGAGCCTGTTGTTGAGGTCTGGTATATATAAACTTGTTCATTAACCAGAAGGCAGAGGACAGGTTCTGAGATCTAGACACTATTCCCTACCAAGATCTTGTGCATGTGGCAGGATTGGAATATGTAACACTGTCAACAAGGGAGAATAGTGATGTGCAGTATGTATGCAGAATCCATTGACCAAGTCATGATTTTGAAGGACAGATGGCCTTATCCTTATCTAGCAGCTGGAGCAATGGAAGTCTATACAGCACCTTTATTCTGGTACCCTTGAAGTCTGAAAGCCAAAAGAAAAGGTGCATGGCACTCTTGAAGCAGTTCCTTACATCAGCCCTTATCAGCATGAAAATCGAGGTACCTTGAAGAAAGTACATACCAGGTCTTATACCTCGGCAAGTACAATGAAAAAAAAGGATATTGTGGGGACCCTGATTAGGTCATTGAGCTCTTTAATGCGTTGAGCCTAAAAGACTGTCTGATGAATATGAAATATGGAAGATCCCTCCTCATCATGGATGGGATAACTTAATGCTTTGGTCTCAGTCATCTAGCAAAGGAAGACAATGCAGCTGTTTTAGGGACAATATCATAGTGCCCTGCGAAAGGTCTTTCACATAAGAAGCTCATGAAGCAAGGCTTCAGAGGGAGCCATAAAATCCCTGACAGTATGACCCAATGATCTGATGTTTGTTGATAAAGACAGTCTTGGCAGATGATGATTATGATTGATCTTAAGAAAAGGGACAGGTTTCAGGTGGATTGGTGATAATGTTTTTGACATAACCACCTTCCTTATATTCAGAGGGAGTCATCTTTTTATTATTTGGGCACTACTCCCTGGACTGGTGAGATAATGAAGCTGCTGATCTGCATATGCATATCATGGGGGATCTCTAGTATCAGCGATGTGCCTTGCTCTGAATAAATCTGGATGGCTGTTTATTATTTTTGTAATTCTATGGTCTGAAGTACATTGCTGATCTGACCATATGGTGAATAGAAAGTGCACATCAAAGGTGCTATATCTCTTGGAATCCACCTTACCTCGTAAATAAATCAAAGACTGAACTCTGCTGCTCTAGGAGCAACATTTAGGCTGAATGAATAAAGCAGCTAGCATGTCTTATTACAAAGACATTTGAGAAAGCTCTTCTGTGAGTTATTTGAACATGTGTTGGAAACCACCGCTGGACATCAGGTACCACTTTATTTGGGATATGGCTCAGTGGGGAACAATCTAGCTTCATCATCACAGGATGGATGTGCAGGTTATCAACATCCTCTCAAACCCCATGATAAGGACAGGTTTAACTTCCTTCAGAGAGAGGTTGGGAGTCCTGGAAAGACCCTACTATGAGGGTCTCGGTTGAACATTGAGCTCTGGGAGCTCTTGGGGGCTTGGGGTACTTCTTTGAGCTATGAGTGACCATAGGGTGAGTGGTTCACCTTCCCCTATAGGTGCGCTGTGTACAGGGTGAGTGGTTCACCTTCCCCTTTGATACCCCATGGTAGTTGACATGTGTGTAGGGTGAGTGGTTCACTTTCCCCTATGATTGCGAACATGTGTGTAGGGTGAGTGGTTCCCCTTCCCCTACTGTTGATGACATATGCATAAGATGAGTGGTTCACTTTCTCCTATGGCATAAGAGCAGGATGAGTGGTTCACCTTCCCGTACTGTTGATGACATATGCATAAGATGAGTGGTTCACTTTCTCCTATGGCATATAAGCAGGATGAGTGGTTCACCTTCTCCTATGGCATATGAGCAGGATGAGTGGTTCATCTTGTCCTGCGGATACCCTAGTGAGAGATGCATTCAGGGATCTTCTTGTGGACATGTCGGTGGGACATGGTTAATCCTTTTCTCACCTGTAGGATGCTTATTCCGTACGATCTGTGGTTGAGATGTCAGTGGGATGTGGTTCATCCTTTCCCCACGTGTAGGATCCTTCCTACTATTGCTAGTTGGCATGCATGTAGGACGTGGTCCATCGTTTCCGTACTCTCAATGATTTGCATGCATGTAGGATGTGGTTCATCCTTTCCCTACGATGGCTATGATGTGTTTGTAGGATGTGGTTCATCCTTTTCCTACGTATGGTTATGACATGTGTTTGTAGGATGTGGTTCATCCTTTTCCTACGTATGGTTATGACATGTGTTTGTAGGATGTGGTTTTTCCTTTCCCTATGTGTGGTTGTGAGCAGCATGTGATATATTCTTTCCCTGCTGACGTTTTGGCATCATCCTACCCATGTAGTCTGGGACACATGAGAAGTACCTCTCATCTGGCCAATGAGTTGGGAAAAGTGGATAGGGACCATAGCACTACCGATGGACGCATCGTGTACTGCTGTACTCCCTGTGTCTAGGATGAGTGATGTTTCTTCAAATTGATCACTTGAGATCAAGTCCGATTGAAATTTCCCCTTTGGTTATGTGGATTGACTTTTGTCAATGGAGAGTGGCAAGGTCTTGTGACTCACTCTCGATTGATTCTTCTTTTATTATTCATATCAATGTTCAGCGGAGTAGAGAAGATCAAAGTAGAGATGAGATATAGAAATGATTCATGACGATAGGATGGCATGATGATCAATGATGATGGATGGATTGGCAAGTGGAATTCTCCCTAGTTGAGAGGGAGTGTTAAAATTGGCAACTAGGGCCAAATTCCACTTTGGACAACTCCTTTGGGGAAGATAATTGCAACATTGAATTCCTCTCTTCGAGAGGACCAAAATCGATATAAAGATTGTCAAATTTGGACAAGGAGAAAATGGTTTTTGAATTTATGCAAAATTTCAAGGTCGACCTCTCCTTTATGTCAGCTCATTAAACCCAAAGTTCACATCTCTTCAACCTCACTGATTGTATAAATAGTGGTGCCTCCACCTTCATTTCGACACATCCATTTTCTCTCTATTTTCTCTGAAATGGCCGCAGAAGATGATGATTTCCAGCGAAGGTATCAAGGGCTAGTTTGGGATTTGTTTGGTCTTCTTCATGAGCCGAGTTCTTTAGGAAGGAGGTTGAGGTTGCTTACAGGAAGTCTAGTCTTATGCAATATGTGTTTAGGGGCTATTCTGGAATGTGTCTTTTCTCTTGTAGGCCACAGTCCCTCTATGAAAATTACAGGGGTTCAACATATGTTACATGATGGATATGATCCCTATGTTCTAGCCTAGCCTGGACTGCACCTACAGCAAGGAGGAACGAAGTACTCTGAGGGTGATTTCACGGGGTTGCTGCTGTAAGTTAGGGTTGATATGTGCCCTAACCAGAACTGTATGTCTGCCTAGATTCAACCTGTTTTGGGTGTCTTATCTTTAGTGCAAGAAGCCGCATTTATTGATCCTAGATCAAGTCAAGTTTGTAGCTGCCTTGACCATCATTGATCTCTGGTTAGGGCTGAAGACCGAAGACTGAATTTGACTAGGCTATCTCCTCTATATTTGTGTTGATTTCTGGTAGCATTGGATGTGCCCTAAGTCTAAAATTTTGTAGGGAAGCTTAGGCACATGTATTCCAAAGAACCCATAAAGCTTTTTGGGAAATTCCACCCATAAACAATTTTATTAAAATAATTAATTATTTTTAATGGGACCCTAATTCTAAACTTAGGAAAAGAAAATAATTAAAGGGTATTAATATAAACTGTGGGTGTAACTTCTAGAAGAGGACGAGGATCAAGCATAAATGATCTTAGCCATTGATTAGGTTCTAATCTGGGCCGTTGAATGTCAACAAGGAGATTATTTAAGGAGGCTTGAGGGTCACTTGGAAAGACACACAAAGAGTTTAGAAGTTCGATTTTATGAAGCAGAGCAGCTGCCGGGAAATTTTCGATAGTGAGTTGTTGAAGTGAGGGGCAGGGATAGATGGGTTGGAGTATCTTCTCCAGGACCCAGGATAAGCAACAGAGAGAGGCAGAGAGACACCAGAAGGGTTGACGCTAGTCCAGAGTGTCCCACGCAAAGCTTGACGCTGAGCCAGAAGGGATCAGGCAGAGACAACATAGTCATCCAGAGTAGAAATCCAAGTTTTGCAGAGGAGCTGACATTTCTGAGTTGGGAAGGTTGGAAACTGCTCTAGAAGGCAAGACGTTTCCCAGTTGTGTTGATGCAGAGCCTTTTGAGGCTGATGTAGGGCCTACGCAGGGCTAGCATCGAGATAGTCAGGGACAGTTGGTTCAGTTTCTGAAACAAACGGGATCTGCCAGTTTATTGTCTCTGTAATTGGATTGCCAGAAGGGCATCCAGAGTTGTATTAAGAAACTACTCCTTAATAATATAAAACCCTCAGACCTATTGCACCGATTATCCCACATTGGGTTTTTCCGAGGGACATTTGTCCAAAAAATACTGTCACTTTTGGGTATCCTTCTATATTGTTCTGTTCTTGTTTTGGACAAATTAATTAATTAAGTGAAGGCTGCAGTTGTATTAGCTTGGATATTTGCTGTAGAAAGTAATAAATATTTTGTTTTAGTAATCAACAGATAGGAGAAGTTTAATCAGTTGCTGCAGTAGTTGATTTGGGTGGGATTCTCGAATTTTCACATGGTATCAGAGTGTTGCAGGTGAAGCAAGAAGAACAGTGCTAGAGAACCCAACGCTGAGAAGTGGGAGATCGAAAAAGCTGCAGGACGCAGTGGTTCAAAACCCCAGAGGGTTTGCACAGTCCTAGCCAGAGGACTGATTTTCGAGGCAGTCTCTCTCTATGAGTGAGTCGACAGAGAGGAAGGACTCCTAGTTTGAAAGTTTGCCGGGTTAGAGGGAGCAGCGCTGAAGCCTCAGCGTGAGGAGAAGCTGGTGGGACGCAGTCTTTTCTGTAGGCCGTTTTGATGGACAAAAATATGTCAGAAGAGAAGGAAGAAGCACAGTCGAGGGAATTTCTTCCTTAGTAAGACTTCCCGCCAAGAAGTCCGTTTTCTTATTGGCTGAGCAGCAACAGTAAGAACCAGAGAGGAGATTTTCGACATTTGTGGTAGAGATGGCAACTAGTGGATTGAGGGATCAGGATAGGTTGGACAAAGCATCCAACTATGTCATCTGGAAGGCTAGAATGTCATTCCTTCTAGATTAGCATGCCCTCTAGACATATGTCGACAACGCGGTGGCTGTGCCTGCAGATGCAGATCTGTTGAAGAAGTACCGAGATGGGATGGTGTAGGCGAAAAGAATGATCCTCGACAGAGTGAAGGATCATGTGGTTTGTCACATCGCTAGCAAAGGGACTGCTAAGGAGACGTGGGACGCATTGTCTACATTGTATCAGGGATCTTCTGAGCAACCGAAGATGTACTTGGAGCAGAAGCTGAGATTCGCTCAAATGCAGAAGGGAGAGCGTGCGGATCCATTCCTCACGAAGCTTCAGGAGACCGGTGATGAGTTTTCAGCTATGGGGTCTACACCTCAAGACTTGGAGTTGGTTAGACTAGCGCTCAATTCTGTCTCAGATGAGTGGCAAGTCTTTGTCCAGAGTATCCTTCGCAGGACGACTTTGCTGAATTGGGATGAAATGTAGGTAGCTCTCAAACAAGAGGAGGTGAGGAGGGACTTGGTCAAGTGTAAGCTTGACGGAAGCAGCAACAGTGGGTTGAAGCCCAAGGAGGAGGAGGATAATGCAACCCTCACATCGAAGGGGCAGCAGGAGCAACGTAGATGTAAGAAGGACCTCTCGAAGATAAAGTGCTTCAAGTGTGGTGAGATGGGTCACTACGCTACTGAGTGTCCTCTCAGGAAGAAGGACAAGGATGAGAAGCACGATCCGAAGGCTGCGCCCTCGAAGATCAAGGAGGAGGAGTTCGCCATGACAGCCAAGATACCTCCAGGAGGGAGTTGGGCTGATTTGGAGCTGTAGTTCGAAAGAGCTACAGATGGGCAGGATCGTTGAGGAGCCCACCTCTTGGATCAATTTCTTGCTATGGGATCCCAGATCAGAAGTAGCAAGATGGACTAGTGTCAAATGGTGCCGAGGAGTGTTGGAGAGACAGTTGCAGTGTTTAGGATCGCCAGAGACTGAGCAACACAGAGCAGAGTTGGCAGAAGTGCAGATGGCACAAAGTAGTAGTCAGCAACAACACAGTGGATTAAGAGGGTCAACGCAGCGACTAGTAGCAGTTAGGCTTCAACATTCACATGGCATCATATTGAACGTAGTTAGTTCAGTGATTTGGGATGTTTTTCCATTGTTGATGGAGTAGCAGCAACAATTTACAGTGTAGTGGCAGTTGGTAATGGTAGTGCCAGCAGCAGCACGGATGCCGAATTTCAGAGGGAGTTGCAGTACGGATGCAGTATTGACAGTGGCAGGGGCAGTAGCTGTACAGATGTAGCATTTGCGCAGTGGTTGGTGGACAACATGTCAGACATCAACAACACAAAGGACGATGTTATGAAGTCAGTGTGATGCTTCAGATTGAAGTCATTACTAAAGCGCATTCCTCGCTAAGAGGGAGTGTTGATTTCTAGTAGCATCGGATGTGCTCTAAGTCTCAAATTTTGCAGTGAAGCTTAGGCACATGTATTCCAAAGAACCCAGAAAGCGTTTTGGGAAATTCCACCCTGAAATAGTTTTATTAAAATAATTAATTATTTTTAAGGGGACCCTAGGCCTAAACTTGGGAAAATAAAATAATTAAAGGGTATTAATATAAACTGTGGGTGTAACTTATAAAAGAAGACGAGGATCAAGCAAAACTGCTCGTAGCCATTGATTAGCTTCTAATCTGGGCCGTTGAATGTCAACAAGGAGATTATTTAAGGAGGCTTGAGGGTCACTTGGAAAGACAGAGAGTTCAGAAGTTCGATTTTTTGAAGCAGAGCAACTGCTAGGAGATTTTCGATGGTGAGCTGTTGCAGTGAGAGGTTGGGATAGTTGGGTTGGAGTATCTTCTCCAAGACCTAGGATAAGAAGTAGAGAGAGGCAGAAAGACACCAGAAGGGTTGAAACTGGGCCAAAGGGGCCCACGCAAAGCTTGATGCTGAGTCAGAAGGGCTCACGTAGAGACAACACAGTCATCTAGAGAAGAAGCTCGAGTTTTGCAGAGGAGCTAACATCTCTGAGTCGGGAAGGCTGGAAACTGCTCCAGAAGGCAAGACGTTTCCTAGATGTGTTGACGCAGAGCCTTTTGAGGCTGACGTAGGGCCCACGCAGGGCCAACACAAAGATAGTCGGGGATAGTTGCTTCAACTGCCGAAACAACTGGGATTTGCCGGGTAGAGTAAGGTAATCTCACTAAGTTTTTCTACCAGTTTATTTTCTTTGTAATTGGATTGCCGGAAGGGCGTCCAGAGTTGTATTCAAAAACTACTGCTTAATAATATAAAACCCTCAGAGTTGCTGCATCGGTTTTCTTGCATTGGGTTTTTCTGGGGACATTTGTCCAAAAAATACTGTCACTTGTGTGTATCTTTCTCTATTGTTTTGTTCTTGTTTTGGGCAAATTAATTAATTAAGTGAAGGGCTCACGTAGAGACATCGCAGTCATCTAGAGCAGAAGTCTGAGTTTTGCAGAGGAGCTAACATTTCTGAGTCGGGAAGGCTGGAAACTGCTCCAGAAGGCAAGACGTTTCCTAGATGTGCTGACGCAGAGCCTTTTGAGGCTGACGTAGGGCCTACGCAGGGCCAACACAAAGATAGTCGGGGATAGTTGCTTCAACTGCTAGAACAGCTGGGATTTGCCGGGTAGAGTAAGGTAATCTCACTAAGTTTTTCTACCAGTTTATTTTCTTTGTAATTGGATTGTCGGAAGGGCATCCAGAGTTGTATTCAGAAACTACTGCTTAATAATATAAAACCCTCAGAGCTGCTGCACCAGTTTTCCCGCATTGGGTTTTTCCGGGGACATTTGTCCAAAAAATACTGTCACTTGTGTGTATCTTTCTCTATTGTTTTGTTCTTGTTTTGGGCAAATTAATTAATTAAGTGAAGGGCTCACGTAGAGACATCGCAGTCATCTAGAGCAGAAGTCCGAGTTTTGCAGAGGCGCTGACGTTTCTGAGTCGGGAAGGCTGGAAACTGCTCCAAAAGGCAAGATGTTTCCCTGTTGTGCTGATGCAAAGCCTTTTGAGGTTGACGCAGAGCCAACGCAGAGATAGCTGGGGACAGTTGGTTCAGCTGTTGGAAGAGCCGGGATTTGCCGGGTAGAGTGAGGTAATCTCACTAAGTTTTTCTGCCAGTTTATTGTCTCTGTAACTGGATTGCCAAAAGGGCATCCAGAGTTGTATTCAGAAACTACTGCTTAGTAATATAAAACCCTCAGACCTGTTGCACCGGTTATCTCGCATTGGGTTTTTCCGGGGACATTTGGCCAAAAAATACTGTGTCACTTTTGGGTATCTTTCTCTATTGTTCTGTTCTTGTTTTGGACAAATTAATTAATTAAGTGAAGGCTGTAGTTGTATTAGCTTGGATATTTGCTGTAGAAGCAGTAAATAATTTGTTTCAGTAATCAACAGATAGGAGAAGTTTAATCAGTTGCTGCAGCAATTGATTCGGGTGGGATTCTCGAATTTTCACAGTTTGGACAGTGTTAATCTGGGTTATCTTCTTAATATTCGGACAGTAGTAATGGCAAGTCTACTTTGACTATGATTATACTCTCTCTCCCCTTCTCTGAACATTTGATATTTATAATAAAGAAGATCGATTAAGGGTTTTCCCCGTCTTGGGGATTTTCCCTGGCTTGATCCAATATGTGTGTTCTCTTGTCTTGGCTTGTCTTCTGCATTTATCGTCTACGTTCTTTCTTTAGTTACTATTAATGTGATTATGGATTATATGATTGCTAATGGATCTAAATTAGAATTGGGAATGGGCTAATATGAAACATTGAAGTAATTGCTCAAAGCAAAGAACACATCATCGAAATTTAACATCTATGCTATGGTCCTAGACATGCTTCCTTCTAAACAATTGGAAATAGGTAAAATTAATGCCAGAGATTAAGTATGCTTGAAAAGCAATTACAAAATCATTGATTGCATCATCACCCCTAGAGTTGTTATTGAACAAGCTATGCAACTGTATGAATTTGGAGTTTTTTGTTGCTTTGTGTACTTTGCGAAGGCATTTGATTTGGTTTATAGGCACTTATTGTTTTAGAGGCTGTCTGATATTGGCAATTCCAAGTCTTTATTGTCTTTGATGAGTCTATTTTTCCAAGGCAATAAAACCCAAAGAATACCTACGACTACTTACCCTCATTTTGAAGATGGTACCCAGGGTAAACCCTAAATTCTTCAGGGCACAAGGCCAGATCAACAATAGGGCTCAAAGTTTTTCCAACAAAATACTCATTATGAGCTCAACTTGTCATGCAAATAGGCCCTATATTAGGAGGATAGCATTCCACCCCACATCGGGCTAGAGGCAATGGATTGTCTGTCATAAGTCTCTATGGGAAAGCTATTGGTCAATTTCGGTGAGTCCATGGTCACTTTTGGCTTTATCAAGTTGGTGTAGCGAAAAGTTTTGAATATGCTTAATAGTTTAATATAATAAAATATATGAATGAATGATGAAATGTTTACAGGGAGGGCCCCATTATATATTCATACAGATACACCTTTTTTGAAAGGTTGTGACTTTTAATTCATTAGTGTCTTTTCATAATTATCTGGTTATTATTATAGTATTATTTTCTTTTATTATTACTTTGCTTATCTTTATTATTATTCTGTACATAACATTGCTGACCCCTTAAAAGAATGCTTTGTTCTCAAAGCAATCCCAAATGAGTATGTCTTTCCTTGTAGTGTTTCATCTTGTTTCTGGGTTTGTTTGAGATTATTTGGGTGACTTATTCGTTGTGGAAATGAAGGATTTGCAACTTCTCTATGTCGAATATTTTGTCCTGTGGAGCCATATAACTTGTAGTTCCTTCTCTACAATTTGAACTCCATAAATTGTTCTTGGAGATTTGTTGCGTATGTTACTAATTGCATTAACCATTCTGCTCCTAACACCAAATCTGTTCCATGAAGTGGTAGAGCATAATATTTGGTTTGTAGTTGAAAATATATTATAGGTATCAAAACTTTATTGCATTGTCTTGTCCCTTTGATTGTTTGACCATCAACAGTTGTAATCATGAGATCCGTCACAAGGTACATGAACATAATTAGTTGTATTGCTAGATTAATATCCACGAAATTGTGGGTACTCCTAGAATCTACTAATATTGTGATTTCTTTTCCTTTTAAGCTTCCTTTGAGCTTTACGGTATTTAGTTTCCTTTTTCTATAATTCCATAACTGTTCTGGATAGTACCCTTTTCCTCAAATGAGGTGGAGTGTATCGTATTATAGGTAGATGTATGTGTTCTCCTTGGATTTTGAAAAGAAAGGATTATAACGAGATCCAGTGGTATCAATTTATCAAAGAATCGGTAGATTGTGTTTATTTCCAAGAGCAGTTATTTATCATATTGCTTTATGTTAATGCTTCTGGAAAGAGTCGTATAAGAAGAATATTTGTTGTGTCAAAAGTCAAGAAAATTACAGATATTGTGGTCTCTTTTTGTGCAGGACAGAAGGCAGTTGGAACTTGCCAGGTGATATGTGCCCCTGCAGAGGTAGTTCTCTGGATGCAGATTATGTTTTACCTGTTTTCCTTTCTTCCTTTAATGGTTTTATTGATTCAGGAGAAAATAAGATTTCTTCGAAAAATTTAGTGAGGTTTTTGTTCGGATGGTGTTTTGTTTTCCCCCCATGAGAAAAGGATAACATATAGAAATCAGGTAGTTAGGGGATCCAGTTTCTTATTCATCCAGTTTGTCATATGCAGAGCCTCAGAGTTCCCTATCTGTCGTTTTGAGAAGCTGGGCTGATTACTACAGCTGGAGATGCCTCCCTCTTGATTCACCAGTTGCTTTGCTGTTGCACTGGGTATGGAATGTTCTGATATAAGTATTATTTTTTTTAGTTGCATTCTGGATAGGCCTGGGCCTGTTTACTAATTCATTTGGTTGAAAAGGCACATCATTTTCTGTAGCACCAGAACATTGTGTGTCCTTTGCCAAAATGTAGTTGTGATCTGCCCATCCTTGATAGAAAAAAATGATAGTTCTTTATGATATTGTAGTGCACTTCTCTAAAAATGGCAGTCTATTAAAGTATGCACTCTCAAGACTGCATATTGTTTCAATCTTTGCTTTCATGTGTGCCTTTTCCATTATTTCCCCTAATTTGAAAGTTGACTTTCCATTTCGGAAGACTTCCTGTTGTAATGTTGCTGCAATCTTGCATTTAGTTGCTAATAGTTTCCTGAGCTGTTAATATTCAATTGAGGTGGAGGCTCGTCAAAAGGTACATCATTCTGACAGCATAATCGATCAGCTTCTCTTTGATATTACATTCACATTGCGCAGATTTGGCTGAGGATTAGATACTTTCGATCTTGTCTAGAGAGAAGATGCAGGATAATGTAGGCTTTGGAGCCTGCCATCTTTTCTTGCCAAGCAAATGGAAAATGGTACTAGTGTAGCATATCCCTATACACTTAGTCATTGCATATGGTAATTATTTAAAAAAAACCTTGAATTTAGTTGAGTCTCAAGCAGTGGTGAATTAACCCAGCCATGTAAGGTTTTTTATGAGTTTCAGAAATAAAACTAAGATTTGATTATTTGTTAAATGCATGATGATTCACTTAGTTGTCTTTACAAACGTGATGGTGAATTTTATCATTTTTTTGCATTGAACTTTCTTTTCACCACCCTCCTTCGTAGCATTTTGCTTCTCAAAGAAGATTACTGCTCCCCACAGGACGATGACAGTGCTGTTTCTTGGAGACTTCTTTGCTCCTCCAGTCTATCTACATTTCTGTTGGTTTACCCCCTTTCAAGGATTCTCTTGATGTGACTTGAGAGAGGACATCTACAAACAGTACTTACTGGTCACTTGGATTTCCCTTCTGAAATACTTTGATTTCCCTTCTGAAATACTTTGGTCCTGAGATGGATTTGTATTTTGATCACGTCATATAATTCAGGGATTGCCTTTTGTTAGACCCAAGTATACTCAAAAACACGGGATGCACAGCCTTAGGATTTCTGTAGGCCAGCATACTGTGTGTTCACACCATTTCCAGGTTGATACAAACTATCACATCCCAAGGCTTGTGAGGATCTGCCAGGTTTGTCACCTTTAAGACATTGAGTTGGAAGATCATCTTATCTTTTGGTGCCAGACTATGAGATCAGGGGGAGGTTCCAGCATTTCTATTGGGAATCAGGGGAAGATCTCTACACTTTGTTCAGCTACTGGGACTACAGTTGTGTAGCCCTATTGTTGAGGGAGGCGTTACTCATATTTACACGAGTGGCAATTGCATATTTTCCAGGTTAACTTGCATTGATGCTGATGGACTATAGATACACACCTTTATTTTTTGGCTTGAGGATGGTTATCATGGTCCTCTTTGATGGATCACGTGGTTGATCTTGGTTGTCATGATTGCTTCAGTGGCTTTTGTGGTGGATCTCCTTGGTGCATGGTGTTGTGTCATGTTGCTTTCTTCATTTTTTGGTGCCTGGATTAGATGGTGATGATGGTCCTTAGTGCTATTTCATGATTAGCTCACTTGATGATTGTGCTAGTGCTCATCATGTTGCTTCCTTGCATGGAGGCTTGGTCATGGTTGATGTGATTACCTTGGAGGAGTGCCTTCATATCTTACATGTCTATATCACTCTCATGGTCATACTTAACAAAATAGATAGTGAATCTCATGTAGTGCTTACCTCCTTGTCATACTTTGAGCACGCTAGGGGGTTGACTAGTGTTTTCATGATGACCTGTTACATGTTTCTTCTAGGGGAGTGCTCCTCTACTTCAGATGTCTATTACACTATTGTGATGATATCTAATGAGATAGATAACTTACGTTGTAGAATGCTCACCTCTTTGCTATACTTTGGAGCACCCTAGGGGGGTTTGGTGGTGATATTTTGTAATGGAGCACCCAAGCTCTTGGAGTGTCCACTGTACTCCCATAATGATGTTTGACATGATAGACAACTTTTCTTAGTGAGTGATTACCTCCTTGGCACATTTCTCAACAACCTAGGGTTTTAAGGAAACATTTTGCCGTGGTTGATGGTTCAAACACCTTGGTGAGGGTGCCCTAGGAATTTGTGTCTATTGTGTTCTTGTGGCCATATGAACAAGATAAATGCTTAATTTTGGGGAGTGCTCCACTCTTCCTTGGACTTTTAGCACTCAACCTATAGGAGGAGGAGTGATGATGCGACATCTTGGCTGAGGGAGCTTTGGCTTTTTTGTGTCAATTGTGGCCTCATGGTGATACTTGACTAGATAGGTGTTTGTTCTTGTAGAGCGCCTTGCCTCATCATTGATTTTCAACACTTGGCTTAGCCTACAAGTGATTTTTCAGCGTGACCATGGTGATGGATGCTATAGGCTATAGCTTGACCTAAGGTATCTAGTGTCCATAGAGGTCCCATGTAGGTATTCTACAGGACAAACACTTAAAATAGGGGAGCAGTCTAACTCTTCATGGTTTTCCAACATCTTATAACTTCATTGGAGGGTCCAACTCACTCCCTCTTGTAACTTGACTCCATTTACTAGAATGATTTGGTTCTTTGTTGTGTTTTGAATCTTGATACGAAGGTTGCACTTCTTAATGAATTAAAACCTCACACTAATCGAGTGCCTTCTTTGCACACTTATAGAGGTATATCTCATGGATAAATGTATTTTTCGCATTGATGGAGGTTGTGGAAACATGTAGAGGTGTTTGGATGACTTTTGATTTACAGTGTTTATTTCATGATGATCAACCTCCTATCTTGAGATGGACTCCATCTACGTTGATCTATGGAGGGTTACATGATTTTAAGGCCACACATGCCACCTGGAGGTTCTATTAGCACATTTATTGAGGTTGGTATGTGCATTCATAGTTCACATCACTTGAGCCCTCCACCTTTTCAACAATCTATCTCCATGTTGAAGACTTGATGAGGCTACTTGCACATGTCACCATGCTATTTGTAGAAGTCCACTTGAGGATTTGGATGGCACTCTTAAACAGGCTTCTTGATGAGATCGCCTTGCACATTTCTATATTCTATATTTGTTGAGGGTGTCCTAGACTGTGGAGTGTTTATTTGGTTCTCCTTGACTACTTCTACCTTGGGATCATGCGACACTTGCCATATTGACTCATTCTTGCCATATTGAGGTCGTTCAACTTCACACACACCTACTTCACATATATGAACACACTTCTAGAGGGCATACTTGTGGATAGATGTCTATCTTTTTATTTTTGGAGCATGGACTTCATCTGATCCTCAAGCAAAGAAGGCACCCTTATCTCTTGGCTCTATCTTTAGAAAGTTATTGTGTCTGTCTCATTGTTTATTCATTGTTGAGTTAGGTCTTGGAGTTAGTTAGACGAGAATTCATCGTGTTGAAGAATGTAACTAGGTTCGGTCTTCATAATTGTACTTGAAGTCAAAATGTAATATTTGTCAAAAGAAAAGCAAAACTAATTTTTATTATTATTGAATTGACTTGTTAAAGCATGGGTTTCATGCTTGGGTCAGTTGTTATAGGTCAAGCCTCCATTGTAGGCTTTAGGATTATTTATTTGGGTCAAAGTCAATATGTTTGTTTGGTCAAAGACTCCTCCATCAAGATAGCCTCAAAAGAATCACCATCAAGTCAACTTTCCTCAATGAACTCAAGTCGGCCTAAATATAAATTGGAGACACAAATGCTCAAGTAATCATGTCAGCTTATTACACATAGAGGCAACTGTATATACAAGCCTAAAGGCATTCGCTCAAATTATAATTTTAGACAAGAATTTGAGAAGAAATATTTCGGTGATATCATAGGGATGTTCTCAGTGCAATCATAGAAGTTCGGATCTCAGAGAGAAAGTTTCGGTGCTATTATAGTGAGAAGTTCGGATTATAGAGCTCAGATTTCAGAGAGGAATTTCGGTGAATTCAAAAATGTTTGGTGTCACTGCGAGAGCTCGGATTAGGCACAGGGATGTTGGAATTTCTAAGTTTAACCCGTTAGAAATTCTTCTTGTACTATCTGATTTATTTCTTCCTACTTATTCAATTACTTAACAAGTTATTTACCTTGAAAATACTGAAAGTAAATACAAGTACAATATCAACCATTGTTTTACAACCAGGCCGAGTCAACTCGGAAACGGCCTGGTCAAACCGAGCCAATAAAAAAAATTACGACCAGGCCAGCTAACCGGCTAGGTTGGCCGAGTCAACTATGACTCGGCCTAGTCATCCAATGACCAGGCCGAGTCATAGTTGACTCGGTCAACCAGGCCGAGTCCGTATTGACCAGGCCGAGTCAATGAAAACCGGCTGGGCAGCGTAAATCATGATTGACATGGTTGCTGAGCTTTGTCTCATACATAAAAGGAGGATGACCTTCATTACAGAAGCTGACCTGATTGGCATTCTATCCAAAAAATTGTTATGTTTGAGTTATGAGTGGCAAACTGCAAGCCTGCAGTAAAAGGAGAAGACTTGATATGTCAAGTTACAATCAGTGTGCTAGTGTATAAACTCTCAAGTAGCCGCAGACTTCAAGGAGCTGAGCTAGAGAGGAGAAGGTAGGACGAGTTTGCTTCTCTGCTTCTTATGTTCTGGTACAAGTTGAGTTAGGAGGGCTGGACATGTAGCTGATGCATGGTTCTGGGCATATGGTTTGTTGTTTATCTTTGTGATCAGGCCGTGTTAATTTCTGTGCACAAGAGGAGGGCCGATACCCTTGTATTTTCTGGAGAAGGAGACTGTAAGGCCTGTGGAACAGCTGGTGTGAGGGCCAAGTTCCTCAACTATATGCACAGGAGAGTTAAGACCTAAAAGGTGAGGTATACACAGAGTTTCAGAGGTCTGATGTGGCTGAGTTAGGGTTTGACCTGAGGCAGTTGCAAAAGCCCTAAAGAGGTTTGAAAATCCTCTGTGGTTTAAAGTGCACAGGACCAAGACTTTCAGGGCTGAAACAGAAATCCTTGAAAGGTATGTAGGCTGAGTTTTTGTTGAGATAGATTACTGTGGGTTGTGAGTTAAAGTTTGTTCAACAAGAAGGTTTGGACAGTGGCTGTATGTGCCCTATATAGTGTCTCATGAGCAGTTGGGTTATTGTGTTGAGGGCTGTTTGTTGGTGTCCCAAGTGAAGTGACTTCAGAGTAGCTTTGTTATTGTTAGAGGGAAGATTTGATTAGCTTATGAACAGTCTCATTTGGTGTTGCAGACCACTGTGTGAAGGCAGTAGACGCTTGAGCCTAAGTTCAATGACATTGGAGGAGCAGTGCCTTTGATAGAAGCCAAAATTTGATGAGCTGTTGTGCAAGAGAATCTGAAGGTACAAAGGACCTTGTGAGCAGCTGTGGCAGAGGCATTGGAACAATAGTACTCTTTGCAAGTATAGGTGGCAAAGGACTTGTCGAGTGTTCAAGACAAGTGGATTGAAAGGGCTGGTGTAAGCACTTCTTTAGCAAGTCATGTTTGTTCTTGTTCTTGGGCAGATTGAGGATCATAGATTGTTGATCTCAAGCCCTAGTTTTTCTTTCATCAGGGCTAATTGTAAGGGCCATGATCCATGGTATGGGAGCCCTATGTTTATTGTATGAAAATTGTAATATAACAAGTT
Organism: Pinus tabuliformis; assembly: GCA_031772625.1. Classification (NCBI taxonomy): domain Eukaryota; kingdom Viridiplantae; phylum Streptophyta; class Pinopsida; order Pinales; family Pinaceae; genus Pinus; species Pinus tabuliformis. Next base: position 772,127,845 of record CM062816.1, read on the forward strand.
TTGGGTTGACAAAAATTGTGTACTTCATTGATTCACTGTTGTATATTTTCTGCTGTGCAAAGTGCTTGGTGTTGTGGCTTTTTAGTGTGTTTGTGATAGTGTTTTAGACAGACTTGATTTTGAATTGCCAAGGAAAAGTCAACACTACATGGGCTAGGTCACTATGTAGCCATTGGGTACCATTTTGATATAATGGATTGGTTCATGAGCCTACGTTGATCATATGTTGTCTTCCATCTATATTATAATGCTATGTGTTTGGAAACATGAATGAAAATCTTTAAAATTATGTTTAAAATATTTAAAATTATGTTTTTTTATAAAAAAAATAAATATTTAATGTATTTTTTACAACGACCGAGTCATTGAAATCGACTAGGCCGAGTCATTACCGAGTCGGAGTCGGAGTCGGAGTCGATCCTCGGCCGAGTCGGAGTCCGAGTCGGAGTCGTAAAACACTGGTATCAACACATACAGATCATCAACTGAAAGTAAACAAGCACGCAAGTGACACCGTTGTTTTTGGACTAATGTCCTAAAAAAAACCCAATGCAGGAAAACCGATATAGCTATTCAGAGGGTTTTATTATTATGCAGTTTCAAAATACAACCTGGGTGCCAGAAATGGCTCACCCAACAGAGAGTGCCCTCGGCAGTAGTACCTCTAAGTGGGAGACAGATATTCCAGCTAAATCATCAAATGAACGATACCACAACAACAATGCAACTTCTGCTGCTCTGCGTCACTCTGATAGGGACTGCGTCACCCTATCCGGCTCTCTAGCTCCTAGTTTGTCCCACGAAATGCTCCCAGCGCTACCTCTAGGCACTGTGTCAACCTCTCAGGCACAACGTCAGCCTCTCTGGGCTCTGCGTTAGCTTCTGGAGCCTCTGCGTCAGCCCCTTGACCCTATGCATCTCACACATTGCCCTCTCTAGCTCTGCGCAGCTTCTGGATGCCTCTGCGTGGCCTCTAGCTGGCTCTGCGTCCCTCTCCTGGCTCTGCGCTGATTCTCCTGGTACTAACTTTGCCTCTTTGCTATGTGTTCATTGCCCCTCAGCTGCAACTTAGATCAGTCACTCAATTTACTCAGCAAACCCTGCCCCAGAAAATTGAGTTCTTGATCTCTCTTGGTGTGTTCTCCAACTGACCCTCAAGCCTCCTCTTATACTTTTCTCGTTGGTCCATCGACAGTCGAGATTAAATCTCTAATCAACAGCTAAGATTAGATTTGGCTTGATCCATGACTTTTGGATCATTCTATCCCAGTTTTATATTAATACCCATTAATATTTCATTTTTCCTAAGTTTAGACTTAGGAACTCCATTAAAAATATTAATTATTTTAATATCTTCCAAACTGATTAGATTCTGCCCAAACCCTTTCTGGGTCTTGGAGATCTCATGTGCTTGACCCTCTCCACCAATTTTCGTGGCTAGAGCACATCCGATGCTACCCCAAATCAACAAGGGATGATCTCGATGCTACCATAATAACCACAATTTAGTGTTATCGCAGATTCGGTGCTACCACAATTCGGTGCTATTACAAGATGATTTCAGTGCAGTGACAAGATCTAGATGCTATCACAGTGAGATGGTTTCGTTGCTGCTACAATGACAAGGTCTAGGTGCAGTGAAGAAGGTTTTGGTGCTGCCAAAGTGACAAGGTCTCAAAGTGAGATGGTTTCATTGCTATCACAGTGATAAGGATTCGGTGTTCTCACAGTTACAAGGATGACTTGATGGAGGATGTCTTGGGTCTAGATTGTAAGGGTCTTGGTCATCTCATCTTGAATCTACTGAAGGAAGAATTTTGACTGGGTTTTCCCCAAGAGTGGGGTTTTGCCCTGGCAGCGTGCCTACATCTTATGTTCTCTTCTATTTGTTGCTTGGCATTAATCTTGATGATAAGAAAAAGATAATTCGAAAGAACAAATAATAATAATGAAAAACTTCACAAGATAATGTCATAATAAGAGAAATCGTGTAACTGCCACTCTTTGGATTTCTCAACACATCGAGAATTGTTTCCTAAAGTATTTTACCATAACCTCCTAGAGATTGTGGATCTCAACAAAATCTTTCTACTTTTAATAAAATGATTATTATAGAATATTACTTTATATTTATTTATGGGAGAGATTAATGGATCTAGTAAAACAACTCATTTATTATTGTATGAAAGAGTTGAGCTTAAACCTATATAAGTGTTTACTTTGTCTATTTGCAACTTGGGAATTTTTGGTGTAAATGAAAGAAGCTCTAAGCCATTGAAATACTAGTTGTGTTTATTTTGTCTAAGTGATGGATCAATATTAGTATGATTTCTTTATGTGTGGCTATTTGTTGTAGGTGCTACAATTAGAAGTTTTATTGCAAGTGTATGGATGACAGAGACCTCAAGGGCCAAACAAAGGTGCATCTATCTCATTGGAAAGGGCTATGGTAATGGTTTCCTCCCTCTTATCTCCCTTTTGTGTCATTTACATTCAATATAAAAACATTATACGATCTATATCAATTGATTTGGTTTGTTTGTAGATACTCCATGGTAGTTACCAACTTTGAAGTTTGTCTTAAGCAGTGGATTGTTATAGATCCTCCAGTTTGTCTTAAGCAGTGGATTGTTATAGATCCTCTCATCCATTATGTTTGTAAATCAAGCAACCAAGTTAGGGGTTATAGTTATGCACATCAGTTGATTGCTTGTTTTTCTCTAATCCATTTTAGAACTGCCCTTTGAAGCTTCTAGATGACTCCATTGCCCTGTTGAAAAATGTAACTAGTGTTGGTCTTCATAATTGTATTTGAGTCATGATGTAATGTATTAGAGAAAAGAAAGAAAAAAGAATTTTATTATTAAAGAAATTGACTTATTAAAGCATGGGTTTCATGCTTGGGTCAATTTTGTTTAGGTCAAAGCCTCCATTGAAGGTTTCTAGGGTTTATGTCAAGTATCCTTGTCCATGTCATAATGTAAAAGACCCTTCTTGGGCTTCATTTGTCAAGAAAGAAATTTATTTTAATGTAAATTAGGTCAATTAGGCCTCCTCCACCAAGTTGGCCTCAAACTGGACAAGTCGGCCTAACTGAGGGGCATAAACACCTATATAAAGGCAACAACTCGACCTCATTTGGAGCGCTCACTCATCAAGTTTGATCTGTAATTTCTGGGAGAAGAAAAAGTGCAAAATTCAAGGGAAGAAGAGGAAAGGGCTAGCAAAGGAGAAAAAGTGCGAAATTTTCTCTCTCTCTCTCACATGTGTGAAGCTACTGAGCTATTGGAGGGGCTAAAACTGTAGTGCTAAGGCTGGGCCAAAATTCTTGATTTGATGGGGGCCGAGATTCTGGGATGTTGTTGAGCTAAAGATGCTAGACAAGAAGAGACTATTGGCGTTTGCTGAATCATATTGGAAGGCTGACTTGGTGGAGGAGGAAGGTCTTTGGGTCTAGGGTCTTGGTCTATCTCGACTTGAATTTTCTAGTGGAAGAGTTTGATTGGGTTTTCTACTATAGAGGGGTTTTAGCCCTGGTTGAGTGCCTACATCTGTTGTCTTTGATCTTTGTGTTTTGCTTTTGATAATTGCTTGATGAAACAGGGATACAAGAATAACATAAGAAAGTTAATAAGAACTCAAAGATATCACAAGTAATTATCAACATGAGAAAATCTTTCTACCTTTCTGATTTTCTAACATTAGTATTAGAGCTAAGGTGAAGAAGGAAGAAAAAGGCAGCTCGAAGATCCATTGAAGTAAAGGGGATCAAAGGAAGATCATTAAGGTAAAAGACAAGGAAAAGAAGCCTACTATCTATCGGAACTATGTCAACTTCAATGAAGGGAGAAAACAAGTTGGAAGGAGCCTCTAACTATAGAGCATGGAAAAAGGGGATAGGTCTTATCCTCGCTAAACATAAAGTTCTAGATTTTTCTCAAGGGAAAATTGAGAAACCTACAGATGATGCAGGAAAGGAAAAGTACATGGAAACTAACATATTAACCATGAATCTAATAGTAGATGGAGTAAAGGATAATTTGATTCCATACATATCAAATATAGACTCTACACCAGCAATGTATGAAGCTCTCTCTAAACTGTTCACCATCAAGAACATTGGACAGATAGAAAGTCTCAAAAATGAATTAAGAACTATTAAGATGACGAAAGACGATGCTGTGTCATCCTACTTTGTAAGGATATCTAGAATCAAAGATGAACTCCAAGCAATAGATGAAGTTGTACTAGAAAAGGAGCTCACAATTGCTGCTCTTGGAGTGCTTTTGCATAAGGAATTAGTAGTTGGAAGGATACACCAACATTCGAACAAATGTGGAATGTAGGTAGTAAAAAAGAAGCCCGGATATCATTAGTAAACAACAAGAAGGAGGATGAAGAAGAAAATGCCTCTAATGCCTATTATGGTCATCATAAGAAGAAGGGACCCTTCAAGAAGTTCAAAGGACCAAAGAAGAAAGTTGACCTATCCAAAATTGAATGTTACAACTGTCATACAATGGGTCATTACAAAAATCAATGTCCTGAGAATCCAAGGAATAAGAAGAGGGATAGGGAACAAGCAAATATCACTGATGAAGCTTCACCTAAGAAGAACAAGACTGAGGAATCAAAAGTCAAGGACTTATACTACTAAGTCCTCTCTTACATATCCTTCTTATTCTTGTATTGTTTTCCTTTACGTTTTGATATCTAGAGTTTGCAGGTCTAATGTGTCTTGTTAGAACATTTTTGAATTATTTTGATAAGTGTTAGCTATCCCTCAAGATTGGTTTAAGAGGGAGCCTTCACCACTTTACCAAAAGATAAGTATCTTGTTCCTTGTTTCCTCTTTTATGTTTGGTTTCCCTTTCATATCAAGATCTGTTTGTATTATATGCTAATGACCTTTTCTCTGTATTTTCCTTGCTAGGAAAGATTGCAGAATACACAAAGATTATGGAGGAGACTTCAAAGGATAGACTTTAAGTATGGAAAAAATTTTGTTGCAAAGGCAACCCTTCAAGAATTAATGTCCTACAGTGTTTGTTACAAGAACAATTCAAGGTCTGTCTTAAACAACAAGTTTTGTTACAAGGTTCTCTTCATAGAAAAGGTATGTTCATTCTCTTTTGAAATTTGCTTTACACTACCGACATCATTATGTCCAAGGTTTTGAATCTTAAAGATTCTTGTTAGGGTGATTAATCATTAGATTGAATCTACCCTCGCTATACTATGATTTGATCATTCTTGTGAAACCCTAATCCTTAGGGTTCACTGTAAAACCCTATCCTCTTGTTGCTAGGGGTATGCCAATTATGAAACCCTAGTCCTCTTAGGGTTGTTGATGAAGTCTAGAAATCCTGTTCTTTTGAAGCTTAGGGTTTTGGTATTGTTATGATAGAAACCCTAATTCTTTAGGGTTTGTTGTTAATGTCTAAGTTATGTATTGATACCCTAGATCTTTAGGGTTTGGTGAATTAGGTTTTATAAGCAAAACCTCTATAGTAAGATCCTAGAAATAAAACCCTAGGTGTATATTCATCTGTATGATCGTAACCCTAGTCTGAATAAAATTGTTGTATTTTTAACTTTGATGTATTAATGTTTGTGTCTTGGTTTTATCTAATTAATATTGATGTGAGTATGCTAACTTAATGTTTTTGGTTTGTGAACTCTTGGATTTGTAATAAAAACACTTGTAGAGATTGATATTCTAGAATATGATGATATTGTTTTCAATATGATTTAGTTTTGATGATAAAATCTAGGCTATGCAACAAACCCTAGTAGAGTCTGATGTATAATTCTAAAAGTATATTGTTGAAACCGTGTATGTATAGTACTATGATTAGATTGTTCGCTGATATTTAAGGCTCTATGTCTCGAAGATGGAGTCTAGGTTCTATGCCAAAACCCTAGTAAGAAGTTGAAGTCCAGTATATAAAAAGATGTGTCTCTTGCTGATTATGAACCTAACTAGGTTTAGGTATTTTTTGTCTAAAGTTTGAATGCTTTGATGCTTCCATTGTAATGACATGATAAACGTATTATAATTGTCTTCATACTTCTGTATATTTGTATTTGGTTGTACTTGTTGTTGAAGATTTGTAGGTACATAATCTTCAAGATGTAGAAGATGTTCATATTGATAAGCATGATGAAGGAAGCTATAAGAATGATGATGATCAAGATGACCTTGATGCCATGAGAAACAAATGAAGACTTGAAAAGATGAAGTTTCTCTAAAATTATGAAGCTGCTAATCTCCCCAAGTTGAGAGTGAGCTTGGATAGAAGAAAGGTAATATCTCTCTAGTTGAGAGGGAGGGCATATAATGATAATCATAATGAATACCTTGAAGTAAGAATGAAACTGAATGAATGAAAGTACTAAATATGAATGTTTGTGATTCATGAAGTTATAAACAAAAGACTTGAGAAGTACGGAGACTATATTTGGTGTTGTTGAAGAAATGGAAAAAGAAAATTGAAGATGGCATAAGCAACATCAAAATGATTGAGGACCCTGAAGGTTTGTGTTTACTTGTATATATACATTTGAAAGTTTATTACTGATTAGGGTTGTGATTGTGTAGGATCTCTCCATAAAAGATTAAACGTTTGAAGCATGCTTGGATTGGTGGGTATATTTGATTTAGTTGAATAAGAGAGATGAAGCATCTTATGGCATGATGCTTGGGAGGACATCTGGCCGACCTATGTGTTGATGTCTAGATCCCGAAGTAGGGAGGGTGGCATTGGTAATGGAGCTCCGACCTTGGATACGCACCTATATCCTTGGGTTGGTGGTAGAGCTTAAAAGCCTGATGTTACCTAGAGTGGCTAAAGCTCGAGTCCATCTCAGTCCCACCCGATTAGAGTACACTGGTCAAGGATCTAATCTGTAGCATTACATGTGTTGTGACTCTTCATAGAGCATATCATTTTGAGATCTTCCATGCACGTCTGTATATATGTAATTATGAATACTTCCCTAGTTAAGAGGGAGTGTTGTAGAATGTATCTAGTGTCAGTCTTCATAATTGTATTTGAGTCATGATGTAATGTATTTGTCAAAAGAAAGAAAAAGGAATTTATTATTAAAGAAATTGACTTATTAAAGCATGGGTTTCATGCTTGGGTCAATTATTTTTAGGTCAAATCCTCCATTGAAGGCTTCTAGGGTTTATGTCAAGTATCATTGTCCATGTCATAATGTAAAAGACCCTTCTTGGGCTTCATTTGTCAAGAAAGAAATTTATTTTAATGTAAATTAGGTCAATTAGGTCTCCTCCACCAAGTCTGACTCAAACTAGACACGTTGGCCTAACTGAGGGGCAAAAACTCCTATATAAGGCAACAACTCGACCTCATTTGGAGCACTCACTCATCAAGTTCGATCTACAATTTTTGGGAGAAGAAAAAGTGCGAAATTCAAGGGAAGAAGAGGAATGGGCTAGCGAAGGAGGAGGTCTCTATCAAGCACAAGAAGTCGAAATTCTCTCTCTCTCTCACACATGTGAAGCTGCTGAGTTGTTGGAGGGGCCGAAACTGCAGTGCAAAAGCTAGGCTGAAATTTTGAATTTGCTGGGGGCCGAAATTCTGGGTTGTTGCTGCGCTGAAGCTGCTGGACAAGAAGAGACTATTGAAGTTTGCTGAATCGTATTGGAGGCTGACTTGGTGGACGAGCAAGGTCTTTGGGTCTAGGGTCTTGGTTTATCTCAACTTGAATTTGCTAGTGGAAGAGTTTGATTGGTTTTTCCGCTATAGAAGGGTTTTAGCCCTGGCAAAGTGCCTACATCTGGTGTCTTTGATCTTCGTGTTTTGCTTTTGATAATTACCTGATGAAACAGAGATAAAAGAAGAACATACGAAAGTTAATAATAACTCAAAGATATCACAAGAAATTATTAACATAAGAAAATCTTTCTGCCTTTCTGATTTTCTAACATGCCCAAGCAAGACACTAGTTTTCATTTTGTCCACCATTCCCCAACCTTAAATTTCATTTGTATTTTTCATATTTGTCCTAAGTTGCTAAGTTCTCTTTATTCCCATTCCATACTACTCAAAGTGAAGCTAGTGGCAGATAGGGAAGCCCTTGTTGCTTAGGATTCCATTTTACCCTAGCCTACAATGTAGAAGGGAGCTGGTGAGGTGTTACTAACTTATCCACTCCTTCGATTATGTGGAAGAAATATTTAATCCACTAAGTGTGGCCTTGGGGGCAAGTCTCAAATCGAGTTGTTGTCACTCAATCTTGACTCCTCCGTCTAGGCTAACTCCTAGCGAAGCCAAGGGGGGTAGTCTCTAAAAATAACTAACGCTGATTAAGATATATCAAATAAGAAATTATTTGAGGAGTTAATTTGATTACAGAAGAGTACATTAACCAACAACATATGATTGACAAGCCTATAATCAAATGACAAAAATAAATAGCAAGATAGACTGGTGCCAAAAGTAAATGCTTCTGTTGTTGAAAAGAAACTTGGGCGATGTAATCGTGGCCCAATGAAGTATGCTATCGAAATGTTTTGGAGTGTGCTCTTAGTAAATTTCATTAAGTTGATTTCACTCTGAGTTATTAGTGGGTGCAAAATGGAAAGGCGTGTATGCGACCTGTGTGATTGCAAGAAAATAAAACTACTCTAATGTTTGTTTCCTCCTTCACCCTTATCCTTTGAATAGGATTGAGAAGGTTGCTTAGAGATCCAACGGGAAGAAGCTTATCTTCAATGAGTATTCCCCTGATTTCACAAGTCAACAGTCTTTTTCCCAAACTCACAATAAATGTCTCAGAGATCTTCCCTATTAAACTATTCAACCTACACAAGTCCTCCCTGAATCATTCCAAGGATAAATCGTCGCTTGCAATGGCCGACAACATAACAATACTTGGAGGGGAAAGATTCACTACTTTTGCAAATGTGGAAACCTGATCTAAAACATAAAGAAATGAAATCTGTAAATAAAATGAAATCTAAGCTAAAAAATGAATGTTTTGTGGTGCATGGGTTTATTCTTTTAAGTTAATTTTAACCAAATTAAGCAAACCACAAAAATGAGGCAAAAACACACAAGACCCTCGTTGGGTAGGGGGAATGGGATGCCTAGGAGACTCTCCTAGCTCCCTCAAATTATGATGGTTATTGTTATGCTAGGTATCTCTTATGAAAGAAGGGAAAAAATGGTTTTTATTTCTTTTACAAAGGGGAAATTTGTGGTTTTCTTCTAGGTGCCTTGGATGGTCCAATTTGATAAAAATCCGACAACACCTCCCCTTCAATGTTCACGAACTTGCAAAAAATCAGTGAACAAAACTAGTGAAAGATGTCACAAAACACTTTGGGAACACATGCAATTGTTAGTAGAAAAAAGTATGGAAAGCTCCAAGTAAAATCTACTCTAAGACAACTAAGAAAAGTCAATGTAAATCAACCTTTCCTAGCTGATTTTTGCCTGCTAGGACAACAACAAATTAGCACTTTAAATTGCTAGATTTGACAATAAATTTCATAAATGTGAACCAAGAATTTTATGAGATTTTTTAGAATTTGTATGTAAGAAGAGAGGGAGAGAAGTTGGGTGAAATCTTCAAGCAATTGGAGACTAGACTTGGTGCTTGGTGGGAATAAAGCTTCTTATGCGTTGAAGAGCAATGGATACTCCACCCAAGGAGGATTAAGTCCTTCGATCTTGTTGCACCTGCAAATTGTTAAAATCTTGCCAATAGAGTAGTTAAAATAGGTGAAATCTTATAATTGAAATTTGGAAAGAACATGACAATCAAACTAGAAGTACATGTAACTTTTAATTCCAAAATACAAGCCAACAAGAAGATATACAAACAACCAAATTGTTTTTCTTCTCCTATGGGAAGCAATGCCCCTTTAAAGGCTTACTATAACAAATAATTTTAAGGCAATGCAATATAAACAATTATACCTCACATGAGATTCAAGCCACCATAAAATGATCAATACACCATGTAGCCTCCAAAGCCTTTTTATTTCAAAATGATAGAGAAATTGTCGATTTTGGGTAGCATCGGATGTGCTCTAGATCTGAAATCTTGTGGAGGGGCTAGAACACATGAGACCTCCAAAACCTAGGAATCGTTTGGAGAAATTCCACCCGGATTGTGAGTTATTATATAATGTTCCAAACTTAAATAAACAATGATATGCAAAACAAAATCGATTTGTGACACAGGAAATAAAAACAATCAACAAATGCTTATTAAAACTCCAGAAGTAAGAACCAGCTGAGCCATTTTATTAATCAATGGAGCAGTACAATAGTATGGATGAATGCACTTGGGCTTGCCTCAATGGCAAGCATGACAGAATCTAGGTGATGAGACAATGATATCAAGTACCGAAAAATGGCTGCTCTAATGCTCTGTGCTACCCAAAAAACTGCATTGCTGGCTGGAAAGGAATTGTAAGAAACCCCACTTCCGCTACTTGGAAAATGCTACAAATTCAGCCCCAAGCTCCTTGACCAAAACCCACAAAAACCCAGAAATGGTTTGGCCTGATTTTGACCTCCCAAAATCGACCCCCAAAGGCACTGTGCAATCCCCAACAATTCTGCACTGTCTACTGCAAAGATATGGCTGAAAACCCCACTTTCGGTGCTCAGAAAATTCTGAAACTTTATATCTGGGATCCTTGTCCAAAACCTAGAAAAACCCAGAAATGGTTTGGCTGGATTTTGACCTTCCAAATTCGGCCTCCAAAGGCACTGTGCAATCCCCAGCAATTATGCACTGTCTGCTGCAAAGATATGGCTGAAAACCCCACCTCTAGTGCTCAGAAAATTCTGCAAATTTATATTTGGGGTCCTTGTCAAAAACCCAAAAAAACCCAGAAATGGTTTGGTCTGGTTTTGACCTTCCAAATTCGACCCCCAAAAGGCCCTATGCCCTCCAAATCTGCTGAAGCACAATGCCCGCCAATACACCAGAAAAATCCTCCTCAAACACTCCGAAAATGTAGCAATCAACTCCACCAATACTTCCCTTATTTCTCCTAGCAAGAAATAGTCCTTCGGTAGAATGCTGCAATGGTCACACTAGATACACTACTACGTCCTCCAAAAATACGCACTGTTGGGGTGAACTGTATACAAATGCTGGAAATTTCTCTATAAATCTCTTTCGGATGATAATGGATGAACCTCGCTAGGGTGGTACTTGAAGTCCCCTGAAGAGAGGGTGAGTTCTCCGCTTGGAAAACTCTTGCTAAACAACAAGTGACCCGGCTAAATAACTCGAGAAACAAAATCAAATTCAATAAGCCAAGAATGATGAAATGAGGAGTGTTGCCTTCCTTTTATAGATTTCATGGAGCCTTTTTCTCTCCATTTTCCCTCCTTCGTGGGTCTGTGACTATGCCATCGATTTTCCCTCTCATGCAATTCGAACTATTGGCTTAGGAAGTGCTTATTTTCCTTGCGTGAACAAAACCAAATACTTCTAACTCCTAAGTCTCCTAATAAAATCAAATTGGCCCCATCTCCTCCAAAATTGGCCCCAAAATGTAGAAATAAATCATGTTCCAAAATAATTTAGGAAGGGACATTACATATTAAAATAATTAATATTTTTAATGGGGTTCCTAAGTCTAAACTTAGGAAAAAAAAATATTAATGGGTATAAATAAAAATATGGGTGAGAAGCTTCTAAGAGATGAGGATCAAGTCTGTTTTAATCTTAGTCGTTGATTAGGAACTTAGTCTCAGCCGTTTATTCATCAACATGAAAAGTATAAGAGGAGGCTTAAGGGTCAGTTGGAGGTACACCGAGTGATCAAATCAATTCAATTTTTCTGGAGCGTGATTTGCTGAGAAAATCGGACTAGTGATCTGAGTTGCAGTGAGAGGGGCAGAAGCAAAAATTTGGATCAGAAAGGAGTTCCGAGCCAAAGAGCATGTGGCAGAGAGGCAACAATAGCATCAGAGAGGCAGTTTAGAGGCCTATGCAACCCAGGAAGGGGCTCACGCAGTGCTGACGCAAGCCAGGAGGGTCTCTTGCAGTGGCAGTGCAGAGTATTTGTCAAAAGTCCGAGATTTTGCTGGAGAAGCGAGGTTCTGAGCCGAGAGGGTTGAACAATAGTCTTCCTCCAGCAAATCGATCCAGCAAAAGGGGTGACGCAGTCTCCTAGAGGAAAGACGCTGGCCCAAGCAGGGATTGCACTGGGATTTTGCAGCGCTTGTCGGAGTTAGGCCACTCAGTGGATCAATTGTGATTTGGAGAACGAGGTAAACCCTCATATGTATTTCTTGTTGCTGTGATTTCTCTGTAAGGTTAGCTGGTGTGAGAGGCAACATGTTGTACTCAGATTCTTCTTGCTTAATAATACAAACCCTCTATCTGCCACACCAGTCTTCTCGCATTGGGTTTTTCTGGGTATGTGTTGTCCAAAAGATAATGGTGTCCCTTGTGTGTTTGTCTCATCTATTGTTTCAGTTTATGATTTGTATGTCAGTGTAGTCTGCAGTAGTGTTTTTCATCATTATTTATAATTAAATAACTTGTTGAATTAAATAACAAGTAGGAGATGATAAACCAATGACTGCAGTAGGATTTCTGTTTGTATAGATTCAGAAATTTTCACATGGTATCAGAGCATTGTAGATCATAGGACACTGAAGCCATTAGCCGAGTGATCCAACAAATCTGCTGCAGAGAGGCAGTTGTCTGAGTGACAACGTTGTTTCATAGCTAGAGGAGCAGCCAAAGGAGTGATGCAGTGCCAAAGGTGTGACGCAAAAGCTCACACAGTGCCTGCGTCAGCTTTCTGAGCCAAGAGGAGACGCAGTAGTCGAGAGGAGCTCATGGAGTGACTGCGTCAGCTCTCTGGGCCAGCGCAGAGCTTGAGTAGCTCAGATCAATCAGTTTCCGGAGCAGTAGGAGCAATGTAGATTTGATTTGTGGTGCTGGTGGGATGCTGTTGTTGTTGTTGTTGTAGAACAGTACATGTGGAGACAAAATCGAGGTAGAGGGACTCACTGCCTTGAGAGATTTCTTGCTAAAAGAAATCTAGGTCCGGGTTGTTGAGCAGCGGCAAAGGAGGATTGGAGAATGGGTGATTCGACATTATTTGGTGGGAGGATTTCCGTGAAGGAAATCAGGACTCAGAGGGAGTCTAGAAAGAACTTGTTCCTTAGAGGATTTCTAGCGCCAAAGAAATCCAGATCCGAGTCTTGCTGGGGCAGCTGCAAGAGAGGAAGAAGAGAACCTGTTCTACACTTGTTTGAGCAGAGATGGTAGTCAATGGGCCGAGGGATCAGGACAAATTGGATGGAGCATTCAACTTTGTCATCTGGAAGGACAGGATCCTGGCAGTCTTGGACAAGAATCACATCAAGGATTATGCCTTGAAAGTAGTTGCTGTTTCGGTCGATGCTGATCCTCTCAAGAAATACAAGGAGGCCCGGGCAAAGGCAAAGTGCATGATCTTGGACGGGGTCAAGGATCATGTGATCCCACATATTGCTGAAAAGGACATAGCAAGGGAGATGTGGGAGGCCTTGACCACTTTGTATGAGGGAACTTCTGTTCAACGGAAGATGTTGCTTGAGAACTAGCTAAGACAGTATCAAATGCAAAAGGGAGAAGAAATCGATCCCTTCCTTCTCAGGTTGCAAGGGATTCGAGACCAGCTGACTTCTGTGGGGTCTACACTAGATCCTGAGTTCATGGTCAGGACTGCCCTGAATGCAGTCATTGAAGACTGGGAGACCTTTGTCCAAAGCATCTTGGGCAGGGCTTCTCTCCCCAGTTGGGAGGAGATGTGGGCAGCTCTTCAACAGGAAGAGATCAGGCGGTTAACCAAGGCAGGAAGTAGCGACAAAGGAGTCAGAGTCAAGAAGGAGGAAGAGGAGGATGCAACTCTTGCATTAGCGGGACAACAAGGGCAGCAGAAGAGGAAAAAGAAAGACATAACCAAAGTCAGATGCTTTAGATGTGGGGAACTGGGACATTTTGCCACTCAGTGCCCTCGGAAGAAGGGCAAGGAAGAGAAGTCTGACTCAAACGTTGCTCCAGTGAAAGCTAAAAAGGAGGATGATGACGAGGATTGTGCCATGAGTGTTCATGCACCTTTGGAGAAGAGGTGGGGCGATATTGAGCTGTAGTCGCGAGGACTACACACAGGCATGATCCTTGACGTCCCCAAACTCTTGGATCACATATGGCTACGGGAGCCCTTAACGACAGTAACAAATTGACGGGAGTTAGTTGGTGTGAGGGATGATGGAGCGATAGTGGTAGAGCTAGAGTGCCAAAGTCTGAAGCAGCGCAATAGAGTGTTAAGTAGTGTAGGAGGCACAAAGTAGATACAACAACAACACAGTAGCGTCAGAGGGTCAGCACAGATTAGCAACAGAGGTAGCTTCAACATCACGAGGTATCTAGACTGATCAACATGTCAACTTTGGGTGGTTATTCAGAGTCTTACTTCTCAGCAACTGAGTTGTAGTGCAACAATTAGCAGTGGCAGTGCTATGGGAAACATGGTGCAGGATATTGAGAGGGAGGTGTAGTACAGATGCAACAGTGACAGTGGCAGTGTCATGGGCAACAATATAGGTTGCAGCAGTGCAGTGGATGAAGGGCAGGAGGACGAGCATCAGCAACACAAAGGACCTATTTCATGGATCAATGTGATACTTCTACTGGGAAGTTTTGTTAGAGCACATTCCTCGCTAAGAGGGAGTGTTGATTTTGGGTAGCATTGGATGTGCTCTAGCTCCGAAATCTTGTGGAGGGGATAGAACACATGAGATATCCAAAAACCAGAAATCGTTTGGAGAAATTCCACCTGGATTATGAGTTACTAAAATAATTAATATTTTTAATGGGGTTCCTAAGTCTAAACTTAGGAAAATAAAAATATCAATGGGTATTAATAAAAATATGGGTGAGAAGCTTCTAAGAGACGAGGATCAAGTCTGTTTTAATCTTAGCCATTGATTAGGGACTTAATCTCGGCCATTGATTCATCAATAGGAAAAGTATTAGAGGAGGCTTGAGGGTCAGTTGGAGATACACCAAGTGATCAAATCAATTCAATTTTTCTGGGGCATGGTTTGCTGAGAAAATCGAACTAGTGATCTAAGTTGCAGTGAGAGGGGCAGAAGAAGAGATTTGGATCGGAAAGGAGTTTCGAGCCAAAGGGTATGTGGCAGAGAGGAAGTAGTAGCATCAAAGAGGCAGTGTAGAGACCTATGCAGCCCAGGAAGGGGCTCACACAGTGCTGATGCAGGCCAGGAGGGTCTCTTGCAGTGGCAGTGCAGAGTATTCATTAGAAGTCCAAGATTTTGCTGGAGAAGCGAGGTTCTGAGCCGGGAGGGCTGAACAACAATCTTCCTCCAGCAAATCGATCCAACAGAAGGGGTGATGCAGTCTCCTAGAGGCAAGACGCTGGCCCAAGTAGGGATTGCGCTGGGATTTCGCAGTGTTTGCTGGAGTCAGGCCACTCAGTGGATTAGTTGTGATTTGGAGAACGAGGTAAACCCTCGTATATATTTCTTGTTGCTGTGATTTCTCTGTAAGGATAGGCGGTGTGAGAGGCAACCTGTTGTACTCAGATTCTGTTTGTTTAATAATGCAAACCCTCTATTTGTTGCATCGGTTTTCTCGCATTGGGTTTTTTCGGGGACGTGTTGTCCAGAAAATAACGGTGTCCCTTGTGTGTTTGTCTCATCTATTGTTTCAGTTTATGATTTGTATGTCAGTGTAGTCTGCAGTAATGTTTTTCATCATTATTTATAATTAAATAACAAGTAGGAGATGATAAACCAGTGATTGCAGTAGGATTTCTGTTTGTATAGATTCAGAAATTTTCACAGCAATTACAACATCAACAGAGCTTCCTCAATCGTTCCAAGCCTTCCATACTAGCTAAAAATAGAGAAGGATTCTTTGATTTATAGGAAAGAGGGAGGAGATCCCAAGGAGAAGAATGTGAATTCCAAGAAAGTTATGTGTTGAGAAACCAAGTGTAGTGTAGTTTAATGCTTGATTCCTCTTCTTGATAATTACTTGTGAATATTAGATGTCTTCTTATTACTTCTTATGTCTTCTTCATCAAGTAACTATACAATGTTCAAAACATAAAGATCACAATGAGACAAGGGACACCAGAAATTAGGCCAGTGGCCAGGGAAAAACCCACAAGGGACAACATGTTTTCTTTGACCGTGTTAGGGTGATGTTCCTTAACGCTGAAAAACGATTGGAACATTTGAAGAATCAGGTCATCACACTCTAGATTAAACATGATGTCATAGGTTTGGAGCTTGGCCATATCCTCCAAAATTCAAATTTTTTTTCCCAAAGGTAAAACCCACAGTGTTATCTAAGTCCTGAAAAATCTCTACCATCAACCAGGAAATTCTCCTCATAACATTATGATTGAAAAGAGGTATGGGTGCGATCAACCTCATAATGTTACTGAGACATCATGCAACTGGAAGTTTGACCCCTTCACAAGGTTCCTCTAAGAACTTGGGTTGTATTAAAGTTAGCATGGTTGGTTTCAAAGTCCACATCGACTTCTTCCCCTCTAACTGACTTACTTTGGAAAGGAGGAAATCTAGTTCATCAAGTTTGAAGAGGACTTTCCATGTGACCTTCATGTGTTTCAAATCTATCCCAAGTGCAAAAAAATTGCGTCCTATTTCCTGCCCCTTCTGCACATCCTTTGGCTATCCTTTCTAAAGGATGGCATAAATCCCCTTTGAGAAGGGTCTGATGTTTGCTATTGCTAGTATATTAAGGGAGTTTATGAAAGTTTGATCCATGTTTTAGTTGAGGAATGATAAGTACATCAAAATGTTTTATGCATGACTCTGACTGACGAACTTCCCAACACATCCCAATACTCAACAATGTTATTCAAAGCAACTAACAACTAGTATTGACAAATACATAGAAGAATGTAAGGTTGTCCCATACTCTACTCAGCCATTACTTGGTCTATATACAAGGCCCAACAAGGTATCATGCCGGTGTACATATAATTCACAACACAAAACTCGTTCTTTGATGGTTGGAGGATTTGGCATTCAAAAGCTCATTGTAAGCCACTATGTTTTCATATAGTTTGTGGAGTTTTCTTAGTGAAGGATTTTAACAGTAAACTGTTGTAGGTGTGCTGAACAAATTTACCATAAATTTATGCCACTTGCATCAAACCCAGAAATGAGTAAACAACTGATAATATAGAAATAGTTATAGTTTTAACACAGATGACCCTTTCTTTCTTGAAATCTGAGTGTATAGAGAGCAAATAAGAATGAATGAACCTGGTAACTGCTCCCACAAGCAGATCTGTGCTCTATAATTTACTTAGCAGAAAACATTAGCTCCCAGCGAACAACCCAGAAATTAATTCCAGACTCTGTTTGATCAAGATCAACTTTCTTTGTCTTCAACGCAATGGAGTTTATGATAGCCTTTTTAATGTATAGGAGCCATTTTAAAATTGAGGATGATACTCTCTGTAAAACGTTGTTAGCATTCTAACCATCAACTTGTCATAGACAGTCCGGACGCTCCCTTCCTGCTGTACAACGCTTTTTGACGTGGATCCCTCCTAATCATGAAAACTTGTCAACTTCTCCCTGCTAACGTATGACTTGAGTGCTTGGATTCCTTGTTTAACCTCTGTGTAGACGTCCTGAGCTACAGGCAGCGGTTTGTTGACTTCGCTGGGCCCGATCATAATGTTTTGCATTCCTCTTGCAATCACAGTCCAAGCACAGTGAGATCCACGTACGAGATTCTTTCCTATGGTGATAAGGCTCAAACCACTCACAACTCTAGGTACTCAGTAAAATTCGCACAATAGTGCATAACATTTCGTATTTCGACCACGATCTTCCTACTGAAACATCGACTCAATCCTTTGTCTCATTTAATCTCTGCGCTCAATGCTTTGTTCAAACTTTCGTATGCCCAACACTACCATGCTCACATTTGGTTGAATCACACACTTCACATCATCGCCCACGAACAAGAACTCAGTGAACGCGAACCTGGGCTGTCTGTCGGTCATGCAGTCAAATGTCCTCGGACTACTAGCTATTCTATTGACCGAACTCATCTATTTGATTTCACTTTAAAAATTTCACGTGGAAAATTAAAAATTTCGGCGAAATCTAATTAGCTTGAGCTTGGTTTAACTGCGACTTGGTTTAAGTACGCGAGTGTTCAACACTTTGTCTTTAAAATCCCGGTGACCACCAGTATTCTTGTTGCACCTGCGGATGTCAATCTAGTCCAAGTACACCCATTGACACCGAGAACGATAATCTAGCCCGGTCATTATCTGATGTGGACTGGCCTCCCACTTGAGCCACAACGCAGCGACCATATGAGTACGAGTGTTGCGGCCTGCTACAACAGTAATCACAATGGCGTTCTCTGGAATGGACCTTTGAAAGGAACAATAAATTAATCTTTGGGAATTGATTAATTTGGCTGCTGCAATGATGTCAACTTCACAATAAATAAGTAGCAGACATGTCCAGGATATTTTTTTTTTAATAATCTGCCATAAATGATTTCGGTTTTGGTCACTAAAAACTAGCCGCTGCCTGGTGGGATGACAACGCTCATGGGGACATCGGTCGACCGATTATCCACGGAGAATTCTCCCTTATGCGAAATTGGTCCTTTTTTTACTCTACGAGTTTCCTCTGTCACGAAAAGGGAAAACATTAAAGCCACATTCAATTCAATATTACTTGCATGCATCATACGATGGTCCCTCGACTTCACTCTTTGACTTTGCAAACAGCCCCATGATGTCAATACATTCCTTCGATTGAAAAGGGATTTAACTTTCGGCTCTAAAAAGAATGATGATCCTAATTCTTTTTGAAAATTCTGGGAATATGAATTCAGACTTGGCAACAACCCAACTTTAGCATTCTATTTGACCCTTAGGAGGGAAAACACAAACTTTGCTGCCAAGAGAGCAAAACTCGATCTGCCAATAATGATGGACTTGCCTCATAGAGATAATTTAGCTTTTAAATTAATTTGGTAAGAAACCCTCAAGGTGGCAGAAAAAACCAGCTCTGATACCATTGTAATGTCCCAAATGGAACAATTTTGGGTTTTCTTGAAATTCTAACTCAGAAATACTTCAAATAAAAATTCCATTCATAAACAGAAGATTGCCATGTAAAATTTAACCACATAGAACATGCAAATAACGATAATGAGTAGAAGGAAATCTCAACTTTATTTATAATATATAAACTAGGGTCTTACATGTTAAAACAACTGCTATAGTTGAGATAGAACTGGCCTCAAGAATCTTCTCCAATGCTGCCCTAGCTCTCCACCAAAACTGAACTGAACTGCCACTGCTAAGCTCTCTTGTGAATTCTGGATGAATTCACCAAGTGGAGATGGGTGCTCGCCCAATCTCTCTAAATCACCTGAGGGTTTCTGTCTTGGGGCTACTGTTGAAGTAGAGAACCGGGTTCTCAAACCTCTCCATAAGAAGAAAATACCAATCCAAGATGTCCTCCAATGGCCTTGTCCTCCTCTTTTATAGATCTGATGGACCCCTCTAGAACCTCCTATATTATTATTTTAATCATGGAGCACTTTTCCCTCTTTTATTTTAATTAAAATATTCTTTTTAATGTGGGAAAAGGGTAAATCGGCCACCATGTCTCCTCAGGTCACTGAAACTGATATCTAACCATCCCATATTGTAGATCTTCTCGTTCCGGTTCCAACGAGCTATTACACTAAGGTGTTTTGTCAAGTATTCCTCCCAAAATGCCACCTTAAGTGTAATTAATTGAGTCAGGCCCAATAATAACTCTGTTTTTTGAAAGTTGTCGGAATGCACCGGAATGAAAGGCAAACTGTGTGGATGATGGAATATACCAAGCGAATGCCATCAGATCTCATAGAAACTCCTCAAAGCCCCTGGGCATGCTGATGACACCAACCTGCACCTGTGACCTGTCTACCCCCAACTCTGAAAGTCCATCCTAACCATGTCATAAGGAACACTAGAAAAAGGAACATTACATAATGAGTGAGGTAGAGCTCATGCTAGGCTTTTTTCCACATGCTAATGTGTATGTCTAGACAATTTTTTGCATTTTGATATTCTTTTGTTTTTATTTTGTAGCCATGATATGCTCTTTCTTTTCTTTTAGCTGCATCAACCTCCCAGGGAAAAGTTCCAAGCCCTAGGCAAGTATGAGGATATATGTGTGCCAAATCCCAAAGAACCAATGGTTAGTTGAACCCCAATAATGGAGGTGGAATAGGAGCTGTTAATGTAAGATGGAAAGTGTTAAGTGTGGAATAGGGATAGATGGAACTATGCTATCTCAATCAGGGCTTCTTGAGTAGTGCCTTTCCTATACACATTGGGCCATTAGGGGAGGTCCCACTGAACTAGGATCGAAGATTAACCCCCCATTTAAGGTGATGGAACAAGACCACAATCAAAACCCCTGTTTGTTCTAGGTTATCCCATAATCCATACCAAATTCTCAAATACAAACAAGCATAAGCACCCGATTTGCAAAATGAATGATGTACCTTTTGATTTAAACACACCTTATTCCGTGTGCTCTTGCTATATGGTGAGAAGCATGTGGCTGATGAAGGTGGCGGAGATATAATGGCATGTCATCGACTTGTGGTGGTTGTCAGTGGCTGCATGGCTGGCCAGCTGGATGTGAAGAATAGAAGAAAATTTTCTCCTCTAGGGTTGCCCATTTTAGTGTGTAACAAGAACAAAGTAGAGATGCACGCATAATACATGTTCATAGGACTAAGTCTTATTACTTCTCTTGCTGATGTTATCAGACACTTATTTTCAAAATTGTGTTTACTCTTTTTGAGAATGTCTCAAAATCCTGATTCTCTCTCTCTCCCTCTTTGATTATATTTGAATATTGTGCCCCGTGTTCATTAGGAAGAACCTTTTAAGATGCAGT
Organism: Pinus tabuliformis; assembly: GCA_031772625.1. NCBI lineage: Eukaryota > Viridiplantae > Streptophyta > Pinopsida > Pinales > Pinaceae > Pinus > Pinus tabuliformis. Next base: position 772,148,844 of record CM062816.1, read on the forward strand.
TAATAGATTATTTGAACTTTATTCATTCAAATAGGAACTAAGTCAAAAGGGTCTGCATATGAGAATAGCATCCAAAACTTCCCAGTTTGCGATGAACATGATATGCAAACTTCCTTGTAAGAAATGATTCCATCTGCTATTCATATATTTGTTTTCCGTTTAAGAGTTAAGTTGAAGTAGGCCTTTTATGGTCTTATAATGCAGAATTGTTAAAGATTACTATTTATTGATTTGTTCTAACATGATTTTTTTTTGTCTACAACTTTTTTTTTGCAGCCTCTAACTATTTATTATGCCCTTCAACTTATTGCTTCTAGACTACAAAACATAATACCCAGCCCTGGGCACGAGTTGCGAATCCATTACTTGGGTAAGATCCAAAGTTTCCAAATATGTTTTATGAAATATGTATTATTACTGATTAAGCAGCTACAGATTGCAAGAGTTTTAATTGTACAGTACTCTTTGAAAATACAGATTAAAAAAATTCCATTTGTCATGCCATTTTCTAAAGATAAAATATTGTGATTATGTTTCCATTTAGCAATTAAATCCCATATCTGGTGAACCAAAGATGTTATGTTGACGTTTAACTATAATATTATGAATTTCCTATGGTTTTCTATCTTGTGGTAGGGCTTTCTCATTAACAAATGAGTAATTTAAGCATGCTTGAAAGTTGAAACATTTTTACGGGCCTAGATTTATGGCATATCCAACCAAAAATAATCATTGGGATTGAGATGCATAATGGAAAGGTTGATAGTGTAAGATATCACTGACCTGGATCTAAAATTGAATAGCCATAAATTGGTCATCCGAAAAAAAGTACTAGATAGTTCATAATATGAGGCAATAGATAAAGCTGCTGGAAAATATGTTAGAGCTTCTCTTGAATAAATAAGAAGGTTCTTCGATCAATTGTTGGTGAGACTTGGTACTAGTCGAAAAATTGATGATGTGTTATATTTGTATTTGTACATTTATCTCTGTAACTCTTTGCAGGAGACTCTTCTACATCTCAAGCATCACTCCACTTAACTCACCTACCAATGATAAATTCCTCACCTATCTTATCATAAATGTTCACTTACAAATTTTTGTACTACACATCGAATAAAATATATTGGATTATATGTGCAAGTGCAGCAATTTTTATCTTGCATTCTCTTTGTTATTGTAGTGTTCTAGGGCAATTTTGCCCTTAGGATTCCTTTTTCTTCAATAAATCGTTACAATAATACACATTCATAAAATGTATTTGTGCATGGGTATAAAGAATCAAATAATGTTTTGGCTAGGGTTTATCAGAACATTCAACAACATAATACAGATGACGATGGCTTTCACTTGTAAAGTCAAAAGATCTCTTTGGCACAAAGCTTGGTGAAATATTAATTGTTGATGTTGATCTTGTGGGTTTCTTCCCATTCTCAGCAGTAGCCTCAACCTTTGTGTTTTTTGAAACAATCTCACCTACATCCTTCATATCAGCACATTGCTTTATAGCTTAAGGAATAGTTAACATCACCATTTCATTAGCAACAAGAGTCAGTTGCTCCTTAATCCTCTTATGCGAAATCTCAATAGAGGTGTCAATCTGCCATTCCACTCCATTATCATTATCATCAACTTTCTCATTATGGCCTTGTTGGCTCTCTCGAGGAGATTGATCATCCTCATCAAGAGATTTCTTCTTTGAAACCTTTGAATCCACATCATGGTTTTTCTTCTTCTTGGGGGGATACAACCACGTCCATGCTTTTGTCTGTGCTTTAGTTTCTCTTGTACTCAACTTGTTTTTCTTACAGCTAGCCAAAAAATCGTTCCATTTACTTGCGTTTTGTTGTGTGCTCTTAACATCAGGTTCAAGTGATTGATCCTGTTGTCGCGCGGATTGGCACGACAACGCTCAGACCGGGGGCTGTCACTCTGATCCCCGATCCCTCCGTTTAAGCCTGTCTCCCGCGGCTAAGGGGGGTAATCCCTGTGAGATGATGAGACCAACTGTCGACCAGTTGGTTGGGAGACACGAGATACGATATAAAAAGGACTCGATGGATTTGATTAATTGAGCAGACCAGTGCCTTAAGAGATTGATGTAGAAATGATTACTTGTTAAATGATATCGAAACATGGACCATGAACAACAACCATCTATCATCAGCGAAATCACATGACCAAAACGATATCCAGCAATTGAAAAGTTCGAAAAGATGAATGCTTAAAACCACCACGAAAATCGTAAATTGTTAACCAGATATCATATTTCGTATCTCAAACTTGAAAATTTAGCATCTCAGCATAAAACATATAACGTGAAAGTTCCTGAGACTGGCAAAAATAATTTCCCACAAAATTTTTATTTTTCAAATTATTATTATTATTATTATTATTTTTTACGTAAAAAATGAAAATTTAAAAATCCTAAGATTTATTTAAACTAAAATCTAAATCTAACTAAGATCTAAAATACTAAAATCTAGAACATAAAATAAAAACTATACAAAACTAAAAGTTAAATAAATTAAAATCTAATAAAACATTAAATCTAAATGTAACTTAACTAAAATTTAAATAAAACAAAGAAAAACTACGTTAAAATAAAAATGGGGCGGAATCATATTTTTTTTGATTTTCATAATATAATATAAAGAAATAAATAAAACAAAACTAAGAATTAACAAAACCCTAACTTTAAAACTTTAAAACTACGCTAACGCATGATCAACACTACACAGAAACAGCGGATCAAACCACGACGGCAGCAAGAAATTGGTTCAACGCAGCTGTATGACAGTCTTACCTGAGCCAAAACTCGATGAGCCCAAACTGCGGGATATTCAGCGCGTCCAAACCTGGAATGAGAACTTGATGAAACGCGGCCTCAGGCTCAGCCCAAAAAAACGCAGTCACAATGTCGATAAGCGGGAGCAAACAGATATCAATGGCAGCCAGACCAGTTACACAGAAGCGAGAACGCAGCAAGAGTTTCTCTGCCAGGAGCAAGGTTTCGATTTTGCTGGTGTTTAGAGAAGAGGGATGGCGTGAGGCAAAACCCCAGCACGCTAAAGCAAGCAGCCGATCAACAAATGAATGCCCAAAAAAAAAAAAAGAAAAGACGCAATCGTGACCGTGGCTCAGCAAAGCAACTTGGAAATCGAGAATGCGTTTAGCCAAATGAGGAAAGAAAACGTGATTGTGACTACGCCTTGAACAGAATGGCTCATAAGAAACAAAACGACAGCAGGCCAAAGCTGCTATGGCGTAAAACTCAGCGCCTGAAATGGTTTGCGTGATAGGGCTTTCTGAAAGTGAGATGGAGGGTTTCCAAAACACGTACTCAGCTCATATACGAGATACAGATCGATCAAGACAAGAAAGAAAGAAAAAAAAAATTTAGCTGTTACCGTACGTACATGAAGTTTTGACAGCTTTCATGAATCGATAAACCTTACCTTGAAGCTGCTGCGTGCTTTTGGACAGGATTTCAATAGTTAATCAAGAGAAATTCGACGGCAATTGCAAACCCTAGAAGATTTTGCCAAACTAAAATGTGATCCCGACAGTAAAAAGGAAAAAATTTGATTCAGCTGTCATTATGCATAATTTCTGGAAAATACAGGCTAAAAAAAAAACTCAATGAATAAATCATTTCACTCAGAGATACACCCGTTCTTAGTGAAGGTCAAAAATTTGCCTAGGATTTTTACCTGGCCCGGCGGACGATTTGCAAATACCTGAGATCTTGAAGCTTTCGTACTGAATAAAGATACGCAGATGCTACCTCCCTTAGCTGACAAAAATCCACGTAGTTGAACTGCAAGCTCTCACAGGTTCATGGCAACCTGAGAAGGAAAAGATCACTGAAAACCCTAATTAAACCTATGTGAGCAAAACCCCAAAACAGCTGCTTAGTCTACAAATTTTTGGCCCCTCTTCAGCCAGATTTACCAATAATAACAACAATATTTTCAATATATCAGAAATTTAAACTTTGCTGTGAATAGAAAGAAAATCTCTCAGGTAAAACAGGAAATAAACTTAAAATGATTAACCCAGGGCACAATCAGCTGGGCTCTGCACAGAAGAGCCTGTGGGAGTCGGCTGGTTCAGCCCAGAACTTCCCCAAACGCCCACCAGTATTTTTACTAAAAGGTTTTCCTGCACATCTCAAGCAACCATCAGCAAAGAGAGAGAGAAATGCTGCTAGATTTCAGGAAATAATGGAGATACCTGCCATTATTTCAGAAACCCTAGCAACACTCAACCCTAGCAAGTGAACAAGATACCTGTGCTCACAATACTCTAAAAAAGCAAGCTATGATTGATGGCTGAAAACTGAAATATGCAGAAAATTAAAGATCTCACAGCAATTCCAGAGAGTAACACCAGCACAATTTGGACCCCAAAGTCTTCTTTTATTAACCAGAAATCAGATTACAAGAGAGCTTTTCAGTACAGACTCACAGATCAGATCCTCTGAAATGACCCCTAGCACCCTACTTAAAGGAAATGCCTCCAACGGCTAGTTCGAGTGATCCATGTAGAAATGATCTCGACCGTTGATGAGGATCAAGACATCTCTTGATCTCATCCGTCGATTTATTCACTTAAAATATTATTACTTTATTAGTTAGGGTTTTTGCTTTATATTTCATTTTTTAATTTTTACTTATTTTATTATTTTTATTCATTTTTTAATTTTTTAATTCATTTTAAAATGGATCATCGAACTAAGCCTTCGGAAACATCACCTAGGACCTAGGACCTAGGACTCATGAGGGGATTTAAAACATTTTTCAACCCTCAGGACACATTACATCATGACTTTTACAATTTACATCTTAAGGGAGAAAACCCCTTTAACATAGACCCTCACAAATCACCCAGTTCTGCGACACAACTATAATCTAGCAGATCAACACACTAAGATTCTCCTAAAATTCCAATGACAAAATCAATTCCAGCTTTGGGGTCAGGTTTGAAGGAAAACTCTGCCGATCCGTGGATCGGTGAGACGAAAAACCTTCCGGGACGTAGATTATCATCAGAAAGTTAGGTCCACCTAGGCAAATTACATACATGACTCATGTCTGCTAAGATTATTTACAATCAATACATGCAGACTGGGTTTACAATCAAAAAGATCAAGTTGCTGATGATGGCAGGATGGCACGGACATGCTGATCAGGTGCTGCCCCTTTTTGCCAAAAAAAGGGGGATGTACTGCATGGGTAGTTGACCAGTAGAGGTCAACATCTGGCTCTACTTGGGGACACGTTGCTGCTTGCAGGAATGTGAGAATCCAGAATCTGCATCCATACAACACAAAAATAAGTAGCGTCCATCCAAAAAATCAGCATATACATTAAGCACATAAAAGCTCTTCATTTATTAACTATCTAATAACATGAAAAGTAAATCTAATCCTAAAACAGAAATGAAACGCTGAAAAGACGAGGAGTAGAGTTAGAAATACAATACAAAAAATGCCCCACGGCATCAGATGTGTTCAATATAGTGCATACTGAGCATTTGCCTGCTTTCAGGCAAATCTGTCGGCTGCTTGTCGGATGTGCCATGTCCAATTTTGCATATGGTAGGACTTTTTCCTATCCGAAAATCAAGCAGCTCGCGGCCGTCTGATGCGTCAAATCTTCTTCTCATTTTCTTCCTCTTGCGCCTTTTCTTTCTGGCAGGATGAATTACTGCTGAGCTGGAACTTTCTGTCTCGAAACTATCAGATGAAGTATGCGTGATATGTCTCTCTTTAGCCCACATCTGATCTTTATCATTCTTAAGTCCATCTTCAATCAACTATCTTTCAACTGAACTAATAACCTCCTCATAATAAGATGGAGCTTGTTGCAACAAATGAGAAGGCCCCTGATCTATTGATGTTATCTGGTTTCTTTCATTTTCCAATTGCTGAAACTTTTGAACCTGTATTCTAATGGCATCCATCTGTCTAGAGTGTTCAACCTTTATAGCACTAATTTGTCTGGCATGATGTTCTTCCATGTCTTTTATTACTTTAACATTTTCTTCCTTTATGTTCATCAAGCAATGCTGCATGGAATTTATTTCTTCTTCATGATTCGCTTGCATGTTTCCAATTTCTGTTTCATGTTTAGTTTTCATGGCCTCAATTTCCTTAGCATGCTGATTTTGCGTGTCCTCAATCTCCTTATTACGTTTTTCCAGATGGGTGCGTAAAGTTTTAACATCATTGATAAGATTAGTTTGGTTGCTTTCCATATTTTTCACCAGCGTCATTAAATCTTGTATTATTTGCTTTTGCTCTTCCTTTTCATTGTCATTTATTCCTGATTTTTCACTATCATGAACTTGATCTGCAATAGTTCCGGTTGATGACACATTCTGATCTTGAACTCTTTCTTTCTGTTGCACAATTTTAGGGGCAGAAGGCAAGCTGTTTGGACTATCATATCTATCTTTAAAAGCATTGAGAATGTCTTGTAAAGAAGTGAAAAAATCATTAGGAAAATTATTAAACCAATTCAAGGCATCACCCTCTAAAGAATGGACAAATAGACGCATCTTGAAATTTTCATGATTATATTGAGGAAGTCTACAATATATGGTCATTACACAAGTAAACATGTTTAAATGATGTCTAACAGCGACCGGATCATCACCCGAGAACTTAAATAATTTAGAAATGGCCTCTTTCGGAAGATCATGGAGATTATTAGTAAAATGACATGGTTTACATGAATAATCCATGATGAACAACAAGGGATCAAATGGATGATAGAAAGAGATTTCTGCTCAAGAGAATTAAGAGATGAGAGAAGTGGAGTCGCCACTTGAACAATAAATCTGATTCTAGGATCTCAAAAGCAACCACAAGCAGATATGAGGAAAGCTTCTTGTCTAGGAAAAATGAGAAAGTGGAGTCGCCACCCAAACAGGAAACAAACCCAAGAGGCGCTGCTGATATGTGATGAAAAGATGCCAAAATATTGATTCTGCCAGCTCAACTGAGAGATGAGAAAGATGAGAAGATGAATGATTGTCGTTTGAAACACCGAGAACAAAGTGTCCCCGGCAACGACGCCAAAAAATGTTGTCGCGCGGATTGGCACGACAACGCTCAGATCGGGGGCTGTCACTCTGATCCCCGATCCCTCCGTTTAAGCCTGTCTCCCGCGGCTAAGGGGGGTAGTCCCTGTGAGATGATGAGACCAACTGTCGACCAGTTGGTTGGGAGACATGAGATACGATATAAAAAGGACTCGATGGATTTGATTAATTGAGCAGACCAGTGCCTTAAGAGATTGATGTAGAAACGATTACTTGTTAAATGATATAGAAACATCGACCATGAACAACAACCATCTATCATGATCATCAGCTAAATCACATGACCAAAACGATATCCAGCAATTGAAAAGTTCAAAAAGATGAATGCTTAAAACCACCACGAAAATCGTAAATTGTTAACCAGATATCATATTTCGTATCTCAAACTTGAAAATTTAGCATCTCAGCATAAAACATATAACGTGAAAGTTCCTGAGACTGGCAAAAATAATTTCCCACAAAATTTTTATTTTTCAAATTATTATTATTATTATTATTTTTTTTTTTTACGTAAAAAATGAAAATTTAAAAATCCTAAGATTTATTTAAACTAAAATCTAAATCTAACTAAGATCTAAAATACTAAAATCTAGAACATAAAATAAAAACTATACAAAACTAAAAGTTAAATAAATTAAAATCTAATAAAACATTAAATCTAAATGTAACTTAACTAAAATTTAAATAAAACAAAGAAAAACTACGTTAAAATAAAAATGGGGCGGAATCCTATTTTTTTTGATTTTCATAATACAATATAAAGAAATAAATTAAACAAACTAAGAATTAACAAAAAACCTAACTCTAAAACATTGAAACTACGCTAACGCATGATCAACACTACACAGAAACAACGGATCAAACCACGACGGCAGCAAGAAATTGGTTCAACGCAGCTGTATGACAGTCTTACCTGAGCCAAAACTCGATGAGCCCAAACTGTGGGATATTTAGCGCGTCCAAACCTGGAATGAGAACTTGATGAAACGCGGCCTCAGGCTCAGCCCAAAAAAACGCAGTCACAATGTCGATAAGCGGGAGCAAACAGATATCAATGGCAGCCAGACCAGTTACACAGAAGCGAGAACGCAGCAAGAGTTTCTCTGACAGGAGCAAGGTTTCGATTTTGCTGGTGTTTAGAGCAGAGGGATGGCGTGAGGCAAAACCCCAGCACGCTAAAGCAAGCAGCCGATCAACAAATGAATGCCCAGAAAAAAAAAGAAAAGACGCAATCGTGACCGTGGCTCAGCAAAGCAACTTGGAAATCGAGAATGCGTTTAGCCAAATGAGGAAAGAAAACGTGATTGTGACTACGCCTTGAACATAATGGCTCATAAGAAACAAAACGACAGCAGGCCAAAGCTGCTATGGCGTAAAACTCAGCTCTTGAAATGGTTTGCGTGACAGGGCTTTCTGAAAGTGAGATGGAGGGTTTCCAAAACACGTACTAAGCTCATATACGAGATACAGATCGATCAAGACAAGAAAGAAAAAAAAAAAAAAAAATTTAGCTGTTACCGTACGTACATGAAGTTTTGACAGCTTTCATGAATCGATAAACCTTATCTTGAAGCTGCTGCGTGCTTTTGGACAGGATTTCAATAGTTAATCAAGAGAAATTCGACGGCAATTGCAAACCCTAGAAGATTTTGCCAAACTAAAATGTGATCCCGACAGTAAAAAGGAAAAAATTTGATTCAGCTGTCATTATGCATAATTTTTGGAAAATACAGGCTAAAAAAAAACTCAATGAATAAATCATTTCACTCAGAGATACACCTGTTCTTAGTGAAGGTCAAAAATTTGCCTAGGATTTTTACCTGGCCCGGCGGATGATTTGCAAATACCTGAGATCTTGAAGCTTTCGTACTGAATAAAGATACGCAGATGCTACCTCTCTTAGCTGACAAAAATCCACGTAGCTGAACTGCAAGCTCTCACAGGTTCATGGCAACCTGAGAAGGAAAAGATCACTGAAAACCCTAATTAAACCTATATGAGCAAAACCCCAAAACAGCTGCTTAGTCTACAAATTTTTGGCCCCTCTTCAGCCAGATTTACCAATAATAACAGCAATATTTTCAATATATCAGAAATTTAAACTTTGCTGTGAATAGAAAGAAAATCTCTCAGGTAAAACATGAAATAAACTTAAAATGATTAACCCAGGGCACAATCAGCTGGGCTCTGCACAGAAGAGCCTGTGGGAGTCGGTTGGTTCAGCCCAGAACTTCCCCAAACGCCCACCAGTATTTTTACTAAAAGGTTTTCCTGCACATCTCAAGCAACCATCAGCAAAGAGAGAGAGAAATGCTGCTAGATTTCAGGAAATAATGGAGATACCTGCCATTATTTCAGAAACCCTAGCAACACTCAACCCTAGCAAGTGAACAAGATACCTGTGCTCACAATACTCTAAAAAAGCAAGCTATGATTGATGGCTGAAAACTGAAATATGCAGAAAATTAAAGATCTCACAACAATTCCAGAGAGTAACACCAGCACAATTTGGACCCCAAAGTCTTCTTTTATTAACCAGAAATCAGATTACAAGAGAGCTTTTTCAGTACAGACTCACAGATCAGATCCTCTGAAATGACCCCTAGCACCCTACTTAAAGGAAATGCCTCCAACGGCTAGTTCGAGTGATCCATGTAGAAATGATCTCGATCGTTGATGAGTATCAAGACATCTCTTGATCTCATCCGTCGATTTATTCACTTAAAATATTATTACTTTATTAGTTAGGGTTTTTGCTTTATATTTCATTTTTTAATTTTTACTTATTTTATTATTTTTATTCATTTTTTAATTTTTTAATTCATTTTAAAATGGATCATCGAACTAAGCCTTCGGAAACATCACCTAGGACCTAGGACCTAGGACTCATGAGGGGATTTAAAACATTTTTCAACCCTCAGGACACATTACATCATGACTTTTACAATTTACATCTTAAGGGAGAAAACCCCTTTAACATAGACCCTCACAAATCACCCAGTTCTGCGACACAACTATAATCTAGCAGATCAACACACTAGGATTCTCCTAAAATTCCAATGACAAAATCAATCCCGGCTTTGGGGTCAGGTTTGAAGGAAAACTCTGCCGATCCGTGGATCGGTGAGACGAAAAACCTTCCGGGACGTAGATTATCATCAGAAAGTTAGGTCCACCTAGGCAAATTACATACATGACTCATGTCTGCTAAGATTATTTACAATCAATACATGCAGACTGGGTTTACAATCAAAAAGATCAAGTTGCTGATGATGGCAGGATGGCACGGACATGCTGATCAGGTGCTGCCCCTTTTTGCCAAAAAAAGGGGGATGTACTGCATGGGTAGTTGACCAGTAGAGGTCAACAGATCCCCATCATTTTTCTTGGATGCTGCAACCTTGTTAAATTTTTCAAATTCTGTAAGAGCCACTCTGTTCTAATATTGCAATTGTTTTACAACTTTTGTTTGTTCTTCTTCCAACTTTCTCCAAGGTTTTGCATATCCTTTGCCAAAATTTTTGTCTAGCTGCTCCATCTTCAAAAACCATCTAGGCTGGCAGGATCCCTGCTCTGATACCACTGTAGTGTTCTAGGGAAATTTTTCCCTTAGATTTCCTTTTTCTTCAATAAATCGTTACAATAATACACATTCATAAAAAGTATGTGTGTATGGGTATAAAGAATCAAATAATGTTTTGGCTAGGGTTTATCAAAACAATCAACAACAGAATACAAGTGACAGTGACTTTCATTGGTAAAGCATGAGTATAAAAACAATCTTCAACAATGGTATAGTTCCCCAATGATATTGAAACAATAGATATATTCTTGAGTTCACCATAGTCCAACGTTAATTCTACACTAGTTTATTTAATCTTGGAAATTAATAAATTTTAATGAACTATCTAATTACTACTTATCGTGGCTGCGTCCAAGTTCCCTCATGAGATTCTGGTATACGGATTTCTGATTAGCCCTTTGACAATCTTTTTTCCAATTCTGTGCACAACCTCATGAACGAGGTACCCCTGAACTGATATATCGCTCATGGATAGTATTTGCCTGCAATACTTTTGATTTGTATATTGCCGCTGAGTGGGTTGTGCTCGATCCGTGCTTGAGGTTACTACCCAATATTTGAACCACCTTGCTATTGTTGGAATTTCTAAGTTTAACTTGTTAGAAATTCTTCCTGTACTATCTGGTTCATTTCTTCCTACTTGTTTAATTACTTAACAAATTATTTACCATGTAAATACTGAAAATAAACACAAGTACAGTATCAACATCTACAGATCATCAACTGAGAGAAAACAAGCACACAAGTGAAACCGTTATTTTTGGACCAATGTCCCCCGAAAAACCCAATGTGGGAAAACCAGTGCAACTATTCAACGAGTTTTATTATTATGCAGTTTTCAGAATACAACTAGGGTGCCAGAAATGGCTCACCCAACAGAGAATGCTTGCGGCAGTAGTACCTCTCCTCGGAGACAGATATTCCGGCTGAACAATCACCGGATGAATGATCCCACAACAACAATTGCAGCTTCCACTGCTCTGCGTCACCCTATCCGCCTCACCAGCACCCAGTCTGCCCCACGAAAATCCTCCCAGCGCTGCCTCTTGGCCCTATGTCATCTCTGCTAGCCTCTGCGCAACTATTGAAGCTTCTGCGTTAGCACTTAGACCCTCTGCGTCACCCATGCTGGCCTCTTCTGGCTCTACGCAGCTCCTAGCTGCCTCTACGTAGCACCCAACTGCCTCTGTGTCAACCTCTCCAGGCTCTGCGCTCTTTCTGGTACTAACTCTGCATCTTTGCAATGTATTCACTGCCCCTCATTGCTGATCACTGGTTCACTTTTTCTTAGCAACCCCGCTCTAGCAAAATGAATGACTGATCACTCTAGGGTGTTCTCCCACTGACCCTCAAGCCTCCTCTTATACTTTTCTCGTTGGTCCATCAACGACCGAGATTAAATTTCTAATCAACGGCTAAGATTAGATTTGGCTTGATCCATGACTTTTGGAACATTCTAACCCAGTTTTATATTAATACCCATTAATATTTTATTTTTCCTAAGTTTAGACTTAGGAACTCCATTAAAAATATTAATTATTTTAATATTTCCCAAACCGGTTAGAATCTGCCCAAACCATTTCTAGGTCTTGGAGATCTCATGTGCTTTAGCCTCTCCACCAATTTTCATGGCTAGAGCACATCCGATGCTACCCCAAATCAACACTCCCTCTTAGTGAAGACTGTGCTCTAGTAATACTCCACATTGAGCATCACCTTGATTATCCGGCACCGGTCCTTGTGCTGATGCTAGGCCTCCCCGCCCAACATCCTTTGCACTGCTGCATCCTGTACTTCAGCTCCCTTTGCATCCGTGCTGCTGCTGGTTCATCCTCCCAGCACTGCATCTACACTGCATCCCCCTCTCATCATGCTGCATCGTTCTACTACACTGCAACTCAGTTACTAAGAAGTAAGTAATTGATCCACCCAACTCTGACATCCCTGTCAGGCTAGAAACACTCCTGATGCTGAAGCTTCCTCTGCCGCTAACAAGTGCTCCCTCTATTGACCTCTGCGCTGCTGCAACAACTCTGTGCATCTCGCACTGTCCTAGGACTCTTGCTCTGTAGCTCCCTCTGTCGCTCCATCTGCATCCGTCTCTATCAACATCCACCAGTCCTGCTACTCCTCTTCGGGGCTCTCGTAGCAAGGTATAATCCAAGAGGTTAGGTACCTCGAGGATCCTCCCCCTCATTGTCTATAGTTCGTCTGACTACGACTCGATGTCTCCCCACTTCCTCTCAAGTGACGCATGAGCACTCATGGCACAGTCATCATTTGTCTCCACTTCTTTCTCCGCCCTTGCTAGCGCAACCTTGGTCTCAGAAGCTTGTCCCTTTCTCTTCTTCCTCGGACACTGGCTCGCATAGTGACCCAGTTCCCCACAGTGGAAGCATTTGACCTTGGAGAGGTCCTTATTCTTCCGTTTCTCTCACTTTCCCTCAGATGCTAGGGCAGCATCCTCCTTTTCCTACTTCTTGATTCTGACCCCCTTGCCGCTGCTTCCCGCCTTGGTTAGCCTTATGATCTCTTCTTGACGAAGAGCCACCCACAGTTCCTCCCAATCTGGAAGGGTGACCTACCCAGTATGCTCTGGAAAAATACCTCCCAATCCGTTGAGATTGCGTTCAATGCGATCCTCACCAACATCTCCCCATCCGGCGTGGCCCCTGTTAGCGCTTGAAATTTCACCTCAGGCTGAGAAAGGTAAACCTCAAGGCAACATCAAACCATTTAGCCTCGTAGCTAGCCCTACGGGGCAGGAGAAGGCTCTCTCCGGTCTATCTCGTGAAATCTTCAATAAAAGAGATGACCAATTAGGTAACACTGATATTAGGCTAGTAAACTGATCAAAAAGGTTGATATGGGGTTTTTTGGGTTTTTGGTGGCAAATTGAGGAGAGGGCAATTTCGGGTGCGGGGATTGGACACAGTTTCTGCAGGGGGTTCCTTGGGGCGAGGTAGGAGACAGTGTTGATGCCTTTAACTGAGGTGGATGGTCAGGAATGAAAGATGAAGAGCTAAAGAGAGCAAACAATAACTTTGAGTTCTCTTTAGACAGAAGAAAACATTGAAATTAAACAAACTTAAAAGCAGAGCATGGCAAGCATGAATTCTTACTTTAACACTTCATTTGTTTAATGTGCAGAAGTAAAAGAAAGGAAATGAATCACATAACAAGCTTACAAGTACATTGAGAAACACACCATCAACACATGAGTCCACAAGAATCCCAAAGAGGACTGCAAAACCCTGGTCTTCCTTAGCCAAAAATTGCAGAGATACAGTGAATAATACAATGATAGCTTATCCCTCAAGAGTCCAACCTTCCAACCTCTGAAAATGACTAAGAAAATACATAATATAGGCAAGCTAACACCTTTCCTTGCCTCTAGGGGTCGAGCTCATCCTTCTAGGAGCTGTTTCAACCAATTCTAAACTGAGCACTAAAATCTAGGCAGTCAAAACAACTTGCCTCTATAAACTAGGAAACCAATTCATTCATTTAATTTTCACCCTTTTCATGAATGAATCTTCTAGAAGAGGTACATAAGAGTAAAAGTGTCATAAAAGTACAATAATTACATCAAAGAGCCTAATAATCCACCCCAAAAAGTCAAACAGGGTCAAACTGCGTTTTTCTGAGCTGTACAGTGAAATTTGGAGAAGTTTGCCTGACGGGTCGCGCGCCTCTGCCTAACGGTCGCGCGCCTCTGGAACCACTCTTGGGGCACTTCCCGATGTCAGAATCAGGTGCAGGATAGCTCGTTGGAAAGGTCTTTGAGTCTACTTTCCAACCCAACTGGAATTTTTCAGTTTGGAGTTCATTTGCCCTGTCAAAAATCAAATCTGCCAAGACTGCTTTCTGCAACTCAAAAAAGTGGCAGAAAGTCATTTTTTGCTAGTTTTTTGACTTTCTGGAGGCCCAAAACTTCACCAAATGTTAAGTCCGTCCATGAGCATGTGTAACTTTGCATGACAAATCTGGAAATGCTGAGTTTTTGTCAAATGGAGTTGCCATGATGAAGGGTCGCGCGGGGGGTGAGACCCGTTAATGGGAAAAACCTGCAAATTGCCTGAAAATGCCAAAATTCACCCAAAATTCTCAAAATTTCTTGGGATTTGTGCTGTGGCTAGGCTATTTAGTGCCTTGATCCTTCAGTGAGGCCTCAGCCAAGATATGGAGGGGATTGGGCCTCTTTCTCCTTTTTTGTGCCTTGGCCAACCGCCTTGGATCCGGCGATTGTAATTTTGACATTTCTCTAAAACTATGATACCTGTGCAAAAAGTGAAGGAGGTTTTTCTTCTTTGGCATGTTGTGGACAAAAACCTCTCTTAGTTTTCCAAAATTCATCTTTTATTGCTCTGGAACATCATTTGAGTGCGACTTGCCCCGATGTGTGAAACAAGGAATTTTGTCGAAATGAAGCGAAATGAAGGGGATAGGGGGCTTCTAAATTCTTGGAGAAATTTTTGGGAGTGGGGAGGGATGTTAGGAAGCAGGGGAAAGTGGAATCTCAGAGATTGAGTGAGGGGAAGGGGTCCAAAAGGGAAAAACACATGCCAAACCTAGAAAATTGCCAGGTTGTAGCTAGAAACTAGGGTTTGTGCAAAAATGAGGAATTTGGCTGATCTAAGGGATGGGAAGTGTTTGATAAGGTACTTTAAGGATAGGGGAAGGTGTATGAACATCAGGAAACAAGTTTTGCTAATGATTTGACCGTCCAAGAGAAATTGGCTTTCAAAACTCTAGGAGAGGGAAATGACCTTGCCAAGGCACAACTGAAGCATGAACAAGGTGTACAATGACTCATTAGACACTGAGATGTTAATGACAACCCTATGAATGATGATAGACTCAGCTGAATAATGACATGGACCGACATTTTGACAACTTTAGAAGGAGTTAAAAAAAACCCTAGACCTAATGCCTAGTGACCAAATTTTGCTTGAAAACTCTTTGAAATGACAAAATTTGACCTTGACACTCTGAGATCACTTTGTAAGAGCATATTTGGTCACTGCAGGAAGGCTGGAAAGATTGACACTAACAGCCCCTATGGAAGTTCGCTGATCCTGGATCTCCTTCAATTGACCGAGGAAGGTGTTTATCTGTTCTCCCTTCTTCATCTGGTATGACTGCAACTGATTTCTAGTAGCATTTTCCTCTGCACAGAAGTATGCTGATACAATTTCGTCAGGGCCTCCCACATCGCATTTGCTGTGTCCTTTTCGGCAATATGTGGTACTACATGGTTCTTGACCCCATCAAGGATGATGCACTTCGCCCTGGCCATTGCCTCCTCATACTTCTCATTTTCAACTGGGTTCGCTTTCAAGGCGAAGTCTTTGATGCGATATCTGTCTAGAATGGACAAGATCCTAGCCTTCGAGACCACAAAGTTGGATGCTCCCTCCAACCTATCCTGATCTCTCAGTCCATTCACGACCATTATGTTGCTCTTCTTCCAACTCCTTCGAGTCTTTCAACTTCATGTGTGGAAGTTCTTGATTCGACTCCCTCTGAGTCTTGATTTCCCTTTTGGAAATCCCTCTTCCAACGTCAAGTTTCCCCACTCCGATCGTCCGTGCAAATGCACCACTGATCCAGATTCCTTGGCTAGAAATCCACTTCGGCAGCAACTCCTTCTACCTTGGTCTTGCCTTGTAAGGTACTATTCTGACCACAGTACCCCACCAGCTTCGCTTTGCAAATTACCCACAGCCTCCTAAACCCTAGCAACTGAAGGATTGAGCCACTTGGCTCTGCGCAATCCCGACACCAACAAATCAACTCCCCCAGCCAACTGCATCAACCCCCCTGGGCTCTGCGTGAGCTTGATTCTGCATCCCTTAGCCTCTGCGCTGCCCTTCTCTGGCCAGAATGATGATGCAGCCCCTCTGCGTCACTCCTTCCTCTATCGCCTTCTGCAAAGATCAGTTCTGTCACTCGGGACAATTGAATTTGCTGCGAATGCTCTGCTCAGCTGATGCCTTCAGTTTCCCTGTGATCTACAACCACACTCTCATACCATGTTGGAATTTCTAAGTTTAACCCGTTAGAAATTCTTCCTATACTATCTGGTTTATTTCTTCCTACTTGTTTAATTACTTAGCAAGTTATTTACCATGTAAATACTGAAAATACACACAAGTACAGTATCAACATCTACAGATCATCAACTGTAAGAAAACAAGCACACAAGTGACACTGTTATTTTTGGACCAATGTCCTCGGAAAACCCAATGCGGGAAAATCAGTGCAACTATTCAGAGGGTCTTATTATTATTCAGTTTTTAGGATACAACTAGGGTGCCAGAAATGGCTCACCCAACAGAGAATGCCCTCGGCAATAGTACCTCTCCTCGGAGACGGATATTCCGGCTGAATAATCACCAGATGAACGATCCCATAGCAACAATTGCAGCTTCCACTGCTCTGCGTCACCCTATCCGACTCACCAGCGCCTAGTCTACCCCACGAAAATCCCCCCAGCACTGCGTAACCCTATCCGACTCACCAGCGCCTAGTCTACCCCACGAAAATCCCCCAGCACTGCCTCTTGGCCCTGCGTCAGCTTTGGTAGCCTCTGCACAACTATTGAAGCTTCTGCGTCAACTCTAAGACCCTCTACGTCACCCACGTTGGCCTCTTCTGGCTCTGCATAGCACCCAGCTGCCTTTGTGTCAACCTCTCCAGGCTCTGCGCTCTCTCTGGTACTATCTCTGCCTCTCTGTAATGTATTCACTGCCCCTCGCTGCTGATCACTGATTCACTTTTGCTTAGCAACCTTGCTCTAGCAAAATGAATGACTGATCACTCTGGTGTGTTCTCCAATTGACCCTTAAGCCTCCTCTTATACTTTTCTCATTGGTCTATCAATGATCGAGATTAAATCTCTAATCAATGTCTAAGATTAGATTTGTCTTGATCCATGACTTTTGGAACATTCTAACCCAGTTTTATATTAATACCCATTAATATTTTATTTTTCCTAAGTTTAGACTTAGGAACTCCATTAAAAATATTAATTATTTTGATATCTCCCAAACCAGTTAGAATCTGCCCAAACCATTTCTGGGTCTTGGAGATTTTACGTGCTTTAGCCTCTCCACCAATTTTCATGGCTAGAGCACATCCGATGCTACCCCAAATCAACAGCTATTTGGGGCAAAATACCACGCTAGCCTCCTTGCTATTCGAGACAATAAAATGTGCTAGTCTTGCTGGGTTTCACAACACCTATTTCACTGTGGGAGGCCATGAGGCCTCAAATCAACTTCACAAGACCAAATCGGTCTGTTACTTCCAGGTAGAAATCCTTTTGCTGGCCAAATATAACCAGGTCTACTCAAAACTTGATTTTTTGTGCCTTAGAAACACGGAGCCGCTGGTTGTGAATTAGATCTCATTTTCTTGGGTTAGTGATAGCATCCATTGACTTTACACTTCACGTTGTATTAGATTGGTCCGTTGTTAGCTCAGTAAAAAGCCGTCGTCCTGGGCAGAGCTAGAGTGTCTGAACTGAGTGCATTGTTTTACCACTACCACGTCGCCTTAGAAAACATAGATGCCACCTCATTTCACAACCTTCTTTATCTGGCGTTGGTGTTGCCTAGTCACCTCACAAGAGGCCTCACTACTCTTGGGTAGAATTTGTTGACCAGTGGGACAACATAGAGAATTTTCTTAACCATAACAGAAGAAAAAAGTAATGCTTGTGACAAGAAGACTAGTGTTGTGGACTTTGAGGGAGTAGATATATCAACCATATTGAAGTATGCCTTGTTCTATTCTGAAATGAAGTCAGTTGTGACTTCCAAGATGAAGATGGCTAGAAGTACGATGCAAAGGATTACTTTAGTAAGAGGGAGAAGGTTATGAAGAGTATTTTTCTCCCGTTGTGGGGCACCTCGCGCTAGGCTGTTGAGTCTTGTTTTCTTAAAGAGCGATGTTGATCCAAATGTGTACTACAAATTTGTTGAAGATGGGCCCTTGATTTTACTACTATATGCTAATAATGCCTTTCTATCAAGGGTTGAGGATCTCGTTGTTTAGTGTAAGAGAGAGTTGATTTTTGAATTTGAAATGAAGGATCTGGGTCTAATGCATTACTATT
This sequence comes from Pinus tabuliformis, assembly GCA_031772625.1. Lineage (NCBI taxonomy): Eukaryota > Viridiplantae > Streptophyta > Pinopsida > Pinales > Pinaceae > Pinus > Pinus tabuliformis. Next base: position 772,167,659 of record CM062816.1, read on the forward strand.
TGGGATTAGCAGTGTGGCAAAAGTTTGGTGAAATTAAGGATCTGGGTCTAATGCATTACTACCTGGGATTAGAAGTGTGGCAAAAGCTTGGTGAAATCTTAGTTGAGATCGTTTAGAAGTTTGGCATAATGGACTGCAAGTCCACAAACTCTCCCATGGTGACAAATTTGAAGAAGCTACGAGACTCTGATTTTGACTTGGTTGATTGCCCCATATATCGTCAACTGATCAGCTCGTTGAATTGATATTTGCTATGCCGTGAACACCTTTAGTCAATTCTTGGTTAAGCCCTGGCATGTGTATTGGATTGGAACGAAACATATGTTGAGATATTTACGTGACATCATTGCTTATGGATTGAATGGTGAATTGCAACTGCATGGATTTACAGATTCTGATTGGGACAGATACACAGAAGACATGAAGAGCACTTCTGAATGTTGTTTTAATCTGGGCTCTGCTATGATATCATGGAAAGCAGGTCTCTGTTGCATTTAGCATGACTGAAGTTGAATATATAGCTATTTGTTCAGTCTATTGTGAAGCAATTTGGCTTTGAAAGGTTCTTGCAGCATTGTCTTAATCAAGTGCTAGTGATGACATGGTGATAAGTTGAAGCACATTGAGTAAGGAGCTGTGAGGCTCAAATACATTTCTATTGATGAGTGGGTTTTTTATGATCTGACTAATCCATTGTTTCTGTTGAAGTTTGTTTACCTCGAGAGAAGCTTGGAATGGCTGCAAAATTCCTCTCTTTGAGAGAGGGAGCATTGATTGTATAACATTATGAGACTAACATTCTTCCTTGAGCTTGGCTGAGGAACCATGGTTTATGGTTGGGAAGATTTTCCTGATTTCTCCCTTGGGTCATTGAGTTTGACTGAGAAACCATTATGGTTGGGCAGGTTGGTTCTAAAGCTTGTAGTGCTCCCTTAGGCCATTATGTTTGACCAAAAGACTAGTGGGTTTGGTCGGGGACATTGATTTTGAGATCTCTCACTTGGGTCATTGTGTTTGACTGAGAGACCAGCGGGCTTGGTTGGGGAGATTGATCTTGAGTTCTCTTCCTTGGGTCATTGTGTTTCACTGAGAGATCAATGGGCATGGTCGAGAAGATTGATTTTGAGTTCTCTCTCTTGGGTCATTGGGTTTGACTAAGAGACCAATGGGATGGTGGGAGAGAATGACTTTGATTACTCTCCTGGGTCATTGTTCTTGACTAAGAAACTGTTACATATGGTTGGAGAGTTTGGCCTCATCAACAATATTGATTGATCCCACAGTTAGTTGGGTTATGAGTCCTAACCTTGCTACCCATGGTTTTGGATTATGGGATGAAGTTGATGCTGTTGATTAAAATGCTATTTGGATTTATTATAACCTTTTGCTAGAGAAATTTGTCAACATGAGAACATCTGGATAGTCATTATGAATACCTCCATAGCTAATAGGGAGTGTTTAATTTTGTGGCTATGGTCGGTCTTCATAATTATCATTTTGGCCATTGATGTAATTTGCAAAACATGCTCTTCATGCTCAAATTAAATGAAAATAATTTGAATTTTTAAATTCAAAATTTTGGTTCAAAAATAACCTAGTCGAACCTCCTACAATAACAAGTTGTCTCGTTCAAATAATCATGTCGGCCCAGCTTCTAGATGCACCCATTCAACCTCTCCTTGACTATATATATATACACTCCATTTCATCCTCCTTGAAGTAGAACAATTTGGCCAAGTTTGAGGCAAAATAGGATGAGTTTGAGGCCACAAAAGAGGACGATTCTGAGCAAGCAAAAGAAGAAAGTTTGGACCTATGACAAAGAGGAAGGAACGAATCTGTGGGTGGAGGTAAGATCAAATCTGTGGAGCAAATCTAAGGCCGAATTTGTTGTCTTGTTTCGAGTGCAACTGGCTAGGTATGACCTAGCTATTTGGTTGCTTCAGTTGACCTTGTATTTGACTGATGTATCTCTGTTGAACTTGATGATTTCTCTAAGGAAGGGTTGCTGGGTTTTTCCCCTGGTTTGGGCTTTTCCCAAGGTAATTTTGTGTTTGTTGTGTTTGGCTGTCTCTTCAATGTTCTTAGTGGCATTATTGTTCTACTGTTGATGACTTTTTTGCATGATTGCTTAATGATGAATGCAGTATACGAAAACTTGAACTAAGAATCATTGGAAGTAATTATTAATTAATGAAATCTTTGAAAAATCAACACAATGCATCATACATGTAGTTTAGATAAAGGGCTTTATAAACTAGGGTTTCTTGATATGCAACAATCAGGGAAAACCTAGACATGTAAAAGTCAATGAAAGGGTTTGCTAGAAAATTAGGTCAACAAAGCAATAGAACAAACCCTATGAATAGGCTCCAAGTTGAAACTAGAGTAGGGTTAGTGTTTCTAGGCACAAGTTTGTCTAGAAAAGGATGATTTCAACCCTCTGAAGGGAATATTTACCACTATAAAAGATAGATTTTTGCGATTGGAAGGAAACAAGAAAATAAATCTTGAATTTTTATTATAGCAACATGCTTCCAAATTCCCTAGGAAAAATTTGGCCCTAGCAAAATGTTGAAAAGTAATTAGGTTCAGTCTTCATAATGATGTGTAATTTTGATTTTATGGAATTGATGAAAAGAAGAAAAATAAACTTATTATTGTATTTCTTGTCTCATGGGTTTCATGAGCAAGGAATTTTATTTTAGTATGACTCCTGTTGTGAGTCCTTAGGATTGACCATAAAATCAATTTGAGTCTATGTCATGTATGGTGGACCTTTCTTGGGCATATTACACTTATGTAAGAGTCAATAGAAATGTCAAGTAGCTCTCCAAGACAAGCATAAGACATCCCTTTTCAAGTCGGCCTCAAATGAATTAATTAAATCCTCCAAACAGTCATGTCGGCTTAACCTCTTCAAGTTGGCTTATTAAAGTGGCAAACCACTATAAATAGGGTCATCTGAATTTCATTTAGACACAGATTTTCGGTCACCAAGTTTGAAGCAGAAACTGCGAAGTACAACAAAAGAAAGAGCTGAGATAGGGTAGCCGAGAAAGTGCGAGGTCTGAAGTTTAGGTGTAGAAGAAAGAGCCGAGAAAGGGTAACCAAGAAAGTGCGAAGTCTGAAGCCTAAGTGCAACAGAAAGAACCGAGAAAGGGTAGCCGAGAAAGTGCGAAGTATGAAGGTTAGTAGCAACAGAAGAGAGGCCGAGACAAAGAAAGTAAAGTCTAGAAGGAAGGCAAAGAAGATCGAAGTGGAAGAGGAGCCGAGAAAAGGAAAGGAGCAAAAGGTTGATTGTGATTGTTAAAAGAGAACTTGTGTCTTGGTCTTGGAGTGGCAAATAGGTCAAGGGTCTTGGTTTTGGTTTTCGTTAATTGGAATCTATATAAGAAGAATTTGTGTGGGTTTTCCTCTCAAAGAGAGAGGTTTTAGCCCTGGTTGACAGGCTATATTTTGTGTCTCTTGTCTCTTTATGGTATACGCATTGGTAGCTGTTTGATGAAGAAGAACACTAATAACCTAAGTAAAAGAAGATCCTAATCTAAAGAAGTAAAAAGCACTCACAAGTAGTTACTAATAGAAGAGAAATCACTTAATTGTTATGCCCTAGATTTCTCAACATGGTATCAAAGCTAAGGTGACTAAGTCAAGGAAGGGCATCTTATCAAGAGACACTCAAGGATCAAATCTCAAGGAAGGCATCAAAGCGAAGATCATCTTGAAGTCAAAGGAAGCATCATAACCCTAGATCAAAGAAGTCTACAAAGAAGTATTGGGATCATCATCAAGAGGAAGAAGGCCAAAACCCTACATCTACTCAAGACAAAGTGTTTTGAAGACTATTCATCCAAAGGAAGCTAGATCAAAAGGCGGTATCATCTCACTCTCTGTGGGATCAAGGATCATTCTTGAAGAAAACTACCTTCATCAAGGAGAAGTTTTCTATCCTCTATATCATCATCAACATCAAGGAAGCAACAAGAAGAAGGAGCATCCTATCAAGTAAGTATATTTATGTCCACATCTGAATTTGTCAAAATGCCTTTTTGCAAGGAAAGCAACAAATTGGTTGGGGCTTCAAACTATTTTGCATGGAAGAAAAGAACAGATCTGAATCTCTGTGATATTCCCACTTAGCATTATTGCTAAGTGAAATATCAATTTTGATAAATTTTGTCTTCATTCATGTTGGCACTTAGGAAATGTGGGTTTAGAGGCCCCACATCGAATTTTGATTAAAAGCAAGCCCCAAACATTAGAGGAGGAGGAGAATATCGAGCCCCTAGTGGAGTGTGGGGGCCACACTTGGAGAATTATGACCCACATGGAGAATACACATGCCTTGGAGGGAAATTCGGTGGGAGGAAATCAAGGTGGGCCCACATGAGTGCGTTGGAGGCATCTTGACAAAAAGGAAGGGAAGGCACTCATTTGGTCATTCAATCATCTATTCAGAAATTGTGTCTTTGACATAGCACGCTTGAGCTGAAGCCAAGTTTGCAAGTGCTGTTTAGCACATGAGTGTCTCCGAGCGGAGATCTCAACCCTTGCTTTGGTGGACTTCGAGTGCTAGCCCAAGGAGGGAGTTCCATCCTTTTTCCAATTGTTCTAGCAGTGGGGTGCGAGTTTGTGGGGAGGAGACAACCAACAACGCAGGGACTACGTAGTGCTTGGAGGAGGCACACTTGGGAGTTGAGTTGTGAAGGGAGTTTGGGCCTGAGGTTTGAGGAGGAGTCTGGGAGAGTCTTTGCTTGGAGTTTGCAGCTGTTTTTGGGGGCATTTGCAGCAGGATAGACAGGTTGGTCGAATTTCCCAGCAGTAGTCTGTAGAGCCATATAGGGAAAAGAAGGCCGAAATTTCGAGGTCAACCAGAGCCCAATTCCTTCGTGGGTTATTCTGGGTATTTGGTGGAGAGTCCAGGGTTAATTTCCTGGAATTTTCTGAGCACTACAGGAGGCCCTAGCAACTGATCTTCTCACCCAACAACGTATTTCTAAGTAGTTCAACATAGGGCTAGGAGATAGAGCAACAACGTGCTTGAGGGGTATTTCTTATTGTTCATTTGGGCTTAGCTAGCTTGCCTTAAGCAAGCCCAGGTGCACTCTTTCTAGCACCTAATTATACCATCTTCATATTTTAGTAAAATGGCTCAGCAGCGCAGTTTTGGTGCATTTCTGTGATCTGATTGATGTGTTTAAATGTTGTGGCTTTTTGTCTATGTTTGCTTTGTATATTTACTGTAAAAATTCCCTAGGAATATTACAATCTCATTGAAAATGAGGTTCTGGAACATGTGAAAGGTTCTATCACTAAACCAGAGAGGAAGATGCTCAAGCTCTTGCCAAGTATATGAAAGGGGAAGTTATGGTTCAAAGGATTCTCATAAAATCCATCAAGGATCCCCTCATCCCATATGTATCTAAACTTGAAACTTGAAACGAAATCTATAACAAACTGGTAGTGTTATTTCCGTAAGCACCACTGGAAAAGTCATCTCATTAAGACAAGAACTATACACGTTGAAGATGTCAAGGAAACATGGAATAACATCATAATTTGTGAGGATATTTGAGATCTAGGATCAACTACAAGATCTGGGAGAAGTCATGTCTTATAGAGAAATGACTACAGTTGTATTAAATGCACTACTAGAGGAGTGGGGTAACTTCACTTGAAGTATCTATGGGAAGAAAGTGTTGAAAAATGTGTAACTAGGTTCGGTCTTCATAAGTATGAAATGTATTCTTGTAAATTTTAAAATGAAAAGAAATTATTATTGGAGCATGGGTTTCATGCTCAAGTTCTTTTATTTTGTAGGTCAAGCACCCATTGAGTGCTTCTAGGGTTAGTCCTAGGTTTAAGGGTCATTGTCATATATTGAAGACCCCATGGGCACATTGTATCTTGTAAAGAAAATTTTGTTATTGTTTTAAGTGTCGAAATGCCCTCCAAGATCAAGTCAGCCTAGAAGCTGTCAAGTTGGCCTACATGAAGAGCTACGTCCACCCTTGAAGAAGCCTATATATACAGTGGAACTCGTCCTCCATTAGACACAGTCACTCACATCTCTTTCTATGTGAAGAAGAGGACTAAGAGAGGTCGAAGAAAAAGGATGAAGAAGAAGTCGAAGGAAGTCGAAGTGCTTGGGCTAGTTTTCTCTCTCACGTGAAAGTCGAAGCTAGGGTTTCTACGCTGGGGATATCTTTGGTTCTATCTTCGAGGAAAGAGAGAAAAGAAGTCAAGTGAAGGTCACTTAGGGTGTCTCACTAGCCCTAAGTCCCATGGAAAGGCAAGCAAAGGGAAGAGAAGGCCATACAAAGAAGATCGAAGTCTTTAAGAGGAGCAACAATAGTTGTCGAGAGATAGAATTTTAGATATGTAGTAGGGGGTTGAAGTTCTTGCAGTAGGAGGCCGAGTTGATCTTGATCTTGGAGGGTATTTGTCTGAGTCACTAGGTCATGGTATTCGTCAATTGAAGGATCTATAAGAAGAGAGAGATTTAAGGGTTTTCCCCTCAAGAGGAGGGATTTTGGCCCTGGCTTGCAACCTATATATTGTGTCACTGTTCTTATTGTTTTGGTAGTTGTTTGATGTATCTCACACTATAATAATAAGGAACAAAGCTAATAAGGTAAAAGGTAACACAAACAGTTATCAAGTTAAAGAGAATTAACATATCACTGCCCTATTGAATTCTCAATAGAAAGAAGCTACTCCATTCCAGGATCTATGGTCACTATGCAAGATTGAAGAATCTAGACTAAAGGCCAAATCTGATGTGGGAGCAGGTGAGCAAAATCAAGCTTATGCTGCAATGACAAGAAGAAAGGGACAATTTGGAAAGTTTGGTCCTCAAAAAAAGAAAAAGAACATGGCTAAAATCCAATGTTATGGGTGTCAAGAATATGGACACTACAAAAGAGATTGTCCTAAGATCAAGAAGGACAATAACAAAAGAAGAAGAGAAGAAGCTCATATCACCGAAGAAGTGGAGGAAGTTGAAAAGAAGAAGTCCAAGATAGAGGAAGTAAGAGATCTCTACTATGACTGAGATAGTCTTCCTCACCTAAGTTCTTTTCAAATTCCTAAGTCTTATGTTGTAAGATATGGCTATCATAATTCACTAAATGGGATGCATCAAGGCATCATAAAAGCATTGAAAGAAAGAGCTCGGGACATCATCGTAGAGAAGCATGAAGGATGGTTAGAATCTATGAAAGTCTATGATATAGCTCTTGGGAATCTCATTGGAAACATAAGTGGCAAGGTCATCTAGCACAAGGTTCATCATACGTCTGACGAAAGGAAACATTTGCTGATGAGGATGCTTTAGAGCCTCAAGATTCTCTGGTGGAATCTTCATCGAAAGTTTCACTGATCAAGAGAGGAAGCAAGTGTTCCATCAAGAATTCCAAACTTGTGGAATTCATGGGATGATGGTATGATGACATAAAAGTGAAGTAGATCAAGGGATTGAAGCTCTTTCAATCAAGGAAGCTGTTGCAGGAAGTCTAGATGACCCAAAGAAAAATGAGGTATGTATGCTTACATTTGATATTGTAGAAGTCATGTCATATGGTTGCAGGTAACATGGATCAATGCTCTATCTTGAGAGCATGATCAAAAGGAAGGATCTCCTCCCTTGAAGAAATGCAAGAATGCATGAGTCATACATTCACTAGATGAAATCAACATAATATGTCCTCATATGAAGTATGAGGTGGTTGACAACAATTGAGGAACTCTAATTGGAAGCTCCTGGGAATGAGATGTGTGACGAAAGGAAGGAAGAGATCATGGAATATGCAACCATGGTAAAGGCTATCAACATCCGAAAGACCAAGAAGATTTGACTAGGATATCTCCATGGAAGATATGAAGACTGACGAAGTCTGAAAAAGAAAGAGACCCCTGACAATATATATATCTTTGGGAGATGTGTCGATATGTATGCAGGATGCTGATGCAAACTACAAGATGTTATGATGAAAGACCATCACAAAGATAATGTTGATTTTAATGTTCATTCCTTTATTTTGAATAAATATCTGGATGGGTTTATGTAGGGCTGCCGATGGAAGATCTATGGATATCTTCCACCACCGATGGACATGTAGTAGGATGAAAGATCCTTAAGTAAATATGGCATGGATAAAGCAACATGGCATGATGGAATGCCTGATATGGACTGATGGATCACTTTCCGATGATGACATGGCTAACCCATGGATGAAGGTGATGGATGGTCGGTGCCCTATGTAGAAGTCCCAAACATGAAGACTCCTAGATAATGAAAAGAAGTTCATGACATCGTGAGAAGGGGTTCTTCAAGCAGCTGGTTGTCCCATTATTTCCACCTGAGGAGATGCTATAGGTCCCTAATTAGGAGGGAGCCTGAAAACAAGTTTCTTACTTGGAAGAAACTTGGAAATTCCTAAGCCAAGAGGGAGCTTAGGTACATTCCTTCTGTAGGAATGAGTACATTCCTTTATTGGAATAGATGTGTCCTCCCTAATTAAGAGGGAGAGATAGACACATCATTCTTGTCTTCAATTGGGAAGACAGAATGGAGGATTGGGTAAGCATATGGTATTCGATGCTCTTTAAGGATGTATTAGGGCATCCAAGATAAGAGTAGTTGTTGAGGACCGATATTCTTGGAGGACTAGGAATCCAAGATAAGAATAATCTTTGGTGGAACACACCCTGAGAACCTTGGTGGGGTATGTTTTGAGAGAGACTATGATGACAGTGTCTATACATCATTGGTCTCGCTAGCATTGTGCTCGGATCTTGTTGGGAGATAGAGCTGTTAGTCAAGGCCTTGCTATGTGACAATGCTGGTTGATATGATGCTATATAGATGGGTTACCAATCCTACTCTTCTTTTGAGAAATTCAGATTGAGAATGACCAAGTACCATTATGAATACCTCCCTAGTTAAGAGGGAGTGTTGAAAAGTAACTAGGTCCAGTCTTCATAATGACATGTGTAATTGTGATTTTATGTAATTGATGAAAAGAAGAAAAATAAAATTATTATTGTAATTCTTGTCTCATGGGTTTCATGTTGATTTGGGGTAGCATCAGATGTGCTCTAGCCACGAAAATTGATGGAGAGGCTAAAGCACATGAGATTTCCAAGACCCATAAGTGGTTTGGGCAGAATCTAACCGGTTTGGGAGATATTAAAATAATTAATATTTTTAATGGAGTTCCTAAGTCTAAACTTAGAAAAAATAAAATATTAATGGGTATTAATATAAAATTGGGTTAGAATGGTCCAAAAGTCATGGATCAAGCCAAATCTAATCTAAGCCGTTGATTAGAGATTTAATCTTGACCATTGATGGACCAACGAGAAAAGTATAAGAGGAGGCTTGAGGGTCAATTGGAGAACACACTGAGAGAGATCAAGAACTTGATTTTCTGGGGCAGGGTTTGCTGAGGAAATTGAGTGAGTGATCAGAGTTGCAGCTAAGGGGCAGTGAATACATAGCAGAAAGGCAGAGTTAGTACCAGGAGGATCAACGCATAGCCGGGAGAGGGACGCAGAGCCAGTTAGAGGCCACGCAGAGGCAACCAGGAGCTGCGTAGAGCCAGAGAGGGCCAGCATGTGAGACGCAGAGGGTCCAAGGATTGATGCAGAGGCTCTAGAAGCTGATGTAGAGCCCAGAGAGGCTGACACATGGCCTAGAGGCAGCGCTAGGAGCATTTCGTGTGACAGACTGAGAGCTGGAGAGCTGGATGGGGTGACGCAGTCCTTATCAGAGTGATGCAGAGCAGCAAAAGCTACATTGTTGTTGTGGGATCGTTCATTCGGTGTTTTAGCCGGAATATCTGTCTCCGACTGAGAGGTACTACTGCCGAGGGCATTCTCTGCTGGGTGAGCCATTTCTGGCACCCAGGTTGTATTCTAAAGCTGCATAGTAATAAAATCCTCTGAATAGCTGCACCAGTTTTCCCGCATTGGGTTTTTCTGGGGACATTAGTCCAAAAACAACGGTGTCACTTGTGTGCTTGTTTATTTTCAGTTGTTGATCTGTATGTGTTGATACTGTACTTGTATTTATTTTTAGCATTTACATGGTAAATAACTTGTTAAGTAATTGAACAAGTAGGAAGAAATAAATCAAATAGTACAGGAAGAATTTCTAACTGGTTAAACTGAGAAATTCCAACATGGTATTAGAGTGTGGTTGCAGATCAGAGGATAACTGAAGGCATCAGCTGGGCAGAGCAGTAGTAGCAGAAAACAACTGTCTCGAGTGACAGAAGTTGTTCCTAGCAAAAAGAAGCAAGGAAGGGGTGACGCAGAGTGCCTGCGTCATCAGTTCGAGCTAGGAGGAGGATCAGCGCAGTGGCGGAGAGGAGCACCTGACCTACGCAGTGCCCGATCATCTTTCTCAGCTAGGAAGGATTGACATTGTGGCCAAGAGGTGTAGATTTTCTTGGTGCCGAGATTGCGCAGAGCCTAGAGGCTCAATTCTTCAAGTTGCTGAGGTATAGGGGGTTGCAGATAATTTGCGGAGTGAAGTTGGTGCGGTACTGTGGTCAGAACAATACCTAACAGGGCAAGACCAAGGAGGAGGGATTTCTAGAAAGGAAATTGAGACTTAGAGGGAGTTGAACCGAGGACTTCTAGGAGCGAAGTAAAGAGACTCGGAGGAGTCGGAAGAAGAGCAACAAGATGGCAGTGAATGGGTTGAGAGATCAGGATAGATTGGACGAAGCTTCCAACTTCGTATTTTGGAAGGCCAGGATATTGTCCATTCTAGACAGGTATCGCATCAAGCTCTTCGCCTTGAAAATGATAGCGATCCCAGTTGATCCAGTTGAAAATGAGAAGTACAAGGAAGCAATGGCCAGGGAAAAGTGCATCATTCTTGATGTGGTCAAGGATCATGTGGTGCTGCATATTGCCGAGAAGGACACGGTAAATGAGATGTGGGAGGCCTTGAAGAAATTATACCAACATACTTCTGTGCAGAGGAAGATGTTACTTGAAAATCAGTTGCAGTCATACCAGATGCAGAAGGGAGAGCAGATAGATGTCTTCCTCGGTGGATTGAAGGAGATCCGTGATCGGCTAACTTCCATAGGGGCCACACCGGATCAGGAACTGATGGTGAGGACGACATTGAATGAAGTCTTGGAGGATTGGGAGGTATTTATCCAGAGCATGCTGGGTAGGTTGAGCCTTCTAGATTGGGAGGAATTGTGGGCAGCTCTTCGTCAAGAAGAGATCGGATGGGTGACCGATGCAGGGAGTAGTGGAAAAGGGGTCAGAATTAAGAAGGAGGAAGAAGAAGATGCGGCTCTCGCATTTGTAGGAAAGTAGGAGAAGAGAAAGAACAAGGACCTCTCCAAGGTTAAATGCTTCCATTGTGGGGAACTGGGTCACTATGCAAACCAGTGTCTGAGGAAGAAGAGTAAGGGAGAGGCTTCTGAGACCAAGGCAGCGCTAACGAGGGCAGAGAAAGAAGTGGAGACAGATGACGACTGTGCCATGAGTGCTCATGCGTGACTTGAGAAGAAGTGGGGAGACATCGAGCTGTAGTCAAGAGGACTACAGGTGATGAGGGGCAGGATCCTTGAGGTACCCAACCTCTTGGATTATACCTTGCTACGTGAGCCCTGAAGAGGAGTAGCAGGACTAGCGGATGTCAGTAGAAACGGATGCGGATGAAGCGACAGAGAGTGCTACAGTGCAGGATTCCTTGGACAATGCGAGGCTAGCAGGCTGCAACAGTGTGAGAGACACGAGAGTGTTGCACCAGTGCAGGATGGCACAAAGAGGTGTGCAACGATGCGAGATGCAGGGAGTTGTTGCAGTAGCGCAAAGGTCAGTAGAGGGAGCACTTGTTAACGACAGAGGGAGCTTCAGCATTGGGAGCGTTTCTAGCCTGACAGGGATGTCAGATATTGGGAGGATCAGTTACTTATTTCTCAGTAATTGAGTTACAGTGCAGCAGTTAGCAGTGGTAGTGATATGGACAACACGATGCAGCATGATGAGAGGGGATGCAGTGCAAATGCAACAGTGGCAGTGGCAGGGGCATGGGCAGTAGCATAGATGCAGAGGGAGTTGTCGTACAAATGTAGCAGTGGCAGTGGCAGGGCCATGGGCAGCAGTACAGGATGCAACAATGTAGAGGATGTTGGGCGGGGAGGCCTAGCATCAGCACAGGGACCAATGCTGGATGATTAGGGTGATACTCAGTGAGGAGTATTACTAGAGCATAGTCTTCACTAAGAGGGAGTGTTGATTTCGGGTAGCACCAGATGTGCTCTAGCCACGAAAATTGGCAGAGAGGCTAAAGCACACGAGATCTCCAAGACCTAGAAATGGTTTGGGCAGAATCTAACTGGTTTGGGAGATATTAAAATAATTAATATTTTTAATTGGTTTCCGAAGTCTAAACTTAGGAAAAATAAAATATTAATGGGTATTAATATAAAATTGGGCTAGAATGGTCCAAAAGTCATGGATCAAGCCAAATCTAATCTAAGTTGTTGATTAGAGATTTAATCTTGGTCGTTGATGGACCAACGAGAAAAGTATAAGAGGAGGCTTGAGGGTTAGTTGGAGAACACAGTGAGAGAGATCAAGAACTTGATTTTCTGGGGCAAGGTTTGCTGAGGAAATTGAGTGAGTGATCAAAGTTGCAGCTGAGGGGCAGTGAATACATAGTAGAGAGGCAAAGTTAGTACCAGGAGGATCAACACATAGCCGGGAGAGGGACGCAGAGTCAGCTAGAGGCCACGCAGAGGCAACCAAGAGTTGCGCAGAGCTAGAGAGGGCTAGCGTGTGAGATGCAAAGGGTGTAGGGGCTAACGCAGAGGCTCTAGAAGCTGACGCGGAGCCCAGAGAGGCTGATGATGGGCCAGAGAGGCTAACGCAGGGCTTAGAGGCAGCGCTGAGAGCATTTCGTGGGAGAGATTGAGAGTTGGAGAACCGAATAGGGTGACGCAGTCCCTATCAGAGTGACGCAGAGCAACAGAAGTACGTTGTTGCTGTGGGATCGTTCATCCAGTGTTTTAGCCGGAATATTTGTCTCCGACTGAGAGGTACTACTACTGAGGGCTTTCTTTGTTGGGTGAGCCATTTCTGGTACCCAGGCTGTATTCTGAAATTGCATAATAATAAAACCCTCTGAATAGTTGCACCGGTTTTCCCGCATTGGGTTTTTCCGGGGACATTAGTCCAAAAACAACGGTGTCACTTGTGTGCTTGTTTACTTTCAGTTGATGATCTGTATGTGTTGATACTGTACTTGTATTTATTTTCAATATTTACATGGTAAATAACTTGTTAAGTAATTGAACAAGTAGGAAGAAATAAATCAGATAGTATTGGAAGAATTTCTAACGGGCTAAACTTAGAAATTCCAACATTTCATGAGCAAGGAATTTTATTTTAGTATGATTCCCATTGCAAGTCCTTAGGATTGGTCATAAAATCAATTTGAGTCTATGTCATGTATGATGGACCCTTCTTGGGCATATTACACTTATGTAAGAGTCAATAGAAATGTCAAGTAGCCCTCTAAGAAAAGTACAAGGCATCCCTCTTCAAGTCGGCCTCAAATGAATTAATCAACTCCTCCAAATAGTCATGTCAGCTTAACCTCTTCAAGTCAGCTTATTATAGTGGAAAACCACTATAAATAGGGCCATCCAAATTTCGTTTAGACACAAATTTTCGGTCACCAAGTCTGGAACAGAAAGTGAAAAGTACAACAAAAGAAAGAGCCGATATAGGGTAGCCGAGAAAGTCCGAGGTCTACAGTTTAGGTGTAGAAGAAAGAGCAGAGAAAGGGTAACCAAGAAAGTGCGAAGTTTAAAGCCTAAGTGCAGCAGAAAGAACTGAGAAAGGGTAGTCGAGAAAGTGCGAAGTCTGAAGCTTAGTGGCAGCAGAAGAGAGGCTGAGACAAAGAAGTTGAAGTCTAGAAGGAAGGTTGAAGGTTTGAAGCTAAAGAAGATCGAAGTGGAAGAGGAGCCGAGAAAAGGAAAGGAGCGGAAGGTTGATTGTCGTCGTTAAAAGAGAACTTGTGTCTTGGTCTTGGAGTGGCAAATAGGTCAAAGGTCTTGGTCTTGGTATTCGTCAATTGGAATCTCTATAAGAAGAATTTGTGCTGGTTTTCCTCTCAAAGAATGAGAGGTTATAACCTTGGTTGACAACCTATATTTTGTGTCTCTTGTCTCTTTATGGTATATGCATTGGTAGTTGTTTGATGAAGAGGAACATTAATAACCTAAGTAAAAGAAGATTCTAATCTAAAGAAGTAAAAAGCACTCACAAGCAATTACTAATAGAAGAGAAATCACTTAATTGCTATGACCTAGATTTCTCAACACAAAAAGCCTAGTGGCTTGCCTTAAAAGAAATGGAAGGAGAAAGAGGAGAAATATTTAATTTTTGGAGGTTTTTGATGAACACAAAATTCTCCAATGCCTAATCCTACTTGGGTAATGGATTCTTAGGGAAAAATTTAAGAGATAAGTAACAATTGAGTGGAGTAAGGGGGGAAATATCCTTTTGGCGAGGGGAGAAATTAAATAGGAGATGCACATTAGTTCTCCTATGGATTTCAAAGGAGAAATATTTAACATGCAAAATTTAACTAAGATTTTCGACAAACATTATGCCTTTAGTCATGGATCATAGAAAAGCCCTAACATTAATCGAAATACATGTAAAACAATTAAAAATGAACAATATACTTACAATTCTTCTGTGAAAAGACCTTTCTATCCCAAAGAGACATCTCCAAAACACAAGCCAATTGCCAATAGCAAATGCTCCTTAAATATCACATCTCCACAAGTAGCGAATAACACTAGTTAAACTTTTCCCTGGAAGAGAGGGCCAAAGTCTTAGGTGTGATGATGAATAATGACAAGTGAGGGATCCTCCAATGTATATGAGGTCTATCCCTCACTTTTACAAAATGAAATTGGCCTACAAGCCCTAAAGAAGTTTAATATTGAGTGTTCATCAAGATACAAGATTACAAGCTAGCCCCATAGCTCAACATACTAAAACTATACTATAAAATCCCACACGTGTTGGTCGATATTCTCCATAAGCATGATGTTCTGCCCTTTTTGGACCTTATATGCTATGAAAGTGCATCGATAGGCTAGTGAGATGTACTTCATCATAAATACGTAAATTAATGAAATTTGACGAGTTAGAATAAGAAATGGCCTTGGAATATGAATTCCAGAGGTCACACCTCATGTTATATTATCATGTTTGCTTAAATGCAAATGAACATTACGTAGTCATTCTTTGCCCTAACATGGTATTAGAGCCACATGTCCCAACTTTAGGCATTTTTGCTTTGTTCAGAATAACTCCTCTGCCTGTTCTTTGCCATCTCCTCTCTCCCTTTGCTTGTCTATGGCTTGATAGGGCATGCATTACTTTAACACGCTCATAGGCATTATCTACAGTATAATCTTTCCTCTTCCTGGCTCTCCATTATTTCATTTTCTACCAATGCATCAGGAAGGGTCTAGGGTTGAGTAAAGCTACCAGTGTGTATGGAGGGTTCTAGTGTCCGTTTCATTTTCTACCAGAACATCAGGAGGGGTCCTGTGTCTGTTTCATATTTTACTAGAATGTCAGGAGGGGTCCAATGTCTGTTTAATTTTTTACCAGAACGTCAGGAGGGGTTTAGAGTCAAGTGAAAGTGAAGTGACTAGTGCGTTAGAAGGAATCTAGTGTCTGAATTTGCATTAGTTTTGTTTCCTAGTTGAGTCCTATTCTTTGAAATTTCTATCAAAACCCTCTATGTCTTGTCCCTTGGGCACCCAAGCTCCACACATCTCTACATCTCGTCCTTTATCGTGATCGGTTATGAGAGTGGTCTAGAGGACGAAACCCTCATCTTTGTTTAGAATATTTGGAAGAATGCCACACCATAACCAAAGAGCAGTGTAGAACTTCATAAATGTTATTCAACAATTACATCCTCGTACTTTGGAGACAACTCTATACACCTCCAACGTGTTTAGTATCGTTGAATCTAAATGTTCCACTACAGGTAACTATATTGTCAGTTGTTGCATTGCATGAAATAGCACCTATCAACTTAGTAGTTGATCAAATGTTCCTTGCTAACATAACTTGATAAGTCTTTTAAGACTATTGTTTTTTCAACTTCATTTGTTTGTGAAACTTCTTGATCAATGCACTTGCTATCTTATAAATTTCATTGTTAGACTTAATCTTTGGTGTACTGCACTTGCTACTATTTATAGAAGTAGCTGTTAATGAATTTCTAGGACTCACTAGTGAATTTCATTCTTCTGAGGACTGTCAATTCTATTTTTGAGAGAGAGAAGGGACATTTTTTTTTAATGTAAAAGCCTCTTAGAGTTACTCCCTTTAATAGGAATGGCCACTACATCTCATCTTTCATTATGAAATAGACTTGGTGGGAGAAGGTTAGAGTGGACACCCGTTGTAGAAGGTATATGTGAAAATGAAGGAAGAAGTATTACGAAGCATTGCGAAGATGCATTCTCTCATATTCATCGTAGGTGTGGTGCTGATTGGCAAAGAGAACTACCAAGAATGGTCCAAAAAGATTAGGCACACCCTTATCATTAGTGAATTATATAAAGACCTTTGTGAAGGAGAGGGTGACAATGCACCTGCCAAGCCCACATCGGATAAAGAGCTAGCCATTTGGGAGAATAAGGACAACAAAGCTTATGCCCTTATTGTTGCTCCTATAAGTGAAGAGGTGAGTCGTCATATTATTCCAGAAACAAATTGTGATGTGTTGAAGAAGTTGAAAGAGTTATATGACTCGCACTTAAAATTGGAAGTAGTTCAGTTAATGATTAAGCTCTTCAACCTAGAGTATAAGGATGATGACACCTTGGCCATAGCCTGAGAGATTGGAGCCATCACGCATGAAGTAGAGGCCATTGGAGTGAAAATGGACATTCCTCTCACAACCTTTTTCAAGGACCTCTATCTTGCATACTCTCACTATCTTGAATTGTTACAAGCTAGTGCCCAACTCAAAGGACATTAGTTTTGATACTCTTGTGGAGACGTTTGTAGGATGGGAGAAGGATTTTGGGAAGAGGAAGATAGCCTCTTAGTTCCTATAAAAGCAGTGTGCCTTGCACAAATAATGAAGAATTACTGACAAGATTCTCCTAAAGGAATAGGCACTAGGAGAGGTCATAGAAGAAATAATCACAAAGGCAAGGGGGGTAAACATCATCAAGGAGAAAGGTCTAATCTCCATTGAATTCAGCGTGATAGAAATGTACATGATGCAACCACATGTAAAATCCCTTGGGAAAGAATCATGCAAGAAGGCAAAGAAAGGTAAAACATTAGATCGAATGAAAGGTAAAGCACATAAATCTACTCAGTACATTGTTGCTCATTGCAATATTGGAGTAATTGAAGATTTGTTTCATACTTCATTTGCTTTTTCGAAAGATGCATGGTTGCTTGATACAGACGCAACCTGCCATATGACCTTTCAGAAAGACTTCATTGAAGAGCTCAGTGACAATGTAGATGGAGCAATTTACCATGCAGACAAATCAAGTTTCAAGTCATCTGTACTTGACGCCATTAGGCATAAACTGCTTGGACTTCTTGACTTTCATTTGCATGAACTCTACATTCCTAAACTGTGGAGAAACTTTTTGTTCCTTGTTGACGTTCGCTAGAAAGGATACTCCATTCATATCTTTGACAACAAAGTTGACATAAGAAAAGCATTAGACAACACAGTTGTCATGACTAGAATAGACAAGGAGAGATTGCTGAAGCTACATGGAACATCTGCTCATGCATAGAACTCTACATGCAGTTCTCAATAAAATGAAGGTACATTGCCATCCAGTGTTTTATGGCATGCAAAATTTGGACATCTTAATTATGATAGTCTTTGGTTGTTGAAAAGAAATGGTGTTTTTGGTTTGCCAACTATTCCAAGGAAATTGAAGCAATGCGACGCTTGTATCCTTAGGAAAACATGGTAAACAACCATTTCATGATTTTGTTTGTAGAACGTAGAAAGCTTGCACTGATTCGTTTTGATTTCTATAGCCCTATGCCCATTCCTTCTGCAAATGAAAATAAATATATGTTGACTTTTATTGATGATTACAATGAGATGTGTTGGGTATACTTGTTGAAAAGTAAATCAAAAGCTTCTGAATCTTTCAGAAATTTTCATGAATGGATTGAAAATGATGAACATGCACTTATTGGTTCTATTCGTACTGATAATGGAAAAAACTATACTTCTATTGAATTTTAAAACTATCTTTGTGAGCATGGGATTCAACATCAAATCATTGTTCCTTACAATCCCCAACAAAATGGTGTAGTTGAAAAAATGAACAAGACTATCTTAAATATGGCTTGCTCATTGATGTTCGTAAAAAATGTAAAGCTGATGTTTTCGGTTGATGCAGTTCTATGTGCAATATATATTAAAATCAGAGGTCCATCTCATGTTCTCAAAAGCAAGACTCCTTATGAAATGTGGTATAGCCACATTCCTTACATAAGCATCTTAGGATTTTTGGTTCCACCTGCTATGCCTTGATTCCTAAGGAAGAATGAAGCAAGCTTGATACAAGGAGTTGAAAATGCATCTTCTTGGGGTATTCATATACCGCTAAAGCATATCATCTCTATGGTGAGGTAAATGAGAAGTTTATATTGTCTAGAGATGTGATTTTTCTTGAATCTACCAAGACCGACAATATTGTTGAGCAGAAGCTTGGTCATTTGGATAGATTAAGTCATGCAAAAAATTATCGTGAATTTAGGAATGAGATTCCACATGTTGAAGGGGGGATCCCTATCTTGAATCAATCTATGAAATCTCCTTCTAAAGCACTGTCTCCACATCATGAAGTTCCAACCAATCCCTCAAATTAGGAAGATGCTTTAAGTTATGTGATTGAGAGGATTGGAAGGCTAAATCTTGATGCAACCCCATCTCAATCAACATAGCAAAAACCTAGACCATTTGAGAAAGGTTGATCCGAATTGGATCATTATATTGTTTGTCATCCATATTGATGCATTTTGAGTGGAAAAAGTGGAGGAATAAGCTCATGGGACCATTTTTTTACCGGCGAGATCGAGTTTGGCGAAATAGGGTTTGAAACCTTCTGGGAGCATTTTGAGGCATCAAACGACGTTTTTTGGGGGTAAAACTTTGCCACTTTAGCACAACACCTTTTGATGCTATTCTACACAGAAAGATCTTTCCAACGGCGCAAAAAGCGCGTCAATCGAAGTCCGTATGCAAAAGTTATGCCACTCAGAAGTTGACCTTCCTGTTTTCACACCTATAGTTTGGGAGGATGCCGCGTCAACCCCCATTATTCATGGAAAAGGGGCTAGCGATGTGTTTGTGATGTAAAAGACTCTAGAAGTGTCTATATTGTAACTCTAGTTAAGAGTTGAGGTAGTCAAACTTAACCAATAGTAGGCTAACGGGTTGTGTCATAACCGGGCCACTAGGAGGAAGAGGCATTCCATTCTTTTGAGAGCATTTTGTTCCATAGGTGAGCAAAGATAACTAGGAGAGATAGGAGGTAGAGTACACAGAGAGGATTTGTGCACTATAGTAGCCCACGGGCCATAGGCACTACTACTTTGTACCTGCAGCCATATTTCCAGACAGAGAAAGAGAGTGAAGCGACCTCACCTTCCAGCTGGGTTTTCTCCCGAAAGGGTTTCCCAAAGAGCATATCTTGTGTCTTATTTGTGTGTGTGTGAGCTCATTTTATCGTTCTCTACTTTTCTGCATAATTTCCATTTTTATGCATCCACTACTTACAATAAAATCTACAAATCCAGAAATTAAATAAAACTGTAATAGTGTAGAATCTTAGATATTAGATCTGTTGTGACGAACTCTCCAGTGGAATATCCATGGCAGTTTACAGATCATTTGGTATTAGAGCAGGTTTCTTTGGGTATTTTGTGGAGATTGTAGGGATCTAGATCAATAGGCCAAAAATCGTAAAACCTTGATCATGGTTGACGAATCTGTAAATGAACCTCGTGATCCTGTAGAGGTGAGGTTTTCGCGGCTCAAACAACAAGTCGCGGATATAAACGGCATGTAAACCTCCTCATGGCGACCCTAAGCAATAAGTTGGGGATATTTGGAGAAGATGGGGGTTTGAATGCAGAGGACAAATCAAAAGGGGGATTGGGAGATCGAGAAGACACGGAGAACCATCCAAAGAAAGAACCCAGAAAAGATCAACCCAGTTCGAGTGTCGTGAATCAATCCTTGTTCAAAATGGAAGCAAAAGTCGATATCAAGCCGTACCACGACGAGATCGACGCTCTGAAGTTGAACCACTGGTTGCAGCAACTGGAAGTTTATTTCAGCGTCCATTAGATCAAGGAAGGGCAAAAGATCTCATTTGCACGACTGAAATTAGAGGGCCATGCACTGACTTGGTGGGAGAGCCACACGGAAACCCTGAGGTTGGAGGGAGAACCTCCAGTGACTAAGTGGGAGGATTTCAAAACCCTTATTAAGTCACAGTTTTATCCCATTGGGTATGTGGAGGACCAGTGGATCCGGTGGCATTACTTCAGGCAAAAGCCAGGCCAAAGCGTGTAGGAGTACACCACAGAATTCAAAAAGATGACTATAATGTTGGGTATCTCTCCAAAGAACCCATATGTACTCAAGTATTTGGGGGTTTTGCACTGCCATCTGTGTGAGCAAGTGATGCTGTTTAAGCCCGAATCAGTGGACGAGGCTTGTGTATAGGCACAGGGAAAACATAGGTCTGAAAAGAGCGCAATCAAGTGGATCGAAGCAGAAGGGGCAACAGGAAGCTTCTAAGGAGGGGAAGAAGAAGCAAAAGGGGGAAAAGATAAAAAGACAACAACCACAACCCACCAGTGCAAAGATCCTAGCAACCACTGCAACCACTGCAACCACTGCAACATTGATGGCCATACAAAGGAGAAGTGCTGCAAGTTGCATCCAGAGCTAAACTCGAAGAACAAGAAGAAAGATAATAATAAGAAGAATCTCATGGCCACTGATTTGAACAACCAAGTTGAAAGCAACTCGGACGTGGATGAGAAGATCATTTGTACATCAATGCAGAAGGAGGTGAATCTGAGTAGCCTTCAACAACAAGAAGAGAAAGAAATGACCAAACTCTTCCATATAAAGATACAGGTCAAGAAGACAAAGATTGATGCTTTGTTTGACTCAGGATCGTAGGCGAATCTCATTGCAGCAGAGTTGGTCAAGAAGTTGGGGTTGGAAGTTCGTGATCATCCAAACCCATATCCATTGGGATGGGTAAATAAGGATGCAGAGCTGAAGGTAACAAAACAATGCAAAATTAGATTTGCTATCAGTGCTGATTTATTGATGAAGTAGATCTACATGTGGTTCCCCTTGATGTATGTGGAGTCGTGTTTGGGAGTCCATACATGTACATGTGTGATGCAATATTCATGAGGAGAGCTAACTAGTACCGACTCATCAAGGATGGAAAATTGTTCATCATCAACGCACACAAAGGCAAGTCGAAAATTTCACTGGTAAGTGCCAGCGAAGCCAAGAAACTGATCAATTCCAGTAAGAAGTATGTTTTATTGTTTTTAAGAGAAAGTTAGTTTGAAGAAGAGTCAATAAGAGGCAAGGCATCCCTGGAGGGGTGTACTAAGAAACAAAAACAACAATTGGAGGAGTTGTTACAGGCATACAAGGATGTGTTTTGAGAGCCTAAAGGGTTACCACCTAAGAGAGAAGTGGAGCACGAGATCTAGCTACTGCCAGACTCCCCATTCCCAAATATTCGACTGTATAGGAAGTCTGTTATAGAAGCAAGTGTGGTGAAGAAATAGTTGTAGACGCTGTTGGAACAGGGTGTCATTCGACCAAGTACATCACCATGTGGGTCACCCATCATCATTGTGCCAAAGAAGGATGGGACTTGGTAGATGTGTATAGATTACAGGGCGTTGAATAAAATCACGCTCAAGAATAGATACCCCTTGCCCAGGATAGACGATCTGCTAGATCAGTTGCAGCAAGAAAAGTATTTCACCAAGCTGGACTTGAAGTCTGGATATCACGAGTTTCGAGTCAAAGAAGAAGATACATGGAAGACCACCTTCAAAACCAGGCAAGGTTTATATGAGTGGTTAGTTATGCCATTTGGCCTATGTAATGCACCAACTATGTTTATGAGATTAATGAATGATATACTACGCCCTTTTATAGATTCATTTGTTATTGTCTATCTGGATGATATACTAGTATATAGTGCTACCTGGGAGGAGCATATTTCACATTTGACGCAGGTGTTGGAAACATTGAAGAAGCACCAGTTGCTAGCAAATCTCAAGAAGTGTGAGTTTGCGCAGCAATCTTTGGTGTATTTGGGGTATGTGATCGGTGGAGGAGAGCTGAAGATAGATCCTTCCAAGATGGAGGACATCATGAAATGGCCGGTGCCTACTAATATTTCTGAGGTCAGGAGTTTCATTGGGGAAACACAATACTTGAGGAAATTCATAGCCTCGTTTTCAGCGGTAGCAGCACCACTCCATGCCATAACAACAAGTGGCAAGAGTTTCCAGTGGGGAAAAGGTCAGCAGAAGGCTTTCGAGGAGCTAAAGAAGAAGATCAGTCAAGCACCAGTTCTAGCATTACCAAACTTGTAGTGACCCTTTGAAGTGGAGACAAATGCGAGTGGGTATGCTATGGAAGCTAACTTGACGCAGGGGGGAAGGCCTGTGTGCTACCATTTTGAAGTATTTCATGGGGCAGTGCTTAACTGTTGACTTTTCTAAGTCTATCCGTTAGAAAATTAATCTGTATTTTGTTGGTTTATTTCTCCTACTTGTAAATTTTGAACAAGTTATTTAAAACATTTAAATACCAAAATAAACACAATACAATCACAACATCTACAGATCTTCAGCGGAAAGAAAACAAACACACAAGTGACACCGTTATTTTTGGACAAAGGTCCGCGGAAAAACCCAATGCGGGAAAGCCGGTGCAACTTTTCTGAGCATATATTATTATGCAGTATTTCCTTGAGTACAACTGGGTGCCTTGATCCAGGTGGCTCCAGAGACACACACAGGGCAAAGAGGGCTTATGGAAGCTCAAAAATCAAAGTGATCATAATGCTTTTGAACTAGGACCAGAGCGTATATCTTGTCGTCCTGATTGCAACGGTGCGAACGGTTCGTCAATCCGAGCTCGTATGAGGGAGAACGAGCTAGTCAAAGTTTTGGTCAAAGTTGGGTTGTGGGCCAGGTTTAAGTGTCCTACAATTTGACTGACCTCGGGGCATGAAACCTAGCTCCTGAAAGCAAGCAAAATTGTGGCCTCATTAAATTTCCCAATATCCCTTATTTTCGAAAGATTTGGAAAATGACTATTATGTTTTAAAAATAAAATATATATATATATATATATATATATATATATTAAATGGGTGGCGGGCCATGACCCCCGCCACCCCCACCAGGATCCAAAAACAAATTTTAATAAATTTTTGGTCGATGGGCCATGACCCCCGCCGACCCCCAACCAACCACCAAATCAAAGTTAAATTTGGGTCCGCGACCATTACCCCGCCGAACCCTCCCTCAACCACCTCACACCAAAGTTACATATGGGGTGGGCGGGCCCCAAGCCACCATATATGCAACAGTAATTAAGCGAGGCCGGCGAGGATTGAACCCGCCCAACCCACGTGGGGCGCCCCCACCGGGTGGCCCCATGTGGTGGCGTACACCAACAAACACCACCCCAAAAGGTAACCACATGCCGTTTAAAAAAATTTGCGCCATATAAAAATGGTTAACCAAAAAAAAAAATGTTGCGTGCTATTTTGGAGTGGGCGGGGTTTGAACCCGACCCACCTCCACACCATCCGCCAACTATACCAACAACCCACAAGTGTTCTCATTGATACCTCTGCCCACAAAAATTTATATAAACCTATCATTTGTTCAGTGCGCTAATGGAGGTCGGATGGGAACAGAACATAGCCACATGATGCAGAAGGTCGAGACAACCTTTTTTTAATTGTTTGCAAGTGGAACCATGATTCTAGAAAAAAACATAGGGATAACCATGATTGAGCGAAATTCTCAGAAGGGCGAAATTTTTGCAGTGTCTAAATTGGAAAAATCTTATGTCTATCCCTACACTTCTCAGCAACACGAACCTGATGGCGCAGTAAGTTTTTTGATCTGAGCAACAGATCTTCAGATGCGCTGGAGGAGGGAATCTTTGAGGAATCTAGGGGGAATCTAAAAGATTCCTTGAGCCCCAGATTTCCACTTTATTAGAATTCAGAGATTTGACAGTCGATTTTACACTATTCGATGCCACAAATCTGATGGTGCATTCAGATTTTCCATTTGACCATTTTATTTTTCAGCCACTTTCCAAAGTGGAGTGCAGGTGTCAGCATTCAACGTGCGAGCAGTGATTCCATGAGATTCGACACCGCGAGATTGATGGTACAGACAACTTTAGCAATTTGACATCATTTTCTTCAAATGGCCCTACGATGTGAGGTATATGCAGTGTGTTCATGTACTTCTTTTTGCTATGAGACGCATTGTGCTGTATAGATCCCTGTTTGATGTTTGATGTGGGATCTTGTTTTCTTACATGTTTCATGACTCCTGCTTAATGTGATGCGGAATCATCTGTGGGATGTACTTGTTGTCATGATTCGTCGTGTTTTGTTTGAGATCCCTTTATTGTTATGTTGATGGGATAATCATGTGTCGCTATGTATGATTGCATTGAAATCCCTTTTATGCCATGTTGGCAGGATGTTCATTATCATCATGCATGAGTTTATGTTACGCTGATAGGAGTCCTTTTTGACTAAGAGTTCCTATAGCGGAACATTTCTTGGAGCCACTCCCGTGTGAGGGCATTTTCCTTGTATGATAGTGACATCACCTCTTATGTACATCATCACTATTGGCAGCACTTAATGCAGCGGGCTACACCATCTTGACACCGGGGGCCCGGTGATGTAGTGCCTCCTGGACGAACTCCGTTATCAATGTCTTGAGTTTTATGTTGTTGATGATTGTCATGTTCCTTCTTCTTTAAAGCATGCATTTATGTTCCTTTATGTTATTTTAATTAAAATTCTAATCACATCACGAAAGCAAAAGATCTTGGTTAAATCCGAGAGTTGAGTCAACTTGGATCCTGCCTCACTGGCTCGCATGACAGAGAAAAATACACGACAACAATACCTCTCTATTCAGAAACAGGTATTCAGAAAACTTGTCCCATGAAACCCTCTCCAGCGACTCTGAAGCTCAGCGCTGGCCCTTTTGGCCTCTGCTTCAGCCTCTTGTTGCACTGCGTCAGCACAAGGACCCTCTGCGTCAGCCTCCTGCTGCATTGTGTCAGCCCCAGGACCCTCTGCGTTAGCCCTCTGAGGCACTGCGCAACCTCTCGGACCGTCTGTGTCACTCTCTCTTCCCTTTGCGTGGATGATGCAATCCCTCTGGGCTCTGCGCTCTTTGCAGGGCTCTGCATGGCCTGCTCTAGCTGCTGCTCTCGCTCTTTGCTTCTGCGCTAGTCTCTTGGCACTATCTCTACCTCTCTGCCCAGTACTCACTGCCCGTCGCTGTTGATCACTTATTCAATTTTGCTTAGCAACCCCTGTTGGAATTTCTAAGTCTGGCACGTTAGAAACCCTTCATGCACTTTACTGATTTATTCCTACCAACTTGTTCTATTAATTAACAAGTTATTTACCATGTAAATACTAGAAATAAATACAAGTACATGCTGAACACATTACAGATCATCAACTGAAGGAAATAGAAACAAGCACACAAGTGACACTGTTGTTTTTGGACTAATGTCCCCACAAAAACCCAATGTGGGAAAACTGGTGAAGCTATTTGAGGGTTTGATTTATTAAGAAGTTTCAGGATACAATCTGGGTGCCAAATCTGGCTCACCCAACAGAGAAAAATCTCGGTAGTAGTACCTCTCTACTCAAAAGCAGATATTCCAGCTGAAACCCTGGATAAACACTCCGGCAGCTCCACATCTCCAATCTGCCCCACGAAACCCCAACGTCAGCCTCTTTCTGGCCCAACGTTAGCCCAACGTCACTCTGGCTTGGCCTGCATTGGCCTCTGGAGGTACTTCCTCAGCCCTCTGGCCCTCTATGTCACCCACGCTGGCCCTTAGAGGCATTGCGTAACTCCTGGCTGCCTCTGCGTGAGTCCTGGTTGGATCTGCGTGAACCCTTGGCTGCTTCTACGTCCCTTTCTCCGACTACTGCGCTGATCCTCCCGGTGCTATCCATGCCTCTTTGCTTCTGTTTTCACTACCCCTCGGTTGCAACTCTGATCACTCTCTCAACTTTCTCAGCAAACCTAGCCCCAAAAAGTCAAAATCTTGATCTCTTGGTGTGTTCTCCAAGTGACCCTCAAGCCTCTTGTTATACTTTTCTCATTGACAAATCAACGACCGAGATTAAGTCCCTAATCAACGACTAAGATTAGTTCTGGCTTGATCCATGTCTTTTGGACCATTCTAACACAGTTTTATATTAATACACATTAATATTTTATTTTTCGTAAGTTTAGACTTAGGGACTCCATTAAAAATATTAATTATTTTAATATCTCCCAAACTGTTTAGAATCTGCTGAAACCCTTTCTGGGTATTGGAGATCTCATGTGCCTTAGCATCTCCACCAATTTTCATGGCTAGAGCACATCCGATGCTACCCCAAATCAACACTCCCTCTTAGTGAGGACTGTGCTCTAGCAATACTCTTCACTGAGAACTATGTTGCAAGAAACGTAGGGCAAGGGGGTGTTTCTGTACGGAAACGGGTACGAAATGCTGAAATGTGTATGGTACGGCCCTGAAACGCATTTCAGGTCGTACTGTCACGTTTCATGAAACTGAAACGTGGCCAGTACGACTTGAAACGCGTTTCAGGGCCGTACGACTCACGTTTCAGCTTTTTACTTGTGTTTCTTTTAAATTTGTTTTCTAATTTATTTTTAGGTTATCCTAGTGACTTCTAGTTGCTTCTAGATGCCTGTCTAAAGTTATAAAAGTGAACTTTTGCCCTAGTGTTGATATGCAGTTCATGGTAATTTTAAATGTTAAATTCTTAAAGGAAAAGTGATATTGTCTTTTATTTTTCATTTTCATCCTTTTACTTAAATTTTTAACATTACCATGAAATGACTCAGGATGTTTGGGAGTGGTTTTGCCCTCATTGGATTTCATATGGAGAAAGTAGAATTTTAGATCTCACTCAAAATCCAGCAGACTTATTTGTTTTTCAGGATTTCAGGATTGGGGGGATTGCAATGTTTCCATTGGATTTTATCATGTACTAGGGTATGGAACTTGTATTTAATCAAGAGAACCAAGCCCTCTATGCATAGGAGACTCCCAATAATGAAGAGCATGTAGGGTACTAGGGTATGAAACTTGTATTTAATCAAGAGCACTAAGGTCGTTCGACTATGTAGGAGGAGACTCCCCATCAAGCACGAGACAAGAAATTAGAAATTTCTCGTGGCTGATTTTGGATATTTCTATTTTCATTATGTGATCATTCATGAGTAAATTTGATGTAAATTTAGAGACTTATAGTTTATGCATTGACAATTGACAATTTTATCATAATGTAATAAATTAGAATGTATCATATATGCTTTATGATTGCACATATTTCTTAAATGTCCTAATATATATATATATATATATATTCGCGTTTCCCTGTTTCCAAAATTTGGGGAGGTCGCATTTCGTATCGCTTTTGTTTCGGAAACTCGTACTCGTTTCCCCGTTTCATGCAACTTAGACTGAGAATCACTCTGATCATCTGGCATCGGTCCCTGTGCTGATGCTAGGTCTGATTCCCAACATCCTTTGCATTGCTGCATCCTATACTGCTACCCATGGCCTTGCCACTGCCACTGCTGCATTCGTACTGCAACTCCCTTTGCATTCGTGCTGCTGCCCATGGCCCTGCCACTGCCACTGCTGCATCTGCACTGCAACCCCTCTCATCATGCTGCATCGTGCTGCCCATAGCACTACCACTGCTAATTGCTGCACTGCAACTCAGTTACTGAGAAGTAAGTAACTGATCTCCCAACTCTGACATCTCTGTCAGGCTAGAAACACTCCTAATGCTAAAGCTCCCTCTGTCACTGACAAGTGCTCCCTCTCTGACCTCTGTGCTGTTGCAACAACTTTGTGCATATCGCACCATTGCACACCTCTTTGTGCCATCCTGCCCTGGTGCAACACTCCCGTGCCTCTCGCACTGTTGCACCCTACTAGCCTCACATTGTCTTGGGAATCCTGTAGTGTAGCTCCCTTTGTCGCTCCATCTGCATCTATTTCTACCGACATCGTCAGTCCTGCTACTCCTCTTTGGGGCTGCTGTAGCAAGGTCTAATCCAAGAGGCTGGGTACCTCGAGGATCCTGCCCCTCATCGCCTGTAGTCCTCCTGACTACAGCTCGATGTCTCCCCACTTCTTCTGAAGTGGCACATGAGCACTCATGGCACAATCATCATCTATCTCCAGTCCCTTCTTTGCCCTTGCTGGCGCTGCCTTGGTCTTGGAGGCCTCTCCCTTGCTCTTGTTCCTTGGGCACTGGGTCGCATAATGACCCAGCTCCCCACAGTGGAAGCATTTGACCTTGGAGAGGTCATTCTTCTTCTGTTTCTCCTACTTTCTCTCAGATGTTAGGGCAACATCCACCTCCTCCTCCTTCTTGATTCTGATCCCCTTGTCTCTCCTTCTCGCCTTTCTCAGCCTTCTGACCTCTTCTTGGCAAAGAGCCGCCCACATTTCCTCCCAATCTAGAAGGGTTTCCCTGCCTGGTATGCTTTGGACAAACACCTCCCAGTCTTCTGAGACTGCGTTCAGGGTTGTTCTCACCATCAATTCTTGATCCGACGTGGCTCCTATGGAAGTTAGCTGATCCCGAATCTCCTGTAATCGACCGAGGAAGGGGTCGGTCTATTCTCCCTTCTGCATCTGGTATGACCACAACTGTTTTTCTAGTAACATCCTTCTCTGCACAAAAGTATGTTGTTACAATTTCTTTAGGGCCTCCCACATCTCATTTGTCGTGTCCTTTTCGGCAATATGTGGTACTACTTAGTCTTTGACCCCATCAAGAATGATGCTCTTGGCCCTCGCCATTGCCTCCTCGTACTTGTCGTTATCAGCTGGGTCAACTAGGATAGCTATCGTTCTCAAGGCGAAGTGCTTGACACGATTCCTGTTTAGAGCGGATAAGATTCTCGCCTTCCAGACTACGAAGTTTGAGGCTCTGTTCAGTCTATCCTGGTCTCTTACTCCGTGTAGTGTCGTTTCGCTGCTCCTCTTCTTCCCTCCTGGAAGTTTTCGGTATGGTTCCCTTTGAGCCTCAATTTCCCTATTGGAAACCCTTTTTCCAATGTCAAGATGCCCCTCTCTAATCGTCTGTGCAACTGCAACTCTGATTTGGATTCCTTGGCTAGAAATCCACCTCGACAGCAACTCCTTCTACCTTGGTTTTGCCATGTTAGGTATTGTCCTGACTATAGTACCCCACTAGCTCCACTCTGCAACTTACCCACAGTAGCTCCACTCTGCAACTTACCCACAGCCTCCTAAACCCCAGCAAACTGAAGGTTAGAGCTCCTAGGCTCTGTGCAATCCCGACATTGGCAAATCAACTTCCTCAGCCAATTGCGTCAGCCCTCTTGGCCTCTGCGTGGCTCTACGTGAGCCAGCCTTTGCCTCCCTCAGCCTCTGCACTGCCTCTTCCTGGCTCAATCTTGATGACGCAGGCACTACGTCACCCCTTCCTTGTTGCTACTCTGCTAGGAACAACTTCTGTCATTTGGGACAACTGTTTTCTATTGCTGCTGCTCTGTTCGGCTGATGTCCTCAGTTCTCTTGTGATCTGCAACCACCCTCTGATACCATGTTGGAATTTCTAAGTCTGACACGTTAGAAACCCTTCATGCACTTTACTGATTTATTCCTACCTACTTGTTTTGTTAATTAACAAGTTATTTACCATGTAAATATTGGAAATAAATACAAGTACATGCTCAACACATTGCAGATCATTAACTGAAGGAAATAGAAACAAGCACACAAGTGACACCGTTGTTTTTGGACTAATGTCCCCGGAAAAACCCAATGTGGGAAAATCGATGAGCTATCTGAGGGTTTGATTTATTAAGCAGTTTCAAAATACAATCTAGGTGCCAAATCCGACTCACCCAACAGAGAAAAATCTTGGCAGTAGCACCTCTCTACTCGGAAGCAGATATTCCGGCTGAAACCTCAGATAAACACTCTGACAACTCCAATCTTCCCCATGAAACCCCAACGTTAGCCTCTAGGGACTGCGTCAGCCTCTCTTTGGCCCAGCGTTAGCCCAACGTCACTCTGGCTTGGCCTGTGTCAGCCTCTGGAGGCATTATGTCAGCTCTCTGGCCCTCTGCGTCACCCACGTTGGCCCTCTGAGGCACTGCACAACTCCTGGTTGGCTCTGCGTGAGCCCTGGTTGGCTCTGCATGAACCCTTGGTTGCTTTTGCGTCCCTCTCTGGCTACTACGCTAATCCTCTCGGTGCTATCTTTGCCTCTCTGCTTCTGTATTCACTGCCCCTCAACTGCAACTTTGATCACTCTCTCAACTTTCTCAGCAAAACCAGCCCTAGAAAGTCGAAATTTTGATCTCTTGGTGTGTTCTCCAAGTGACCCTCAAGCCTCCTCTTATACTTTTCTCATTGACAAATCAACAACCGAGATTAAGTCCCTAATCAACGACTAAGATTAGATCTGGCTTGATCCATGTCTTTTGGACAATTCTAACACAGTTTTATATTAATACACATTAATAGTTTATTTTCCCTAATTTTAGACTTAGGGACTCCATTAAAAATATTAATTATTTTAATATCTCCCAAACTGTTTAGAATCTGCCCAAACCCTTTCTGGGTATTGGAGATCTCATGTGCCATACCCTCTCCACCAATTTTCGTGGCTAGAGCACATCCGATGCTACCTCAAATCAACAACCCCGCTCTAGCAAAATGAATCACTGATCACTCTGGTGTATTCTCCAACTGACCCTCAAGCCTCCTCTTATACTTTTCTCGTTGGTCCTTCAACGACGGAGATTAAATCTCTAATCAACGGCTAAGATTAGATTTGGCTTGATCTATGACTTTTGGAACCTTCTAGCCCAATTTTATATTAATACCCATTAATATTTTATTTTTCCTAAGTTTAGACTTAGGAACTCCATTAAAAATATTAATTATTTTAATATCTCCCAAACTAGGTACAATCTGTGCAAACCAATTCCGGGTCTTGGAGATCTCATGTGCTTTAGCCTCTCCACCAATTTCATGGCTAGAGCACATCCGATGCAACCCCAAATCAACACTCCCTCTTAGTGAGGACTGTGCTCTAGTAATACTCCTCACTGAGCATTACTCTGATTATCTGGCACTGGTACCTGTGCTGATGCTAGGCCTCCTCGCCCAACATCCTTTGCACTGTTGCATCTTGTACTGCTGCCCATGGCCCTACCACTGTCACTGCTGCATCTGTGCGACACCTTTTGCATCCGTGCTGTTGCTGGTCCATCTTCCCAACACTGCATTTGCACTGCATCCCCCTCTCATCATGCTGCATCGTGCTACTGCACTGCAACTTAGTTACTGAGAAGTAAGTAACTGATCCACCCAACTTCTAACATCCCTGTCAGGCTAGAAACACTCCTGATGTTGAAGCTCTCTTTGCCGCTAACAATTGCTCCCTCTACTTACCTCTGCGCTGCTGCAACAACTCCCTGCATCTTGCATTGTTGCAAACCTCTCTGTGCCATCTTGCACTGGTTTAACACTCTTGTGCCTCGCACACTGTTGCAGCCTGCTACCCTTGTGCTGCCCGGGGACTCCTGCACTGTAGCACTCTTTGTCGCTTCATCCACATCCGTCTCTACCTAGATCCGCCAGTCGTGCTACTCCTCTTTGAGGCTCGTGTAGCAAGATATAATTCGAGAGGTTGGTTACCTCAAGAATCCTGCCCCTCATCGCCTGTAGTCCTCCTGACTATAGCTTGATGTCTCCCCACTTCTTCTCTAGTGGCACATGAGCACTCATGGCACAATCGTCATCGTCCTCAACTTCTTTCTCCGCTTTTGCTGGCATTGCCTTAGAGTCAGACGTCTCTCCCTTGTTCTTCTTCCTCGGACATTGGTTCGCATAATGACCCAGTTCCCCATAGTGGAAGGAGGTCCTTCTTCTTCCTCTTCTGCTGCTTTCCCGCAGATGCCAGAGCTGCATCCTCTTCCTCTTCCTTCTTGATCTGGACTCCTTTGCTGTTACTTCGTGTCTTCGTCAACCGTCTGATCTCTTCTTGGCGAAGAGCTGCCCACAGTTCTTCCCAATCTGAAAGACTCGCCCTACTTAGTATGCTCTGGACAAATGTCTTCCACTCCTCGGAGACTGCGTTAAGTGCGGTCCTCACCATCAACTCCTGATCCTGCGTGGCTCTTATGGAAGTCAGTTGGTCCCAGATCTCGTTCAATCGATCGAGCAAGTGATCTATCTGCTCCCCCTTCTGCATCTGGTATGACCTTAGCTGATTCTCCAGTAACATCTTCCTCTGCTCAGAAGTATGTTGGTACAATGTCTTCAAGGTGTCCCCCAACTCCTTTGCCGTTTCCTTCTCGGCAATATGTTCAACCACATGATCCTTGACCCCATCAAGGATGATGCAATTTGCTTTGGCCATTGCCTCCTCGTACCTTTCCTTAGCTACAAGGTCAACTGGGATAGCCATTACTCTCAAGGCGAAGCCCTTGATGCGATGTCTGTCTAGAATGGACAGGATCTCGGCCTTCCAGACCACAAAGTTGGATGCTTCGTCCAGCCTGTCCTGATCCCTTGGCCTGTTCATGGCCATCTCTCTACTCTTCTCTATCGACTCCTCTGAGTCTCTCTACTTCCCGCCTGGAAGTTCTCGGTTCGACTCCTGTTGAGTCTCTCTACTTCCCGTCTGGAAGTTCTCTTCTGGACTCCCTCTAAGTCTCGATTTCCCTCCTAGAAATCCTTTTGCGAACCATCAAGTTGCCCCTCTCTGATCGTATGTGCAACTACAACACTGATCCGGATTACTTGGCTAGAAATCCGCCTCGGCAGCAATTCCCTCTACCTTGGTTTTTCCCTATTAGGTACTGTTCTGACCACAATACCCCACCATCTTCGCTCCTGCAAACTGCTCACAGCTTCCTA
Organism: Pinus tabuliformis; assembly: GCA_031772625.1. Taxonomy (NCBI): domain Eukaryota; kingdom Viridiplantae; phylum Streptophyta; class Pinopsida; order Pinales; family Pinaceae; genus Pinus; species Pinus tabuliformis. The sequence goes on from CM062816.1 coordinate 772,201,020, forward strand.
TGCCCCAGCAACTGAAGGATTGAGCCTCTAGGCTTTGCACATTCCGGCATTGGAAAAAGAACTCCCTCAGCGAACTGCGTCAACCCTCTTGGTCTCTGCGTGAGCTTCTCTCTGGCCTAGATTGATGACGCAGTACCTTTGCGTCAACCCTTCCTCTGTTGCTTTTGCAAGGATCAGCTTCTGTCACTCAGGACAGCTGATTCTGCTACAAATGCTCTGCTTAGCTGATGCCTTCAGCTTTCCTATGATCTGCAACCACCCTCTGATACCATGTTGAATTTTCTAAGTCTATCTGTTAGAAAATTGATTTGTATTCTGCTGGTTTATTTCTTCTACTTGTAAATTCTGAACAAGTTATTTAAAACATTTAAATACCGAAATAAACACAATACAGTCACAATATCTACAGATCATCAACTAAAAGAAAACAAATACAAAAGTGACACTGTTATTTTTGGACAAATGTCCCCAGAAAAACCCAATTAGGGAAAACCGGTGCAACTATTATGAGGGTATATTATTATGCGATATTTCCTTGAGTACAATTGGGTGCCTAACCGGCTCACCCGAGAGAGAAAAATACACGACAACAATACCTCTCTATTCAGAAACAGGTATTCAGAAAACCTGTCCCACGAAACCCTCTCCGGCGACTCTGAAGCTCAGTGTTGGTCCTTTTGGCCTCTGTGTCAGCTCTCTGACTCACTGTGCAGCCTCTGGGACCCTCTATGTCACTTCCTCTACCCTCTGCGTGGATGACGCAGTCCCTCTGGGCTCTATGCTATCTCTGCTGGGCTGCGCGTGGCCTACTCTAGTTGCTACTCTTGCTCTCTGCTTCTACGTTGGTCTTTTGGCATTGTCTCTGCCTCTTTGCCCAGTACTCACTACCCTCTCGCTGTTGATCACTGATTCACTTTTGCTTAGCAACCCCACTCTAACAAAATGAATGACTGATCACTCTGGTGTATTCTCCAACTGAACCTCAAGCCTCCTCTTATACTTTTCTCATTGGTCCTTCAACGACTGAGATTAAATCTTTAATCAACAACTAAGATTAGATTTGGCTTGATCCATGACTTCTGGAACTTTCTAACCCAGTTTGATATTAATACACGTTAATATTTTATTTTTCCTAAGTTTAGACTTAGGAACTCCATTAGAAATATTAATTATTTTAATATCTCCCAAACCGGGTACAATCTGTCCAAACCATTTCTCGGTCTTGGAGATTTCATGTGCTTTAGCCTCTACACCAATTTTCATGGCTAGAGCACATCCGATGCTACCCGAAATCAACGTTAACTACCCTACCTACGACAAGGAGCTCTATGCCATGGTGCAAGCTGTGAAAAATTGGAAGCACTATCTGATTGGAAAGGAGATAGTAATCCACACAAATCACTAGCCATTACGGTGCTTGTAGGCCCAGAGTAAGCTACAACAGACCAAGCATTACAAGTGGATGGGGTTTTTACAACAGTTTAATTTGGTGATCAATTATAAGAAGTGTAGCACAAACAAGTTGGCTGATATGCTTACAATGCCACCCATATCAAAGATTATAGCTTTGGGGACTCTTATGCACATGGAGCCATTCATCCATGATGCATACAGAGAGGCATATTCAGAAGATGAGGACTTCAAGAAGGTGTATCAACAGTTGCCGAGTCAGAGTCATGTGTAGGATGGCGACAACACCGTTGACTACCATATCTAGGATGGGTTACTTTATAGGTTGGATAAGCTATGTGTTCCTAAAGGGGAGCGTTTGAAGCTGATTAGAAGGTTCACACCTCCAAGGTTACAGGGCACTTTGGTGTAGGGAAGACGTGGCTAACTTGCAGAGATATGTGTATTGGCCCAAGATGCAAGAGCAAGTAGCTAGGTTCATAAGAGGATGCATGCTTTGTTGTACCAACAATCTTAGCAACAGGACACAGGGTCTATATCATCCCTTACTTCTACCTACTCATCCTTGGGAAAGCATTTCCATGGACTTTGTGGGAGGTTTTTTGACAACCAGGAAGGGACACGACTACTTGTTTGTGGTAGTTGACAGGTTCAGAATGATGTGTGTTCTGATGCCCTGTAAAAGGACCATCAACGGACAAGAAGCAACAAACTTGTTCTTTAGACAGGTCTGGGTGCACTTTGGGATACCAAAGAGCATCATTTCAGATAGGGACACAAGATTTCTTAGTACATTTTGGACTACATTGTGGGAGAAGATTGACACAAAGTTGAAGAGATCTACAACATTCCATCCACAGACAGATGGGTAGAGAAAAGTAGTCAACAAGACTTTGCTACAGCTTTTGAGGGGATTAAACCAGAAGCATGTGAAGACCTAGGATGAAAATCTGTTATATATACAACATTCTTATAACAGAGCAGTCCACACTTCTACAGGAAAGTCCTCATTTGAGACTTGTTTTGGATATTTCCACCTTCACCTTTGGATATTGCATATGGGCAACAAGGATGAGTGAGGGACGATCTTACAGGAGATGCTTTGAGGGCTGAAAAATTTATAGAGAAGATCAGGCAGATCCATCTACAAGTACAGGAAACACTGTAGAAGTCGCACGAAAAGTATAAGTCCAGGCATGATCAACACATAACAGAGAAAACATTCAAGGTGGGAGATAGAGTATGGCTACAGTTGAACAAGGAGAGGCTGCAGGGGCCTGGTAAGAAAATTAAGGCTCTAAGGTATGGTCCCTTTGAGATACTGGAAAAGGTGGGTGATAATGCCTATCGACTCATTTTACCACCATATATGTGCATTTACTTAGTTGTGAATGTACAAAATTTGAAACTCTGAGCCTTCCATGCTAGATCAGGAAGAGGAATAGGTCCTACCTTCTGTGGAGGATTTGGCACTAGATGGTCAGGCAAGGTTGACAGAAGATACAGTTTTGCAGAAGAGGTCCAGAACTACAAGACAGGGGCAGCATGACCTTTAGAAAATTGGGTTGAAGGGAAAACTTCCAGGTAAAGCTAAATGGTACACCAGAGAGAAGGTGGAAGAAAAATTTCCTCACCTCATTTAGTAAATCCTCCCAAAATGGGGAGGTGTGATTCGAATTGGATCATTATATTGTTTGTCATCCATCTCGATGCATTTGGAGTGGAAAAAGTGGAGGAATCAACTCACAGGACCGTTTTTACTGGTGGGACCAAGTTTGGCGAAACGGGGTCTGAAACTTTTGGTAGTGTTTTGAGGCATCAAACGACATTTTTTGGGGGTAAAACTTTGTCGCTTTAGTGCCACATCTTTTCATGCTATTCTACACACATAGAGCTTTCCAACGCCGCAATAAGTGCGTCAATCGGAGTCCGTATGCAAAAGTAATGCCACTCAGAAGTTGACCTTCTTGTTCTCACACCTATAGTTCGAGAGGATGCCACGTCAGCCCCCATTATTCATGGAAAAGGGGCTAGCCACATGTTTGTGATGTAAAAGACTCTAGAAGAGTCTATATTATAACTTTAGTTAAGAGTTGTAGTCAAACTTAATCACTAGTATGCTATCGGACCATGTTATAACCAAGCCACTAGGAGGAAGAGGCATTCGATTCTTTCGAAAGCATTTTGTTCCATAGGTGAGAAAAGATAGCCGGGAGAGAGAGGAGGTAGAGCACACAGAGAGGATCTGTGCACTGTAGTAGCCCACAGGCCACAGGCATTACTTCTTTGTACCTGCAGTCATATTTCTAGACAGAGAAAGAGAGCGAGGTGGCCTCATCTTCTAGCTGGGTTTTCTACCGAAAGGGTTTCCCAGAGAACATATCTTGTGTCTTGTGTGTGTGTGAACCAGTGTTGAAAATATCGGTATCGGCAAAATATCGGCAAGGGTCCAGAAAATATCTTATCGGCAATATCGGCAAAAATATCGGCAAAATATCGGCAAATATCGGCAAGCATAAAAATATTTTTTTCAAAATTTTAAATATAGCCGATATTTTCAAAATATCGCGATATTTTGCCGATATTTTCCGATATTTGCCGATATTTTGAAAATATCGCGATATTTTCAAAACAGAAAATATCGCGATATTTTCTCGGCGATATATCGTTTTGCCGAAAATATCGCGATATTTTCGAATATCGCCGATATTATCAACAGTGGTGTGAACTCATTTTATCGTTCTCTATTTTTTTGCATAATTTCCATTTGCATGCATGCACTACTTATAGTAAAATCTACAGATCCAAAAATTAAATAAAATTCTAATAGTGTAGAATCCCAAATTTTTAATATAATATTATCATATCTGTTGTGACGAATTGTCCAGTGGAATATCCACAGCAGTTTACGAATCAAAGGTCCTCCAAAATGGCTCACCAAAACACTTGAAAGTGTTCACCCTAATGAAGTAGGAAAGACGGGAACTGGGAGTTCCATTAGATAAAATGGAGGTGATGTAGATGATTCTGATTCTGATTTTGTTGATGATATGGATGTTTCATATGATTGTGAATTGAACTACTAATTTTGAACCAAGTTCCATTAAAGAAACAACTTCTCATAATGATGGAAAGAAGCAATGCAGGAGTATGATGCTCTCATACAGAATGGAACATGGAAGTTGGTGGACCCTCCGTTTGGAACCAAACCTATTGGCTGTAAGTGGGTCTACAAGAAAAAGTATAAATTAGACGACTCACTAGACAAGTGAAAAGCAAGCCTCGTGGGAAAAATATTTGCACAAAATGAAGTTGTCGATTATGAAGAGACCTTTGCACACAACAAAATGGGACACCATGTGGACTACCTTTGCCTTCACAACTCAAATTGGATGTAAAGTCCATCAAATGGATGTGAAGACTGCTTTCTTGAATGGAGACTTTAAAGCAAATGTCTTCACATCTCAACCAAAAGGCTTTGTTGTGAAGGGAAAAGAAGAAAACATATGTAAACTCACTAAATGTTTATATTGTCTAAAACAAGCACCGCAATGCTGTTATGATAAATTGAATGGGCATCTTCTAAAATTAAATTTCAAACACTTTAATCTAGATGGTGCATTTGTATTCGTAAAGAAAGTTGGAAACATTGTTGTTTATCTTGTGGTATATGTTGATTTCTGGTAGCATCGGATGTGCTCTAAGCCTCAAAATTTGCAGGGAGGTTTAGACACATGTATTCCACAATACCCATAAATCGTTTTGGGAAATTCCACCCGGAGACAGTTATATTAAAATAATTATTTATTTTTAATGGGTGTTGTTGTCGCGCAGATTGACACGACAACCCTCAGACCGGGGGCTGTCACTCTGATCCCCGATCTCTCCGTTTAAGCCTGTCTCCCGCGGCTAAGGGGGGTAGACCCTATGAGATGATGAAGACCAACTGCCAAACAGTTGGGCTGGGAGACACGAGACACGATATGATAAGCACCAGAAGGATTTAGAAGTTAAAAGACCAGTGCCTTAAGAGATTAAATTTTAAATGATCACTTAGTAAATATTTCAGAAATGTAAACGATGTGTAGCAATCATTCATCATCAAATGACTAGAACAGATGCAGGATATTCGATAAACACACAGAGCTCTTATAATGACCAGAGCTCAATAACGATATTCAGTAATTAAAAGAGATGAATGCTTTCAAACAACCACGCAAAATCATGAATCATTAACCAGATACCAGCTAATCTTTAAGATGATCATTCATGTACAGATTCGTCTAAAACATTTATCCCACATCAGTATTTTGAATCTCAAAATGATATTTTCCTGAGAACAACTGGATCTGGCAAACAAGAAAATTTTCCAAATTTTTTTATTTATTTATTTACTTATTTTTATTTTTTATTTTTTTTAATAAAATAAAATGAAACTTAACTAAAATCTAAAATTCTAATAAGAAATTATTAGAAAACAAAACCTAAAGTTAAAATTAAACTAAAACAAAACTTGAATTTATATATATAAAAAAAAAGAATCTATTCTAATTTAAATTAAAATCTAAATATATAAAATCAAAATCCTAAAAAAATAACAATTTAAAACTAAATGCTACCAAAATTTTAAATCCAACTTAAAACTAAAATCGAAACTTTAAAATAATTAAAATCTAATTATAACATAACAAAAAAAACCTAAATCTAAAATTTACCTACGCATACACTCTAAAACACACGAAAGAAAGGGAAATACAATTATTTGCAGGCGGAAAAGATTTTCACGAGTGATGGCGTGACCCGGGCTTAGACACAAAAAAAATTGAACGCGTCAGCCTCTAAAAAAATTCAGCGTGAGTTTCAGATGACTGCTGGACGCTCAACATCAATGAAAAATATGTGAATTGGTTTTGATTTCGACTGGAGAGAAAAAATATACAAATCGGATTTCAGATTTTACCTGTTGGCGGCCAAGAAAGATTTCGAGATCGATTGCAGGGTTACCTGGAGACGATGGCATGCAGAGACTTGAAGAAATTACCTCGCCTGATGACGGATATCCTGCGTTTTCAAGTGTTTTTTGAAGCTCCCACATGAGAATGTAAACCGATAGCACATGCGTTTTCCAGCTCTCGACGGCGGGGTGAGCAGGGCATAGGCAGCGAAAGGAAAAATAGCGGCTGAGCGTTTGTGGATGGAACTAAAAACACCGCCAATCCTTACTAAACTGATTTTACAATGTGGAAAGTCGTTGCAGAGACTGATTTTAACTGTAAACACATTTGAAGAGGGAATTACTCAGCCGATGGAGCGATTTGCCTGGAAACCTCAGCACATGCTTTCAGTTTTAGACAGGAATAATGCACACTGATAATCCACGCATTTTAAATCCCGCTTTTCCTCTATGTATTTGTAGAACACCACTGCGTTTATTGATTGAAGGCGTGCACAACAGTTTGCAAGTTTTAAATCAGATGCTTGATCTGAATATAACTGGTTAATCCGCCGTTTCACTCGAAGCCTTTAGTGCTGGATACAGTAAATGCATTCTCCTTTATTGCCTTTCTTCACTTGAGCATGTCAAAATCAGCCACACGTGTACTTTGAAATTTTCTCTTGACGGCTATAAAGCCACGACGTAGGAGGAAACGCACAGATTTTTGGCAGATAGGATGTTTTCACTTGGGTGACAGGACAGCGAGAACCCTTGAAACGGAATATGCTTCCGTGATTTCTGGGCCCTGATTCTTTGACGGGCAGTCAAGCAAATGAACAAGCAATCAACACTGCATCTAGAGAAAGCTTCTACCAATTTTGCAACCTGAAATAGACCAAATCACCCAAAAATGATATATACATAAAACCAAAACTGAAAACCCTAATTAACGCTGTATAAAGCAAAAATTTGAAACCCTAGATCAACTTGACTAATTTACAGATTTTGGCCCCTTAACAGCCAGATTCAGCAATAAGCACAAAAATATTTTAAAGAATAAAAACTTCAGGTTTTCACTGTGAAGAACTTCAGAAAATCTCTCATGCAAATTAGAAAAATAAACTGAATGATAGACCCAGGATCAAATCCAACTGGGCTCAGCAAAAAATGCTTGCTGGAGTTGGCTGGTTTAGCCGAGAACTTCCCCTAACGCCCGGCAATCTTCTTCAGTAAGAGTTTTCCTGCACAGCTCACTTCAACCATCAGTAAAGAGGGCAAAAATGCTGCTAGATCTCAAAAAGTAATGGAGATACCTGCCATTACTTCAGAAACTGTAACACCACTCAAACCCTAGCAAGTGAACAAGATACCTGTGCTCACAATACTCTACAATAAGCTATTATTAATGGCTGAAACATAAAATATGCAAAAACTAAATTAGCTCACAGCACTTCCAGAGAGTAACACCAGCTAGATTTGGACCCCAAATTCTTCTTTTATTAACCAGAAACAGATTACAAGAGAGCTTCTTCAGTACCAGACTCACAGATCCAATGATCTGAAATGACCCCTAGCACCCTATTTAAAGGAAATGATCCCAACGGCTAGTTCGAGTGATCCATGTCGAAATGATCTCGACCGTCGATGAGGATCAAGACATCTCTTAATCTCATCCGTCGAAATTGTTAACTTATTATTAAAAATAATATTTTGCATGCATTCACTCAAAATATTATTATTTTATTATTTAGGGTTTTTGCTTTATTTTATAATTTTTTATTATTATTTTTTATTTATTTCATTTTTTAATTTTTATTTATTTTATTATTTTATTTATTTTCTTAAATGGATCATCGAACTAAGCCTTTGGAAACATCACCTAGGACCTAGGACTTAGGACTCATGAGGGGATTTAAAACATTTTCCAACCCTCAAGACACATTACATCATGACCTTTTACAATTTACATCTTAAGGGGGAAAACCCCTTTATCATAGACCCTCATAAATCACCCAGTTTCTGCGACACAACTATAATCTAGCAGATTAACACACTAGGATTCTCCTAAAGTTCTAATAAAAAAATGCATCCCGGCTTTGGGGTCAGGCTGAAGGAAAACTCTGCCGATCATAGATCGGTGAGACGAAAAACCTTCCGGGACGTAGATTATCATTAGAAAGTTAGGTCCACCTAGGCAGTTTTACATAAACGACTCATATCTGCTAAGATTATTTACAATTCATACATGCAGACTGGGTTTACAATTAAAATGATCAAGCTGCTGATGACTGCAGGATGGCACGAACACGTCGTTCAAGTGCTTACCCCTTTCTGCCAACAAAAGAGGGGGTACTGCATAGGTAGTTGACCGGTAGTGGTCAACAGGTGCCTAAGTCTACACTTAGGAAATTAAAATAATTAAAGGGTATTAATTTAATTATGGGTGAAACTTCTAGAAGAAGATGAGGATCAAGCCAAAATGATCTGGGCCATTGATTAGGATCTAATCTGGGCCGTTGGTTCTCAAGAGAAGGATTATAAGAGGAGGCTTGAGGGACATTTGTAAAACACATCGAGTGAAGATCAGAAAATCGATTTTTTGAAGCAGAGCAACTGCCAGAAAGAATTTTGAAGTGATCTTTTGCAGTGAGGGGCAGGGATAGTTCCAGTTGGAGATTTCTCCTGATCCGGGAATACTCAACAAAGAAGGCAGAGAGAGATCTAGGAGAGGCAGCGTTGTGGCTAAGCTGGCCAGCCTAGGTTGACGTAGAGCCTTGAGGAGGTCCGAAAATTTGTTGGGGGAATCGATATCAGATGCCGGAAGCTGGGGTGTGAGACCCGGAGGTGAATATCGAAGTTCCTGGGCAACAAATCGATTTGCAGAAGGGGTGACATTGTCCCTAGAGGCTGTGACGTTGGGTTGACGTAATGACTACACAGAGGCAGCCAGGGGCAGTCCATTCAGTGGCTAGATCAACAAGGATTTCTAGTGATAGTGTGAGGTAATCTCACTCATCTCTCTGTTAGTGATATTCTCTGTATTGGATAGCCATCAGGGCATCTAGATATTGTATTTAGAATTACTACTGCATAATAATAAAAGCCTCAGCTGCTGCACCGGTTTTCCCACACTGGGTTTTTCCGGGGACATTTGTCCAAAAATAACTGTGTAGATGTGTTGTATTTCTTTCTTGTTCAGTTTCTTGTTTCCGTATTTTATTTAAATGGTGAAGGCTGCAGTGTATTAGTTTCGATGTTTACTGTAGGAAACAGTAAGTAATTTTGTTCAGTACTCAACAAATAGAAGAAATGTAATCAGTTGCTCCAGTAGAAATTTGGGGCATCCAAATTTTCGTAGTATATGTAGATGATCTGTTGATAACAAAACAATGAAAATCATATTGCATCCATAAAGAAAGAGTTGGAGAAAGGATTTGAGATGATAGATTTGGGACATCTTCACTACTACTTGGGCATTGGAGTGACCCAACATCCAAGTTATATATTTCTCTCTCAAAAGAAATACATCGTAGAATTGTTGAACAAGTTTGGCATGGCTGACTGTAACCTCAAAATCTGAAGTTCACTTCCAAAGAATGAAATGAATTTGAGGATGCAACTTGTCGGAAGTTTTATCTACCTCACCACTACTAGACCAAACATTTCATTTGTTGTTGGAATCCTTTCCAGTTTTATGCAAAATCCTTGCGAAGGACAATGGTCTACTACAAAAAGAGTTCTAAAGCAATTGAAAAGACCTCAAGACATTGTATTGAAATGTTCACAGGTGGATGACTTGAGCTTGATTTGATATTCTAATTCAAACTTTGATGGAGATAAAGAGAATGGAGTGTCTACCTCAGGCTATGTTATGAGTCTTGGATCAAGAGGTTTCTCCTGGAGGGCATGCAAATAGCCAGTTCTAGCATATTCCACAAGATAGGTAGAACACGTGGCAACTGGAAAAGCAACCAAGAGATTGTGTGGCTAAGGAAAATTGTTGAAGACGTGCAGGAGAAACAAGTGAACTCTACTCCCTTTCTGATCAACAAGTACTTCTGCAATAATCAATTAAGTTGGCTAAGATTCCCAAATTTCATGATCGAACTAAACATGTCAACACAAATTATCATTTGATTCGATGTCATGTAGAGGCCAAGACTAGCAATCTATGACTTTGTTCCACAAATGAGCAAATTGAAGACATCTTCATCAAAACACTTTTAAAAGAACAGTTTGAAAGATTTAGAATGATGCTTGGATTCACAAACACCCCTTCAGATTAAGGAGGGCAATATTAGACACCTAATCCTTAGGGATTGGGTGAGAAAATTGTAAATATGTAAGTTAAGGAAAATTGAAGAGTTAGAATAGGAGGTGACACCTCCTCATGTTATATAATCACGTTTACACTAATGCAAATGAATATTCGGGAGCCATTCCTTGGCTTGACAATAATCAACTCCAACTCTTGAGGGAGAGACCTGAAGAAGTGCCTCAAAATGCCTTCAAGCGTCAAAACCATGCTTTGGGTGCCTCGCGTCACCTTTTGAAGGGCTTGAAGAATGACGTGGCTTTATCTTTCTCCACAATTGGGGCTTGAAGTGCTAGTACAAGCCCTCCCTTGTCATCCTAGGGATTACCATTTTGATCTGGACTATGAATCAAGTCACGCCCATCAAACAATGTCAAAGCTAGCCTGGAGGCATGCTGGGTCCGCTAGGTACATAATTAGGAAGGTACAACACCAAGGAAGAGGAGCTATCTGGCCCGTTATGATCAATAACTTCATTTCAAGTGTGTAGAGACCATTTGATATTCATATCTTGTGCGTGAGGGGAAGTGTTTGGTTGGACCAGCCAACTCTCAAGAAAAGAGGTTTAAAAGCCCATCATGTTAAATTTCCCAAGGCTTATCTAACAAGTTTTATGCAGTAACTGGTCCATGGCATTATATTAAATTTTTCTCTTCCTCAAATTATTTTTCGAAATTAAATTGTGCAATTAAGTCAAATTTGCTTAGCTTGTAAATTTTATTTGTGAATATTGTGAATAATTTTGTAAATAAATTTTCACTAACCCTTGTAGATTATTTTTTTTAGTGTACATAGTTAGTGGGGTTTTATTTCTTCATTTGAATTTTTCCTGTAAATTTGGAGGACAACTAGGCTTTTGTCACTTTTGTAGGTGCTATATCACGAGATCGAAGGCTAATTTAATTTCTTTGAAGGATCAAGCCCTCACCTAACCTAGTGGCTAGGGTTTTGGCACTTAATCACTACTAGGAGCCATCCAGCTAGAGGAAGAGGGCTGAGTGCACTTCAAAGCTTGATCTAGCCCTAGGAGGCCTAGATCTATCATTCTAGCCCCTTTATCCATTAACGCTCAAGCAAATCTAGAGGCCACTAGCCCTTTTAGGGTCATTTCTATTGCATCAAGCACTTTTCATGAGGGTTTGGCATTTCAAGAATTATTTGCAAATTTTGTAGGTATAAATTACAAGTTTTGGCATCAATCTAACACATTGTAATAGCAGGATTGTTGTGAATTGATTGGAGGCCGAAAAAGTTTGATTAGAAGCCATTTGGAGCTGGCCGCAAAGGGCTTAAGGGTTTGAAACCCTAGCCACAGGCCTGAATAGGCCTTAAAGCCTTGGCTGCAGGCCTAAAGGGTTTAAAAGCGCTAGCTGCAAGCCTTGTTGGCTTCCTGAAACCCTAACGATAGGCCTTGCTTTGCAATTGGATTTTGACTAACATTCTTGTGTTTGCAGGCCTAGCGAAGAGGTTTGGTATGGCTTTCATTGAAAGATTTATCATTTAAGGCTTGATCCATTGAAGTTGAAGATTATTGACTAATCATTTGTTGCAGGCTTGGGAAGGGTTATTGTCCTTTTGTTTTGGGCTTGGGGCTTCGTTTTCCATCATAACTAGCCCTCTAGGCCTAGCCGTAGGCCTAGATGCCTCTTTCTCCCTTGGCCGTAAGCAACTTCTTGGCTAATTGTCTGCATGTATTGGTTGTGGGCTAACCTTTTGTGACTACAGGTGTATCATTTCCTTTTGGAGGGGTTTGAGCAATGTTGTTAAAAGCGCGAGCGGGATTAAATCGGCACCGGGAATAAAGCGGAAAAAATCGGAAAAAGTGGGAAAAAAGCGGAAAAAAGTGGGAAAAAAGCGTTTGGTACAAAAATATTCATTTTTTTTTCATTTTTTTTCAATTTTTTTAATATCTAAACCATCTACAACATAAAATAAATACATTGACACATAAATATGATAAAAAAACTAATATATAAGATGTTTAATATCATTTCTAGCGCTAAAATCACACATAACATTGAATCATGTCCTGAATAGTAAGTCCTGACTCATGAGTCCCAGCTCAGCCTCAAAATATCAACAAAAAATATAATAATGTATCTCATCATGTCATAATGTCATATACAATAAAATGAAAGTCTAATGACCAAAAAAAAATCCAAATTTTCATTATAAAATGACCAAAAAAAATCCAAATTTTCATTATAAAACTCGCTGCCCCGCGCCCCCGAGCTTTTTTGCGAAAAAAGCGGCAAAAAATTTTTTAGGCGCTTTTTTCCCATAAAAAGCGCGATTAAATCGGCTTAGGGAAAAAAGCGCGCTTTTTAATCGCGCTTTTAACAACACTGGGTTTGAGCACTTCTCTGTTGCTCAAAAGTTGCCATTTGTGTGCTCATCCAAATATACCATCTCGTGAGGCTAAGCTACAGGCTTTTAGAGCCTTATTTCTCTCATCCTCGGCATATTTATTCACTGCATATGTCAGATCTGAAGCTACTATATGTTGCAGACCCTAATCACAATTTAATACCTAATAAGAAGACCAACATTAACTCATAATAATCACAATACTAATCATAAGTGTTGAGTTTTTCATTGCTTCTTGTTTTGACGACTGCTTTGGGTTATTAGAGGACTGACATCATTATTTCAGACGTCTGATCTTGGGCATTGGAAGTCTACTGATTTTACAGTTTAATGATCTCATTTTACAGTGATATGATCTGATATAGCAGTGCATCTTTGAGGTCTGGCATATGTGTTCTTAATATCAACATTGTTATTGTGCATTGGCTCCTCTCTATCTGCATTTAATAGTTGATATTGATATCTTGTGGACTGTTATACATAAACAATAAGCTACAACAATGAACTCATCTCTTTGCTGACAGTGACATATTAATGTTTGGTGCATTTTTGACAAATTAATCATTAGCATTTGGGTAGCAGACTCATAAGATATTGTCATTGCTATTAGTTTGTCTCTTGTCTTGTCAAGGATATCCTTCTTTGGGTTACTAACTCTTTCTCTGTCTCCCTTATCTCTTTGCATCTCATTGTACATTTCATTGTTTCATTTTTAGTCTCTAGTTGCATTTCATCGCATAAGTGTTTCTCTTTTGCAAAGTTGCATTGCATGGTTAAATTTTTTGTTGCACTACATTTACTAATTTCACTGATGGCAATCTCATCTAACTCACTTATAGCTGTGCTCTTGCTAATTTTGAAAGACTTCTCTTGTTCTAATTCACAAATCTAATAAGGGAAAGTGAAACCATAATAAACGCTTGTAAGTAATCAAGAGGCATTGCTTTAATTATAGTAACAGTAAAGTGGTCCTCTAATTGGTTCTTGTAATCTTGATTTATAAGTGATATTTGACATATTGGTTATAAGTGATCCTATCTTGTTATTGGAGCATTTTTCTCATTGTTATCTCATTGAAGCATCTTAATCTGGTTATCATTTACATTCTCATCCTAGATTAGTCTTGCATCATTAAAATTTATCTCCAAGCATAAGCTTGGATGATGGAAACTTAGGGCCACCTTCTCTCCCAATTTGCGATGCTTGACTCTTGCATCGAGGTTAAAACAGGTGTCGTTGCAGTTCTCTTTCGGGCAATCCCTTGTAGGAATAGAGGCATATGGGTCCTTAGAACTCCAGTGTAGGTATCGTTAATGAGGCCTTAACCTCCTTCCCCTAGACTTCTTTCTACAACCCTGTGTGAGACTTGCTTCAAAATAATTGAAGAGAAGGCTCTCACCTATATTAGGCATAATAACTAAAACTAACCAAGATCTTGCATTTCACATTAGATTAGATCCTGCACTTCATAGATCTTGCATATTATCCTTGCAACAGTTGTCTATCTTGTAACTTGGTGTATTAATCTTTGTTGTGCAAGTATTTCTTAATTTCAAGGCACTGGTTTATCACTGATATATCTCAAATAATCAAATTGTTTGTGCTCATTAATCCTACTTGCCATATAATCTAAATCAAGTTGCTAGGATATTCATTTGTATCTCCTAAACTTGTTGATCCTCAACATGTCTTCATCCATCTCACCTTTAGGGACTACCCCCCTTAGCTTTCTTAGGAGATAGCTTAAAAGGAGTGAGTAGGGATCAGAGTGACAACCACTACTCTGAGCGTTGCTTCTTACAATATGTTACCTTGTGGGGTTGGAAACATCTCCCACATAAGGGCGTACACCTCTGGCGACAACAAAACCTCAACACAAGAAGTCAGAAAAGGCGTTTTCTTCCTCTAAGAAGAGGAAAGAATTATCAAAGATCCAATGTTATGGTTGTCAGGAATATGAACATTTTAGGAGAGATTGTCCTAATATGGCTTATAACAAGTGTTAATTTTTGCAATTGCGGTTAAATTCGACCTTGGACAATTTAGATGACTGAGATGATGATTGCATTAGATTCCTCTTTTCGAGAGGACCAAAATCGACCTAAAGATCACCTTATTTCGACAAGCGAAAGTTGGTTTTTGAATTTATTTATTCACTCATGTATATTGGGTTAGGTCGGCCCTAATTACATGTTAAATTGGATAGGTCGGCCTCAACCCCAAGTGGACTCTCATGGAAGCCTATAAATAGAAGAGACCTCAAGCTCATTTGGACACATGGATCAAGCCATCTTCTCTTCTCTTATTGTCTTGGTTCGCACATGTCTGTTGGAGGAAAGTTCGTGCAAAGGGTTAGAAATCTTAGGGATGAAGCTCGCACTGATCTAGGGTTTTTTGATCCCTGGACGCTAGCACAAAATTGGGAATTTTAGTCCCTGGATGCTAGCACACAGTGGTCAAGATAGCATAAAAAAGCCCTAGACATTGGCACAAAGTGTTTATGGGAGCGTTTGGGAGGCTATGGTTTCCGCAATCCAGTTTAGTACCCTAACACATGCACATAATGGTCTAGGGAGCATCTAGGCTGCCATAGATGCTCGCACAGAAGCCTTATGAGAGCGTCCAGGGTTTGAGGCAGATCTGAGTATGTTTGACCCTCGGATGCCCTCATCCAGTTCACCTGGGAGTGTCCAGATCTGTTCCAGACGCAGTCATCTAGTTCTGTAGAGAGCTTCCAGAATTGCTATAAAAGCTCGCTCAACCCCTCCTCCTTGCGTCCAGGACTCAAATATGAGATTTCAGTATTCCGAAGATTTCGCTCAGTGACAACAGTGTTCAGCACAGTGACAACAATATCCAGTAGTTGACTACAGTCAGTGACAACACACTACAGTCCTTAGAATCAAGGTTGTGATTATAAGCATGATTAGATCTGTTTCATGGATATCATAGTTGTTTTGTTGCATAGATAAAGTTATGGATCATTTTACTCTCTTTTGTTGAATCATTTGATGACGATTTAAGAAGAAGAAGATTTGCAAGGGTTTTCCCCATAGTGGGTTTTGCCCTGGTCTCGGACCAATCCTGGTGTCTCTATGTGTGTGCATGCTTTTCTTCTATTGTTCCTTTATGTTCCGTTGCATTGATGATGATGATGTTTTTCTTTCTATATAATTGCATATGCTAATGAATAATGGTGTAGATCTGAATAATGTAATGATGATATGGGGTGAACTTAATGTATTAATGAAGAAATGCAATTATCAAAACAAAGAGCAATGTAACCCTATGAAAAATTAACATGGTTTCAGAGTTGGGCTGAAGAAAAGCCATCGAGATCACTTTGATGATGACACCTTTAATGGAAGCAAGAAGTGGATGATGGAGACCTAAAAGAATTCTAGGGTTTCAAGAAAACCCTAGGCAAATTGATTATTAGGGTTTGATGGATTCTATAAGGTTAGGGTTGGAGAGAAAACCTTGGTTTATGGAAACAATATGAGATATGGAACCTAGCTGGTCAATGTGAAGATGCTCGAGCACTTGACAAAGATTTGATGAAGCCCTAGTGTCATGTCCCTTCCTAAATTAATTTCAAACAAGATTAATTATTGCATTTTGCGGCCAATTTTGGAGATAGTGGGGCCCATTTGATTTTATTAGAAGATTAGACTTCGTCAAAGTTATTTTGTTGTGGTTAAGTTCCACGTGGGGGCCACCCACACTAGGGAAATACACACTCCCTAGTTCGAATTGCATGGAGGGGAAAAGTTGATGGTCAAGTGAGGGCCCACGATGGAGGGAAAATTGGAGGGAAAAGTGCTGTACAAAATCTATATAAGGGAGGAAACTCCTCATTTCACCATCTTTTGGCATATCGATTTCTCTTTGGTTGCTCTCGCTAAGCCGCAGTAAAAGGCAGCCTTAGTCGCAATCAAAAGGAGGCTTGTACGTAGTCCATGAAGGCCCTAATCCGCAGCATAAGAAGGCCTAAAGCCGCAGTCATGAAGAAGCCCTAGATGCAGCAAGACAAGGTGCCTTAATCCACTGTTAAAAGATGCCCTAAAACACAGCTGAAGGAGACCCTCATTCTCAGCAAAAAGGAAACCCTAAGCCGCAGTCAAAAGCAGCCCTAGCCGCAGTCAAAAGGAGGCTTATACACAGTCCATAAAGGCCCTAATCCGCAGCATAAGAAGGCCTAAAGCCGCAGTCAATGGAGGCCTAATACGCAGCTAAGGAAGAAGACTTGGCAGCAGATCTGAGGAGCCATAATATGCAGCCATTGACTGACCCTAAGGAGCCCTAACGCAGGAAGAATAATTCTGTTGACAGCATGAAAGAAGGCTGTTCCTAGGCATGGGTTAAGGGACTGTTTAGGCATCATTACGTGACTTGTTTTCTTCTTGTAGGAGGGCCGATTTAGAGGAGCTCTAGATCAGATCTGTTGGGTGAATATAGGGGCTGGTTCTAGCCTTATATTCCAGCGTATCACAGCAGCTAGGAAGGGAGACATACCGCAGTCTATTATGCCTGATCAAGAGGCTGTTTTGTAGCCTAGGAGAAGGTTAAAGGGCAGCATATAGTTGGAGGGACTGTGTGAAGGAAAGCCGCAGTCAATAGGTGGGCTGTTGGGTGTATTTAGGGTGCTGTAGCAGTCAGAGTTTGTGCCCTAACCAGTGACCAGATTTGCCAAGAAAAGCACCAGTCCTTGAAGCATGTAAAAGGTGCCAGATTAGCAGCTTTGACATAATCTGTGATGCAGCAAAGGAAGGAGGATTGCAACCTCATTGTGTCATCTTCATGGTGAAAATCTCTGATGTCTGATCTCCTATTTGGCAAGTCAGTATTGACTTTAAATCATTGTACTCTGTCTCTATCTCTCTGTTGAACTATTGAAGAATATAAGAAGAATTGATCAAGGGTTTCCCCACATTGGGGTTTGTCCCTGGCTGGTGCCACATCTTGTGTCCTCTTGTCTTGGCTTGTCTTCTACTGTTTATGTTTATGTTCTATCTGCATTTTACTATCATGCTAATGTGATTGCTAAACTGGACATTGATATTGGGCTAACAAGAAAATTGAAGTAAATTGCTCTTAAGCATAGAACATACCAAAATTTAACACACATTGTATTCATACTGATTGGTACTTTTCAGTCCCATGGACTTTCTTTTGTGGTCATTCGTTGGACATTACTATAATTATCTTTATCTTTTCTGGCAGTGTTTACTGTTTGGACTTCGAATGTTACAAACTATATAGTGTTGCTTTTTTAGACATTGAATGGTGCAAACTATATCTCAATTTGATTTGCTAGAGTAGAATTTTGTTATGTGAGTGAGTGTTTATTCATTCTAACTACGTTTTTGCACTTTTTCTTGGACTACTTTCAGGTCCTGAGAAGGAACTTCACCAGCTTCCAGTTTTTGGAGAACTATCTGCTCTCTTTCCTGGTGTTCAAATACATATAGATTTTGTTGGACCTGCAGTTCCCCATTGCAGGTTGTTCCCTTGAATGGAGTTAGGTCATTTCTGCTTGCCGGATGCTTAATTGGGTCTTCATATTTTCAGATTTAGATTGCTTCTTTTGCTGGGATTTCTAACAATATTATTGGTTACTGTATCATGTTACGCTTTATTTGAAATTTGTTAGACATTGCTTCTTTCTTTTAAAATAATTTTAAGCAGCAGGAAGTTTTTGCTTGTACTTTCCTTCAGTGATGCATGATGTAAAATTAGTCCCATTGACTGTCTTTGGCTGCTAATAAATTTCTTTCTATTTCTTCTTTGTATTAATGGGAATTCAACTGGATGGGGTACGCTGGATGATATATGTTCAGAGAATTTACAATCGAAATAGAGCCTACAAATAAAATCTATATTCAGTCATCCTATATTTGTAGCTTTTTTTTGAATGCCTCACATTTATGCTTCCATAGTTTGGGAACTGTGCAAATTGTTTCTTATTAAGCTGCAGTTATGCATGTTTTCTTTTCTATTCTTTCACCCTTCAAATCTCTAATCTTCTTTTCATATTGTCATATCATTGCCTCCTCAGTGATCATGAATGTGCCGAGCTTAATGGCTATCCAAAATGCCTTGATACGTCTTGCCAATGCAAAGTGTCCAGGTGTGAGGAAGGTGATGCTGACCAACCAAAGCATAGACAGTGTAAAAACGAACCTTCCACTGTGGCATTACGGTTTTGGAAGGGCTTCTATCATGAACTTTTTTATGATATAACAAAAGTGAGCGATTTTCTAAATTCTCTTATTCATTTTGTTCAAAAAACTGATTAACTTGGTTGTAAAGGTTCTAGCTTGAGTTCAATCATATTATTGGATTCTTGGACTGGAAGTAAATCTTTGGTCTTTATTGTGTTTTTGTTAAGTTTGGAGAGAGCCTTTGACAGATAGAAATGATATGTGCGTAAGCAAAACTTCTTTAATGTGTGTCTTCCAAGATTATTGAGAGAGATTATGATCAATGCTTTGGCCTTCACAAACTCTTGCTTATTGAATATATATATGGAGATTTTGACAGAGAGAAACCTTGTGTGTAATAGCCATAAATAAAATTCTTTAGTTTTATGTGCGCCCTCCTATATTGATAACTACTCTTCAATTGTTGTTCAAGCAGATTCATCTTTTCAATAATTTGTTTGTAAGCAATTCCTCTACTTCAGAGTCTATTTGTTTGGTTCAGGTCGTTTTATGAAAGTATTTTGATATACAGATGAGGTTATTCTTGAATTGGATTTTTGTTTGTAGTTCATTACGTTCATACAAACAATGTTAAATCATGAGGGTTTAGGGTGTGTGGACATCTAATGGATGGTCGTACCTCTTTGTATTTTTATGGCGTGTTGGCAAAGGTTAGAGTTTTATCATATCTGAAGTTTAAAGAGTCAAAAGAATGAACTTCAATTGGAATTGATTTTATAACTACATTATCAATAAAAAACTGGTGACACTTTTGGGAGTTACAACCATTTGCAAGATTACATTGTCTAAATAACTTGTTTATATCAATGTTTCAGTTATCGTTATCGGGATATTATCAGCGAGGGGAAAAAATCGGAAAAAAATCGGTAAAAATCGGGAAAAAATCATAAAATACAAAAATATTCATTTTTTTTTCAATTTCTTTAATATCTAAAGCATCTACAACATAAAATAAATACATTGACACATAAATATGATAAAATAACTAATATATAAGATGTGTAATATCATTTCTAGTGCTACATCACACATAACAGTGAATCATGTCCTGAATAGTAAGTCTCGACTCCTGAGTCCCAACTCAACCTCAAAATATCAACAAAAAATATAATAATGTATCTCATATCATGAGTCATAATGTCATATACAATGAAATGAACCAAATAACTAAAGTCTAATACTACTGATTTCCTCTGCCCCTCTTGCGAGAAAATGCAATAGCTTTCCCTTTCCCTCTAGATGTAGATGCCGGTGGAGTTGGCAGTGGACTCTGCTGTGCTCTAGAAGCTGAAGAACTAGGAGCTATAGGAGGTAGACCACATCCTCTACTGGTGGCAAGGGTAGCCCGGGTAGGTGGTGTCACCTCCTCCTCCTGTTGCTCTGTCTCCTCCTTCTCCTCCTCTTCCTTCCCCTCCACTACCTCCTGCTCTAACCAATCATCGACAGACTCCATGAGAGGCCTCTCGGCCTCAACCCTCCATGCAGCAGTGGTGTCAATCCCATCCAATGAGATGGCCTCCATATCAGGTATCCTCTCAAGTTGCCTCACCCACAATCGAAGATTGTAGTAGACGTAGACCATGTCATTAAGTCGCTGGGACTCCAACCTGTACAAAGATCATGAAATAATAATTAAAAAAAAGGTATTGTTTAATGATTTCAAAAAATTATTTGGAAATTTGCAATATTTTAAGTTTTAAGTTTAACCTGTTGCGTTTCTTGTTGTGTATTTTTTCAAATACACTCCAGTTGCGCTCGCATCCTGAGGAGCTACATGTTTGGCTGAGGATTCGAATGGCAAGCTTTTGCAGAAGGGGTACCCTGGCACCATACATTCTCCTCCATGCATCTACAACGAAATTACAAATAAAATTTTAAATAAACATAAGAAAAAAATGAAATTTGAAAGTTGAAGTAAAGTCTGAAGTTATGAACTTGAAGAGACAATGAAATTTGAAACAAACTAAAAAATACCTGGCATTTTAGTCATCCTATTAGTCACAACCATGTCAAAGCCAAATGTGCCACCTGCCATCCTGTATGTCTCAATTTCTTTGGAGATTTTTTTATGTTCTACTGGAGATCGCACCATCCTCTTAACACAGGTTAAGAATCCATCCATGATCTTAGCATCAAATACGAACCCACATGGGTAAGAAAATGTGGGGTTCAGGTAGATCCCTGCAGTATGAATGGGATGATGGAGTGTGTTGTTCCATCGTTCATCAATCACTTCCCATAGGAGGAGTTGTCTTTGAAACCCCTCATCTCCCTTATCATCATAGTAGGCTCGAATGGATTCTTTGGCTCTGTCCATGGCCTCATACAAATAGCCCATTGCGAGCTTCTCACCATCAACTAATCGAAGAACTTTTACCAAAAGGTTCAGTAATGGTGCACACCTCCTGCACTCTCGCCTAGAAGTCTTCCTGGTATGAAACTAATCTGCATATGGCCTCTCCCTCTGGTTTGCGGCTCATTGTCAAAGCACGCCACTCCTCTGAAAGAAACATCCTTTTCACATCCCACATAGAATTCAAGAGGGGTTGAAGAGATATGAAACTGGTGGCAAACCGTGTAATGGCGGGGTGCACCAACTGTTTGTTGTTGGTGAATTTTCTCATCAAGCTAAGCACAGATGTATGATTATATATAAATTTTGTAATGCTTTTTGATGAGCCAACAATATCTTTGATAAATGAAATTTTCCCTATGTCCTCCAACATCAAATCAATACAATGTGCAGCACGAGGTGTCCAAAATAAAGTAGGATGCCTCTCCATAAGCATCCTGCCAGCAACAACATAATTTGCACTAAGTCACATGACACGAGGACACGAGACACGGAGGACACATAAATACGAGTATTCGACATGAGACGCAATGACCTCGGAAACAGGACACGAGGGACACGTTTTATATATATATATATATATATATAATACTGAAATATAGTGCTTGATCCATATAGATATGAATCATGATGATATCTATTTAGTATTTAGTATACACTATTTACCATTTAGTAATTTACTACATCAATGATGTTCACAGTTCAATGTTCATTGTTCATGTTATAATTTTTGTTATTAACTTCAAACAAGATTGATCATGTTCAAACTTCACATAAGGTAGTTTATGAACTATAAATTTATATGTGTTCAAACTTCATTGTTGACCAAAGCGTTAATCGAGCTTTCCCTCCCTTTAGACCTCGAAGGTGTAGTGAGCAATGAGCACATGATGGGAAGCTGGGATTTTTATTTCAACACGATCTATACGTGGTCACTCGTGTATAATTAAGTTAAGTTCCGTAAGCTATAACACAACTTACAAGAAATTTAAGTGCTCCAAACTCTCAGCAAAGCATGCGAATGCTTGTCTCCTACATCTCCAGGTCCAGGTCAATGTGAAGTTGTGAGCATTGCGCTCGAATATGAAGGAATTCCTCACACTGCACAACAAATTGGATTCCAACGATGGGAAAACTCAACTTTGGTGGTGAACAATGACAAAAAAGCCCAAAAAATAAACCATGTTGCAGGTTTTAAATGTCACTTTTCATGGGACACGTGTCCTAAGAACCAAAAACGTTAGGGCACGTTTTCGACACATCCAAAACAAGTGTCTCGATTGGAGGACACGAAGAAAAACGTTTTCAACACATTTTAGGGTGGTTTTCGTGTCCGACACGTGAAATACGGGACACGAGACCCTGAGGGACGTGTCCTGTGACTTAGAATTTGCAGCATTGTCCGTTATGACTTGGACAACATGTTTTGCACCCACCTCCAAAATAAACACATCCAACAAATCACATGAAGTTTTCGCATCTTTGATATGTGAAGATGCATCAATAGATTTCATAAACATTGTCCCCTTGGGACAACTAACCAAGAATTTTATAAGGGTTCTCCCCTTTTGGTCGGTCCAACCATCTGACATCACAGTGCATCCTGTTTGTGCCCATGATGCCCTAAACTCTAACAATCTTTTGGTGCAGTCAACTTTTTTATGTTGAAGAATCCGGCCTCTAAAGTCATCATAAGAAGGGATTTTGTACCCTAGGCCAACAATTGCAATAGCATCAACAATAGGCTGGAAAAATGGATTATTCCTTGCAACGCTGAAAGGAATATCATTGCAAAGGAAAAATTTGGCCAACAACTTGTCAACTTGTTCTTTTTTAGTTTTTTGAAGCATTGAAGTGATAAATGGTTGTGAATCAAGCGTGGTTCTAGGAACAAAAAATGATGAGGCAGCTACCGGGTTGGTTGTAGATATTGATGCTGAAGTAGAACCAGTGCCACTTCCTTGTTCACCTGAGCCTAACATAGTCTTTGCTAGTTGCTTCTTCATTTCTGCTTTGGCCTCTCTATTGTGCTCTAAATTTTCCAATGATCTCATGGCTTTTCGGATGATTTTCGGATTTGTATTTCTGTAAGGCCCTACATCAAATCCAGGGATTTGTGCAAGGTGATACTTCAATCTATAAACCCCCCCGACATATGTTGCCCACACAACTTGCAAAACAAGTTTATTCTATCAAACCCTCCATCAGGTTCACCAAATTCCCACAGAGGGTCCAATTTCTTTGGCATGTTTGTAACTTGATTGAACTCTTGACTCTTGAGTTTTAAATTTGTAAGATGAAGTTTGAACTTTGAAGTTGAACGGTGAACCTATGGCAAAATAAGGATTGCAAGTTACAAAAATTAAAAAAAATTACATACATGAGTAACATGACAAAACACATTGAATTTTTGACAATTTAACAAACAAAAACACCATCAAATCAACTCAAAAATATTTGATAAACCAATGGGTTATCCAAACCCAACCAAAAACAAAAATAAACCAAAACAAAACACATAAATTTTGTGCCCATATCGGTTTGCCAGAGAAAATTGATCCTCTCCTCCTCAGCTCTCAATCCACTAGGGGTTTTGAGTCGTTTTCTCCTCCAATTAGCGCCCAATTGACCAAGATTTTTCTCCAAGGGGACTCCCAATCCACCGATGCCGCTGTTTGATCAAATGAATAAAAAAAATCGTTTTTTGGTGTTTATAACCCACTGTCCGCCGGACCCACGATTAAAACACATCGAATCACGATAATATCATTGTTATCACGATACTTTAAAAAACCCGCATAAAAATTGGCTGATTTTATCGTCGTTTTGAAAAAACCGCGATAAAACAATAAAATCGCGAGTTTCGCATCACTGGTTTATATCACTAGTTCAGTAGGAGTCTTGCTTGTTGGGCCAGGATTAGTGACGGGTAATTTTGTCATTGATATCAATGGCTTCTTTCCTAGCCAATCAATGGTGTATATCATCCGACTTGATTGGCAGACTTCCCATCTCTACACGGGCATAGGGACAGACCCTTTCTTTGTGTGGTATTGCCCCTTAACCCAGATTATAGGAAGACAAGCATCACTAGATTTTTCTCTTCAGCCTTGAATGTTTGGAAACTTTTGATGGACTGTTCCTAGGTTCCTCCTAGATTCACTCACCCAGTGCTTCTCAACCTTGGGAATTTTATAGGGGCCATTATCAGGATTTCCTTTGTTACCTTCTCAATAATAGATGATGAAGGGACATATGTGCTCTTCTCTATCTTTACTTCTATCTCTATCTCCTAAGGTCACTCCCCAGGGCTTCTTGGCCTTGGACATTACATAGAGGACATTATCAGGATTTGCATTGTTACCTTTTCAATAATAGATGATGAAAGGGGCATCTGTACTCGCTTCTATTTTTACCTCTATTGTGTATGGTAACCCGACTGATCGGTCGAAACCAGAAATCGGTCAAACTGACCAATTCATTTGCCTTGGCCATCAAAACAGTTGAAAAACACAGTTTTCCGAGCAGCGCACCGGTTTTTTGGTCTGACCGGCCAAAAATTGGTCAGCGTATGAAGGAATCGACCGATTTTCCCATAAACCGTGCAGTTCCTTCATAAACAGGTTGGTTTATTGCTTGGCCAGCTACAGACCCCACAGAATGCAGTTTTGTGATTTTTGATGCCATTTTGAGAGAAATTTTGGGTGTTTTCCCTCCAAAAACAACCCCTCTAAGAAAAGCATGCCTCCCCTCTCATTTGCCTCACACATATCAACCCTAGCAACACTAACAATCAATGGTAATGTTAAATTCTTAAAATAAAAGTGACATTTCCTTTATTTTTCATTTTCATCCGTTTACTTAAATTTTTAAGATTACCATGAAATGACTCGAGATGTTTAAGAGTAGTTTCGACCTCATTGGATTTCTAGAGGGGTATAAACACATTTTTCCACCCTCAAAGTGTTTCTAGATAGAAAGTTGAGGTGTAATTTTGAGTACTCATACCCCTTACAACTTCTATAGAGAACACTTTTTACATTTTAGATCAAATATTACATAAAAATTTCGTTCAGTGGGGGAATTTTGACAATTAAAAAATTGACCCGTAGACACAACTAAATTCTGTGAAACTTTAGACATGATCTAGTATGGAAATTTACATTGGCTATATAGTATATAAACTAAGACTCATGTGAAATTTTCTTAAATTGCAACAATTGGAAATTTATTCTCCTAACTAATTAATTATGCAGTTTATTTGCTACGACAAACAATGAATAAATCACACTGTAATTTTTCACAAATAAAATACGCTGTGGAAATAAACTGGAAATTGAGAAAATGATAGCACTCATATAATAAAAATGACACGATTAATTTTGTCAAATGTCCCTGGAAAAACGCAATATGGGAAAACTGGTTCAGTAGATGAGGGTTTTAGTATTATGTAGCAGTGAAATTTATGAGTACAATTTGGATGCCAAACTGGCTATCCTCAATAAATAATTTGGCCAAAATTATTAAGGGAAATTTTCCCTTTTCCACACGCAATCTCGACACAACCTGCTTCAGAAAACTGGCCTTCCAAGAACCCTTGTGCAGGGCTCTATGCAATGCTTATGCACACCCTCACACGCTTAACCAAATTGAACTCCCTGCCCAGTCCTTGTGTTGAGAAATCTAGGGCAGTGATTAGGTTAGGGTTTATTAAATGATTTCTCTTAGATTGACAAATTCTTGTGATATTATTTTATTAGTGTTCATTCCATCATCAAGACAAATGCCAAAAACAAATGAAGATCATAGACACAAAAAGAGGAACACCAAATGTAGGCACTTAGCTAGGGCAAAACCCCTAGGAAGGGGAAAACCCAGTGAAACTCTTCCAATAGTTTCAAATCAAGTGGAGATGACCAAGATGCTAATTACCAAGAATACCCCCCATCCATCAAGTCATCCTTGTGCAGAGACAACACATCTGCTAGTCCATTTCTTAATTCAACCTTGGCTTCTTGCATTCATATATAATTTTGGTCCTGTGATTATAAAGAGCTTCGGTTCTCTAGTTTCCTAATACTTTCGTTCTGCAGTAACATAATGCCTCAGTCCTGTAGTCACCCAATACATCGATATTGTAATGACATGATGCCTATAGTCACCCAATGCTTCGTTGTCCTACAATAACATGACACCAATACTTCGTTGTCCTGGAATAACATGACACCCAATGTTTTGCTGTCCTGCAATAACATGGCACCTAATACTTCGTTGTCCAACAATAATTAACTTCACTGTAATACTTTGTTGTCCTATAATCCTTAACTTCGTTGTTCTGTAATTCATCTGATTTTCCTTGACAACTTTTCAACTAGGTCGAGTTCACTTGGGTATATATAGTTGTTTCTTCCTGTACATTGAGCCAACATGAATAATAGGAGAAGTTGACTTGTAGAAGAAGAGGTTGGAGCCAATTTCGTGTTGGAAAATGTAACTAAGTTCGGTCTTCATTTAATGTATTTGAGTCATCATGAAATGTACTTGTCAAAAGAATAAAGAAAATAACTATCATTATTATTATTGTGACTTATTAAAGTATGGGTTTCATGCTTGGGTCACCATGTTCTAGGTCAAAGTCCCCATTGAGGACTTCTAGGGTTTATTCCAAGTCAATAGAGTCATTGTACTTTTAAAGAGATCCTTCTTGGGCTTTTTAATCATGTAAAAAGGTTAAGTATTGAGTCAAATATGATTTATGTATCTTACACACCATGTCGGCCTAGAAGAAGATCAAGTCGTCCTAAGGACCCTATTCGACCTCACATGGAGCCTGTTGACCACTACGTGTCAACTACCCACAACAGTACACCCCCTTTTTTCGCAAAAGGGATAGCGCTTAATCAACATATCTGTGCCATTCGACAGTGATCGTTGACCTGCTCGTGTTATGTTGTAAACCCAATCTGCATGTGTAAATTGTAAATAATTTTAGCAGATATGAGTCATGTATGTAAATTGCCTAGGTGGACCTAATTTTCTAGTGATAATCTATGTTCCGGAAGGTTTTTTATCTCACCGATCCATGATCGGCAGAGTTTTCCTTCAGCCTAACCCCAAAGCCGGAATGAATTTTGTCATTAGAATCTTAGGGGAATCCTAATGTGTTGATCTGCTAGATTATAGTTGTGTCGCAGAACTGGGTGGTCTATGAGGGTCTATGTCAAATGGGTTTTCCTCCTTGAGATGTAAAATTGTAAAAGTCATGATGTAAAGTGTCTTGAGGGATAGAAAATGTTTTAATCCCCTCATAAGTCTTAAGTCCTAGGTCCTAGGTGATTTTTCCAAAGGCTAAGT
The DNA here is from genome assembly GCA_031772625.1 of Pinus tabuliformis. Lineage (NCBI taxonomy): Eukaryota > Viridiplantae > Streptophyta > Pinopsida > Pinales > Pinaceae > Pinus > Pinus tabuliformis. Next base: position 772,228,979 of record CM062816.1, read on the forward strand.
TTGAGGATCCATTTAAAAAAAAAAATTAAAAAATAGAAAAAATAGAAAACAATAAAAAAATATAAATAATAAAAAAATAAAACTAAAAAAATAAAAATAATTAAAAAATATAAAAAATAAAATAAAATAATATATATATATATATATATATATATATAAAATTTTGAAAAATAAAATAAAATAATAAAATAATAATAAGTCAAATTTTTGAGTAAATAAATGCAGAATTTTAATTTTTTAATATATTAAAATGCATTTAAGAATTCGACGGATGAGATTAAAAGAAATCTTGATCCTCATCGACGGTTGAGATTAGTTTGACATGGATCACTCGAACTAGCTGTTGGGATTTTTTCCTTTAAATAGGGTGCTAGGGGTCATTTGAGATCATTCGATCTGTGAGTCTTGTGCTGAAGAAAGCTCTCTTGTAAACTTTTTCTTGTGCAATAAAGAAAGACTTTGGGATTGAAATCTTGCTGGTGTTACTCTCTTGAAATGTTGTAATGTGTTTCATTTATTTTCTGCATAAATTTATTTTCAGCCATTGGTAATAGCTTGTTGAAGAGTGATGTTGATGACAGGTATCTTGTTCACTTACTAGGGTTTAAATGGTAATAAAATTTCTGGAAATAATGGCAGGTATCTCCATTGGATTTGGGTTTTACTACTGTTTTTTCCCTCTTTATTGATAGTTGAAGTGAGCTGTGCAGGAAATTTAGATTGTGAAGAACAACGGGAGTTTGGGGAAGTTCTTCGCTGAACCAGCCGACTCCCGCAAAGCATTCTCTTGTAGAGCCCAGCCAGTTTTGATTCTGGGTCTATCATTTAAATTTATTTGTGAATTGCATGAGAGATTTCTGAAGTATCTCATAGTAAATCTGAAATTCTGAAAATATTTCTGTGGATTATTGACAAATCTGGCTGCTTAGAGTCATAAATCTGTGAATACTGTAATTTAGCTGGTTCTTAGGGTTTTTAGCTTTTCATTTTTAGGTTCTGGTTGTTTTCATTGTTTTCAGGTTGCAGGTACAGGTTTTGAAAATTTTGCAGGGATAATCTTCAACAATTTTTTTTTCAATTTTTCTGAAGAAGGTCAGCTATCTGCTGGCTGGGGTTTTATTTCCAGAAAAAATTTTCGATTTTTTTTTTTTAGAACGCTGTGTGGAGCTCCTGGACTGTTACCAAGCTTCAGCATTACTGTCTATCAGCTCTTTCCCTCAACACGCAGCTTCATTCTGCCAAGCCTGCAAACGGATCTTCAGCATTGTAGCTGCCAAATAACCTCAATCCTCTCCAGCGCTGCCTCTTTTTCCTCCACGCATATCGCAGCACCCTCCTCCTGCCTGTACGCAGAGCTGCAGATCCGTTGCCATTTTTCTCCATACTCATCCTGCCTGACCTGCGTTTTCCATATGCTGTCGGCTTCTTTCTCCTGTGATCTCTCTGCCATCATCGCATTATCCATCAAATCTCGCTGCCCAATCCTCTGCTACAGTGATCCGCTCCTCCTTTCTCCTTCACGCCATTGAACCCATCCGTTGGCCATCCTTTCTGTTTGTTCGCAGCCTCCCAAAACTCTGTCGCTCATCCCCTTATATTTGCTAACCTATCCGTGGAGCCTCCTCTCCTCCTTCTGCCATCCGAGCTCCACGCAGCCTTGGGAACCTGTCAAAACCTGCAAACAAAAAAAAAGGAAAACAAGGAGTCCTTCAGTCACCCTCACGCAGTCATCTTCGCTTGGCTCTCCTGCTGCCGTCGGGCTCACCTACACATACAAAACAGTGAAACTATATGCGTGGGTAAGATTTTGGGGTCACGCGTTTTGATTTTCCATTTTTTTGTTGTTTTGTTTTTATTTTAGGCTTGGATAGGTTTATTTCTATTTCATCGTTAGGTTTTAGTTTTAAATTTGAAGTTTAGTTTTAGGATTAGATAATTTTAATTTTAGTTTTATCATATGTAAATTTTAAAATTTAAGATTTTGATTTTCATATAGCTTTAGAGTTAGACATTTTTTTTTACTTTTGATTTTATATGTTTAGATTTTAGAATTAATTTTTGTTTTCTTTAGTTTAATTTTTCTTATGATAAGCTTTAGTTCTGACAATTAGAATTTTCTAAAAGTTTAGTTCTGTTTTGATTTCAAAATAAATCAAAAAATCTCAGAAAAAAATAAATAAATAAAAATTTCGATTTTTTTTTTTTTTTTTTTTAGTTTTAAATTTTATAAAGTTAGAATTAGATTTAGAATTTGAGTTAAGCTTTATTTTTAGTCTCTCTTTTAATTTAGTTTAGTTTAAGCTTTATTTTTAATTTAGTTAGTTTTATTTAAAGTTAGATTTTAATCATAAAAATAAAAAGAAAATCATAAAAGCATAAAAAATAATCTTTAGGCTTTGTTCTGATTTTAGATTTTAAAATATAAAAATATATAAAAATATTTTTTTTTTTGAAAAGCTTAGCTAAAAATTGAAAAATCATTTTGGTGTCTTTTTGTGGTGTTTATGTTCCATTTTTCTATAGCTAAACGTACTTAAATGTTTATTTACAAGTTGGCTATATGAAAGTGGTAGCTGGTTAGCATTTAAGATTACGTGGTTATCTAAAGCATTTAATCTTTCAAATTTTAATTGCTGGAATATTGTTAAGCCATTGATCATTTATCGATTATCTCGCATTTGGAAAAAAGTTAACCTTTGTTTGAGTTATTTGATGGTAAATAATTGTTAATGAGCTCATATTTCTGCAAGCATTTGATAAATAATTATTCAGTCATTAACTTCATAAGGCACTGGTCTATTAACTTAATAAAATCAAATAGGTGCTTGTTTTCCCTCATGTCTCCCAACCCAACTAGTCCACAGTTGGTCATCCATTGTCCCATAGGGTCTACCCCCCTTAGCTGCGGGAGACAGGCTTAAATGGAGAGATCGGGGATCAGGGTGACAGCCCCCAGTCTGAGCGTTGTCACGGCAATCTGTGCTTGGGCCACCATGTTTTAGGTCAAAGTCCCCATTGAGGACTTCTAGGGTTTATTCTGAGTCAATAGAGTCATTTTACTTTTAAAGAGACCCTTCTTGGGCTTTTGAATCATGTAAAAAGGTTAAGTATTGAGTCAAATATGATTTATGTATCTTACACACCATGTCGGCCTAGAAGAAGATCAAGTCGTCCTAAGGACCCTATTCGACCTCACATGGAGCCTATAAATACAAGCACATCAAATTCATTTGGAGCATCACTCTCTCACAAAAAGTTCAATATCTTTTATTGCTGGGAAAAGTCCGAAGTTTGTTTTCGGGAAGCCGAAGTGAATGCAAGTTTGGGGAATTTAAGGAGAAAGGAAAAATTGAAATTTTGGTGCCTCTCTCTTTGTTTTGTGTCCTAGATTGGGAGATCGAAGTCTTCCAATTTTCTCGGTTATTGGAAACTGCTACCTAGTCAAAGTCATTGGAAAGGGGTCAAAATTCTAGAGGCTGACTTGGTGTGGAGGGAAGGTCTGATCTTGGTCTGGTCTGGTTTGGTCTCTGTTAGTGCTTGAAATTTCACCTCAGGCTGAGAAAGGCAAACTTCAAAGGCAACATCAAACCACTTAGCCTCGTAGCTAGCCCTACGGGGCAGGAGAGGGCTCTCTCCGATCTATCTCGGTAAAGATCTTCAACGGGCGAGATAACTATAAAGGAAACACTGATTTTAGGCTAGTAAACTGATAAAAAGAGTTTGTTTTGGGATTTTTTGGATTTTGGTGGAAGATCGGGGAAAGGCAATTTTGGGTGCGGGGATTGGACACAGTTTTTGCAGGGGGTTCTTTGGGGCAAGGTAGGAGACTGTATTGATGCCTTTAAATTAAGTGAATGGGTAGGAATGACCGGTGAGGAGCTAAGGAGAGCAAGCAATCACCTTGAGTTCTCCTTAAACAGATGAAAGCATTGATATTAAGCAAATTTAAAAGCAGAGCATGGGAATCATGAATTCTACTTTAACACTTCATTTGCCTAATTTCAGAAGAAAAAGAAAGAGGATGATTTCACATAACACACTTACAAGTAGAAAGAGAAGCACACCATCAATACATGTAACCACAGGAATCCCAAAAAGGACTGCAAAACCCTGGTCTTTCTTCTTTTGCCAAAATTGCAGAGATACAATGAATAATACAATAGAGCTTTCTCCCTCAAGAGTCCAACCATGAAAATGACCAAGAAAGTACATAATATAGGCAATCTAACATCTTTCCTTGCCTCTAAGGGTCGAGCTCATCCTTCTAGGAGCTGTTTCAACCAATTCTAAACTGAGCACTAAAATCTAGGCAGTCAAAACAACTTGCCTCTATAAGCTAGGAAACCAATTCATTCATTAAATGTTTGCTATTTCATGAATGAATCTTCTAGAATAGGTAAATAAGTGTCATATCAACATGAAAATACATTAATTACATCAAAGAGGGTGAAAAATCCCATCCCAAGTCAAAACTGGCCAAAGCTGGGCGAATTCCTGAGCTGTAGGTGAAAAATTGTGAAAATTGCCCAACAGGTCGCGCCCTAATCCTGATAGGTCGCGCTTCTTTGGAGCTGTTTTTGAGGCACTTCCAGGTGTCCAAATGAGGCAAAAGTGGGCTTGTTGGAAAGGTCTGGATGTCTACTTTCCAACCCAAGTGGAATTTCTGAATTTGGTGGCCATTTGCCCCTCCAAAATTGCAATCTCCCAAGACTGCTTCCTGTTTGTCAAAAAGATGGCAGAAAGTCAATTTTTGCATGTTTTTTGACCTTCTGGAGGCTCAAAATTTGATGAAATCTCTTGGTAATTGCTGAGCAGGTGTATCTTTGCATGACAAATACAGAAATGCTGAGTTTTCCCAAAATGAAGTTGCCTATCGAATAGGTTGCGTGCGGCGCGCGATCTGTCAGGGAGAAAAACCTGTTTTTTGCCCAAAAATTCATAAGTGACCAAAAATGCTCAAAATGTTTTGAAATTTGTGTTGTAATGAGGTCATTTAATATCATGCTCCTTCAAGGAAGCCTCAGCCAAGATGTGGAGGGGATCGGGCCTTCTCCGTCGTTTTAGTGCCTTGGCCAACCGCCCTTCAATCACCTTCATTTTTGCCTTGCATACGTGCATTCGGGCCCAATAGTGGTTTTTCATGTTTCGGAGCAGGTCCTTATCTTTGTTGGCCTTAGCCAGCAGCCTCTCCAAATGAGCATTGACCCGGAGAAGCATAGCCTCTCGCTCAATGGGTACCAAATCACCGGGTCTCTTGCGCGCCAAGTTGCGGTCTTCATGGATCCTCCGCAACTCATCAAGAGTGTGCTCCTCCTCAAGTTGTTTTTTGCGCTGCTCTAAATAAGTGATCGTCCATTTTGCTGTTTCCAATCTTTGCTGCAATGAGTCATTTTCAGCCCTTAGGTGCTGAATGATCTCCTTTGACTCTAGGCTAGGAGAACTGATATCAAGGTCAACAACCTCTATGTCTGGAACACCTGATGGCCCCTCATCAATCCTGGGCTGTTTGCCCCTCTCTGATACCTGTGCTGCTGTCGGAGACGAGGCCCCTTCCACCTGGTGTGGAGATAACACTCGTGGTGCTGATGAAGAAGGCGAGACCCCTTCCACCTGGTGTGGAGATAATACTCGCCTAGCTGATGCAAATAAGGCCCTGTGGCCTCTCTGATATGTGACCAATGGAGGAGAGCTGACATGTCTGGTCTCAGGACTATCATGCTGCTGTGAAGGCCCTCCCTCCTCATGAACAACCTCAGGGGGAGATGATGCTGATGCTGTGAAAAAATCCCGAGAGATAAAATCCTCCCATGGGATACCCTGCTGAGCCAACTGATGCATGACCACAAGCTGGATCAAGCCATAATGCTAAATGCTCCTGTGTTGTTGTGCTGGGCTCCTTCTCTGCACCAAGGGCACCATCCTCTCAATATCCCGGCACATGAACCATGGTATGTTCATCATTTGTACCCGTGTGAAATGCATCAACAAGCGAATATGGTACGAATACAAATATGCAAACCTGCCCTCACAGGTGAAATAGCGCATGATGAGCCTCATCAAGGGAGCATACTCATCCCTCAAAAATCTGAAAGGAAACATACCAGTTATGGACCTCATGTAGGCAGGTTTAATGAAGGGCTCATACTGAAATCTGTCCAACACTTTGCGTTTGTTCCACTCTTCTCCCACATTTGGTATTCCTGTTGCTTGAGCAATACTTTCAGATGACAATATAAAATCCACCCCTGCAAGATTTACATGCCCATTATGCAAATGCAAAACAAACAAGCGAGCCAATTCCCTATGATGCTGAATTTGAGAAATCCTCTTGCAAAATTCATAACATGAGAGGTAGCGGAAACATGTGACTGCAAGTGGACAAGCCTGCAAATAGGTCAAAGAGGTGGGCTCCTCTCTCAGATGGTGACCACTCTTACCACCCCTGTGAGGCCTCCTTTGTATCTCAATTTCTGATGTTGACTCACGGTCATCACTTTGCTCATAGTCGGTTTCGGTTTCTGACATGGTTTCAGGAGCAAAGTGGCTGAAATGTACTGCTGCTTCTGCTCAAATGACCTGCTGTTTTTCCCTGTTTGTAATGCTGCTTCAAGGGGACAAATAACACAAGGGAGATGTTAGGGAAGGGAGACTTCTAGGGGAATTAGGGAAAATACATGAAAAAGGGAATTAAGGAAAGGAATCATGACATATACAACATCATACCATTATCATTGCAAAGGTTTTATGGGAGGTAGAGTTTAGGGTTATATTATTGATTTTTTAGGAATAGGGGTAGGGTTTTAGGGCTTTTGGTATTTTTGGTAGGGAGATTAGGTAGAAATGATATAGGAGGTGGTAAAGGGAAGTGGGAAAAAGTGGGGGTGACAAGGATGACCTTGAAACAACAAACAAACCATAGTTCTACAAGCATTTTGACATTCTTAAAGCAAATATACACGAACCTCTCATTTCAACTTGATGGCATTAAAACACATTTCCCATGCTCATTTTTCTTTATCAAGCAAAATACTTTGATGATCAGAGGCCTACCTGCAATCTTGAAGAATTTTGGGGTCGTTTGGGAGTTTACAGGCGATTTTTGTGGACGAAACCCCAACAGGTCGCGTGCAGGTATTGACAGGTCGCGCGCACCCAACAGGTCGCGCCAGTGTATTTTCTCAACTGGATGAACCCCCCTGACAGGTCGCGCCGGCCCAACAGGTCGCGCGCAAGTATTGACAGGTCGCGCGCGGGCTTTGCTTACAAATTTTGCTCAATTTCTCTCCAAATCGCTCTTCACTATTGCTTTGAGGCAAATGATGATCAAATAGAGGGAGAGAGGGGCTTTATAGACTTGATTTAAATTAATTTCTCCTCAAACCCTCTTTCTAATGTTTTTAACTTGACACTTTTTCAAAATTTAAATGTTGCTGACTTTATGGTTTCCTTTTGTCCTGAAATTGTTTAAACTGATGCTTTGTCTTGAAAATTTTTGCAGGGATAGCTTCTGAGGAATCTTGGCAAAGGGGACCAGGGCTGCATGCTGTCTTTTGAAAAGTTTTGAATTTTTACAATTTTTACAAAAATGAGAAAAAAGACCTTGTCTTTAAAAACAGGGTTTTTAAATCCAAGGTTAAAATTAGCTGTACAAGATGAAATCTTTGAAGAAAAACTTTGATAGTCATCCCTCTGGCCTGCTGGGCATTTATTGACCTTTAAAGACATGACCTCAAAGGCAAATTGGACCTAAACCCTAGACCTAGGACTTTGACCTCACGACAAGACAAGGAACCTTGAAAGAATTTATAGACTGAAACAACTTGATCCAGCAGTGCCAAGAGGGGAATAAAGACACCAGCTCCTCCATTAGGGTTATGGCATGCCTAATGGAATGCAATGAAATGACACTGATGAGACACCTATTTATGCAAATGCAAAGAGCTTTGATCACTGATGGAGGGCTTCTAGACCGACTCTAACAGTCTCAACGAATACTATTGAAAGGAAGAATTTCCTGACTGGGTTTTCCCCACGAGGGGGGTTTTGCCATGTCATAGTGCCTACATTTGGTGTCTCTTGTTTTATGTGCTGTTGCTTTGGTAATTGCTTGATGAACTAAAAGAAAGAAGATATAAAGTATCGTAATAATAAGAAACATCACAAGTAATTATCAAGAATAAGAAAATCTTTTTGCCTTTTTGATTTTCTAACATGGTATCAGAACTTTGGTGAAGAAGGAAGTAAAAGGCAGTCTCAAGCACTTGATCATGGAACCATTCAAAAGGACTATCTTAGGGAAGGATTCTACTATACTCATGGAAGATGTCTAACACAATCAAGGGACAAAACAAACTTGAAGGGGTCTTGTTACCACTCAAACCAGTAGGGGACCTAAAGGGGGTTTCTAAGAGGGCAACTGCTAGGTCAAGGGCAACGGTGGAGGCTTAGCCCACTGTCACCACAGCTAAGTCTCCCTGCTCTTTACAGACTTTCACCAATGGGAGGAGTCTCAATAGTGTAGGGATCACTTTGTAAAGTAGATGTCAATGGATAGGTGAGAAGTGACCCTAAAAACCCTTTCCCAAGGATGGAATGAAAAATGGAACTTGCTTGCTCTTTAAGCAAGGGACTTGGTCCACCAGGGGTAAGGGGTGAGGATTGGAGGGTTGAGGGAGAAAGAATAGGCTTATAAAGGAGTTTCTCAATCCCTATAATCCTTGGAAACTTGGACTCCCAAATGGTCTTTGACAAATAGTCTTTATTGAGAAGTGGGACCACACGGGGCCAAGTGGACCCAACCCAGGTTCGAGGATGGAATGTAGCAACCAATGATGTTCCTATCCTAGACAAGGTGAAGGGAAAGGACCAAACAAGAATATTTACTTCAGAAGGTTGAATTGATCCTATTAGTGTCTAGCCTTGGGGATGCCTAAGCAAAATTCGGTCCTAGAGCTAGGGCTTGTGATTCTCAGAGATTCTACGTTAGAATGGCCTCAAATTTGGAGGAGAGGGAGGGGACCCATCAACCCAGTAGCCTAGAGAAGATCAAATTTTTTTCCTTCGGCTAATTGCTGGGAAATTGATGCCCTAGGTGACCCACTGGGGCTAGACTCGGGAAAAAGGGAAAAATGGTGAAAGGTACATTAATGTGATCACCCTTTTTATGGAACCAGTGCCTAATTCACTTGGGGATATGAAGTCAAGGATGGTAATGTGTAAGAACTTGGATTCTTGATCAAGGCGGCCCAACAAGTCAACTTCATCCAATGTAGATAATAAGAAAAGAAAAACAACTTTCAAGCATTTATACTTTAAAGCAAATGATGCAAGATTCTCAAGATAAATAATCTCTAGGACATTTCATTCATATAACATTAGCCCATACATTTAATAACTAAAACATTGCTCAATTCCACATTACAATAATGCAAAAACTAGCCCTAATTTTAGCAGTATGCAACAACAAGAATAACAACGATAAAAAGCACTTACAACGTTATAGAGTATATCCAACCAGCAATTCGTTTGCATAACAAAGCTCCAAGATAAGAGAAATAGCCCAAATCCATACATCAAAATTCATCCATCTCCGAAAAATATCCTCCAAGGAAAAAGTGCGAAAATTCTCTAAGACTAGAGAGATCCCAAGTCAAGTGATGATACAAATGAATGTATCTAACATCAATATATAGCCTCCTAAGGAGTTCGAATTAGCCTATGGGCCCCTAAAGATAAAATAATGTGCAAATAATAACTCCTAATGGTGACAAGCCCACCATACTAGCTCATAATGTAAAAACAAGCCTCACAAGGGGCCAAATAATGATGTATGCATGTCGTAGGGCCCTCCAAAGGCTCAATAACATCATAAAGTGCCATATTGAGGAATAAATTCCTCGGAATATGATGGACAATGGGTTGGCCCCTTGTTCTTCAAGTAGTGGAGATGTGGTGCTCTTAGTGGGCCTGAGAGCACATCAATGACCCCATGGGTCTTCATATGAATTGAAGATGTCTCTAGATCCTCTACAATGGTTAGGGTGGTGGAATGAATGTTGCCATGACATTGTACAAGTGATGGGACACCTGCCAAGACTGTGTGACTCTTGTGGGGGCCTACTGGGTGTAGTGTACCAATCATGTCACCATCGTCTCAAAAGTGGATCACTAGTAGTCTTTAAACATCCATGAAGATCTGTGGAGTGTTGTCTGCATCTTTGTGTGAAAATTTCTGAATCTTTACAAATAGAAATCCCTACTGCAGTTGCTGGTTTAATGTGATCACCCTTTTTATGGAACCAGTGCCTAATTCACTTGGGGATATGAAGTCAAGGATGGTAATGTGTAAGAACTTGGATTCTTGATCAAGGCGGCCCAACAAGTCAACTTCATCCAATGTAGATCACTGTTTTACAAAACGGCCGAATCGACTCCGACTCGGCCGAGTCGAACCGAGTCAATGGTCTGGGGAGTGACTCGGCGAGCTACCCGGTTCGGTTGACCGAGTCACATATGACTCGGTCAACCCGGCCGGGTCTGTTATGACTCGGCCGAGTCAATGTTGGGACGACTGGGCAGCGTAAATGTTAAAAAAATTTCACTTTTTTTGTAATTTTTGACAAAGTTAAATGCAGTTTATGGATACCAAAGGGTAATAGTAATTTGTTAAATGCTTTTGGGTTCCATTTCCCCCTCCCAAACCCTATTTAAGACACCCAAATGCTCTCATTCACTCACAGCAGTCTTATGCATTTGAGTGAGAGTCTTCTTTGAGAATTAGTGAGCAGTTCTTGAGCTTGTTTTGGAGCAGCAGTGAGGAGTCTTGGAGGAGCATTGTAGCTGGAGTGAGGAGCTTCTTGGGCAGCCATTTGGAGCAGCATTGAGGAGCTGATTCTTGGAGCAAGCTTGAGGAGGCAGTTTGTGCCTGGAGGTATTTTTTTCCACCTCTATAAATCTGTTTTTGCTTAGTAAATTTTAGGTGCATATCAAGAAAGCTTAGAGAGTGTTTTTTGTCAAATAAATGAACATTGAATCAATTTTTTTTTTTTTTTTTTTTCATTTTCAGATTGTTTTCCTAGTCAAAAAATGGCACCTAGAGCAAAAGATCCTGCTTGGGCATATGTTGAAATGGTTGATAGTCAGATGCATTGCAAATTTTGCCATAGGAAAATTAAGGAAGGTCCTGGGGGCATTAATAGGCTGAAACAACACTTGGCAGGGATTAGAGGCCAAATTACCCCATGTACCTCATCAGAAATTGAGGAGATTAGAAAGAATTTGTTGGCCAGCTTTGAGAAATTTAAAGAAGATAAGGCTAGGCAAAAAGAGATACAGGCTGAAATTGGGAGGAAGAGGGAGATACAAAAAATGATGGCTACCAACCCCCACTATGATTTTGAGGGTTCTTCCTCTATCCCTCAAACTGAGGCATCCAACCCTTTCCGTTATGTTCCTCCCTCTTTTGGTTCTGTTCAAGATAAGGGAAAGGGTAGAATGACAAAGGGTGATGTGACTATCAAAAGTTATTTCACTCCCTCCTCTCCATCAAATGCACATGGTCCTGAAGTTAGTAAAGGTCAAATTCAACCCACTTTAGATGACCATTGGAAGAAAGAATTGAGGGAGACTGCTTGTGACTACATAGCTAGATGGTGGTATGATGTTGATATCCCCTTTAATGTTGCTCGTTCACCATATTATGAGCCTATGTTTGATGCCATACATGCTGCTGGAAAAGGCTTCAAAGGCCCTACTATGCAAGAGCTAAGGGGGTTTCATTTGCAGAAAGAAATTCAATCCATTAATGAGCATTTGCAAGAGTTCAGGGACTCATGGGCAAGAACAGGGTGTACCATCATGTCAGATGGATGGACTGATCAAAGAAACTGTGCCATCATAAACTTTCTTGTCTTCTGCCCACAGGGAACCATGTTTTTAAAATCAGTTGATGCATCTGATAAGGTAAAAGATGGCCACTTGTTGTTTCAGCTATTGGATCAGGTTATTGAGGAGGTGGGGGTGGCTAATGTTGTTCAAATCATCACAGATAATGCCTCTAACTATGTTCTTGCTCGTAAACTGTTAGAGGAAAAACACAAGACCATCTTTTGGACCCCATGTGCTGCACATTGCATAGACCTCATGCTTGAGGATATTGGAAAATTAGATTGGGTCAGAAACACTGTAGATCATGCCAAAAGCATAACAAAATTTATCAACAATCATACACTGGTTTTGAGTCTCATGAGGAAACACACTGGAGGCAAGGATATTATTAGGCCTGCCATCACTAGATTTGCTACACATTTTTTGACATTGCAATGTATGCTTTCCCAACATAGAAACTTGCAAAAGATGTTTTCCAGTGATGAATGGAATCAAAGCAATTGGTCTAACAAACCAGAAGGCAAAGAATTGAAAAGGAAAGTCCATGAAGAAACTTTTTGGAGAAAGGCAGCAGAGATTGTGAAGCTTGCTGAGCCACTAGTTAAGGTGTTGCGGTTGGTGGATGGGGAAAGGTTGGCTATGGGCTTCATTTATGAGGCTATGGATCAAGCAAAGGAGCAAATAAAGACAACATACAAGGATAGAGTGGCAAAGTATGGGCCCATTTGGGCAATCATTGATGAAAGATGGAACAATCAACTCCATCGCCCTATACATGCAGCTGGGTATTTTTTGAACCCACGGTATCATTATAAAGCTAAGGAGTCAGGAGCTTTGAGGGGGGAGGTCAGAGATGGACTGGTTGATTGCATTGAACGCATGATCCCATCGGAGTCTGATCAGCTGGAGATACATCAACAGGTCACATCCTTCAGCAATGCAACAGGTACCTTTGGGAAGAACCTAGCAAAGATTGCAAGAGAAGCAGATGAGCCAGGTAAACAAAAATTTCAATTTTCAATTTCTTAATGGTTTTACAGTTTTACTTTTTTTATTAAAGTTTGTTAAATCATTTATAATTTGAAAGTTAGATATAATTTGTAATTTTGTTGAGCTTCAGCCTTCATCTAACTCATAATTCATTACACTCCTATGTTTTTTGCAGCACAATGGTGGGAGGCCTTTGGTGGCCAGTGCCCTCAATTGCAAAGGTTTGCAATTCGTATTTTGAGTCAAACTTGCAGTGCATCTGGGTGTGAGCGCAATTGGTCTGTCTTTGAGAGGATTCACACAAAGAAGAGAAACCGTTTGGATAAAAAACGGTTGAATGATCTAGTTTTTGTCCAATACAACCTTCGGCTCAGACGAAACCAATTGCTGAACAAAAGACCTGATTCAAATCCCATTGTGTTGGAAGACATTGATCCAACATCAGATTGGGTAGTGGAGAGTCGTCAACCAGAGTTTGATCTTGATGAGGATCTTGATGAACTTGAACATGTTGTTCAAATTCAGCCTGTTCAGTTGGATGCAGATCCCAATCCACCAGCCTCAGTCTCACAGCCAGCAAGGACTCCAGCTGTAGGTGCTTCCTCTGCTCAGCCACGACAGAAGCGCAGCCGCATATCTACTCTATCTCAGCTTGCATCTGCTGCACAGCCTGCTAGTGGTACTGGTACCACTTCTACAATTGCAGTTGGAGACGATGATGATGATGAGGAGCCATGGGGCCCCTTGTCTGACTCTGATGATGATGATGATCCAGAGATTGGTCGAGATGATCTTGGCTCCTCTGGCAGTAGCTACGAGCCAGTAGAACTAGTATTGCAGTCTGGTCACCATCACAGTTTACTTTTGTTGTAGAGGCCATTTCTAGCCTCCTTGGTTATTTGTATTTTGTTTTGAGTCTTTGATCATGTATGACAGTTGACTATGTATTGCCATTGGGTACCATTTTGATATAGTGGATTGGTTCATGAGCCTACTTTGATCATATGTTGTCTTCCATCTATATTATAATGCTGTGTGTTTGGAAACATGAATAAAAATCTTTAAAATTATGTTTAAAATATTTAAAATTATGTTTTTTAATAAAAAAATAAATATTTAATGTATTTTTTACAACGACTGAGTCATTGAAATCGAGCCGGCCGAGTCATTACCGTTTCGGAGTCGGAGTCGGAGTCGATCCTCGGCCGAGTCGGAGTCGGAGTCGAAGTCTTAAAACATTGATGTAGATAATAAGATAAGAAAAACAACTTTCAAGCATTTATACTTTAAAGCAAATGATGCAAGATTCTCAAGATAAATAATCTCTAGGACATTTCATTCATATAACATTGGCCCATACATTTAATAACTAAAACATTGCTCAATTCCACATTACAATAATGCAGCAACTAGCCCTAATTTTAGCAGTATGCAACAACAAGAATAACAACGATAAAAAGCACTTACAACGTTATAGAGTATATCCAACCAGCAATTCGTTTGCATAACAAAGCTCCAAGATAAGAGAAATAGCCCAAATCCATACATCAAAATTCATCCATCTCCAAAAATATCCTCCAAGGAAAAAGTGCGAAAATTCTCTAAGACTAGAGAGATCCCAAGTCAAGTGATGATACAAATGAATGTATCTAACATCAATATATAGCCTCCTAAGGAGTTCGAATTAGCCTATGGCCCCTGGCCCCCTAAAGATAAAATAATGTGCAAATAATAACTCCTAATGGTGGCAACCCCTCCATACTAGCTCATAATGTAAAAACAAGCCTCACAAGGGACCAAATAGTGATGTATGAATTAAAATTGCTCTAAAGCATAGAACATACCATTGTTGCCTAAAATTAACACCCAAGCATGAAACCCATGCTTTAATAAGTCAATAAAAATTTCCTATTATAAATAATTTTCTTTTTTTGATAGATACATGACTCAAATTCAATTATGCAGAAAGACACTAGTTACATTCTTCAACACCCCCTCTTAACTAGGGAGGTATTCATAATCACTTACACATAGAGGTACATGGAAGATCTCAAATGATATGAGCTACGAAGAGTTCTAGTGCTACAAATTAGAGACTTGACCAGGGTACTCTAATCGGGTGGGACTAAGATGAACTCAAGCTTTAGCCACTCTAGGTACTATTAGGCTTTTAAACTCTATCACCAACCTGGGGATCTAGGTGTGTATCTAAGGTTGGAGCTCCATGGCCAATGTCACCCTCCCTACTTCAGGATCTAGACATCAACACATAGGTCAGCGAGATGTCCTCCCAGGCATTTTGTATTGCACATGATGTGTCATCTCTCCTTAAATTAGATATATCCACCAATCCAAGAATGCTTGAAACATTAAATCTTTTTATGGAGAGAACTTACACAATCACAACCCCAATCAGTAATAAACCTTCAAGTATATATACAAGTAAACACAAACCTTCAAGGTCCTTAATCATTCTAATGCTACTCATAATATCACCAACTTTGTCGAAAGCTTTCTTTCATTTCTTCAGTAGCATCAAGTACTTTCTCAAATATTTTGTTTGCAAATCCATCTATAGTACTTTCATTCATTCTCCAATTTCATTCTTTCTTCAAGGTATTTATCATGGCTGTCATAATATGCCCTCCCTCACAATTGAGGAGATGTACCCTTTTCTTCTAACCATGCTCCCTCTCAACTTAGGGAGAACAATAGTATCATATATACTTCAAGCTTTCGAGGCTTCATTCTTTCTCATGGCATCGAGGTCATATTGATCATCATCGTGCTCATCATTATTATCATTTTCAATTACAAACATCTTCAACATCTTGAAGATCGTGTACCTGCAAAACCTTTAATAGCAAATACAACCAAATACAAACATACAGAAGCATGAAGTCAATTACAATGGAAGCATCAAAGTATTCAAATGTTAGACATAAGATACCTAAATCTAGTTAGGTTCATAATTCATATCTCTATTCATACTAGACTTCAACTTCTTGCTAGGGTTTTGTTATAAGCCCTAAACTCCATCCTCGAGACGCAAAACCTTAGATCAATCATAGAACTATACTTACAATATGCTTTATGATAAACTCTACTAGGGTTTGTTGCAAACCCAAAACTAAATTATATCAATATACTTCTAGGGTTTCATCATCATGCCCTAGAATATCAATCTTTACTAGATAAACCCTAAATCACGACATCAAGACAATTTTGACCAGGCTGGTTTTTTGATCATACAAACAAATATCCACCTAGGGTTTCATTCCTAGGAACTTACTAAGGTTATTGCAAGGGTTTTATTCATAAACCCTAATTTGCCAAAAATATGTAGGGTTTCATAACTTAGACATTAACAAAAAACCCTAAAGGACTAGGGTTTTATCAAGACATTATCAAAACCCTAAACTTCAAAAGAATAAGATTTTATCAGATGTTTTAGACTTCATTAATAACCCTTAAGTAGACTAGGGTTTCAATATCAACATACCCTTAACATTGAAAGGCTACGGTTTCACTGTGAACCCTAAACGTTAGGGTTTCACCAAAGTGAGCAAAACAACAAGAGATAATAAGGGTAGATTCAATCTGAAGATTAAACACCCAAACAAGAATCCTCATGATTCAAAAACCTAGACATGAAAGAGTTAGTAATGTAGAACAAACTTTTTAAAATGGCCATACCTTGTAATATGAAGAAGATTTACTATAAATGTTATACATACCTTGAGTTGCTCGTTTTACAAACCTAGTAGGTTTTCCTTAATGAAAAGGTTCCTTCTGAAATATGATAGCATCTTCATAGTTCATTTCCTTATTTGTCATCTTTGTGCTTTAAGGATTTGATTCATTAAGTCACCATATACGTGCAATATTTTGACAGGTACTTCCAAGAAGACACTAGGTTTTTTCAGATCCAAATTCATGAAGATATTACTTTGAATGAATTCCAAGGGATTCTAATTAGTATTATTTCAAAATACAAATATCATACGATCTTATTTTTCGTAAGGAGTTGTCCTATAGACTTTATGTTGATTTGTGGTAGCATCGGATGTGCTCTAGCCATGAAATTTGGTGGAGAGGTTGGGGCACATGAGATCTCCAATACCCAGAAAGGGTTTGGGCAGATTCTAAACAGTTCAGGAGATATTAAAATAATTAATATTTTTAATGGAGTCCCTAAGTCTAAACTTAGGGAAAATAAAATATTAATGGGAATTAATATGAAATTGTGTTAGAATGGTCCAAAAGACATGGATCAAGCCAGATCTAATCTTAGCCGTTGATTAGGGACTTAATCTCGGTCGTTGATATGTCAATAGGAAAAGTATAAGAGGAGGCTTGAGGGTCACTTGGAGAATACACCAAAGTGATCAGTCATTCTATTCTTTAGAGCGGGGTTTGCTAAGAGAGATAGAATTAGTGATCTAGAGATGCAGTTGAGGGGCATTTGAGTACAGAGAGACAGAGAGGCAGAGATAGTGTTGGGAAAGCAACGCAGTAGCCGGGGAGAGTGACGCAGAGGCAGCCAGGGCTCACGCGGGGCCACGCAGAGGCAGTCGAGCGCTGCGCAGAGTGTTGCTGACGCACAGGGCTAGAGGGCTAACGCAGGGCCAGCGCTGGGCAGAGAGGGGCTTACGCAGTCGAAAGAGTGGTTGACGCTGGGGTTTCTGGGGCAGATTTGCGCTGAGTAGCTGTCGGAAGGATTATCCGGGGTTTTAGCCAGAAGATTTGTCAGAAACTGAGAGGTATTACTGCCAAGGAAATTCTCTGTTGGGTGGGCCAGTTTCCGCACCCAGGGTGTACTCTGATATTGCTTAATAAGAAAACCCTTAGATAACTGCATCGGTTTTCCCACATTGGGTTTTTCTGGGGACATTAGTAAAAAAATAATGGTTTCATATGGTGTGTTTGTTTCTGTTTCTTTTAGATGCTAATCTGTAACATGTTGAGCATGCATCAGTGTTTATTTTCAGTATTTACATTGTAAATAACTTTGTTAAGTAAAATAACAAGTAGGTAGGAATAAATCAGATAAAGTGCATGGAGGGTTTCTAACTAAGTAAACTTAGAAACTTCAACACTTTAGATTTCATGGTTTGGAACAAGCGAATAAGATGAGGGCTTCTTTCTATGTAATCTCGACAAACTCTAAATATCAATATCTAGCCAACCCTAGAATCTAAGTTGCACGAAACGGGGAAACGAGTACGAGTTTCCGAAACAGGCACGGGTACAAAACGTGACCCTCCCAAATTTTGGAAATGGGGAAATGCGATATATATATGTATATATATTAGAATTTAGGACATTTAAGAAATGTTATGTGCAATCATAAAGCATACATGATACATTTAATTTATTACATTTAGAGTTGAAACATTATGATTAAATTTACATCACATTTACTCATGAATGGTCACATAATAAAATTAGCAATATCGGAATATCCAAAATGAACCTTTATTATATATCCAAATCTCAAAATCAACGTTTATTATATATATGAGGTTGCAAGTACAATAAAGACTATGAGGTTGCAAGAACTATAAAGACAAAAGACTAATCCTCATCATCATAATCCTCATCAAAAATAGAAGCAGAAGCATGCTCAACAGTGGATGGTGGTGTTGAAGAAGATGATGGGCCAATTCCACTTCCAGGTTGGACCTCAATATTCAGGGCAGCAAGAGAGAGATCCAAATCAGAACTTTTTGGATCCACATCCCATTCTTTAGAAGGACTACTATTGTATTATGGACCCCTACGAGATGCAAGGCGAAGGTTGGAGTGCACATAAACAAGATCCTCTGCTTTTTGTGAGCCCAACCTATTGCGCTTCACAGAATGAATAAAACAATAGGTGCTCCAATTCCTTTCTGCTGATGAAGAGCTTGCCACTTGTGAAAGAACACGAATGGCAAGGTTTTGCAAATGTACACCATTTGCTCCATGACAAATCCACCACCTAACTGGATTCATGGTGCTTCTCTCCTCCAAAGCTGATATATCTACATAATCATCTAATCCTGCAACAAAACTGGCAAATTCTTCCTTTACCTCCTTGTGTAGATGAGATGGAAATATTCTCATAAAGGTTTTTTTCACTCCATTAGCCACCTCTCTATCCTTATCGGGTGCCTTACTCTTCCCATTGCTTTGAGAAATAAGCTCCTCATCATAAAATTTGGGGTTCAAGGCATGTGCTAAAGTGTGCAATGGAGTGGTGAAATTGTTTCACCTATCAACAATGATTTTCTTGACTTAATCAACAAAATGATCATCAACAAACAAAAGTTGTGGAGACTCTTGTGAATTGATTTCCATAGTTTTCTCAACCATAGAATCCATGCCATCATATACCTCTCCTAAGAAAGTTTGGTCAGTGTCAGTATTTCGAAGAAGCTCAAATGTAGGGGTTGTGAACTTTAGCAAGAAAATCTATCTTGCTCCATCAATCCTCATCAAGGCACAATCTACGCACAATATATCCCCTCTTTGAATCTACTTGTCTCCACTCAACCCAAAGTTGACTCACCACCATAGAAACGAATGCATGCTTAACCTCAACAACGCGATGCAACATTAGGAAGTTTGAGGCATATCTTGTCTCAGCTACTTTTAACAATTCCAATTTGGAGTACTCTCGAAATATTTTCTGAGATTGGTGGTGGTTGGTGATGAATTTAACAATCTCCCTTGCTTCCCCTATGATTTCCTTTATCCATGGAACTTTGTTGTCAATCTCCTCTAAGATCAGATTTAGATTACGGACGATGTAGGGTGTCCAAAATATCTGGTCATACCTCCCCTCAATAATTAAACCTACAACTTTGCAAACTAATGCATTATCTGTGATAACTTGCACCACCCTATTATGCCCTATTTGTTCAATAGATTTTATAATAACATCAACAATGAATTGTGCATCTTTTACCTCTCCTAAGTAGTCTTCCGCCTTTATAAACATTGCTCCTTTGGGGGAAGTGGCAATGATATTTATCAATGGTTTGCGCCTTGTATCTGTCCATCCATCTGAGACTATGGTAACTCCATAGCTACTCCAGGAAGAACGAATTGGTGATAAGATATCCTCCACAAGCTCCTTCTCATTTTTGAGAAGCTGAGTTTTGACTTTCTCATAGCTAGGTCCCTTGTACCCTTGAGGAGCTTTGTTAATTACCCTTATCATATCTTGCTAGTAAGAAGAGAGAACAACATTGAATGGGATACCACATGCATAAATGCACCTAGCCACTCTGGAATTAGTTTCTTCTCTCGCTTGTACATTCACCAATTTAACAATTCTGTGATCCTGAACTGAAGGGGGTGCCCCTCTGGTATTTTTGGATGCTGGTTGTTTATGTTGTTGAGTGGCACTAGCTCTCCTCTTCCTTGCTTCAACTACAATCCTTGGCTCAATGTTAGATGGAGCTTGAGGAGTAGCTTGACTAAGCTCATCATGCCTTATCTTAATTGCATCTGCCTAATCTTGCTCTCTTTGATATGCCCTCCTTGCCAATAGGTCTGCTGTTTTTGTGCAACCTACAATCCCCTGTCCTCCTCCATGCAAAATATGTTCCTTCACTCTTGGGTAGGAGCGCTTGTACGAATTACTGCAAAGATTACATCGCCATTCCCATGAGCCAGCATCTCCACATTTTTGAAGCTTCTGAACGTACCTCCAAAGAGGATAATATTCAGCCCTTGGGTTGGCCCTGGGGCTTGAACTTGCTGCTGCACTTTGGTTGGAAGCCATTGGCGCAAAAAAATAAATTATAAAAACAAATCTGTAAAGAAAAAACGTTTCTCATATTTTTGGCAACATGAACCCTCGAAAAATTGAAGAAATGGTAGGAAAAAACTAAGAAAATGAATGCTTCTCACCCAAATTATTTTTCTGTAGTTGAAGCTACCCCAAAATGCCACAAAAAATAAGAGAAATATCACTGTAGCTGAGCCAAAAGCCAAGAATGTCGTAGCCGAAAACTCTGCACTCCAAATCTACTGCTAAATCTCTTTCTCTTGTGCTGAAATTTCCTTTGCTCATTGTTGAAAACGCCCTAGCTGAAACCACTGCTCTCTTCCTCTTTTCTCATTTTCTAAAATCGTTCTTCTCCAAGAGAAATGACTTGCTCAATTGTGTGATGAGAGAATGAGGCGAGAGTCTTTTTTATTACTTGAGAGAGGCATCTAGAAGCATCTAGAAGATACTTTAGTCGCCCAATAAAAAAATAGAAGTGAAAAATAAAAGAAAACAGCAAGTGTTAAGTGGAAACTCCGCCGTACGGCCTGGAAACTCGTTTCCGGCCATATTGGCCACGTTTCCCCAACGTGAAACGTGCCATTATGATCGAAAACGAGTTTCCAGGCCATATGGTACGAGTTTCCTCATTTCCATTCCGTTTCTGGCCAGAAGCGGACCCCTGGGCAACGTTTCCTGCAACATAGCCTAGAATCATATAGATATCCAAACTTTGTGCTATACATACCTTAAAATTGGGTACATACTTTAAAATTAGGCACCTTTGATTTGATGTTCCATTTGTAGTTCTTCCTGGCAAACTTAAAAACATATTGTTAGATGAAAAAGACATAAAAAGCAAGACTTAATTGATTTTGACTGCAGAATGGTCCACAATGTTAGATACTTCCTTTTGACTGTAGTATATGCTTTTAAAGTCAGTCTCACAATTTCGGACTTCAATCTTTTTGTACCATAGTGTTGTTACAACCTTATTGTAAAGACCTGCATTTTTCTCCTTAAAGATTTTCAATGCATAGGTCTATGATGAGTCTCGATTCTTTCATAAGATAATTATTACGTTTGACACTTGTGCCCAAAAGTTCTGAAGGAATCTCAGTTTCTTTTAGAATGGCATAGCTTTATGTTGATTTTTCTATCTGGGCTTAAAGAGACCTTGCATAGCAAAGATTATCTTTTATTGGCTTTTATAGGTCTCGACCTGTAGACACAAATCTCTTTAGATTGTATGCCTTAGACACTCCTCTTTATTGTATGCCTTAGAGCTTAGTTTTGTCAAAGCTAGTAATCTGGCTATTTAGATCTCCACAAATGCTTCTTGGTTCCCTTTTATTGTAGTGGCTTTCAAGTTCAGTATTGCGGCCTAATCTCCCAGGTCTGTGATTTAATAGCAGAGTTATACTTATGCCCAAAATTCATTCTTCTTTCTTCTAGAAGCTCGGTCCTCGTTAACTCACATATTTTTCTAGTTTTGAAGCCTTCTACTAACTATTGTGTCCTATCTGCCCTTATGCCAATGAACCTCGCTCTGATTCCATGTTGAGAAATCTAAGATACTAATTAGGCTAGGGTTTATTAAATGATTTCTCTTAGATTGACAAATTCTTGTGATATTATTTTATTAGTGTTCTTTTCTGTTGGAATTTCTAAGTTTCACCCATTAGAAATTCTGCATGTGCTATCTGATTTATTTTTTCCTACTTGTTCAATTACTTAACAAGTTATTTACCATGTAAATACTGAAAATAAATACAAGCACAATATCAACACATACAGATCAACAACTGAAAGTAAACAAGAACACAAGTGACACCGTTGTTTTTGGACTAATGTCCCCGAAAAAAGCCCAATGCAGGAAAACCGATGCATCTATTCAGAGGGTTTTATTATTATGCAGTTTCAGAATACAACATGGTGCCAAAAATGGCTCACCCAATAGAGAATGCCACCGGCAGTAGTACCTCTCCTCGGAGACAGATATTCCGGTTGATTAGTCACCGGATGAACGATCCCACAACAACAATTGCAGCTCCCACTGCTCTGCATCACTCTAATAGGGACTGCGTCACCCTACCCGGTTCACTAGCACCCAGTCTACCCCACGAAAACCTCCAAGCACTGCCTCTTGGCTCTGCGTCAGATCTGCTAGCCTCTGCGTCAAGTTCTGGTGCCTCTGCGTCAGCCCTTAGATCCTCTGCGTCACACATGTTGGCCTCTCCTAGCTCTACGCAACTCCTAGCTGCCTCTGTGTAGCACCCAGGTGCCTCTGCATCAACCTCTTCGGGCTCTGCGCGGTCTCTCTGGTACCAACTCTTCCTCTCTCCTATGTATTCACTGCCCCTCGTTGTTGATCACTAATTCTATCTCTCTTAGCAAACCTCGCTCTAGAGAATAGAATGACTAATCACTTTGGTGTGTTTTTCAACTGACCCTTAAGCCTCCTATTATACTTTTCCTGTTGGTCCTTCAATGGCCGAGATTACATCT
This sequence comes from Pinus tabuliformis, assembly GCA_031772625.1. Taxonomy (NCBI): domain Eukaryota; kingdom Viridiplantae; phylum Streptophyta; class Pinopsida; order Pinales; family Pinaceae; genus Pinus; species Pinus tabuliformis. Next base: position 772,252,122 of record CM062816.1, read on the forward strand.
CTAATCAACGACTGAGATTAGATTTGGCTTGATCCATGTCTTTTGGAACCTTCTAACCCAATTTTATATTAATACCCATTAATATTTTATTTTTCCTAAGTTTAGAGTTAGGAACTCCATTAAAAATATTAATTATTTTAATATCTCCTAAATCGGTTAGAATCTGCCCAAACCATTTTTGGGTCTTGGAGGTCTCATGTGCTTTAGCCTCTTCTCCAATTTTCATGGCTAGAGCACATCCAATGCTATCCCAAATCAACACTCCCTTTTAGCGAGGACTGTGCTCTAGTAATACTCCAACTGAGCATCACTTTGATTATATGGCACCAGTACCTGCGCTGATGCTAGGCCTCCTCGCTCAACATCCTCTGCACTGTTGCATCCTGTAATGCTGCCCATGGCTCTACCACTACTGCTGCTGCATCTGTACGGCAACTCCCTTTGCATCCGTGTTGTTGCTGGTTTTCTCCCAACAATGCATCTGCACTGCAACCCCCTCTCATCATGTTGCATCACGCTACTGCGAACTGCTTCTACACTGCAACTCAGTTACTAAGAAGTAAGTAACTGATCCACCCAACTACTGACATCCCTGTCAGGCTAGAAACACTCTCGATGTTAAAGCTCTCTCTGCTGCTAACAAGTTGTCCCTTCTACTGCCTCTGCGTTGCTGCAACAACTCCCTACATCTCGCCCCATTACAAACCTCTCTGTGTTATCCTGCACCGTTGCAACACTCTGCGTGCCTCTTGCACTGCTGCAACCTGCTAGCCTCGCGCTGCCCAGAGATCTTGCACTATAGCACTCTCTGTCACTCCATCTGCATCCGTCTCTACCGACATCCGCCAATCCTGTTGCTCCTCTTCGGGGCTTCTGTAGCAAGGTATAATCCAAGAGGCTGGGTACCTCAAGGATCCTGCCCCTCATCACTTGTAGTCCGTTTGACTATAGCTCGATGTCTCCCCACTTCTTCTCAAGTGAGCACTCATGGTACAATCCTCATCCTCCTCGACTTCTTTCTCCCCCTTGCTGGCGCTGCCTTGGTCTCAGAAGTCTCTCCCTTGCTCTTCTTCCTTGGAAACTAGTTCACAAAATGACCCAATTCCCCACAATGGAAGCATTTGACCTTCGAGAGTTCCTTCTTTTCCCTCCTTGATTCTAATCCCCTTACCGCTACTCCCTGCCTTGGTTAGCTGTCTGATCTCTTCTTGATAAAGAGCCGCATACAGTTCCTCCCAATCCGGAAGGTTCGACCTGCCTAGTAAGCTATGCACAAATACCTCCCAATCCTCTGAGACTGCGTTCAATGCGGTCCTCACCAACATCTCCTCATCTGGCATGGCCCCTATGGAAGTCAGCTGGTCCCAGATCTCTGTCAATCGCCTGAGGAAGATATTTATTTGCTCTCCTCTCTGCATCTGGTATGACCGCAACTGATTTTCAAGAAGCATCTTCCTCTACACGGAAGTATGCTGATACAACTTCAGGGCATCCCACATCTCATTTGTCGTGCCCTTCTTAGCAATATGTGGTACCACATGATCCTTGACCTCGTCAAGGATGATGCACTTAGACCTGGCCATTGCCTCTTCGTACTTCTCATTTTCAGTCGAGTCAACTAAGATCGCTATCGTTTTGAAGGCGAAGTGCTTGATGCGATACCTATCTAGAATGGACAAGATCTTGGCCTTCTAGACTACGAAGTTGGAAGCTTCGTCCAGTCTATCCTGATCTCTCAACCCATTCACTGCCATTTCGCTGCTCCTCTTTCGACTCTTTCGAGTCTCTCTACTTCCCTCCTGGAAGTCCTTTGATCGACTCCTGTTGAGTCTCTCAACTTCTCTTCTGGAAGTTCTCGGTTTGACTCCCTTTGAGCCTCGATTTCCCTTCTGGAAGCCCCTCTACCAATGTCGAGATGCTCCACTCTAATCATTTGTGCAACTGCACCACTGATCCGGATTTCTTGGCTAGAAATCCTCGGCAGCAACTCCCCCCTCCTTGCTCTTGCCTTGTTAGGTATTGTTCTGACCACAGTACCCCACCAGCTTCGCTTCGCAACTCACCCGCAGCCTCCTATGCCTCAGTAGTCTGAAGGTCTGAGCCTCTAGGCTCTACGCAATCCTGGCACCGACAAAATCTGCACCTCCTGGCCACAGCATCGATCCTTCCTAACTGAGAAAGATGACCGGGCACTGCATAGGTGAGGTCTGCTCCTCTCTGCCTCAGCTCTGATCCTTCTCCTGGCTCGAACTGATGACACAAGCTCTCTGTGTCACCCCTTCCTTGCTGCGTCCTGCTAGGAACAACAGCTTCTGTCACTCGGGATAGTGGTTTCTGCTGCTGCTGCTCTGCTCGGCTGATGCCTTCAGTTATCCTATGATTTGCAACCACGCTCTGATACCATGAATTTCTAAGTTTCACCCGTTAGAAATTCTTCTTGTGCTATCTGATTTATTTCTTCCTACTTGTGCAATTACTTAACAAGTTATTTACCATGTAAATACTGAAAATAAATACAAGCACAATATCAACACAGACAGCTCAACAACTAAAAGTAAACAAGCACACAAGTGACACTATTGTTTTTGGACTAATGTCCCCGGAAAAAACACAATGCGGGAAAACCGGTGTAGCTATTCAGAGGGTTTTATTATTATGCAGTTTCAGAATACAACCTGGGTGCCAGAAATGGCTCACCCAGCAGAGAATGCCCCCGGCAGTAGTACCTCTCCTCGGAGACAGATATTTCGGCTGATTAATCATCGGATGAATGATCCCACAACAACAATTGCAGCTCCCACTGCTCTACGTCACTCTGATAGGGACTGCGTCACCCTACCTGGCTCACTAGCGCCGAGTATACCCCACGAAAATCTCCCAGCGTTGCCTCTTGGCTCTGCGACAGCTTCTGGAGCCTCTACGTCAGCTTCTAGAGCCTCTGCGTTAGCCCTTAGATCCTCTGCGTCAGACACACTGGCCTCTCCTAGCTACCTCTGCGTCAACCTCTCTGGGCTCTGCGTTGTCTCTCTAGTACCAACTCTGCCTCTCTGCTATGTATTCACTGCCCCTCGCTGCTAATCACTGATTCTATCTCTCTTAGCAAACCCCACTCTAGAGAATAGAATGATTGATCACTCTAGTGTGTTTTCCAATTGACCCTCGAGCCTCCTCTTATATTTTTCCTGTTGGTCCTTCAACGGCCAAGATTACATCTCTAATCAATAGCTAAGATTAGATTTGACTTGATCCATGTCTTTTGGAACCTTCTAACCCAGTTTTATATTAATACCCATTAATATTTTATTTTTCCTAAGTTTAGAGTTAGGAACTCCATTAAAAATATTAATTATTTTAATATCTCCTAAACCAGTTAGAATTTGCCCAAACCATTTTTGGGTCTTGGAGATCTCATGTGCTTTAGCCTCTCCACCAATTTTCATGGCTAGAGCACATCCATGCTACCCAAAATCAACATTTTCATCATCAAGACAAATGCCAAAAACAATTGAAGATTACAAACACAAAAAAAGGAACATTAGATGTAGGCACTCAGATAGAGCAAAACCCCTAGGAAGGGGAAAAGCCAGTCAAACTCTTCCAATAGATTCAAATCAAGTTGAGATGACCAAGACCCTAATTACCAAGAATACCTTCCATCCATCAAGTCAGCCTTGTGCAGAGACAACACATCTACTAGTCCATTTCTTCATGTAACCTTGGCTTCTTGCATTCATATAGAATTTTGGTCCTGTGATTATAGAGAGCTTTGGTCCTGTAGTTTCCTAATACTTTGGTTCTGCAGTAACATAATGCCTCAGTCCTGTAGTCACCCAATACATCGATCCTGCAATGACATGATGCCTATAGTCACCCAATACTTTGTTGTCCTGCAATAACATGACACCCAATACTTCGTTGTCTTGCAATAACATGACACTCAGTACTTCGTTGTCCTGCAATAACATGACATCCGATACTTCGCTGCCCTACAATAATTAACTTCACTGTCATGTAATCCTTAACTTCGTTGACCTGTAATCCATCCGAACTTCCTTGACAAATTTTCAACATGGTCGAGTTCACTTGGGTATATATAGTTGTTTCTGCCTATATATTGAGCCAGCCAACATGAATAATAGGAGAAGCTGACTTGTAGAAGAAGAAGTTGGAGCCAATTTCGAAGAGCTTGAGGCCGACTTGATGGATGGAGGGTTTGACATGACAAAATAAATTTCTTTCTTTGACACCATGAACCCAAGAAGGGTTTCTTACATAATAAATTTGACTTTAACTCAACAAAAATCCTAGAGCGCTCAATGGGTGCTTTGATCTATTGACCCAAGAATGAAACCCATGCTTTAATAAGTCAATAAAAGTTTCCTATTATAAAAAAATTTCTTTCTTTTGATAGATACACGACTCAAATTCAATTATGAAGACAGAGACTAGTTACATTCTTCAACACCTTGCGCAACCTCTAGTGGAATAACTCGGCCTTTTGCTGGTCTTGTCACCCAGCATTTTGTGGGTGATATCCCTTGGAGAATTTTTTTCCTCCAAGATGGTCCTCAACCGGCAACCAGCAACCCCTTGCACCCACCAACTAGCTCATTGTGCCATTTCTCCGCCACTTGAGTCAGCCATGTGGTCCCTCGCCCATCTGCCATGATCGTATGTTTGAAGGTGGGCTTCCTGAACCTAAAGGTATGCCTTGTCATTTGGTAATTGAGTTTTGTAGTTTGCTTATCATGGAAAGTTCTAGGCATGGATTAATGGGGGGATTTGACGGAAAGAATGGGATAGGTCTGTGCTCTTGTCCCCTAGACCTCTTTTGGATATTAACCTTGGATTCTAGTCCAGCGGGATCTCTTTTACTAACCATTTGGCTTTAGGGGTGGTATTTCACGGGAAACCTTGATTGTGGTTGCCTGGTTCCACTCCTATATCCGCATATAGTACCCCCTTTCCACTTAGTATTACTCCATTCATCATGTTGCCCACTGTTGATAATATCGGCGATATTCGGAAATATCGCGATATTTTCGGCAAAACGATATATCGCCGAGAAAATATCGCGATATTTTCAAAATATCGGCAAATATCGGAAAATATCGGCAAAATATCGCGATATTTTGAAAATATCGGCAAAATATCGGCTATATTTAAAAATTTGAAAAAATTATTTTTTATGCTTGCCGATATTTGCCGATATTTTCGCCGATATTGCCGATAAGATATTTTCTGGACCCTCGCCGATATTTTGCCGATACCGATATTTTCAACACTGATGTTGCCCACCTGGGTCCACATTCCTCCACTAGGTTCACATAGTGTTGGCTCAACCCTTCCCCTTGCCCACACTTTGGGTCAGACCTGGAATGATGCCTCGAAGGTTGATGCAGCTTAAAAGAAAGATAAAAGCATATTTGGCCACATTCAACAGGAAAATGTACTGCAAAATGCAAAATATGGTTGGGACAAACACATTTAGCACATGGGCAAAAGGCAATACATGAACTCTACCCCATCGTCATGGTCATCACCCTGGTTACTACAGGTTCTATGAGCCTCCTTCATCTTATAGGAACCCACGATTGTCGCAACCCCTAGTGGGTAATGAACCGCCCTACCTTAAAGTAAGGTATTCACTGATATATCTTATGCATCATGCTCTTACCCCTTGAGCCCCGAGTAGTTAATCAAAGAAAATCATAAAAAGACAAAAGGCATATAAAGAAGGTGGAAAAATCAATGTTGGGGCACCTCATGTACCACGATTGCTCCCTCCTATACATTATAAACTTAAGTTTAGGCTTCCCTTTTATTCGCTACCCTTGTACCCCAACATGTGGCCCAGGGTTGCCCCTTCTCATCCCCTACTCCATTCACCTATGTGTCACATGCCACCACCTTTTGAAGGATGTAGCTTGGACATATTACCCCCTTTAGAATTAGAGACCGCCTAATAGGATGTTTGGTTAACCCCATTTGGAGTTTAGGAGGCATAGGTGTTGAGAATTCAATAGGGCAATGAATATGTTAATTCTCTTTACTTGATAATTGTTTGTGTTACCTTTTACTTATTAGCTTTGTTCGTTATTATTCCAATGTGCAATACATCAAACAGCTACCAAAACAATAAGAACAATGACACAGTATATAGGCTGCAAGCCAAGGCCAAAACCCCTCCTCTTGAGGGGAAAACCCGAAAATCTCTTCTTATCTTTCAGATCTTTCAATTGATGAATACCATGACCTAGACTTAGACAAATACCCTCCAAGATCAAGTCTTCCATGACCTCCTGCTGCAATATCTTCGACCTCCCAGTAGATTTGAAATTCTGCTCCCCAGCAATAGTGGCAACTGCTGCTACTTCTCTAGGAGACTTCGATCTCCCTCTAACAACCTTCCTCTTGACTTCGCTTGCCTTGACTTGAGTCCTAGGGCTAGTAAGATGCCCTAAGAGACCTTCGCTTGCCTTCCCTTCTCTCTTGCTTCCAAAATCGAACCTCAGAATATCCCAGCGCAAAAACCCTAACTTCGCACTTCCAGAAGAATAGAGAAAGACCCAAACACTTTGACTTCTTCAACCTTCTCTTCTTCGCACTTCCTTCTTCGACTTCCTTTTCTTCTGTCTTCTTCGCATAAGAGATGAGAGAGTGAGTGATTCAAATGGAGGACGAGTTCCTCTTATATATAGGCTTCCTCAAGGGTGGACGTGGCTCTTCATGTAGGCCGACTTGACAGCTCATTAGGTCGACTTGATCTTGGAGGTATTTTGACACTTTCAAGACAAAATAAATTTTTCTTTGCAATTTACAATGTGCCCATAGGGTCTTCCATATATGACAATGACTCTTATACCTAGGACAAACCCTAGAAGCACTCAATGGGTGCTTGACCTATAAAATAAAAGAACTTGAGCATGAAACCCATGCTTCAATAATAATAATAATTTCTTTTTCATTTTACATTTACAAGAATACATTTCATACTAATGAAGACCGAACCTAGTTACACATTTTTCAACAATTGGCTCATCCCGAAGCCCATTATGGAAGGGCAGACCATCATGAAGTCCTCACCTGTGGTCCATGGTTGGTAAGCTCATTTACTCACTTTCTCTAATGACTTGTTGTACTACAAAGCTAAGGGGTGCATTGGATCTTGTGTAGGATTGCAAATGGTCTCCATCTTGGGTTTGGTCTCCCTATACGGGGTCCTAATCCTCCAAAGGGCTACATTGACACATGTAGGGTGTGTGTTGAGAGCCATGGGCCTCTATAGCAGTAGATCGTACTCCATGGATCCCTGAGGATGTTTAGAGATGCTCGAGATTTACCCATTGAATGAGGAAGATGCACTTGGTTCACCTTTTCCCAATCGGCCCCACAGATGTACCATACACTTGCCAGCTGACCTAGGACTTGTAGGATGATGTGGCATCACCTACACCATCATCAGAGTCCTTGTAGAAGATCTACATGCATCTTCGACTCATTTGAAGACCCATGAGGTTATTATTGTGCCCCCACACCCACTAGGAGCACCACAGGTTTATTATTTGGAGAACAAGGGGCCAACCCCTTGTCCATCACTTTTGAGTGTCCTATTCCTCATTATGGAACCTATGGGCTTAATCGGGCCACGTGGAGGGCCCTACGACATGTATTATTCATCTCTCACCTCTTAAGAGGCTTATTATTTCATTTGTGAGCTAGTTTGGTGGGCTTGTCACCAAAAATTAGATTATTAGCACATTATTTTATTTTTGGGGTTTATGTAGGCCTAGGAGACTAATTCGAACTCCTCATTAGTGTATAAATACAAGTGGGATGAGTTCATTTGTTGATCATCACTTTGGATTGAATCTCTTCTCTCTCTTGAGATTTTCACACTTTTTCTTGGAGGATGAATTGGAGCTTTATGGATGAATTTTGATGTTTGGATTTGGTTTATCTTTCTTGGAGCTTCGATATTGTCAAATTGTGGATGGGTGGATGTGTTCTATTACCTGTAAGTACATGTTTTTAATGCTATTCTTGTTTTACTTTGTCATATACATTGGATTGGGATTTTCGCTATTTTTTAGGGCTAATTGTTGCATGCATCTACTGCTTAAATTGTGGAATTTTGTCTCTATATAGCATCTCTCAGTGTATGGGTCATGTAATTTGAATGAAATTTCTTAGGAATAATTCTATCAACGAATTCATCTTGATAAGTCATCACCTTTTGCAAGTCGAAGTATAAAAGTTGTAAGGTTGCTTCCCTTTGCCCTAGACAGCGAGCGAGGCAGTCTTAAGGCCTCCTTGAGTAAGAAACAAGGTCCTCATTCATATTTATCATAGACTCCATTCTCCCAAGACTAAGGCACTGCTCTACCAAGAGGTGGTCACCCAAAATCAAATATTTTTGACCTTTTCCTAGTTTTAATCAAGTTGGGTCACCTAGGGCATTATTTTCTTGACAAAATAGCCCTCCAAAAGGTTCGATCTCCTAGCCCCTCTTGCACTAGTGTGTCCTCAAGGCCTCCTCCAATTTTGAAGCTATTCCAACAGTGGAGTTGTGAGAAAAGCCAAGCCCTAGCTCCAAGATCAAGCTTTGCCCTAGTATCCCCAAGGCTAGTGCTTCATAGGATCAATTCAACATCTTTAAGTGAAAATCCTTACTTTGATCCTTTCCCCCTCCTTGTCTAGGTTAATAATATCATTGGTTGCTAAATTCTTGCCTCATAACCTAAGTTGCAGGAAACGCAGGTACAGAGGGCGTTTCTGCCCGGAAACGAAACGGAAACGCGTTTCGGCGTACCGTACGGCCTGGAAACGCGTTTCCGGCCGTACGGGCACGTTTCCCGAAATGGAAACGTGCCCGTACGGCCGGAAACGCGTTTCCAGGCCGTACGGGCCCCGTTTCCCCAAAAAAATGACTTGTTTTTAAATTTTTTTTTTTCTAATTAGTTTTTAAATTTTTTTAGGGTTTCTAAGCTGTTCTAGAAACCATTTCTAAAGTTATAAAAGAGCAGTGCCTCTGATTCTCTCATCACACTATTCAGCAAGGAGTTTCTCTTGGAGATTGGCAGTTGATTTTGGATTTTCCAGTTCCTATATTTTTATTTTCATTATGTGATGACTCATGAGTAAATGTGATCATTGTGATGTAAATTTAATCTTAATGTTAAAATGTTTAAGTAAATGTATCATTAATGCTTTATGATTGCACATATATATATTAATAATTTTTAAATGTTTTTAATATATATATATATATATTATTATATATATTTGCGTTTCCCCGTTTCCAAAATTTGGGGAGGTCGCGTTTCGTTTCGCTTCCGCGTTTCGTTTCGCTTCCCCGTTTCCCTGTTTCGTGCAACTTAGCTCATAACCTAGGTTGAGTCCACTTGGTCTCGTGTGGTCCCATTCCTTTGAGAAGACAATTCTTGAAGAACCATCCAGGATACCAATTTCAATAAGGATTTTAGGGATTGGGAAACTCTTTCACTAGCCATATCCCATAAACCTAGCCCCTAAATCCCCACACCCTTCTCCTCGAAGATTTTGTACCTTGCTTAGGAAGCAAGCAAACTTCATTCTTGAACCTCTTCTAGAAAGGGATTATTTGGGTCACTTTATATCCACTTGTTGATTTATCCTTTATTTGTGACTCCATATATGCCAAGTCTCCTCCCATCGGTGAAATTTCCTAAATAGTAGGGAGCCATATATACTAGGTCTCCATTTGTTGCCCTTGGTCTAGCATTTGCCCCTTTATAGGTTCTCTTTAGGTCCTTGCTATTTTGAGCGGTAACATTTTGGCACCGTTGTTGGGGAGGAAAAAGGTCTACATCCCTAGTGAATCATTGAGGAATTGATTGTCGACAAATTCTATAAAGCATTCCTCTGGTGACTCCACTCATTGTCCAAACCCCCAGTTTACTTGAAGGCGAAAACATTCCTCCTTTAACTAGGGCTGCTGCAAAAAGGGGAAAGCGAACTCCATCACCTGTTGGAACCGCTCTTTTCCCTGAATTCGAGAAGTTCAATGATCCATCTCCTAAGATGCCATCTAGTTCTAACACTGATCCAAAACAAGATCAACCTGAGATGACCATGAGTGAAAGACACTTGGTTAGTGTCTTTGCCCATTTGAAATTGAGTGATGATCCCAAACCCTTACCTGAAAAATATAACCGATGGTTACCCAAATTCAAAGGGGATGCTACTTGGACTACCCATCGCTTCATTGAAGATTTCTATTGGCAAATGTCCCCCAGAATGATCTTTGATGAAGATAGATTCATGATGCTTTTTTCCTTATCACTTGAGGGACAAGCAAACGATTAGTACCTTAGCCTTCCCCTTGCATGCATACAAGACTCTGATGAATTTGAAGACCTATTCATGAAAAGGTGGTCATGCAATGCCCAAGGGACCTTCAATATCAAAAAATTCTACCAAATAACCAAGGGAAGGGAGGATGTGCATGAATTCATTAAAAAATTTGACAGGGTAGTCAAAGATATACCTGATCATTTGAAGCCATCCAAAGCCAATATTCTTGATAAGTTCATAAAAGCGGTGGGTGGCCACTTCACCTATGTGTTAAGGGATAAGAAACCTTCCACTTTGGCTGAAGCTAAAGAGATAGCAATGGAAGTTGAAGAGAACATACGAATCTCGAAGGTTGATATCAATGACCACCCTAGAGCTAAAGCTGAAGTCAAGAAGGAGAAATCCAAAGATCAACATGAGGAAACTCTCCTTGCCATCCTCAAAAAGATGGAAAAGTTCACCGAAGAAGCCAATGCACGTGACAGGGTTATCATGAACAAAATCACCGCCTTGGAAAGGGCCCAAAAATCTAGTTATATCCCTAAAGGAAAGCCTTTTTCCAAAAAGCAAAGTGATTGGCCAGGCTCTTCTCAAATCCCAAACACTTTGGCTCCAACTAATGTTGTTGAGCCAGACTCTTCTTCTGAGGATGAGAAAAGTGAAGGAGAAGAGAGCGAGGATGAACAAACTGATGAGTAGGCTAACCTTGTGGAATCTGATATCTTCAACATTTTGTTAGGAGGGTCATATACACACCCCCCCATTAGTGAGGTCACCCTTAAAGAAGGGAAGGAAGAATCCATTCTCAACTCTGATAGCAAGGGAAGGTTCAAAGGGATCCAATACTTATGAAAAGAAAATAACAAAGACCCTACAACTCCCAAGGAACCATCTAAAGGAGATCCATTGCCTAAGCAAGCTCCTCCCAAAGAATCTCCCCCTGAAATTCCTCCCAAGAAGGATCCCCCAACAAAAGCCAATCCGAAAAAGGATCCTCCAAGGAAAGAATACATCAAGAAGAAGGAAAAGGGGAAAGAAGTTAAACTTGACATCGACATAGGAGTTGTCGTAGGAAGAATGACTATACCTGTTCCTTTGAAAGAGATTGCTAAGCTTCTTGAGCAACAACAACAAATTAAGAAGTCCCTGGGAATTCAGGAAGAAGAACTACCTGAAGAATTGCAAAACATTCATATTCCTGACCGAAACCCTAGGCATGAACCTTTCTTGCTTACTTTGGCTATCAATGACCTCCTCTTACACAATTGTATGTTAGACTTAGGGGCTTCCGCAAATATCATGCCTTTAACAGTTATGAAGCAATTGGGTCTCAGCATCACTCGACCATACAAGGTGTGTGGTTTTAATTCCAAACCTGTGGAAGTGGAAGGTATCATCAAGGACCTTAAGGTTTCTTTAGCTAGGAATCTCGATATATCCCTCCTCATGGATGTTATTGTCATTGATATTCCTGATGTGTGGGGGATGCTATTATCTAGGAAATGGGGGGCTACCATTGGAGGGCATGTTCAAATGGACTTATCATATGCCACCATTTCGCAATCCGATGGCCACCCCTTTTATCCTTTATAAGGAACCTACCTACCTGCCTCATGTGATTAAACCTGGACCTTACTATGAAACATGTGAAATCGAGAAGTGTTCTCCTATTCTCCTGACTCAAGTAGTCTGTATCCTCAAGTGGCCAATCTGTAAAACGATTAAAAAGAGGAATCCTAAGGAAGAATATAAGGCTGGGGATTTAGTCTTGGTTGATAGAGATCCCATACCTGTCCAGATTCATGGAAAAGTTGGGGAGGATTATTACTACATAGCCAAACTTAACGACGAACTTTGGCCTGAGCTGGTCAAATTAAGTCGTATCCCCTCTTTCCTCAAGACTTCACATTATATCATATGCATGGTAGACTAGGATGCATTGCATGATGATTTCTGCATTAGAATTAATGTCATATGATATTTCTCATGGTAGATAGATGCATATTTGCATATTTTATTTTGTGTTGATTTTATGGCCTAACATTTAGCATGTGCGAACATGAGACGTCGCAAAAGCATGTTTCCTTGCGTTTTTCATCTATTGTATGTGCAAGTGACAAGTCTACGGTAACCAAGAGATTGTTGGAGTTCTCGTGACCTCCCATTCGAGTAGCTTCATCCACTTCTTCGAGAGATCATGTCCTAGTTGGAGCCAAGATGTTACCCCACCATTTTGTGGGTGATATCACTAGGAGAATTTTTTCTCCAAATGGTCCTCAATCGGCAGCCACCAGCTAGCTCATTGTGCCATTTCTCTACCACGTGAGCCAACCATGTTGTCCCTCGCCCATCTGCCATGATCGCATGTTTGAAGGTGGGTCTCTCGAACCTAAAGGTATGCCTTGTCATTTGGTAATTGAGTATTGTAGTTTGCTTATCATGGACACTTTTGGGCATGGATTAATGGGGGGATTCGATGGAAAGAATGGGCTAGGTCTGTGCTCTTGTCGCCTAGAGCCCTTTTGGATATTAACCTTGGATTCTAGTCCCGCAAGATCTCTTTTATTGACCATTTGGCTTTACGGATGGTATTTCACAGGAAACCTTAATTGTGGTTGTATGGTCCCGCTCCCTTATCCGCATATATTACCCCCTTTCCACTCATTATTAACCCATTCATTATTTCTCCCACCTGGGTCCACATTCCTCCATTGGGTCCAAATAGGGCTGGCTCACCCCTTCCCCTTGCCCACACCTTTGGGTCAGGCCTAGAATGATACCCCGAAGGTTGATGCAGCTAAAAAGAAAGATAAAAGTGTATTTGGCCACATTCGATAAGAAAATGTAACACAAAATGTAAAAGATGGCTGGGACAAACACTTTTAGCATGTGGACGAAAGCCAATACATGAGCTCTACCCCATCATCATTGCCGTCACCCTGGTTCCTACAGATTCTATGAGCCTCCTTCGTCATATAGGAACCCATGATCGTCCCAACCCCTAGTGGGCAATGAACCACCCTAACTTAAAAGGGGGTATTCACTGATATATTCTATGCATCATGCTCTTACCCCTTAAGCCTCGAGCAATTAATCAAAGAAAATCATAAAAAGGCAAAAGGCATATAAAGAAGGGTGGAAAAATCAAGGCCGGTGCACCTCATCTACCACGATTGCTCCCTCCTATACATTATGAACGCAAGTGTGGTCTTCCCTTTTATTAGCTACCCTTGTACCCTAGCATGTGGCCCAGGGCTGCCCCTTCTCATCCCCTACTCCATTCACCTATCTGTCACATGCCACCACCTTTTGAAGGATGTACCTTGGACATATTATCCCCTGTAGAAGTAGAAACCACCTAATAAGATGCCTTGGTTAACCCCATTTGGAGTTTAGGAGACATTGGCACATCCCGAAGCCCATTATGGAAGGTCACGCCATTATGAAGTCCCCACTATAGGTCCATGGTTGGTAGGCTCATTTACTCGATTTCTCTAATGACTTGTACAGGAAGGCTAGGGGACACATTGGATCTTGTGTAGGATTGCAAATGGTCCCCATCTTAGGTTTGGTCTCTCTATATTGGGGTCCTAATCCTCCAGAGGGATACATTGGCACATGTAGGGTGTGTGTTGAGAGCCATGGGCCTCCGCATTAGTAGACAATACTCCATGGATCCCCGAGGATGATCAGAGATGCTCGAGATTCACGCATTGGACGAGGAAGACACACCTGGTTCACCTTTGCCCAGCCGGCCCCACATATGTACCATATACTTGGCAGCTGACCCGGGACTTGTAGGATGATGTGGCATCACCTACACCATCATCAGAGCCTTTGTAGATGATCTATATGCATCTTCGACTCATTTGGAGACCCATGAGGTTATTATTGTGCTCCCACATCCATTAGGAGTACCACAGGTTTATTGTTTGGAGAACAAGGGGCCAACCCCTTGTCCATCACTTTTGAGGGTCCTATTCTTCAATATGGCACCTATGGGCCTCATAAAGCCACATGAAGGGCCCTACGACATGTATTATTCATCATCTTACCTCTTAAGAGGCTTATTATTTCATTTGTGAGCTATTTTGGTAGGCTTGTCACCAAAAGTTAGATTATTAGCACATTATTTTATTTTTGGGGCTTATGTACACCTAGGAGACTAATTCAAACTTCTCATTAGTGTATACATACAAGTGGGATGAGTTCATTTGCTGATCATCACTTTGGATTGAATCTCTTCTCTCTCTTGAGAATTTCGCACTTTTTCTTAGAGGATGAATTGGAGCTTTATGGATGAATTTTGATGTTTGGATTTGGTTTATCTTATCTTGGAGCTTCTCTATTGTCAAATTGTGGATGGTTGGATACGTTCTATTACATGTAAGTAAATGCTTTTAATGCTATTCTTGTTTTACTTTGTCATATACATTGGATTGGGATTTTCGCTATTTTTAGGGCTAATTGTTGCATGCATTCACTGCTTAAATTGTGGAATTTTGTCTCCTATAGCATCTCTTAATATATGTGCCATGTAATTTGAATGAAATTTGCTAGGGATAATTCTATCAACAAATTCATCTTGATAAGCCATCACCTTTAGCAAGTCGGAGTATAAGAGTTGTAAGGTTGCTTCCCTTTGCCCTAGAAGGCTAGCGAGGCAGTCTTAAGTCCTCCTTGACACTGCACTGTACCACCCTGCACCACTGCTCTGCACTGCAACTGATCTCATGTTGCTGCTGCAACTGAAAACTAAACTTTCAATCAATTGTGTTCCTGCTACTGACTCTACAACTATATCTTGAATACCTGGCTGCTACTAGTCTCTATATTGTTTATTGAGTCTATCTGCGAACCAACTAGTTATGTGCCCCTCAATAACTAATTGCAACTAGTACTGCAACTGTCCCTCAAGATTTGATTGCACCATGTTGACACTGATCGTCTTGCTACTGAATACTGTGGACCCCTGTAGCAAGGGTAATGGTCCATGAGGAAACACCTGTTTGATGCTATCCTCCTTGGACCCTGCCCAAAATACTCTGCAACTCTGGTGACTAAAGTTTAATGTCATCCCAATTCTCTCCTAGAGGTATAGCTACATACAAAGCGAATTCACCCTCCAACCTCGAAGACAAATTATCAATCTCCGCTGAAGCTGCTAGTTGCTCCTGCAATTCCTTCTTGTCCTTTTAGCTCTCCAGACATTGAGTACTGTAGTGACCGAACTCACCACACCTAAAGCATTTGATCTTTGACAAATCTTTCTTCTTCTTTTCTCCTCCTTGTGAGCCTTGTCCCTGACTAGGACCTTTTTTCTACCTTTGCCTTTGATGCAAGGGCTACACTATGCTATTCCTTCACACCCTTCGATCCTTTGCTTCTGTTTCCACTAATATTGTACTCAACCAAAGCAAGCCTCATCTCCTCATGTGTGAATTAAACCCACAATCAATCCTAACCTGGTAGATTATTTCGTGCAGTGATACCTTGGACGAAGGTAGCCCACTCCTAGGTGAAACCATTAAGAGTTGTACGCTTAGCTCACTCTCTTGAGGTGCTTCTCCAACTGCGGCAAGCTCATCTTGGACACTCCAAATCCTAGTGAGATAACAAATAACCCCTTCACTATTTTACATCCTAGTTGTCATCAACTTCTCTTTCGGAAACATTTTCCAGTTCTCGGAAGGATTCTGGAAAAGCGTGGCAATTGCATCCCACATTTCTTTGGCAGTATTCTTGGCCACTAAGTGTGAGACTATATGATCCCGAACGCCATCTAAGATCAACCACTTTACCTTGGCAATCTCCTTATTGTAGTTCTCTAGTTGTTGCGGGTTTGTTGATACTGCTACAACTCTTTCTGCATATCTCTTCAGACCATGCTCATCTAGCAGGAAATACATTTTGGCTTTCGAGATACAATAATTTGAGGCTCCATCTAGCCTATCTTGATCTTGAAGTCTTGTTGAGGCCATTTCTGCAAAACTCGGAACTAGAAAATAAACGAGAATGTCCTCCCTTTCTTGCTTGGTTTCTCACTTTGCTACTCGCACTCCCTCCTGGAATGCACAGTTTTGCTTGTTGCTACTGCCACTTGCAACTGGAAATCACTGATTTCCTTACGGAACTGGATCTGGAAACCCCCTGAGAAATTCCTTTGTGTGCTTTTCTCTTCCAATCAGTGTTGATCTACTACTATTGATCTAGTTGCAAAATCACTGCGCCGAGATCTGCTTAATGAAATCTCTCATCTACTCACCTGAAATGCTTCCCGACAACACCATTGCCTACTGGAACTGCGACTGAGCTTGTTCGAACTTTTCCTACTCTTGCAACTGGAAATTGAACCAGGTCGTACTTTTGCACAGACCTGGAAGAAATTTGCTTAGAATTCCTCTAAACTGCGAAATTTCTTCCTCTTATCTAGTGAGCTCGGGATCTATTAGAATACTCTGATAGCATGTGAAATTTCCTTAAATTGCAGCAACTAGAAATTTATTCCTCTAACTGATTAATTATGCAGTTTATTTGCTACGAAAAACAACAAATGACTCGCACTGCAATTTTTCACAAATAAAATATGCTACAGAAATAAACTGGAAACTGAGAAAATGATAGCGCACACACAATAAAAATGATAATTATTTTTGGACAAATGTCCCCAGAAAAACTCAATATCGGAAAACTGGTGCAGTAGATGGGGTTTTATTATTATGCAGCAGTGAAATTTTCAAGTACAATCCAGTTTCCAAATTGGCTATCCTCAACAAATAATTTGGCCCAAATTATTAAGGGAATTTTTCCCTTCTCCAAAAGCAATCCTAACACAACCTGCTTTAGAAAATTGGCCCTCCAAGAAACGTTGCACAAGGCTCTACGTAGTGCTTGTGCAGACCCTCACATTCACAACCTGAACCTGCCTCTAATCAAGTTGTTTTGCCTATTGCTACCTCTGGAAGTTATTCTCTAGCCCTTTGGAAAATTACCCTAGCCTCCGACAACTGAATCGATGTCTTGCTTAGCCAAATCGAATTGCACTACTGAAGATGCCTGCACAGTCCTTGGGCAGCCTCTAGTGGAATAACTCGACCTTTTGTTGTTGCCTCTCCAGAACTAGAAATTCCTCCGGAATTCACCTCTGCTGCTCCCTATCTGTCTCTGCATCCCTTCTGGCTCAAGCTTCTCTCCCTTGCTCAATTTTTGCAACTGGGTAGCTCGATCTACCTAGGAACTAGACCTACCCTTCGAGTTGCTCGTATAATCCTTTGTTGGTGAACCAACGACCATGATTAGATCCCTATCAATGGCTAAGATCATCTCCAACTCAATTCGTGTGACTTTCTGGAGAATTCTCATCGTTCTCAATTAATTGTTGTTAATTAATATTTTTTCCTAAGTTAGACTTAGGAAATATTTAATTATTGATCAATTAACTTAATTGAGCCATCTTTAGGTGTTTTCTCTTGAAACATTTTCTGGGTTTTGGAGATCTTGTGTTTCTTAGCCTCTCTAACCAAAGTCGAGACTAGAACACCTATCCAATGCTACAAAACTAACAACTCACCCAAGACTTTACCATTAAGCCTGTTAATTTTAGATAACAATGGTATGTTCTATGCTTGCAAATGTCCTTTTATTAGACCAATATCAATTTCACTTATTTTCCAATAGTAATCACATTAATCATTAATCACATTGACAGTAACTGTAGTTAGGACATAAACAATAAATGCAGAAGACACGCCAAGACAAGAGAACACAAGAATTTGGCTCAAGCAAGGGAAAAACCCCAAGAAGGGGAAAACCCTTAATCAATTCTTCTTATTATAAATATCAAATGTTCAGTAGAGAGAGAGTACAATAATACAAAGTCAAAGTCGAAATTGACTTGCCAATTGATGACCCAATACCATTATCCAAAACAACCCTATCAAATCTGCAATTCTACCCTTAGTCAACAGCGTTCAAAGTTTGGTCAAATCCTTCCACAATAGCTCGGTCAAAGGAGAGAGAAACTCAGCCTCTCTTGCTGGTCAAAGTCAACCCAAAACATTCCTCCAAAGTCCAGTCAAAATCGGTCAAAAGAGAGAATTTCTACAGTGAAAATCTGCAATTTATCTTTGTGGTTAGCCCAGGTCAAAGTGCCCATATTACCTCGGTTTTTGTGCCAAATAGTATGTCCTACCCAAACAGAGAGATGCCCAAAAAGTCAAAGTCAACGCTTGTCAAAGTTGCAGACAGCTTCAAATTTCGGCCTCCTGAAATTTGTCCTCCTTTCTGAAAAGAACAGCTGCCCATTGAGGTGTATGAACCAATTAAATGAAGAGAGAGAAGAATGTGTGAGTTGTTGAGGTGCCAAATGAGGTGGAGGTCACTCTTATTTATATAAATCGATGAGGGTCAAAAGACATATTTCTTGGGCTTCATGAGCCTACATGATGATGTGGTCGATTACTTGTGTTTGGGCTTGCCCTCAAAATATATTTCTCCTTGTCCAAATTTAGTGATCTTTAGGTTGATTTTGGTCCTCTCAAAAATAGGAATTCAATGCAATAATTATCTCCATAAAGTGAGTTGTCCAAAGTGGAATTTGGCCCTAGTTGCCAATTTTAACAGAGCGTCACTCTAGCTTTGTGGTATATTTGGGAGAAAAACTTAACCAGTTACTTAGTGTTGAGAAACACACAATTAGCCAAGGAAAAAAACTCCCGAGAGTGAAATCTTGCTAGCAAAAATCTTAAGCTACCCAAGTGTATTACATGGCTTTACATTCATCATACTATAATCATTTTTACATCATCCCTATAGGGATGCAGAATTTGGATTACAGCATGATGACCAGAAGCTACATGATGATGTTGAAATTGTAAAATTTTAACTTTTTGACAATGATGGAATGCTTTTGGCATGGAATCTTTGACACTTTATGTGGTTGACCGTTGAGTGGTCAATAGGCCCTACTCAAGGAATGTGAACATAACGATGCCAAATCCCAAAGAACCAATGACAAGTTAGACTCAAAGAATGGAGGTGAGACATGGGGCTTGTAATGTGTAATGGAAAGTGACAAGTATGGTATTGGGGATAATGAAAATGTTATCTCAATCATGGCTTTCCAAGTGGTGCCCCTCCTTAACCCCAGGGCGTTAAAGGAGATCCCACTAGACTAGGGCCAAAGATTAACCCCCTTGGTAAGGTGAAAGAACAAAATTATGGTTAAGATTTGTCAATCTTCCATATTACCCTATTATCCATACTAAATACCCAAAACAAACAAGTATAAGCACCCAATTGAAAAATGATCAAAGTACCTGTTGCTACACAATCTGGCAGTGGTCTAGAAGGGGAACCTAAGGTACAAATACTAGACCAAATGACAACAAGGGGACAAAGACCCACTCTCACCTCTGTCAGTGTCCCCTGCTCTTTATGGACTTTCACCAATGGGAGGAGTCTCGGTATGAGGAAATCACTAGTGATGATGGGATCAACGATAAGGTATGAAGTGATTCCCAAGGCCCTTGGATCAATGGTAAGGTATGAAGTGATTCCCAAGGCCCTTTCAAGGAAAGGCTAAATTAGGGCTCAATGCTTGAAAAGAAGCCAAGGGTTCTCCAAGAAAGACCTAGAAGAAGGGAGTCAAGGTCTAGGGTTTGAGAACTAGCAATGAAGATATGTATGCCTAGAACCAAGATTCCAAATGTGATATAAGACCTCTCTAGAAGTGTTGCAAGGTGTTTTCCACTTGAAAGAGAATTTTCGCTTCACTAGAAAGACCTAAAAGAAGCTTAAGCGAGACCTAGGGTTTGTGAGTAATTGTGGGAGGAGTTCCTCCATTGTGCTCACCAGGTCAGGATAGGATACGACAAGGGTCAAGAATGATCGATTCCTTTGAATATTACGTGCAAATGACCCACAATAAGACCACCAACCCAAGACGTTCAAGATGGGCTTCCGAAGATGCAACTAGGGCTTAGGTTTTCTTGAAAATTGATCGTTTGAATTCCACCAAAATTTGTGAGACTCTAGAGGAGACACCAATGCAGGTTTTATCCAATTAGTTTTTTCAAAACTCCTCTTCTAAATAAATTCGTATGGAATTGTAGTTGGTCGTCTAGGAAAGGGGCCAAAAGTTTTTGGAGAGAGAAAAACAAAGGTAAGGAGAAGGTGACCACCAATTTTACTGTTGGAATTTTTAAGTCTAACCGTTAGAAATTCTTCCTGTACTGTCTTATTTATTTCTTCGTATTTGTTAAGTTACTTAACAAGTTATTTACCATGTAAATACTGAAAATAAATACAAGTACAATATCAACACATACAGATCATCAACTGAAAGAAACAAGCACACAAGTGACACTGTTGTTTTTGGGCTAGTATCCCCGGAAAAACCCAATGCAGGAAAACCGGTGCTGCTATTTAGAGGGTTTCATTATTAGACAGTTTTAGAATACAACCAGGGTGCCAAAAATGGCTCACCCAACAGAGAATGCCCTCAGCAATTGCACCTCTTAGTCGGAGACAGATATTCTGGCTAAATCACCGAATGAACGATCCCACAACAACAATAGAGCTTTTGCTGCTCTGCGTCACCCTATCCAGCTCTCCAGCTCCAATCTATCCCACGAAAATATCCCAGCGCTACCTCTAGGGCATGCGTCAGCCTCTCTAGCCTAGCGTCAGCTTCTCGGGGCTCTGCGTCAGCCTCTGGAGCCTCTGCGTCTCACACACTGGCCCTCTCTAGCTCTGTAGCTTTTCGCTGGCTCAGCGTGGCCTCTGGCTGGCTCTGCGTCAACCTCTCCCGGCTTCTGCGTTGATCCTGCCAGTACTAACTCTGCCTCTCTGCTATGTATTCACTGCCCCTCGGCTACAACTCATATCACTTCACTCAATTTCCTCAGCAAACCCTGCCCCAAAAAATCGAGTTTTTAATCTCTCTTGGTGTGTTCTCCAACTAACCCTCAAGCCTCCTCTTATACTTTTCTCGTTGGTCCATCAATGGGCGAGATTAAATCTCTAATCAACAGCTAAGATTAGATTTGGCTTGATCCATGACTTTTGGACCCTTCTAACCCAATTTTATATTAATATCCTGCCACTTCTGCTGCTACATTTGCACTGCATTCCCTCTCATCATGTTGCATTGTGTTGCCCATAGCACTGCCACTGCTAATTGCTGCACTGCAACTCAATTACTGAGAAGTAAGTAACTGATCCTCCCAATCCTAACATCTTTGTCAGGCTAGAAACACTCCCAATGTTGAAACTCCCTCTGTCGTTGACAAGTGCTCCCTCTACTGACCTCTACGCTGATGCAACAACTCCATGCATCTCGCACTGTTGCCTCATGTTGTCTTGGGACCCCTGCAATGTAGCACCCTTTGTCGCTCCATCCGCATCCGTCTCTACCGACATATGTTAGTCCTGCTACTCCTCTTCGGGGCTCTCGTAGCAAGGTATAATCCAAGAGGTTGGGTACCACGAGGATCCTGCCCTTCATCACCTGTAGTCCGTCTAACTACAACTCGATTTCTCCCCACTTCCTCTCAAGTGGCGCATGAACACTCATGGCACAGTCGTCATCTATCTCCACTTCTTTCTCCGCCCTCGCTAGCGCTGCCTTGGTCTCAGAGGCCTCTCCCTTGCTCTTCTTCCTTGGACACTGGCTCGCATAGTGACCCAGTTGCCCACAATGGAAGCATTTGACCTTGGAGAGGTCCTTCTTCTTCCGTTTCTCCTGCTTTCTCACAGATGCTAGAGTAGCATCCTCCTCTTCCTCTTTCTTGATTCTAATCCCCTTACTGCTACTCCCTGCCTTGGTTAGCCGTCTGATCTCTTCCTGACAAAGAGTCACCCATAGTTCCTCCCAATCCGGAAGGTTCGACCTGCAGAGTAAGCTCTGGACAAATACCTCCCAGTCCTCTGAGACTGCGTTCAGTGCAGTCCCGACCAACATCTCCTCATCTAGCGTGGCCCCTATGGAAGTCAGCTGGTCCCAGATCTCTATCAATCGCCCGAGGAAGATATCTATCTGCTCACCCCTTTGCATCTGGTATGACCACAACTGATTTTCTAAAAGAATCTTCCTCTGTACGGAAGTATGTTCATACAACTTCTTCAGGGCATCCCACATCTCATTTGCCATCCCCTTCTCGGCAATATGTGGTACCACATGATCCTTGACCCCGTCAAGAATTATGCATTTAACCCTAGCCATTGCCTCCTCGTACTTTTGATTTTCAGCCGAGTCAACTGGGATTGCTATCGTTTTCAAGGTGAAGTGTTTGATGTGATACTTGTCTAGAATGGACAAGATCCTGGCCTTCCAGACTACGAAGTTTGAAGCTCTGTCCAGTCTATCTTGATCTCTTAGCCCATTCACTGCCATTTCGTTGCTCCTCTTTCGACTCTTTCAAGTCTATCTACTTCCCTCATGGAAGTCCTCTAATCGACTCCTGCTGAGTCTCTCAACTTCCCAGCTGGAAGTTCTCGGTTTGACTCCCTCTAAGCCTCGATTTCCCTTCTAGAAATCCCTTTGCTAATGTCGAGATGCCCCACTCTGATTGTTTGTGCAGTTGCACTGCTGATCTTGATTTCTTGGCTAGAAATCCTTGGCAGCAACTCCTTCCTCCTTGGTCTTGCCCTGTAAGGTATTGTTCTGACCACAGTACCCCACCAGCTTCACTCCGCAACTTACCCACAACCTCCTATGCCCCGCCGTATGAAGGTTAGAGCCTCTAGGCTTTGCGCAATCCCAGCACCGGCACAATCTGCACCTCCTAGACACAGTGTTGATCCTTCCTGACTGAAAAAGATGACCGGGCACTACGTAGGTCAAGTTTGCTCTCCTCTGCCTCAACGCTGGCTCAAACTGATGACACAGGCTCTCTGCGTCACCCCTTCCTTGCTGCTTTATGCTAGGAACAACTTCTGTCACTTGGGACAATCGTTTCTTTTGTTGCTGCTCTGCTCGGCTAATGCCTTTAGTTATCCTGTGATTTGCAACCACGCTCTGATACCATGTTGGAATTTCTAAGTCTAACCATTAGAAATTCTTCCTGTACTATTTGATTTATTTCTTCCTACTTGTTTAGTTACCTAACAAGTTATTTACCATGTAATTACTGAAAATAAATACAAGTACAGTATCAACACATACAGATCATCAACTGAAAGAAACAAGCACACAAGTGACACCGTTGTTTTTGGACAAATGTCCCCGAAAAAACCCAATGCGGGAAAACTGGTGTAGCTATTTAAAGGTTTTATTATTATGCAGTTTCGGAATACAACTAGGGTGCCAGAAATGGCTCACCCAACAAAGAATGCCCTCGGTAGTAGTACCTCTCAGTCAGAGACAGATATTCCGGCTAAATCATCGAATGAACGATCCCGCAACAACAATACAGCTTCTGCTACTCTGCGTCACTCTATCTAGCTCTCTAGCTCCAATCTGTCCCACGAAAATCTCCTAGCGCTGCCTCTAGAATCTGCGTCAGCCTCTCTGGCCCAGCGTCAACCTATGTGGCCTAGTGTCAACCTCTGGAGCCTCTGCGTCTCACATGCTGGCCCTCTCTGGCTTTGCGTAGCTCCTGGCTGCCTCTACGTGGCCTTTGGTTGGCTCTGCGTCAACCTCTCCCGACTTCTGCTCTAATCCTCGCGGTACTAACTCTGCCTCTCTGATATGTATTCATTGCCCCTCAGCTGCAACTCAGATCTACTTCACTCAATTTCCTCAGCAAACCCCGCCCCAGAAAATTGAGTTCTTAATCTCTCTTGGTGTGTTCTTCAACTAACCCTCAAGCCTCCTCTTATACTTTTCTCGTTGGTCCATCATCGGCCGAGATTAAATCTCTAATCAATGGCTAAGATTGGATTTGGCTTGATCCATGACTTTTGGATCCTTCTAACCTAATTTTATATTAATACCCATTAATATTTTATTTTTCCTAGGTTTACACTTAGGAACTCCATTAAAAATATTAATTATTTTAATATCTCCCAAACTAGTTAGATTTTGCCCAAACCATTTCTGGATCTTGGAAATCTCATGTGCTTTAGTCTCTCCACCAATTTTTATGGCTAGAGCACATCCGATGCTACCCCAAATCAACATTCACTTGGATCAATGCCTAATCCTTGGGCTATGGAGTCTATGATGATTCAAAATTTTGCTGAAACTGTCTACGAGGAGGTTAAAAAGCGATGCCCTATCAACCACTCTTTAACATTTACCCACCCAAGATATATGGACATTCATGGAAGAAAATAGATTTTAATCCACTAGGAACATTCATCTTCTTGTTGTGCAATGAGTAACATGTGCAATTTACAATCCAACAAATCTTTACAATTATATTCAATGAATTAGGGCATGAAAGATTTGTCTAGTTGCAATAATTCCTCACATTAGACATTTTACCAAGAAAATTTTCCAACAAATAGTAATTAGAAGATAACAAGGGATATATCCAATCATAGATCAAGAAATAGCTCCAAGAAAGAATGAAAATTCTAGCTCCCAAATATATCGAAATGCATCAAGATATCTCCAATAGACATCCAAGAAGTAGTGAAAAATTCATACAAGAGGATAGATCGAAGATGTGATGATGATCCTCTCTCAAATGAGAATCATCTTTATTGATATCATCCTCCTACTAATTTGAATTAGCCTAATAGCCCCTATAGTTATTAAATAATACAAAAATAACAAGTCCTTGGTGACAAACCCACCAAGTAGCTCATAAAGTGAAGAATAAGCCATCCAAAGTGAGGCAAAATGATGAAATTATGGTGCAGAAGTGTCATTGGAGGGCCTCATTGAGTCCTCAAGGTGTCAGATGAGAGTGAGGGCTCAATGAATGATAGACAAGGGGGTGGCCCCTTGATATTCTAAGTAAAACATCATGTGGTGCTGCAAAGTGACTTTGGGGCACAAGTAGTGGTCTCTTGGGTTTCCTGATGAAAAATAACCCTGTAGATTGCTCCAAATGAGGACATGGAAGATGGTGCTTCCCTTGCCATGTCTAACGAGACAAACCTCCTCTGGGCCTAGATCAACTACCAAACCCTATATATACTGCTAAACCAGCTGGGGGCACTGCTGGTCCAGGTGCACCATCTTGCATAGAAACAAGTTGTTGAAGGTGTTGATGTTCTCCATAAGATGAGATAATGCTCTATGACATGATGGAAACCTAGGGCTCTCAACGCATCCCCTCCAAGTGTCAATATGATCCTCTGGTGGGTTTGGGCCCCAGTTAAATTGCCCAACCAATGATGAAACCACCTGCCAATCTTGTATAAGATCCAATGTGTCGCCTCATCTTTAGGTACAATAATTCATTTGTTCGTCTAGGTGAATCAAGCTTGTTAATAAAGGGCACAAATGTGACTTCATAATGGGCTTCCCTTCCAAATTTGGGGCTTTGAGCATGTAATGGTGTTACCTCCCTAGGTAGGAGTGGCTAATAAACAACCCTATTAGGTGTTCCCAGCCCCTAAACGAAGAAACATGTCCAAGGTACATCCTTCAAGTGGTAGGTGTCATGTCATTGTGAATAATGATGAAGTGAATTGGGACACGAGAGTCTCAGGGCCAAATGCCATGGGTTCAAGGGTGGTAATGATGAGGGATGTCCACATATTTGGGTGTATGAAGGTAGGAGGGAGAAATCATGGTACATGAGTTACCCCAACCTTTGTTTTTCCACCATTTTTCATTTACCTTCTGCCTTTTTAGAAATTTTCTTTTATTATACTGCTCGGGACTCCAATGGTTGAGAGCATGTTATGTATGAAATAAGCAATGAATATCCTGTTAAGGTGGGGAAATTCATCACCCACTTGGGGTTGGGACATGCATGTGTTCCGTAATGATGTATGGGGCATTCAAGAGGGCCCTAGGAACTAGGGTGATGGTCATAATGATAGGGGGTAGAGCTCATGTTTGGTTTTTTCCCACGTGCTAAATTTGATTGTCCCGACCATATTTTGCATTTGGTGGTATTTTCCTTTTGTTTGTGGCCATGACATGCTTTTATCTTTTCTTTTAAGTAGCATCAACTTTTGGGGCAACATTCTAGGGTCGACCCAGATACGTGGACAAGGAGAGGGGGAGTACCAGAGCCTTGTGGACCAAGTGGTCATGTGAAATCAGAGAGGGAAGATGATAAAATAGGGCATGTAATGTGTGGAGGGGAGTAAAAAATATGAAATGCGAAAACAGGACCGAGCTACCACAATTGGGGTTTGCCAAGTAGTGCACATCTTGAAGCTCTAAGCCAGTAGGGGAGATCCCACTGGACTAGGGTTGAGGATTAGCCCCCCATTTAAGGTGAGGGAACAAGACTATAGTCAAAACCCTTTCTTCTTCCAAGTCACCCAATAATCCATACCTAAGTGTGTCCAAGGATAAACAAGCATAAGCACCTAATTGCATAATGAAAGACATACATGTAGGGTTGGATTGCCCACCTTCAAACATACGATTACAACAGATGGGTGAGGGGACATATGACTAGCTCAGGGAGCGAAGATCAACTGGCACAACATCAGCTACACTGGTGGCTATTGGGAGTGTTGGTTGAAGCCAAATCTAGGAGAAAAGTTTCTCCTATGGGGTCACCCATTGGTGGTGGATAACAATACCTTTTGTATAGCAACCCACCTTCATCCAAGTGTAAATGTTAGATGGTGACAGGCACATGGTTGATGCAAATGGTGGCGGAACATGGGATATCATCATTAAATAGTGGCAGGCAGGGGTTGCTAGCTGGTTGGCTGTCTGGGTGGCTGTCAAATGTAGGAAAAACCTTTTCTCCTATGGAGTTACCCATTTTGGTGGGTTACAATCCAAAAAACCAAGAAATCGTAAAAATCGATAAAAGGTTGGTAAAAAGCGGCAAAATTGAAATACCACCAAAATATTGGTAAAATTAGCAAACATGGACTAGGCCAAAAATTCGCATTTTGACGATTTTTTTGTGATGAAATTGAGATTTTTGCAACTCTAGTTTTGCCTCGATAATAACATCATCTAAGAAACGATATTCGTTGAAACTACTAGTTTTTAGTAGCATCGGAAGTGCTCTAGCATTGAAAATTGGTTGAGAGGCTAAGGCACATGAGTTCTAAAGAACCCAGAAACCATTTGGTGAAATTCCACTCGGATTGTATTTTATTAATATAATTGATATTTTTAATGGGGTTCTTAAGTCTAAACTTAGGAAAATTAAAATATTAAAGGGTATTAATCAAAATATGGGTGAGAATGATCTAGAAGGCGGATCAAGTCATGTTTTAATCTTAGCTGTTGATTAGAGACTTAATCTCGGTCGTTGAAGACTCAACAGGGAAAGTATAAAATGGAGGCTTGCGGTTCACTTGAAAAAAACACACAGAGAGATTGAGGAAATCGATTTTCTGAGGTGAGAAGTTCCCAGGAGGAAAATTGATTGGGGAGATCTTGCAGCTGAGGGGTAGGGATACTTCAGGAATATTAGCAGAGAGGCGAAGAGAATCTTGTGGAGGCCGCACAGTAGCCAGGAGAGCTGACGCTGGGCCAGTCTGGGCCCACGCAGCATTGACGCAGAGCCAGTAGGGCCAGCGCAGAGGGAGAAAGTTTCCTTCCACGTAGAAAGCTAGAACTGCTGGGAATTGTCGGAACAGCCAAGAAAGCTGACACAGTGGGCAGAAGAGTTGACGCAGAGCCTCAGAGAGCTCCACGCAAGCCCATGCAGTCACTACGAAGGGGCAGCACAGTTGTAGCCGAGGCCAACCAGTTTTACTGTCGGATCAGTCGGAATCTACCAGGTGAAGTGAGGTAAAACTCACGCATGTTTTCCGCCATTGTATTTCTCTGTCATTGGACTGCTGGGAGGGCAACCGACATTTGTATTCAGAACTACTGCTTAAGAAGAGAAAACCCTCAGAGCCGCTGCACAGGTTTTCCCGCATTGGGTTTTTTCGGGGATGTTTAGTCCAAAAATAAGTGTCCTTTGTGTGTTTGTCTCATTTGTTTTTCAGTGCTTGATATGTATATTGGTGTAGGCTGCAGTGTATTTACATTAATATTTTCTGAATATTTTTGAAAATAACTTGTTAAATGAAGAACACAAGTAGGTAATGCAAATCAGTTTACTGCAGTAGGATTTATGACTTGTTCGATTCAGAAATTTTCACAAAAACCCCTTGACGTGTCCCGAATCAGATGAATCAAACACGATTCGGTGGGACACGTGTCCGAGCGTGTCCCATGCATGTCTGGGCATGTCCTCCAAACGTGTGCATCATGTCCTGATTTCAGGACACGTGTCCCCTTGAATTGTGTGTCGCGCGACCCATAAAGGTCAATTTTGGGTCATTTCTTCCTCACTATTCTCTGTCTCTCTTCTTGTGGGTGTGTGGGAGCAACTAGTAAAGGGTTTGGGAGCATTTTGGAGACGATTCAAGCAATTGGTAAGTGCATTTTGCTTTTGTTTTTTTTGCATTTTTATTACAACAGTTTCCAGCTGCATTTCTTTACAAGTTTGTGCATTTTCTCCTTATTTTTTTACAACATTCATGGCTCAATCAAGGGCAACAGGGAAGAGGCAAAGGAAGGGAAGAATGTCCCCATTGGAAATGCCCCTCCTGTTCCAATTTCATCTGGGTATGCAAGTGTTCCCTCTATTGGAATTGGGGCTGCAACAACAACTTCAAATGTTGAGGGAAGAATTAATTTAGAAAGACGACATTCAGCAGATGGGACAAGAATTGCACACCTTTGCATTGTTTGGCTCACTCATTGAACCCAAAATACTACAGCCATGAGTGGATGAATGGTGGACCTTCCCGTAGATTCCCTCCTCAAATGGATGGTGAAATTTCACAGGGGAGGAAGGATGCATTGAGGCGGATTTTTCAAGATAGAGCATCCCTTGATGAGGTTGAGAATGCCTCTGCAGAGTTTTCCACTGGCACTAGTCGATTTGCAAGATATGATGTGATTAGAGACAGGGGGCTAAGAAGCCCTGTTCTTGGTGGGCAACTCATGGGGAAACAAGCCCTCCTCTAGAGCAGTTAGCCATGAGGCTCATCTCTTAGGTGACTTCATCCTCTTGTTGCGAGAGGAATTGGAACACATATGGGAATTTGTATAGTGTCAAGAAGAGTAGGCTTGAGCAGTTCAGGGCAGAGACAATGGTGTATGTGCACACCAACCTTCGTCTTATTTACAGGCAGAGGAATGAGTGGTTGAAGGGAAAGACAAAGATGTGGGATGTCTTTCCTAATGATATGGGTTTGGACAACAGTGTTGAGTTGGCATTGGCCAACTTGGATCTTAATGAGCCAGTGCTAGAGCTTGTCACTTTTGATGATGGTGATATTGTTGAGGGGTCATCCTCCACACCAGCAGATGCAGAGATGACATAGGATACAAAGGAGGAGGATGCAACAAAGGAGAGTAGTGGTGACCAAGATGATGACAGCGATGCCGATTTTTATGATGATGATTGATGACTCATGAGCTACCTACTGCCTTGAGGCTTGTAGTTGTTTTGTATTTGCTATTTCTATTTGCCATTGGCATTGCTACTACCTATGTAACACATTTTGATTTTGATGACTTAATGAGAAAACTGCAGTTTCTTGTCTTTCTCCTATTGGATCATTGATGAATCTGTCACAATTGTGTTTGTATGCATAATCTTATTTTGTAAAACTTACAAATTTTAGAATTTAAATTAACAATGAAGAATCTAGATCTATGTTTGAATTTGTATCATGAATGAGAATTTGTGTAAGAAATATCTATTTTTTAATATATATATATATATATAATGTGTCCTAACATGTCCTATTCTGGGGGTCAATGTGCCCGTGTCGGACACTTGAATCCTCCATGTCCTATGTCCCCGTGCCAGGGGACTTAGAGCATTTGTGTTGCAAATATTTTTCCTATCATGAAATATGGCTTCAAATTTAAAGTTGCTTACTTTTTTACCAAAGTTGCCTTTATACTATCTTGGTAGATTTAAAAAAGAATCACCATTATCAAGCCACTAATATATTAAGATGTGAATTGATAATTTAGAATAGTGATGGGCTAATGGAAGATTGCATTGATTGCAGGTATCCTTCCCTCACTTTATCATTGCTCCAAATGCAGGAATTGCTGCCTATTCCAGCTGGAGATCAACAATTGTATGCTTTTATCTATCATACTGATAGTTTCTTTTTTAAATTCAAGCTACTTTGCAAATTGATTGGATATCTGGACCGTGAATATATTGTTAAAACTTTGTGCATTCCTAATTTCCTTGCAGTGAAATATGCTCATCCCAATGTTGCGTGCAGTAAATTATCTTTCACATGTTTCGTTTTTTTTTTGTATAACAGAGAGTGCTTCTAGATGGCAGTGTTTTAAGTAGAGCTAGCAATTCATATTTCAACTTGAATTGTAATATTAGAAAGAATGTAGAATCCCTTGATGTTGTGGCTGAGGTAGATATTCTGGCACTCCTTTTCTGTGAAGGAAGTAGTCTCTGTAATCACATTCCAGCATATTGATGTGTATGCCATGTGGCCTACTCTAATATACTCTTTTGTGCAGTGATGTAGTGGAAAATAGATTCTCTAGAAAAAAATCAAAGAGTACTTATATACTAGGTCTCAGTCTCAAAATGTTAAGTGACAATCCGCAGAGCTTGCCTGGTAAAATCAAATTAACTTGCATTGCTACTACAAAGTATTCAAAATGAAAATAAAGCCAAGGAAAATAACCAAAAATATGTGGATTTTCTCATTATTTTGATTCCCTCCTTTATTGTTTATTTATTTATTAGAAATTATTTTCACTTCCCATTGTAAGAGCATCAAAAGAAGGTGCAAGCACAAGCATGGAAAGGACACACCTAAAGGAAATGAGACAAAGTTAGAAAGGAAATGTGAAGCAAATTTCAGAATGAATATTGCAGGCATGATAGTCTGCTTGAACAGAATCAAACAAAAAAAGGAACATGCAATTTTAAGAGCACAAAAAAAATGAACAATTTTGAGTCAAAAAAGAAGAGGGCATTGGACTAAAGGACAAGACAAATTCAGCATGAAGGTGCACAATGAGATGGTGTGTGCAGAGTTATGGAAATGAAATTTTTTAAGTAAACTCATGCAACCAATGCAACGAACAAATGAACTCATCATTACCTTGGGGTTTACTACTTTGTGTTTGGTTGCTAAGTAAAACAGTGAAATGTCAAACCAGAGATATCTATACATTGGAACTTCATTCATTGCTTGGACCACATTTGCCAGGAAAGTTTCATCATGCAGAAGGAAATTAAAGAAGTGCCAAGGTTTCTCCGTGCTACTGCAAGATTCTTCGATCCATAGATTGATAGGACTGAAGAAATAATGCTTCTCATTGTAAGCATAAGACCACTCATCATTGTTATTTGTCAAATTGGGAAGTAAGAGAGGTTTTGATGGTGGCTCTAACTGGAACCTGTGCATAGATTGTTGCCCTTATTGGCTGCCTCTACTCACATGTACACAAAAAAGATGAGACAAGTTAGAAAAATCCAAAATATATTGAAACCCAGAAATCTATGCTTAGCTGTTTTGGAAAAGGGTGTTGAAAACTCATGAACAATGTTTGAGACCAAAAATGTTGTGGCCTTCCCATTGTTGCTAGGTTGAGATCAACGTTACCAGACTCGGAAGTGGCAATAAATCAGCAAGGCAAAAGACGAATTTTTAATCGGATTGGGAAAAATTCGGTGAATACAATAAATAATGATATACAGATATATTGAATTGAAAAAAGAAAATATATTTTTCATTGATATTCGATAAAGCCATGTCCAATCAATCCATAATATCAATAGATGTCCAAAATATCATGAATGAATGAGTATCTCATATATGTTATGACTTATGAGTCCAAACATGATCCAAAGTATTGAGTCCTAACTCTAGATCTCCACAGCAACAAGTGTCAAATCACAAAAAAATGTTAGTGCGAACCTAAGTCACATGGTTCAAGTTTGAGTTCAAATTCAACAAGGATAAAGTTCGGTTTGAATTCAAATGTTTTAAAGAGATTTGGATAAATTTTGCCATTAGGTTCGTCCATATATATATATATTTTCAAAATACAAATATCTTATAAATTATTTTGTATATTTATATATAATACTTTATAACATATATATTAAATATATAATATATAAAATATTTTATAGCATTAAATAACACAAAATTAAAATAAAATAAAAAAATAAAAATAGCATTATGACATATATGGTTAATATATGATATATAAAACTTAACTTACATAATATAAATTTAAATCAGCACTAAAATGCAAAGCACTCATGCAAACTCACTAGCCCATGGCAAAATTTAAAGGACTAGCGAAAGTTAACCAGCAGAGTTGCACAATCAAAGAAGACTAAGTTGCCGTCACAATTGCAATGACTTGTTGACCACGATTTAGGGCATCCCTTCATAGCATACTGGTTCTATTCAAAGGATCAATTAGTTATATGTTTTCAAATGTCATATCTAGTATTTAATTTATCTTTTCGGTGTCCAGAGAGAGTGAGATCAATCACCGAAACCTCTTACTTGCTAGGCATCTTATTTCTTCTCCCCTCTCCTTTAGATGGCCTGCCTTTACATATTTTATTTGAGCAATATTGTATATTAATGAATTTGGTTGTGTTTTCTGTTTGTTTTTTCATTCGTTGAGAAGAAAACAATGGCGTTTGTTTTTCAAAACATGGGATATATGATTTGCCCACGAGTTTCATCACCCAAACTCAACAAACTTAATTTTTTTTAGTGAGATTCGTGTTGAAGTTTCTAAGTCTAACAGTTAGAAACCCTCCATGTAATTTCTGATTTATTCCTTCCCACTTGTTTTGTTTAAATAACAAGTTATTTACCATGTAAATACTGAAAATAAACACAAATACATGCTCGACACATTACAGATCATCAACTGAAGGAAACAAAAACAAGCACACAAATGACACTATTATTTTTGGACTAATGTCCCCGGAAAAACCCAATGTGGGAAAACCAGTGCAGCTATTTGAGGGTTTGATTTATTAAGCAATTTCAGAATACAATCTTGGTGCCATATCCAACTCACCCAACAGAGAAAAATCTTGACAGTAGTACCTCTCCTTCGAAGACAAATGCTCCGGCTGAAACCTCGAATAAACACTCCGGCAACTCCTCAGCGCCAATCTGCCCCACGAAAAAGCCCAGTGTTAGCCTCTTTTGCCCTCTACGTCAGCTTTCCCAGCAGTTCCCGGCTGTTCCCAGCAATTCCGGCAGTTCCAGCTTCTGCTCTCTGTGTCAGCTTTCTCGGTAGTTCCCAGTAGTTCCGGCTATTCCCAATAATTTGGACTTCTACCCTTTGCGTCAGCTTTTCCGGCAGTTCCAGCAGTTTCGGCTGTTCCCAGCAGTTACGGCTTATGCCCTCTGCGTCAGCTTTCCTGGTTGTTCCGGCAATTCCCAGTAGTTTCGGCTTCTGCTCTCTGCGTCAGCTTTCCTGGCAATTCTAACAGTTCTGGATATTCCCGGTAGATCCGGCTTCTGCCCTTTGCGTCAGCTTTCCCGGCTGCTGCGCTAATCCTCCTGGCACTATCTCTGCTTCTCTGCTTCTGTATTCAATGCCCCTCAGCTGCAACTCCAGATCACTCTCTCAACTTTCTTCACAAACCCAGCCCCAGAAAGTCGAAATGTTGATCTCTTGGTGTGTTCTCCCAGTGACCCTCAAGCCTCCTCTTATTTTTTTCTCGTTGACAAATCAACGGCCGAGATTAAGTCCTTAATCAACGGCTAAGATTAGATCTGGCTTGATCCATGACTTTTGGACCATTCTAACACAGTTTTATATTAATTCACATTAATATTTTATTTTCCCTAAGTTTAGACTTATGGATTCCATTAAAAATATTAATTATTTTAATATCTCCCAAACTATTTAGAATCTGCCCAAACCCTTTCTAGGTATTGGAGATCTCATGTGCCTTAGCCTCTCCACCAATTTTTTTGGCTAGAGCACATCCAATGCTACCTGAAATCAACCCTCCCTCTTAGCGAGGATTGTGCTCTAATAATACTCCTCACTGAGCATCACCCTGATAATCTAGCATCGGTCCCTGTGCTAATGCTAGGCCTGCTGACCAACATCCTTTGCACTGTTCCATCCTGTACTGCTACCCATGGCCCTACCACTGCCACTTTTGCATCTGTACTGCAACTCCCTCTACATCCATGCTGCTGCCCATGGCCCTACCACTACCACTGTTGCATCCACACTGCAACCCCTCTCATCATGCTGCATCGTGCTGCCCATAACACTACCACTGCTAACTGCTGCACTGCAACTCGGTTACTGAGAAGTAAGTAACTGATCTTCCAACTCTGACATCTCTGTTAGGCTAGAAACACTCTTGATGCTGAAGCTCACTCCGTCACTGACAAGTGCTCCCTCTCTGACCTCTGCACTGCTGCAACAACTCCATGCATATCGCACCATTGCACACCTCTCTGTGCCATCCTGCACTGGTGCAACACTCCTGTGCCTCTCGCACTATTGCAGCTTGCTAGCCTCACATT
This sequence comes from Pinus tabuliformis, assembly GCA_031772625.1. Classification (NCBI taxonomy): domain Eukaryota; kingdom Viridiplantae; phylum Streptophyta; class Pinopsida; order Pinales; family Pinaceae; genus Pinus; species Pinus tabuliformis. The sequence continues at coordinate 772,287,084 of CM062816.1, forward strand.
GTCCTGGGAATCCTACATTGTAGCTCCCTCTGTCGCTCCATCCGCACCCGTCTCTACTAACATCACAAGTACTGCTACTCCTCTTCGAGGCTCTCGTAGCAAGGTCTAATTCAAGAGGTTGGGTACCTCGAGGATCTTGCCCCTCATCCCCTGTAGTCCTCCTGACTACAGCTCGATGTCTCCCCACTTCTTCTGAAGTGGCACATAGCACTCTCTCTGTGCCATCCTGCACTGGTGCAACACTCCTGTGCCTCTCGCACTATTGCAGCTTGCTAGCCTCACATTGTCCTGGGAATCCTACATTGTAACTCCCTCTGTCGCTCCATCCGCACCCGTCTCTACTAACATCACAAGTACTGCTACTCCTCTTCGAGGCTCTCGTAGCAAGGTCTAATTCAAGAGGTTGGGTACCTCGAGGATCTTGCCCCTCATCCCCTGTAGTCCTCCTGACTACAGCTCGATGTCTCCCCACTTCTTCTGAAGTGGCACATGAGCACTCATGGCACAATCATCGTCTGTCTCCACTTCCTTCTCTGCCCTTGCTAGCGCTGCCTTGGTCTCAGAAGCCTCTCCTTTGCTCTTCTTCCTCGGACACTAGGTCGCATAATGACCCAACTCCCCACAGTGGAAGCATTTGACCTTGGAGATGTCCTTCTTCTTTGCTTTTCTTGCTTACCCTCAAATGCTAGGGCAGCATCCACCTCCTCCTCCTTGATTTTGATCCCCTTGCTGCTGCTTCCTGTCTTGGTCACCCTCCTGATCTCTTCTTGGCGAAGAGCCACCCACATTTCCTCCCAATCTGGAAGGGTCGCCCTGCCCAGTATGCTCTGGACAAACACCTCCCAGTCTTCTGAGACTACATTCAAGGTTGTTCTCACCATCAACTCTGGATCTGGTGTGGCCCCTATGGAAGTCAGCTGATCTCGAATCTCCTTCAATCGACCGAGGAAGGTGTCGATCTATTCTCCCTTCTGCATCTGGTATGACCGCAGCTAATTTTCTAGGAGCATCTTCCTCTACACGGAAGTATGCTAATACAACTTGGTCAGGGCCTCCCACATCTCCCGTGTCGTATTCTTCTCGGCAATATGTGGTACTATATGATCCTTGACCCCGTCAAGAATGATACTCTTGGCCCTCGCCATTGCTTCCTCATACCTGTCATTGTCAGCTGGGTCAACTAGGACCGCTATTGTCTTCAAGGCGAAGTGCTTGACACGATTTCTGTCAAGTATGGATAAGATTATGGCCTTCCAGACTACGAAGTTTGAGGCTCTGTCCAGTCTGTCTTGGTCTCTTACTCTATGTAGTGCCATTCCGCTGTTCTTCTACTTCCCTCCTGGAAGTTCTCGATGTGACTCCCTCTGAGCCTCGATTTCCCTCCTGGATATCCTTCTACCGATGTCGAGATGCCCCCTACTCTAATCGTTTGTGCAACCACACCACTGATCTGAATTTCTCGGTTAGAATCCCTCAGTAGTAACTCCCTCCTCCTTGGCCTTCCCCTATTAGGTATTGTTCTGAGAACATTACCCCACCAGCTCCACTCTGCAACTTATCCACAGCCTCCTAAACCCCAGCAACCTGAAGGTGACAGCTCCTAGGCTCTGCGCAGTCCTAGCACCGGCAAACTAGCTCCCTAAGCCAACTACGTTAGCCCTCTTGGCCTCTGTGTGGCTCTGCGTGAGCTTGTCTTTTCCTCCCTCAACCTCTACACAGCCTCTTCTTGGCCCAAACTTGATGACGTAGGCATTGCGTCACCCCTTCCTTGCTGTTGTGCTACTAGGAACAACTTTTGTCACTCGAGACAGTTTTTTTTTGTTGCTGCTGCTATGCTCGGTTGATGTCCTCAGTTCTCCTGTGATCTGCAACCACGCTCTGATACCATGTTGAAGTTTCTAAGTCTAACAGTTAGAAACCCTCCATGTACTTTTTGATTTATTCCTTCCTACTTGTTCTGATTAATTAACAAGTTATTTACCATGTAAATATTGAAAATAAACACAAGTACATGCTCAACACATTACAGATCATCAACTGAAGGAAACAGAAACAAGCACACAAATGACACCATTATTTTTGGACTAATGTCCCCGGAAAAACCCAATGCGGGAAAATCGGTGCTGTTATCTGAGGGTTTGATTTATTACACAGTTTTAGAATACAATCTGGGTGCCAAATCCAGCTCACCCAATAGAGAAAAATCTCGGCAATAGTACCTCTCCTTCAGAGATAGATGCTTTGGCTGAAACCTCGGATAAACACTCCAGCAACTCCTCAGCTCCAATCTGCCCCACGAAAAACCCCAGCGTCAGCCTCTAGGGACTGTGCCAGCCTCTTCTGCCCTCTGTGTCAGCTTTCCCGGCAGTTCCCACTGTTCCCTATAGTTCCGACTTCTGCCCTCTGCGTCAGCTTTCCCGACAGTTCTTAACAATTCCGGTTGTTCCCGGCAGTTCCGGCTTCTGCCCTCTGTGTGAGCTTTCCCGGCTGTTCCGACAGTTCCCGGCAGTTCTGACTTTTGCTCTCTGCGTCAGCTTTCCCGGTTGTTCTGGCAGTTCCAGCTATTCCCGGCAGTCCTGGCTTCTGCCCTCTGCATCAGCTTTCCTGGCTACTGCGCTGATCCTCCCGGCACTATCTCTACCGCTTTGTGTCTGTATTCACTGCCCCTCAGCTGCAACTCCATATCACTCTCTCAACTTTCTCAACAAACCCAACCCCAAAAGGTCAAAATCTTGATCTCTTGGTGTGTTCTCCAAGTGACCCTCAAGCCTTTTCTTATACTTTTAACGTTGAAAAATCAACGATCGAGATTAAGTCCCTAATCAACGGCTAAGATTAGATCTGGCTTGATCCATGACTTTTTGACCATTCTAACACAATTTTATATTAATTCACATTAATATTTTATTTTCCCTAAGTTTAGACTTAGGGACTCCATTAAAAATATTAATTATTTTAATATCTCCCAAACTGTTTAAAATATGCCCAAACCCTTTCTGGGTATTGGAGATCTCATGTGCCTTAGCCTCTACACCAGTTTTTCTGGCTAGAGCACATCCAATGCTACTCCAAATCAACAATTCGTTGAATTTCAAACATCGGGGTTCGAATTTGGTGAACCCTATGACATTAGTGCGAACCCGTTTCCCATAATTGTTAACCTAAAAATCACATGAATTGTTGAGTCAAGGATTGAATCACGCTTAATCACAGAGTCGCGAGTCAAACTCGCATTGACCACAAGTCAAACTCAGTCAATGTGACTTTGACTCGCCTAGATTCGAATCTGGCCTTTTGCATGCCAAGCCAACTTGGACTCGTGAGTACCCACGAGTGCTCACCAAGTCTGGTAACAATGATTGATATCTATCCGGCCAAATGAATCTTTGTACACCTGATAATCACATGTCAAGGATATCCATTGTCTAAAAAGTTTCTTTTGTAGCCTGAATGTAGAAGTCCTCTTTCTGCACTTGTATATATACTTGTTCCTATATCAACTAATATGGCTACACCTACTACCAAAACTCAACAATTTGATATCTCTTAGTGTTTGCAACTTTGCGTCATAGATAGGATCACTTATGAGGAAAGAATAACTCAAATCCCATTTACATCTGTCAACCTTAAGGAATGCATCAATAGACTCAAGCTCCCATGCCCCCCATCCTCTTCAATAGTCTTCAATAGTGTGCTTGTTTACTAAGTCCTCCTCTTTCAAACTAGTTGAAGACGTGTCATGAATATTAAGTGCTTGGAGAGAAGTGTAGCTTGTTGAACTTGTGTTTTCATTTAGAGGGGTGTGGGTGGGTTCTTGAGTCATATAGTTGTCCTTGTATTCTTGTTCTCAATTATTTCTTGGTTGTTGATGGAAAAACAAGGATATTCATTGCTCTCTTCATTGATTTCTTCATTTTTGAGATGGATGTGCAATCTCTTGATTTTTCTCTTCAATAAGATCTTGGTTACCACTTGCCTCATCGGTCTCCTTAATTTTTTTCAAATAGGAGATCCACATATCATTGATTTCTAGCTCATGGGAAGGAGGAGAAGGGTGAACCTCTAGATCAAGATCTTCTTCTTCTTCACTTGCTTAATATTTTTACAACTCTGAGACTTTTTGATGCATTGCATTATGATTTTGTCACCACTCTTACCACATTTCATTTTGGGATTGAGTTGTATCCATATATAGCTCTTTCATTTATTGGGCTAAGAGAGTAATAGGATATGGAATAACCTTTGTGATGATTGTTTCCTTAAACTTCTGCATATGAGGCTCACCGTATCGTGTCTAAACATGGTCTGAAAAGAAACTGGGTGCATCCTCCCTCTTCTATTTCCATGCTGAAGTCTCCATTTAGTTTCTTGCATGACAAGTTTGTAATGAGTCATTGATTTGGATAAATAAATATTCATCATTAGAAACCATAGCCATGAATCTAATAGACTTTTGTCCAAAGGAGTTTGATAAGATAGCCTTTACAAGTTGCTAGTAGAATCAATGCATCGCGATGAAGTTCTCTAAGCTTAGAGATCAACTCTTAGTTATCAAAGAAAACATCAAGAATGGGGAGTTAATGCCCATGGCACTTAATGTGTACTACTACTTGGTACCTTGGAAACCCTTTGTGCAAGGTTTTTATGCTCATGAGTAGTTTCCCACCTTTGAGAAGCTTTGGAATGCTTTTATCTAAGAGGAGACATGGTTGTTAGAAAATTATTAAGGCAAAAATATTTTCTTATCTTGATAATTACTTGTGATGTATTATTTAACCTCTTTATGTCTTCTTTTGTCTTCTTATCATCAAGCAACTATCAAAACATAAAGACATGAAGATTATGTTGATTTGGGGTAGCATCGGATGTGCTCTAGCCACGAAAATTGGTGGAGAGGCTAAAGCACATGAGATCTCCAATACCCAGAAATGGTTTGGGCAGATTCTAAACATTTTGGGAGATATTAAAATAATTAATATTTTTAATGGAGTAACTAAGTCTAAACTTAGGGAAAACAAAATATTAATGTGTATTAATATAAAACTGTGTTAGAAGGGTCCAAAAGTCATCGATCAAGCCAAAGTTAATCTTAGTCGTTGATTTGTCAACGAGAAAAGTATAAGAGGAGGCTTGAGGTTCACTTGGAGAATACACTGAGTTGATTAAGATTTCGACTTTCTGGGGCTGGGTTTGTTGAGGAAGTCGAGAGAGTGATCAGAGTTGCAGCCGAGGGGCAGTGAATACAGAAGCAGAGAGGCAAAGATAGCACCAGGAGGATCAACGCAGTAGCCGAGAGTGAGGGATGCAGAACTAGCCAAGGGTTCACGCAGAGCCAGCCAGGGCTCACGCAGAGGCAACCAGGGGTTGCGCAGTGCCTCAGAAGGCCAGCGTGGGTGATGCAGAGGGCCAGAGGGTTGACATGGTGCCTCCAGAGGCTGACGCAGGCCAACCCAGAGTGATGTTGGGTAAACGCTGGGCCAAAAAGGGCTGACATTGTCCCTAGAGGCTAACGTTGGGGTTTCGTGGTGCAGATTGGAGTTGTGAAGCTACTGGAGTGATTATTCAGGGCTTCAGCCGAAACATTTGTCTTTGATTGAGAGGTACTATTACCGAGATTATTCTCTGTTGGGTGAGCCGGTTTTGGCACCCAGATTGTATTCAGAAATTGCATAATAATAAAACCTTCAGATAGCTGCACTGGTTTTCCCGCATTGGGTTTTTCCGGGGACATTGGTCCAAAAACAACGATGTCACTTGTGTGCTTGTTTTGTTTCCTTCAGTTGATGATTTGTAATGTGTTGAGCATGTAATTGTATTTATTTCCAGTATTTACATGGTAAATAACTTGTTAATTAATAGAACAAGTAGGTAGGGATAAATCAGTAAAGTACATGAAGAGTTTCTAATGGGTTAGACTTAGAAATTCCAACATGGTATCAGAGCATGGTTGCAAATCACAAGAGAATTGAGGACATCAGTCGAGTAGAGCAGTAGTAGTAGAAAACAGTTGTCCCAAGTGACAGAAGTTGTTCCTGCAGCATAGCAGCAAGGAAGGGGTGATGCAGTGCTTGCGTCATCAAGATTGAGCAAGGAAAAGGCCAGCGTAGAGACTCCGGAGGGCAGAAAAGGCTCACGCAGAGACCAATTGGGTTGACACAGTTGGCTAGGGGAGCATTTCAGCCAGTGCCTGATTGCGCAGAGCCTAGGAGCTCTAACCTTTAGTTTGTTGGGGTTTAGGAGGTTGTCGGTAAGTTGTAGAGTGGCGCTGGTGCGGTACTGTAGTCAGAATAGTACCTAACAGGGCAAGGCCAAGGAGGAGGGAGTTGCTACCAAGGATTTCTAGTCAAGAAATCTGGATCAGTGGTGTAGTTGCACTAACAATCGGAGTGGTGGCATCTTGACATTGGCAGAAGGGTTTCTAGGAGGGAAATTGAGGCTCAGAGAGAGTCACACCAAGAACTTCCAGGAGGGAAGTAGAGGAGCAGCAAGATGGCAGTGAACAGGGTAAGAGACCAGGACAGACTGGACGGAGCCTCAAACTTCATAGTCTGGAAGGCCAGAATCTTATCTGTTCTAGACAGAAATTGTGTCAAGCACTTCGCCTTGAGGACGATAGCAATCCCAGTTGACCCAGCTGATAACGACAAGTACGAGGAGGCAATGGCGAGGGCCAAGAGCATCATTCTTGACAGGGTCAAGGACCATGTAGTACCACATATTGTCGAGGAGGACACGAAAAATGAGATGTGGGAGGCCCTAAAGAAATTGTACCAGCATACTTTTGTGCAGAGAAGGATGTTACTAGAAAATCAGTTGCGGTCATACCAGATGCAGAAGGGAGAATAGATCGACCCTTTCCTCGGTCAAATGAAGGAGATCCGTGATCAGCTGACTTCCATAAGAGCCACACCAGATCAAGAATTGATGGTGAGAACAACCCTGAACACAATCTCAAAAGACTGGGAGGTGTTTGTCCAGAGCATACTGCGCAGGGCAACCCTTCCAGATTGGGAAGAAATGTGGGCGGCTCTTCACCAAGAGGAGATTAGAACGCTGAGCAAGGCGGGAAGCAGCGGCAAGGGGATCAAAATCAAGGAGGAGGAGGTGGATGCTGCCCTAGCATCTGAGGGAAAGCAGGAGAAACGGAAGAAGAAAGACCTCTCCAAGGTCAAATGCTTCCATTGTGGGGAGTTGGGTCATTATGCGACCCAGTGTCCAAGGAAGAAGAGCAAGTGAGAGGCCTCTGAGACCAAGGTTGCGCCAACAAGGGCAGAGAAGGAAGTGGAGACAGATGATGACTGTGCCATGAGTGCACACACACCACTTGAGCGGAAGTGTGGTGACATCGAGCTGTAGTCGGACAGACTACAGGCGATGAGGGTCAGGATCCTTGAGGTACCCAACCTCTTGGATTAGACCTTGCTACGGGAGCCCCAAAGAGGAGTAGCAGTACTGGCAGATGTTAGTAGAGACGGATGCGGATGGAGTGACAGAGGGAGCTACAGTGCAGGATTCCCACGACAGCGCGAGGCTAGCAGGCTGCAACAGTGCGAGAGGCACAGGAGTGTTGCACCAATGCAGGATGGCACAGGAAGGTGTGCAACGATGTGAAATGCACAGAGTTGTTGCAGCAGCACATAGGTTAGAGAGGGAGCACTTGTCAGTGACAGAGGGAGCTTCAGCATCAGGAATGTTTCTAGCCTGACAGAGATGTCAGAGTTGGGGAGATCAGTTACTTACTTCTCAGTAACTGAGTTGCGGTGTAGCAGTTAGCAGTCCCAGTGCTATGGGCATCATGATGAGAGGGGTTGCAGTGCAGATGCAGCAGTGGCAGTGGCAGGGCCATGGGCAGTGGCACGGATGTAGAGGGAGCTGTCGTACAGATGCAGCAGTGGCAGTGGCAAAGCCATGGGTAGCAGTACAGGATGCAGCAGTGCAGAGAATGTTTGGAAGCAGGCCTAGCATCATCACAGGTACCGATATCAGATGATCAGGGTGATGCTCAGTAAGGAGTATTACTAGAGCATAGTCCTCGCTAAGAGGGAGTGTTGATTTTGGGTAGCATCGGATGTGCTCTAGCCACGAAAATTGGTGGAGAGGCTAAAGCACATGAGATCTCCAATACCCAGAAATGGTTTGGGCAAATTCTAAACAGTTTGGGAGATATTAAAATAAATATATTTTTAATGGAGTCTAAACTTAGGGAAAATAAAATATTAATGTGTATTAATATAAAACTGTGTTAGAAGGGTCCAAAAGTCATGGATCAAGCCAAATTTAATCTTAGCCGTTGATTAGGGACTCAATCTCTGCTGTTGATTTGTCAACAAGAAAAGTATAAGAGGAGGCTTGAGGGTCACTTGGAGAATACACCGAGTTGATCAAGATATCGAATTTCTAGGGCTGGGTTTGCTGAGGAAGTCGAGAGAGTGATCAGAGTTGCAGTTGAGGGGCAGTGAATACAGAAGCAGAGAGACAAAGATAGCACCAGGAGGATCAGCGCAATAGCTGAGAGTGAGGGTCGCAGAACCAGCTAGGCGCTCACGCAGAGCCAGCCAAGAGTTGCGCAGTGCCTTAGAAGGCCAGCGTGGGTGACACAAAGGGCTAGAGGGCTAATGCAATGCCTTTAGAGGCTGACGTAGGCCAACCCAGAGTGACGTTGGGCAAACGTTGGGCTTGAAAGGGCTGACATTGTCCCTAGAGGCTAACGCTAGGGTTTCGTGGGGTAGATTGGAGCTGTGAAGCTGCCGGAGTGATTATCTGGGGTTTCAGCCGGAACATCTATCGAAACCCGAACATCTATCTCCGACTAAGAGGTACTACTGCCGAGATCATTCTCTGTTGGGTGAGCCAGTTTTGGCAACCAAATTGTATTTAGAAACTACATAATAATAAAACCCTCAGATAGTTGCACCAATTTTCCCACATTGAGCTTTTCCGGGGACATTGGTCCAAAAACAACGATGTCACTTGTGTGCTTGTTTTGTTTCCTTCAGTTGATGATCTATAATGTGTTGAGCATGTACTTGTTTATTTCTAGTATTTGCATGGTAAATAACTTGTTAATTAACTGAACAAGTAGGTAGGAATAAATCAGTAAGGTACATGAAGGGTTTCTAACGGGTTAGACTTAGAAATTCCAACAGATCAAAACAAGCTCACAAGATGTAGGCTCTCAGCTAGGCAAAAATCCCTCTCCTAGGGGAAAGCCCAACAAAACTCTCTTCTCTTCTTCAAGAATCAAATCAAATGAGACAACCAAGACCCTTGGGCCAACAATAAGACCTCCAATCCACCAAGTCAACCTTCCAAGAAGACTAGTCAAACTCTAGTCAAGACCTCCAAAGTCAACATAAGTCAAACTCTCCAAAAATCTAAGTCAAACATGGTCTCGAACCTCTCGTACTTTTGAAATCTCAGCCTGCAACAATTCGGATCTACAGTAAGTTAGTAACCATAACCAGTCACAGAAACTCGCACATGTGAACCAAATAAAAGGGAAAAATACACTTCTTTCCTTAGTTGGAGCTCTTCCTTCCTTCTCTAGGGATTTTCTTTCTTTTCCAAGTCTTTTCACCTTCACTTCTATCGTTCGCACTTCCTTGAGAGTTGCAGATCGAATGTTTGATTGAATGTACCATAGTAGGTCAAATGCACTGCTTATTTATAGTGGTTGAAGCACCCTTATGAGGCTGACTTCATAGCTCTTGAGGCCGGTTTGGTGGAGTAATATATAACCAATTTTACATAAAATATTTTCTCTTTCTTTGACATAATAAGCCTAAGAAGGGTCTAGAACATAAGGACAATGACAATGACTCATGACTCAACCCTAGAAGCACTCAATGGGTGCTTTGACCTATCAATATAACCAAATGAGCATGAAATCCATGGTTATAAAATATTTTTTTCTTTTGATCTTTACAAAGTTTTTCTTTTCTTCTCTTTACAAATACATAAGAATTACATCATGTCATGATTTAATCAACAATTATGAAGACTGATACTAGTTACATTTTCAACACTCCCTCTTAACTAGGGAGGTATTCATAATTGTTCAACCGGTACAAGGATGACCTCAATTTCAAATGTTCCAGGAAGAGCACAACAACATATGCAATGCTAGATACCATCTAGAATAACATTGCCCAGGTATCAATCCATCAAGGTATCATCTAGGCTTTTTTCCAAGGTACCAACTCAACATATCAAAGATCCAAGTGTCATCTCAAGACACTAATTCAGGGATCCAAGTGTCATCTCAAGACACTAATTCAAAGATTCAAGTGTCCTTTCAAGACACTAATTCAAGGATCCAAGTGTCATTTCCAAGACACTAATTCAAGGATATAAGTGCCCTCTCCAAGACACTAATTCAAGGATCCAAGTGTCATCTAGGCTACCTTCCAAGACACTAATGCAAGGATCCAAGTGTCAAGACACTAACTCATCATCAGGGATCCAAGTGTCAATTACCAAGACACTAACTCATCGGGGGCCCCGATGTCATTCGAGACACCCACTTATCACAGATCCCTTGGTGTCATCTAGGCCAATATATCAATTCCAACAGAGATCTGTACATCATCTAGGCTAAGACACCAACACATAAGGGGATCTGGACATCATCAACCGCCCTAGAAAGGGATTTCAATATCATCTAGATGTCCTCCCCAGTACCATCATGTTGATTTTTGAGTAGCTTGGGAGGTACTCCAAGCCCTAGGGTTCAGGGTTTAGAGGTTGGAGCACCACAAGAGTCACTTGTGGGCTTAGAACCCAAGGTTGGGGTTTTGCACCCATCGATGTTTGGGCCAAAACCATGAAGCATTTTGGACATGTGATGGATGGAGATGATAGAGGACGGCAAGGAGAATCCAACACTTCGAGAATCGTCAAAATATAAGTTGTCCTGAGTGAGTTATGAATTTTTGAAGTTGACAATTAATTATTGGACAGTCAAGTCATGTTACTTTTCTTGTTAGCTTATACTTCTTCTTATTATTAGTGCTTATGTGTGTACTTCATCAAACTGCTACCAAAACAAAATAACAAGAACACGAAGTTTGGCTCTCTGCCAGGGACAAAACCTCTCCACTCTTGAGAGGAAAACCCTTTGTAGGTTTTCTCTTATTGAAGCTTCTTATTTGAACAACTGCCAAACCCTAGACCCTTGACTAGGACATCATCCAAGCATAAGTCAAATCCTTCCTTTTTCTGCGCTATAACTTCTGGCATATCAAACTCTGTCTTCCGGCACTTGGCTCCTTAGCACTTCGTCCTTTTGCTGCTTGTCTATGTTAGGAAACCCTAGAATATTAGGGCTTCTTTACTTCTTTCTAGATAGAGTCTTCTTCGCTTTCCTTTGTATACCTTGTAGACCTAGATACACATTTGAATGAGGCTATTCATGTTGTTGCCTTTAACTGTTGTCAAATCTGCAAAGTTTACTTGTTGCACGTGTGAACAGAAACCCTAAAATAGTCTCCTTCTCCTCGTTGTCTTTTCTTTCTTCTTCGCTGGTTGGGGAGACCTTATTGTCCTTGTTTCTTAGCCCAAAATCAAGATATTTGTTATTGTTGTAATGACCACAGGGATCCTCCTTTAACTTCACACATGTGGTTGCAGAAACCCTAGAACACGTCTATTTTTCCTTCGTTGTTCTTTCTCCTTGTTTGTTGCCCTTGTAAACCCCTTAACTTAGCTTACTTCGTCCTCCTTATTACTGCCTTATACCCTCGCTAATTTCAGAGATAATTCGTTGTGCTTTTGAGGAGTGGACAACCTCTATAAATAGAGGTTTGTCCCTCCTCTTCAAGCCGACATGACTGTCCATGAGGCCGACTTGACAGTTTTGCTATAACTCATCTTTTCTTCATTATTTTGTTGCTTGGAGACTTCGTTGATGCTAGGAGAGGATTTGACTTTGCTTGGAGTTGTTCCCTTGACCTTGTACATTGACATACATGATGTAACATGCCCTCAAAGGGTCTCATCATAATTACATTTTGACTTTGACTCTCTAGAAGCACTTCAAAATGTGCTTGACCTATTTTCAATGAGCAAGAAACTCATTGACAAATAATATAAAAATAATTTATCTTTTCTTGAATAAGTACAAATATCAAAATTACATTTATGAACACCTAGCCTAGTTACATTTCCTTCAACATAGGATACAAGGTTAACCACCAATTTGGATGGAGGAGACAATAGTACAAACCAAGCCCCTTCTTTCCGCTGAATCCCTCCACTAATCCATGCCCAAAAGTGTCCATGATAAGTAAGCCAAAATACCAACTACATAATGAAAAGCTATACCTTCGGGGTTGGAAGGCCCACCTTCAAACATACTACCATAACAGCTAGACGAGGGAGCATAATGGCTAGCTCAGTTGACGGAGATGGTGGTACATTGAGCTATTTGGTGGCTGCAAGGGGTTGTGGGTTGTCGATTGAGGACCATCTAGGAGAAAAAAATTATCCTATGGATACCACCCACAGGTGGTGGGTAATAGGCTGGAAAAAGTAGAAACACTCTGAGAAATTCTTCCTGTGTGTTTTCCTCTTCCTTCCCTGTATAGATTTGCTACTGTAAACCCTCAGTATAATTTTCTACACCTAGATCTACTTTGTGAACTGACTAATCTGATCATCAAAATTCCTTCCCGACAATACCACTGCCTGTTGCCACATATTTGAAGCAAAATCAAAATTTTCCTTCTCCTGGATCTGAAAATCGATTTTCTACTTTGCAAATCGAACCCTGGCTTGGCCTACATAGATCTAGATCCTGTGTTTCAAATCTCCCTCTAAAATTGCACGATCTTACTTCTTCCGCTCTGAGCCTTAGATCTAATCAACTACCACTCAGATACCATGTGAAAAATCTACAATTGCAATGAATGGGAAACTATTCTTCTAACTAATATTGTTTATTTGTCTTTTGTTATTTAACGATAAATAATGAATAACTCACTACTGCAATCTTCACAATTAAAATAAATATTGCAAAAAATAAATCAAGAAGTGAGAAATAATGCACACATAAAATGACACCAATATTTGGACTTAGATCCTCGAAAAAACACCGAAGGAGAAACTGGTGTAGCAGAAGAGGGTTTATATTTTATTATCTTCAGAAAATTAGAGAGTACATGGATTTGCTTGCCAAAACCCTAGCAAAGATCCTCAAAATTTTCTCCACCACTCCAACTAGCAGGTCGACCTGGAAACCCTCTGTTTCCCTTGCAAAATCAAACTTTTGCCTCCTCTAATAAATGCACACAAAAAACATTGTTGCAACAAATACACACTAGATGGAAATTGATATTTTGTTGATCCTGCACTCCTTTGGTGATCTTGCACTCGCACTAGGCAACTCGCTCTATCCTCTAGATTTGATCCCTGACTACTGGAAATACTATTTGTTGCCCAGGTCTGTGCACTAGAGAACTCCTACCCACTAGTACAATCTTCCAGCAGAAGAAATCGACCTTCCTTCTGACTCTGGAAATCCTTAGAAAATCTCCCCTGTAAATCTCTCTCCAAATTCTGTTGAACCCTCTCACCAATGCTCTATTGGCTCGAACTCTTCCCCCACTAAATATTGTACGCTAGTAAATTCGCACTGCATTGATCCCTTACTATTAAATTTGAGTTTAACATGTTCTTTGCATATGACAGTTACTTCAGAGATCCATATTAGCCCAATTTTCCATTAGCAATCACTTAAGACATTATTATCATGACAGTAACTAAAGAAAGAACATAGACAAAGCATGCAAAATACAAGCCAAGACAAGAGTACACATGGATATGGCTCAAGCCAGGGAAAAACCCCAAGACGGGGAAAACCCTTGATCAATTCTTCTTATTATTAATATCAAATGTTCAGTAAAGAGAGAGAGTACAATAATTAGAGACAAAATGCCTGGCCAATTTGAAGGTCCAGTGTGAATGTCTTTGGACAAGTGAATAACCCAAAACTGCAATGAAATCATTCTGTCAACAATGGTAAGTTAGGGTTTCTTACAGTCCACTCTTGTTCCATTCAATTGACCTAGAAACCCTCCTTTCAACTGCGGCTTCCTTTGTCAAGCAAGAGGTTGTCCATAGGTGGCTCTCAGAATTGATTTGGTCCTGAGATAGGGTTCTCGGCCCCTCTGTTCTGACCTGGTGTATGCATGTAGAAGAATCTGTGGTGATGGCTCTGAATTGCGGACACAGAAAGGAAGATGTTCTTCCTTACATAGGCCAAAGATCAACTTGAAGTTGATGCCCAAAATTGACCAGATCCTCTGAAGTTGAATTTGGTCCTAAAGTGATTGAATTTACCCATACAAATAGTCCTATTCATCAAATCCTGTGGGTGATAATCTGAGGGAACTTGGCCCTAATGCAGAGAATAACCCAAAAAAAAAGCCCTCCTTTAATTGTCCAAACCTGCAACTGACCTTCATGGAGAATCTCAGCACTAGTGCAAAAGATGACCCACAACCAAACAATCCTTCAATCTCCTCCAAAACCACAACTGCCTCAGACATATATTCAAGCAAGTTGATATGTCCAAAATGAGGGAGAAGGCTCCTCTATATATACAATTCGATGGGGTTGAAGAGATGTGACTTTTGGGCTTATTGAGCCAGCATATGAATGAGGCCGACCTTGATAATTTTACAAGAGAGAATCATAAATTCAAAATTACACTTCTCCTTAACCAAATTTGATGATCTTTAGGTCGTTTTTGGTCCTCTCGAAAAGAGGAATTTAATGCCATAATTATATTCCCCAAAGGAGCTGTCCAATGTGGAATTTGGCCCTAGTTTCCAATTTTAACACTTACTCATTCAATGTGTCTTCTCCGAGCCCCATTGACTTGCTCTTATAATTGTCTCACTAGAGCACCAACGACCAAGATCTAATCATGATCGATGGCTCAAATCATCTTAGACTTTGTCAAATTACTTTTGAGAAGTCTCTAGAGAAAAAGTCGATTTCCTTAATTAATATACTTTAATTAACCAGTTTTCCTAAGTTAGACTTAGGAAATTTTAATTATCTAGTCAATTAATTTAATTAAGGTGTTTCGGAGCCATATCTCGTGAAACCATTTCTAGCTATTGGAGATCCCATGTTCCTTAATCTCTTTGACACATTTGATGTTGGAAATAACACTGAGAGGGGGGGGGGGTGAATCAGTATTATCAAATTAATAACTTTTTCATTTCCATACTTAGATTTATATATGCTACTTCTATTAAGGGAACCCGCGTGTACACGCAACTGTGTCTAATGCAACTAGCGTATATCCAGTAAACTTATGATTCAATTAATCCATTAAATGTTGATCTTTAATCAGTGCATTAGAAC
This sequence comes from Pinus tabuliformis, assembly GCA_031772625.1. NCBI lineage: Eukaryota > Viridiplantae > Streptophyta > Pinopsida > Pinales > Pinaceae > Pinus > Pinus tabuliformis. The sequence continues at coordinate 772,302,456 of CM062816.1, forward strand.
TTCATTAACCATATGAACAGTAAACAGGTGCAGTAAAACAGAAAAAATCATCACACATAAGAAGCACACATGAACACCATGATGTAAGGTGGAAACCCAATGTGGGTGAAAACCACTTGCTGCAATTCGTCTCTATCTTCTTTTAATAAGAAACTTCTTTTTACAATATTTCTGTACTGGTGCAGTCTTACACCAGTATGTAGGCTTCTACCTGCGGAAAGCGACAACCTTCTCTCGTTCTCCAGCGTCCCCTGGAAGGGAGCTACAACCCCCTTAGCTCTTGTACTAGCAAATGTACTAGTATGTAGGTGCTGACCTACAGAAAGCTACAACCTTTTTTTTCAGGGACCATGTTTCATATATTTTCAAACTGGATACTCATGGAACACAACATCATAATCTGAAGGCCACGTTTCATCCAATTTTCATATTGGACCCATCAACAACATGGAAGCTCAAAATCAATCATCACTTACATCATCAATCTCTGAATCACCCAACACTGAATAACTGAAACCCTGTCAACAAAAACATAGTCACCAGAGCACAAAACTCTGCAACAATATTCAGAGCCAACTGTATCATCAAAAATCATGTATCAGAGTGCATACGCTACTTGGAAGAGCCGAACCAGCTTGTATACGCAACTTCACCAAAGCGAACAAGCGTATATGTCATCAAATACTTCCCGACTTCAGACATACCCAGATCATTACATACAAAAGGATAGTACGTGTGTTAGCAACCAGATCTAGTTCATCGGATCACATAAAAATAAGTCATTATGATCCTGATCCATTATTAGATCTCATCCATCAACACTAAAGTTAATCAGAATCAATCTGAATATGCAGAATACTGACACCAGTAAACAGTCACCAGAACTCATAACTTTGCATCAACAACCAGAGCCATCTGTAACTTCAAACATCATAGTTCATATGGTATACACTACTTAGATGTATCTAACTTGCGTGTATACGCACTTTTATCAAAGTCAACCAACGTATACATCTGTAAATATTCATTCACAATTTGTAGCTATTCCAGACTTGAGTTAGATCATAATATTTACAGAACATTACATGCGTCAGTATACAGATCTAGAATAAGCATGATCAAACCATATAGAGATGATTCATTCCAAGCCATAAGATCCCGATCCATCATTAGATCTTGTCCTCCATCAACCGCTGAGATTCCTCCTTGGCTCAGATCAAGTAAAGCATCATAAACCCATAACCTACATACTGGATCTCACACTACATCAGATATTCGAGACTTTCTGAGTGTCTTTGCCTAATGATCTTCTCCTCCTTTTATAGTCTTAGGCCTTACTCAATACCATGGTCCAAAACCACTTAGAACCAATACCTTGGTCCAAATACCTGGGGTCAATACCTCGGACCAAATACCATGGACCAATACCAAAATACCATGGTCCAAATACCATGGACCAATACCAAAATACCATGGTCCAAATACCACGGACCAAAAACTTAGTTTCTGACATGTATGCGCTTTTCCTTGCGTGAAAGTGCGTGTATACGCATACACGCCTTATGCTCAATGAACCTGCGTGTATACGCAGCTTGGTCAAGGTAAACCTGCGTATACCTCTTTTTCTTTCATTCTGTGAGCCTGAACTGTGATTCAATACTGTTAACCTGTACTTTGATCTACACCTGTATTATAATGTTAACTTGCTGCACTGTGAACTGTCATTTCCTTTGAACTGCCCTGCATCACATCTGTTAACACAACTACCATGTATTAATATCACATCTGATATCTCTTGTGAAGATTCATCTAGTTACCATGTATAAGTGAGTTGTTCTGCTACAAGAGGGTTGCCATCAAGTACAACACATTCATCATAATGCCAACAATCTCCCCCTTTGGACTTGATGGCAACAACAACACTAAGTCACTCTCCCCCTTTGACATCAAGGGCAAAGGGCAGACCAAGATCTTCTCCCCCTAAGAGCAGAAGACTTTCATATCTAGGCACATGTTGAAGTCTTTGATTGAACTCCCCCTTTGTTCATGCTGAGATGTACTGTATCATCCATACTCCCCCTGAGCACATGCAGAGTCTGAAAACATTTTCAAGAAAATAACATGACTCTATAACTCAACTATGTGAGTTTGACCTTCCTATCACCAATGACTCATACATACATTCATTCTCCCAACCAAGTGGGGATAAACTTGACTCATCCACCCAACCAAGTGGGGATATACCAGATATTAATTGTTTATATATGACTGAAATATTACATCATCCTTCCCATGCATAGTCGGGGTACAAATTACATCATATGACCAAAAGGGATTCATCAAATGACTACAATAGACAGAGACAAACTATTACATCATGGGTCTTGATATTGAATGATATACATGACATTTATAACAGAGACCAAATATCTAAACAAGACCATGATAGTCATCAGCAACTATCATACACAATGTATGATCTGCTCCATAAGTATCTGTCAACACCATCCAGACCAGCAACCTGTATATGTCCATTAGTATGTCTGCATATAGATATCAACTCATCCTCTTCATTTCATCAAGATCAACTTGCTTCGTTTCCTTAGTAGAAAGAGACTTATCATAACCTCAGCATATGTCATATCTCCAATCATTCACATCATATCATCTGTATGTGAAAAACACCATGGTCATCATCTATGATCATAACATTGTCATCAATACCAGTATGATCTTTCCACAAGAGCCTTCAATATATCAACCATGTATCATCACTAGGGAACATCCCACATCTGACAAGCATCAACCATGATAATCAACATATGTGAGTATCAACCTATCATCATAAGGTAAGAACTCAAAGTGATTAAGTAAGCCATGTCTTCGAATAGCTATGTCTCCATGTGACCTGCAATAACACCATTCTCTTGGCCAACCAACAATATGCAATTTAAGTAATCATCCATGTATCCATCATACTGTATATCCATAAAAGAGATATCAATATGTATCTAGCAAACCATGATCTTATGGTCATTTGTCAAGATTTCTTGATATCATCAATAGCAACAATCCTCAACCATGTGAGAGCCAAGAACTATAGGAATTCTGCATCATAACTGTATTATATGATCTTTATGCATATGACGACAGCAGCATATGAGTGACTCATCATCAAGTAATGAAGTTGTGTATTCAAGCTTTGTACTTCTCCTTATCCTTATGAAGATCACCATGTAAGCAACATATATGCATCATCAGAGAATCAACCACAAATCTGATCTGAACACCAACTATGTAACCCCAAGAATCATATGAGATTTTGTCATGGACAACTCATAACCATATCATAGCAAGATGTATCATTTAGCCATATAAGCATCATCACCAAGGACTTCTAACCATAATGCCAACAATGCATTATTCAAAGCATATGCTCCCCCTGAACCTGTGCCATCTGTTTACTGTCAGATCTGATCATGCATATATCAGCAAGAAGTATCAAGGCATCATCATCATCAAGTTAGGATCAAAAACACTTCTAAACATCTTATGAGTATCAAGACATTTCCACACATCATCAGCAGATTGTAACCATTATCAAACATAGCAAATAATGGACTGAATCATATCAGACCCTTTTTCCTGAGCCTGTCCCACTGCTTTTCCTCAAACTAACATATACGTGACTGTGCAGTGTCTAACTCGCGTATATACACGACTTCTCTTCATGAAACTTGCATATGAGATTTAGAACAGTGAAGTTTCACACTTTCAGCTCCCTCTGAGTCTGTTATGTTTGTACATTGTGTTGTGCCACATCTTTCTGACTATACTTCCTTCTTCTTCCATATCTTCAAGTGTGATGATGTTTTCTCCTTTTGGTATAGTGCACGTACTTTGTTCCTGCATTCCTTTGCTATATGTCCAAGCTTGTTACATGCATAACATCTTATATGTTTCATATTCCTTCCATAGCAGTCAATGGCTTTGTGACCAAACATATTGCAAGTAAAACAATATCCCTTAAAGTACCTGGAACGTGATGATCTTTTTGTGTGATGGTCTTGAACCATTCTTCTTCTGCATCTCGCTGCAACATGTCCAGAATTATGACATACATAACATTCAACATTATTCATTTGAGGAAATGACCGACTATCACTTCCATAGTTAGAAGTAAAAGGTTTTCTTTGAAGAATTTCTTTCCTTGGTTGTTGATGGGATTGACCTCTCATCTCCTTGTTGGGCATTTCAGATTTTGCATTAGAGTCTCTTGTCTTACTTTGTGAACTAGATTCACCTTTAACAGATTCATGAAAACCAAGACCATTTTTGATAGCAGGAGACCTTTGACTACTAAGAATATCATCCAAGATCTTAGTACTATCTTGAAATCGTAAGAGCTTATCCTTTTCTTCTAATTTATCTTTTAGAATATTTACCTCAACCTGATGTTGCTCTTCCTTTTCAAGATACTGCTTCTTCATGATTCTTTCAGCGTTTCTTCCTTCTTCCAACTGATGTCTCAATTCAAGAACTTCATTTTCTTGTTTTTCAAGAGCTTGGAGTAGTTCTTTATTCTGCTTATTTGATTCTTCAAGATCTTCTTTTAGCGAGAGGATCTTAGCTTCAAGACTTTCATAGTAACTGGATCTATCTTTGAGTTTCTTGATTGTTGTGCTCCTTTCATTTACTTCATTTCTTAATGATGTCACTTCATCCTACAACTTTTGACATTGATTTTCCTTTTCCTTGAATAACTTTCTTACCTTGTTTCCTTCCTCTAGTTGAGCTTTTAGTTTGGTAACTTCTTCTTTGGAGACACATTCCCTTTTGTGCAATAGATCTTGTTGATCTCTAATTTTGTCTGTAAGCCTTTTAAATTCTGCCTCTATTTGATATCTTTCTTTCTCACCCATAAGAGCAAATTCAATTGTTTCACTATCACTTTCATCATCTTCAAATGGATGGAGAAATGTATCACCAAAGGATAACAAATTCATACCTAATAGTTCTTTTGCTTGTTCATCTTCATTCTGAGGTGATTCTGAATCTGAAGTGTTGCTTCCACATATTCCCCAATCGATTCTCCCACTGTCATAGTTCTTCTGAGATGTCTTCTTCTTCTGAGGCACTTTCTTCTTTAGCTTCTTTCCCATTGTTCTATGGATCTCCTTCAAGCGATCAAGCTTCTACCAAAGGACCTGCTTTGATACCAATTGTTGGAAATAATACTAAGGGTGGGGGGGGGGGGGGGGGTGAATCAGTATTATCAAATCAATAACTTTTTCATTTCCATACTTAGATTTATATACGCTACTTCTGTTAAGGGAACCCACGTGTACACGCAACTATGTCTAATGCAACTAGTGTATATCCAGTAAACTTATGATTCAGTTAATCCATTAAATGTTGATCTTTAATCAGTGCATCAAAACTTCATTAACCATATGAACAGTAAACAGGTGCAGTAAAACAGAACAGATCATCACACATAAGAAGCACACATGAACACCATGATGTAAGGTGGAAACCCAATGTGGGTGAAAACCACCTGCTGCAATTCGTCTCTAACTTATTTTAATAAGAAATTTCTTTTTACAATATTTCTGTACTGGTGCAGTCTTACTCTAGTACGTAGGCTTCTACCTGCAGAAGGCTACAACCTTCTCTCGTTCTCTAGCTTCTCCTGGAAGGGAGCTACAACCCCCTTAGCTCTTGTACTAGCAGATGTACTAGTACGTAGGTGCTGACCTACAGAAGGCTACAACCTTTTTTTTCAGGGACCACATTTCATATATTTTCAGACTGGATACTCATGGAACACAACATCATAATCTGAAGGCCACGTTTCATCCAATTTTCATACTAGACCCATCAACAACATTGAAGCTCAAAATCAATCATCACTTACATCATCAATCTCTGAATCACCCAACACTGAATAACTGAAACCTTGTCAACAAAAACACAGTCACCAGAACACAGAGCAGAACACAAAACTCTGCAACAATATTCAAAGCCAACTGTATCATCAAAAATCATGTATCAGAGTGCATACGCTACTTGGAAGAGCCGAACCAGCGTGTATACGCAACTTCACCAAAGCGAACAAGCGTATATGTCATCAAATACTTACTTATAACTTCGCTGCACTTCTCGACTTCAGACATACCCAGATCATTACATACAAAAGGATAGTACGTGTGTTAGCAACTAGATCTAGTTCATCAGATCACATAAAGATAAGTCATTATGATCCTGATCCATTATTAGATCTCATCCATCAACATTGAAGTTAATCAGAATCAATCTGAATATGCAAAATACTGACACTAGTAAACAGTCACTAGAACTCATAACTTTGCATCAACAACCAGAGCCATCTGTAACTTCAAACATCATAGTTCATATGGTATACGCTACTTAGATGTATCTAACCTGCGTGTATACGTGCTTTTATCAAAGTCAACCAGCGTATACATGTGTAAATATTCATTCACAATTTGCAGCTATTCCAAACTTGAGTTAAATCATAATATTTACAGAACATTACATGCGTCAGTATACAGATCTAGAATAAGCATGATCAAACCATATAGAGATGATTCATTCCAAGCCATAAGATCTCGATCCATCGTTAGATCTTGTCCCCCATCAACCGTTGAGATTCCTCCTTGGCTCAAATCAAGTAAAGCATCATAAACCCATAACCTGCATACTTGATCTCTCACTACATCAGATATTTGAGACTTTCTAAGTGTATTTGCCTAATGATCTTCTCCTCCTTTTATAGTCTTAGGCCTTACTCAATACCATGGTCCAAAACCACTTAGAACCAATACCTTGGTCCAAATACCTAGGGTCAATACCTCGGACCAAATACCATGGACCAATACCAAAATACCATGGTCCAAATACCACGGACCAAAAACTTAGTTTCCGACATGTACACGCTTTTCCTTGCATGAAAGTGCGTGTATACGCATACGCGCCTTATGCTCAATGAACCTGCGTGTATACGCAGCTTGGTCAAGGTAAACCTGCGTATACCTCTTTTTCTTTCATTCTGTGAGCCTGAACTGTGATTCAATACTGTTAACCTGTACTTTGATCTGCACCTGTATTATAATGTTAACTTGCTACACTGTGAACTGTCATTTCCTTTGAACTGCCCTGCATCACATCTGTTAACACAACTACCATGTATTAATATCACATCTAATATCTCTTGTGAAGATTCATCTAGTTACCATGTATAAGTGAGTTGTTCTGCTACAAGAGGGTTGCCATCAAGTACAACACATTCATCATAATGCCAACATTTGAGACTAGAACTCTTGTCTCATGCTACCATTACTATCCTAGAACTAACATTTTATTATTCTTCCACAGCTGATTGTGATCTCTAGATTTATTCTGATATTTGATGATGCAATAGTCTTGGAGTGATATGGCTGCATGTAGATATTCACCCCATGCTTCATAATCCCTTAAATAATTGGAGAAATCTTCTTCTCGCCTTTGATGCCCCTAATTACTTGCCAATTTCTCGAAGAATTTACACATAAGCGACTTGGCTATGGGTTTGTTTGTCGGTGGGGGGACTAGGGTAGATGTATTGCTAGTCTCAGCTTGATGAGTGTTTGATCCCCGTATATATTGTTTATTCAAGCCTCTTGTGTCATTGTTATAGAGATTTTGTTTCCCTTGAACACTTGTTCCAGATTGAGTGAGGGCCCGTATTGTTTGAACCATTTCTTTTTGTCCTTTAGCCAAGTCATTCAAAGCATGTCTAATTCTTTCCCATGGTTGATCTTCACAATCATCCATTTCAACCTCTTCTTCCTCTGATTTGGGGTAAGGAATTTATTTTCCTTTCTTCTTTCATCTGTATGGGACAAAATCTATGTTTTTTGGGTTCATCAATTGTTATAAACCCTCAAGCTGGCTGGATGCACAACTTTGATACCACTGTAATATCCCCTTTATTTATTGATCTAAATTCTTAGAAATTTTTTGATAAATTTCTTTCAGAAAAGCACACAATAATTTGTCAAGATTTTCAACCAATTTAAGCAATTATAATTCCAGCATTCACAAAGCTTGTAAATAATTGATTGCAAAATCCCAGCTATTTTATTTATAATTATGAGAGGAAAATTAAATCAATTTAATTTGAGGAAACTTAATGGATAAATCCTCTAGAAATACATGGTTGGATATACCCTTAACAATTCACTAGCTCCCCTGCAACTTGATCTCTCAACAATTAGCAATTCAGCCCTCCTGAATATAGGAATTCGTCCCACCTGGAAGTAATAATTCAACCCCCTTGTAGATGATAATCCGGCTCTCTTCAGAATGGGAATTCAACCCTCCTAGAAATGTCAATTTGGCCCCTTTAGGAAACAGCGATTCGGCCCTCCTAGAATCAAATATTGGCCTTCTCCGGAACCTAACAATTCAGCCTCTTGATTTAGTCAATTTGGCCTTCTCTGGGAAATAACAATTTGGCCTCCTAAAATTATAAATTTGATCTCCTTTGGAAAATAGTGATTCAGCTTCCTTGATTTGTCAACTCGGCCTCCTCTGGAAAATAGCAATTCGGCCTCCTCCTAATCAGGATAATTCGGTCTCCCTGAATAAGCAATTCAGCCTCCTCCTAAAGATGATAATTCCCTAGACTAGCTAGGGTGGATATTTCACCACCAGCTAGGGTGTATAGTTTCAAAACAGAAGTTGGACACTGCACAAGGGTTTCTCCTTGCTCAATAAGTTGCTTGAGCTCCAAGTAAATTCACAAATCAAATCTCACATAACCACTTTCCACAATCCTCCTCTTTCTTTTATAAATTTTCCCCTCCTCAAAATACGATGGGTGGTTATCAATATCATGGGTCACTTTATTTTCTAAAGTGACTTACCACCTTTTAGTTAATTATTAAATTAATATCTGATAATTAGCTGGCTGACCTTTCTTCTTGACTATAACCTACGAAGATCATGATAGGTTATTAAGTCAAACTTCCTGCTGCTATTTATTGGAAAGGAATGTCACATGTCCATTAGGGAAATGATGAGGTGGAAAGAGAAGTTATTGCTCCTTATCTCTAATATATAACTGAGTTTCCTCACAAGGTTGCAATCCACTATCCAAACCTTAGGAAAGAAGGGCCCCTTTGATACTGCTATTAAGTCTGATGTGAATTAATGGATCGTGAATTTAAAAGATTTGGGGTATCTATGAGGGGAAACTTTGTCACATCCCAGAATTAAGCCATCACTCCAATATTTAATGTCACATGGATTTTACAAAGGTTCATCTATCTCTATCCATCCTACTTTTATTCTAGTGAGATGGTTGAGCTCAAAATGATCCATGATTCCAGTTCAATTCCATTGTAGAGGCCAAAACCAAAAGCCATTTGCCATCACTCTGCCACAACTCTAAGAATAGAATCATACCATGTGGGGTTTCGATGGGCCAAGTTAAAAGTACGAAGTAAACAGTTGGAGAGTGCAGAGATGAAGTCAACAGCGGATTGGAGCTGGACACAAACAAATCAAACTTTTGGGGTTCTTCAAACATTGAGCTAAAATTGGAAATATTTGAGAAGCAAATGAAGTATAATGTGTAGTGCTAAGACCCATAATTGGAGAACTGAAGGAAATGATTAGAAATTACAACCTGAACATCAACAGAGAACTGGCCCATCATGGATCCATATATGGACAGTTCAAAGTTCAAGTATTCACTAGATATATGGGGATGTGGCTAACAGTAGAGCCAGACTATCAAGTGAAGATGAAATTCTGCCCTCTGAGAATACTTAGTGTTGTCAGTCAACTTTTGTGAAATACTGGTTGGGCACCCTAAAATCCATCAGAAAGTAATCACCGAAGTGGGCCCTGCAGGATCTAGATAAGAGTACAACTGAGAATCAACATGCTTTGTTTTCAGTACTATAATGGCTTATGTCTATTAGTCGATTTTTGAAATGTTGATAAAGTTATCTAAATGCCCATGACCCTATAGTATGACCATGAACAACCTAGTGGCTGGGATTTTATATTATGCTTGGATTAGGTTTCAATTCTCTTAAAAAACTCATGGATTTATAGGGACAGAAGTAAATCCCTGATTTTGAAAAGATGTAAATGCAATCACCTGCACAGGTGAATTATATATATATATATATATATATATATATACTTAAGACTTTCACTTATCCAAAAAGAAACAATAGAGTTCAAATTTTGCAATTACATAGATTTTGTAACTCGTTTCTTAAATACTTCACTTTCTATTGTTGTACTTTTTCTTAATTTATTATTATTTATTATTTAAAGATGAGATACGTTTTCCACTACCCTTTATCTGCAATGAACTCAAAGTATAAACTGCATTTTGAATAACTCATAAGAAGTAGAGAAAATATCATTAAGGATTTTTAATGAATTTGACCTAGTTAGGGTGCATTAGATTCCTGAGTTTCAATAGACTCATGAATTTTGACTAATTTGATTTCATTTGACCAAGCCTTGCAAATATAAACAAGTTCGATGGCAGGTTGGCATGTCATGTCAGGTGGACAAGTTTGCCATGTAACCAGCAAGACCTGTTGCAAGGAAAGATATATTTTGTGCTAAATTGTATATTATATTAGTCTCGTGTGTGTGTGTGTGTATGTGACACACACACATACATACACATTAACGTATTATTTCTTACCTGCATTATGTTTGATGAACATTAGATGGGATGTCCTGTAAAATCGAACAGTTGTACTTTGAATCTTCAAAATAGAAAAATTCCGTCCTTGGTACAACAAAAATCCTGCCCCTTATGCTCCTCATCTTGCTGTTCCACTTCTCATATCAAAAGAAGTGTTTGGTTTTCCCATAAATCACGAAAGCGGGGGACATGATCACAAAGAGATACTATCATTTAAAGAATCATAAAGATATTTATTTTTCAGAGTCATACCTTTAAAATTTTCAAATATATGCTTCGTATTTAAAGCCAAGAGAAATTACTTGTCTTGGATTAAGATTATTTCTCCAGCTTCTTAGGCTCTCACATCCTCAGGTTCTGCATTGGTACCTTCACTGTTGTTAATGAGGGTATTAGCTCTTCTGATTTCGGTATAGAATAGAGTACCTCTGCTTATCCAGGATCAGACTGTACTTCTTTATCTAGGGTTTACCTATTTGTTTATTCTGTATTTTTTTATTTTGATTTTCTATTTGGGCTAGGAGATGCCTTCAGCACTATCGCACTACTTTCAAGTTCTACTGACTTTTTTGTCATTTGTGAACATTAATATAATTCATTTCTTTCTCCAATGAACCAAGATTAGGGTTTAGGTATAGATTGACATCCATATTCTCCACTGATGGTTTTACATGTGATTATGAATAATATCCTCAAGTAGGATGAGGAATCCTAGTATGTATTCAATTTTAAACATTATCAGTTTTAGTATATCAAGCTTCAAGCTAGTATTCTGATATATGCACTCATTTTCCAGATCTATGAAAAAGCTGCAGAGAATTAAATGATAAATCTTGCTTCTTGTTTTGCAGGAGCTGATAAGTGAAACTCATGTGCCAGCCGTTTTCTCAGATTTTTGTGAAGAAGCGGCATTTTTGGCTACCTGTTGCATTAGCAGTGTCCATCGCAGTCCCCTTGCATTACCTGTGAGTATATGTACTTTATTATAGGGTTAGTTACATACTTTGTTTGGAACTTTCTTCCACTTATCACGATGAGATTAGCATGCCCAAATTTAACCTGACAAGGAACTATTAGCAACATTCATTTTGTATATCTCTGGTTTAACAGTTTCAAGTTGTTAAACTATGCAACGAGACATAACATAAAAGATTGGTGGGAAAAATACTAAGCCATTCTCAACCATATATTCATCCAATGATATCGATATATAATGCATAGATGTAATCACCTCTAGATCTAGATGTGCTCTCTATAATGTCCCCAATTTCGATTCTTCCATTTGAGGAGGTCAACGGAGATTTTTTGGGTGGTGCTAAGCATAGCACAATTTTGAAATTCAGGAATTGGAGATAATTTTGATATGGGAGGCATGACGGACTTAGGAGAATAGGAGAAGGTGGAATGTGGGGGCCACAAAAATGAGGCAATTCAACCCTTGGAGATAATTTGGACTTGTGGAGGAAGAGAGAGAAAGAAAGGGGGTACGTGTTAGTGGAAAAAGGGGTCCACCAAGAGAATGAGGTTTGGCTTCTACAAATAAGGCAATGAGGCCTCCATTTGGGATCTCTTGACAATCTAACTTTGAACACAAGTTTTCTTGAGTTGTTTAGCCGAGTAAACTAGTGTTGTTTAGCACAAGGAAGTCCCAAGCGAGAATTCCACCTCTACCTTCGGAGAACTTAGAGTGTCACCCTAGGAGAGTATTTCAGAACTTAGTGGGGAGAGATTTGTTGGAGTTCATGGGATACATCAGCTCTTGCTTCAGCTAGTTCGAACTTCCAGGAGGACACAGGGACATAAATCGAACCATTGAGTTGAGGGAGTTTTAAGGGGAATTCTGGCCAGTGAATTTAGGAGAAATTTCATTGAGGGTGTACCAGCGTTTGTGGAGAATTTCAGGGCTGGAAGTTGTTGCTGCTGAGAGAGCCAAACTCACCATTTTAGGGCCTGCGCAGAAGTATTACTGGGCAAAATTTGTGGGGTTGGATTCATCTTATCTGTGTTGGGTTATGGAAGGAACTTCACTCACATTTTCCAGAGGGAATTTCAGGGCAATCCTACAGCTAATTGAGAAGGAATTGGTGACATATCCAGCAGTTTGAATTGTGGGGGATGCAGAAACTGTCAAGAAGGGCGTAGCACCAAATTTGGGTAATTCCGGCACATCAGAATTAGCCCAAATCATTTATGAATTTTGTTGTACTAGCCTCAAGGAGTCTACTCCTAATTTTGCATAATTTTTGGAGGAGTTTTGGTGCCCCAAAACAGCAGGATTCTTTAGCAGCGAGTTAGGAGGAGTGAGCTTAAAAATTGGGTCCCGAGTGGTTGGTAGAATTTGCCAAAACCCTTTTTGGGTTTTTCTGGGTTTTTGGCAAGGACCTCAAATCTAATTTTGCAGAATTTTCTAGGCAAATTTGAGGGGTCAAATCAAGGTCTCAACACAACCAGCAGTGCAGAATTATTGGGCCAGTGCAGATTTTTTGATAGATAAACCCCAGCAGCAGTTGGGCATTGGAATATCAATAACCTGAGGCTTGTAGCTTGCCTTGTTCAAGCCCAGGTGCACTCTTTCTATTTCACATTGTACTCGAGCAATTTATATAATAAAAGAAGAGAAAGAGAGAGAGGAATGTATGAGTGATGATGGTGCTAAATGAGGTGTGAAGTCACTTGTATTTATACAATTCGCTATGGATGAAGAGACACATCTATTGGGCTTCTTGACCCTACATGTTGATGTGGCGAACTTGAACAATTTGTACATGTGTGGGCATAAATTCAAAATCACACTTCCGCTTGTCCAAATTGGATGATCTTTATATCAATTTTAGTCCTCTCGAAAAGAGGAATTTAATGCAATCATCATCTCCATCAAATGAGTTGTCCTGTGGTGGAATTTGGCCGTAGTTTCCAATTTTAACAGTTTCAGACTTGATACCACGATCATGATCTTTAAGGCTGTCCATCGATTCCCTTTATAATCTCTCGTTGAGAAATCAATGGCCAAGATCTAGATTTGAAATGATCTAATCAATTTCTAAGATCACTTAGAAACTTTTCTAGAAGTCTATGGAGGAAAAACAATCATGTCTCAATTATTACTAATTAATTAATTTATTTCCCTAAGTTAAAACCTAGGAAAATAATTAAAATTGATTAATTAATTTAATTAAAACATTTCCATTCCAAATAATAACTTGGGCATGGAGATATTTTCTGCTCTTGTGTTCCTAACCTCACTAACACAACCTGAGGCTAGAACACATGTACGAGCTACATAAACCAACATTCCCTCTTAGCGAGGAAGGTGTTCTATGTTGTACACAGTCATGCTTTATGCTCACATTTGGAACCCCTGTCATCTTATGACCCATTCCACTATGCCACAGCGCTCCTGGACTGCTGCTACAAGCGATGAGTGCAAACTCATCCTCCATCCATCTAGGAAGCTCATCTGCGACTTTCATTGTCTGCTTCTCATCCTTCTTGTCACCTTTCTTCTTGTGCGGGAAATTGTTGCGGTAATGGCCAAACTTGTGATAGTCGTAGCACTTGATCTTCGAAATGTCCTTCTTCTTTTCCAACTTGGAGTTGACCCTTTATTAGATCCCTTCTTTGCTTTGCCCTTGCTCACCAGAGCAACATTATCGTTGTCATCTCCCTTCTACTTGGAATTGTTGCTAGTACCATTATTGCCTTTCATGAGGCTCAGTCGAAGCTCCTCCTGTGTGAAGTTGTTCCACAAGCGGTCCCAAGTAGGAAAATCAGGTCTTCCACTAACCACTTGCACATAAACACCCCATTGCTTTTGAAACTTATTCAGGGTTGTTCTCATTGTTGAAGGAAATGTAACTAAGTTCGGTCTTCATAAATGTGCTTTTGATATTTGTATTTATTCAAGAAAAGAAATATTAGCTGTATAATATATGTCAATGAGTTTCTTGCTCATTGAAGTAGGTCTAGCACAAGTTAAAGTGCTATAGGTGAGTCAAAGAGTCAAAAGAATTATGTTGAAGACCTTAAGGGTATGTTACATGTAATATTCCTAATTAGCCATGGCTAATTGGAATATTCGATTTTGCCCAATTTTTGCCTTCTATAGATATTTATAAATAAAAAAGTGAGAACGGGGGACATAACTCACTTTAAGAATAAAAAAAGTCTCTTCCTAGTAGCACAACGTTGTGACTTAAGGAGGAGCCAAGGGGGCCAAAGGGGAACGCAGAAATGGGGCCCACGCAGACACATGGAGGGACTACGCAGGAGGGAAGAACACATGGCAAGAGGGGAATCACGCAGGAGGAGGTGAGCCTAGGGATTGTGAGAGGCAGAGGCTATAAAATAGAGAGGAGCCCCCTCATTTTGGATCATTCGGTTATGTGCATTTTGAGCTAGTTGTTTCGACTTCTGAGCATGCTGGCTGTTTAGCTAGTCTGCAGCACTATTTAGTGCATTGAGTGTCTCCGTTCGGAGATCTCACCCTTAGCCCCGGGGGACTTCGAGTGCCTGCTCGGGCAAGGTATTTCCTTTGGCATTTCAGCAGTAGTTTTATCAGTATTCCAGCAGCAGTTTCAGCAGCGTTTTGGAGGCCTGCACAGCACTGGGAGAGGGACGCAGTTCTTTCTGGCAGTAGTGTTGGATTGGGGTTTTTGTAGGAGGATTTATGCTGGGTGATTGAGCAGGGGATCAGCCCTTGCATCTTGGAGGATTATGGTAGAGTTTTAGGAAGAGTTCTGGTGGGATTTCTTCAGTGGCAGCGCAGAGCAGTGAGGAACTGCATAGAACCCCAAGGGGGTGTTTTTCGGGGATCGGCCATTCCAGGAAAGCTTTTTGGGTTTTTTTGGGTTTCTTGAGTAGAGCCCGAATCCAGAGTTTTAGCTTTTTCAGAGGAGGGGAGCAGCCCCAAATCATCTTTTGTTTCCTAGCAGCAGCAGTAGCATCCATGCAAAGAGGCCATTCTTGTCATTCTGAGAGTATTTCTTCACTTGCCTTGTGCAAGTCGAGGTGCCATCTGTCTAATCACCTCTTGTACTCATTTTATTGCTCATTATAATAAAATGGCTTAGCATTTTCTTGTTGCATTTCTTGTGTATCTACTTATATTTCCGGTTTACATTATGATATGTTGTTCCGCTGTTATTTTATCACTTCTGGGTTATTATATCATTTGCATATATTTGGTTGGAGTTTTGTTGGGGTTTGAGGAATATTCTGGGTTAGGAATATTACATTACATTATGTATATTTATGTATAAGAGTCAAAGAAGACACCTCCAAGCAAAGTCAAGTCTCCTCCTAGCAAAGACACCATCAAAAGAAGCAATGGCACCATTAAAAGCACCCATCGAAGCAAAGGAAGTCAAGTCGGCCTCAAGGCAGCAAGTTGGCCTACAAGTCGGCCTAAAGGAGGGACAGTCCTCTATATATAGAGGTTGTCCACTCCCTCAAATGACAAGCAACTCACTCTGAAATCAGCGAAGATAGAGGACCAAAAAAGAAGCTGAGAAAGGGACGAAGAAGGAGCCTCTAGTGCAGTGAAGAAGCAAGAAGGAAGAGCAAAGGTTTTGGGACTGTTTTAGGGCCAATACCAACCACATGTGCAAAGAAAAGGAAGGGCTATCTGCGGTTAAGACAACAACAAGTCACCTCCCAACATACCTCATCATTTGCGCTACAAACTATGCCTCCTATCCAAGCGAAGAAGGAAGGACCTCAAGCAAAGGAAAGAGGAGCCTTATGACATCAACAAGACCTCTCACACGTGCGAGAATTAGGGTTGCACTACTGTCACACAAAGCCTACAACTATACATCAAGAAGGAACTCTGTTGGTCAAGAGAACGAGTATCCTTAAGTGAAGGATCTCACTAAATACAAAAGATAAGTGTCTCTTCTAGAAGGACTACTAACAGTGGAAGGAAGAATGGAGTGTCGAAAGGAAGACGAAGTGCCAGAAGAAGGTGGACAGAGTGTCAGGGAAACATAGTGTAGAGAAAAGGAAGGACTTGACTTGTGCTTGGAGGATCTTCTACTCAAGGGTATAGGGTTTGGCATTGATCAAGAAAGAAGCTTCAATAAGAGAAAACTTACCGAAGGGTTTTCCTCTCAAGAGAAGAGAGGTTTTGGTTTGATTTTGGGTAGCATCGGATGTGCTCTAGCTCTGAAATTTTGTGGAGGGGCTAGAACACATGACATCTCCAGAACCGAGAAATCGTTTGGAGAAATTCCACCCAGATGAGAAGTTATTAAAATAACTAATATTTTTAATGGGTTCCTAAGTCTAAACTTAGGAAAATAAAAATATTAATGTGTATTAGTAAAAATATGGGTGAGAAGGTTCTAAGTGACGAAGATCAAGTTGTTCTAATCTTAGTCTTTGATTCATCAACAGGAAAAGTATAAGAGGAGGCTTGAGGGTCAGTTGGAGATACACTGAATTGATCAAGGAGTTCGATTTTTCTGGGGCAAGGTTTGCTGAGAAAATCGAGCTAAGTGATCTGAGTTGCAGTGAGGGGCAGTTCGGCAAGGGAACTTCAGTCCGAGGCAAAAGAATACATAGCAGAGAGGCAGAACAGTGTCGGGAGAGTCAGCGCAGTCCCTGAGAGGGTGATGCAAAGGTCGTAGGGGCTGACGCAAGTGATGCAGAAGCCCTAGAGGCTGACGCAGGCCCTTAGAGGCAGTGCAAGGAAGATTTTGTGGGGCAGAGGAGGAGCAGATCAGCAAAATTGACTTTCTGAGCAAGGGAGGCTCATTGTTGGGGTGACGCAGCTCCTAGAGGAGTGACGCAGTTCCAGCACAAAGCTTGGAGTAGCCATCGATGTCCAGCACTGGGAACAGCTGAGTCACTGTGGGGTTTGATCATCCAATTGTTGAATTTGTCGAAATATCTGTCTCCGGATAGAGGTACTTCTACTAGGATTTGTCTCTGTTGGGTGGGCCATATCTGGCACCCTAGTTGTATTCAAGAATCTGCTTACTAATACAAACCCTTTATATGTTGCACCAGTTTTCCCGAATTGGGTTTTTTCGGGGACAATTGTCCAAAAATAATGGTGTCCCTTGTGTTATTGTCTCAGTTTATTTCAGTTCGTGATCTGTATGTATGTGTAGGCTGCAATAGTGTTTACATCGATGTTTATGTAATTAAATAACTTGTTAATGCAAAGAACAAGTAGGAGATGTTAAACCAGTGATTGCAGTAGGGGTTTCTGATGTGTTAGATTCAGGAATTTTCACATGGTATCAGAGCATTGCAGATCATAGGAGATTAAAGACACCAATCGAGAAATCTAGAGAATTCGCTGCAGAGAAGCAGTTGACCTGAGTGATAGCGTTGTTTCAGAGGCAGAGGAGCAATTACAGGAGTGACGCAGAGGCTCACACAGTGCCTGCATCAGCATTTTGAGCCTACAGAGGGTGACGCAGAGCCAGAGAGGAGCCAACGTAGTGATTATGTCAACTCTCTGGGCCAGTGCAGAGCCTAAAAGGTTCGAATCAACCAGTTGTTGAGGCTGGAGGAGCAGAGAGAATTCGATTTGAGGAGCTGGTGGGATGTCGTTTCTGTTGGTGCCGAGGTAGAGGGAGTCATTACCTTGACAGATTTCTAGCCAAAGAAATCTAGATCCGGGTTGCAGCAACAAAGGAGGATAGGAAAGGAAGTGCTTCGATAGTTGGCGAGAGGATTTCCATGAAGGAAATCAGGACTCAAAGGGAGTCTAGAGGAGCTTGTTCCTTAGAGGGTTTCTTGAGCCAAAGAAATCCAGATGTTTTTCTGGGGTAGCAGCAAAAGAGGGAGAAGAGAACCAGTTCGACATTCATTTGGCAGAGATGGCAACCACATCTCCAGGAGGGAGGTGGGCTGATTTAGAATTGTAATTTGAAAGAGCTACAGGGGGGCAAGATCCTTGAGGTACCCAAACTCTTGGATCACATGCGGCTATGAGAGCCCTTAATGACAGTAGCATAGTGACGGGTGTCGGTTGCAGCAAGGTGTGACGGAGCAACAGTGGCAAAGCTAGAGTGCCAAAGTCTGAGGCAACGCAGTGGATGTTGTAGCAGTGTGAGAGGCACAGAGTAGTATGCAGCAGCGTAGTGGCAGTAGTGGGTCGGCACAGATTAGCTAGTGTTACTTGGGAGTAGGAGAAAAAGCGGGGAGCGGGAGTGAAAAGGGGTGCGGGACTGACATTTCAAAAGCTCTCGGTTTGGGAGCGAATCTCGGAGCGTTTTTTATATAATATATATATTTTTTATATTTTGATACATATAAGTCAACAAAAACATGTAGAATTATGAATTAGATATAAAAAACATAAAAAAAACATAGATTGAACCATATATCAACAATCATCTAGAAGTTATAATCTTCATCAACCACGTCCACAAGTTAGTAACATAGTAACATACAACATATTGAGTCTCGTGATTCATCAATCTTAAAGTTTCAAGCTTTCAAAATTCAATATATAACATTTATCATCATTGATCACCAAAGTTATACTTGTAAGCTAAGTGTAACCATTACAACAAATAATATCTAACATGAAATGAAATGTTATAAAATGAAATGAAATGAAACAACTTTCAACTTTCATGAAGCATCATATTCATAATTCACTGCTAATGAGTTATAATTGCTAACTTCAAACTTAAATTGTCATATATTGTTTAAAAAATTATCATAATAAATATGAAAGAGTCAATAGTTATAAAAACTACTAGAAACTAGAAAAGACAAGTAAATCTATTATCTATTTGTTGAAATTTGGTACCAGAGGACAGGTGGTTCCCTAAGGCTTTGATCTTTGGCCTAGGGAAAAGTGTCCAAAAAGAATTTAATTTTTCTCCTAAAGTGACTTTATAATTTTTATAAAGTCAAATCTAATTTAAAAGTGACTTTAAGTGATAAAGTTACTAAAGTCTAATTTTAAAGTGACTTTAATAAAGTCAATATAAAATTAGAAAGGAAAAGTGACTTTGGAAATAAATGACTAAGTGGGTCTTTATTAAAGTGGGGTGAATTAAAAAATAGAAAGTGAGATTTAAATGAGCATTTAATCTCAGCCCTAGATCTCAATCTATTTCAGCCATTGGATTTAGGGATCACCCAAAAGTCACTTAGGGTTGGATTAAGGGAGGAAAAGGAGGAAAAAATCATTCATTCTTTCATGAGCAGATTGAGAGAGAGAGAGCAAGAGAGCAAGGGAGATTTCTGGACAGGGAGGAGAAGGAGGCAGCAGCTTGGCACACATACCAAGGCAGCATTTAAGCAAATCCGTACAGCTGAATGAGCAAACAGTAAAAGGCAGATTTTTTGCACAGAAATCAAGGGCCGTACAACTGATTTTCTGCACAAAAATCGAGGTCCGTACAATCCGTCCGTACAGTCTATATAGCCCGTCCGTACAGTCCATACAACTATTCGTATAGCCCGTACAGCAGTCCGTACAGTCCGTACTGCAGCCGTACAGCAGTTTTCAGTGTTTTGTTTTGCTGTTTGGAAATTTCCAGTGGGCTGTGAGGCTCGGAAATCGAGATAAGTTGTAAAATTTGTTTGCTGAATTTTTTGCTGAATATTTCTCACTGTAAAAGGCATTTTCCAGAAATAAGAAAGAGCTCTCGAACTGGTTTTCCCCAAGAGTTGTAGGGGGTTTTTCCAGGGTCACCTTGACCAAAAATCTCTGTGTTTAAATGTGTTTTAATGGCTGTTTGTACCTATTGATTTTTATTGCTGCATTTTCCAGCATTCTGTAAAATTTCCAGAATTTGTGTTTTCAACAAAAATTTATTTTTTTAGTTGTTGAATGTATGGATATGGGAAAGGGCATTTAACTATATGGGAGAAATAAGGTGAAACTGAAAACTGGGGTGGGAAATGAGAAATTTTTACACTATTGCTTATGCTTGGGCCTCTTGCCACCACGAGAAATGTCTAATTTTTTAGTCTTGTTGGAAAATCAGGATCTTTGTCATTAATATCACCCTCTAAGCATTAATATCCAGAGTTATGTTTGTCATTACCTCTGTATTTGTATAGGGATCTTTGTCATTAATATCACCCTCTAAGCATTAACTTAAGATAGAAAAAGCATAGCAAGTCAAGTCAAGGTTTTGTTTGAGTGATGCGTATATTTTTAGGAGGGTCATGATAGAGGAGTTTGACAACCAATGTCACTAACATCAAGGTACATAGAGGGATTGGTGCTCTTGATTAAATATGAGTTCCATAGCCTAATACATGACAAAATTCAATGGAAACATTGCAATCCCCAATCCTGAAATCCTGAAAAACTGATAAGTCTGCTGGATTTTGAATGAAATCTAAAATTCTACTTTCTCCATATGAAATCCAATGAGGCCAGAACCACTCTCAAACATCCTGAGTCATTTCATGGTAATGTTAAAAATTTAAGTAAAAGGATGAAAATGAAGATTAAGGAGAATGTCACTTTTACTTTAAGAATTTAACATTACCATGAATAGCATATCAATACTAGGGCCTAGACTTGATCATTAAGCTGCCCCACTCAAAAATTATTTGTTTCTTTCAAAAAAAATTGCATTTCGAACATTACTACAAAAAAAATTGCAAAAAAGGCAAAACGCTCCCGAAAAGGCAGGGAGCGAAATTTTTTTTAGGGAGCGCGCTCCCAAGTCGTTCCTGCCCGGAGCGCAAATTAGGAGCGGGATCGAGGAGGGGGGGGTGGGGGGGCGCTCCCCCGCAACACTGAGTAGCAGAGGTGGCTTTAGCATCACGAGCCATCCATACTGACCAAGATGGCAATGTTTGGGTGAGTTTTTCAGTTACTTACTTCTCAGCAACTGAGTTGCAGTGCAGTAGTTAGCGGTGGCAGTGCTATGGGCAGCATGATGCAGCATTTTGAGAGGGAGTTGCAGTACAGATGTAGTAGTGACAGTGGCGGAGTCATGGGCAGTGGTATAGGGAGCAGCAGTGCAGTGGATGAAGGGCAACAGGCCAAGCATCAACAGCACAGAGGACCGATGCAGGGGATCAATGTAATGCTTCTATGGGGAAGTATTGCTAGAGCACATTCTCTGCTAAGAGGGAGTGTTGATTTTGGGTAGCATCGAATGTGCTCTAGCTCCGAAATTTTGTGGAGGGGCTAGGACACATGAGATCTCCAGAACCTAGAAATCGTTTGGAGAAATTCCACCCGGATGAGAAGTTATTAAAATAATTGTTAATTTTTGGTAACAATAGTATGTTCTATGCTTAAGAGAAATTTACTTCAATTTCTTTGTTATCCCAATATCAATATCTAGTTTAGCAATCACATCAGCATGATAGTAAAATGCAGATAGAACATAAACATAAACAAGAAAAGACAAGAGGACACAAGATGCGGCACCAGCTAGGGACAATTTGGGGAAACCTTTGATCAATTCTTTTTATATTCTCTAATAGTTCAGCAGAGAGAGATAGTACAAATTACAAATCTGATCATTTATGACAGCAGCAAGAAGCCCTAACCAGAAAAGTCAACGCTGGTCAAACAGGGCAGAATTCTTCCTCTAAACAGCTCGGTCAAACCTAGTCAACTTCGGCCTCCAACAGCAAGCCCAATCAGCCCAAAACAGTCTGAAAAAGTCCAGTCAAAAGCTGGTCAACAAAAGTCAAATTGCGGCCAGCCCTAGGGCAGTCAATGTTGGTCAAATGAGAGGTCAGATTGCCTCGATTTCAGTGCCCAGATCTACGGCCTGCTAGGAAGGAGATACCTCACCCAATCCACAGTCAAAACAGGTCAATGCTAGAGGTCAACACAATCAAATAGCAATCCTACAGTTCAGTCAACTTTAGTCAACACAGTTAAACAGTGAAACATAAAATCGTCCTCCTTCCTTTGCACGTGTGAGAGACAATTGCCCATATTTGTGTACCCAATCACAAGAGGAGACAGAGATGATGAGATGAGATGATGATAAAATGACTTGAGGTCTCCTCCTTTTATATGCAACGTTGAGGATGAGATGGGGGTTTGAATACCTGTTTTGCTTGCTGGCTGACCTTGACAATTTGTCCATAATATAAGTAAATTCATATCTTCATTTGTACATGTTGGAATCAGATAATATTTAGATCAATCCTACACCTCTCAAAGAGAGGAATCCAAGAAAAATATCATTTGTCATAAATAAGATGACCCATGTGGAGTTTGACCCTATTTGCCAATTTTAACAATAATTAATATTTTTAATGGGTTCCTAAGTCTAAACTTAGGAAAATAAAAACATTAATGTGTATTAATAAAAATATGGGCGAGAAGATTCTAAGTGACGAGGATCAAGTTGTTTTAACCTTAGTCGTTGATTAAAGATTTAATCTCAGTCATTGATTCATCAACAAGAAAAGTATAAGAGGAGGCTTGAGGTTTAGTTGGAGATACACTGAATTGATTAAGGAATTAGATTTTTATGGGGCGAGGTTTGCTGAGAAAATCGAGCTAAGTGATCTGAGTTGCAGTGAGGGGCAGTTCGGCAAGGGAACTTCAGTCCAAGGCCAAAGAATACATAGTAGAGAGGCAGAACAGTGCCGAGAGAGGCAGCGCAATTCCTGGGAGGGTTATGCAAATGAATCAGAAGCCGTAGAAGCTAACGCAAGCCCTTAGAGGCAGCGCAGGGAAGATTCTATGGGGCAGAGAAGAAGCAGATCAGCAAAATCGACTTTCTAAGCAAGGGAGGCTCATTGTTGGGGTGACACAGCTCCTAGAGGAGTGATGCAGTTCCAGCGCAGAGCTTGGAGCAGCCATTGCTGTCCAGCACTGGGAATAACTGGGTCACTGTGGGGTTTGATCATCCAGTTGCTAAATTTGTCGGAATATCTGTCTGTGGATAGAGGTACTTCTGCCAGGATTTGTCTTCGTTGGGTGAGCCATATATGGCACTCTAGTTGTATTCAAAAATCTGCTTAATAATACAAACCCTCTATATGTTGCATTGGTTTTCCCGAATTGGGTTTTTCTAGGAACGATTGTCCAAAAATAACAGTGCCCCTTGTGTTATTGTCTCAGTTTATTTCAGTTCGTGATCTGTATGTATGTGTAGGCTGCAATAGTGTTTACATTGATGTTTATGTAATTAAATAACTTGTTATTGCAAAGAACAAGTAGGAGATGTTAAACCAGTAATTGCAGTAGGGGTTTCTGATGTGTTAGATTCAGGAATTTTCACATTTGGCCCTGGTAGAGAGCCAATATCTTGTGTTTTTGTTTTATGTTTTGGATAGCAGTTTGATGAAATACACACAAATGCATTAATAAGAGAAGAAGAAGATTAAGTTAACAAAGACAAATTGTGAAAATACTTCACAAATTGTTATCTAGTCCCGAAGAATCACTCTACATCTCATTGCTCTAGATTCTTCAACATGGTATCAGAGCTAAGGTGACACATCAAGGCAGTGTTGCGGGGGAGCGCCCCCTCCCCCCAATCCCGCTCCCAATCCACGCTCCGGGCGGGAGCGACTTGGTAGCGGGTTGGGAGCACGCTCCCTAAAAAGAAAATGCTCCCTGCCTTTTTGGGAACGTTTAGCCTTTTTTGCAAAAAAAAATTGCAGTAATGTTCCAAATGCAATTTTTTTTCAAAGAAACAAATAAGTTTTGAGTAGGGCAACTTAATGATCAAGCCTATGGCCCTAGTATTGATATGTGATTCATGGTAATGTTAAATTCTTAAAGTAAAAGTGACATTCTCCTTAATCTTCATTTTCATCCTTTTACTTAAATTTTTAACATTACCATGAAATGACTCAGGATGTTTGTGAGTGGTTCCGGCCTCATTGGATTTCATATGGAGAAAGTAGAATTGTAGATTTCATTCAAAATCCAGCAGACTTATCAGTTTTTCAGGATTTCAGGATTCCAATGTTTCCATTGAATTTTGTCATGTATTAGGGTATGGAACTCGTATTTAATCAAGAGAACCAATCCCTCTATGTACCTTGATGTTAGTGACATTGGTAGTCGAACTCCTCTATCATGACCCTCATAAAAATGTACACATCACTCCAACAAAATCTTGACTTGATATGCTATGCTTTTTCTATCTTATGTTAATGCTTAGAGGGTGATATTAATGACAGAGATCCCTATACAGATACAGAGGTAATGACAAAGATACATCTGGATATTAATGCTTAGAGGGTGATATAAATGACAAAGATCCTGATTTTCCAACAAGACTAAAAAACTAGACATTTCTCGTGGTGGCAAGAGGCCCAAGCATAAGCAATAGATAATAGATTTACTTGTCTTTTCTAGTTTCTAGTAGTTTTTATAACTATTGACTCTTTCATATTTATTATGATATTTTTTTAAACAATATATGACAATTTAAGTTTGAAGTTGGCAATTATAACTCATTAGCAATAAATTATGAATATGATGCTG
The DNA here is from genome assembly GCA_031772625.1 of Pinus tabuliformis. Classification (NCBI taxonomy): domain Eukaryota; kingdom Viridiplantae; phylum Streptophyta; class Pinopsida; order Pinales; family Pinaceae; genus Pinus; species Pinus tabuliformis. Next base: position 772,327,601 of record CM062816.1, read on the forward strand.
CATGAAAGTTGAAAGTTTTTTCATTTCATTTTATAACATTTCATTTCATGTTAGATATTATTTGTTGTAATGGTTACACTTAGCTTACAAGTATAACTTTGGTGATCAATGATGATAAATGTTATATATTGAATTTTGAAAACTTGAAACTTTAAAATTGATGAATCACGAGACTCAATATGTTGTATGTTACTATGTTACTAACTTGTGGACGTGGTTGATGAAGATTATAACTTCTAGATGATTGTTGATATATGGTTCAATCTATGTTTTTTTATGTTTTTTATATCTAATTCATAATTCTACATGTTTTTGTTGACATATATGTATCAAAATATAAAAAATATATATATTATATAAAAAGCGCTCTGAGATTCGCTCCCAAATTGAGAGCTTTTGAAAATGTCACTCCCGCACCCGTTTTCACTCCCGCTCCCAAGTAACACTGCATCAAGGAACGGGCATCTCAAGAACACTCATCAAGGAAGGACATCTATAAAATTTGAAGCATCAAGCCAATAAGTCTCTATCACATCAAGGACAAGAAGGTCTATCATCTATCATTCATCAAGGGAGACTACAAAGCTAGAAGAAGAGTCTTATATAAAGGTGCCTATAAAGAAGAGCAGATCAAAGAGGGACCTACGTCAAGCCACAAATCATTAAGCAAGTCTCATCATCAAGCAAGCCCTCTTAGAGAAAACATCTTGAGGAACATCAAGATTCAAGGAAAGCAAGCCATCAAGACTTCAAGGAGAAAAGAAGTCAACTACATTTCAAAATCTATCAAGTAAGTATATGCCCCCTTCTGAATATACATCAATGTCTTTTTGCAAGGAAAGCAACAAATTGGTAGGTACCAATAACTTTCTTGCATGGAAGAAGAGGACTGATCTACTTTAGAACATATCAAAGGAATATCACTATCCTTGCTAAGGAACAAACTCAAACCTTAGCCAAGTATAATAAGGATGAGACAAGAGCTCAAAGGATTATAATAGTTTCTATCAAGGACTCTCTCATTCCTTATGTCTCCAAATTTGAGACATCAAAAGAAATTTATGATAAGCTAGTAGAGCTATTCTCGGTATCCACAGCCAGAGAAGTGTTATTACTAAGGAATGAATTGTACAAGATGAAGATAACAAAGGAAGGAACAACTCCCTACTTCATGAAAATCTCTAAGATGAGCGATCAACTTCAAGAGCTAGGGGAAGTCATGTCCGACAAAGAAATGACAATTGTAGTACTTAATGCTCTACATGAGGACTGGGGCAACTTCACATCAAGCATATATGCCAAGAAGGAAGCTACAACGGTAAGTGAAATGTGGTCTCTATGCAAAACAGAGGAAGCTAAAGTCAAAGCCAAGGAAGATGTGGGATCAAAGGAGCAAGCATTTGCTACCATGGCCAAGAGAAAGGGAAAACTTGGCAAATTTGGTCCACAAAGAACAAACAACAAAGATATGTCCAAAGTCCAATGTTTTGGATGCCAAGAATATGGACACTACAAAAGGAATTGTCCTAAACTTCAAAAGGACATCAACAACAAAAGAAAGAGGGAAGAAGCTCACATGACTCAAGAGGTGAAAGAAGAAGGAAGATCCTCCCAATATCTACTATGACTAAGTCAAACTCTTTACTTAAAGTCTTCTTTCAAAGTTTTGAGTAGGATAGGAGCATGTAGGAATAGAATAAAATTGCATGGCTAGAAACATCTTCTAGAATCTAGAAGCATGATGTACATAGAGTTCTAGATACTCATGTAGAAAGAGCATTTATAAATGAGAACAAAATGCATGGTTAGAAATATCTTCTAGAATATAGGAGCATGGTAGATATAGCTCAAGATATTCATGTAGAAGGAGCATACCTAGAATAGGACCTCATCCACAATGAAAGAAAATTGATCATGATTAAGAATCTTAGAAGACCTCCATCATCAAAAGGAAAGAAACATTTGTAGGGTAAGGGTCTTCAAGATCCTATGATGGAATCTTCAAAAGAAGATTCATAAACAAAAGCAGATGTCTCATTAGGAATCCCATTCATGGGATTCAAGAAAAGGATGATATACAAGCAAGCTAGATGGAGCAAGAAGGGCCATATCAAGGACAACCAAATGAAGTTAGATGATCAAAGGAGAATCAAGATGAGGTATGTATGCATCAAAGTTATGTCATGTTATCATATGTGTATTGTTGAAGTCATGGGAATAGTTCTATGACATGGTCAAGTATGAAAGAATCTCTTTCACCAATGATATGCTCGAAGGCATGTACAACAATGCAATGAAGGTCAACAAAAGGACATACTCACATAAGGAGTATAAGATTGCTGACTAAGAAGCAAGAAGAAATGTTGACTAGTCCAGGAAGCAAGCAATGAAGAAGTGCTCCCTCAAAGGAGTAGAAGTGTTAAAATTGGCAACTAGGGCCAAACTCCATGTGGGTCACCTCATTTATGGCAGCTGATATTTTTCCTAGATTCCTCTTGTCGAGAGGTGTAGGATTGATCTAAAGATCATCCGATTCTGATAAGTATTTATGGAGATATGAATTTATTTGTAATTACTTGACAAATTGTCAAGGTCAACCAGCAGTTAAGTGTGTGGCACTCTTGCCCAGCATTGCATATAAATAGAGGAGAGGTTGAGTCATTATCTCAACTCATCTCATCCTCTCATCTCTTCCTTGTCTCTTGGGTATACAAAGGAAGGAGGACACAGATCTCACATGGGAAAGAGGACGCAACTAGGGCAGCATTGGAGGAGGACGCAGTTAGGGCAGCAAGGACGTAGGAAGGTGCAGCAAGTGGTTTAGGCTTGCGTTGACCAACATATTGCCTCCATTGACTGTGGCCTTGTGTGGGCAGCCTCTCCTAGGCTAGCCGAAGAGCTGAACAAGTTTGCGTTGACTGTTTGAGGGCACATTTATGACAGTGTTGACTGGTTAGGGCTGGCTGCAGTATTTTGTAGCATTCACTATTGTTTTGACCATCTTACTTTGATTGTTTTGGGTTGCCACTACTTCTGTTGGAGACCGAGTTCTCCTAGGTTGTCTTGAGGACATTTTGGGAGCTGATTGATCCCTTTTGCTATTGTTATTCAAGGGTTTCATTACTGCTGTTGTAAATCACTAATTAGTGATATTGTACTATCTCTCTCTCTCTATTGAATTATTGAAGATAAAAGAAGATTTGATCAAAGGGTTTCCCTGTATTGGGGTTTGTCCTTGGCTAGCCGCCACATCTGGTGTCTCTTGTCTTGGCTTGTTTTCTGACAATCTTTTAATGTTCTATCTGCACTTTACTTTATGTTTATGTGATTGCTAAACAGTGGCTAATAAGAAGAAAATAAGTAAACTGCTCTAAGCATAGAACATACCATAATTTAACATGGTATCGGAGCTGAGGTGAAGACAAAGCCCAAGAGCAAGAGAAATCACTGAAGGCTGTTGAAGTTATCTTAAAGAAGTCATGGGGTCCTCAGCGCACTTCCCTGCTGAAGACAAACTCTGTGAGAAGTCTGACTATCACGGATGGAAGATGTCTCTCGATCTAACATTAGAAGAGCAGGAAGTGTTGGACCATGTGAGAGGCAGGATTGTTGAGCCTCCATCAAATGCATCCGCTGCTGCTAGGAACAAATGGACCAAGGGAGAAGTCAAAGCAAGGAAGATCATTCGGGACTCTATCAACAAGCACCTGGTGGCCTATGTTTCCGAGATGACCACCTCCAAGGAAATCTACGATAGACTGGTGAGTTTATTTAAAGTTAATGATGCAAATCAAGTTTTGTTCCTTAGAAATAAGCTGAAGGAAATTAAGAAGGGCAAAGATGAGAGTATGCAAGCATATTTCTTAAGGATCACCGAGATCAAGAATGATCTCCTATCTATTGGGGAAGTAGTTCCTGACAAGTTAATGACACTCACAACTCTTGGAGGACTGCCACCTGAATGGTATATATTCAGGACTACTCTTCTCAACAATAATGTAATTCCTGGATTTGAGGAATTGATGGCGAGATGTATTCAAGAAGAGACAAGGATGGAAGAGCAAGAAATGCCCGCACTTAAAGGCCATCCCTCTGCCTTTTCTTCTCATGCTAAAAGAAGAAATAATTATGGGGCTAAATCCAAAGGAAAGGCAGGACCAAAAGGTGGAAGAAAAGGTCGATGTTACAATTGCAACAAAATGGGCCACTATGTGAGGGAGTGCCCTGATAAAAGGGACTCACACCATGACGATGATCAAAATCACTCTCAAGGCAATCAAAGGAATGGCAGGTCCAATGGCAGAGGTAAAAGAAATGTCGGAAATCAAGGAAGAGAACAACCGTTCAAGAAGGCAAGAAACTCCAGGTATGAATCTAACGTTGTTAACAATAAGCAAGATGAATATTATCTACCAGCGGCCCTCTCTACTACTGCTCCCCCGGACTCGCTGGGAAATTGGCTTATTGATAGTGGTGCCTCAAGGCACTTCACTGGTTACAAAGAAGCTCTCTCTAATCTGATAGAGAAGGAGACCAACCTGGAAATTATTCTTGGGGACAACTCAAAATATCCCGTGAAAGGCGTAGGGAATGTCACTCTTCAATTGAATCAGGGAAATACAATTCATTTACAAGATGTATTATATGTACCTGATCTCAAAAAGAACCTGGTGTCTATTTCGGCAATGGAAGACAAAGGCAACAAGGTGGCCTTCATCGATGGCAAGGTACGTGTATGGAAAAAGAACTTTAAATATGCTTTCACTCTTGGATTTCAAGTTGATTCATTATATCAGGTCAGAGGAAGTCCGTTGGGTGTCATGTCTTGTGACACATCTCTTCAGTCCAAAATATGGCATCGGAGGTTTGCTCACCTTCATTATAAAGCTCTACCCAATGTGAGAAAAATGGTGACTGGGATGCCCGAATTCAGATTAGAGCAAAAAGGTGTATGTCTGGGATGTGTCGAAGGAAAGCTCAAAAGGGGACCATTCCCCTCAAGCCAAAGCAAGACCTCCGATATATTACAATTGGTTCACTCAGACATATCCGGTATGATGCCTGTGAACTCCTTGGGAGGATATTTATGTTAGCTCACTTTTACAGATGACTATTCTCGCAAGACTTGGATATACTTATTGAGAAAGAAGGATGAAGTGTTCACTTGGTTTCGTCACTTCAAAGCCTTGATCGAGAATCAAAACGAAAAGAAAATCAAGATCTTAAGGACCGATAATGGGACTGAGTATGAATCCAATGAGTTCCATGACTTTTGCAAAGAAGCTGGCATTAAGAGGGAGACTACTACACCATATACTCCTGAGCAAAATGGTGTGGCGGAAAGGAAGAATCGTACGATTGTGAAAGTTGTCTGTGCTATGCTCCATGATCAAAGACTTCCGAAGTTTCTATGGGTCGAAGCTGCAAATACCGTCGTATATGTACGAAGTTGATGGCCTCATCAAGCATTGGGTTCCAAGACTCCCGAAGAGATGTTCACTGGTAAGAAACTTGACGTATCTCATTTTAGAATTTTTGGAAGTCCTGTATATTTTCATGTGCTGAAGGAGAAAAGGAATAAATTGGGTGCATTTGGAAAGAAAGGAATCTTCATGGGCTATAGCGAAAATACTAAGGGCTATAGAATCTATGTGGTTGGTCAAAGGGAAGTCGAGATTAGCCATGATGTCACCTTTGACGAAGATATGGCTCTTAGCAAAGTTGACAATCTTCCTACTCTAAGGGGATCTAAAGAAGCTGACACCAGGGAACCGAAGGAAAAGGAAGATGAGATAATGCCCGATGTGGAAGAACCTATGGATCCTATTGATCCCCCTCCGCAAGAGCCCTCCTCTTCTAGAAAGAGGCCTTCATGGCTTAGGGGGACACTTGATGATGCTGAAGGGCACATTGCACCCAGGGGAACCTTCCAGGGAAGTAAGAAGCCGACCAGGTACCATGGATACTTGACCATCATGAACACGATCATCCAAAATGAGCCTTTGTCATTCGCAGAAGTTGTCAAGCATCAAGTATGGAAGGATGCAATGACTGAGGAATATGAGTCCATCATGAAAAATGATGTCTGGGATGTGGTCCCCAGACCCCAGGACAAAGCAGTTGTCACTTCGAAATGGCTTTACAAGATAAAGCATGCAGTTGATGGAAGTGCAGAAAAGTATAAGGCTCGTTTTGTCGCTCGTGGCTTCTCTCAGAAGGAAGGTATAGACTATGACGAGATATTTGCACCTATTGCCCGATATACCACCATCCGCTCGATCATAGCCCTTGCTGCTTCGCAAGGATGGAACCTACATCAGATGGATGTCAAGACTGTGTTCTTGCATGGTTCGATCAAAGAGGAAGTCTATGTGGAACAACCCGAAGGATTTGAGATTCATGATCGAGAATCTCATGTGTGCAGGTTGAAGAAGGCCCTCTATGGGCTGAAGCAAGCACCCTGAGCGTGGTATGAGAGGATCGATAGCTACTTGATGAAGTTTGGATTCACTAGGAGTGAAGCCGACCCTAACCTTTACTTTAAGGTTGAAGATGACAATCCTCTCATACTGGTGTTGTACGTTGACGACCTTTTTCTAACAGGGGCAGACCCTCTTATTCACAAATGTAAGAGGGAGTTGGCTTCTGAGTTTGAGATGAAGGACCTAGGTCTGATGCACTATTACCTAAGACTAGAAGTCTGGCAGAAGCTGGGGGAGATTTTCCTATCTCAAGGAAAATATGTGGTGAAGATATTGGAGAGATTCGGTATGGTGGACTGCAAGCCCGTAACTACCCCGATGGAGCTTGACTTCAAGAAGTTAAGCGGTAGTGCTGCCAGACTTGTTTTACAAAATGCTACCGAGTATTGTCAACTCGTCGAAGCATTGATGTTCTTGGTGAACTCCCATCCAGATATATGCTTTGCAGTCAACACGTTGAGTCAACATATGGTTGAGCCTCACCACACACATTGGATTGGTGCCAAGAATCTGTTGAGATATCTTCGTGGCACAATCACTCATGGGTTGAGATACACTGTCGGAGATGTGAGACTACTTGGATATACCGATGTTGATTGGGCAGGCAGTGTGGTGGACCGAAAGAGCACTTCCGGGTGTTGTTTCTCTTTGGGATCTGCCTCGATATCCTGGATGAGCAGGAAGTAGAAGTCGGTGGCTTTGAGCACCGTCGAGGCAGAGTACATTGCTGCTAGTATGGCCTCTTGTGAGGCAGTCTGGTTGCGAAAGCTCTTCAATGAGCTGTTTGGATTTACACTGGATACCATCGTGATCCTTTGTGACAACCAAAACGGGATTTGTTTATCAGAGAATCTCGTATTTCATGATCACTCCAAGCATATCGATATCAGGTACCACTATATTCGGGATATGGTGCAGCAAGGAGCAATAAGGCTCCAACATATTGGTATAGATGAACAAGTCGTCGACATTTTGACGAAGCCCCTGGGAAAGGTCAAATTCTTGACTTTACGAGAACGACTTGGTGTCGTTCAGAGACCCTCTTATGAGGTTCGAGTATGATGTATTGAGCTCTACGAGCTCCAGGGGGGCGCGGGGTACTTCTTAAAGCGACATACGACCGCAGGGCAACTCACCATCCCCTAGTGGTGCACTACGTACAAGGTGAAAGGTTCAACCTTCCCCTGTGACACCCCATGGCAACTGTAGGACAAGATGATTAGTTCTCCTGTGGGCCAAGATGATTAATTCTCTTGTGGAGACTGTTAAACAAGATGATTCGTTCTCTTGTGGATAGGATGATTAGTTCTCCTGTCGAGGCATCCTACCCATGTAGTCTGGGACTCATGGGAAGTACCTCTCATCTGATCAAAGAGCAGGGAAATGGGGTTAAGGACCATAGTAGTACTATTGATGGACGCATTGTTGTATCTATCGTACTCCCTATGCTAGGATGACCTCCATTAATCTGGGATCAATGATACTAATCTGGGGTCAGTGAGAGTGGTATGACACACTCTGAGACTGACTTGGGTCAATGAAGGATTGTATGATACATCCTCGATCATTTCTTCTTCTTCATAGTTCGAGCAAAGCAGAGCAGGGCCAAGTTGTGCAGGGCAGTGCATTTGATGGCTGGGATAGTAGCAAAGGTCAGATGTATTGCAGATGGAGTTCTCCCTAGTTGAGAGGGAGTGTTAAAATTAGCAACTAGGGCCAAACTCCATGTGGGTCACCTCATTTGTGGCAGCTAATATTTTTCCTAGATTCCTCTTGTCGAGAGGTGTAGGATTGATCTAAAGATCATCCGATTCCGACAAGTATTTATGGAGATATGAATTTATTTGTAGTTACTTGACAAATTGTCAAGGTCGGCCAGTAGTTAAGTGTGTGGCACTCTTGCCCAACGTTGCATACAAATAGAGGAGAGGTTGAGTCATTATTTCAACTCATCTCATCCTCTCATCTCTTCCTTGTCTCTTGCATATACAAAGGAAGGAGGACGCAGATCTCACGTGGGAAAGAGGACACAGCATTGGAGGAGGACGCAGTTAGGGCAGCAAGGACGCAGGAAGGTGCAGCAAGTGGTTTAGGCCTGCGTTGACCAGCATATTGCCTCCATTGATTGTGGCCTTGTGTGGGCAGCCTCTCCTAGGCTAGCCGAAGAGCTGAACAAGTCTGCGTTGACTGTTTGAGGGAACATTTATGATAGCGTTTACTGGTTAGGCTGGTTGCAGTATGCTGTAGCATTCACTGTTGTTTTGACCATCTTACTTTGACTGTTTTGGGTTGCCACTACTTCTGTTGGAGACCGAGTTCTCCTAGGTTGTCTTGAGGACATTTTGGGAGTTGATTGATCCCTTTTGCTATTGTTGTTCAAGGGTTTCATTACTGCTATTGTAAATCACTGATTAGTGATATTGTACTATCTCTCTCTCTTTGTTGAATTATTGAAGATAAAAGAAGATTTGATCAAAAGGTTTTCCCGCATTGGGGTTTGTCCCTAGCTATCCTCCACATCTAGTGTCTCTTGTCTTGGCTTGTTTTCTGTCAATCTTTTAATGTTCTATCTACACTTTACTTTATGTTTATGTGATTGCTAAACAGTGGCTAATAAGAAGAAAAGAAGTAAATTGCTCTAAGCATAGAACATACCATAATTTAACAAGAAGGTGGTTGACCAATTTGTCCAAGAAGAATCAAAATGAAGAAAGAGATCAAGCATGTGAAGAATGCCATGATCACAAAGAATCACGATCTGACAAGATCCATTGAAGACATCTCTCGAAAGAAGGCATGACAACTCTGACAAAGGAAGGAAAAAGATCAAAGGACCCTTGACACCTATGAAGGCCTTGGAGATATGAAAGGTGCAAATAATTGATTCTATTCTACAAAGATGTCCTGATGAAGAAGCCATCTAGCAAAAACAATGTTGAAGCAATATTAGGATGAAGTCATGAAGGGCTACTAGATCAAAGTATGGGAACAAGCAAGTTCAACAAAGCATCCATGAGAAGAATATTCTGAAGCATGGACAAGATGACAAGAGAACCTGATATATGACAAGAAGACCACTTTCCAAGAAACAAAGAAAGAAACAAAAAAAAGCAATGACATGTCAAGCCAGGAAGGAAAGTGATCGATTGATGGTGCCCTACCAAAAGGGAAGTTCAAACAAAGACTTCATGACATTGAAGAAAAGAAGAAAATCGAGCAGTTGAAGGACCCACGAAGAAGAAGGCGCTGATGTATGGACAAGTCCCTAGCTAAGAGGGAGTTCTAACAAGTTCTCAAAGGAAACTTGGGCATGTCTTCCTCATTTTGGAGGAAGGAATAGACACGACATTCTTGTCTTCACTTGTGAAGAAAGAATGGGAGGATTGTGTAATCATCTGGCATCTGATACTCTTTGAGGATGTGTAGGGCATCCAAGACGAGTGGGCAAGAGGACCGATATTCTTTGAGGGTTGGGAACCCAAGATAAGAATAGTCCTAGAAGGTCATACTCAGTGAACACCCGAGTGGGTATGTACCTTGAGAGACAATGACTATGGTGTCTTTATGTCATTGGTCTCGCCAACATTGTGCTCTGATCTATTGAGAGATAGAACTGTCAATCAAGGCCTTGTTGTGGATACAATGTTGGTTACTATGATGCTATAACAGATGGATTGCCAATCCAGTTTCTCTTATGTGAATTCTTCAAGATTAATAATAGCCAAACACCTTGTAATGTTGTATGAATACCTCCCTAGTTAAGAGGGAGTGTTGAAGGAAATGTAACTAGGTTCGATCTTCATAAATGTACTTTTGATATTTGTATTTATTCAAGAAAAGAAATATTATTTTTATAATATATGTCAATGAGTTTCTTGCTCATTGAAGTAGGTCTAGCACATGTAAATTGCTATAGGTGAGTCAGAGTCAAAAGAATTATGTTGAAGACCTTAAGGGTATGTTAAATTATGTATAAGAGTCAAAGAAGACACCTCCAAGCAAAGTCAAGTCTCCTCCTAGCAAAGACACCATCAAAAGAAGCAATGGCACCATTAAAAGCACCCATTGAAGCAAAAGAAGTCAAGTTGGCCTAAAGGAGCGACAATCCTCTATATATAGAGGCTATCCACTCCCTCAAACGACAAGCAACTCACTCTGAAATCAGCGAAGATAGAGGACTGAAAAAGAAGTCGAGAAAGGGACGAAGAAGGAGCCTCTAGTGCAGCGAAGAAGCAAGAAGGAAGAGCGAAGGTTTTGGGACTGTTTTAGGGCCAATACCAACCACATGTAGAATAGCAGCAGATAGGAAGGGCTATTTGCGGTTAGGACAGCAGCAAGTCACCTTCCAACATACCTCATCGTTTGGGCTACAAACTAGGCCTACTAGGCCTCCTATCCAAGCAAAGAAGGAAGGACCTCAAGCGAAGGAAAGAGGAGCCATATAACATCAACAAGACCTCTCACGTGCGAGAATTAGGGCTGCAGTGCTATCACACAAAGCCTACAACTATACATCAAGAAGGAACTTTGTTGGTCAAGAGAAGGAAGGAGTATCCTTAGGTGAAGGATCTCACTAAGTACAAAAGATAAGTGTCTCTTCTAGAAGGACTACTAACAGTGGAAGGAAGAACGAAGTGTCAGGGAACAAAGTACTTGAAGAAGGTGGACAAAGTGTCGGGGAAACATAGTGCAGAGAAAAGGAAGGACTTGACTTGTGTTTGGAGGATCTTCTAGTCAAGGGTCTAGGGTTTGTCATTTATCAAGAAAGAAGCTTCAATAAGAGAAAACTTACTCAAGGGTTTTCCTCTCAAGAGAAGAGAGGTTTTGGCCCTGGCAGAGAGCCAATATCTTTTATTCTTGTTTTATGTTTTTGATAGCAGTTTGATGAAGTACACACACATGCATTAATAAGAGAAGAAGAAGATTAATCTAATAAAGACAAATTGTAAAAAGACTTCACAAATTGTTATCTAGTCCCGAAGAATCACTCTACATCTCATTGCCCTAGATTCTTCAATACTCACAAGCTCTTCGTCATCAACCTTCTTGCCAGTGGCTTCTAGCTCATCTTTGACTATCTAAATGCAAGTGAGTTAATTGATAATGTTCTCCCCCTTATTTTGCCTAGTGCTTCTGAGCTTCTCCTGTAGGATCATTTTCCAATTCATATTTTTATCCTGGAAAAGTTTGTTGATGGCATCTCGCATCTTCTTAGTCGTATCTTCTTTTTCCAAATGTGGAACAATGTGGTTCTTGACCCCGTCTACAATAATACGCCTGGCCTTGGAATCATCTTTCTAGTGCTCATGTTGTTGAAAAGTGTAACTAGGTTCGGTCTTCATAATGACATGTAATTGTGATTTTTGTAAATGATGAAAAGAAGAAAAATAAAATGATTGTATGCTTGCTTCATGGGTTTCATGAGCAAGAGTTCTTATTTTTAGATGGATCCCATTGAGAGCCTTTAGGATTTGTCATAAAAGTCATATAGAGTCAATGTCATGTATGAAGAACCCTTCTTGGGCATGTTACTAATGTATATGAGTCAATAGAATGGTCTAGTAGCCCTCCAAGACAAGCACAAGGTATCCTTCTTCATGTCGGCTTCAAGATGAAGTGAAGAACTCATGTCGGCTTCACATTATGGAGACACACCTATTCATATACTCATGTCGACTTATATTCATGAGCAGACCACTATATATATGAGTGTAGGGTCTTTGCATTTCCATAGTAAACAGTTCAGATATCTCTCTAAATTCAGATAGTTACAGTAACTAATTTGGATATCATAACACTGAAGGAGTTCAGATATCATTACATTCAAGAGGTTCGGATGGATCTCAGAGAGGTGATGAAGGGACAACGAGGTGTAACTACAGAAATCACAGTGCAGACAAAGTTTCGATGTAATCTCTGTCTCACAAAAAAGAAGTATTCGATGCCACCATAGGAAGAAGGTCACAAGTGTGTGACAAGATCTCAATATTATTGCAAGGGAGAAGGTCTCGGTGCTATCAACAGTGACTATGGTTCAGTGATATGACTTCAGAATTCGGTGCTACTGGAGAAGGAGAGGTTTGGCATCCTTGATAAACTCAGTGATCACAGTTCGGTGTCATCACATATGGTGTGAGATCTGAAGTAGAAGGAATCGAGAGAGAGTAAACGAGAAGGTGGAAGAGGACTTGTGTCTTGGTCTTGGAGTGGCTAATAGGTCAAGGGTCTTGGTCTTGGTATTCATCAATTGGAATCTCTATAAGAAGAATTTGTGCAGGTTTTCCTCTCAAAGTGAGAGGTTTTGGCCCTAGCTCATAGCCTACATTCTGTGTCTCTTGTCTATTTATGTTCATGCATTGGTAGTTGTTTGATGAAGAAGAACATTAATAACTTATGTAAAGAAGATCCTAATCTAAAGTTGTAAAAAGCACTCACAAGCAGTTACTAATTGAAGAGAAATCACGTAATTCATGATGCCCTAGATTTCTCAACACATGCAACATGATAGGATCTGTTGGTATAGCAATATGTGTCGTAGAAAACTCCTTTAGGCCATGCTCTTCCAAAAGAAGAAGGTGCTGGATTTTCCAGACACCAATGTTACATGTGCCATCCAACCTATCTTGTTCCCTCAATCCTAATTAAGCCATTTTTGAAGCCCTCGAGAGAAAATAAAAAATAAATATCTCTTCTACCAACTAACAAAAGTACCTGGAAAAACTCATGGTCTCCCTTTGCAAGTGATCTTGACTTCTCTGATTATTTTCGGCTTTCCTGGAAAACAATACGACCCACACGTGTGGCCTTTGGCTAGCAAATTGGCCTCACAGCCTTGCCTTTGGAAGTCTCGGCCTTCTCAAAATGATTCGTACTCACACTCTCTGCCCTATTGGAGTATTTCGGCCCTCAAAACGGCCTCAACACCCCAATCACGTGTGGCTAGATCTAGGCAACACGACCCTCTAGAAGCTGTAACAGTGTTGCTAAAAATCTCGACCTCTCCTGCAGAAAAAAACACTGGTATAATTCCTCCAAGTAAATCTAGAACAAACTGAAGAAATCGATCTAAATTGAACCCTTGGCTTTCTTTTCTAATCCCCTGCACTATTCTACTCTGGTAAACTTTGACGCTTCAGATTTGCTCTTATAACATGTGAAAAATCGATAAAATTATTGCTTATTGCAATCAAATGGTAATAATCCATTGTATTTAATTCTGAGCAAAATTAATTTACTGTAAACACTGAATAAGAACGCATTTGCAATATTCACCAAAAAATAAAATGTGGAAACTCTAATAGAAAACCAATCACAAAATGGACACAAATATTTTCAGACAAAACATCCCTGGAAAATCCCCAAAGGAAAAACCAATTCTTCAGATCTGAGAGTTCTATTAATTAAAGAAAATTCTACAATTGATTAATATTACAATATTGCTTTCCAAATCTTGACAAAGCTCCGGCAAAATATTTCTTCACCTCCAAAAGTCGATCTAACCCTGGAAGGCTCACAACCTCCCTCTGTAAGCTAACACGGCCTCACATTGACAAATATGGCTTGTACAACCTCACACATGCAGCTTCTGGACCCGCTGATGCTGATGACCTAGACAGAATCAATCTCTCGTTTCATTTGGCAAACTCGTACGACCCTGTTGGTAATCTCGTACAATGTCCTCCTGCCAAAATACAGCCTCTACAAGGAATCTTAGCCTTTCTCTCAGAGAAAACGTGGCCCTCCTGAAACCCTCGCGACCTCTCTCAGGGAAAGCATGGCCCTCTTGGAACCCTCACAACCTCACTAACTTGACCTCCCTATCTGCAAAAAATATGTAGAAGAATTCCTCCTCCGAATCTTGGAAATTGGAAGAATACTAATGAAAAAAAACCCCTAAAAATATTCATTGTTTCAACTACTACTAAAACCCTTGCTAGTGTCAGACTCAATAACCATGATCACCATCTCCAAAGCTGCCCATGAATTCCCTTTTTAAGCTCTCGTTGAGAAATCAACATCCAATATCTAGATCTGAAATGATCTAGTCAGCAGTTAAGATCACTTAGAAACTTTTCTAGAAGTTTCTAGAGGAAAATCGATCATGTCTCAATTATTACTAATTAATTAATCTATTTCTCTAAGTTAAAACTTAGGAAAATAATTAGAACTAATTAATTAATTTAATTAATCCATTTCCATTCAAAAGAATAACTTGAGCTTGGAGATATTTTATGCTCTTGTGTTCCTAGCCTCACTAACACCACCTGAGGCTAGAACACTTGTATGAGAAAAATCAACCAACACTCCTGACATGAAGATTGAGTACCTATTGTCAGTGATGTTGGCCTCTCCTCAACCTTCAGAGCCTCTTACTCTTGCTCATCTTCCATTGTTGGTATTGTATCATGCACTTCCTCAAGGCTCTATGATCCTCAAATCTCACATAGTTGCTCACCACAGCCTTCCCCTACGTTGGGATGTACACCCAGTATGTCTTCGAAGTCTCACTATAACCAAAAAAAATACCCTTCAATCTTAAGGGCTCCAACTTTGTCCTATTCTCTAATGTCACATGGATATATACTGGACACCCGAAGATATGAAAATGCCCCACAAAGTACAAAGTACAGTGTGTATAAGTACTATTTCTGAACTACTGATAATTATTTGTGAATTATTAAAGCTTCTATTAATTCTTCTTCTTCATCAAATAATTACACTTCAGAAATTCAACTAATAGCAATGGCAAGAAAGTAGAGATCACAATGCACAATAACAAGAGACACCAGTGTTTAGGTCAGAGACTAAGGCAAAACCCCACAAAGGGGAAAACCCAATCAAGCTTTTCCTTAGAGAGATCCTTCAACAAGACATCAAGACATAGATAATACTAACCACAAGATGGCTTCCACAAGTGCTAAGTCTCCAATGTAAATGTCAACAAGTAGTCCAACAAGATCCCCAACAAGATCAATACCATACCACAGAGACAGAGCTCGAATCTCTTCCCTTCTGAGGCTCGGACTTTAGATCGGATACAGATTTGTGGAAGCACAAAACACGGACCAAATCACAATCCTGGAGTAGCTCAAATCTTGGACTAGAGAGATCTGAGTTAGATCTCGACAAGCAGATCTGTGGAGGCACAAAACATGGATCAATTACAATCCTAAAGTGGCTCAGATCTTGGGCTAGAAACAATCCTGAGGTGACCTCAGATCTTTGAATAATAGACTTATAATATCCTTCTAGGACTCGGCCTAGAGATCACCTTCAAGAGATTTTGAACCACTGAAAGAATGCTTGGAGTATCCTACTAGGTCTCAACCTAGTTCCAGATTTTAGATCACAAGAATAAGAAGCAGATCTTGGACCACCAGACTTTAGATCACAAGAATAATGAGCAGATCTCAAACCATTGAAAAGAGTAACAGATCTTAGAGTTGGTCCACATGAGCAACGAATCAATTAAGATCTCAATGAAAGATAAAAGAGATCCTTCTTTGCTTGATCTAACCCTTGAACCCTTCTTTGAATACTTCGCATAGGAGAATATATCAATAATGTATGTGTGATCAAATTGCATTTCAAGGAGGACGAATGGAGCTCTTTATATAGCCATCATGAGATCCGAATGGGTGCATTTCTAGCCAAACCGACTTGACCATCTAGAGGGGTTGATCTGATCCGACTTAGTGAGTTTCTAGGCAGGTCAACTTAACCATCTAGAAAGGAAGGCTTTACAAGACCAACCATAGCTACAATTTCAACACTCCCTCTTAGCTAGGGAGGTATTCATAATCACAGTCAAGATGTCAAACAAGTTGAAAGGTTCTTTAAGGAAGAGTCAAGATTAGATCAACATCATAAATAGTTCATCATCACCAGCATCATTAATCATGCAGTAGCAAATCACCATGGTACTAACATATCCATGCATGGTCTCCCCAAGAGACATCAATCAACTAGTATCTGATAATGTTAAAATTGGCAACTAGGGCCAAATTCCACTTTAGGCAGCTCATTTGATGGAAATTATGATTGCATTGAATTCTTTTTTTCTAGAGGACCAAATTTGATCTTAAGATCATCAAATTTAGAAAAGAAAAAATGTGTTTTTGAATTTATGCCCACACATGTGCAAATTGTTCAAGTCGGTCACATCATCATGTAGGCTCATGAAGCCCAAGAGACATGTCACTTCACCCTCAATGGCTTGTATAAATACAAGTGACCTCTCACCTCATTTGGCAGCATCATCACTCACACATTCTTTGCTCTCCTTCTCTCATTGGTCCATACAACTATTGGGCATTCTCTTTGTCTCACACATGTTACAAGGAAGATGAATTTCAGACAAAAGTATAGGGACGAAAATTTCAAGTGTTGGCTGAAGTTTGACCAGCGTTGGCCAAGGACTATTTGACCAAGTTTGAATGCAATTTTGGAGGGTTTAACTCTGTTTGACCAAGCCGCATTGACTGGCGCATAAACTGATATTTTTTGGGCTATTTGACCTGCATTGACCGTAGGGTTGACTTTAGGTTGACCAAGTTTGACCACAGATTTTGTGATTGTTTTGGGTTGACTTTGACCATTCTTGGAGACCAAGTTTGACCGCCTTTAGCCGAGCTTCAAAGGAGAAGTTTTGTTATTGCATTGACCGTGTTTGACTTTCTGTTTAGCACTGAATTTGACTGCAGATTTGACAGAGCTATTTTGACTTGGATTTGGCAACTCAACTTTGACTTTTTGTACTCTCTCTGTTAAACATTTGATATAATAGTAGGAAGAATTGATCAAAGGGTTTTCCCCACATTAGGGTTTTTCCCTGGTATCCACCAAATCTGGTGTCCTCTTGTCTTAGTTTGTCTTTTGCATTTTATTTTATGTTTTATCTACAGTTATTGTCAATGTGGTTTATGGTTAATGTGATTGCTATTGGAAACTAAATTGGAAATTGTATTTAGGTTGTTAAAAGGACATTGAAGTAATCGTGCTAAGCATAGAACATACCATTGTTAACTAAAATTAACATGGTATCAAAGCACAAGTGAAGACAAAGCCCAAGCAAGAGAGGGAAAAGCAATCTCTAAAGGAGAGTTGTTAGTCAAGATTATTGGACTAACCTCATTGGCCACTACATCTTACTTCAAATCTGACAATAAACTCAAGGACAAATCTAACTATCATGCATGGAAGATGACTTTAGATTTGACTTTGGAAGAGCATGATGCCATGGATTATGTGCATGCAAGAGTGGTGGATCCTCCTTCAAATGCACCTGCTGCTACAAAGACAAAGTATAAGAAAGGTGAGGTCAAAGCTAAGAGAATTATCATAGACTCCATTCAAAAGCATTTGGTTGCCTATATTTCTGATTTGGGAACATCTAAGGAGATGTATGATAAACTGGTTGGGATGTTCAAAGTAAACAATGAAAATCAAATCCTCTTTCTCAAAAACATGTTGAAGGACATCAAGTTGGATAACAAGGAGTCTATCCAATCCTACTTTATGAGAATAACACAAATCAAGAATGACCTACTATTTATTGGAGAAGTTATTGATGATAGGGAGCTCACTCTCATTACACTTGGAGGTCTTTCAAGAGCATGGGATGTGTTTAACACCACCATTCTCAACAATGACAGGATACCTAATTTCAATGAATTATTTGCTAGATGCACTCGAGAAGAGACGAGGATGATGGAGAGAGACAACCATTCAAATGGAAATGAACCTACTTCTTTCTCCACTCATGCAAAGAAGAAAAATAATGTTGGTCCAAGGAGACAGGGTCAAGGATTCAAGCAGAGATTCAAAGAAGGAAGAAAAGGAAGGTGCTACAATTATAACAGGTTCAGCCACTATGCTAGAGATTGTCCTCACAAGAAGGATTCTCCAAGGGTTGACGACAACAACAACAATTTCAAAGACAATGGCAATCAAAGGAACGATAGGTTCAACAATAAAGGAAAGAAGAATGCTCCCACTGCTCGATATGGAAATGGTTGACCTCCCAAAAGGACGAGAAATTCCAGGTATGAGGAAAGTAATGTTGTAGAAAAACAAAAGGAGTTTTATCTTATTTCCGCTCTATCTACTGCCTCTCCTCCAGATACTTTGGATCATTGGTTGATTAATAGTGGAGCCTCAAGGCACTTCACTGGGTACAAAGAGGCCCTCTCAAATTTGATTGAAAAGAATACTAATTTGGAGATCATACTTGGAGATAATGCCACCTATCCCGTGAAAGGGATAGGTATTGTCACTCTTCACTTGAATCAAGGTCAAACCATTCATCTACAAGAAGTATTGTATGTGCCCGATTTGAAGA
This sequence comes from Pinus tabuliformis, assembly GCA_031772625.1. Taxonomy (NCBI): domain Eukaryota; kingdom Viridiplantae; phylum Streptophyta; class Pinopsida; order Pinales; family Pinaceae; genus Pinus; species Pinus tabuliformis. The sequence goes on from CM062816.1 coordinate 772,346,423, forward strand.
AGAACCTGGTGTCTATTTTTGCGATGGAAGATAAAGGCTTCAAGGTAGCATTCATTGATGGAAAGGTACGTATTTGGCAAAGAAACCCTAAAGATGCATTTACACTTGGATTTAGGGTTGATGGTCTCTATCAAGTTGGAGGAAGTCCTTTGGGAGCCTTAACTTGCAATACTTCTCTTCAATCTGAATTATGGCACCGGAGATTTTCCCACCTTCATTACAAAGCCTTACTTTGGGTAAGGAAGATGGTCACAGGTATGCCCAATTTCAACATGAATCATGAAGGAGTTTTTCAGGGTTGTGCAGTTGGGAAACTTACAAGGGGACTATTCCCTTCTAGTGAAAACCAAACTACTAATATTCTTCAATTGGTCCATTCTGACCTATGTAGTATGTTGCCTCATTGGGAGGATACTTATACTATGCTATTTTTGTGGATGACTTCTCTCACAAAACATGGATCTATTTCTTGAAGAAGAAGGATGAAGTGTTCAAATGGTTTCGTTCTTTCAAAGCCTTGGTGGAAAATCGAACAGGAAAGAAGATCAAAGTATTGAGGATAGACAATGGAACCGAATATGAATCAAATGAATTCAATGAATTTTGCAGAGAGGTTGGCATTAAGAGGGAGACAACTGTTCCATACACTCCTGAGCAAAATGGAGTTGTTGAAAGGAAGAATCGAACAATCATGGAAGCCACCCATGCCATGCTCCATGATCAAGGTCTACCAAAGTTCTTATGGGGAGAAGCTGCCAACACTGTCGTGTATGTTCAAAATAGGAGCTCGCATCAAGCACTGGATTTCAAGACACTCGAAGAAGTTTTCACTGGTAAGAAACCTGATGTTTCTCATTTTAGAATATTTGGTTGCCCTGTGTATTTTTGTGTGCCTAAATAGAAAAGAAACAAGTTGGAAGCATCTAGGAAGAAAGGTACATTTGTTGGCTACAGTGAAAATTCAAAGGCATATAGAATCTATGTGCCTGGTCAAAGAGAAGTGGAAGTAAGCCATGATGTCACCTTTGATGAAGATACTGCCCTTGGGAAAGCCAGAGATCTCCCTATCCCAAGGAAAGACAATGATGATGCTACAGAAAAACAGGATGAACCTCCAACAGATGAGCCTATGCCCGATGTTGAAGGCCTGATGGATCCCATTGATCCACCTCCTGGTGATCCCTCTACCTCAAGGAAAAGACCTTTATGGCTCAAAGATACTCTCAAAGATGCTGAAAGACATATTGCTCCAAGAGGGACATTCTGTGAAAGTAAGAAGCCAAACAAGTATCAAGGGTACTTAGTTGCTATGAGTACTATTGTTCAAACTGAACCATGCACGTTCGAAGAAGTCGTAAAGCACCAAGTTTGGAAGGATGCGATGAATGAGGAGTACAAATCAATCATGAAGAATGATGTTTGGGACGTGGTTCCTATACCCAAGGACAAGTCTGTGGTCACTTCTAAATGGCTTTACAAAATCAAGCATGGAGTTGATGAGAGTGCTAAAAAATATAAGGCTAGGTTTGTTGCTCGAGGCTTCTCTCAAAAAGGAGTGGACTATGACAAGATATTTGCACCAGTTGCTTAGTATACCACTATCCGATCAATTATTACTCTCATTGCCTCTCAAGGATGGAGCCTTGTAATATCCCTTATCAGAGATATCCCTCAAACACAAGCAAACTCCAACCAGAGAAATAATAGTAATGCAACATACTATAATGTATACATGGAATATACGCAGATACTCGAGAAATGCAGAGAGAAATGATAAGCCATTTTATTATACTGAGTAATGGAAAGAGTACAAGAGGTGATCAGAAATATAGCACCTCGACTTGCACAAGGCAAGTGAAGAAATACACTCAGAATGGTAAGTAAATGGCCTCTCTCTGAACTGCGTCCAAACTGTCGGAGAACTATTGTGCTGCTGCTATTGCTGGGATCAAATGAGGATTTGGGGTTGTTCCCCTCCTCAGAAAATGCTGAAACTCTGAAATCAGCCTCTACTCAATAAACCCAGAAAAGCCCAGAAAGCTTTTCTAAAATAGCTGACCCCCGAAAATCACCCCCTTGGGGATCCACGCAATCCCTCAAGGCTCTGCGCTGCCCCTGAAGAGAATCCTCCAAAACTCCACCCGAAACTCTGCCAAAATCCTCCAATATGCAAGGGTTGATCCCTTGCTCAATCTCCCAGCTCAAACCCTCCACACAAATCCAATCCGGAGCTCCTACCAAAAGAGACTGTGTCCTCCCCTCTCAAGACTACGCAGTCATCAAAATGCTCAGCTCCTCCTCAACTCCAAAAATCGCTCCTCCTGCAAAATACTGATAAAACTACCTTACCCAAGCAGGAACTCAAAGTCCCCCGGGGCTAAGGGTGAGATCTTCGAACGGAGACACTCGATGCACTAAACAGTGCTGCAGACAGGCTAAACAGCCAGCGTGCTCTAAGTCGAAGTGACTAGCTCAAATGCAACATAATCGAATGATCAAAATGAGGAGGCTCCTCTCTCCTTTATAGCGTTGGCCTCTCTCAAAACCCTAAGGCCCACCTCCTCCAACATAGCCTCCCTCTTGCCACGTGTTCCTTCTCCATCTGCGCAATCCCTCCAAGTGTCTATGTGGGCCCCTTCTCTACGTGGTCCTTGGACCCCCTTAGTTCCCCTTTTAAGTTACAACGTTGTGCTACTAGGGAGTGACTTTATTCATAAAGTGAGTTATGACCCCCTTTCCTCACCTTTTTATTTATAAATAACTATAGAAGGCAAAATTGAGCAAAATTGAATATTCCAATTAGCCATGGCTAATTAGGAATATTACAGTCTCCCCTGGAAAAATGTTGCTTGTCCTCAAGCAACTGAAGTGATGGATGCTGCAAAATTTTCTCACTCTCCCAAGTGGCATCCTCATTCGATAAATTCTTCCACCACACCAAGAATTCCCGGACCGTCCTGCTTCGTAGTTGCCTCTCCCTGGTATCAATAATAGCCTCTGGCTGCAACACCAAATGCCCCTCATCATCCGTGGGTGGTAGCTCATCTATCACTGTCACCTGCTACCCCAATGCCTTCTTCAGGCATGATACATAAAAAACGTTATGAATCTTGCTGCCTTAGGGCAGCTCCAATTCATACGCGACCTGTCCAATCCTGCGTATCACCCTGTATGGCCCATAAAAGCGAGGCTTGAGCTTATCAGCTCCCTTCTGCTTCAGTGGCGATTATCGGTATGGCTGTAATCGTAGGTAGACCAAGTCCCCTACCTCAAACTGTCTCTCCACCTAACCCCTGTCAGCATACAGCTTATGTTGGTTTTGCACTGTAGCCATATTATCCTTGAGAGCTCGGAGAATATCCTGACTCTCTTAGATCCAAATCTTGGCTCTCGGAGCCTTGCTAGCACCAAACATCACGTCAGCAAAAGATAAAGCATGATATCCATACAAAGCATAGAATGGTGACATACTAATGGACATGTGATGTGTAGTGTTGTAGCAGTACTCCCCCAGATGCAGCCACTTCAGCCATGCTTGTTGTTGCCCACTGACATAGTTATGCAAGTAGCCCTCTAGACACTTGTTAACTATCTCCGTCGGCCCGTCCGTCTGTGGGTGATAACTGGTACTCGGTGTCAACTCCATCCCCACCAACCGGAAAAGCTCCTGCCAAAACCCACTCATGAAACGGCTGTCCTTGTCACTGATGATGGTCTTAGGAAGACCATGTAGCCTAAAGATCTCTCTGAAGAACAGCTCGGCCACCTGCGCTGCTGTGTAGTGTGCAGATATGGCGAAAAAATGTGTGTACTTTGTCAGTCGATCAACGAAGACAAAGATACAATCCTTGCCCTGCACCATGGGTAACCTTGTGATGAAGTCCATCGAAATATTCTCCCATTTCCCCTCCGAAATGGGAAGAGGCTGCAATAATCCTGCAGGATGGTTCGTCTCCCCTTTGTTCCTCTAGCAAATATCGCACTCCCGGATATGCTGGAGTACGTCCTCCTTGAGGCCCTTCCATGAGAACCTCTCTCTAATGGCCCTGTAGGTTTTGGTAAACCCCCGATGGCCAACCAATGGTGAATCATGTGATGCCTGAAGTATCTTCTTCTTGAGCTAAGATCCCTCAGTCAAGAAGATCCGATCCCTATAGTAGATGATCTCATCGATTACCCTGTACCTGTCATCCACCACCTGCCCATCCAGAACCTCACATGCAAATCTGTCCTTGGAGTACTCTACTAAGAGTCAAGCCCTCCAGTCTGTGTCCAAACTCATAAGTGACAACGTGGCTGGTCTACGTGAAAGGGCATCTACTACCATGTTGTTCTTACCCTTGACATACTCAATGTCAAAGTCATATGCTTGGATCGTACTGATCCACTCCTGCTGCCTCTCCTGTAGCTGTTTTTGGTCCAAAAACAACCTGAGGCTGTTGTGGTCAGTCCTCACCCTGAACCTGTTACCCACTAAATACTGTCGAAATTTGGACAATGCATGCATAATGGCCAGCATCTCCTTGTCGTATATAGAATACAACCTCTCATGCGAAAGGAGCTTCCGACTCTCAAAGGCTATAGGGTGACCTCCCTGCATCAACACTACGCTGATCCCCTCTCCCGATGCATCACACTCCAAAACAAATGGCTGCGAAAAATCTGGCAATACAAGCACTGGGCAGCTGCTCATAACCTCCTTGAGCCTGTCAAAGGCTCGCTGCGTTGTATCCGACCAACTGAATGCCCCCTTCCTCATCAGATCTGTCAGGGGTGCAGCAAGCTGTGAGAAACTCTTGACAAACTTCTAGTAGTAAGTACAAATGCCAATGAATCCCCGGAGTTCTGTCACGTTCCTCAGCGCCGACCAATCTCTGATGGCCCTGATCTTCTCCTCGTGGACTCTCACCCCGTCCACCCCTATGATGTGTCCAAGTACAACATCTCCGTCAACCCAAACTCACACTTGGAGAGCTTGGCATAGAACTGTTGCTCCTCCAAGATGCGCAACACTGTCTCAATGTGCTGAAGATGCTCCTCCCAAGTCCTGCTGTAAATGAGAATATCAACAAAGAACAACAACACAAACTTCCTCAAGTGACTGCAGAAGATGTGATTCATGCAGGACTGGAATGTAGCTGGGGTGTTGGTTAGCTGGAAGGGCATCACCAAAAACTCAAAGTGCCCATAGTGACACTTGAAGGCGGTCTTGGGAATGTCCTGCTCCCTCACGCGAATTTGATGGTACCGAGATCTCAAATCAATCTTTGAGAAGAACCGTGCTCCTCTCAACTCATCCATCAACTCATCGATCCTGGGTATGGAGTACCTGTTCTTTAGGGTCTTCTTGTTCAGGGCCCTGTAGTCAATGCACATCCTTAATGTGCCGTCCTTCTTCTTCACCAACACCATGGAAGAAGCAAAAGGACTCATGCTTGGCCGAATGTGCCCAAGAGCCAGCAACTCTTGAATGGCCCGCTCAATCTCATCCCGATAGGCCTTGGGATGCCTATAGGGGGTAGTAATCACTGCTTGTATGCCCTTCTCAAGCTCGATAGTGTGCTCAAACCCACGGTCCGGTGGCTGCCCCGGCGGAATCTCCCCAAACACTGTGGCATACTGGTCAAGGATGGACTATATCTCTGGGTGCACCGTCTGCCCTGTGGTCCCTGCCTCTGACGCACGCAGCTCCACTACCCACTCTACGTCTCCTTTCCTAAAGACTGCCTCCATCCGATGAGCCGAAACAGTCTAAGGCGGATACGTGTGTTGTCCCCATTTCTTCTCATGCCTCCCTGTCTTCTCATCATCCCTCAACATGATGTCGAATCAGATGATATTTTGTATTGATGTGCTTTGTTCGATCATGGAACTTTGGGTTCTTGGCCAACTTTATTGCAGAGGTGTTGTCAATCATGAGTGGAGTTGATTGTGCTTGTTTTACCTGCAAATCTTCAAGAATTTTCCTGAGCCACACAATTTCTTTTGTTGCTTCAGCTGTTGTCACGTATTTTGCTTCTGTTGTGGAATCTGTTGGAACTGATTGTTTGCGTGATCTCCAGGAGACAGCTCCTGATCCAAGACTCATAGCATATCCTGAAGTAGATACCCCAGTTTCTTTGTCTCCATCGAAGTCTGAATCAGAGTATCCGATCAAGCTGAAGTCATCCACCTATGTGTACTTGATTCCAAAGTCTTGAGTTCCCTTCAAGTACTTTAGAACTCTTTTTGCAGCAGACCAATGTCCCTCACAAGGCTTTTGCATAAACCTGGAGAGGATTCCAACAGCAAATGAAATGTCTGGTCTGGTGGTAGTTAGGTAGTTGAGACTTCCTACAAGCTGTCTATACTTTGTTGCATCCTCAAATTCCTTTCCTTCAATAGATGTGAGCTTCAAGTTTTGTTCCATTGGAGTAGTAAGAGGATTGCACTCTGTCATGCCAAACCTGTTCAACAAATCTCTAATGTATTTCTTTTGAGAAAAAAATATGGACTTTGGATGTTGGGTTACTTCAATGCCAAGATAGTAATGAACATAGCCCAAATTAGTGATTTCAAAACTTTTTCCCAATTCCTTCTTTATGGATGCAATGTAGCTTTCATTGTTCCCTGTCATTAAGAGATCATCTACATATACCACAATATATACAACTGTTTTGCCAACTTTCTTGACAAATAAAGTTGCATCATCAAGATCAAAATGATTGAAATTGAGTTTCAGAAGATGCTCAGTTAGTTTTTCATACCAGGCTCGCAGTGCTTGTTTGAGGCCATACAAGGACTTCACAAGTTTACATACTTTATGTTCATGTCCTTTCACAGCAAATCCTTCAGGCTGGGACATAAAAACATTCTCTTTTAGATCTCCATTCAAGAAAGCAGTTTTTACATCCATTTGATGGACTTTCCAACCGTTCTGAGTTGCTAGTGCAAAGAGTGTCCGGATGGTGGCCCATTTTGCTGTGGGGGCAAAAGTCTCCTCATAATCGACCCCTTCCTTCTGTGCAAAACCTTTTGCCACAAGCCTAGCTTTGTACTTGTCAAGTGAGCCATCAACTTTATACTTGTTCTTGTAGACCCACTTGCAGCCAATTGGTTTGGTTCCAAATGGAGGATCAACCAGCTTCCAAGTGTCGTTCTTTATGAGGGCATCATACTCCTTTTGCATCGCTTCTTTCCATTCATCATGAGAAGCAGCTTCTTTGAAGGAAGTTGGTTCAAAATCTGTAGACAAGTTCAATTCACAATCATAAGAAACATCCATATCAACAGGTGAATTAGAGTCATCTACATCACCTCCATTTTGTCGGTTTGAATTTCTGGTTCCTGGTTTTCCAATTTCATCAAGATGAACACTTTCAAGTGTCTTCGTCAGCCACTTTGGGGAACCTTTCTGAGATGGTCCAGGCTGCTCTGTTGATTGAGTTGGGACTGAATCAAGATTGAGTCTCCCAATTCTATTAATTACATCACTTAAAGCATCATCCGTTGTTGGAGTTTCATGCGGGGGAGAGTGTTCTTCAGAAGAAGATTCCACATGTTGATCTAGTATAGGAATCCCCCCTTCAAGATGTGGAATCTGATTATCAAATTCTTGAAATGATTTTGTTTTTGCGAATCTATCCAAGCGATCAAGTTGCCGCTCAACAACATTGTCAGTTTTGGATGATTCAAGAAAAATTACATCTCTAGATACAACAAACTTTTTATTTACTTCATCATAGAGACGGTATGCTTTGGAGGTGTTTGAATACCCCAGGAAGATACACTTACGACTTCTAGCACCAAGTTTGTTTCTATGTACCTTTGGTATCAAAGCATAACAGGTGGAACCAAAGACCCTGAGATGTTTTACAGAAGGAACATGTCCATACCACAATTCATAAGGAGTCTTGTTTCTTATAGCATTAGATGGACATCTATTCTTTATATATGCAGCACATAGAACAGCATCAGCCCAAAACATTATCTTTACATTTTTGAAGAAAAGCATGGATCGTACCATATTCAAGATTGTTCTATTCATTCTTTCAGCTACACCATTCTGTTGGGGATTATAAGGCACAGTTGTTTGATGTTTGATCCCATGTTGGCGAAGATAGTTTTCAAATTCATTTGATGTGTATTCTTTTCCATTATCAGTGCGAATAGACCCAATATGAGATTGTGCATCATTTTCAATCCATTTATGAAAATTCTTGACTGTTTGAAAAGCATCAGATTTGTTCTTCAATAAATAAACCCAACACATTTTGGTGTAGTCATCAATAAATGTCATGATATATTTATTTCCATTTGCAGAAGGAACAAGCATTGGACCACATAAATCTGAATGAATGAGTTCAAGCTTCCGATGTGCTCTTGAATGTGAATCATGAAAAGACTGTTTGCTATGCTTTCCTAGAATGCAAGCATCACATTGCTTAAGTTTCCTAGGAATTGTAGGCAAACCAGCAACACCATTTTTCTTCAATAAGCGGAGACTGTCATAGTTTAAATGTCCAAATCTAGCATGCCATAATAAACTTGATGGAAGTGTACCTTCTTCATGATGAGAAATATATGAGAAATGTTGTGCATGAGCAGAGGTTCCTTGCAGTTTGAGAAGCTTTTCTTCTTCTATTCCCCTCATGACAAGTGAGTGGTCAGATGCTTTTCTTACCTCAAGCTTGCCATCAAACATATGAATGGAGTGACCTTGCTGGCGGATGTGGACCAAGGACAGCAAGTTTCTCTTGAGCTGTGGGAGATATAGAACATGATCCAGAAGAAAGTCTGGAAGACCGGGTAGTTTAAGCCTGATTGTGCCAAGTCCTGATGGCTTGATTTTTTATTGATCTGCAAAGTATACTGCTCCATCAACATTGTTAGTAAAATCTTCAAAAAAATCTTTTCTATGAGTCATGTGACAGGTTGCTCCTGAATCAAGCAACCAATCATTTTTCTAGGAAGCAAGTGAAGCATTAAACAAATCTTCATTTACTCCAATGTTACATTGTGCCTCAACATAGTGAGCGGATTCAAGTGCTTTACCTTTGTCTGTATCATCAGTTTTACCTTTCTATTGATTTCTTTTCTGCTCAATTTTGTCCCACGATAGCTTGCATGTAGAGGCATCATGTGATCCATTTCTTTTGCAGCGAATGCAGTGCAAATCTGCCTTTTCTCCCTGAGAATGTTTGCCCCCTTTGCCACTGAAATATCTTCCTCTTCCTCTTCGTCCACCTCTTCCTCTTGTAGAATCTTGAGCAGGATGCTTTTCTTTATGAGCAAGGCACACAGTCTCTTCAGAAGATTCAGGGGTTGTCTTCTTTCCAAAAGCTTTCTCTCTTTCAGCAAACTTTTTCACAAGAGAGTCAAAGGTTATATTTTTGAGATTTCCATTTGCTTGCAAAGACTCAAGATAATTGGAATAAGTAGGATAAAGTGCCTTGAGAAAAGCAATAAGAGGGATATCCAGCTCAACCTTAGTGGAATCGATATCATGCATTATAGACTTTACTTCAGATGCAAGAGCAAGAGGATCATTATTTTGCAGTTCAAGAGTGAAGATTTTAATCATGAGTTGAACAACTTCAAGTGCAAAATGTGAGTCATAGAATTCTTTCAGCTTTTGTAAGGCTTCAAAGGCAGTTGAATATGACGAAATATGGCGACTCACCTCTTCATTTACAGATGTTGCGATTAATGCATAGGCTTTGCTGTTCTTGTTTTCCCAAATGACGAGCTCTTTGTCTGAGGTAGGCTGTACTGGGTCATTGTCTCCTTCTCCAACACACACTCCTTTCCACAACTCATTGAAGATGAGGGTGTGTTTTATCATCCGGGACCATTCAGGATAGTTCTCCTTGACAGTGAGAACTATTCCTACCATGGATATGATTGAATGCATTCTGTAAAAAAACTTTTGCTGATAGAAAAAAAATACTTCTGCCAATATACAGTAAAAATGTACTCAAAAGGGCATTCTCAAAGGGTATTATCATCCACTAAAATTTCTAACATAAGATTTTCATGTACCCATTGAATCACTATCATCACAACTTCAATACATAAACAGAAAATGACTTTCAAAAATGTACATAGCTACCAATAAAAATCATTCAATGCATGTGCAGTATACAGCATGGGATGCCCAATCCTTTCACACGAGTTTAAAATTCACCAAAGTCCATGTGGCCTTTACCCATGTGAAGTAAAAAAATCAGATCCCCATTAACTTTCAATAAGAGATAAATATAGCCCAGAGACAATGAAATGGTCACATATGGAGAATCGCTAAGCACATTCACATTGTTTTCATCGACAGTCCGCACCGAACAAAGAGAAGACCACAAAACTCATGGTCAGGAAGGCCCCACACCAATGGCTCACAACCTGCTCTGTCAAGCAGGGACACACCTCAAAGATGTCAGTGCAACACTGGCTCGTCGCTTCGAATACCGTGAAAGAGCAAGCGCAGGTACCAAAATCCTCCACCGCAAAACAACGAGAGGAATGGGACTGTGCGTAAACCATAAACTTACATTCTCCGGTTCAATAGACAACGTTCAATAGACAGCGTACAAAAGAGCCTCCACCATAAACTTACATTCTCCGGTTCATGAATGGGACTGTGCGTTCAATAGACAGCGTACACAGCATTGTCAATGATGCCGAGTCTTCCAGCTCCCAACCTAATGGCGTGATTTGCAAATGGTGCGACTGACGGACAGGCGGGGGCGTTTCAATGGAATGAAAAGAGCAGCACAGCGTTTACGTTTGAGATGGAATGAAAAGAGTAGCACAGCATTTCAATGGAATGAAAAGAGCAGCACAGCGTTTCAATGGAATGAAAAGAGCAGCACAGCGTTTCAATAATGTCAAAACAGCGTTTCAATAATGTCAGAACAGCGTACAATAATGTCACCAGCGTTCAATAATGAGGTGTAGTAAAAAATGGGCGGTCGATAGTGAGTTTGCAGCGCCTGGCATCGGTTTTTTTTTTTTTTTTTTTTGAATATGGACAGATGCGTTATGGACAGAGGCAGCGCTGGAAAGGAATATGGCAGAGGACAGAGGGGATATGGCAGAGAGAGGAGTAGGAGCATAAGAGCTAAAACAAGGAGCTGTGTCACGCCCCTACACCTGCGGTAGTCTTCCAACCGCTTGTAGCAAGGTGCGGCACCACTGAACGCTTTCTTTTCACCAATACTAACATTCGTGGACTACGCCTACTTTCACATTAACATTACTTAACTTGTGTTTCGCAACCAAGTAAACTTGCAATTATCCTTTATACTTAATGAAGCCCATACTCATTCATTATCATCATGCAAATATACCAAGAATAACAACAATTGCAACAAGTATAAAGGGGAGGGGCAACTCCCCGTAATGTGAGTTTGCCCGACAATATATTAAGAATATCAGTTTTACAATGTACAAGTGTGTCTTGCCAAACCAAGTCTCACACTTAGCCAAATATTACAAAGAGAGGCAACCCTGCCTTTTACAATACATGTGCACCTCTTGCACAAAGGGTGGTGCTCACCCGAGCCACCTAGATACCCCTGCCAAGTCCTGCACAAATCTGCACATCCACCGCACTTCGGGCACACCTTGCCCACTCTTCGACCGACTCAAGACAACCTCAAGTGCACCTTCAAGTGGAGCGCATGAGATATGCGCAGTTCCCCTTATTTCTGCGCACTTTAGTTTACCCCTTGACTCTTATGCGTAGAAGAGATGAGAGAATGTGATGATGAGTTATGAGCTCTCATGCTCCACTCATATATACACTTCTTAACTTAGTTTACATGGGGTGTGCAGCCCCTTGGCCGACCCCCAAACCATACACAATGCCCCCCCATAAGACTCTCTTGCAAGTCGGCTTGCAAGCTTTAACCATCGCATATAAAACGCTCAACACTTAGTCGCATTTCCTAAGTGTCGTTCCACGTTTTCGCCTTTCGTCGCATTGTCGTTCACGGTATCATCGCATTTCTTCCGCAGCACCGTCGCACTTGCGTTTGTCGCGCGCCCATCGTGTGCCCGTCGTGCGCCCGCCCACGCCTCGTGCACGGCGACTTCGCCCGGCGCCCATCGCACAATCGCCCGGAGGCCTTACATCCTCCTCCACCTGAAATCGTTGTCGTCCTCGACAATATACCATCCCGGTAGCCATCCACCAAGATCATCATCATCCGCGATGTCGACCTTTCTTCACAAGGCAAACATCCCTGCAACATATGTAGAGTCCCATCTCCATCATATCTCGACTTAGTGACCAACTGCCACCAAGCTCACCATACCAAGGTATGTACCTCAATGGTATGCTCTCCATCAGATATCATCTCGATCCATGATCATCGACCCCTCTGCCACAATCTCCACTGCAACATCTCGTTTCGACCTCATCATGTGTCCCTATGTGAACCTCTGCCATGATACTCCAGCACGATGCCAACATTTCTCTTCACACTTCCAGACCCCATGTCTGAACTAGTTGGGTAGCTAATCCAACCATCATGCTCAATCCATGAGAGTGAACATCCTCATGCCATCATCAGTTGTTCCTCAAACATCTGCCACATCCTTGACTCATCAAGAATCTACCTCCATAATCCATGCTCAGGTCCATGGAAACTCCATCCATCTCATTTGTAACATGTCATGATGCTTGATGCCGAACCATCCCTGCACCATCAATCATACCTGCTCAAACATGTTTAAGGACTCACTGCCATGAGCAGCTAACAATGAGCCCCATCTTCTTCATCCATCTAAGAAGATGTAGAGGGAGTAGAGCCTGAAGGCTCTCCCTCACTAATCAATTCGATCCATCTATCAGGATCCTCAATCTCCATCCTTTGTATATAAGCAACCCGGTCTTCCCTCTGGACATCCGGCCTCACATATACCTCCTCATCATCATCATCATCATCCTCCACCAACTCTAGCCTTCTTGTCAAATCCAAGATGCTATCTAAAAGTGTCTTGATGACCAATGACTGCTCCACAAGCTTTGTCTCAACACTAGACAACCGCTTGTTCACCTTCTCCTTATCCTCCATTTGCATCACTCCCAATTTACAATCAAGCCTTGTCACACCAATGGTTGGAACACCAATGGGTACATCTTCCCTTCCATCATAAATGTAGAGCTTCTTCAAATGTGGAACGATCATAGCATCAAATTGTTTCATGAACTCCATCCCCAATACAGCTTCATAGTCATCAATCCGCACTATAGTGAAGTCCACCTTCCCGGTCCATTCACCAAGTGTAGTGTCCACCCTCTCAGCTATACCAAGAATCTCAATAGGAGGAGAATTCACTGTCTTCATTTGTGCCTTTGCCGGTACAAATTTCAGCCCAATTCTTCTCGCAGTATCTTCGCCCATGAAGTTGTGAGAAGCCCCACTATCCACCATAGTGAGCACATCAGCACCTCCAACCTTCATTCGAACATACTCCAACTTGTTCCTTTCAGGATCCCTTCTAGAGGCCACTTCCGTAGTAGCAGAAGCACCAAGTATCTGCATCATCCCCACAGAAGCATCTTCATTCTTTCCATCAGACTGTGCAATAGCGGCCACCTTCGGTTTAGAGGGACAATTCTTCACCATGTGTGGTCCTGCACATATCCAACACTTCAAAGGTTTCTTCGTCTTCGAACCATCATCCGATTTCGAAGCATCATCCTTCTTCTTTTCTTTCGGCTTGTCGGACTTCTTTTTCTCATCAGAAGTCTCATCATAATGATCCACCAACCTATCAACCGCAGCAAAAGCCTCCTCAAGTGTCCTAATCTTCTGCCTCTTCACCTCATTGCGTGCCCAAGGCTTCAACCCAATAATGAAGTTGAACACCTTGTCCCTTTCCGCCATGTCGGGAAGTTCCAGAGCTGCACTTGCAAACTCTCGTTGGTATGCTTGTAGGCTTCCGGTTTGCTTTATGTACTTAATCTTCGTCCTTGCTTCCCACGTTTCATCCTGAGGACTGAAATGGGTCTGCAAAGCCTTCTTCATGTCATCCCACGAAGTGATGTCATCAGCACTGCCATTGACAATTTGGTCCACCCTCCTTCGCCACCACATCTTAGCATCCTTTGTTAAGAACTGAGCAACCATCTTGACTTGTGTCTCACAATCAGATAGATTCAACCCTTCCAAGTATTGCTCCATGTCCCACAAAAAGTTTCCAAGAGCCTTTTCATTCCTTGTGCCATCATAAGATTCTGGTTCCTTGACTTGCACATGAGGCACTCCTCCACCTGAGTTATGCCTCATGGACTTCTTCAACACCGCGATCTCATCCTTGGCTTCATCAAGAGATTTGTTTACTTTGTCAAGAGATTCCTTCAAGTTCACGATCTCTGCAAGACCCTGATCCCTTGCTTCTTCAACCTCCTTGACCCTTATCTCAAGTTGTGTACACATAAGATCAATGTACTCATGCTGCGTTCGGAGCTCATCAAATTCTTCCCTCAGCTTCGAGTTGGCCTCTCGCTCCTTAGTGAGCAAGTCCTCCCTCGTATCCCAGGAAGACTCCATGGCTTCCATCCTCAACAGCATCTTTTCCATAAGTGATAAAGTCTCGGCTTCATGGCTAGACCCAACATGAGACCCAGCTGCCATCTCTAACAGCTTCTTCTTCCTTTGCGATCTAGTCTCCACCATCCAACAGCTTCAACACCCGAACCTGTTCGAGCTCTGATACCACCTGTCACGCCCCTACACCTGTGGTAGTCTTCCAACCGCTTGTAGCAAGGTGCGGCACCACCAAACGCTTTCTTTTCACCAATACTAACATTCGTGGACTACGCCTACTTTCACATTAACATTACTTAGCTTGTGTTTCGCAACCAAGTAAACTTGCAATTATCCTTTATACTTAATGAAGCCCATACTCATTCATTATCATCATGCAATTATACCAAGAATAACAACAATTGCAACAAGTATAAAGGGGAGGGGCAACTCCCCGTAATGTGAGTCTGCTCGACAATATATTAAGAATATCAGTTTTACAATGTACAAGTGTGTCTTGCCAAACCAAGTCTCACACTTAGCCAAATATTACAAAGAGAGGCAACCCTGCCTTTTACAATACATGTGCACCTCTTGCACAAAGGGTGGTGCTCACCCGAGCTACCTAGATACCCCTGCCAAGTCCTGCACAAATCTGCACATCCACCGCACCCCGGGCACACCTTGCCCACTCTTCGACCGACTCAAGACAACCTCAAGTGCACCTTCAAGTGGAGCGCATGAGATATGCGCAGCTCCCCTTATTTCTGCGCACTTTAGTTTACCCCTTGACTCTTATGCGTAGAAGAGATGAGAGAATGTGACGATGAGTTATGAGCTCTCATGCTCCACTCATATATACACTTCTTAACTTAGTTTACATGGGGTGTGCATCCCCTTGGCCGACCCCCAAACCATACACAATGCGCCCCCATAAGACTCTCTTGCAAGTCGGCTTGCAAGCTTTAACCATCGCATATAAAACGCTCAACACTTAGTCGCATTTCCTAAGTGTCGTTCCACGTTTTCACCTTTCGTCGCATTGTCGTTCACGGTATCGTCGCATTTCTTCCGCAGCACCATCGCACTTGCGTTTGTCGCGCGCCCGCCCGCGCCCTCATGCACGGCGACTTCGCCCGTCGCACAATCGCCCGGAGGCCTTACAAGCTGGCTCTGATACCATGTCAGGCCAGGCAGTAACTCCATTAGGCAGAAAAATTGATTCATATTATTCCATTAGGTAGGTCTTTGTTATATACAATAGGGAGTGACTGTTCAGTTCATCTCCCGATGACTGTTCACATTCCTAATTTAATTATTTACATAAATTCACCCAATCATGAAGATTAGGTGTCAACAGATAATATCATTTTAAAAGTGGGTTTTTCAAAGCTTTTCTTAATATTCGAGACTTTCCGCTGACAATGCTTTTCTTAGGTCTTGTGGTCATATAGCGCTTTTTATAAGGTAATTCATAGTTTGTGATGTTTCATGCACTTGGAGTAAATTTACATGTTTTAGCAAGTTTTACTTTGATATCTTGTTTTATTCTAAAAAACAAAAGGCAACATTAAATGCTAAGATTTGATTTTTTGGAAGGGTCCCCATTTATTAATGTTATTGCTAACTCTAATAAAAAAGGGGGTTGTTGATGGTCACAACAATTGGCGATTCACTTGAAAAAACCAGTTATCTTTGATGGTTTTTTGAATTTTCTAAAACTTCTAAAATAGAAATGGTTTTGAAAATGAAACTTTATTGTAGAAATATAAGGTAAATAGTGTTATTTGTTAACAACAACATCTTGTTCCAACTATCTTTATTCTGATTATCTTCTCCCCAGAGGTAGTCATTGTACTCACATCAATCATTACTTGGTTTGTAAAGATAAAAACAAAAACATCTCCTTAGATTAGTTTAGGTATACCCATTTGTCGTAGGTAGGCTCCCTCTGTTGCCAGCAGGCGTCCATAGCCTCGACAGGGTTACCAATTACCCAGCAATGATCCAGTGTCCTATTTAAGAAGTATGCAATTTTCAAAGATAATTCCTCAGATACACTTATTGCTTTTTCTTTCCTTATTTCTCTTTTAATTCTTAAAGAACAATGTCTTGGTTTGGTGGCGAAAATTGACAGTGCCATTCACTTGATTTATAACTTAACTAAACAAGCTGGCTCGTGATGAGACCCCTTGTCTTTTGATTGAAACAATCTCGAGTCATTACCCTGTTTTGGTATGCAGTTTGGCAATGTCAGTTAGTTATAATCTTTATGATCATGATAAGCCGACTCTTGATGAGACCTCTTATTCTTTAAGTTTAAAGTGCATAGTCGGATTACTCTTTGAATCTCGCAATTTCCTAAAGTGGGGAGGAAGTCATTGGTTCCTTAAGAATTCTTCTGGACGACAAATGTAGAGTTTAAAAATAGCTTTTCTGTAGAGAATCTTTGTCTTGTTATTGATACCTTTTATGATTGATATGAGGAAAATTTCTTCCTAAGGTTGATTTTAACCAAAACTTGTATAGTTGAAACAAAAGAACAAGTAAAAAATTTCAGAATGATAGCACTTGACCCTATGTTTCAAAAATAAAGATTAATTTTCCTAACCGCTTCCACTTATACAAGCGAAAAACAAAATTGACAAGAGACACTATTCTTTTCATGGAAACCAAAAGTAAACATTTTCAACCTGTTTTATTATAAAAAAGAAAACTAAACTAAAAACAATAATTTACAAAAAATAGAAGAGATCATCTTCTATGGGAAATATTTTTTAAGGATTTGTCCATTAACAGGTAAAGACTCTCTTTTCCCTGCTAAATCTTGTAGCATGAAAGTTGATGGACCGATGATTTCGACAATCTAGAATGGTCCAAGCCACATCCGTTGGAATTTAGTATGCTTGCCTTTCTCTTCATGGGCTTTATCCCATTTCAATACTAAGTCTCCAAGCTGAAAATCTTTTCTAGATACCAAGTTTGAATCAAAAGAAGCTTTTACTAATTGTTGATGATGCGCATGGGTAATTCTGGCTTTTTCTCATTCCTCTTCAAGCTTAAGGATCTGCAATTGTCTTAATTGCAAGGATGAGGAAGGAGTTTCTTCAATGAATTGAACTAAGGCTAAAGAAGGAATAGCTAGATTGGTTGGGAGGACCACTTCTTTCCCATAAACTAAATTAAAAGGAGAAGTGCCAATAGAAGTTTTTTGAGTTATTCGATCTGCCCAAAGAGCGTACATTAAAGACTTATGCCAGTTTCTATGATTTTGATCAATAGTCCGTTTAATGATTCTAATAAGGTTTTTGTTTGTTTATTGGCAAAATACTTAAGCTTAAAACCTCTTTTGAGCGCAAATTCAATCATAGCATTACCTGAGAAATATGATGCATTATCAAACATTAAAGTGGAAGGTAAGCCAAACCTGGTAATTATGAATTGATCTATGAATTCGATGATACTCTCAGAATTGGCTGACTTGAGTGGGACTGCTTCCACCCATTTAGTAAAGTAATCGGTAGCAGTAAGGATGTATTTATGCTGTTTAGAAGAGTGAGGAACGATCTCACCTATTATATCTAATCCCCATTGTTCAAATGGTTGATCGATGTTGACCGGCTGTAATGGCAAAGATGGTTTCCTTTGTCTTCCAGCAGCAGTTTGACAAATCTGACATTTCCTTACATAGCTATGTGCATCTTTAAATAAAGTTGGCCAATAGTAGCCTGCACGCAAGATTTTGTGTGTTGTCGCATCACCTGCATAGTGTCCGCTCGCTGGTCCGTCATGAAGTTCCTGCAATACTTTTTCAGCTTCAGATTTCTCAAGGCATCTAAGGAGAACAGAATCATAATTCATTCTAAAGAGTACATCCTTTACAATTTGATATTGTTTAGCTTTTAGCTTCAAGGCTCTTTTCTTTGTATGATTCAAATGTGGAGGAGCATATCCATTCTTTAAGTAAAATATGATATTAGCATACCTCGATTCAGCATCGTTTAGGCTTACCTCGTACATTTGTACCTCACTATCTGGAGACTGCGTTTCTGATATGTGCATTGATCCAGCCAACATCCTGCAAAAACCTTGACCTTTTACAATATTCACTGGTTTAATTTCAGCATCATGTTCTTGCAGGGCCGTGACCCAATTTTCCCTCTTTTCACCTGTCTTTCTATACCAAAAAATTTCTTACTATTGGAAATGGTATTATTATTTTTGTATGGGTCTTGAGAAGGAAGGGTCTAAAGTGTTTAATTGCTTTGAATACAGCATAAGCCTGTTTCTCAATGTCGGAGTAATTTAATTCAGCTCCTTGCAAGTTCGAACTGAAGAAGGCAATTGGGGCTTCGGCTTTATCTTGATTGGCCTGTGTGAGTATTGCAGCATACGATTTCTTAGAGGCAAATGTATACAAAGTGAAAGGATCGGAAAATTTTGGAGTCGCTAGAGATGGGGCATTTATAATTGCTTGTTTTATCAAGCCAAACGCTTCATGTTCTGTATGACCCCATTTGAAGAGAGAGTTTTTCTTTATCATGGCTTGGAGAGGTGACACGATTCTTGAGAAGTCGGGGACAAATATTTTAACAAAATTGATCTGACCAAGGAAAGATTGCATCGCTTTTTTGTTATGGGGTAGGGATATCTCAGAAATTTCCTTAATTCTATCTGGATCAATATGGATTCCAGCTTTAGACACTATAAATCCGAGAAGCTTCCCTTCACTTAATGCAAAAAACGACTTTTTTGGATTAAGTGAGATCCCATATTTTTGACATCGTTGGAAGATCTGTTTTAAGTCTCTGAGGTGACTACTGTGTTTTTTAGAATACACTGTTATGTCATCTAAGTAAATCACCACTGACCTATTCACTAATCCTTTAAATGCAATGTCCATGGCCCTTTGAAACGTGGCACCGACATTAATCAGCCCAAACGGCATCTTTTGATATGCATAAGTGCCCCATTTTGTTCTAAATGTGGTCTTCAATTGATCATCTGGGTGGACCAAGATTTGGTTATACCCCGAGAAGCCATCTAAAAAGGACATCAATTTAGACCCTGCAACCAATTGTAATATCTGTTCCATAGGGGGTAGTGGAAAATTATCCTTTTGGCAAGCTTTATTGAGATTTCGAAAGTCAATACAAATCCGGATATCTCCGTTTTTCTTTCTAACTGGTACCAGGTTGGAAACCCATTTGGAATGCCTAACAGGAAAAATAATCTTGGCTTTCAGTAATTTGTTCAACTCAGACTTAATCTGATTTTCCAAATTAGGATGGATTTTCCTCAATTTCTACTGGACTGGCTTTTCATCAGCGATCATTGGAATTGTATGTTGTATGATCGAAGTGTCGTAAGTTTTGAGATCATCGTAATTCTAGGCAAAGACATTTTTGTATTGTTTTAACAGTCGAATGAAAGCTACCTTTTCCTCGGGTGTTAGACCAAGACCTAGGTTGACGTTCTATGGTTTTATGTCAGTCCCCAGATTCACTAATTCATATCTCAGAGTTGAACTCTGAAGTTTTGAATTGGTGGACCTTTTGAACCTGTCCTTTAAATCATATAGGTCCTCCAACTTGACTACAGATTTAGGTATAGCGTTATTGTTGCTTCCTTGTTTCAGCTGCTTGTCATGTTGGTCTTCATCAATTATCTGATTATTGTAAGAGCCTTCTGAAGTCAGAAAACTTACAATATCAGGGTCATCGTTGAAAACTCTCCAGTTGGTAATATTATCAGGAATGGAGGGTCTAAAGATTAATTCAATCGAGAATCTGTCTGGACTATAGTCCTCTGATGGAATGAGCTTGGAAGCTACATTAGCAAGGAGATCAACACTAGCATTTTGGAGTCTGGGAATAGATGAAATATTAAATGCTATAAAGTGTGAAGTCAGGTCTTGTACTAACGATTGATAGTGCTTCAAGTGTCCTAACAGACAATGTATAGTATTTCTTACCTGTCTGATAACAATCTCAAAATCTCCAAAGACTTGCAGATATTTGATATCAAGCCTGATTGCCTTGTATAACCCTTGAACTAATGCTTCATATTCAGCAGTATTGTTTGTGCAATCGAACTCGAGTCTACATGTTAGCATGGTTTTCTCTCCTTTTGGGTTAACTAATATACAACCTGCTCCTACTCCATCATTAGACTTAGAACCATCAAAAAATAATTTCCAAAACAAAGTTTTATTTACAGGTTTATCTACAAAATTAATGCATCTAGAAGTGTCCGTTTGAGAGAAATTTTCTATCTGAGATAAAACGGAATTTTCTAAAAAAGGTGAAGTATGAGTGTTGAAATTCCCTAAGAATGAATCAACGGAATAATTTCCAATTATATTGTTGTTGTACGCTATAGGTTTGTTTTCCCCTTCCAACTCCGTTACTATATACTTTTGGTGTCTTTCTCGCTCAACCTTTATCTGATTTGGTTTACCATTGTAAGGGAGCCACATATGAGACCAATCGGTTGCAAAGTAACTGTGAAGCTTCTTTGACCAATCCCTGCTAAGAATTAGTCCATAAAATTCAAGAATATTTGCGACAAGTATATCAATGACTTGACATACCTTTGGGTTTGATGAAAGCCTTATGGTCACTTGATTAAGTTCACCGATAACCTCGACTTGAGACCGATCCAGCTGCACTATGTGTACTGCAGATTTTTGAGGTTGGACATTTAACTTTGCGCAAACTGTCTTAGGCAAAATATTAGATGAAGCACCAGAATCTACTAGATAGTTATGCAAATTTTTATTGAAAACTTCAAAGGTAAGGAGAAATGGCAGAGTATGAGATTTTGACCTTCCTCCAATCAAAGCAATGTCATTTGGATTGACTTTATTTGACATACTAGTCGAAGGTCTTCCCATTTCATGAGTAGCTTGTGAAATTACAGCGGCAGAGGCGCAATTGGTACTGCATTCAACTCTTTCAAGAGCAATTTCTGTTGATGCTTTAATTTGCTAAGCTCATGAAAAGTAATATTAGCCCTAGTCTTCTTCATGTCTTCAACAATGTTATACTCCATTTCATCAGAGATGATAAGCGTTTTAGATGGAGTTGTTGAATCAGATTGGACTGGGTTTGTCTGAGTAGACTTTGGTGAGGACTTCTTACCTACGATTTTATCCTTAGGAGTTGGGCTTGGGTTTTTCTGCTTAGCACTGGATTGTGGGGGATCAAGTTGATTTCTACTTCTGGTAGTAACTGGTAATGCATCTTGATCTTCTTCATCCAGAAGAATGAAGTCCCACATTCCTTGTAGTTCTACAACTTCATCATCATCGGTCTGTTCCTCATTTGAAACTTCTTCCTCTTCCCCTTCTGATTTTGTGTTTGTTATAGCATTTGGAGGTTTCGGATCAGTTGAAGGATTTCTTTTAAAGGGTTTATAAGGTTTCTTGGAAGAGGTTTCTGCTACTTGTTTCTTTATATCTACCATTTCGTTGGACATGGTTTTCAAGACTTTCTGTAACCCTTCTACAACATTTTTATTTTCTACGGCTAGGATACGTTTCTCTACAGTTATCGCCTCTTTCATGTTTTCGGCTAACATTGGCTTGGCAGCTCTATCTACAAAGATGGCTGAATTTGAAGGCAAAGCGGAAATATACCATTCATTTTGGACTTCATTACTAGGCTTCAACGTTGCTGGTATTTTGTTTAATAATTTATTGAAGCGAGAATTGAAATCCTTAATTGGTTCGACTTTCAAATTAGAGAGGTCATTGATTAAAGTTGTTGTAGATCGGTCATCTCCAAATTTTGTTAAAAACTGATCTTGAAATGTATCCCAGTTATTAATGGAGCATGATGGTAATGAAAAATACCATGACCCTGCTGCTCCTTTTAAAGTATAAGGGAATAATCGTACAACTACGTCCTCTTCTGTTACTCCATTTAAATTTATGGACAGCATGAAATTATTTATGTGCTCTTCGGCTGTTAGACCATTGTCAGGATTGAACTTGGGGAGCCATTTCTCAGGATGAGCTGGTAATTGCGATAAGGGTGCAGGCATGTTCACAGCTCCTGGATTAGCCCATGGCCTTGGTGGTGGATTTCCTGCCATTGTTGGAGTATGAGTAGGAGGAGGAGTTGCAGTAGTTGAAGGTGGTTGGGTAGAGGAGGATGTTGCTCCTGTACCTGTGTGAACCACGATCTGGAGTTGAGGGATGGATGAATGGACTTGTGATGATATGGATGGGATGGTAGACGAAGATGATGATAGAACCTCACTCTGAGATTCTACTGGTGTTTTCCTAGCTTTCTTACGACTTGGTAAAGGAAACTCAACTAGTGGGATTCCTAATTTTTTGCTTTGTGCTCTAGTCAGTCATTGAGATGGGGTCAGATGAGAAGTGACACTACCTTGGGAAAACTCAAATTCTTCTTGAGATAGGGAAATTCCCTGTAACTTATGAATTAAAGTTTGTAACTCAGGAGGATTTGAAGAAGAATGATTTGGCTTGCTTGGGATTTCAGTAATGTGCTCTGTATTTTTCTTTTCAACTTCTGGTTCAGTGATGGAAGATTTGGAATGCAAACGAGAAGTTGAGGGTGTTGGTGAGGGATTTTTACTCTTAGAATGGCGTGAAGATATAGATTTACTTGCCATTCACAGTCAGGCCCTCCTTCTAGCACCAAAAAATCGGGTCTACAACAAGGGGGATGACCACCCGGTCCAGACCTTAAAGCAGCTCCTTTTCCTTTGATAGCACTTGAACTTTTGTTGCTTTATCAATTGTTGTCGAAGCGTATGCTCCTGCGATCTGAGAGAGCCTAGTTAGATTTTCCGATGGGTCTGTAGTTGGGTCCTTCCAAAGAACATCTAGAGGTTCATCCTCTGGAGCGAGCATGGCATCTATTTTTCTTTTCTTTCTTTGCCTCCTGACAACAACCTTATGTTGCGGGCTATAAAATACGTCTAGAGGAGGAATCTCCTCTATCTTTAGTACAATTTCAGATGACAAAGCAACAGGAATATGCTTCGTTTCCTGAGTATTAATAGCCCCTTCTACCACCATTTCTATGGTTGTCTCTCTTAGGTTTGTCAGTGGCTCTGCGCTCTATTCCTCAGTGTTGATTAACTTATTAAAATTCTCCCATTCCCCTTCTAGATCCACTACAAGTGGCTTTGTTGGCTTTGTAAGGGGAGTGGGAACTTCAGCTTGTTTCAGGGACAAAACCTGTTGGTCAGGCTTTTCTGTAGATTGAGTTGTGTCTTTAATTGACCCCTCACTTCTGTTGTGTTCACTCTTGGACTGATCATCGGACTTTTCAGCTGATTCTTTTTCGGAATTTGATTTAGACTTCTCTTCTTTTGAACTTCCACTTATGCTTACACTGGGAGTAGGCTCCCTTATTGGTTCAATGAGCAATTGGTCCAAAGGGACCTTTGTTAACCTCTGTTTTCTGTAATTGTCAAACTTTTGAAGTTTTTCTTGGTCAAACTAAATTTGTGCCATATGTAGAACCTCTCTGAAAGTGTTCTTCTGCAGAAAGACATCGTCAAAGGGATCTTCTTCATTGGTAAACACTTTTATTTTAACCATTGTAGTAAAATTACTTACAACACCAAAGGGATCATACTACCTCCCCGGGAACTTTGGTAGTTGTAAACATAGCATATTATCAACCTCTTTAAAAGCATGACCTAAGTCAAATAATGCAAAAGCTCTGCATACTACAGGAAATGGAGGCCAAATGGCCTTTTTAGAATCTTTCAGTACTTTGCTCATTCCCCCAACACCACAGGTCTGGTAGGTTATTTCCCTGGCCATTAATTTATCAAGGACGTAAAAAGGAAGCACATGGGGTGAAGCAATGCTGCCAAACACCCTGATGTATGTGAACAACTCCTCTCCAAACCACCTTCCCACAGGGAGAATGTCAACTTTAGCTTCTGGGGAAAATTTTGGGGCGTCTCTGTTGTAGAGCATTTTATGAATAGGGAGCATAACTCCATGACAAATCTTGTAGAAATGTGGGATGAAATTGGATTCCCACAATACTTTGTGATAAACCTGAATGGGAAGCGGATTTTGTACCGTCCACTTCCATCCCATAATAGGAAAATCGGAGACAAAACAAATGGCATCCATGACATAGGCACTTAAAAAGAATGGAGGATAAACCCTTGAAGTAAAACTTCTTTTAGTTCGATATCCTAAAATAGCAAAGGCTAAATTATCTGATAAAATTTGGGCCCAATCCATTATGGTGGCATTGGTAGCCGCATCCAATAGAGGTAACCACTCTGATGAAAACTTATTGATGTCTGGTCTCCCAAATAGTCTACACAACATTGCAGCGGCAAAACAATAAGGAGAAGAAAGAGAGCCAGTGGCGTACATACCGTTTTTATCCTTCTTTAATCTTTCCTCGTTGTTCGACCAGTGCTTTGTACATTCTACCAAGTCTTCGTTCTCCTTGGCAAACTTCTCTACAAACTGCTTGTTGTAGCTAGCCTGGGGTTCTGGCAAGTGATACATGCGTCTCAGATTATTTGGGGCAAATGACCCCATGACTTGCTGATTGGTCGTCTTGAACTCTCTATCAGATATGTCTGCGTGATCTATAATCCATTTCACCATATCCATGTAGGGGAGTATCTTTGGCCTCGCAGCAATACAGTGTAGGAACGAGCATGCAAGCTCAGTTAGGGATGCTTCAGAAGAGCCGCGTCCATCTGTTGTAACTGTAACCTTCATAATTCTCGGGTTTTCCTCTTCTAACAATTGGTACATGGCTTCCCAGGTAGATATCCCTACATCCCTAGTACAGGTGGTGTCTGTGAATAATGGAGTCATTTTTGTTTTCTCAGATCAGTGTTGCGGGGGAGCGCCCCCCCCCCCAATCCCGCTCCCAATCCGCACTCCAAGTAGGAGCGGGTCGGGAGCGCGCTCCCGGTAAAAAAATTTCCACTCCCTGCCAATTTCGGGGGGCGGCTTCGGGAGTGTCGCTCCCGTTGCTCCAGGAGCGGATTTTACAACCCAGGAGCGATCAGGGAGCGAATGCTCCCTACCGCTCTCAGAGCGAGGGAGAAAATCGGCGGAAAAAATAAATAAATAAATAAAATAAAATCGGCGTCAAAAAAATCGATTTTTTTTTATAAATTGGGGGAGGGAGGGGCATAAGGGGTTCATTGTGACATTGAGAGTTGAGTGAGAGGCTGATTTGAGAGAGGGAGATTGAGAGTGTGAGAGTGAGGACTAAGGAGCAAGGAGAGAGTGAGACCGAGAGAGAGTAAGGTGCCAAGGAGAGAGCAAGGAAAGAGCAAGGAGCAAGGAGCAAGGGGAGATTGGATGCATTTGAGGTAGGTTCGCCGCTCTACAATGTTGAATAGAATGTTTAGCATTTTTTTTAATGTTTATTAAATTATTCCTAATTTCTAAATAAATAAATAATTTTTTTGATATTTCGGTTTCCCATTCCCATCGGGCCATTCCCATTCCATTTTATCAAATTTTGCAGATTCAAAACTACAAATTTCAAACATCATGGTTATATTTCTTGGCATTTTCTTCTTCTTGGTTCCTTTTTTGGTTATTATGGTGTTGGAGAGTAGGAAAAGGAGGGTCCAAAATGAAGAAGTGGATGAAGAAGGGGGACAAAGTGGATTTGATGAAAACCCTGGTGAGGAGGAGCTGGAGGAGGGTGAACATGATTCAACTCAAAAAACTAAACAAGACCAAACCCCATTGTGGAAATATGTTAACAGGCCTAAAGCGGGGAAACGGGGTGGAACCACTAAATTTCATTGCCCCCATTGCAACAATAATTACACAGGTTCATACACCTGTGCCAGAAAACACCTCTGTGGAAAAATGCCATGGAATGGAGATAAACAAATAGGAATCAAAACTTGTGCAGGTGTGTCAGCAGCAGATAGAGCCAAATACATAAGGAAAGAGGAGGAAGCCCAATACAAATCTAAAAAATCAAGGGGTTTCTTTGAACCAAGCTCACAATCACAAGCATAAAGAACTCCTTCAGCATCCTCCCAAGGCAGTGGATATGGAGGCACGGCGTCACCAGTTTTAAGGCATAGAACCATATCAGATTTCCTTGATGAAGGGTGTAGGAATGATGTGGATTCAAAAGTTTACAGGTTTCTCTATGCATGTGGGATGCCATTCAATGTTCTCCGCTCACCTTATTGGCACGAAATGGTTTCTGCCATAAATGATGCCCCTAAAGGATACAAGAGCCCTGGGTATGACAAGGCAAGAACCGTTGGACTTGATCATGAAAAAGCAAAAATATCACATTCTTTGAATAGAATGACAAGTTCTTGGACTGACCATGGGGTGTCCATTGTGTTTGATGGATGGACAAATTTAATAGGCAAGCCATTGATAAGTGTTCTTGTTGTGTCTGTTAGTGGTGCCATCTTTCTTTCAGCATGTGATTACTCAGACAAGTTCAAGACTGGCATCAACATTACAGAAGCATTACTTGAAACAATTGACCGTATTGGGCCATACAATGTCATCCAAGTCATCACTGATAATGCTTCTGATTGTAAGGCAGCAGGAGCAATTATTGAAGATAAATACGCCAACATATTTTGGTTTGGGTGTTTGTGTAACAACCCATTAATAAAATTTTAGACTTTAAAACTTTATAAATATATATATATATATATGTATTAAATTTTATAAAGTATATGGTTAGACTTTATAATATGAATTTATAAAACATATCATTAAACTTATATAACATATATATAAAGAAATGTTATAAGATATATTACTTAACTTTATATCATATATAATTTAAATGTTATAATATATATATCTTAAAACTTTATAGCATTTATAATATAAACGTTATACAAATGTGTCATTAAACTTTATAACATTATAATGTAAGTATAAAGGTATCAGTTATAAAACTTATAACGTATGCTGGAAATGTTATAATCGTAAATATCAGCTGCCCTAAAAGAATCTATACATATCCCAGCCATTAATAAAAGTCGGTCGAACCTGCTGAACACTTATTACTGAGCGTTGGGACAGTAAGAAATATCGGGAGCCATCAATGCGTGGGAGGCGGTGGCTGCAAGTGGGAGGGCGGCCACCGCCAGGTCAGGGAATAAATAGCAGAGGCCTGAACCGGAAGTGGGGGGAGAAAAACGAGAGAAGCATAAATTCATCAACAGGAAACCAGGAGAAGGGACTTATCAGTGGAAGAGCTTTAAGTGGTCTGGGTTCTGGGCACGGAGGGACAGAGAGCCTCTGTGGAGAGCTTTCTGGATTGAGCAACCAGGTTGCTCTGTCTGGTTGGGTGGTATTGGCCATCTCGAAATTGGGTCAAAACAGCCACGGCATCACCAGCAGCGGGATTGCCAGTTCAGTAGCAGAATCGGAAATCAGCTAGCAGTTCAGGTATGGGCAGATTACAGTTTTATGCATTATTGTTTTCCAATTTTATGAATATTTATATGTTTGCTGTAATTCGAAACTTGGGCACTACAGTTTGGTTCACACATTGAACCTTTTGATGCATGATGTTGTTAAGAACAAAAATGAACAATACAAATGGATTGGTGATTTGTACAAGAAAGGCAAACAAATGATAAAATTTATTACAAATCATAGCAATACCCATGGCCTTTTCCGCAGTCACTCAAGATTGGAGTTGTTGAAGATTGCGAGGACTAGATTTGGTAGCTATTACCTCACCTTCAGGTGCCTTTTGAAGGTAAGAGAGTCATTGGCTAGCATGGTATCAAGTCCACACTGGCAGGTATTAAAGGAAAGGGCTACAAATGCAGCTGACAGGCAAGGTTTTGAACTGGTGGAGGAGGCCGCTCTTGATGGTATGTTTTGGGCACGTGTGAGGCAAGTATTGGATTTCACCAAGCCCATTTATCACATGATTCGGTTTGCAGATACAGATAAACCAGTGATTGGCGAGGTGTATGAGCAGATGGATACCATGTTGGGGCAAATAAAAGATTTTGTATGATCCCAACTTGTACAAACTGATTCACAATTTTGTGTGTGTATGGTGGAATAAACTTAATCTTCTACTACATTGCTTGGCGTATATCCTTACACCAAAATACTATACATCTTGGTTAGGCCAACCTGCACCAGGGGGTGGGGTTAGGACCAAACCCCACCTAGATGAAGAGGTATCTAAAGGATATTTGGAAGCATTAGAAAAGTTGATACCTGACAGGGAGGAATGTGCTAGTGTGTGCCTTGAAATAGGCAAATACTTCAGTAACACTGGTTTGTTTGGTACCTTCCATGTAATGGAAGACAGAGACAGATTTGATGCTCTCACATGGTGGGAATCATATGGCGGCCATGGACTTTTGCCAAAATTGGCAAAAAAAGTTCTATCACAAGTTGTAAATACTTCTTCTACAAAGAGGTGTTGGAGCACCTACAGCTTCATACATAATGTGAAAAGAAACAGACTCAATGAAAACCGGGCAGAAAGCTTGGTTTATGTGCACTACAACTTGAGGTTGTTGAGTCATTACTGTGATCGGGCTTATGAGGATCCAACATATAAAATTTGGGACAACCACCCAGAGGATGACAATTTGGAGGATGGCACTATACATCTTGAAGAACTGGAAGAGGAACTTATAAGGGAGGAAAATGAAGCAGTAGCCATGCCACCTCCACCATCAAGTAGCAGTGCTCAAGTTCCGAGTCTTGTTCCTTTGTTGTCGCCACCTCCATCTACACCCTCACGTGGAGGGCATGTGCCTTCTGGTTTTGGTCGTCGGTCAGTACGGGAGACTCCTAGAAGACCACCACGACCTGCTCATACATTAGACTCTCGTGGCAAGGGCCACATGCAGTAGTAGATAATAGATTTACAGTTTACTTGTCTTTTCTAGTTTCTATTAGTTTTCATAACTGTTGAGTCTTGACTCTTGACCCTTTCGTATCATAATGATATTTTTTGTAAACAATATATCACTGTGACAATGAAAGTTTGAAGTTTGAAGTTGGCAATTATAACTCATTGGTAATGATTCTGAATTATGAATATGATGCTTCGTGAAAGTTGTTTCATTTCATTTCATAATTCATTTTATAACATTTCAATTCATGTTAAGTTGTAAACAGTGAGATATTATTTCTTGTAATGGTTAAACTTAGCTTACAAGTACAACTTTGGTGATCAATGATGATAAATGTTATATATTGAATTTTCAATTTTGAAAGCTTGAAGTTGAAACTTTAAGATTGATGAATCATGATTCACGAGACTCAATTGTGGACGTGGTTGATGAAGATTATAACTTCTAGATGATTGATGTTATATGGTTCAATGATCAATCTATGTATTTTTATGTTTTTTATATCTAATTCATCATTCTACATGTTTTTGTTGACATATATGTATCAAAATATAAAAAATATATATATTATATAAAAATTGCTCCGGGATTCGCTCCCAAACCGGGAGCTTTTGAAAATGTCGCTCCCGCTCCCAAGTAACACAGTCTCAGATGCAGGTGCTTTGCCTTTCTTCCCCATTTCGTCATGTATTACGCTCTACGTACTCTTCCTGAAAATTTGCAAGCAGAGAGCAAGGATATGATAAAGATGATAATGAATACAGGAAACATCAATAGAAAGACAAAAATAAGGTGACGGGAAAGCTTTAATTCTAAAATCATATCAAAGATATCACCTTGCGTCAAATGGTCCTTTACCCTGATCTGAATCGTTTTCTAATAAATGACCACTAATGGACCGTTAAATTAAAATTTAATGTTCATAACTTTGCATCGAATGACGGAAAGTACTATCATAGAACTCTGAGCCCTTAGATCTGCGATAAAAGCGATTTTGCGATTTGCTTTGCAATATCGCAAAACCTGCTATCGTTAGAAATCATCGTTTCGTCGGGCGACTGCAATATGCAATTTGCGAGAGGCTTATCGCATTTCGCAATATTTGGGCATTTTACATAAAGTAGCGTTGCGGATTTTGGAATTTGCGATGCGATGAGGTTGTAAGACTTTGTGATCTCGCATTCTCGCGGATCGCATTTTCGAGGAGTTACTTTTATAAGAGATGCCCGCTATGATCTTTTGCGATGCGATAATATCGTTTTAAAAGTGGGTTTTTCAAAGCTTTTCTTAATATTCGAGACTTTCCGCTTACAAAGCTTTTCTTAGGTCTTGTGGTCATATAGCACTTTTTATAAGGTAATTCATAGTTTGTGATGTTTCATGCGCTTGGAGTAAATTTACATGTTTTAGCAAGTTCTACTTTGATATCTTGTTTTATTCTAAAAAACAAAAGGCAAAATTAAATGCTAAGATTTGATTTTTTGGAAGGGTCCCCATTTATTAATGTTATTGCTAACATTAATAAAAAGGGGGGTTGTTGATGGTCACAACAGATGTATACCTTTTCCTTGATGAAGTAGACGTCATAACCCTTGCCTTGTAGTTGTGACACGGAAAGTAAGTTCATCCCCAATCCTGGCACATGCAACACATTTGTGGCACGGAACCACTCGCCTGATTTTGTCTAAAAAACTATGGTACCCTTTCCTACTGGAGTACACTTTGCCTTGTTCCCCATGGTGATCTAAAAGTTCATCTTCTCTTCGCGATATTATGAGAAACACTCCCTATATGCCGCGAGGCTCCACTTTCTATATACCATACTTTTGATGATGCAGCAGTAGTCATGCACGCCACTTCTTCCAGCCTAGAAGCCAACATGGAGAAATCGAAATCTCTCTCTCTTGTGCAATCTTCTGAAAATCTGCGTGAGTCCCCTGAGGTGGATGCCTCTGCATCGTGGTCTCGACCCATAACTGATTTTCCCTTTCTGTCTCTGATTAGTTCCTCTGATACCATGTGAATATTCTATCACTGCAGCTACTAATTTATTTTTCCTACTTATTTCATCATATGTTATTCATGAAATTATTTCAACAAACATTAAAATAAATATTGCTGCAGATATCACGCTGTAATACAGAAACAAACATATGCACACATTGACACAGTTATTTTGGACTAATGGCCCCGTAGAAACCCAATGTGGGAAAACTGGTGCAGCAAGGGAGGATTTTATTATTCAGCAAATTTCTTGTACAACAAGGTGCCAAACTGGCTTACCCACAGATAGACAAACTTCCAGCACTTTTCTAAACCCAGTGTAGGCCCTACTGACCTCTGCTACAACCTGAAACCCTATGCGTCAACCTGAAACCCTATGTGTCAGCCTACTGAGGCTTTGCGCAGCCTCTCTGGGCTTCTGCGTCACTCCTGCAGCCTCTGCGTGGATGACGCAGGCCGTTTTGGCTCTGTGCAGTCTCTGCTACCTTTGGCTCTGTGTCTACCTCTTCTGCGCTGAACACCTGTCTCTTTGTTCCGTACTTGCTGCCTCCTGATTGCTCTCCAGACCACTGGTTCAATTTCTCAGCAAACCCCGCTCCAGAAATTGAACTGACAGGTCTCCCTCAATGTGTTCTCCAAGTGCCCCTCAAACCTCTTCTTATACTTCTTATGTTGACATCTCAACGGCCGAGATTAAGTCCCTAATCAACGGCTAAGATTAGATTTGGCTTTATCCATGTCTTTTGGACCATTCTAACACAGAGTCATATTAATACACATTAATATTTTATTTTCCCTAAGTTTAGACTTAGGGACTCCATTAAAAATATTAATTATTTTAATATATCCTGATCTGCTTAGAATCTGCCCAAACTCTTTCTGGGTATTGGAGATCTTATGTGCCCCAACCTCTCCACCAAATTTCGTGGCTAGAGCACATTCGATGCTACCCCAATTCAACACAAGTGTGATTCTTTGGACTTCTAGAAAGTAGCATTGTCATTAAAAGTGACATCCCTACAAGTTTCAATAGAACATTGTCCTAGTACATAGACCCTGAAGGCCTTTGAATTTTCATTGTAGTGAACAAAAGTTATTTTCTTCCTAGAGGGCTCCAACTTCATCCTTTTCTCCTTGAGCGCATGAACATAAACAGTGCAACCAAAGATTCTTAAATGTTCAACATTGGGTCTCTCACTTGTGAAGACTTCTTTGGGAGTCTTGTAATCCAAAATTTGTTGTGGACATGTATTTTGAACATAAACAATTGTCTTTGAAGCTTCTCCCCATAGAAAGATCGGTAGCTTGATCATGAAGCATGGCTTTGGAGGCTTCCATAATAGTTTTGCTCTTCCTTTCGGCAATTCCATTTTGTTGAGGATGGTAGGGAACTATCAGTTCCCTCTTAATTATGTGAAAAATTGGAAGCCCCAAATTTCTACTGCAACAATT
The DNA here is from genome assembly GCA_031772625.1 of Pinus tabuliformis. Classification (NCBI taxonomy): domain Eukaryota; kingdom Viridiplantae; phylum Streptophyta; class Pinopsida; order Pinales; family Pinaceae; genus Pinus; species Pinus tabuliformis. The sequence continues at coordinate 772,379,254 of CM062816.1, forward strand.
GATTAAGTTCCTTCTATTTGTTAATTATTGAACAAATTATTTATTGTTTCCTACAGTAAACACCGAAACTAATACACTGCAGCCTTCACCATTTAAATAAAATGCGGAAACAAGAAACTGAACAAGAAAGAAATACACAACACATCTACACAGTTATTTTTGGACAAATGTCCCCGAAAAAACCCAATGCGGGAAAACCGGTGCAGCAGCTAAGGGTTTTATTATTATGCAGTAGTAATTTCTGAATACAATCTCTGGATGCCTTCCTGGCTATCCAGTACAGAGAATATCACTGACAAAGAGATAAGTGAGATTACCTCACACTATCACTGGAGATCTGACTAATCCAGCCACATAATGACTTGCCCCTTGTTGCCTTTGTGCTGCCTCTGCACAGTCACTGCGTCAGCCCAGCGTCACAGCGTCTAGGGACAGCGTCACTCCCTCTGTTGATCGATTTGCCTCCCAGGAACTTTGATTTTCACCTCTCGGTCTCACACCCCGGCTTCTAGCTTCTGATATCGATTCCTCCAGCAAATTTTCGGACCTCCTCAAGGCTTTTGTGCTGCCTCTGTGTCAGCCTATGCTGGCCAGCTTAGCCACTGCATTGCCTCTCCCGAATCTCTTTCTGCCTTCTCTGCTAAGTATTCCCAGATTAGGAGAAATCTCCAACCGGAACTCTCCCTGCCCCTCACTACAAAATATCACTTCGAAATTCTTTCTGGCAGCTGCTCTACTTCAGAAAATCAATCTTCTAATCTTCACTTGATATTTTCTCCAAGTGCCATCGATGTCCTTCTTATAATCCTCTAGTTGAGAACCAATGGCCCTGATTAGATTCTAATCAATGGCTCAGATCATTTGGACTCGATCTCCATATTCTTCTAGAAGTTTCACCCACAGTTCAATTAATACCCTTTAATTAATTTAATTTCCTAAGTTTAGACTTAGGGTCCCATTAAAAATAATTAATTATTTTAATAAAATTGTCTCCGGTGGAATTTCCGAAAACGATTTCTGGGTATTGGAGAGTGCATGTGTCTAAGCCTCCCTACAAATTTTGAGACTTAGAGCACATTTGATGCTACCAGAAATCAACACTCCCTCTTAATGAGAAATGTGCTCTAGTAATGCAACCTGCTAAAGCATCACCCTGCTCTGTAACATCTCCTTCTTTGTTGTTGATGCTTGACATCATTGCCCACCAACTAATGCGCAAATGTTGCATTTGTACTGTTGTTGGCCCTGCCATTGCCAACACTACATCTGTACTGCAACTCCCTCTCAAATTTTGCATCTGTGTTGCTACTAGTACTGCCACTGCCAACACTACATCTGCACTGCAACCTTCTCCAATTGTTGTTGCTACTGCATCAGCAATGGAAAAACATCCCAAATTACTGAACAAGTGTTCAGTATGATGCATCTCGTTGTTGGAGTCTGACTGTTGCTAGTCTCTACGCTGACCCTCTAAAGCCTCTGCATTGTTGTTGACCTCTGCTCTATGCCAACTGCACTGCTGCCAACTCTGCTCTACGTTGTTCAATCTCTGGCGCTCCTAGTGACTACAACTGTCACTCCGGCACTCCTCTGCACCAACTGACACTAGTCCATCCTGCTACTTCTGATCTGGGCTCCGGAAGCAAAGAATTGATTCGAGAGGTGGGCTCCTCAAGGATCTTGCCCATTTGTAGTCCTTTCGAACTACAGCTCTAGATCACCCCACCTCCCTGCTGGAGGTATCTGGGTTGTCATGGAAAACTCCTCCTCCTCGATCTTCGCGGGTGCAGCCTTCAGATCATGCTTCTCATCTTTGTCTTTTTTTCTGAGAGGACATTGTTATGCATAGTGACCAAATTCACCGCACCCAAAGCATTTAATCTTCAAGACGTTCTTCTTCCGCCTTCATTGCTCCTGTTGCCCCTTGGATGTGAGGGTTGCATTCTCTTCCTCCTCCTTGGGCTTCGACCCACTGCTGCTGCTTCTGTCAAGTTTACACTTGACCAAGTCTCTCCTCAGCTCCTTTTGCTTAAGAGTTGCCCACATTCCTTCCCAGACCGGCAAGTTCATCCTGCCCATGATGCTCTGGACAAATACTTGCCACTCCTCTGAAACTGAGTTGAGGGCCAGTCTTACCATCTTGGAAGGCTAAGGTGTAGACCCCACAGCTCCTAGCTCATCTCGGGTCTCCTGAAGTTTTGCAAGGAATGGATCAATGCGCTCACCCTTCTGCATCTGCGTGGACCTCATCTTCTGCTCTAAGTATATCTTCCGTTGCTCAGAAGATCCTTGATACAACGTCGACAATGCATCCCACATCTCCTTGGCAATCCCTCTGCCAGCGATGTGATAGACCACATGATCCTTCACTCCATCAAGGATCATTCTCTTTGTCTTTTCCATCTCTCCCTTGTACTTTTTGAGTGGATCTGGATCCGCAAGCACAACTACCACATTGTCGACATAGGTCTTGAGAAAATGTTCATCTAGAAGGCATGACATCCTTGCCTTCTAGATCACATAGTTGGATGCACCATCCAACCGATCTTGATCTCACAAACCACTAGCTGCCATCTCTGCGAATCGAAAAAGTTGAATGACCTCCTCTCTCCTACTGCTGCTCAACAAATGAGAATTCGAATTCCCTGGCTAGGAATTCTCTAAGGAAGAATTTCCCTCAAGTGTCTCTTCTTCCCTCTGATGTATTTCTGCCCGACAACTGCCTGCAGAAAACTGTGTCACACCAGAAACCGTCTTCGTTGAAGCTACTGTTGCGCTGCTCCTTCTGTCGCTATCAGATTTCGATCTAGAAATCCTACCTCTTTGTCAACTCACTCAGAGAGAGATTTACCATGAAAAACTTGCCCTCCTGGCTTGAACTGTGCAATCCCTCTGGGGATTCGATTTGTTGCCTATGCAGCACTTCGACTTCCCTTCTTCCTTCGACACTGGGCTCTTCCGGCACTACTCTCTTGTTTCACCTGCAGCTCTGATACCATGTGAAAATTTGGAAGCCCCAAATTTCTACTACAGTAGTTGATTAAGTTCCTTCTATCTGTTAATTACTGAAAAAATTATTTATTGTTTCCTACAGTAAACACCAAAACTAATACACTGCAACCTTCACCATTTAAATAAAATGTGGAAATAAGAAATTGAACAAGAAAGAAATACACAACACATTTACACAGATATTTTTGGACAAATGTCCCCAGAAAAACCCAATGTGGGAAAATCGATGCAGCAGCTGAGGGTTTTATTATTATGCAGTAGTAATTTTTTAATACAATCTTTGGATGCCTTCCTGGCTATTCAGTACAGAGAATATCATTGATAGAGAGATAAGTGAGATTACCTCACACTATCACTGGAGCTCTGACTAATCCAGCCACAGAATGACATGCCCCTTGCTGCCTTTGTGTTGCGTCTGCGCAGTCACTGCGTCAGCCCAGTGTCACAGCGTCTAGGAACAGCATCACTCCCTCTACTAATCGATTTTCCTTCCAAGAACTTTGATTTTCACCTCCCGGTCTCACTCCCCGGCTTCTGGCTTCTAATATCGATTCCCCCAACAAATTTTCGAACCTCCTCAAGGCTTTTGCGCTGCGTCTGTGTCAGCCTATGCTGGCCAGCTTAGCCACTGCATTTCCTCTCTCGGATCTCTTTCTGCCTTCTCTGCTGAGTATTCCTGAATTAGGAGAAATCTCCAACCGGAACTATCCCTGCCCCTCACTGCAAAAGATCGCTTCAAAATTCTTTCCAACAGTTGCTCTGCTTCAAAAAATCGATCTTTTGATCTTCACTTGATATGTTCTCCAAGTGCCCATCGATGTCCTTCTTATAATCCTCTAGTTGAGAACCAACAACCCAAATTAGATTCTAATCAATGGCTCAGATCATTTGGACTCGATCTCCGTCTTCTTCTAGAAGTTTCACCCACAGTTAAATTAATACCCTTTAATTATTTTAATTTCCTAAGTTTAGATGTAGGGTCCCATTAAAAATAATTAATTATTTTAATAAAAATGTCTCCAAGTGGAATTTCCCAAAACGATTTCTGGGTATTGGAGAATGCATGTGTCTAAGCCTCCCTGCAAATTTTGAGACTTAGAGCACATCTGATGCTACTAGAAATCAACAAATTACAACACCCCTGCAGAAAGCAATCATCTCCTTGGATATGTACTCTCCTCCATTATCAGATCTCAAAGTATTAATCCTTCTTCCTATAGCATTTTCAACATGTGACTTGAATTCCCGAAACTTTTCAAATACTTCATCCTTGGATTTCAAGAAATAAATGCATGTTTACAAAAGTAATCATCAATGAAAGTAACATAGTACAAATGACCACCCAAGGACTTGTCAAACATAGGCCCACAAACATCAGAATGCACAAGATCCAAGATTCATTTGGATCTACTATCGTTGCTAGTACATCGTCCTTTAACATTTTTTCCAAGAGCACATCCTTTGCAAACTCCATCATGTCGAATCTTAATTTCAGGTACACCTTTAACAAAGTCCTTCATTCTAGACAAAGCTTTATAATGAACATGAGTGTACCTTCGATGCCATAGTTCATAAATATCAGATGTGTTGTGTATCAAGGCTTGAATTGAGCAACCAAGGAGACAATATCGGCCTCCAATTCGTACATCAATGACTTTGATAGATTCAAAGGAGGATTCCTTCCATACTAGAACTTGTCCATCAATGAATGCAATTCTATACCCTTTGTCTTCAAGAGATGAAATAGACAACAAATTCTTCTTCAAACTAGGAACATATAAAATATTGTTAATAGAGACATTACCTCCCGAATCCAATTGGAAGGACGATGAACCAATGCCTTTGACTTCGTACTTGCCATTGTCTCCAAGCTCAACCCTTTGAGCTATCTTCTTTTCAACCAATTCAGAGAGGTTCTCATGACTTATAGTCATGTGCCTAGAGGCACCACTATCCACCAACCAAATTTCATCATGACTTGCAATGGAACCTATAAAAGCAAAATAAAATGAATATTCATCATCAGAGTCTTTCTTTCTAGGCCTCCTCTTATGAGATGGTTCATAAAGGTCAACTACAAAAGCATGCTTCCCTTTCCTTTTTCGATTGTCATCCTTTTGAGGATCATTCCTTTGATAATCATTCTTTTGAGGACACGTATTTTGATAATGACCATATGCTTGTTAACGATAGCATTGAACATTTGTCTTGTCTCTTCTATCTTGAGAGGGAGGAGGAGGCCTTCTTTTTGGAGCAGGTCTTGAATTAGGTCTTCTACCTGTATTTCTTTGAAATCTTCCAAAATTTCTTCTACCTTTGCTATTCTTTGAGTGGGCTGCAAAAGCTTGAGAATATTCACTTGGATTTGGAATCTTGCCTCTAGACATGAGCCTAAATTCTTCTTGAGTGCAAGCAACCCATAGCATGTAAAATGTAGGTGCATTTTCTCTGCCACTAATGCTTGCTGCAAAAGAGTCCAAAGATTCAGGCAAACCAGCCATTGCTACAGCTACCAATACTTTGTCAGATACTTCATCAATAGCTTTGAGTTGATCTCTTATTTGAGATATTATTACGAAGTATGATGCCACAGTATCATTCTTTTTCATCTTGATACCCAGAGCTGGCCCCTTAGGCTTATAGATTGATTGATATTGTTGATTGTATATAATCCAATAAGGATATCATACATCTCCTTGGAAGATTTGAGATCAGCAATATAAGGAACCAGATTATCCCTAACAGAGTCCACAATGATGCTCATAGCCAAGATGTCATCATCATGAAACTTGTCCTTTCTTGCGTGATCAACCAGTTCAGTATCTTTTCCCAAAACAATACCCAAGACCTTATTCCTTGCAAGCACTAGGTCAATCCTAGTCTTCCATGCCGTATAGTTTTTAGCTCCTTCAAGCTTATTCTTTGTCTTCATGAAGGAATTCATGATGAAGATGAACAATCAAAACAAACGATGTAGAATCCCAATGCTCTTCAAAGTGACCTCAATGCCCTTTCCCTTCACCAAAGCTCTAATACCATGTTGATTTTCTAGTGCAATCAAAACTAGTGCAATTTTTCAAACTGATAACTACTTCCAGTGATACAATTAAACTTCTTTAGAGCATTCAAATCATGAAGCAGTTATACATTGTAATGACCGATCTCGAATCAAACAAAAGGTGATTATTACCATGCATATGATAGCTACATATGCATGCATCACATGCATTGCGCTACTATATATACAAACACACACTAAGTGGCTATGATGACTATTTAAATATAGATAAACGAATTAATTATTGAAAGTACTAAGTAAATACCTAACTCACCAAGACATAAAGTATATATAATGATTGTGGTACTTAATGTGGTTACCGCTATCATAATACAAAACTATAAAATATTCTACAAAATAAACAAGTAAATACTATATATATATGTTATACAAATATAAATATCTCATACAAAATAAAATGTAAACTTAATACCTATTAAAATATAAATATAATATCCATATAATACATTATGCAATATGACATTTATGTGGATATTTAAGTAGGGATTATTAAATGAAGGATCAACAACCTTGAATTAAGTAAAGGGAAAATGATATTTATGATTTTTTTTTTCTGAATATGTTTAATTCTATTATCTTACAAAGCAAAAATACAAAATAGAGTACAATGGGCAAGGCTATGAGAATTTGCCTGTCAGCTCTTGCCTTGCCCTGTTAACAGCTCCAAAATTGAAAGGAGTCAAAATTGGAATTGTAGCTGGACATTGCCGACACAGTTACATAACATAAAAGGACTGAAACACCAGGGCCATGGATTGACCCAAACAAAGACAAACACGAACAAAGACAAACAGACATGTGGACACAGACCAAAGACACCTGAACCATTACGGGTTACACCTGAACATTTACATTCGACACATTGACTGATATAATGCCGCCACATAGCCGAGAAACACAACGAGATCGCAACAAAAGAACAGAGAATACCGGGGCGCATTCAATCTTCCTCAGTAGTCTGGGGTGCCTCTGCAATTTGACACCCAAAACGGAGCGCGTCCTCTGAATCTGAAAGCTGGATGACCGCATCTGGGCTTCCCTCACGGACTGGCCTGCTCGGACCGGCAAAGTCAGCATGCGTAGAAGGGCCAGCATCCAGTTCACGGTTGATAGCAGGGCGCTCAAGCTCCAGCACGCGGTCACGCCCAGGCGCCATCCAACTTGGCCCAGGATCACTACCATAATTCGTCCAGCCCTTTCCAGCTCCGACCGGAAGGCACGCAATGGGGGAATTCTCCCTACTGGAGCGCTGCCCTTCCGGCAGAGGCTCGACCTCCACATTCTGCGTGGCTCCAGGCTCAACAGCAATCGAGACAACCAAAGTGGAATTAACTTGCGGGCAGGGGAGCCTATACCTGAGCATGGGGAGCTCCCGCTGCCCCTCTTCAGAATTCGGGCTGCTACCATGCTGCCCCCTCTCTTCTTCAATGCTTCCCTGGAGTCTTTGTGGCCGCGAAGTAACCTCGAGGGAGGAAGAGGGCGAGTAGTAATCATCCTGCGGGAGAGCCCTGCCTTGAATTCCCCCTCTTCGGGTGCCCATTCGCGGTCTTGCTCTTGACATGACTGCGCCCTTTCCTACACAGGCACTCTGAATTTCAACAGCGGACAGAACTGTTACCAGCCCCAAGAACACACAACAGCGCCAAGGTCCGACCCCCACGCCCAGAATCAACACACGCTGCACGAACCCACACCAGCTCCAGGTATCAACACCAGACTTGCAAACCGGCGGCACTTCTCTCAAATTCTCCTTCCCAATGCCTTCTGAGCGGAGCAGGGTCTCATTGCTCGGCTCCCTCATACTCTCCTGCAATACCATCTTGCACAGCTTTAACCTCATCACCACCCCGAAGTCCAACACCTTCCCGCGAGCCGAATGTACAGGCATTAATGCCTTCCTTCCTCTGCCTTCAAGCGTAATAAAGCCCCGCAACGCGTGGTACATCCGGCCTCCGTGAGCATGCCACCTGCCCACGTGATGGCTCGTGCCATTCACCGATCCCCTATGCACCCGCATCCGGGAAAATGATATTTATGATTACCAATAGCAACCACGTAACTTAAAGGAAACTTGTCTCTGATTGTGGTAGATGGCAAGCAAGAGACAGTATGAGTTTATTATCCCTGAGATATTTATGCAGAGGCGGTGCATGCTTTATGGCAAGGAAGGAAACTCTTGCATATAAGGAGGCGAAAGGGGGAGCCATGGAAGGGGAGGAACAGGAGGAGAGTTGTAGGAGATGGAAATGAATCTAGTTTGAGGGATGAGCTTGGGGCTCGATTTTGAATTGAAAATTGAGAAATTTGAGTTGTTCTTGGAGTTTTGGGCACAGGGGCCAGTGGACTTGATCTCGAAGTCCTCTGGATCTAGGAATTGCACAAGTTGATCCTAGATAAGTAGGGAGGAATCGGTTGGTTTGGTAATGAAAGCGTAAGACTCAGAGCAACATGATCGACACCGAATGGGAGAATCAGTAGCGGAAGCAACAATAACCCAATACGTGTTCAAATGAAAAACCAGGTATTCTTCTGCATCCCAATTATTCAATCCCAGCTTAATTGAATGTATGAGTAAGTGGAAAAACCTAATCATATTTTTCTACAATTCTTGATTTAATTCCTAAATTTAGGGCATATTTTCGGCAATTCTTGATTTAATTCCTGAATTTAGGGCACAGAATTTGTATTTCTGGTTAATAGGTAAAAGTGGGTATCACATACATGAAAAATTTAAACCATTAACTTCTTCAGTAGAGCAATAGAGATCACAGTAATCAATAAGTCAAGAGACACCAAAACTTAGGTCAATGACCAAGGTACACGAGGGAAAAATCCAGAAATATTTCCTTATGAGAGAGCATTCAATTCATCAAAATGTAGATCAAAATATTCCAATCAAAATTCCAATATTTGGCCTCAATAATGCCAAGTCAAACTAGTCAAAGGAGAGAGAAAATAGTCAATGTTGGTCCAAGTCAAAGTTTGCAACAGAGGGGTCGAATTCTGACCTGAGGCAGTTGGTCAAAGGGACGAAATTTGACTTGCAATACTATTGAGAAATCTAGGGCATAGCAATTAAGTGATTTCTCTTCTATTAGTAATTGCTTGTGAGTGCTTTTTACTTCTTTAGATTAGGATCTTCTTTTACTTAGGTTATAAGTGTTCTTCTTCATCCAACAGCTACCAATGCATAAACCTTAAAGAGACAAGAGACACAAAATATAGGCTATTAACCAGGGCCAAAACCTCTCACTCTTGAGAGGAAAACCCTAACAAAGTCTTCTTCTTACAGAGATTCCAATTGACGAATACCAAGACCAAGACCCTTGACCTAATTCCCACTCTAAGACCAAGAAAAAAGTTCCTTTGATGATAGTCAACCTTTTGCTCCTTCCTTTGTCTCGGCTCCTCTTCCACTTCGACCTCCTTCTACTTCAAACCTTCGGCCTTCTTGAATTAGGTCTGCAATCCTAATTCTAACTTGTACATAAGACCTTTTTCTTATGCCTTTCCTTCACTTGGGATGGAGTCTCCTACTAGCTTGACTCAGCCTTCCCTTATGACTTGAACTTCTCTCAACTCGGCTACCCAAAAGGACTATTGTTCTTCTTGGCTCCCTCTGCTGCAACTGATCTTTTGCTACCTCATGTATGTAGAGGATATAAACCCAAAAATAGACCTGAACAAAACTCGGATTATACTCTTTTCCCTTTCACTTGATAATGAGCTTCCTCGCTGAACTTCGCACCTTCTTACTTCAGACTGTATGATGATCGAAAATTTGTCTCAGAAATGATGCCAAGCAACCCTATTTATAGTTGTTTCCTTGTCAAAATAAGCCGACTTGTTGGAGGGTGAGCCGACGTGTCATTTGGAGGAGATCTTTATTCTATTTTGTAGCCGACATGAAGGAGAGGTCTTGTGCTTGTCTTGGAGGGATTTTCATACCTATTAAATGACTCATATAAAATGTAACATGCCCAAGAAGGGTCCTTCTTACATGACATAGACTCAATTTGACTTTTATGACTAGATGACTTAATCCTAAAGGCTCACAATGGGAGCCATCACTAAAATAAAATTCCTTGCTCATGAAACCCATGAGACAAGCATTACAATAATAATTTTATTTTTCTTCTTTTCATCAATTACATAAAATCACAATTACACGTCTTTATGAAAATTGAACCTAGTTACACTAAAAATTCTCGTTTAGATCACAGGAGTTGACTTGTAGTCAACCCTCGAACAACAAGCCCAAAATAGAGATATAAATTCAGTCAAACCAGTCAACAAATCACAAATGAACTCGACCTCCAAGATTATTCAAAGATTCGGTCAAACTTTCGCAGATAATCCAAAGTCAACTATGGTTAAACCAAAGTCAAATAGTTGGTCAACGCAGATCAAATCTTCTTCTTTCTCTTTCGCATGCGTGGTCTTGTTCTTCTTGTTTTAGATCGACTTTGATGAGTCGAGATGGATGCCAAATGAGGTCAATCGATCTCCAATTTATATGTTTGGTAGGAGGAGGGTTTTTAACCAAAGGGTCAAACCCATTCAATGAGTGGGGTTGACTTGAGCAAATGAGGCCGACTTGGTCAACATAGAAATTCATAATTTCTCCTTTGATTTTCCAATGAAAATACTGACCGTAGCTACCAATTTTCAACATAACTTGCATCGTGGCCAAATTTTTGACATGCAAAGTACTTGACTTTGCTCATGTCTTGCTTTCCAGCGCTTGAAGTACCCTTTCCTCCTGTGTTCTTCTTACCCTTGCCATTCAGGCAAGGGCAAGGTTCTCATCATCACTCTTAGAGTGGCTCCCATGAAGAGACTTCTCTCAAGCATCCTCCTGTATGAAGTCATCCCATAACCTCTCTCAAGTTCAACTAGGTAAGTGCTCAAGTGTTATGATACCTTCGACAAAGGATGTCAATGGCTTGGAAAAACCATTCAGGGAAGTCCTCACCAACTTTACATTTGTCACAGACTCCCTAATTGCAACCAACTCATTATGGATCTGTCTGATCCTAGTGAGATATGTTGTAACTATATCTAACTTGGACATCTTGGTGTTCCTTAGCTTCTCCTTCAACACCATTTTCATGTTTGCATTGTCACTCTGATATAACTTAGTCAAAGCCTCCCACATTTCCCTAGCGGGTTTATTTCTGAAAATATGAGGGTTCACATGATCTTTCACCCCATTCAGAATGATTATTTTGGTTTTCACATCCTATTGGTTATGGATGGGTAGTTCTGCAACATCAGTAGGAGGGATGAGTTGTTGATTTGCAAACTCCTAGATCCCATTTTCCATCAACACCGATGTTATCCTCCCATTCCAAGGACTGTAGTTGGAAGCACCCTCCAACCAAATTTCAAACCTTAACCCTATTGCAGCCATCCTTGCAAACCCCCAAATCAAATAGTCAAAACCTCAAAATATATATTGTTGGAAAAAATAATAGTTTGTTGTCGTAAACCCTTTTGGAATATCGATCTTTCTCTCATAGTTTCTAGTGCTCAGATACCATGTTAATTTTTAATACTAGGTCAGGTTTATTTTTCTTCCGCAATTATTTATATGCAAAATTGATTTTACTCTAATAAAATTCCAAAAACTGTTGTAAAATAATTGCAGTATTTAAATTTCAGAAATAAATTGCAGCAGAAATAAAATAGGAAATCAACCACATGAACAACAAAAAATTTTGCCCAAACAAATCTTCCTTCACTTTATTAAATCTACAAAATTAGGGCATTGACCCACAGAGAAATAGACAAAAATTCAGCACACTTTCTGCCTCCAGAGAGATTTTGCCTCTAGAAATTAGGCCCTCCTACAAAATACACAGTCCTAGCAAATCTTGGCTTTCACTTGTAAATAATTGGCCTCCTCTTGTATGGCCAATGCACTGTGAAACTTGGCCTCCCTTCCTCCACATGGAACTAGCTGGAAAACTTGGCCTAAAAACTTGACCTATCTCTCCAAAGTCCCAGCCTCCACAAATTTCTCTTCCCTAAAACCCTTGTTGCACACAGTTCCCTTCTCTTCAGTCATTGAGCATCTCACTCCTTGGAAAAATCACTCTCAATCACAATGTGTCTCTCACCTCTCCCTCAGGCTTTTTTTGTAATTTCATAAAGTCAAATCCCTAAACCTAATCTCCTAAGTGATTAATGACTAGGATGAGATCCTAAGCCTTACTTGAGATCAATGGTAGAGATTACATCTAAGTCACTTAATAATTTAACTATACATCCTTAAAAACTTGGCTTAATAATCAACGTTAAGAAACCATAATAATCACATACTCCTCTCCAGCAAACACCTAAAGAGGTAATCTAACATCTTTTGCATGCTAAACATCAAGCCTATGCAGAAGCACCTATCCAAGCTAATAACATCGACATGGCAGTGGTCCAACAGATCTAACTATTTGTTGAGCAATCTGTAGATAATATTTGAGCAAACCAAAAACTGTGTAGAACAATATGAAAGAATATTGTTGGAGCAGCAATCTAGAGTGCAGAATCTTACGTATCACATATGAATTCATTATTCTCCACAAACATCTTATAATGTAAATTGTTCATGATGAATTGCAATATGTAAATCAGGAGCAATATGTAACCTTGATGGGAGAGAGCATTTCCTTTGGTGGTATCTTCTTGGCCATACTTGCTGGATATAGATTTTTTCTGCATTCTCGAAATGGAATCACTTTATGCAAATGATATCACAACCATGGACTTGCGATGGACATAATATGAGGCCATTAAGACCATAAGAGCTCACCACATCAGCAAATCTCAATTGTCTTGCAAAGCCATCTACCTCACGAGCTCTTTACATAGCATAGCACCAACATCACATACTATTGCTACACATCTCATGGATCACTACCAAGGTGTTATTATGCCCTTAATTCTATGGATTAGCTATCAAACTCTTAAGATCAAGGGGGTTTGATACCATGTTAAACTATGCAATAAGACACAAGACAAGAAGATTGGTGGAAAAGGCTTAAGTCGTTCTCGACCATATATTCATCCAATGATACCAATATATATTACATGGTTGTAAGCACCTCTAGGTTTAGATGCGTTCCCACATTGACAATTCGTTAATAGATAAAGATGACAACTCATAAAGAGGTGATCTAGGACATTGTGATTGTCTAAGGACTCACGAGCTAACACAAGTGGGGAGTATTTTTTCCTTCAGTCACCCAAGATTCACACCTGCTTGGACAGCTGTTGCGTGTGCTAATGTGCATCCACAAACAAGAGCATAAGCACAACCATGCAACTTGGCAATACATGAAACTGGGTGGGCACTATATTAGCTAACCACTTTCACCAACCTGACAAGCCACCAGTGACAGCTACCTAACTTTCAATTAGTATACTTGCTTCCTCTATTGAAAGGGATGAAGAGTCGTGAAAAATAAAGCAATTAGACTGGCATTGAAGTGCACCGTCCTCAACAAGTACTGCATTGAGATTTTAGCAGATTGAGAGGTTAAATAACTCATATAGAACTGCAGGAAATTATGGTCTTCAATATCATCAGGGTTTAACTCAGTTGATTAAAATAACGCAAATAATTTGTCTGGAAGAAGCTTTATATCTACATAACTCTTTTCGTTGTTTGCAGGTACAGATTAACCCTTTTCGGCAGCCTATGAATAAAGAAGATACTGTTTTACACCTTCCAACATATTCAAATTGTTTTCTTTTTGGAATATGTTAAAATGTAAATCCAACCTATACGGAAACGAAATCACTATGCATTCCCATTATTTTTCAAATGGATGCACTGGTTGGGTTTAGAACCGCAATATATGTTTGATTAGAATCAAGGCATGTTTATCTATTGTGTTTTTTTGGTTGAGAAGCTCGTCCATGCTCTCTATGCAAACATTATGGTGTAATAAATCTACAAACTCCTTTCAGCACGCCTCAAAGCTGATGCATTTGTGATCTAGGCATCATTCTCCACTTTCTTTGAATGACGATATTTAATCAAAATTCCTCAGAGTAGGTTAAATAACAAGAATACAATGGCAAAATAGGGTGTATACATGTTATGCCTTTTATCGTGTTAATTGAATTGCCTATGAAAAAAACCTTAAATTTCATAGCATCGTTTCTCTAAATGGAAGTATTGTTCCTAAACTCATCCGAACAAAGCTAAAACTTTTGGATTGCCGTGAAGAAAATTTGGCTCACAAGGAATCATGTCATGAAAGTAATTTCAATAGCCATTTAAGTAAAAAATAATCCTATGGCAAATTTGCAGGAAAAATAACCAAGATCTGGTTTATTTCGTGTTTAATTTATGAATACAATACATTATTTTTAAATTCTCTATTTGGAGAGCGAAAGGATGATGATTAATGTTTAATTCAAAAATAAATTATTTCTATATTCCCTGCATGGAATGCATAGAGATTATGCTAGTGGCATGAATTGCACATTATTCGTGATGGAGGAAGTAGTTAAGAATTCTTTCCAAATTGACTATCATAAACTGCACATTAACCGTGATGGAGATAGTAGTTAAGAATTCGTTCCAGATTGACTTGAGCTTTTGTTTGAATCAAAAATTTATTAGATTCCTACTTGGAAGATTAATTTTATCAATGAAGAAAGGATAATTTGGAAATTTAATCTTATATCTTGTCAGCTCTGTTAAGTTTGGGTGATTATGGAGCATAAATGTTATCCTCTCTACTGCACTTTTAGATTTTGTTTGTAACATGTTTGGTTGTTTCTTAGATTTTGTTTGTAACATGTTTTGTTGTTTCTGAGTCAATTGTTGTTAAGACGGTAAGCCATTTAGGACTATTTTCCCTTGCTTACAGATGGGGGGGCAAAATGCTTGGCTTCATCTAAAAATTTAAATTAAAGAAAAAAAAAACTAACTAACTAACTTTGAATTACTATATCTTGTAAGAATGATGATACTACATAGTAGTAATAATAATAATAAAGAAGCTTCAATGTTAGCTAAATTTATTAGTGGCTATTGTTTCCAAGACGTTGTTGTCTGATTCCCTCCGGTTATGGGCACTAGTTTATGCCACCAACTATAAAATAGGTATCATCATTAAATTGTAAAGCAGTGCTCATGAGTTTTTCATGAAGTTGTCTTTAAAAAAAATAACAACAATAATCAATAACTAAGCACCAAAGGTCATAGCATGGGAGATCTTGTAAATCATCACATGCATTATATAGATAGATATTTGTTTGCTAGTGTATCAATGACTTGCTGGACTAGCATGTGGTCTAAGAAACCATGACTCAGGGTTATCTAAGTTGTCAAAATCACCTAGGAATCTCATTCAGCCTAGGGCACACCACCTCTTAATATGGTTAGTTTTTTGTGGTGTCTCCCAACTACCACAAGTTTTGAGCCTTGACTATCTTACAAAATGAAACCCTTGAAATCCAATGATGCTAGAGGGATTTGACTATACATATATATAATGGATCTCTTTCCCCTCTCTTATTTGGGTTGAATGCTTTTATAGTTATTGAACATGTTTTTTTATCAATAATACCAAAAACCAAATTGCGCTGAAAGTTGTTGAATTGACCCATTGAGCAGTGGTAAAAGATGATTTGGTCTATAGCCAATTTTTTTCTTGTGGTATATATCTTTTATATATCTCTTTCCCCTCTCCTATTTGGTTTGAATGTTTTTATAGTTATCAAACATTGTTGTTTGTATCAATAATACCCAAAACCAAATTAGGTTGAAATTTGTGGGATTGACATATTAAGTTGTCATAAAAAATGATTTGGTATATAGCCAATTTTTTCATTGTGAGGGAATGAGGCTGTGGCCATGTTCTTCAAGCATATAATGGTGGAAGAAATAAATGGTGAACATTAGTAAGAAATAAGGGTTGCTTAGAACATAGGCCTTTGACCTAACTCTAAACTTTGCCAAGCACAAAATCCCCATCAAAGAGAATTATGGTAACCAAAAGTGCTTGATCTTCAACAAAGATAAAGTTGAACTTTTTTTAAAGTATTTAGATAATAATTAAATCTCCTATCAAAAGACTATCATATTTTTACAACCCTCTTTACTTCCATTAACAAGTTCTTTATCAAGGTGTTGTGAAAAGGAAAATAAAATAAGTAACCTTTGGTATGATAAAGAGTGTAAGATCACTAAAAGATCCCTTAGGGATGCTTCGAATGAGTGCATAAAATATTACAAGTCAAATAGGTACAAAGGCATAATTAAAAGGAAAAAAGGCACTACATAAACAAAATCAAAAGAAAGTTTTGCACTTATCTAACCTAGATCATGAAAAATTCTTGAGGCAAATTCTAACTTTTAAAACTAAAGAAAGCAATAGAATTCACTTGAGGGATTGGAATATCTTCCTTAAAAATCTTTATGAACCCTTGTTGTCTTGGAAAACATACAATCCTTTTTTACATAAGAATAAGATATTTTCTATATAAGACATAGAGTTTTGGGTTAAGTGACTTGGAAAAGGGAAAGCTAAGGATATTGAAGGCTACCAAGCAGGCATTTTAAAAATTAAAGGGTTTATCCCCATCCTTCTCCTTCAATTTGGTAGTCAAGAATTGCTTTCCTAAACTTCAAACTCAAAGTCTCATTGTATCTATTTTAAGAAGTGGAGATAAAAAAAAAAAATCTCAATAATTAAGACCACTGTAATTAGTTTAGCCCCTTTTAGTGAAGCTACATGGAATTATTTTGGAAAAGAAGATTAAGGTATGGCTATAAATCTATAGAAAAAATGCTAAAGATCAAGCCATATTTAGATTCAGTTATGGGCCATCTTGTTATGCTTAGGATCATTGTGGAGGAGATTCACAATAGTAAAGCCAATCTCTTATGTTGTTTCAATGACATTAGAAAATTTTTCGACATATTGTCTAGAACTAACATTTGGAATATATTAGAAGAGCTAAAAGTATCTTTCAAGTTCTTTTAACAACAATTGACTCAGTCTTAGTTTCAACAAAAGTGTCTTTCAAGTTCAATTGGAATATAGGAGTTGTTTCTTCAGTTTTTATCTTTAATATGTTCTTGTCTTCTTTAATTACACTTGCACATGAAGCAAACATGTTAAAGAAAATAATTTGTTATTAGGCTTTTGAATCCCATTCTCATCCATCAATTGTTTCCATGTAGATAATTTTCAAAGCAACTTGAAAGAAAGTTGTCTTCTTATTCTTTTATCTTTCTTCCTTTCATCCACATATGTACAATTCATTATCTCATTTTGTGCCTCATATGTATGAAATTGTACCTACTTTGCTTGTTTCTATTTCTCCTTTCTGAAATCCACAATTACTTCTCTTCCACAACCTGCTTAGAACAATCTTTAGTCATATTGTTTCCAACAGCAGTTCGAGGTTTTTAAACTCCTTATTGTCTCTCAAGACAATTGCTTGCTCTTCATTCTCCTATTCTTCACTTGTTACAATTTCCTCACCATTGCCTTCCATCACAATTTCTTTCCCAAAACTATCTTCTACAATAGATATTACTAAATGATTTATATCTATTCTCGCCAACACTTCACTGGAAAATTCATCATACTCTCATGCTTGTTTAACAAAATATGATTTTCTAAGGGAAAATTAATTACTTGAATGTTTGCAACAATTGGATTTAGCTTACCAAGTAATGTATAGTTTGTCTCATCTTATTTTCCCTGCTTCAAAATTTCCTTCTCACTTATCTTCTGCACTTGATTACTAATCTCTACCTCTACACCATCCTTCAATGATAGTAATGTGTGCTTATCACCGTCCTTTTCAAAGGTATACATATTTTTCCTCCCATCATGAATTGTTTTCTTATTAAATTTCCATGATCAACCTAATAAAACATGACAAACATCCATAGGTATTATATCACAAAGTACTTCATCTTGATAGTTTCCTATCTTAAACTCTATTTTACATTATTAATTCACCAAAATTTGATGTTCTTTCTATAACCATAACACTTTATAAGGTGTAGGATGAAAAACTTTTGCAAACTCAATTTCTTAACCATTTCAAGAGATACTAAATTGTTTGTACTACCACCATCAATAATTATTTTACAGCATTTACCTTTTGACTTGCAAGTAGTTCTAAACAATGTATTTCTCTATGTTTTCTCTTTGATCTCCTTGCTTGGCTTCAGAAGTGTCTTTTCCATTAGCAATGTTGATCCTATGCTTTCTCCATCATTCACTTGGACAATTTGATTATTATGATCTTCATATAGAAAATTTGGACATTTATAAAATATATGACCATATTCATTGTATCTAAAACACTGACCTCGAAAACATTCACCATCTGAATGTGATGTCTATTGTATGAATGACCTTCCCTTTGACTTTCACAGTGACTTGGAGAACTTCTTTCTCTTCCTTGAATTGTGGTCATCATGTAGCCTCTTACCTTAGAAATGGTTGCTTCTTTCTCCTATACACTAAGTTATATTTCTAGACAACTTTTCTTCTGCTTTAAGTGCAAGTTGATAAGCTTCCTTCTTTGTTCTTAGTGGAAATAAACAAATCTCAACTTGAATGTTAAATTTTAGACCATTTATATGCCTTGCTACCTTTTCCACATCTTCTATGTGAATTTCCCTTGTACTCAACTTGTAAAAAAAATCATATAAGCTTTCACACCCATTTCCTTCTTCCTCAAATTTTGAAATCTCTTGAACAACTATGTGTAGTAGTCCCTTGTCATGAATTTAGGCTTCAATTTAGCTACCATTCTATCCCATGATGTGATCTTTTGCTTGCCTCTCTTTAATCTGTCATTCTAAACCACCATAAGGAGGCATGTCCTTTTAATCTTGTAATAGCAAACATTATCTTTTGATCATCTAACACTTCTTCATATTCAAAATATTTAACCATGGTTGTAATCTAATCAATCAATTCTTCTATATTAAAACTGAATTCATACATAGAACCTTCTAATTAAGGTTTATAGCTTACTTTCATTATTGTCTTTACAATCCCTTCTTCTACACTTTCCTACTCTTTTACTGTCATATATGCTTGTGGTTCTTCTTCATCACTTATGTAATTTGCGCCAATTCCTCATCTCTAAGCTATCTATAAGGTCTGCAATTGTTCTCTCATGTTCCTCATTTATATCATCAATGCCTCTATTGTTGGTTGTCTTCTCTAACTTCTAACATGTTTTATCTTGAGTGCTAAATTTGCAAGCTAATCCTTCACACTAGGTCTTCTCTTTCATCAACTTTTCTTTCACTTTTCTAGGGAAAGTGACTTTTATCAATCCCTTAACTTCCTTAGCCTCATTATGTTCATCTTAATTGTAGGCTGCAATGTGTTCTTTTTCGTAGCAACTTTGTTTCACCCTACTAACACAATACTTCACCTAGGTTTTCCTCTAAACCTGCCTTGGTATTTTTGTTGATCCTTATTCTCCTTGAACCTTTACTTTCAACTTTACCTACTCTTTATTCTTTTATGTTCAAGCTTCACTAACTTGAGGGCTTCTTCTTGCCACCAAAATTTTGTTCTCTTTGCTTTCACTTTCCTCTGCCTTCTGTCGCTATGATGGAGTCGACATATTCATTATTTTGCTTCATTCATGGAGTCTTATTCCTTCATATCTTTCACTTACACCAACAATATTTTGTTTGAAATATAAAGAGGGGGTGAATCAATATGTCACTTCAGTGGGTTAATTTTAACTTCACTGAACATTAATTTGTGAAAATTCAAGATTCTCACCTGAATCAACTACTGCAGCAATTGATTAAACTTATCATATTTGTTAATTACTGAAACAAATTATTTACTACTTCCTACAGCAAATATTGAAGCTAATACAACTGCAGCCTTCACTTAATTAATTAATTTGCCCAAAACAAGAACAGAACAATAGTGAAAGATACACACAAGTAACACGATATTTTATGGACAAATGTGCCGGAAAAAACCCAATGCAGGAAAATTGGTGCAGCAGCTCTGAGGGTTTTATATTATTAAGCAGTAGTTTATGAATACAACTCTAGATGCCCTTCCGGCAATCTAGTTACAGAGAAAATAAATAGGTAGAAAAACTTAGTGAGATTACCTCACTCTACCCGACAAATCTCGGATGTTCTGACAGCTGAACCAACTATCCTTGGCTATCTCTACGTTGGCCCTGCATAGGCCCTGCATCAGCACAACTGGGAAACATCTTGCCTTTTGGAGCAATTTCTATATATTTCCATATTTTTATTTCTAGGTTTATCTCTATTTTCATATATTTTCAGATCAGATCTATAACAAGTGGTATCAGAGAACTTTCTTGGGCAAAGCAGATTTTTATTTTTTGTAGGAACTTTTTCGGGCGGTGACTTTGCAGATCAGATTTGTACGTTCTGGTGCAAAATCTATAGAATATAATTGCATATCTGGGTTGTTTGTGAAAAAATACCCAATTTGAAAAAAAAATCAGTCGAATCAGAGTCCGAATGAGGGAGATATTGCTAATTTAAAAATCAATTGTGTTGTAGACATTTTTCAGGGTGGCGAGTATGCAGATCAGATATGTACATTCTGGTGCAAAATTTGCAGAATCTCATTACAGATCTGGGTTCTTTGCAAAAAAATACCCAATTTGGAAAAAATAAAAAATAAAAAAAATAAATAAATAAAAAATAAAAATAAAAAATAAAAATAAAAATAAAAATAAAATAAAAATAAAAAAATAAAATTCCGTTGAATCAGAGTCCGGATGAGGGAGATATCACTGATTTAAAAATCAGTGGTGTTGCAGACATTTTTCAGGGCGGCGAGTTTGCGGATCAAATCTGTACGTTCTTGTGTAAAATTTTCAGAATCTAATTATAGATCTAGGTTCTTTGCAAAAAAATACACAATTTCAAAAAAAAATAGTTCAATCAGAGTTCGCATGAAGAAGATATCGCTGATTTAAAATCAGCTATTTTTCAGAAATTTTTGTGATGGTGGGACAGTTGCAGCGCGAATCTGAAATTCCAGTGCCTAGATCGGGATTTCTATCACATGGGAAGATGCAGAATGGTTGTTCCATTTCCGAAAACATGTCATAATAGAGATTCTGAGCAATATTGACTAAATTGTGACAATTTCAAATTTTTGCCAAGTAAGTGAATTTTTTTTTCCCAAACCCTCTTCATGGCGGTTCTATATTTTACAGGAAAAGATAATGGTCCTACTATTGAAAAATACATAAAAGAAAAAAAAAGTCATTATGGGCAAAACATTGGAGATTTTGGGTAGTGGCTAATTTTGCAAATGAAGCTGCCACATGGTGGGAATTACTTAACAAGAAGAAGTGTTCCAACCTGCCCAATGAAGAATTTGAAAAATTCCTTTTAGACAGATGGTTTCATGCTAGAAAACAAGATAATGAGAAATATGTGGGGTTATTTTCTACTGGTATCTGCATATTACATATTCATGGATATATTCAGAAGAAGAAGATCATTGTGTCTATAAATCTTAGTTGCAAGAAAAATCTTATAAATATCAATTTGGCAAAAAAATTGCAAGTTCCAGCGAAACAAATGGAACACACACAGGTTAATACTGAAGAGGTGCAAGTTTATAAAGATTTGAAGATTTCTATGGACAAGTATGTATTACATTCTGATTTTTATGCTTTAGATATGGCTAATGTGGATGTTGTTTTGGGATACACTTGGATGCAATTGGTGGGTACTATCAATATTAATGTGTAGAAAAAATTCGTGAAGCTCTGGTATAAAAAGAAAAAATTACATTACAGGATATTTCCATCAATAAACAGGTAGAGTCCAAGGAGGTTGAAGCAGAAGATGTTCCAAGGACTGACACATCAGATGATGAGCCCTTAATGGTCGACAACCAAACACAAACATCAAACCAGGTACCAGAAATACAAGGAGAATCCAAGGAGGCTAAAACAGAAAATATTACAGGTATTGATACATCAGATGAGGACTCAGTGGTTGAAGTAATATTGGAATATAAGAAACAACAGCAGCCACCACAACATGTATCAGCTACCAATCAGGCTCCATTAGGTGGTGAATTAAAGAAAAAGACACCGTTGGTTAAAACTTCAGCATATCACCACCCACATCACCCCGCAAAAAAACAACCAACAAGATGGCAACGAATTAGCCACAAGGACAACAACCCCTGCATGACAGATAGAGAGGGGTGACGATCCATTACTACACATCAACACAAAAAAGCCACCAGAGTCAAATTCCATCTCAAGCGAGCGAGGCACCGGCTAGATCGAGGGTTCACATTTCTCTAGGATGGCTAGATGCACGTGCATGGTACCAGTGGACTACTCTTTTGAGTAGATCTTATTATTTGTGTTCTTCTTATGTTTCGGGGACGAAACATGTTTAAGGGAGGTGGAATGTAGTATACCTAAGGGAGATAATATGGGGTACAAAGGGAGGTACCCAAGGGAATAATGTAATAATGGGATGGGCCATAGAAATAAATAAGGTGGTTAACCCGTATCATGTAAGGGACCACAAATAGTTAGCGGTAATGTAATAAGTCCATGGTATTAAATAGATGGTATTGAAGGAACCATGGTAATGACCCATGGTATTGTATGTATGAGGCCTATATAGAGGCTAGAGACCCCCCATTAAGAGATGTCAAGGATTATTGTATGAACAGGCATATGGCTTGTGGAGTGTTCTCCTTCTTTAAGGAGTGAATGTATGGTGTTGCCCTACCCTAAGGGTTTGATTAATAAAGTGAAGCATTTCTATCTATATTTAGATCTTGTTATTTCTTAGGTTTATTTCTATTATCATATATTTTTAGATCAGATCTACAACACTCAGCTTCTGCTCCAAGTACATATTTCGTTGCTCGGAAGATCCATGATACAACGTAGAAAATGCGTCCCACATCTCCATAGCAATCCCTATGCTAGCAATGTGACAGACCACATGATCCTTCACTCCATCGAGGATCATTCTTTTTGCCTTCGCCATCTCAGTTCAGTACTTCTTCAATGAATCTTCATCTGCAAGCACAGCCACCACGTTGTCGACATATATCTTGAGGGCGTGCTCATCTAGAAGGGATGGCATTCTAGCCTTCCAATTGACATAGTTGGATGCTCCGTCCAACCTATCCTGATTCCTTAATCCACTGGTTGCCATCTCTACCACAAATCTCAAAAACATCCTCTAGTTGTTACCATTTTTGCTCAGTCAATAAGAAAACAGACTTCTTGGCGAGAAGTTTTACTGGGGAAGAAATTCCCTCAGTCGTGCTTCTTCCTTCTCTTCTGACATATTTCTACCTAGCAAAACGGCTTGCAGAAAAGACTGCGTCCCACCAGCTTCTCCTCATGTTGAGGCTTCAGCGTTGCTCCCTCTGCCCTGAAAAACTTTCGAACTGGGAGTCCTTCCTCTTTTTCGACTCACTCAGAGAGAGATTGCCTCGAAAATCAACCCTCCTATTAGGACTGCGCAAACCCTCTGGGGTTTCGAACCGCTGCCTCCTGCAGCTTTTTCGATCTCCCACTTTTGCTCAGTTTTGGGTCCTCTGACACTATTCTTCTTGCTTCACCTCCAACACGCTGATACCATGTGAAAATTCGAGAATCGCACCTAAGTCAACTACTGCAGCAACTAATTAAACTTCTCCTATCTGTTAATTACATAAATAAATTATTTATTGCTTCCTACAGCAAATATCGAAGCTAATACAAATGTAGCTTTCACTTAATTAATTAATTTGCCCAAAACAAGAACAGAAAAATAGAGAAAGTTACACACAAGTGACACAATATTTTTTGGACAAATGTCCCTGAAAAAGACCCAATGTAGGAAAACTAGTGCAGCAGCTCTGAGGGTTTTATATTATTAAGCAGTAGTTTATGAATACAACTTTGGATTCCCTTCCAGCAATCTAGTTACAGAGAAAATAAACTGGCAGAAAAACTTAGTGAGATTACCTCACTCTACCCGGAAAATCCTGGTTGTTCCGGCAGTTGAACCAAATATCCCCGACTATCTCTACATTGGACCTGCGTAGGCCCTGCATCAGCGTCAAAAGGCTTTGTGTTGGCACAACTGGGAAACATCTTGCCTTCTGGAGCAGTTTCCAGCCTTCCCGGCTCAAAAATATCAGCTCCTCTGCAAAACTCGGACTTTTGCTCTGGATGATTGCGTTGTCTCTGTGTGAGCCCTTCTGACTCAGCGTCAAGCTCTGCGTGGGCCCCTCTAGCCCAGCGTCAACCCTTCTAGTGTCTTTCTGCCTCTCTTTGTTGCTTATCCTAGGTCCTGGAGAAGATACTCCAACCCAACTATCCCTGCCCCTCATTGCAACAACTCACTATCGAAAATCTCCCGACATTTACTCTGCTTCAGAAAATCAAACTTTTGAACTCTTTGTGTGTCTTTTCCAAGTGACCCTCAAGCCTCCTTAAATAATCTTCTCGTTGACATTCAACGGCCAGATTAGAAGCTAATTAATGGCTAAGATCATTTATGCTTGATCCTCCTCTTCTTCTAGAAGTTACACCCGCAGTTTATATTAATACCCTTTAATTGTTTTATTTTCCTAAGTTTAGACTTAGGGTCCCATTGAAAATAATTAATTATTTTAATAAAATTGTTTCTGGGTGGAATTTTCCAAAACATTTTATGGGTTCTTCGGAATACATGTGCCTAAGCTTCCCTGCAAAATTTGAGACTTAGAGCACATTTTATGCTACCATAAATCAACACTCACTCTTAGCGAAGAATGTGCTCTAGTAATGTCTTCAATCTGAAGCATCACATTGACTTCATAACATCGTCCTTTGCATTGTTGATGTCTAACATGTTGTCCACCAACCACTGCACAAATGATGCATCTGTATTGCTACTGACCCTGCCACTGTCAATACTGCATCCGTATTGCGACTCCCTCTGAAATTTTGCATTCGTGTTGCTGTTGGCACTACCAATTGCCACTGCACTACAAACTATTGCTTCTACTCCATCAGCAATGGAAAAACATCCCAAATTATTGAACTAACTATGTTCAGTATGATGCCATGTGAATGTTGTAGCCTGACTGATACTAGTCTCTGCACTGACCCTCTGAATCCACTGTGTTGTTGTTGACTACTGCTTAGTTCCATCTGCACTACTGCCAACTCTGCTCTTCGTTGCTCAGTCTCTGGCACTCCTAGCCACTGCAACTGTCTCTCCGGCACTCCTCAGCACCGTCCAACACTAGTCCATCCTGCTACTTCTGATCTAGGCTCCCGTAGCAAGGAATTGATCTAAGAGGTGGGCTCCTCAAGGATCATGCCCATTTGTAGTTTTTTCAAACTACAACTCCAAATCGACCCACCTCCCTCCTTGAGGTATTTTGAATGTCGTGGTGAATTCCTCCTCCTCGATCTTTGCAGGCACAGCCTTCAGATCGTGCTTCTCATCCTTGTCCTTCTTCCTGAGAGGACACTGTGTAACGTAGTGACCCATCTCACCACACCTGAAGCACTTTATCTTCGAGACATCATTTTTATGTCTTCACTGTTTCTATTGCCCCTTCTATGCGAGGGCTACATTATCCTCCTCCTCCTTGGGCTTTGACCCATTGTTGCTGCTTCTGTCAAGCTTGCACTTGACGAAGTCTCTCCTCAACTCCTCTTGTTTGAGAGTTTCCCACATCTCATCCCAATTCGGTAAAGTCGCCCTGCCTAGGATACTTTGGACAAAGACTTGCCACTAATATGAAACAGAATTGAGGGCTACTTTAACCAACTCTGAGTCTTGAGGTGTAGACCCCATAGCAGATAACTCATCACGGGTCTCCTGAAGCTTCCTAAGGAATGGATCCACATGCTCTCCCTTCTGCATCTGAGCAGATCTCAGCTTCTACTCCAAGTATATCTTTCACTGCTTGGAAGAGCCCTGATACAACGTAGACAATGTGTCCCACGTGTCCTTAGCAATCCCTCTGCTAGCGATGTGACAGACCACATGATCCTTCACTCTGTTAAGGATCATTCTTTTCACCTTCATCATCTTAGCTTAGTACTTCTTCAACGAATCTGCATCTTCAGGCACAGCCACCACATTGTCGACATATGTCTTGAGGGCAAGCTCATCTAGAAGGAATGACATTCTAGCCTTCCACATGACATAATTGGATGCTCCATCCAACCTATCTTGATCCCTCAATCCACTGGTTGCCATCTCTGCCACAAATGTCGAAAATATCCTCTTTGGTTGTTACTGTTGCTACTCAGTCAATAAGAAAACAGACTTCTTGGCAGGAAGTCTTAGAAAGAAACTCCCTCAACTTTGCTTCTTCCTTCTCTTTTGACGTCTTTCTGCCTAGCAAAACGACCTGCAGAAAAGACTGCATCCCACCAGCTTCTCCTCATGTTGAGGCTTCAGCATTGCTCCCTCTGCCTCTGCAAACTTTTGAATTGGGAGTCCTTCCTCTCTGTCAACTCACTCAGAGAGAGACAGCCTCGAAAATCAGTCCTCCAGTTAGGACTGTGCAAACCCTCTGGGGTTTCGAACTGGTGCCTCATGTATCTTTTTCGATCTCCCACTTATGCTCAGCATTGGGTTCTCTAACATTGTTCTTCTTGCTTCACCTGCAACGCTCTGATACCATGTGAAAATTCGCGAATCCCACCCGAATCAACTATTGCAGCAATTGATTAAACTTCTCCTATCTATTAATTACTGAAACAAATTATTTACTGCTTCCGATAGCAAATATCAAATCTAATACAACTTCAACCTTCACTTAATTAATTAATTGTCCCAAAACAAGAACAGAACAATAAAGAAATTTACACATAAGTGACACAGTATTTTCTAGACAAATGTCCCCGGAAAAACCCAATGCGCGAAAACTGATGCAGTAGCTCTGAGGGTTTTGTTAGAGTCGGTCTAGTAGCCCTCCACCAGAGATCAAAGCTCTTTACATTTCATAGTTAGGTGTCTCATCAGTGTGATCATGTTGCATTCCGTTAGGCATGCCATAATCTCGGTGGAAGGAGTTTATTTCGTTATTCCCCTCTTGTTTGGCACTGCTGGTTCAGGTTTGTTCAAATAAATAAAGTCCTCAAAGGGTCATTCATTTTGCTTTAAGTTTTAAGGTCTTAGGTCTAGGGTTGAGTCTAATTTTGTCTTGAGAGGTCATCAAGGACCAGTAGGCCAGAGGGATGTCCTTCATTAAACATTTCTTATCATTGTACAGCTAAATTTTTGCCTTGTTCTCAAAAACTCTGTTTTTGAAAACAAGGTCATTATCTCATTTTTGTAAAAATTATCAAAATTTCAAATTCTTCAAATGCTGAAGTGCAGCCTTGGTCTCCTTTGCCAAAGCATCCCAGAAGCTATCCCTGCAAAAATTTTCAGAAGAAATCATCATTTCAACCAATTTTTCAAAGAAATGAAATTAAAGGTCAGAGCCAATTAAAGCAAAAAGTGTCAACATTCAAACATTACAAAGTGGGTTTTGGGCAAGTAAAAAATTAAAATGAAGCCTATAAAAGCATGCCATCCCTCATTGGTAATTCATTTGCCTCTCAACACTCCAAGAGAATAGTTGTCAAGTCGATTTCAAAGTTCATTGGGCGAATTGAGCAGTTGCAGCAGCGCGCTACGCATTAGAGGAGGCGCGCTACGCGTTGGGGAGCGCGCTACGCATCAGCGCGTAGTTTCCAGTTCAATTTAACTCAGGCGCTATGCGTTGGGAGGCGCGCTACGCATCAGGCTGGGCGCGCTACGCGTTGGGTTTCTTGCTCAGGAAATCGCCAGCAAGCCACCAAAACTGCTTTTCTCTCCAAATCTTTTCAGGTAGGCCTCTAATCATGGTGATTTTTGGTTTGGCTAAGGTGAATGAGCAATGAAAATGCAAAAATGCCATGCTAATATGGAGTAAACCCTACCTTGCTGTTTCAAATATTAAAAATGCAAATGTGTTAGGGTTTCATTGAAATTTGCTGCCCAAGGTTACCTATTTTCCCATTCTTCTTTCTCCATATTTTCCTCACCATTTTCCTTGACATTTCCCATGAAAATCATATAATTTCCCTACTAAAAATCATTAAAATCCCTAAACCCTATTAATTCCTAAAATCCTATGTAAATTTCCTAAACCCTACTTCCCATTACAATCCTACAAATTATGATTGTATATATTCCATGTTCCTTTCCTAACATTTCCTTCCACACTTGTTTTCCCTAATCCCCTCAATTTTCCCTTTTCCCTAACATTTCCCATGTGTGTTTGTCCCCTTGGTAACAACTTTCAAACAAGTCAAAACAGCGGTTCATTGGGTGCACAGTCAGCATTATTTTTCAGTCACTTGCCTCCAAAACCATGTCAGAAACCGAAACAGATTATGAGCAAAGTGATGAACGTGAATCAACACCAGAGGTAGAGGTGCCAAGGAGGCATCACAGGGGTGGTAAGGGTGGTCAGCATGTCAGGGAGGAACCCACCTCTTTGGCTTATCTACAAGCTTGTCCACTTGCAGTGTCATGTTTCCGATATCTATCATGCTATGAATATTGTGAAAGAATCTCCCAAATTCAACACCACAAGGAATTGGCCCGCTTGTTTGTCCTACATTTGCACAATGGTCATGTGAATCTTGCAGGAGTGGACTTCACATTGTCACCTGAAATTGTTGCTCAAGCAACAAGGATACCCAATATTGGAGAAGAATGGAGCAAGCGCCAGTCGTTGGACAGATTTCATTATGATCCATATATCAAACCTGCATATATGAGGTACCTAACTGGTGTTTTTCCCTTCATATCCTTAAGAGACGAGTATGCACCTATGATGAAGATCATCATTCGCTATTTCACTTGTGAGGGCAGATTTTCACGTTTGTATTCGTACCATATCCGTTTTTTGATGCATTTCACACGGGTACGAATGATGAACATTCCATTTTTCATGTGCCGAAATATAGAGAGGATGGTGCCCTTGGTGCAAAGAAAGAGCCCAGCACAGCAACACAAGAGCATCTATCATTATGCACTGATCAAGATTGTGGTCATGCATCAGTTGGCACAACAGGGTATTCCATGGGAAGATTTCATTTCTCGTGACTTGTTCACAGTGCCATAGCAACCTCCTGAGGTTGTCCATGATGAGGGAGGGCCTTCACATCAGTTTGATATTCCAGAGCCCGAGCATGTCAGCACTCCTCCTTATGTTACATATCAGAGAGGCCACAGGGTCTTATTTGCATCTGCACGGCGAGTATTATCTCCACATCAGGTGGAAGGGGTCTCGCCTTCTTCATCAGCACAGCAAGTGTTATCTCCACATCAGGTGGAAGGGGCCTCGCTTTCGACAGCAGCACAGGTACCAGAGAGAGGCAAGCAGCCCAAGATTGATGAGGGGCCATCAGGTGTTCCAGGCATAGATGTTGTTGATCTTGATATCATTTCTCCTAGCCTAGAGTCAGAGGAGATCATCCAACAGTTAAGTGCTGAAAATTACTTGTTGCAGCAAAAATTGGAGATGGAAAATTGGACAATCACTTATTTAGAGCAGCGCAACAAGCAATTAGAGGATGAACACTCTCTTGATGAGTTGCGGAGGATCCGAGAAGACCGGAACTTGGCTCGCAAGAGACCCGGTGATTTGACACCTAAGGAGCAAAACTCTATGCTCATTCAGGTGAACACACATCTATAGAGGTTGATAGCGAAGGAAAACAGGGACAAGGACATGCTCCGACACATGAAGAATCACTATTGGGCTCAAATGCATGTGTGTAAAGCAAGAATGAAGGTGCTCAAAGGACGGTTGGCCAAGGCACTAAAACGGAGGAAAATGCCCGATCCCCTTCATATTTTGGCTAAGGCTAACTTGAAGGAGCATGGTGCTCAATGATGCACTTCCAGCTCAAATTTCAGGAAATTTTGAGCAATTTTGGTCAATTTTGACTTTTTTGTGCCACACACAGGTTTTTGCTCTCAACACGTAGCGCGCCGCGCGCTACCCTGAAGATGGGCAAGTCCATTCCTCAAAAACTTAGCATTTTTGGATTTGTCATGACAAATTACACTTGCTCAGCAATTACCAAGACATTTCATCGGGTTTTGAGCCCTCAAAAGGTCAAAAAACATGCAAAAAATGACTTTCTGCCACTTTTTGGACACACAGGGAGCAGTCTTGGGAGATTGCAATTTTGGAGGGGCAAATGACCACCAAATTGAGAAATTCCACTTGGGCTGGAAAGTAGACATCTAGACCTTTCCAACAAGCCTACTTTTGCCTCATTTGGATGCCGGTAAGTGCCTCAAAAGTTGGCTCAAATGCACGCTACGCGTTGAGGATTGGGGCGCTACGCATCAGGGAAGTTTGCCAGATTTTCACCTACAGCTCAGCAAAACGCAGATTTGACTAGTTTTGACTTTTTGGAGTGATTTTTCATCCTCCTTGATGTAATTGATGTAATTTTATGATGTCATGACACTTATTTATCTCTTCTAGAAGATTCATTCATAAAAAGTCAAAAATTTAATGAATGAATTGGTTTCCTAGCTTATAGAGGCAAGCTGTTTTGACTGCCTAGATTGTAGTGCTCAGTTTAGAATTGGTTGAAACAACTCCTAGGATGATAAGCTCGACCCCTAGAGGCAAGGAAGTGTGTTAGCTTGCCTATATTATGTACTTTCTTAGTCATTTTCATGGTTGGACTCTGGAGGGATAAGCTTCTATTGTATTACACTTTGTATCTCTGCAATTTTGGCAAAGGAAGACCAGGGTTTTGCAGCACTATTTGGAATTCCTGTGGTTATTTGTGTTGATGGTGTGCTTCTCTCATGTACTTGTAAGATTTGTTATGTGTATCAATTTCCTATTTCTCTTTTCTGCACATTAAGTAAATGAAGTGTTAAGGTAGAATTCATAATTTATATGCTCTGCTTTAAGTTTGCTTAATATCTATGTTTTCCTCTGTCTAAAGAGAACTCTCGATGGTTTCTTGCTCTCTTTAGCTCCTCATCGGTCATTCCTATCCATTCACTTAAATCAAAGGCATCAAGACAGTCTCCTACCTTGCCCCAAAAAGACCTCTGCAAAAGCTGTGTCCCATCCCCGCACCCAAAATTGCTCTCCCCCTTTTTTCCACCAAAACCCTAAAAATCTGAAATCAAACCTTCTCAATCAGTTTACTAGCCTAAAATCAGTGTTCTTTATTGGTCATCTCCGCCTTTTGAAGACCTTTTGCCGAGATAGACCCGGAGAGAGCCCTCTCCTGCCCCGTAGGGCTAGCTACGAGGCTAAGTGGTTTGATGTTGCCTTGGATTTTGTCTTTTTCAGCCTGAGGCCAAATTCAAGCGCTAACATATTAGCGACCATACTGGGGAGAACAAACTTGTCTGTTGATTGATGTGTTTGTTTTATAAGTCTTAGACGGAGCCTGAAGTTATGCCAGGTAGCCTTCGAAACGCTTTTGCTTTGCATTAGCGGAAGTAGATAAACGCTGCTTCAGTCAATCTCCGTGAGCTTGTGAATACAACCACCTCGATTGTATTTTACCCCAGTTCATTTGTAAACTCTGAACTTTTGGATGATTAGTTAAGAGTTTTCGCAGGCTGATTGGTTATTTTTTCCTCGATATCCAAACTGGCTTCAAATTCTAATCACATATTCAAATCTCATTCATGTCCAGCTATTTTTGAGTATCTTGAAGACATTGATTTTGACGGGAGTTTTGAGTTGTCCTTGTTCAAAACCAAATCTGAAAGTGCACTTGGTTCTCTAGTTCCCAACCCTGATTTTGCTTCTGCTCTTGAAATTGAGAGACATAATAAATTGGTTGAAAATTTCATCCTAAGATCTCTCCAGTCAGATATTCACGCTACTAATCTTGCTGAGTTCGTTGAAACTATATCTGTCCGTATTGGATCCACTATCACAGCGCATGAGCAGACCAATCCTCCTTTTATTTCTGTTTCTCCTATAATCACTTATCCTGAATCTACAGTTGGTTCGCCTTCTACATCCCATACCACTTCTCCTCCTAATACTCCTCATACTACAGCTACACTTACTCCACCTGCTACTCCTAGACCCAATCTACCTAAAGCAATGGCTGCCCGGTTTGCCCCACTTGCTCTTCCTCAAAATCTGCATGATATGCCAGCTGATTATCAGAGTAAAATTTCCAAGTTTGATGGCACTCCTCAGGGTGTTTCTGCTCAGCAGCATATAGAAAAGATGACAACTTTCTTTGATCTATATGAGATAGATGAAGAGGATGTAACTATGCGTTTGTTTGTACAAACATTTGATGGAGAAGTAAGAAAATGGTTCAGAGGTTTGACAGCTAGAAGCATACCCACATTGGAAGAACTTCAGAAACAGTTTCTAGATCGATGGGAAATCAGAAAGGATCCACTTCAGATCAATGTTGAGTACAACAATCTCAAACGTAATCATGGTGAGTCGATCCAAGATTACATTATCAGATTTAACACAGTTTACAATGTTATTCCAGATGATTTAAGGCCATCTAGAAAATCAGCACTTCTCAAATTCTCGGATGGCTTTGATCCGGAGATGGCTTATTCATTGCGAGATAGAGATCCGCCTACCTTGGAGGATATGCAGAAAATCGTTGTTAGTGTTGAAACGAATTTGAATGATAAGAGAGCAAGGATGAAAGCCGAAAAGCGAGTGACAATCAAAGAAGAATCTTCTACAATATATCAGCTCCTTCGCAAGGTAACTACGTTGCTTGAAAATACTCATCTCAGCAAGCCAGAACCGCAGATCCATAATCCTAATTTCCAAGGTCCACAGCAGCCACAATACAGAATCAAGCAGAGTGAAACAAGGGCACAAGAAACAGCAGTTCAGCAACAAGTAAAATCTCCGCTTCAGCAGAATTTTGTTAGCCAAGAATCCGAGGATGAAGGTGATACTATAGGAGAGGAAAATCACTTTTTCACTCCTAATGATCTGCCTACCTATATTACAGAAGAAGAAGAATTTGTGAGAAATTCCATCATACATCAGGATGAGAATTATATCTTATCAAATGAGGCAGTACTTGAGGAGGAATCGGAGGAATACCAAAGAGGATATCTCAATGCTTTGTCCGCTCAGCAGAGACAATTAAGAAACCGAGTTGTTCCCATAAATCCCATTCAGAAAAGGAAAGATACTTCAGCAAAAAATGATTCAGCTTCCCCACAGACAAAAGGAAAAGACATAATTGATCCCTCAGCAATTCAATCATCTTCAGCGGATAAGGTAAATCAGCCACCAAGCATAATGAAGGATAAAATCGAAAGAAGAGAAGTTCCGGCCAAAGAAGGTGAAAGAGTTTCAGCATTTAATTTGGAGAATGAAATTTCAAAGCTGAAAGTGTCTATTCCATTGACTGAAATCATGAAGAACACCACCTACCGAGGTCAAATTTCCAAAATTATGAATATTGATCCAATGCTTGACACGGTAAATGTAGAAGATGATCAACCGGAATTAATCTTTGGGCCTGCTTTGAATGGTGAGTCTCCTGAAAATGATGTTCCTCCCTTCTATATTAGTTTGAGGTTGCACGAGTATATTTTACATAATGCTATGTTTGACTCGGGTGCCTCGCCCAATTTGATGCCGAAAGCAATCATGGAAAGGCTGGGATTGGACATCACAAGAAAATATCATGATTTGTATTCATTTGATTCCAGCCGGGTAAAGTGCATCGGATTGATCAAGGACTTGGTGGTAAGCCTAGATCAAATTCCAGCTAGTCGGTCTAGTAGCCCTCCACCAGAGATCAAAGCTCTTTGCATTTCATAGTTAGGTGTCTCATCAGTGTGATCATGTTGCATTCCGTTAGGCATGCCATAATCTCGGTGGAAGGAGTTTATGTCGTTATTCCCCTCTTGTTTGGCACTGTTGGTTCAGGTTTGTTCAAATAAATAAAGTCCTCAAAGGGTCATTCATTTTGCTTTAAGTTTTAAGGTCTTAGGTCTAGGGTTGAGTCTAATTTTGTCTTGAGAGGTCATCAAGGACCAGTAGGCCAGAGGGATGTCCTTCATTAAACATTTCTTATCATTGTACAGCTAAATTTTTGCCTTGTTCTCAAAAACTCTGTTTTTGAAAACAAGGTCATTATCTCATTTTTGTAAAAATTATCAAAATTTCAAATTCTTCAAATGCTGAAGTGCAGCCTTGGTCTCCTTTTCCAAAGCATCCCAGAAGCTATCCCTGCAAAAATTTTCAGAAGAAATCATCATTTCAACCAATTTTTCAAAGAAATGAAATTAAAGGTCAGAGCCAATTAAAGCAAAAAGTGTCAACATTCAAACATTACAAAGTGGGTTTTGGGCAAGTAAAAAATTAAAAGGAAGCCTATAAAAGCATTCCATCCCTCATTGGTAATTCATTTGCCTCTCAACACTCCAAGAGAATAGATGTCAAGTCGATTTCAAAGTTCATTGGGTGAATTGAGCAGTTGCAGCAGCGCGCTACACATCAGAGGAGGCGCACTACGCGTTGGGGAGCGCGCTACGCATCAGTGCGCAGTTTCCAGTTCAATTTAACTCAGGCGCTACGCGTTGGGAGGCGCGCTACGCGTTGGGTTTCTTGCTCAGGAAATCGCTAGCAAGCCACCAAAACTGCTTTTCTCTCCAAATATTTTCAGGTAGGCCTCTAATCATGGTGATTTTTGGTTTGGCTAAGGTGAATGAGCAATGAAAATGAAAAAATGCCATGCTAATATGGAGTAAACCCTACCTTGCTGTATCAAATATTAAAAATGCAAATGTGTTAGGGTTTCATTGAAATTTGCTGCCCAAGGTTACCTATTTTCCCATTCTTCTTTCCCCATATTTTCCTCACCATTTTCCTTGACATTTCCCATGCAAATCATATAATTTCCCTACTTAAAATCATTAAAATCCCTAAACCCTATTAATTCCTAAAATCCTATGTAAATTTCCTAAACCCTACTTCCCATTACAATCCTACAAATTATGATTGTATATGTTCCATGTTCCTTTCCTAACATTTCCTTCCACATTTGTTTTCCCTAATCCCCTCAATTTTCCCTTTTCCCTAACATTTCCTTCCACATTTGTTTTCCCTAATCCCCTCAATTTTCCCTTTTCCCTAACATTTCCCATGTGTGTTTGTCCCCTTGGTAACAGCTTTCAAACAAGTCAAAACAGCAGTTCATTGGGTGCACAGTCAGCATTATTTTTCAGTCACTTGCCTCCAAAACCATGTCAGAAACCGAAACAGATTATGAGCAAAGTGATGACCGTGAATCAACACCAGAGATAGAGGTGCCAAGGAGGCATCATAGGGGTGGTAAGGGTGGTCAGCATGTCAGGGAGGAACCCACCTCTTTGGCTTATCTACAAGCTTGTCCACTTGCAATGTCATGTTTCCGATATCTATCATGCTATGAATATTGTGAAAGAATCTCCCAAATTCAACACCACAAGGAATTGGCCCGCTTGTTTGTCCTACATTTGCATAATGGGCATGTGAATCTTGCAGGAGTGGACTTCACATTGTGACCTGAAATTGTTGCTCAAGCAACAGGGATACCCAATATTGGAGAAGAATGGAGCACGCGCCAGCCGTTGGACAGATTTCATTATGATCCATATATCAAACCTGCATATATGAGGTACCTAACTGGTGTTTTTGCCTTCAGATTCTTAAGAGACGAGTATGCACCTATGATGAAGATCATCATTCGCTATTTCACTTGTGAGGGCAGATTTTCACGTTTGTATTCGTACCATATCCGTTTGTTGATGCATTTCACACGGGTACGAATGATGAACATTCCATTTTTCATGTGCCGAAATATAGAGAGGATGGTGCCCTTGGTGCAAAGAAAGAGCCCAGCACAGCAACACAAGAGCATCTATCATTATGCACTGATCAAGATTGTGGTCGTGCATCAGTTGGCACAACAGGGTATTCCATGGAGGATTTCATTTCTCGTGACTTGTTCACAGTGCCACAGCCACCTCCTGAGGTTATCCATGATGAGGGAGGGCCTTCACATCAGTTTGATATTCCAGAGCCCAAGCATGTCAGCACTCCTCCTTATGTTACATATCAGAGAGGCCACAAGGTCTTATTTGCATCTGCACAGCGAGTATTATCTCCACATCAGGTGGAACGGGTCTTGCCTTCTTCATCAGCACAGCGAGTGTTATCTCCACATCAGGTGGAAGGGGCCTCGCTTTCGACAGCAGCACAGGTACCAGAGAGAGGAAAGCAGCCCAAGATTGATGAGGGGCCATCAGGTGTTCCAGGCATAGATGTTGTTGATCTTGATATCATTTCTCCTAGCCTGGAGTCAGAGGAGATCATCCAGCAGTTAAGGGCTGAAAATGACTTGTTGCAGCAAAAATTGGAGATGGCAAATTGTACAATCACTTATTTAGAGCAGCGCAACAAGCAATTAGAGGATGAACACTCTCTTGATGAGTTGCGGAGGATCCGAGAAGACCGGAACTTGGCTCGCAAGAGACCCGGTGATTTGACACCTAAGGAGCAAAACTCTATGCTCATTCAGGTGAACACACATCTAGAGAGGTTGATAGCGAAGGCAAACAGGGACAAGGACATGCTCTGACACATGAAGAATCACTATTGGGCTCGAATGCATGTGTGTAAAGCAAGAATGAAGGTGCTCAAAGGACAGTTGGCCAAGGCACTAAAACGGAGGAAAAGGCCCGATCCCCTTCATATTTTGGCTGAGGCTACCTTGAAGGAGCATGGTGCTCAATGATGCACTTCCAGCTCAAATTTCAGGAAATTTTGAGCAATTTTGGTCAATTTTGACTTTTTTGTGCCACACACAGGTTTTTGCTCTCAACGTGTAGCGCGCCGCGCGCTACCCTGAAGATGGGCAAGTCCATTCCTCAAAAACTCAGCATTTTTGGATTTTTCATGACAAATTACACTTGCTCAGCAATTACCAAGACATTTCATCAGGTTTTGAGCCCTCAGAAGGTCAAAAAACATGCAAAAAATGACTTTCTGCCACTTTTTGGACACACAGGGAGCAATCTTTGGAGATTTTAATTTTGGAGGGGCAAATGACCACAAAATTGAGAAATTCCACTTGATCTGGAAAGTAGACATCCAGACCTTTCCAACAAGCCTACTTTTGCCTCATTTGGATGCCGGGAAGTGCCTCAAAAGTTGGCTCAAAGGTGCGCTACGCGTAGAGGATTGGGGCACTACACATCAGGGAAGTTTGCCAGATTTTCACCTACAGCTCAGCAAAACGCATATTTGACTAATTTTGACTTTTTGGAGTGATTTTTCATCCTCCTTGATGTAATTGATGTAATTTTATGATGTCATGACACTTATTTATCTCTTCTATAAGATTCATTCATAAAAAGTCAAAAATTTAATGAATGAATTGGTTTCCTAGCTTATAGAGGCAAGTTGTTTTGACTGCCTAGATTGTAGTGCTTAGTTTAGAATTGGTTGAAACAGCTCCTAGGATGATAAGCTCGACCCCTAGAGGCAAGGAAGTGTGTTAGCTTGCCTATATTATGTACTTTCTTAGTCATTTTCATGGTTGGACTCTGGAGGGATAAGCTTCTATTGTATTACACTTTGTATCTCTGCAATTTTGGCAAAGGAAAGACCAGGGTTTTGCAGCACTATTTGGAATTCCTGTGGTTATTTGTGTTGATGGTGTGCTTCTCTCATGTACTTGTAAGATTTTTTATGTGTATCAATTTCCTATTTCTCTTTTCTGCACATTAAGTAAATGAAGTGTTAAGGTAGAATTCATAATTTATATGCTCTGCCTTTAAGTTTGCTTAATATCTATGTTTTCCTCTGTCTAAAGAGAACTCTCGATGGTTTCTTTCTCTCTTTAGCTCCTCACCGGTCATTCCTATCCATTCACTTAAATCAAAGGCATCAAGACAGTCTCCTACCTTGCCCCAAAAAGACCTCTGCAAAAGCTGTGTCCCATCCCCGCACCCAAAATTGCTCTCCCCATGTTTTCCACCAAAACCCTAAAAATCTGAAATCAAACCTTCTCAATCAATTTACTAGCCTAAAATCAGTGTTCTTTATTGGTCATCTCCGCCTTTTGAAGACCTTTTGCCGAGATAGACCCGGAGAGAGCCCTCTCCTGCCCCGTAGGGCTAGCTACGAGGCTAAGTGGTTTGATGTTGCCTTGGATTTTGTCTTTTTCAACCTGAGGCCAAATTCAAGCGCTAACAGGTTTTATATTATTAAGTAGTAGTTTCTGAATACAACTTTGGATGCCCTTCCAAAAATCCAGTTACAGAGAAAATAAACTGGCAGAAAAACTTAGTGAGATTACCTCACTCTACCCGGAAAATCTCAGTTGTTCTGGCAACTGAACCAACTGTCCCCGGCTATCCATGCGTAAGCCCTATGTCATCCTCAAAAGGCTCTGCATCAACACAACTAGGAAACATCTTGCCTTCTGGAGCAGTTTCCAGCCTTCCCGGCTCAGAAACGTCATCTCCTCTGCAAAACTCGGACTTCTGCTCCGAATGATTACGTTGTCTCTACATGAGCCCTTCTGACTCAGCGTCAAGCTCTACGTGGGCCTCTATAGCCCAGCATCAACCTTTCTGGTATCTTTCTGCCTCTCTCTACTGCTTATCCTGGGTCCTGGAGAAGATACTCCAACCCAACTATCCCTGCCCCTCACTACAACAGCTCACTATCGAAAATCTCTCGGCAGCTGCTATGCTTCAGAAAATCGAACTTCTGAACTCTTTGTGTGTCTTTCCAACTGACCCTCAAGCCTCCTTAAATAATCTCCTCATTGACATTCAACGGCCCAGATTAGAAGTTAATAAATGGCTAAGATCATTTCTGCTTGATCCTCATCTTCTTCTAGAAGTTACACCCACAGTTTATATTAATAACCTTTAATTATTTTATTTCCTAAGTTTAGATTTAGGGTCCCATTAAAAATAATTAATGGTTTTAATCAAACTGTTTCTGGGTGGAATTTCCCTGAACGCTTTCTGGGTTCTTTGGAATACATGTGCCTAAGCTTCCTTGCAAAATGTGAGACTTAGAGCACATCACATTCTACCACAAATCAACATAATTATCATTAGCATTAGCTCAAAACATAAATTAGCAACATCATTCAACAATGCACAACATTCAATATAGTACATAAGAGACTTTTAGGTGGGAACCCTTCTAGGAGAAAAACCATCAAACGCTTCTTAATATAGGTCTTTAAATATTACATCAATAGGAAGCTCCAACTTCCAATATTCTCTAACTACAACTAGAAAGATGCTCCAACCCCCCAATTTATCATTTCCCACTGAAAGGATGCTCCAACACCCTAATTTACCAGCTCCAACTAGAAGGACACTCCAACAACCTGATTTACTAGCTCCTACTGGAAGGACACTCCAACCCCTTGATTTACTAGCTCTTACTAGAAGGACGCTCTAACGCCTTACAAGACTCCAATCTCAGCCTGCACCACCCTACCACCCTGCTTAGCAAGCCACTATTGAAAACCAAGTACAACAAAATTTCTGAACTGTTGTTAATTATTTGTGAGAGTATTAGATCTTTCCAATTTATTTCAATTCACCAAATAATTACACTCTAGAAATTTAATTTAACAGTAAGGAGAAAGACGAAATCACGATGCACAATAACAAGAGATGCCAAAATTAGGTCAAAGACTAAGGCAAATCCCCACAAGGGGGAAAACCCAACCATATCTTTCTTAGAGAGATCCTTCAACAATACATCAAGTGAAGGACTATATTGACCCAAGAAGGCTTCCACAAGTGTTAAGTCTCCAGTGTAAATGTTTGCAACTCAATCTCAATGAGTTGTCCAATAGTGTCCAATGAGTTCATCACAAAGAGGTTGATCCTCTCATCATATCACAGAAGATAGTCAGATTAGAACTCATATCTGGGCTTAGATCTCAGACCTAGACTTCATATCACTATAATAATAAGCATATCTTGAACACCAGACTTCATAACACTATAATAATAAGCATATTTTGGGCACCAAACTTTAAATCACAATGAGAATAAGCATATCTTGAATACCAAATTTCAAATCACAATGATAATAAGCATATCTCAAATACTAGACTTCATATCTTAATGATAATAAGCAGATTTTGAATACCAGACTTCAAATCACAATGATAATAAGTAGATCTTGAATACCAGACTTCATATCACAATGGTAATAAGCAGATCTCAAATATCAAACTTCAGATTTCAATGATAATAAGTAGATCTCAAATACCAGACTTCAAATCACAATGATAATAATAAGATTTTGAATACCAAACTTCAGATATTAATTATAATAAGCAAATATCAAATACCAGAGTTTAGATCACAATGATAATAAGCAGATCTCAAATATCAGACTTCGTATCTCAATGATAATAAGCATTGAAAATACTGAGAGGGGGGTGAATTAGTATTTCTTTTCAATTATTATGTTTACCAGTTAAGATTCTGTTGAGGGCCCCGAGGTCGGGTCAACAACAAGGGGGATACCCACCCGGTCCGGAACCTGGTTGGCGGCTCCTTGCCCGTTTGGAGTAGCGGGTCCGACTGGGGGTAATGGGACCAGTTTCCCAATGTGATGGGTGTGTGTGTGTGCGTAGAGTCTGATGGTATTAATCTAAGGAAGGGGAGGGAATTCTTCTAATCTAGTTTTAATTATAACTGCTAAATTAACTCTATGCTAATGTAATCTAATGAAGAAAAATACATCTAATCTATGCTAACCCGGGGTGTTTTTCTTTTGTTATGCGATCTAGAAAGATTTCTAACAGCAGCCGGTAATAAAGATCATTCAACTGATATCAGAATATAAATCAATAAAGATAAACCATTTTGCATAAGAAGTTAGGCAGAGTAGTTGTGAACAGCATATCGCATGATCAGTTTTCTATATGTTAAACATAAATAAATGACCCCACCGTACAGAAGTGCCAAATGGTAATACAGACATTCATGCAATAACATACAAAGAACTCAGCCACATATCACTTTAGGAATACTAGCAGAATCTAGCCAAGAGATAAAAGTACCATTTATGACTAAGTTCACTAATAAACTTCAAGTAACAATGATTTATTTCTACTTGTTCTAACATCTGCTAAGAGTACAGAAGTGCAACGTCAGTAACAGATATTAAAATGCAAACACAAATAAATCTCGATCCATCCATTCATCAAAAACCTCCTCTGAGGGTGCAGAAGTGCATGTTCTGAGGATAAGTTTTTTGACAGATTTCCGGACCCTTCTCCAAAAACCATGAGAAGGGTTAAATACTACTAACTAATCAATCTTAACTACATGAAATTAGGGAATCGGCCTCAAATGACCGCCCTTTTACTAAAAGCAACTTTATTTCTAAACTTAAAATCTAATTTCTGACCGTTTCTGTATATTCTCTTTAGTGCTGTCAACAGTGTAATGCTTTCCTGGGAAGAGTCGGCTAGCCGCCTTCTTGTTTCGCTCGGGAGATAAAAGTGGAAATAGCAGGAGCTGGCACTTCTTTCCGGCAGACCAGAAGATATTTTCGAAAACCTTTCTCTAGCTGGGTGTATTCGCCGCGTGTATACTTAGCGTGTCCCAGTTTCTTCTCGAACTGATTTTGTTGTTGCCGTTTTCGGTTTCCGGTCGTGCGAATGACTGAGTGGGTTAAGAGTCGTGCTGCATGGGCAACTCCCTGTGTCGAGAATTTCTTCCGTTCTTTGTTCCAGGTTTCCCTGAAGCGTTCTCCTTCTCATGCGCTTCTTTCTCTGCTTCACTAAGTCTTAGCTTCAGGATCTTTTCTGAATACGCTGCTTTTGTGCACTTTTGACTCTGAGTCCTGGATAGTCTAATTTCATCAGTGTCGGTTGGCTAATAGCCTGGAATCCGCGGTTCTGCTGCATGCGGCATCCATTTTGCGAAAGCATTCTCTCTTTGCTGATTGGCGCTTTCCTCTTTCCTTCAGATGTTTCCTGCATATAAACTTATATCAGCTGCGTGTCTTGCAGTTTACGCAAAGGAGAAGTGAAATGAGAAGACTTGACGTGAAAGCATTAATCTCTAATGAACGCATAATTCTGACATCCATCATCACTTGACTCTTCGATAAATGTAACGCAATCATTCCTAGATACTTAAGCATGCGGTCATTAAATTCTTTCAAGGCACGCGCTTAA
Source organism: Pinus tabuliformis (assembly GCA_031772625.1). Classification (NCBI taxonomy): domain Eukaryota; kingdom Viridiplantae; phylum Streptophyta; class Pinopsida; order Pinales; family Pinaceae; genus Pinus; species Pinus tabuliformis. Next base: position 772,421,594 of record CM062816.1, read on the forward strand.
TGCATGGGTCTATCGTGTGGTAAGTTTTTTCAGATCGCAGGTCGCAGATCGCAGATCGCCGCCATCGCAGATCGCAAATCGCAAATATCGCAAGTTCTTGTTTAATGGTTACGTCGTATAGCGTAATGCTTGCGATTTGCGATATCGCATATCGGCGATCGCATTGCTCGAAGGTTTTTCTTTTAAGGGGCGCGTGTGAAGTATGTGATGCGATGAACTTCGCATCGCAATTTCGCAGTATTTGTTTTTTGCGCTCGAGTTATGCTTCGGCCTTTCTTTGTGATGCGATTTGAGCGTTAGGGAGAGAAATACAAAAACTTTAGAAAAAGTATTTTTTTGGGATTTTCGTTCAGGGTCCCCTCTTCGCTTGACGTTATTGCTAATGTCAAATGAAGAAAGGGGGGTTGTTGGTGACCACAACAATGGCGATTCACTGTGAAGAACCAGTTATCTCTGCTTGTTCTATTGCATTTTCACTTCCAAAACAGAAAAGTTTTCTTATGCCTAAATTTTGTTATGGACAGATAGAGTATTACCTTTTATCCTGTCAATGATGTTTCGTCACAACTTCTTATTTGATTCTGATTGTTTGTTTCCCCTGGGTTATTTTTTGTATTCATACCTAGTCATTACTCAGTCTCCTCAAAGACAAAATAAGGTCTTCTCTGCGTACTGGCTTTGTAAAGTATGCTCATTTGTCGCAGGTAGAGCCTCTGCTGCCCGCAAGCGTCCATAGCCTCGACAGGGTTACCATGTTATCCAGCAATGATCCTTTTTCCTGCTTGAGGTTATTTACAACATTCCAGAGAAAAATCCTTTTGACACTTTTTCTTTCTTTTTTGATTTTTTTTTTTTTTATTCTCTAAAGAACAATGTCTTGGTTTGGTGGCCAAATTATGACACAGTCATTCACTTGATTTATACTTTTTGCTGAACAAGCTAGCTCGTGATGAGACCCCTTGTCTTTCGATTGCACAATCTTGAGTCGTTGCCCTGTTTTGGTAGACAGTAGTGGCAAAGTCAGCAAGTTATAATATCTGTGATCATGATAAGTCGGCTCGTGATGAGACCTCTTATTCTTTGAGATATAGTGTTTTCTTGGATTGTCTCTCTGGATGCTGCGATTTTCCTTAGCAGGGAGGAAGTCATTGTTTTTCCTTAAGAAAGCTCTGGACGACAATAATAGAGTTTTAAGAACAGCAGTTTTGCAGAGAATACCTATTTTGCTATCGATGATACCTTTCATAGCATTGGCATAAAACAATTTTTGCCAAAAGTTACTCTCATCCCAGGTTTCTTTGTGAAGTTTGAAACTAACATCATATTCAGGTTAAAGTCAACTCTATTTGTCAATAATAAAAGTCAGATTTTTCGAAAAGTTTTGCTATTTATACAAGTGAAATCAAAATTTGATACAGAAATGGTATGTTTCTTCATGAATACTATTTATGATCATTCACAACCAGCCCTATCTATGAAAAAATGAAAACTAACATGAAAATTTAAAACTATCCTACAAAAACAGAAGGATGACCTTCTATGGGAAATACATTTTTAGGATTTGTCCGTTTACAGGCAGAGAATCTCTTCTGCCTGTCAAGTCCTGCAACACAAAAGTCGACGGGCCTATGACTTCTACGATTTGAAAAGGACCAAGCCATAGCTTCTGGAATTTCGTATGTTTGCCCTTTTCTTCGTGAGCCTTATCCCACTTCAAAACTAGATCACCCATCTGGAAGTTTTTTCTGGTCTTTATGTTCGAGTCAAAAGAGGATTTTATCAGCGCTTGGTGGTGAGCATGGGTTTTCTTGGCCTGTTCTCGTCGTTCTTCTAACTTGATTACCTCCATTTGCCTTAGTTGTAAGGGAGAAGTAGGTACTTCATCAATGTATTGTACTAAGGACAAAGAGGGAATGAGTAAGTGAGTAGGAAGAACTGCTTCTCTCCCGTAAACCAAATTAAAGGGAGAAGTCCCGATAGAGGCTTTCTTGGTAATTCTGTCTGCCCATAAGGCGTTTACCAGCGCTTTGTGCCAATTCTTTTGGTTTTGGTCAACTATCTTTTTGATAATCCTGATTAGGTTCTTGTTCGTTGATTCAGCCAACCCATTACCTTGCGGATAGTAGTTGGCAGAATACTTCAGTTTGAACCCTCTTTTGAGTGCGAACTCAGTCATGGTATTTCCAGAAAAATATGAAGCGTTATCAAATATTAAGGTCGTTGGCAATCCAAAACTAGTAATGATAAACTGATCTATGAATTCAACAATGTTTTCAGAATTAGTTGTCTTGAGCGGAACTGCCTCTACCCATTTAGTAAAATAGTCGGTTGCAGTGAGGATATACCTATGCTGTTTAGAGGAGTGAGGAACGATCTCACCTATTATGTCCAGGCCCCATTGGCTGAATGGCTGTTCGATGTTAACCGGCTGTAGTGGCATGGATGACTTCTTTTGTTTTCCTGCAGCAGTTTGGCAGACTTGGCATTTTCTTACGTGATTGTACGAGTCTTTGAACAGCGTGGGCCAGTAGTATCCTGCACGTAAGATCTTGTGTGCGGTGGCTTCTCCAGCATAGTGTCCACCTGCTGGTCCATCGTGGAGTTCCTGCAAAACCTTTTCGGCTTCAGTTTTCTCAAGACATCTAAGAAGCACAGAATCATAGTTTCTTTTAAATAAGACATCATTTACGAGCTGGTATTGTTTAGCTTTTAACCTCAGGGCTCTCTTTTTTATGTGATCCAGGTGAAATGGAGCATATCCGTTCTTTAGGAAATAAATGATGTCGGCATAAAATGATTCTGCGTCGTTTAGGCTTACCTCATACGCGTGTACCTCTTCAGGTGACTCTTCGGGGATTTGCGATGCTCCAGCTAACATCTTGCAGAAGCCTTGGCCTCTTACGATGTGTGCCGGCTTGATTTCCAGGTCGTATTCTTGCAAGGCGGTGATCCAATTCGCTCTCTTTTCGCCCACGTCTTTCTGAATCAGGAGGTTTCTTACCGTCGAGAATGGTCCTATGACCTTGGTATGGGCCTTTAGCAAGAAGGGTCTAAAATATTTGACTGCTTTAAAGACGGCATATGCCTGTTTTTCTACGTCCGAATATTTCAGCTCAGCACCTTGTAAGTTTGAGCTAAAGAATGCGATTGGGGCTTCTGCCTTTTCTTTGTTTGCCTGGGTCAAGATCGCAGCATAAGAATGCTCTGAGGCAAACGTGTATAAGACAAATGGTTCTGAAAAATTTGGGGTTGCTAGGGATGGAGCGTCGATGATGGCTTGTTTGATTAAGTTAAACGCTTCGTGCTCGTCTAGACCCCATTTAAAGTTTGAATTCTTTTTTATCATTTTTTGTAAAGGAGAAATAATACGTGAAAAATCTGGGACAAATCTTTTCACAAAATTGATCTGTCCTAGGAAAGATTGCATGGTCTTTTTGTTATGGGGCATGGATATCTCGGAAATTTCTTTGATTCTGGCAGATTCGATGTGAATGCCCGATTTGGACACTATGAATCCTAGCAATTTTCCTTCACTCAACGCGAAAAAAGATTTCTTCGGGTTAAGCGAGATTCCATACCTTAAACATCTTTGAAAGATTTGCTTCAAATCTTTGAGATGGTCGCTTCGTTTTTTGGAGTACACAGTTATATCATCCAGGTAAATCACTACTGATTTATTGATTAACCCTTTGAACGCAATATCCATAGCTCTTTGAAAAGTAGCGCCGGCGTTGATCAGACCGAACGGCATCTTTCGATACGCGTAGGTACCCCATTTAGTTCGGAAGGTGGTTTTTAGCTGATCGTCTGGGTGTACCAGCACTTGATTATATCCTGAAAATCCATCCAGGAAAGACATCAATTCTGAGCCTGCTACAGCCTGTAATATTTGCTCCATAGGTGGGAGGGGAAAATTGTCCTTCTGACAGGCTTTGTTGAGATTCCGGAAGTCGATGCAGATTCTAATATCTTCGTTTTTCTTCCTAACAGGTACCATATTGGATACCCATTTGGAATGTCTGACCGGGAAAATTATTCTGGCTCTCAATAACTTATTCAGCTCAGTTTTTATCTGATTTTCCAGGTTGGGGTGAATTTTTCTGAGCTTCTGTTGGACGGGTTTCTCGTTATCGATCATAGGGATAGTGTGCTGAATGATAGAAGTGTTATAAGTTTTCAGCTCATCGTAGTTCCAGGCAAAGACGTTTTTGTACTGTCGTAGAAGACGGATGTATGCTGATTTTTCTTCAGGAGCTAGGCCTTGGCCTAGATTGACGTTTTGGGGTTTCTCGTCGGTTCCTAAGTTCACTGATTCGTAGTTCAGAGTTGAACTGTAAAGTTTGGCGTTAGCTGACCTTTTGAACCGACTTTTTAAGTCATACAAATCTTCTAATTTGACCACTGATTTGGGTATAGCGTTATCAGTGCCACTTTGTTGTATTTGGTGGTCATGACAGTCCTCGTCGATTATCTGGTTTGAGTAGGATCCTTCGGACATAAGGAAACTTACGATGTCTGGGTCGTCGTTGAATACTCTCCAGTTGGTGATGTTGTCAGGAATAGACGGTTTAAAAATTAATTCTATCGAAAACCTATCTGGACTAAAGTCTTCAGAGGGAATGAGTCTGGAGGCTATGTTTGCTAGCAGGTCTGCGCTTGCATTGTGAAGTCTTGGGATTGATGAAATATTGAATGCTGTAAAATGCGCAGTGAGATCTTGCACTAAAGATTGGTAGTGCTTTAAATGACTAGACAGGCAGTGTATGGTGTTACGTACCTGTTTGACAATGATCTCGGAATCTCCAAAGACTTGAAGATATTTGACGTTGGAGCCGATTGCTTTGTATAGGCCTTGCACCAAGGCTTCGTATTCAGCTGTGTTGTTCATGCAATCGAACTCTAGTCTGCATGTGAGCATGGTCTTATTTCCATCTGGGTTAATTAAGACGCATCCTGCTCCCGCTCCCTCGTTGGACTTAGAGCCATCAAAATATAATTTCCAAAATAAAGAAGTATTTACAGGGTTATCTAAGAAACTAACACATTTTGAATCATCAGTCTGAGAAAAGTTTTCTACTTGGGACACGACTGAATTTTCTAAATATGGTGATATGTGAGCATTGAAATTTCCAAGGAAAGAGTCTACCGAATAGTTGCCTATGATGCTGTTGTTGTATGCTATGGCTTCGTTCTCTCCCTCCAGGTCCGTCACTATGTACTTTTGGTGCAGTTCTCGTTCAACCTTTATTTGATTTGGCTTCCCGTTGAAGGGTAACCACATGTGCGACCAGTCAGTCGAAAAATATCCGTGGAGCTTCTCGGACCAATCCCTGCTAAGAATTAGACCATAAAATTCAGGGATGTCAGCAACTAGAATATCGATGACCTGGCACACCTTGGGGTTGGACGATAGTCTTATGTTCACTTGATTTAGTTCGCCTATCACTTCGACTTGTGATCGATCAAGTTGAACTATGCGTACTGCGGATTTTTGCGGTTGAACATTAAGTTTGGCACATATTGACTTGGGTAGAATATTGGTTGAAGCACCAGAATCAACCAAGCAGTTATGCACGTTTCTGTTAAAGATCTCGTAAGTGAGGAGGAAAGGGGGAGTGTGAGATCTAGACCTCCCTCCAATCAAGGCGATGTCATTTGGATCGATTTTATTGATCGCGTTGATTGGGGGTCTTCCTATATTATGGGAAGCTATAGCTGTAGGTAGAGGCGCAGTAGGTACGGCGTGTAACTCTTTCATCATGATCTTCTGTTGGTGTTTCAATTTGCTCAGCTCGTACAGGGTGATATTAGCCCTAGTCTTCTTCATGTCGTCGATGATGTTATACTCCATTTCATCCGACACTATTAGTGTCTTTGATGGAGGCGATTGCTCTGATTGGACTGGGCTAAATGAGGTCGCTTTAGGGGTTGTCTTCTTTGTTGCGGCCTTTTCTTTTGCTGGAGGGCTTGCGCCCTTCTGTTTTGGGGTAGTCTGGGGAGGATCAAGTTGATTTCTGCTTCTCGTGCTAACCGGAAGTGCTTCTTGATCTTCCTCTTGTGGGAGGATGAAATCCCACATTCCTTGCAGTTCCACCACTTCTTCATCGTCGGTATGCGTTTCAGCGGTGTTCTCTTCTTCTTCTTCTTCAGATTCCACGTTAGAGACCACACTAGGTGGCTTCGTCTCCATAGGAGGATTTCTCTTAAAACTCCTAAAAGGCTTTCTTGGGGACGATTCTGCTACTTGTTTCCTGATATCAATCATCTCATTTGACATGGCCTTTAATACCTTTTGTAATCCTTCCATGTCGAAAGGATCCTTCGTTTGCTTCTTCTTGGTTTCTTCTTTGAAAGAGATTTTCTTAGATTTACGCTCTTCGATTGTAGATCTCTTTTCTAAGGCTACTACGCGTCTTTCGACTGCTAATGCCTCAGCCAAATTTTCGACTAAGGTTGTCTTGCTTGCCCTATCTACGAAGATGGCCAAGTTTGAAGGTAAGGCCGTGATGTACCATTCGCATCTTACTTCCTCGCTGGGTTGGGAAGCAGCAGGGATTTTATTGAGGATCTTGTTGAACCGTAAGTTAAAATCTTTAATGGGTTCCCGAGCCTCAGCTTTAAGATTGGACAGATCGTTGATCAGTGTCGCTGTCGATCTATCATCGCCGAATTTAGTGAGAAATTGATTTTGAAAAATATCCCAGCTGGTGATAGATCCGGAGGGTAACGAGAAGTACCATGACCCGGCTGTCCCTTGCATCGTATAGGGGAAGAGTCGGACCACGGCGTCTTCGTTGGTAACTCCGTTGAGATTAACAGAAAGCATGAAATTATTGATATGTTCTTCAGCTAGCATTCCAGTTTCTGGATTGAACTTTGGTAACCACTTCTCGGGATGGGCAGGTATTGGACTCAGGGGTGGAGGCATTAAAACCGCCCTAGGGTTGTTCCATGGAGATTGTGCCATCGCTGAGTTATTGGTTAGTAAAAGTGTAGAAGATGATCTTTGAGGTTGAGAAGATAGAGATGTTATGATCTTTGACGATTGTGGAGGAAGAGTTGCGGAAGATGGATGAGTGATTTGAGGTGGAGATGTGGGTGGTCGACTTCGCGGAGAGGGAGTTGAAATGGATGAGGTGGATGAAAGAGTCTCTCTGTCAGACTCTTGAAATGTTTTCCTTGCTCTTTTCCTAGTGGGGAGAGGGATTTCAGTTGGCTGAATGCCAAACTTTTCACTCTTCAATCGGGTCAGGGGATGAGCAGGTTTGTATTGCGAAGTCAAGCTGCTTTTAGATTTATCAGATTTCTGGTTAAAAATAGAGAATCCCTGGAGTTTACGGATCAAGGTTTGAACTTCAGGGGGATCGACAATAAGTTGTTCTGATGTATCGGGATGTATAGCAGCGGTGGATGTCCGAGCGACTTCCAGTTCCGAGTTTAGTCGTATTGGGGAAGTCGGGGAAGTTGGTGAGGGTGATTTGCTCTTAGAATGGTATTTGGGTTTTGAATTATGTGCCATTCATAGCTGTGTCCCTCCTTCTAGCGCCAGAAATGTTGAGGGCCCCGAGGTCGGGTCAACAATAAGGGGGATACCCACCCGGTCCGGAACCTGGTTGGCGGCTCCTTGCCCGTTTGGAGTAGCGGGTCCGACTGGGGGTAATGGGACCAGTTTCCCAATGTGATGGGTGTGTGTGTGTGCGTAGAGTCTGATGGTATTAATCTAAGGAAGGGGGGGGAATTCTTCTAATCTAGTTTTAATTCTAACTGCTAAATTAACTCTATGCTAATGTAATCTAATGAAGAAAAATACATCTAATCTATGCTAACCCGGGGTGTTTTTCTTTTGTTATGCGATCTAGAAAGATTTCTAACAGCAGCCGGTAATAAAGATCATTCAACTGATATCAGAATATAAATCAATAAAGATAAACCATTCTGCATAAGAAGTTAGGCAGAGTAGTTGTGAACAGCATATCGCATAATCAGTTTTCTATATGTTAAACATAAATAAATGACCCCACCGTACAGAAGTGCCAAATGGTAATACAGACATTCATGCAATAACATACAAAGAACTCAGCCACATATCACTTTAGGAATACTAGCAGAATCTAGCCAAGAGATAAAAGTACCATTTATGACTAAGTTCACTAATAAACTTCAAGTAACAATGATTTATTTCTACTTGTTCTAACATCTGCTAAGAGTACAGAAGTGCAACATCAGTAACAGATATTAAAATGCAAACATAAATAAATCTCGATCCATCCATTCATCAAAAACCTCCTCTGAGGGTGCAGAAGTGCATGTTCTGAGGATAAGTTTTTTGACAGATTTCCGGACCCTTCTCCAAAAACCATGAGAAGGGTTAAATACTACTAACTAATCAATCTTAATTACATGAAATTAGGGAATCGGCCTCAAATGACCGCCCTTTTACTAAAAGCAACTTTATTTCTAAACTTAAAATCTAATTTCTGACCGTTTCCGTATATTCTCTTTAGTGCTGTCAACAGTGTAATGCTTTCCTGGGAAGAGTCGGCTAGCCACCTTCTTGTTTCGCTCAGGAGATAAAAGTGGAAATAGCAGGAGCTGGCACTTCTTTCCGGCAGACCAGAAGATATTTTCGAAAACCTTTCTCTAGCTGGGTGTATTCGCCGCGTGTATACTTAGCGTGTCCCAGTTTCTTCTCGAACTGATTTTGCTGTTGCCGTTTTCGGTTTCCGGTCGTGCGAATGACTGAGTGGGTTAAGAGTCGTGCTGCATGGGCAACTCCCTGTGTCGAGAATTTCTTCCGTTCTTTGTTCCAGGTTTCCCTGAAGCGTTCTCCTTCTCATGCGCTTCTTTCTCTGCTTCACTAAGTCTTAGCTTCAGGATCTTTTCTGAATACGCTGCTTTTGTGCGCTTTTGACTCTGAGTCCTGGATAGTCTAATTTCATCAGTGCCGGTTGGCTGATAGCCTGGAATCCGCGGTTCTGCTGCATGCGGCATCAATTTTGCGAAAGCATTCTCTCTTTGCTGATTGGCGCTTTCCTCTTTCCTTCAGATGTTTCCTGCATATAAACTTATATCAGTTGCGTGTCTTGCAGTTTACGCAAAGGAGAAGTGAAATGAGAAGACTTGACGTGAAAGCATTAATCTCTAATGAACGCATAATTCTGACATCCATCATCACTTGACTCTTCGATAAATGTAACGCAATCATTCCTAGATACTTAAGCATGCGGTCATTAAATTCTTTCAAGGCGCGCGCTTAATGCATGGGTCTATCGTGTGGTAAGTCTTTTCAGATCGCAGGTCGCAGATCGCAGATCGCCGCCATCGCAGATCGCAAATCACAAATCGCAAATATCGCAAGTTCTCGTTTAATGGTTACATCGTATAGCGTAATGCTTGCGATTTGCGATATCGCATATCGGCGATCGCATTGCTCGAAGGTTTTTCTTTTAAGGGGCGCGTGTGAAGTATGCGATGCGATGAACTTCGCATCGCAATTTCGCAGTATTTGTTTTTTGCGCTCGAGTTATGCTTCGGCCTTTCTTTGCGATGCGATTTGAGCCTTAGGGAGAGAAATACAAAAACTTTAGAAAAAGTATTTTTTTGGGATTTTCGTTCAGGGTCCCCTCTTCGCTTGACGTTATTGCTAATGTCAAATGAAGAAAGGGGGGTTGTTGGTGACCACAACAGATTCTTCAAAATTATAATCAGAAAAATGAATAATAAAATTTTTTACAAAAGTTGGAGTACAATGAAGATAAGGGCTCCAACCTTTCAATCTACAAGGCTCCAACATGTTGCCGAGCTCCAACTTGGACTTTAATGAGGCTCCAACCTCAAGGGCTCCAACCCTTTTCTTCTCAAGGCTCCAACCTTGTTTTTAGAGGCTCCAACCCCTAGGGCACCGTCCCTTCAGTATTTTAATAAAAATTAATAAGTGACTTACTTGTATTGCTCCACAAGTCTCTTCACTCTCCAATACTTTACTTGTCCAAAAACTCCAAAAATGTTAATGCTTCACTGCTCCAAGACTTTTCACTTCATTATTCAGAATAAATTATTTATGCCTTCAAATTCATCATTGTTCCATCATCCAATTATTCATATTCATCATTGTTCCATCATTCAATTCTTCATGAGCTCTTTAATGTCTAGAGTTTATTAGTCTCCACAGGTCTGAGCTATACTCCACAGGTATGAGGCAATGTACCACAAGTCAATGTTGCAACAAATTCAAAGGTGAATGAGTCTCAAATCAAAGTATTGATACCACATGTCCAAATCAAATGATTCGAGCTTACTGTCTTAAGTAAGTGATACAGTGAATTGTCCTTCAATACGAACTGAAAGCCTGGGTAATTGTTCCTTTTTTCCGCTTCAAGGTGACTCTATAGATCCGAGTTTTTGTTTATAAATATGAGCCACAAGAAATTATTTATCACAAGGAAATTTTGAGCTTCCAACTCTAATCTTGGTCTGAGCCTCCGAACAAAAATTATATAATTTGAGACTTTGTTATTACTATTTCAAAGTCTTGTAGGTAGATTATGTTCTTGAACAAGGGATTCGAGCATGCTTCTAATTCTGAGAGCTAGTGTTACTGATCCAAGGGTATACTCCTTTGTCACTTGTCCGAGAGTTAGTGTCTTCGATTGAGGGCACATCTTCTTGTTACATGTCTGAGGGTACAGTATCAATCACAGTTTTCTTAACCCAAAAAACAAATCTTCAAACTTGATCTTTTGCCTCCTTCAATTCACGATTTGTGAACTTGTCTTCTTTGAATTGTCCTTAACCAAATTGATAGATAGAATGAGCAGTCTGATCTTGTATTTATACGAATTTTGGCTTTAAAATGAAGGGACACGTCTTATGGAGGGAGGCCGACATGAGTAACTGAGCATAGGTCAGCTAGGGAGAAAATAGGATATATATTACCTTAAAAATTCATTTTCTCCTAGACTATGAGGAGTTAGAGGGTGAGTGAGGGCTCATTGGAAAGGTAAAAAAGTCCTCTACATGTTGGAGAAGGAGCCATTGTGAAATGATGTCTTCAAAATGATATAAAACAATTTCCTTTATGATTGTTCAAGAAATGTAGTACATACCTTGGGAATAATTGGATTTTTCATGTATAAGGTCAATGGGACTAGAATGAGGGTTAGGGTATTTTCGTTCGGGCTTCAAGTGTGGTATCCAACCATCATCCATATCATCAAGTGTATCATCATATGGTCTCCAACAATTATTCATGAGATGACCTTCAATAGTTCTCATATTTACATCAATGACAATTATGGACCAACAATCTCCCCCTTTGTCATTGATGGAAATATTTTTTCTTCCAACATTTTCTCCCCCTTTGACATCAATGGAAAATGGGGTGTCCAGGTACTCCCCCTATAAAATTCCTTCTTATTATGTTGCTCCCCCTGTCATGGTGCTTCTACCCTTGTCGATGTGTTCTCTTAATGTGATGCAAGAGTATTGACCCCCATCTTGTAGCAAAGATATTCAAATGCTTCTCATGGTAGGGGTTTTGTAAAGATATCTGCAATTCATTCCTTTGTATTAACATATTCCAATCTTATATTTTGTTTAGCAACTTGCTCACGGAGAAAGTGGTATTTGATTGGAATGTGTTTTTTCTTCAAGTGCATTACCGGATATTTTGAAAGACTAATGGCATTGGTGTTGTCACAATAGATGATGATTGGTTTATTAGTCTTTGTGTTGACATCTTTCAATGCTTCCTTCATCCACAATATTTGTGTACAGAAATTTGCAGCGACTATATATTCGGCTTCAACTGTGGAGATAGATAAAGAAGATTGTTTTTTTATGAGCCAAGATACTAGAAAATCTCCCATGAAGAATGGATTTCAGCTAGCACTTTTTCAATCATCTACGCTTCCAGCCCAATCAGCGTCGGTGTAAGATGCCATGGTAAGAGTTGTGCTTTTGGGATACCATAAGCTAAAATTAGGAGTAGCCTTCAAATATCTAAAAATTCTTTTCACAACCAACAAATTGGATTTCTTAGGAGTTGATTGAAACCTTACCACCATTCCTACTGCTTGCATAATATTGGATCTTGAAGCAGTTAAGTATAGAAGAGATCCAATTATTGACTTGTAAAGAGTTGCATCCACGGAAGGGGATTCATCATCTTTGTTTAATTTCCAATCTGTAATCATCAGTGTGTTCATAGGAGCACATTCTTCCATCCCATATCTCTTAAGCATGTCTTTAAGATATTTTTCATGGGATATGAACATACCTGCTTTAGTTTGAATTACTTGTAATCCAAGGAAGTAGGATAATTCACCAATCATAGACATTTCGAATTCCTTTGACATGTTTTGAGAAAATTCATGACTTACTTCATCATTGTTGCTGGCAAAAATCAGATCATCAACATATACAAGGGTGACTAGTAATTTATCCTTGTCCATTTTCATGTAGAGATTACTTCCTGCCACTCCCTTTTTGAAGCCTTCTTGTTGTAGATAATGATCCAATCTTGTGTACCAAGCTCTAAGAGCTTTTTCCAATCCATATAACGCCATCTTTAACTTACATAAGAAGTCTTCTCCTTCTGCTAGATCAAACCCTTATGGTTGCTCCATGTGGACTTCCTCCTTTAGGTCACCATTCAGGAATGTTGATTTCACGTCCATTTTATAGACTTTGAATCCTTTTGAACAAGCAAATGCCAAAAACATCCTTATAGCTTCCAATCGAGCTACCGGGGCAAAAGTTTCTTCAATGTCAATTCCTTCAATTTGTGAGTATCCTTTACAAACAAGCCTTGCCTTATTTCTGATAATCTGTCCATCTTCATTCATTTTGTTTTTGAACACCCACTTGGTTCTGATAATAATTTTATCTTTTGGACGAGGTACAAGTTCCCATGTTTCATTTTTTTTTTTCGATTTGAAACATTTCTTCTTCTATAACATTTACCCAATGAGGATCCTTACTAGCTTGAGCAAAGTTTTTTGGTTCTATCATGGATAGTAAGGCAACATTATCTTTTCTTGGTGTATTTGTCATACTTCTTCGGGTTTGTATTCCATCCTCTATATTCCCAACATTTTTTTCTTCTGGATGGTGTTTTTGAACAAATTTTACTTTCAATGGAGTCTGAGATGGTTCCTTTTGATTTTATTGATCATTTTCTTCCTTTGTTGTGTCTTGTTCAGATTCTTCAAGAATAGAATCTTCTTCACAGAATTCAATTTCCTTCTCTGGGAGCGCCTCGTTAATATTCACATCAATGCTTTCTACTATCTTTCATAGTCGATTATTGTAGCATTTGTATGCTTTTCTCCTTATAGAATATCCAATAAATATTCCTTGATCAACACGAGAATCAAAATTGCCTCGTGAGTCATCATTGATCTTCATAAACAATTTACTTCCAGAAATTCTGAAGTATTTTACTGAAGCAGTTGTTCCTTTCCATAATTCATATGAAGTTTTGTCATTATTTGGTATTAATTGGGATCTATTCAAGGTATACATTTCTACCCCAACTGCTTCTCTCCAAAACTTGGCTTGCAAATCAGCTGCTAGTAACATTGTTCTTGCCATTTCTTGCACGGTTCTATTTCTTCTTTCCACTACTCCATTTTGTTTAGGAGTTCTAGCTACGGAAAGTTCTCTTTTGATTCCATGTAGATTATAGAAATCATTGAATTCCTTTCAAGTAAATTCTCCTCCTCTATCTATTCTAAGACACTTGATTTTTTATTCTTTTTCATTTTCCACAAGAGATTTGAAATTCTTAAAACATTCAAAAGCTTTGGATTTAAACTTTATAAAGAACACCCACATCATTCTAGTATAGTCATCTACAAATAGAGAAAAGTACCTTTCACCTTGTAGTGTTGGAGTTCTGGTTGGTCCACATAAATCTGCATGTATGATCTCCAAAGGTTTTGATGTTGAGAATTCCTTGGTCTTGAAGCAAGTTCTAGTTTGCTTTCCATGTTGACATGGGCCACACACAACCTGTTCTGGCTTTATAATTTTTGGAATGTCCCTCACTGCACTTGTTTTGTTGATATTAACCAAGTTGTCAAAGTTTAGATGTCCCAATCACTTGTGCCATAACCAACTTTCATTTGCTTGACCCATATAACATTTTTCTTCTTGAATTTTACTTAAAATGTATATGTTATCTGGTGTTCTCACTCCTTTTCCCACAAGTTCTCCTGAAGAGGATTTTCTTATCTCACAACCTTTAGTACTAAAGATAACATTATTTCCTTGGTCACAAATCTAGCTAACACTTAGAAGATTGTGTTTGAGTCCTTCTACCAGTAGTGCGTTTTGTGCTTTTCCCTTTCCATTAACAAGAGAAACTGTCCTTTTCTGGAAATTTTAGTAGATCCACTTCCAAAGTTACATTTCCATCATTTTTGTTTAATGAAAAATGCTGCAATGTCTTCTTCGTCGTCCATTTTAAGATTCTCAAATCGTCTTCTATGAGTTTAAATTTTTTCCTTCTTGACCTTGGAGTCTCCATCATAGATACCAATAAGCTTGTCCAACATTTCCTTGGCAGATTCACAGTTCATAACCTTTGTAAACTCTGAATCAGAAATTCCACTTGTTATGGAATTTAGTGCTTTGACATTTGTTATATAAATTTTCCTTCCATCTGGATCGATTGGTGGAGGAGATAGAACTTTATACCCATCTTGAACTGATTGTCATACTTCTGGTCCAAGAGATATTAAATAAAATGTCATCATACGTTTCCAAAAGGAAAAAATTGTTCCATCAAATTGAGGGATTTTTCCTGAATCCTTAGTCGCCATTGTGACTAAGCATCTATCTTCTAGTTGTTAGGCTGATTATGAAAAAGCTGGCTCTAATACCAATTGTTGAAAACACTGAGAAGGGGGTGAATCAGTGTTTCTTTTCAATTGTTATTTTTACCAATTAAGATTATTCACAAGTATAATCAGAAAAATGAATAATAAGAATTTTATTAGGAACAAGTGAGGACACCAATCATCTTTTTACAAAAGTTTGAGTACAATGAAGTTGAGGGCTGCAACCCTTCAATCTACCAGGCTCCAACATGGACTTTTATGAGGCTCCAACCTCTAGGGCTCCAACCCTTTTCTTCTCAAGGCTCCAACTTTGTTTTTATAGGCTCCAACCCCTAGGGCACCAACCCTTCAGTATTTTTAATAAAAATGAATAAGTGACTTACTTGAATTTCTCCAAAAGTCTCTTCATTGTCCAATACTTGTCCAAAAGCTCCAAAACAACTAATGCTTCACTACTCCAAGACTTTTCACTTCATTGTTCAGAATAAATTGTTTATGCCTTCAAATTCATCATTGTTCCATTATCCAATTCTTCACATCCATCATTGTTCCATCGTTCAATTCTTCATGAGCTCTTTACTGTCTAGAGTTTATGAGTCGTCACAGGTCTGAGCTATACTCCACAGATATGAGGCAATATACCACAGGTCAAGGTTGCAACAAGTTCAAAGGTGAATGAGTCTCAAATCAAACTATTGATACGACACGTCCAAATCAAATGATCCGAGCTGACTGTCTTAAGTAAGTGATACAGTGAACTATCCTTCAATATGAACTGAAAGCATGGGTGATTGTTCCTTTTTGCAGATTCAAGGTGACACTGTAGATCTGAGGTTGTGTTTATAAATCTAAGCCACAGGAACTGATTTATCATAAGGCAAGATTGAGCTTCCCACTGTAAGCCTAGTCCGAGCTTCCCAAAAACAAATATATTGAACCCTTGAGACTGTAATTTGAGACTCTGTTATTACTATTTCAAAGTAATGTAAGTAGATTACGTTCTTTAACAAGGGATCTGACAATGCTTCTAATTCTGAGAGCTAGTGTTACTGATCCGAGGGCATACTCCTTTGTCACTTGTCCGAGAGTTAGTGTCTTCGATTGAGGGCACAACTTCTTGTTACAGGTCCGAGGGTACAATATCAATCACAATTTTCTTAATCAAAAAAACAAATCTTCAAATTTGATCTTTTGCCTCCTTTAGTTCACGAGTTGTGAACTTGTCTTCTTCTCTGAATTGTCCTTGACCGAATTGATGGATAGAATGAACAGTTCGATCTTGTATTTATACAAATTTTGGCTTTAAATGAAGGGACACATCCTATGGAGGGAGGCCGACATGAGTAACTGAGCATAGTTAGGCTAGGGAGAAAATAGGTTATATATTACCTTAAAAAAAATTTACTCCTAGACTATGAGGAGTTAGAGGGTGAGCGAGGACTCATTGGTAAGGTAAAAAAGTCCTCTACATGCCAAAGAAGGAGCCATTGTGAAATGATGTCTTCAAAATTATATAAAACAATTTTCTTTATGATTGTTCAAGAAATGTAGTACAGACCTTGGGAATATTTGGATTTTTCATGTATAAGGTCAATGGGACTAGAATGAGGGTTAGGGTATTTTCATTAGGGCTTCAAGTGTGGTCTCCAACCATCATCCATATCATCAAATCCATATCATCAAGTGTGTCATCATATGGTCTCCAACAATCATTCATGTCATGACCTTCAATAGTGCTCATATTTACATCAATGACAATTATTGACCAACAATAAGCAGATCTCGAATAGCAGACTTCAGATCTCAATGACAATAAGCAAATCTTGAATACCAAAATTCATATCACAGTGATAATAAGCATATCTTGAATACCAAACTTCAGATCACAATTATAATACGTAGATCTCGAACCTATGACATCAGATCATAAGTATAGTGAGAAAATCTCGAACCTTTGACTTCATGTCATAGGTATAATGAGTAGATCTTTAATCATTGATTTCATATCATAAATGTAATGAGAAAATCTACAGATATCATACCACTTCACGTAGGAGAGCAAATGATTAAGGTATGTGTGTTCCAATTGCATGTAAAGGAGAGTGAATTAACCTCTCTATATAGCCATCAAGTGATTTGAATGAGTGAGTTTCTAGGCAAGCCAACTAGGCATCATGTGATCCGAATGAGAGAGTTTCAAGGCAATACAACTAGTCATCATGTGATCCAACTTAGCACTTGTGGAACCACTTGAAAATATAAATAAAAAAATAATTTTCCTCTTTCCAAAAATACATTTTGACCAAATCAAAAGCATGAAGAACATGCTAGAAACAATATTACTTTTTTTCTTCTCAAGTACAATAATAATTATGAAGGCCCACCATAGTTGCACATTCTTCAACACTCCCTCTTAGCAAAGGAGGTATATAATCACAGTCAAGATGCAATACAAGTTGAAAAATTTCTCTAAGAAAAGATCAAGATTAGATCAGCAACATCAAATGATTACCAACATCACCACCTAGTACCAAATCACCATGGTACTCTTCATGCATACTTTCCACAAGAGACATCAAACAACTAAAGTCTTATAACCATGGTACCATTATATAAGTCAATCAACTAGTACTGCAGAACTAGAGTATTTCCTTATCCATGCATGGTAATAATAATCTCCCTCTGAGATTAGAGCTCAGATTATCTAAAGCCCCTAATGAATATTTCTTTCTACCTCATGAAAAATTCATTCTCGATTGGATTTTATAACCTTGGTAAGGAGGGGTGAAGGGTTTGAGGCCTTTCCCAGAATTTCAACATAGGATTTTGACAACTTTGATGGATCATTCATGATTGGTTATGATTCATAGACTTCTTCCTAAGTTGAATCATCATCTTCTTTTTTATTCTTCTATTTCTTCATTTTCTTCCTCAAGTTTTTCCAAGTCTTCTTTTTGTTTCTCTTCTTCATCCTCCTCGTTTTCTTCTACATTAGGTGTTGGCTCCTCATAGGATTCATTAGATATAGTGGTATAACAATTAATTATGAGCGAAGATTCATTATTGGTTCCTATTTAGATTTCTTCCCCTTTTTTTCCAGATATTCCTTGTCCTCTAAATTTCCAAGAACCTCATATTTATTGATTCTTGAAGGGATTGGATCTTATTGAGATGCTTGTGGGTTGGATATCCTTTTTGGCTACAAGTTCCTTCACTTGTTCAAAACCATCTTGAAATTAATATCCTCCATAAACGATTGTAAAAGGGGGATGAGGGATGGTCTTCTTGAGTTTTTAGACAATTTTGACAAATTGTCCATATGCATGGAGTGCTATGCATTTACAAGGGATCTTCTCATAGTATGATAAGTGTTGTTGTCTCCATATATCAAGATTTATTTGTATAGATTTAGGAAGTCTCTTCTCCAAATCAACCTCCACATATATTCTCCCACAAGAGTACAAATACCCTTTCAGTTTTGTGTGATTGAGGAAGCAACCCAAGTTGCTCCTAATCTCTCTTAGTGAAGAGTCATTCCAAAATATTAATGGTGTTGAGAAATCATGTCTCTTACATATTAGGTTAGATTTATCTTTACATGATATTTACTTGTGAATGTATGTTGCCATTTTATTAAAATTATATTCTTCTTTCATCAGGCAATAACCAAAATGAATAAAGCATGAAGATCACAAGAGACAGAGAACACGGAAAATTACGCTTCAAGCTATGGAAAAATCCCACAAGGGGGAAAACCCAACCAACCTCTATTCTTATATAATCAGATCAAATTGAGGAATCCAATACCCAAGAATGTAACCTCCAAGAATCCAAGTTAAGCCCTCCAAACTTTGTGTCAACATGGTATAATCCATCAAACTCAATCAATGGGGATAGCATTAGTTTCAGTCACAGTAGTTGGCATTGTTCTCAGCCCATTTCCTATAGAAATACTTGCATCATCTCATATAATCTCCCACTAAACAAACTCGCATTATTTCAGATAATCTCTCATAAAAAATTCACATTATTTCAGGTATATGAAGCTTGTATTTCTTGGAAAATGTATGACCTCAGGAACTCGTAAGATCTTTTCAACAATACAACTTCTGAGATTTGCATGTTTTTTCCTCAGAGCTCATCACATAAACCACCGAATTGTTTTCTCTTTTGGTGGAGGGCCTATGCCAATATATAGTTGTTATAACATGTGAAAAGACACCTTTTGAGTGAGCCGAATTGTCATCTAGGAGGGCTAACTTGGCTTCTTGAGGTGAATTGACCCAAAAATACATTTTGAAAAAAAAAATCTTTGTTTCTTTACAAAGTTTCCAAATAGGACTTTGACTCAAAAAATCCTAGAAGTGTGAATAATATTCTTATCTAATGAAACAATAATAAAAATTTAATTTTCCTCCTTTTTTCTTCTTTTTGCTTCATAAAATACATAATGGTAGAAGTATAATGATGATTATGAAGACCGAACCTAGTTACACTTTTCAACACTCCCTCTAAACTAGCGAGATATTCATAATTACACAACGAGATACATGGATACTCAAATTGAAATATAAGAAGAGTTTAGATTGATAAGTCATCTTCAAGCAACAACATCATAACCAACATTGTCAATTTGAAATATAGCAAGACCTTGACTAACAATCTCTAACTCTCCACTAGATTAGAGCACAATGTTGGGAGGATACATTTGGACACCAACACCACACCGTCTCAAGGCACATACCCCATCCGGATGTTCAGTAGGTATGTCCTTACAAGAGGACTATTCTTATCTTGGATTCCCAATCCTCAAAGAATAGTGTTCCTCTTTGACTACTCTAATCTTGGATACCCTCCACTATCCTCAAAGAATATTGGTCCTTGGAACTACTCCTATCTTAGATTCCCAATCCTCGAGTATCGACCCCAAATGCTTATCCAATCCTCCATTCTCCCTACTAGTGCCTTCACTAGACTTATGTATATTAGTCGTGGACTAGTGCATGACACATGGAGAATACAGGGTCCACCACCACTCCCTCTCAACCAGAGAGGAGATCCTTACTCTGTTTCAACTAGGGAGACATAACCATAGGCTTCATCTTGTCTCATTCATCAGCTACTTGTTCTTCCATGGATACCTTAGTAGTATCTTGTAGGACTTCTGGATCTTTGCAGGGCTTCTCGGCTCCTAATAGCATCACATCATATCGAACTTTAACCTTCCTAGATATCAACAATCATCATGCAACTTCATCATCAAATGATTCATCTATCATATTCAAGGAGCCAAACTTCCTCACATCTACTAGCACATGCTTTCTCCCTTACATAACATAATTATGTCCTCATGCTCTTCCAAGCCATCATCAATGTTTTTCACTCAATCCATGTGCTTCCAAATCGAATCAAACAGTTGTCGGTACAATATCATCAAACAAGTTATCTCAATTGTTATCTCTCCAACCTCTTTACATGCTTCTGCAATATTTATTTTCAAGGAGCCACACCATTATTAGAGTTTCCAAATCACAATACCTTCTAGTCACGCTATGGGATTCTTTATGTCAAATCCTACTACTTGCTCCAAGGTCAACATTCCTATGCACAATATATCAAATTTGTGCTTCATACTCTTTAGCTTTTAGTCATCAATCAATGTGTTTCCGGAATGAACCAATTGGAAAGATTCAATATTGTATCCATCAGGGCCTTTACAACTCCCTATTTCTATCTGAGGTAAGTGAAATTTTTATCCTCTAATCGACTTCCTTGATGCAAGCTTCAAACTATTCTATTCTTTTTCATATTCATACTTGTCAAGCTTTAGAAATAACTTATCTTGACCTGCAACCTTTGTTAGAAGATCATGAAAGAACAGAAAGGACAAGGCATGAAGATAACAAAGATATAGAGTACCTATCTTTTGAGAAGGATTAGCTCCCTCTTAATATTGGACCTATTCACCAACCTTGTCCTCACATTAAACATCAAGGGTTAGATCTATCTTTAACAATGAACATGATTAGATAGGGTTTTGTTTCTAGGGTTTATTTTAGTCCAAACTATGCTAGGGTTTATAAACCCTAGATGAAAAAGTATTTAAAACCTGCTACTCAAGAATTGCAAACCCTAGATCCTTCATAGTTATCAAGACTTGTCATCCATGCATTGCAAAATTCTACTAGCATGCTGCAAAACCCTAATGATATTGTTTGACATACCTTTTATCCAACAATATGTCACTATCTCTAGTTTATATTTATGCAAACCCTTTTACTATTTTTCAAATGATCATCACTATGATGAAATGCACACAAAAATTGTACATACCTCTACAACCTTACCTTGTCAAGTGTTGACATTCTTCAACAAAGATGCCTCAACTTCTTCAATCTCAAAAATTTCATTGAGCTACTTCTCATAGACATTTGGACTTCTTATTTAATTATGTCCATAACCAATTCTTCATATGATCTTCTCATAGATTTTAGTCCTTTTTCCCAAGCACAAAGATGAACTTGGTCTTCAGGATGTCATATTCCTATTATCTATTAGCAATGTCATGGATTCTTAGATAGGTCAGATTCATTGAAAGATCCTTAGTTTATGTATTGAGAGGAAGATAATGTCACAACTCTTGATTCTTGTGCTTCTAATATCATGTTGCAGAGATATATTTTGTATACTTGTCCATAGAAGAATTCTTCGAAATTGAATGTTGTAATAAATTCATAGTTTTTATGTTATAGTTCCTCTTGTACTTCTAGCCACAATAGGATGGATTTCTTTCAAAGCTCGTCATTTGTTACAGAACTAGAACTAACTTTGGACTTTCCTCAGGATTATAACTTGGAGAATAGTATACTACAGATGTCACATAATCATAATGCCACAGATTCTTTACGCCTTGAGTGCCATTAACAGTTTAAAATGTCATTGTTGTATATGCTTCTTGCCTTTGCTAGTTTTTGAGAGGTGATGTAGACTATTAACAGAGAATTATAGAGCTCTTATTACAGTCTCAACTTTCTTTTCCATATGTCACAAACTTCTGATTACTCTATTTGGACTTGAGGTCTTTATAACTGTCATACTAAGGTTATTGCTAAATTGTCACATGTCATAGCTACAAGTTCAATGTCATATAGATTGTGGTCTCATTGTTTCACTGTAGTGAGCCTCATAAAAGATGTGAGCTGCAGGCATATAGATACTAGCCACAAGAAAGATGTGAGGCACAGAAATGTAGAGTGCAAGTGATATTGTGAATATATGGAACACTTGTAATAAATCAAACCTCAAAGATAGCAAGCTACAGTGATGTATCGAGCCATTGTAACCACTGAGTTAACGGGCCACCACAAAAATGTGAACCTATGTAACCACAGAGATAGCGAGCCACCACGGACATATATAAATTGAACCATTATTGCATAGAATACAAACCTTGTATGCCATTGTAAATACAAACCACAAAGAATATACATGGATATGCTAGCGTGCCACGGTGATATGAAGCATAGCGAACCATGGTGATCGATTCACTGAGACATTGTGAGCCATGAGATACGTGAGTTCCAAAAGAAACAAGTGTGAGTCATTAAACAAACCATATAGCATCCCTGGGGCACTGTATACGTATTACTGAGACACCATATGCAAGTTGTTAGAGAATTTTCAGTCGTGGTTTGATATGTATGTAAAGCCATAGATAATAGTATGTGTTGACTTAGGGAAGAATGCAATCTACATGTATATGTGGGCCATATAGAAAATAAAATGATCCACACGGTGATATATGAGCGAGCCATTATATGAGAGCCAAAATCATAAAGACCAGTCATTTTATTATAAACGAACCACAGAGCCACAATGAAATGTGAGCCACAGAATGAGCGATATGAACCACAGCTAGAGTGACCCACAAAATAAAGCATACAATATGTGAACCTTGGTTTGAGTCACTATAATGAGAGCCACGAACCACGAACCACTATAATGTGAGCACAAAATTACAGTGTGAACCACAAGTCATACAAGTCATAGGAAATACGTATGCCACTGAACGATGTCATTATATCAAACGATGTCACTGTGAGAGATGTGATGCCACATTGATCCAAGCCATGTGCTAGAGATACGATGCCATTTTAGAATTTCATACGAGCGAGCCTAACACAGAGAATATATAGTGAGCCTGCCACAGGGAATATACGAGCAAGTCTTCCAGAGGGAGAGAGATCTAAAGACCTTCAAGGATGCATCGGACTTCAAATATTTGATAACAGTTCAAATCCAGCGGCATGTGATTTTCAGGCCTCCTTCACCTTAGATCTGATTCCATCATGAGAAATCATGTCGTTTGCATCTTCGGTTAGATTTATCTTTACATTATAATTATTTGTGAATGTTTGTTGGTGTTTTATTAAAATGATATTCTTCTTTTATCAAGAAATTACTAAAATAAACAAAATATGAAGATCACAAGACACAAAGAATCCAAAAAATTAAGCTTCAATCCAAGGAAAAACCCCACAAGGGAAAACCTAACCAACTTCTCTTCTTATAGAATAAGATCAAAGTAAGGAATCCAAGACCCAAGAATCCAACCTCCAACAAGCCAAGTCAAGTATGTATCAACATAGTAGAATCCATCAAACTTAGTCACAGTAGATAGCATTAGTTT
Source organism: Pinus tabuliformis (assembly GCA_031772625.1). Classification (NCBI taxonomy): domain Eukaryota; kingdom Viridiplantae; phylum Streptophyta; class Pinopsida; order Pinales; family Pinaceae; genus Pinus; species Pinus tabuliformis. Next base: position 772,445,126 of record CM062816.1, read on the forward strand.
TAGCCACAGTAGCTCACATTATTTTCAGCCCATTTCCCATATAAATACTTGCATCATCTCAGATAATCTCCAACTAAAAAAACTCGCATTATTTCATATAGTCTCTCATAGAAAAATCGCATTATTTCAAATCCAAGAAGCTTGCATTTCTTGGAAAATGTATGACCTCAGGAACTCACGAGTCTTTTCAACAACACAACCTTTGAACTTTGCATGTTTTTGCCTCAGAGCTCATCACGGAAACCACCAAATTGCTTGCTCTTTTGGTGGAGGACGTATACCAATATATAGTTCTAACATGCTATAAGACACACCTTTTGAGTGAGTCTACTTGTCACCTTGGAGGGCCAACTTGGTTTCTTGAGGTGAATTGACGCAAAAATACATTTTGAAAAAATTCTTTTTTTCTCTACAAAATGTCCAAATAGGACTTTGACTCAACAAATCCTAGAAGCATGAAGAGCATGCTTATCTAATGAAACAATAATAAAAAATTATTTTTCCTCTTTTTTCTTCTTTTTGCTTCATAAAATACATATTGGTTCAAGTACAATGATGATTATGAAGACCGAGCCTAGTTACATTTTTCAACAAATGGGAGATGGGGGAGCATAACCCAAACATGGGAAGATGTGACTTCCTATTTTGGGTTGAATCTAAATTCCAAGGACAAATATGCATTCCTCTAGTGACCATAAAATAAGGTCCAAATCTAAAAATTAGATCACACGCTTCCTTACTTGAAAAAGGAAAAATATAAAATGCACAACCTAAGGCAACTGCAAATACTTGGCAATTTATTTTTGGGATCCAATGTTTTTCTACCTTTGCGTCCACAACCTTGCTAGGCCATAATCCTATAAACTTAGCTACTAGAGCCATTTCCAATAAAATAAAGGGATTTTCCTTTTGCCTTTGAGGAAAAAAAAATGAGGATGAATGACCGTGGTTGCTTAGGGTTAAGGCCTAAATAAGCGCATTACACTGTAATATTCCAAATTTTTGTGAGTGAAAAATTGCTAAGGGGTTTTTCCCAAATTTGATTAAAAAGGGACAAATATTATTTTTATAAAAAAGTGTGTAGAAATTCCTTGTAGATTCAAACTGCTAATTGTAATTTAAACAATATAATTAAATCTACTCTACTCATCAATGGAAACAATTAAACGATTGTGAAATTACGAAGCATACAAGAGAAAGAATTCAATCAACACATTACACAATGACTTCCTAGGGATAGCCACAGCTCAAAACCCCTGCTATCTGTATATTGCATTAGTTAGAAAATATGAGAAGATTGCAATGTTTTGCTCAAGCCCGAGCAACCTTTGCACTATCTCTATCTGTCTCACTTCTTCCTAAACAAGCTCAGGCCAATACTTAACCAAATTTTGGCTTGCCCGAGCCCCTATTTCCTTGCGTTATTTCCTTGGGAATTAGCCCCCTATTAATTAGGGAAATTCCTCAATATGAATTGCACAATCCTCATAGGCCTTCCTTTGACTGCATGCACCACTTGTACAATTCGAATGATTATACAAATGATAGTACATTGTCCCTGAATTCCAATCTCAGCTGGGTAACTCTCAGATCTGACATGCATGAGCTATTTATGAGTGAACCATCAGTTAACTGGTTGAACACATGAAGAATCACCCCACTATCTGACCTCCTACTAGTTCATCAGTTGGAACTAGTTTAACTGACTTTAACTCAGTTAAACTGAATTAATTAATTACAACTCAAAATAAACTCAACTAGGGCTCCTATAATGTAGGAGACACTCTACATGACTCAAGTTAGACTCTCAACTCGAATTAATTGAGCCAACTAAGTCAAATTAACTTAGTTAACTCATACAAGTTGTCTTGTGATGTGGAATTACAATTTTATTCCTAATTTAATTCAAGGAAAAAATTAAATTAGGATTTTCTTGTTGCATTTTCAACACTCCCTCTCAACAAGAAAGGGATTATCTACTACCCCGATCATGCCTCTATGGAAATCTAATTTTCCTGTTGACAGTGTGTTAGTCAATATGTCTGCATCTTGTTCTTTTATAGGAATGTACTCCAGCAACATGATTCTCCTATGCACACAATCTCGTAGATGGTGATACCAGATGTCGATATGCTTGGACCAATCATGAAAAACTAGATTCTTAGAGAATTTGATACAACTCTGATTGTCACAATAAATTGTTGTAGGATCCATCTGCTAACCAAATAACCCAACAAGGATCTTCCTCATCTAGATAGCCTCACAAGTCGCTTGACTAGCAACCAAGTACTTTGTTTTTGTCGAACTTAGTGCAATTGATCTCTGTTTCCTGTTGTACCAAGAAATTTTTGTTGACCCAATACTGAAGATTCCCCCTGATGTTCTCTTCATGTCAGATGGACTCCCTACCCAATTTGCATCTGTGAAGCCTTGTAGCTTCACTCCCTCTGTCTATTTGTACCAAAGACCAAACTGAGTGGTGCCTCTAAGGTATCTCAACACATGTTTAGTTGTCTTCCAATAGAGTTTGGTTGGCTTAACCATTTCTTGACTAAGTTGGTTAACTGCAAAACATATGTTCGGTCGTGTGTTCACCAAATACATAAGTGAACCCACAAACTGCTTGTAAATAGTAGCCTCCACTACTTCACCTGAAGTAGCATCTTACTTCCTCCAATTTCCTGCTAAAGGAGTCTCCATGGGTTTGTTGCTCTCCATGTGGAACTTCTTCAATATCTCGTTGGCATACTTTCCCTAAGAGACAAATAGTTCCTCATCTCCTTGCCATACTTCCATACCAAGGAAATAATGCATGAGCCCTAGGTCCTTCATCTCGAATTCTCTTGCAAGATCCTCTTTGCAAGATTTTACCAACTTTTCATCACCTATTAGAATTAAATCATCGACATATAATACAACCACAATATGGTAAATGTTTGCATCTGCTTCACTTTTGGTGAAGCCCAACCTGGTGAAATAGTTGTCAATCCTGGTGTACCAAGCATGAGGTGCTTGTTTCAATCCATATAGCGCTCACTTGAGTCTGCACACATGTGACTCTCTGTTGAAGGTCTCAAATCCTTTCGGCTACTCAATGTACACCTCTTCCTCAATCATTTCGTTGAGGAACGTTGTCTTCAAATCCATCTGATGTATCTTCCATCCCATCTACACTGGAAGTGCTAGAATAGATTTGATTGAAGAGTACCTTGCTACTGGAGAAAAGGTATCCTCGTAATCAATTCCCTCCACCTGAGAGAACCCTCTAGCCACAAATTTGGCCTTGTGTTTCTCCACACTCCCATTTGTTGTTTCCTTTAGCTTGTAAAGCCATCTGGAACTCACCACTGACTTGTCTGCTGCTCTTGGTGATATCACTCAGGGTTTCCTAGAAGTTGTAAGAAGGGGAAAGGAGGCCGAGGTAACCACAGACCAATATTTTAGATATAGAATCTAGCCAATTTGTATCCAGAGAAGGCTCTCTCTTTATGATTTAGCTTTGTTTTTAAATGTATTAGGCTAGTTATAAGGTTCAAGGATTTTGTTTGAGTTTGGGTGGTGAGATTCAATAGAACAGAGAGGTAATACAGAGTAGTTCAGTCCATTGGGCTAATGGAGTCAAAGAATATGGCTTTCTGGATTTGGTTTCTTAACAGAGGATGGCTTCACAGAGCAAGGTAGTCAAACAGGGAACAAATAAAGGCTTGAAACAGATGGAATGGGCTCAAATGGGGTGAAGGGAAGTTAAGAATCCTTCAACCTATTGAAAGAGGGAAAATGGATGATTACTGATAAGGAGCAATTAAGTATTCTTTAGCAAATAATCAACATGAAAGAATTAGGAAACAGGAGCAATTAAGATTTCACTGCTTATTCTAATTCTGAAGAAAACAAAGAGAACAATAAAGACTGAAAACAGAGTGCAATCAAGCATATTCTGAAATTAACCTTTTCTTTATCATTCATATTATGAAACACGGATGATATAATAAACAAGAAAACTGTAAAACACAAAATATAGAGGACTTAGTGGTCCAGAGGTTGATTCAAGAAATCTGTGACAAGTCCTCTGCTTCTATTCTTCATCCAGTAGGCCATACAATAATTGATTCCAACAGCTCTTTATTCCAAAATTTCAATATTACAGCAGAGTCTAGGAATCCACAATCCACCCTCAATACTCTAATGGAGGGGGTATTTATGCTCAATATTTACAAAACAAATATCTCATAACAGCTGTGAGATAATATCTAGGATGACTAATAATATTTTACAAGTAAAAATAGAAACAGCTAGTCTTCTTCAGTAACTCTGCGTTGGCTGCCTGTCTTAACTGTGCTCTTTAATGCTGATCTGGTATTCTTTAATTCTGATCTGTTTTGCCTTTAATTCTGATCTGTTGCATTTAATTCTGATCTGATACTCTTCAATTATGTCTTTTGACTCCTACTCATCGTTGTCCATCGTGTTCTGGTAAAACAAAACTGCTAACATGTCTCCTCACCACCTGTCTCTAGAAATTCATGTCTTTGAAGGTCCACTGGTTAGGGTATCAAATACCCCTATATATCTTTATTTCTTTCTTCTGCAAGCTTGGAAGTCCCTCGGTGTCGGTTCAAACTGTGTTAAAGAGGAAGAAACTGTAAAATGGCAAGTTGGTGGAGGTTGTGAGCTCGTTGTTGTAGCTTTTCTAGTCGGGGATAGTTGAAAACTGGAACAGTGGACTCAGTCGATTTTATGCCTGGAGCGTGATATGCAGAAAAATATAGCAAAAATGATATTTTTACCCTTTTATTTGACAAAATGAAGTTTCGGCGGGATTTTTTTATTTGATGGGCAGATAACGTGAGCAGTACCGGTGACGTCAGCGGGAGTACGGGGTAGATGACGTGGCGGGTGACATCAACAAAGGATAGATGACGTCAGTGGATGCCGTCAGCAGTAGGGTGGTAAGCAGTTTTTCCCGCACTGCTTTTGGGGCCAAGTGGTTTCGGGTGGAGGGCGAGTGAGTAGGCTGACGGAGTGACGCATGTCTTTGGTACGGCAGCAAAACCACTGGCCGATCGCGCGTTAATGTTCGGCGGTTAGGGGGTCGCAATATTGATCATCGACCGTTGGATGGTGGAGCGGGGATCAGACGACGGACGCGCTTTGGAGATGGCGGGAGGTTAATGTAGCGGGCTCGATCATAATAAACCATGTTTTAAATGTATCGAGGTTGATTTAGTGGTTCGAGGTAGCTTGGTTATTAATTAACCCAGGTGGTTAATTAACTCTTGATTGCGCAGTAGGAAGGTTATTAACGAGTTCCAAATAAACCTGTTAATCCCTGCTTATATAGTGTTTTAAAATCGTAATCGACCGGGGTGGGGATATGTATTATTTGGGGACTTTTAATATATTCACATAATAGGGGGAAGGGTATTAATTTACATGGGATTTATATAATAAAAGTTAATGGTTAATATGAAATTGAAATGAAAGCGCTAAGTTTAATGTTAGGAATTTTACATTAAAACTTAGGCTAAAAGAAAAAGGGGTTTATACAAGAAATATGGCCATTTTCCTAAGTAAAATAGGAATTTACTTAGGCAATTGATGAAATGGAAGGAGTGGCTTTTTAGTGATATTAAGAACAGATTATTAATATTTTAGGGGGGGGATTAGTAAATGATTAGGGAAAAATATGAAGGGGAGTTAGTTATGAAACCTTGCCTCGCTTAAGCTGCATCAAGTGTAATGTCTGCCTTGCACTTGTGATAGAAGTGAAAGTTAACACATTTTTAGAAACATTATCTATCACAAGTATCATTCTGCAACACCATCTACCTACCCTGCCTACTTGGCCTAGCATTTTTTCTTTTTTATTCGGGTGCACTTGGACTAGCAAACCCTCATCAACTTTTCTTTTCTTTGCATGGCAAGCCTACCTAAGTCTACACTTATTACATCCAAGGGTTCAAATTAAACTTTTGAGCTCCTTTGCTTCTCTACCTATCTACTCATCTACCAAGATTAAACAGTTTGGTCAGATTTTATTCTCTATCTCTAAAACTGGAAATTCAAATATGAACTAGCCAAGATTAAACTGTTTGGCCATTCATCAATTGTGGCAAAAGTTAACAAGCTGCACACAATGCTTTACTTACAGAAAATGAAAAAGTAGTGGCTTTTTGGACTTGCACACTTTCCTGGTCTTTCTTTATTTGGGGTTCATTTCTTTCACTTTTTTTACCATTTTATTCTTTTTACCCTTTGATTTTTCTTTTAGGGTATACCCTCTTTACATTTTTTACATTTTTTGATTTTTTGATAATATGGAAACCCTTTGCAACAAGGAAATGGATGAACATATTACAGAGCTCATCAAGTCAATCATGAAATATGACACCTATTGGTATAGGAGTATAACAGTGGCTCCACTTGGGGATGGCTTTCCCTGGTGGAAAGTCAAGAACAGTAGGTCAAAGAGCCTTATGAGTAATTTTTACTGTGTTTTGAAATCTCCGTGAGCCAGTTGCTTTATTGTATATATGATAGTAAGGTTTTTGGGGTTTAGGGCCTTCACTTCGGGCTTCAACTCCAACAAGTTACTGTCCAATCAACAATTTAAACATTTATTCTTCTTCCTTGAATCCTACTTGAGCACCTTGCCACTTGGGTAGGAACTTTTAGCCTTGGCCCTTTTATCAAAATCTTCTTAACCTTCTCCTGCACAACTTGAGATCTGACCTGAAATAAAAAGGTGTTGTAACCTTCAAACCAAATTAGTAAATCATCAAGACCTTAGGGCCTTTTGATTGGATTCAAATATTTAAGGATTTATTTCACAAAAAACTGAATTAAATCAAACTGAAATCCTACCTACTTACTCTAATCAGCTTTCTGATTGTTGGTTAGGTAAGATGAAACAACCAATGCAACCACTCAAGCATTATATACATTAGTGACCTTTGTTGCTTGTGCTTGTTGGTGTTCAAAATTGAGATCTTGTAATCAAATATAGCTTTGATAACTTTTGAGAAGATAAGGAAATTCCTGATCTCCTTTGTTGAATCTAAAAACTGTACAAAAGGATCCTGTAAAATATATACACTATTCTTGAGCTGATTCAAACAACTATATAAATGTTCTGGATAGCTTTCATGCCATGAAACGGAAATGTCACTTTCATCTTTACCACTCTGCAGACTTTCAGATGAGCATTGTGATGATACTCCTATTGATTGTAATGTCTGTCTTGTAAAACCATTATCATCTTGATTTTGACTCTCATAGTCTGTTAATGGAGATAAAGTATGATTTCTTTCATCATCCAACCTGCCAGCTATTGGATCATAAAGAACTTGGAAGGATTGTTGCAACTTATTACATATAAGTTCAAATGGAACTTCATAGATTTCTACAAGCTGCTCCTCCTTTTCTTTAAAAATTTTACACCATATTTCCTTTAAAAATTGAAATGATTCAAAACAAAGAGGCAGGGAATCAACTTGGATCATTTGATCATATGTTCCTGCTTCCAAGTCTTCTTCTGCAACCTGATATTCAATGGCATTTTGGGGCTGCAACTCTAGATATGAGTAGTCTTGAACAAAGATTTGATTGCCCCCTAGATAGTTAATACCAAGACCTATTGACTTTGATTTTCTAATTGCATGATAGTTATCTCTGATAAACTGAAATGGATCAAAACAAAATGGTAAAGTTCCTTCATTGATTTCAAAATTTCCTGCACTTTCCTCCTCATTCTCATAGCTGAAATGAACAAGCTGATCACTTCTTTCAAGCTGTTGAACCTGAATTTCCTTATTCCTCAAATTAGCTTCTGATTCCTTTGCAAGGTTAATTTGAATTTGAAGAACATAATTATCATCATACTGATCATATTTGGGCAAATCATCAAAAAAAGTAATGTCATCAAACACACACATTAGATCAGAAGCTTTCTCCTCCACATATTGCTTTATAAATCTATCTTCTGATCTATGGTAGTTGGAATTAGCAGAAATTTGTTCATGATTCTTAATCTCTTCTTGCACTGATGGCTGCAATATATTGGCCAAAGGATAATGGTAATCCTGCCATATAAGATCTTCTGGATGATTGGTATCAGGAAAACAAACCTCATTCCAAACTGCTGCTTGATTTAAGTGATTGGTCAATCATTTCTCCTCTTTATTCTCCACTGTATCCAAGTGCTCTGAATACTCTTCATCTTCACTAAATATAACAACCTTATCACATACAACAGGAAAATCCTCATCATTGTCTTTGTCATATAGAAGTTTGCAAGGGAGTTGCAAACTCTCATTAATTTTAGATGAAAGATTATGATCTATCAAAGTATGTGGTCTCATTTCATTTGCATGCAAGGAAAGAAAATTTGTGACATGGTTTTCATCAAATAATTTTGATTGTTCTTTAATCTCTGAAGAAACCACCATTTGTTGAAGATTGTCTTGTGGTTCAATATTTTTAAGTTCTATTGCCTCTACCTCCAGATCTCTGGACTGTTGTTGCTTTTCATTGCTATTTTCTATTTGAGCAATTTCAGGGAACTGCATTTCTTCTTTATTCTGATCAGTTTGTAGTGTTGCAAGAATTTTTTCCTATGGGGAAACTTCATGGGTTTCTGAACAACATACATCATCTTTTTCTTTCGGAAGGGAAGATAATTCAAGCAAGGCTTCCACTTTTTGAAAAGGCTTCTCTTCTAAGACCTCTAATATTTCATGATCCATGAACTGATTATCATCATCCTCATAGTAATTTTCAAGATATTGAATAAAACTTTCAAAATTGTCACAACAGTCTTGAATAAGTGATAGAGATGAATACCTTTCCTTGTATTTGTCATGAAATGTAGCATGAAACTGCTTTAAAGAACATATGCTAGAGGCTGGTAAATTTTCATACCAAGATCTAGCTTTTTCTTCTAAAGTTAATAGAAATATTTTCATAAGACAATCTTCATGGAATTTGACTTCAAACTTTCGAATGTGCATATGAAATTTTAATAAATTTAAAGCAGCATCATCTCCTATTTCATCTTTAAACAATGGAAGATTTCTTGACCAATCAAACTTGGGCAAAGGGTTCGGAAAACCTAGAATCTTTGACCTGTCCAAAGGAGCATACATGTGTTGATTTGTTAAATTCATCTTGAAGACACTTAATGCTAAAATTGGGTCACCATAGGTTCTCAACAACTCTGGATTCTTTTAGTAGTGGAGTCTTGAGTATTTGAGGCTTCTTGATTGGAAAGTGATCATCATAAGATTCAAAAGGATGATATCTATTTACAATTTTCAAAAGAAAATACTCAAAAATTAATCTAAATTTTTTTCTAAAATACAATATACATTGGAAAACTCTATCAATTTAGAAAGAACATAAGGTCTTGGATAACAATCTAAGTTAAAAGCCTGATCTTTTTGTATTGTTCTTTCAGGTTCGTTCCTCCAGTGGAGTCACTGTTGTGAAATTGATGTGGAGTCACCAGGTGGATGATTTTAACCTTTGTGTGTCTGATCCATGTCCACCATCACAGATCAGATCTAAACCTGTAAAACAGTTCTGAGGAAAAAGGTTTAGTTCTCCAGGAAACCAAATTTTGAGTATTTTATGATTATTTCGATTTTTTATGACTTTTCAAAACAACTTCTATGATTTCTTTAAGAGGCTTTAGATATGAGATTTAAACTTTCTTAAAGACTTATTTGACAAGAGGAACTAATCAAGTATTTGAAACTAGATGTTCAATCCATAAGCTAGACCGGAGATAGACTGAAGTAGCATTCATTTACTTCTGCAATTGCAAAGAAAAATCATTTCAAAGGCTACCTGGCTAACTTCAGGCTCCGTCTGTAGTTTATGAAATAAACAATAGTAACAAACAATTATTCAGGTTCCCCAGTGGAGTCGCCAATGATGTTATCACTTAGGTTTTCCCAGAAGTTGTAAGAAGGGGAAAGGAGGCCGAGGTAACCACAAACCAATCTTTTAGATACAGAATCTAGCCAATCTGTATCCATAGAGGGCTCTCTCTTTATGATTTAGCTTTGTTTTTAAAGGTATTAGGCTAGTTATGGGGTTCAAGGATTTTGTTTGAGTTTGGGTGGTGAGATTCAATAGAACAGAAAGGTAATACAGAGTAGTTCAGTCCATTGGGTTAATGGAGTCAAAGAAGATGGATTTCTGGATTTGGTTTCTTAACAGAGGATGGCTTCACAGAGCAAGGTAGTCAAACAAGGAACAAATAAAGGCTTGAAACAGATGGAATGGGCTCAAATGGGGTGAAGGGCAGTTAAGAATCCTTTAACCTATTGAAAGAGGGAAAATGGATGATTACTGATAAGGAGCAGTTAAGTATTCTTTAGCAAATAAGCAACATGAAAGAATTAGGAAACAGGAGCAATTAAGATTTCACTACTTATTCTAATTCTGAAGAAAACAAAGAGAACAATAAAGACTGAAAACAGAGTGCAATCAAGCATATTCTGAAATTAACCTTTTCTTTATCATTCAGATTATGAAACACATATAAAATAATAAACAAGAAAACTGTAAAACACAAGATATAGAGGACTTATTGGTCCAGGGGTTGATTCAAGAAATCTATGACAAGTCCTTTGCTTCAATTCTTCATCCACTAGGCCATACAACAATTGATTCCAACAGCTCTTTATTCCAAAATTTCAATATTATAGCAGAGTTTAGGAATCCACAATCCACCCTCAATACTCTAATGGAGGGGGTATTTATGCTCAATATTTACAAAACAAATATCTCATAACAGCTGTGAGATAATATCTAGGATGACTAATAATATTTTACAAGTAAATATAGAAACAGCTAGTCTTCTTCAGTAACTCTGCGCTGGCTGCCTGTCTTAACTATGCTCTTTAATGCTGATCTGATACTCTTTAATTCTGATATGCTTTGCCTTTAATTCTGATCTGCTGCATTTAATTCTGATCTGATACTCTTTAATTCTGTTTTTTGACTCCTTCTCATTGTTGTCCATCGTGTTCTGGTAAAACAAAACTGCTAACGTGTCTCCTCACCACCTGTCTCTGGAAATTCATGTCTCTGAAGGTCAACTTGTTAGGGTAGCAAATACCCCTGTATATCTTTATTTCTTTCTTCTGCAAGCTTGGAAGTCCCTCAGTGTCGATTCAAACTGTGTTAAAGAGGAAGAAATTGTAGAATGGCAGGTTGGTGGAGGCTGCGAGCTCGTTGTTGTAGCTTTTCTGGTCGGGCGATAGTTGAAAACTGGAATAGTGGACTCGGTCGATTTTATGCCTGGAGCGCGATATGCAGAAAAATATAGCAAAAATGATATTTTTACCCTTTTATTTGACAAAATGAAGTTTCGGCGAGATTTTTTGATTTGATGGGTGGATGACGTGAGCAGTACGGGTGACGTCAGCGGGAGTACGGGGCAGATGACGTGGTGGGTGACGCCAGCAAAGGACATATGGCGTCAGCAGATGATGTCAGTAGTAGGGTGGTAAGCGGTTTTGCCCGCACCGCTTTTGGGGCCAAGTGGTTTCGGGCGGAGGGCAAGCGAGCAGGCTGACGGAGTGATGCGTGTCTTTGGTACGGCGGCAAAACCACCAGCCGATCGCGCGTTAACATTCGGCGGTTAGGGGGTCGCGATATTGATCGTCGACCGTTGGATGGTGGAGCAGGGATCGGATGGCGGACGCGCTTTGGAGATGGCGGGAGGTTAATGTAGCGGGCCCGGTCATAATAAACCATGTTTTAAATGTATCAGGGCTGATTTTATTGGTTCAGGGTAGTTTGGTTATTAATTAACCCAGGTGGTTAATTAACCCTTGATTGCACGGCAGGAAGGTTATTAACGGGTTCCAAATAAACCTGTTAATCCCTGCTTATACAGTGTTTTATGATTGTAATCGACCGGGGCGAGGATATGTATTATTTGGGGATTTTTAATATATTCACATAATACGGGGAAGGGTATTAATTTACATGGGATTTATATAATAAAAGTTAATGGTTAATATGAAATTGAAATGAAAGCGCTAAGTATAATGTTAGGAATTTTACATTAAAACTTAGGCTAAAAGAAAAAGGGGTTTATACAAGAAATATGGCCATTTTCCTAAGTAAAATAGGAATTTACTTAGGCAATTGATGAAATGGAATGAGTGGCTTTTTAGTGATATTAAGAACAAATTCTTAATATTTTGGGGGGGAATTAGTAAATGATTAGGGAAAAATATGAAGGGGAGTTAGTTATGAAACCTTGCCTCGCTTGAGCTGCATCAAGTGTAATTTCTGCCTTGCACTTGTGACAGAAGTGAAAGTTAACACATTTTTAGAAACATTATCCATGACAGGTATCATTCTGCAACACCATCTACCTACCGTGCCTACTTGGCCTAGAATTTTTTCTTCTTTATTCGGGTGCACTTGGACTAGCAAACCCTCATCAACTTTTCTTTTTTTTGCATGGCAAGCCTACCTAAGTCTACACTTATTACATCCAAGGGCTCAGATTAAACTGTTGAGCTCCTTTGCTTCTCTACCTATCTACTCATCTGCCAAAATTAAACAGTTTGGTCAGATTTTATTCTCTATCTGTAAAACTGGAAATTCAAATATGAACTAGCCAAGATTAAGCTATTTGGCCATTCATCAATTGTGGAAAAAGTTAACATGCTGCACACAATGCTTTACTTACAGAAAATGAAAAAGTAGTGGCATTTTGGACTTGCACACTTTCCTGGTCTTTCTTTATTTGGGGTTCATTTCTTTCACTTTTTTGACCATTTTATTCATTTTACCATTTGATTTTTATTTTATGGTATACCCTCTTTACATTTTTTACATTTTTTTATTTTTTGATAATATGGAAACCCTTTGCAACAAGGAAAGAGATGAACATATTACAGAGCTCATCAAGTCAATCATGAAATATAACACCTATTGGTATAGGAGTATAACACTTGGGACCACTTCCCAAACAATATTTCTAATAATGGATTCATACTCCTCTATCATGGCATCAACCCATACTAGTTGTTGCATTGCTTCCTCAAATGAGGATGGCTCAATATCTACATTCTCGTTCATCAGAGCCATGTAGCCAGTGTACCGATCTGGTGACCTCATCTACCTGCGTTGTGATGTGGGTGCTCCCACATTCTCTCTAACATCATGCATCAATTTGTTAGCCTCTCTAGTGCACTTCCTTCCATCTCTAGAAGTCTCTGCATGAGTGGGTGCTTCCACTCTCTGCTCCTTTGCATGTGGTTGCTCCACATCATCCTGAGTTTCTTCCTTTGGAGCTAAAATCTCCTCATCTGCATGTAACTGAAGCTCCCTCTTAAGGGAATATCTCATGGCCTCCTCTTCATCGAAATTCACATCTCTACAAACCATTTTCATCCTGTGAGATGGCGGGTACACCAAATAGTTGTGAGGTGTATCAGTGTACTCTTGTTCTACACATATACAGTTGTGTTTCATGTTTTAACCCACAAATGTAACGATAGGCCCTGATCATGTAACAATGCCCATGCAGCTCCCACAATACTTTTGTTCTTCCTTTCAGCCACCCCATTCTGTTGTGTTATGTGGTGCTATTAATTTTCTTCGAATTCCTTTTGATGCACAGAATTTTTTGAATTCATTTGACACATATTCTCCACCGTTATCGCTCTTAAGAGCCTTCATTTTTCTGCCAATGTTTTTCTCAACAAGTGCTTTAAATTCACAAAATTTAGAGAATGTATGATCTTTCTTTTGCATGAATAAAATCCAACACTTACGTGAGAAATCATCTACAAATATTACATAATATATGTGCTTGGTCGTGGAGGCTATCGAGAATGGTCCATACACATCTGAGTGAACTCTTTCAAGGATTTCTTGCGCTCGATTGTCCTTATCATGAAAGGTGGCTTTGGTGTACTTCCCTATGTACACCCTTTGCATGTATCTCTCTGCTCTAGTGTACCCTTGGGAAGTCCTGTAGAAATATGCTGCATGATCTTCAAATCTCTGTGGTGCAAGTGGCCCAATATTCTATGCCACAATTCATCGATGTCTTGGCTTTGCACCTTCTCTGCTTTTGTGCTCAAAGCAGCACAATCTTCTACATCCAATTTGTAGAGGTTCTTCACCCGAACCCCGATCCGCTTCACTTATCCTGAGGCTATGTGATGAAGGAAAGTTTTTCCTTTGCTAAATATCACATCGTAGCCATAGTCCTCCAACATAGGAACTGAAACCAAATTCTTCTTCAGGCACGGAACATACTTGACATCTTTTAGTATGAGAGGCAAACTAGACTCCCTTTGAAAAGTAATAGTACCGATGTCGGTCACGTTATACCTTCCATCATATCCCATTTCGATGTGCATCAGGAGGTCCTTCTCCTCCAATTCACTAAAGATTATTTGTTGTCGGTCATATGGAATGAGGCTTCAATATCTAGATACCACACACTACCCATCATTGATGTCAGCATGCACGCAATGAGGGTGAAATCCAACTCAAATTGTGAAGCAAGAGATTCACCTATCGCTCCTCCTTAGGGCTTCTTGTCAGCCTTCTTGTGTAGACACTTCGTGGCATAGTGTCCCAACTCATGACAGTGAAAACATTTAATCTTTGACAAGTCCTTCTTCTTGCCACCCTGACTAGAATCTCCTTTAGATTTGAATTTCTTTCCTTTCCCTTTATTCACCTTTCCAGCTAAGGCACAGTTCTCCTCATCATCATGCTTGGATGAGGTTCCATATTTGGTGCTCTACCTTATCTCTTCTTGCACCAAGTCGGACCACAAATGCTCCCACTCTGGTAGCTTCTCCCTCCCATTTACCATATCACGATAGTTGTGTCAGCTCTTGTGAAGGCCTAGAAGTGATAGGCTAACCAAATCATCTTTAGAAACTGCAACACCGACACTTCCAATCTCATCCCGAAATTGGGTGAACTTGGTCAAGTACCTTGGTATTATGTGTCCCTTCTCCATCTTGATTTTCCTGAGTTTTTCCTTCAGTGCCAGCTTCATGTGGTCATTGTTGCTCTAAAACAGGTATGTCAAGGCCTTCCACATTGCATATGGAGTCTCCTTCCCATGGAGGTTCGAGACAATATGATCTCTAACTCCTTCTAGTATGATCCTTCTCGCCTTTACAACACATTTCCTCCACTCTGCCAGATCTTGAGCATCAGTTGTTGGAGGCTTAGGAATATCTTTGTCTATGAATTCCTTCATCTTGTTGTCTTCCAACACTGCCTCCATCTTGTCCTTCCAAGAAATATAGTTCGAACTACCCTCAAGGGCATATTCGAGTCTCATCCATAGAATGGCATCTTGTTGGCTCTGAAGAATGATACTACAAATTCGATTTCACCTACAAAAGACAAACTTGTATTCTCCTCTTCTAGAGTTATTTTTGCTCTGATACCATGTAGAAATTCCTTGTAGATTCAAACTGCTAATTGTAATTTACTAAAATAATAGACTTGAATATATTCTACTCATCAGCGGAAACAATTAAACTATTATGAAATCACAAAGCATGTAAGAGAAACAATTCAATCAACACATTACACAACGATTTCCTGGGGAAAGCCACAGCTAAAGACCCTTGCTATTTGTATATTGCATTAGTCAAAAAATATGAAAAGATTACAATTCTTTGCTCAAGCCCAAGCAACCTCTGCACTATCTCTATTTGTCTCACTTCTTCCTAGACAAGCCCAAGCCAATACTTAACCAAATTTTGGCTTCCCAAGTCCCTATTTCCTTGTGTTATTTCCTTGGGAATTAGCCCCTATTAATTAGGGAAATTCCTTAATATAAATTTTGCAATCATCATAGGCCTTCCTCTGACTGCATGCACCACCTATACAATTCAGATGATTATACAATTGATATTACATTTTCCCTTAACTCAAATTTCAACTAGGTAACTCTCAGATCTGACATGCATGAGTTATTTATGAGTGAATCATCAGTTAACTAGTTGAACACATGAAGCAACACCCCATTGTCTAACCTCCTACTAGTTCCTTCATCAGTTGGAACTAGTTTAACTTATTTTAACTCAGTTAAACTGAATTAATTAATTACAACTCAAAATAAACTCAACTAGGGATCATATAATGTAGGAGACACTTTACATTACTCAAATTAGACCCTCAACTCGAATTAACTGAGTCAACTAAGTCAAATTAACTTAGTTAACTCGTACAAGTTGTCTTGTGATGTGGAATTACAATTTTATTCATAATGTAATTCAAGGAAAAAAATAAATTAGGATTTTCTTGTTGCATTTTCAATAAAGTGCAACAAAATAGTATTTTATTGGAGAATGGAAGGAAATATTATTTTATTAAAATGGCGGAAAAAAACTATTGAGTGGAAAATGGCCCCTACTAATAAAATAATATTAAAAGGGATTCTAGAAGCATGGAGAAAAATTATATGAGGAAAGACTCATTTATTGGGCATCTTTTGACTATTACACTTCACATTTCATCTTCTCTTAGAGTTGTTTAGCACAAGGGCTAGAGTGTTGTTTAGCACAAAAATTCCAAGCGGGATTCCACCCTCATTTCAGAGAACTTTGAGTGTCTCCCTAGTGAGGAAGTTGGGGAGTCCATTTTTTGGGCTTCCAAAGATATTATTGCAGGTGTTTACCCAGTTCCATGTATTTTCTAAGTGCAAAAGCAGTTTGAAGAGTCCATTTGATAATCAACTACAGAGATTTGGAGTACTGGAGGTTTTGTAGGGGGTTTCTCTCATTCTAGCCAATTATTTTGCAATGGGTTTGCAGAACTGAAGAGTTGGAGCATTGTGGTATGAATTTATCTTAGTTGGAACAGTGCACAAGGCTTGGCAGATAGGGGAATTCTCACAAATTGGGGATTTGCGAGTCCGCTGGAGTTTGCCTAAGATTTTTCTAGGTTTTATTGGGTTTTGTGAGAGGAGTTAGTGGTTAAAATTTCAAAAAAAATTGGGTAGTATTCAGGCTGGAAATTATTATTCCTTTTGTAGTGCATTTTATTGGTAAAGTGGGCAATTCACACCACTTGGTGGGCTTGATCTTGGCTTGGATTTAAGCCAAACTGTTTATGGGTTTGGTGTGAGGAGCTCCTGGCCGGTTAAATTTTCAGAATTTTTTGAGCAATTCTGAGTTCAGGAACTCTAATTCTTCTTCAGCAGTAGCAATAGTATTTTTTGGGTAGTGTGTGCTACCTGTTTGGGTCATTTCCAACACTTGGGTCTTCACCTTTTCACCTGGGTTTTGTATTGCTTGTAGAAGCAAGCCTAGGTTTTATTATTCTCACTTATATGTACCTTTTTCTTCATATTTAATAAAATGGCTCAACACTTTCGCCTTATTTCTTTGGTGTATTGATTGGTGCTTGTGTGGAAAAAAATTATTTGTTGTTGCTAGTTCATGTTTTGGTAATTATTGTTAATTTTCCAATTAGAACTATTACAATGGTATCAAAGCATGATTTTGACCAGTTGTGGAGAAGCCGACAATATCATGGAAGAGTTGGGAATGCAAGCATAGTGTTTGGGGGCCATAGAAAGACCAATGATTCGAGGGAGAATACGGGAACTCCAAGACGGGATCCACAGAAAAGATGAGAGGTTTTCCCAATTGAGAAAGATGATGGACCAGTTCCATCTTCATCCTTATGATAGACACTCTAAAGGTTGTTGGAAATAATACTGAGAGGGGGGGTGAATCAGTATTAGCAATTTAACAATATTTCATTTCCATAAACAGATTTATATACGCTACTTCTATTAATGAAACTTGCGTGTATATGCAACTGTGTTTAGAGCAACCAGCGTATACCTTGCAAACTTATAATTTAGTTAGTTGATCTTTAATCTGTGTATCAGAACCATATAACCAGTAATCAGATGCAGTAAACAGAACAAGCAATCACACACATGAACACAAGATATAAGGTGGAAACCCAATGTGGGTGAAAACCACCTGCTGCAATCATCTCTATCTTTCTTTAATCAGAAGCTTATTTTTACAAGTTTTGTACTGGTGCAGCCTTATACCAGTACGCAGGCTTCTACCTGCGAGGCTAAAACCTTCTCTTGTTCTCCAGCTTTTCCTGGAAGGGAGCTACAACACCCTTAGCTCTTGTACTAACTGATGTGTTTACTAGGACGTAGGTGTTGACCTACAGAAGGCTACAACCTTCTCTTTTCTTCCAGGGACCACATTTCATAAATTTCCAGACTGGATCCATCAATAACATCAAATATATCTGCATTAACCAATCTCCTTTGCACCAACCAAAATTGAATCAAACAATCACTTTTCTGAATGTTGTAACCAGAATACAGTAACAGTAACCAGAACCCAGAACACTGCAACAACAAACAAAAGTAGCTAAAACATATTTTATGAGATGTGCGCTCTTTCAATGTGTCGAACCTGCGTTCATACGTTGTTATATGAAGGCAAACCTACGTATACGATGTTTTGAAATGCCAAACCAGCCTGTATACACGCCTTTGCTATCATGAACCTGCGTACAGATCTGTAAAAGATGATTTAACCTTTACAACTTATTCAGACATCAGTTATACCCAGATCATCAGATTTACAGATTACGACATGCGCCAATTATTCAGATAAAAGATCAAAACCACACAAAGATACTTCTCTTCAAGCCTTAAGATCTTGACCCATCAATAGAACTTATCCTTCTTCAAGCGCTCAAGTTCCTCCTTGATTCAGATCCAGCTATGCACCATAACCCAATGACCAGTATTCTAGATCTTATTCTTCATTAGATATTCAATACTTGAGTGCCTTTGCCTAATGATCTCCTCATCCTTTTATAGTCTTAGACCTTACTCAATACCATGGTCCAAAACCACTTAGAATCAATACCTTGGACCAAATACCTGGGGTCAATAGTTTGGACAAGATACCTTGGACCAATACCATGGGTCAAAATACCAAGGACCAAATACCATGGACCAAAACCAAGTTTTCCAACATGTACGCGCTTTTCCTTGCGTGAAAGTGTGTGTATACGCATACGCACCTTTGGGTTGGCGAACCCACGTGTATACGCTGCTTGGTCAAGGGGAACCTGCATATATCTTATTTTTCTTCATTCTGAGAGCCTGAACTGTGATCTGTCATCTGAGTGAGTTGTCATCAAGGACAACACCTATGTCATAGCACGAAACCTATGTCATAATGCCAACAATCTCCCCCTTTGGACTTGATGGCAACCCCAAGTCACTCTCCCCCTTTGTCATCAATGGCAAAGGGTTATGCTCCCCCGAAGTACTTGCCGAATTCTCTGATATGCTGAAATGTGTTGTTCATGCTCCCCTTGACTGTAAGCAAGGTCTACAAAAAGATGTTCTACAAGAAGAACATGACTCTATACATCATAAATGACCTTCCTATCACCAAAGACTCATACATACATCCATCTCCCAACCAAGTGGGGATATACCAAGATTGGCTCATCCACCCACCAAGTGGGGATACACCAAAAGTTTATACATGATAAAACAAGAACATTACATCATCCATCCTAGGCATAGTGGGGAAACAAAATAGGTCGTTACATGACCTTGATAATAAAAAATATTTAAAACAAGATAGTTATTAGCAACTATCATTAGTAGCATCTGTCAAAAACCATCAGCAAACATGATCTCCCTCTGCACTTGTTCCACCTAAATCAAAAACAACTGTGAAATTGTACCAAGATATTCTAAGATAATGCCAACAATGCATTATTAGAAGTATATGCTCCCCCTGAACCTGTGCCAGATGGTCTTTGTCAGACCCATATCAAACTCTTTTCATCCTAAGTCTGGCTCGCTATTTTTCTTCAAACCAACATATACGCGACTGTATCCACAGCAACCAGCGTATGTATGCAGATATGCTTCATGAAACTCGCGTACAACCACTTTTCTCTGAACCAGATAGGTTTCAACAACAAGATGATGCATCAACTACTCCCAGCTTCTGTCTGAGATATTCAAATGTCTCTCTGGGCAGCGGTTTGGTGAATATATTAGCAACCTATTCTTTGGAGGGAACATACTCCAATTTGACCTTTTGTTCAAGCACTTGTTCACGGAGAAAATGATATTTGATAGGTATGTGCTTGGTCTTGGAATGCATGACTGGATTCTTTGAAATATTGATTGCACTTGTATTATCACATAGAATGGAGATGGGTGGAGTACATGTGATTTGAATGCCTTGCAGTATTTGCATCATCCAAAGGAGTTGTGTGCAGCAAGATGCAGCAGCCACATATTCTGCTTCAGCTGTAGATAATGCAATTGAACTTTGTTTCTTGTTGAACCAAGATACTAATCTGGAACCCATATAGAATGCACCACCACTAATGCTTTTTCTGTCATCCATGCTTCCTGCCCAATCTGCATCTGTATATGCATGAAGTGTAAGATCTGTATCCCTAGGATACCATAAACCAAAGTTTTGTGTTCCTTGAAGATATTTGAAAATCCTTTTGACTGCCTGAAGATGTGCTTCTGTTGGATTTGCTTGGAATCTTCCAACTATTCCCACTACATGCATGATGTCTGGTCGAGTACCTGTTAGATAAAGCAAACTACCAATCATGGATCTGTAGGTTGGTTGATGTACTGCTGTTGATTCATCATTTGCGCTAAGGCTGCATCCTGTTACCATAGGGGTACATACTAGTTTAGAATATTCCATGCCATATTTCTTCAAGATCTTCTTAAGGTACTTGGTTTGTGATAGAAAAATACCATCTTTATTTTGTTGAACTTGTAAACCAAGAAAATATGTGAGCTCACCAAGCACGGACATTTCAAATTCTTTCTGCATTACCAAAGCAAGGTTTTGACTCTTGGCTTCTTCATACTACCAAAACTGATATCATAAACATACACAACAAGTATTAGCGATTTATTATTGTCAATTTTTATATATAGATTGTTATCAGCTGATCCTTTTGAAAAACCTTGTTGATGAAGATATTTGTCAAGACGATAATACCAGGCCCTTGGAGCTTGTTTTAGACCATAGAGAGCCTTTCTGAGTTTGCATACAAGTTTTGGATCATTTCCAAGGATGAATCCATCTGGTTGCTCAATATATACTTCTTCTTCTAGGTCTCCATTAAGAAAGGTGGATTTCACATCCATTTGATATACTTTGAACTTCTGAAAGCTAGAAAGAGCAAGGAACATTCATATGGATTCAAGTCTAGCAACAGGTGCAAAAGTTTCTTCAAAGTCTATACCTTCTTGTTGAGCATACCCTTTACAAACAAGTCTGGCCTTGTTTCTAATAACTTCTCCATTTTCATTCAGCTTGTTTTTGAATATCCATTTGGTTCCTATGACATTCTTATCATTAAGTCTAGGAACCAATTCCCAAGTATTATTCTTTTCAATATGCTCAAGTTCTTCATTCATGGCCTTGACCCAACATTCATCTTTGCATGCTTCATTTACATTTTGCGGTTCGACGAAGGAACTAGATAGCTTGAAGCTTCTGTAATAGTTCTTCTTGTCTGCACACCTGCCTCTTTCTGCCCCAAAATTTGAGTCTCTGGATGATTCTTTTGAACATACCTGGATGGAGTCTTTTCTTCTACCCTTATCTGTTCTTCTGGTGCCTCATGTGTTTCTTCTTCAGAATTAGTCTGACTTGATGTGGAAGGATAGTCCTCATCTTCTTCATAATCTTCGGTTTTTACCTACTTTGGATTTTTTCTTGCTTCATCAACCACAACATCAATACTTTCAACAATTTTCCCAAGTCTTTTATTATAACACTTATATCCTTTACTTCGGGAAGAGTAACAGAGGAGAATGCCTTCATCTGCTTTAGGTTCAAACTTGCCAAGTTTTTCATCAGTCCTTTTGATGTAACATTTGCTTCCAAAAATTTTGAAGTATTTTACAGTCTTACCATACCAAAGTTCATGTGGAGTTTGAGTGTTGTTTACCCGGACGTTTGTTTTGTTTAGAATAGTGATGGCAGCAAATGCAGCTTCACCCCAGAAGGTTGCATGAGTTCTAGACTCATCTAGCATAGCACAAGCCATTTGTTGAACAGTTCTGTTCATCCTTTCTACCACTCCATTTTGCTTAGGAGTTCTTGCGGTAGAGAATTCCCTTCTTATTCCATATTCTTCACAGAAGTCGAAGAATTCATCCAAGGTAAATTGCCCTCCTTGATCAGACCTGAGGCATTTGATTTTGCGATCTGATCCATTTTCAAGCAAGGCTTTGAAGGCTTTAAACTTTTCGAAATCTTCGTCTTTATCCTTTAGAAGTCCTATCCAAAACATTCTGGAAAAGTCGTCAATGAACAATATAAAATATTCTTCTCCACGAGGTGAATTTTTTCTCAATGGACCACATAAATCAGTGAGAACAAGTTCAAGAGGCTTACTAGCTGATCCTTCCTTCTCAGGGAAATGTGCTCTGGTTTTCTTACCAAATTGACATGATTTGCATATTGTATTCTCTGGAATGCTGATATCAGGAAGATCACGAACAGCCCGGTATTTGCATGCTTTTCTTATTTGAGGAAAACTTAGATGCCCCAATCTTTTGTGCCATAACCAGTGTTCATCGTTTTTGTTGAGGTAGCACTGTTGTTGTCCCCCCTTGAGTATGTACTGGTTGCTTGGATTTCTTACACCTTTGATCATTGTTTCTCCTGTATCAATCTCCGAACAACACACCCATTTGATCAAAATACTACCTCATTTCCTTGATCACACATTTGACTGACACTCAATAGATTATGCTTTAGACCATCTACATACATAACATTCCCAGCTTTAACTTTTTCTTTTAAGAGAACGGAGCCTTTACCTTTTATGACTGCAGGAGTGTCATTACCAAATGAGACCTTCTTTTCCTTTTCTAAGGCATTATATGATTGAAGTTTTTCTTTATCACCTGTCATGTGTTTCGAGCATCCACTGTCGATGTACCACTAATTTTCTTGTCCTTCTGCATACAAGGTGTAGAACCTCTATTTTACACCTATTTGCCTACCATTTTCCTCCACTTTTCCTTATCTTTCCTTCACTTTTGCCTCATTTTCACCATAAAACCTCTCAGATCATTACATTCAGTGTCAATAAGCATGATCAAGCAAGTTTTGCTAATGGATGACTATTTGTTTAGTTTTTGACTTACTTGCAGGAATCCCGCAGCTATCTGATGATCCCGCAGCTATCTGAAGATCCTGCAGCCTTTTTGTTAAATACTATGATCCACGTGTCGGTTTGCTAGATGGGCCACATGGGCACTCAGGTATCAGTGTGCTCGAGGTTCCTGTCCCTTTGTTCCAGCCATCCACGTCACTTTCACCCATGGTCAAAGCTGGTTTAGCCACGGTCAACTCAAGGTGGTTTAAACGGTGTTTGAGAGCTGTTTGGTCACGGCACCTTAAATGGTGATCTGTCTATGATCTACGGGTGGCAGAGGACGCAATCCAACAGGGGATTTATTATCCATGTCGACAAGAACCACTGAACTCGTCCACGCAACCGTGATGTGTCCAAGGACCATTAATACGCATACTGTTTTATTGTTTTTCTGTTAACTAGTTGTACGCGTAGGATAACTTAGAAGCTCCTATAAATTGATGCGTCTGCGTACGCTCAAAGAACTTTTGATTAGTTGTATTTTGATGCACTCGTGTTGAATTTAGAAGCGTTTGTGAACTCTGTTTTCTAGTGCTATTCCAGCACTCTGTTTTGTAAACTTTTTGCAAATGGAGAAATCAATATAGCACTGTTTTGAAGTTTCCAGATCTTTGAGTTCCCTTGTGGCTGAATGAACAGAGGGCCCCTGCTCATCTCAGCCTTTGTAAAGTATTTCATGTGCAGCATTTCATTATTTTCTCATTTGTTTCCTTAAGCATGTATAGTTTTATTTACTTGTTTTCCTTTATTTTCAGCTGATCAGTGTTATTTCTTTGCAGGTTTCTTTTAGCCCGGGATTTATTTTTATATGTGTTGTGTTTGCTTTACAGCTAATGGTATTTGAAGTTGACAATTCAAGTGCTGCCTTTGTCTTTATAGTTAGTTTTTAATCTTATTTCTCAAAGAGCTGTTAACATACATGAATGATCTTCATCATAAACTACTATCTTTTAAGATCAAAATATCACTAACTTGCAGCTTGTTTGGGTGCTTTTTGGACTGTTCTTAAGCTACTTTCTTTCCGTACTTTACACAGTACATGTGCTTTGAAGTATTGAGTTAGAAAGAGTAAATCATTACCACTAGTCTTTAAAGTAGAAGTTTTTGATTTTAAAGTGCTTCCTAGACTATTTCCTCACTACTTTCTAATCATGCTTTCCATAGTACATATGGCTGAAGTAGAGAATTAGAAATAGCAAATTATTATCATTAGTCTTTCAAGCATATTTTTCTCACTTTTATAATTCCACTTAAGCTACTTTCTTTCCGTGCTTTACACAGTACATGTGCTTTGAGGCATCGAGATAGAGAGAGATAATCTTTATTCTTGGGTTTTAAAAGTGATTCTCTTTTTCTTTTATTAGCAGCAACTTGAACGGTGTCTAGTGCCATTGGTAGTGGTCATTTGCTTTCAAAGTTTATTTCAAGTCATTTCAATTTCATTTATTCATTCCAAGCATTTCCTTTCAAGCAAATAGTTAGAGATCACTCAACACACACTTCCACTCATTTAGAATTCACTCTACACACACACCATCACTCACTTGTTTATAAATTCTCATTCCATCTAGGAACATAATTAAACCGCAACAACACCCCCAACGATAAGAAAAACTCTAAGAGGATACTTAAGTACATATAGTACACCTTCACTTCATCAGCTTACGAGCCCCGGGTTGACAATAAATACTAGCAATTTAGATAACACTAAATTGACTAAACATTTTGGCGCCGTTGCCGGGGAAGTGAAATTAAGTAGCCATATTCTTAGAAGAAAAAAAATATAAAAAAAAAAAACAACAACTTCAAGAAAAGAAGTTAATAACCTATCTAAGTATGCTCTCCTCTTGCACTTTGAAGTGATCTGGAGGATCAGAAAGGAGAAAGTTATTAATCTAATAGTTTCTTAAGTATGCTCTCTTCTTGCACCTAGAGTGAACTGGAAGATCAGAAAAAGAACTATTTAACTTGACTTGAGGATAAAATAAAAATGACATGCATAGAGCTAGAGATTCTAGGGGAAGGTTTTTAGCTAGAGCTCGAAGTTCAATTTTTACAAGTCCATCTGCTTCAAGAGATAGACAAGAGATACCTCCCTTATCTCCAACCGAAACTCCTAGTCCTGAAATTCAAGAACCAAGAGTTGACTCTCCTATACCTTCTATTGAGTTTGAACTAGGAAGAGACTCTTCTCTTTCTCCTACCAGACAACCAATTGTAATTGAGGAAATAGACTCACCTGAAGAGGAAGGAGAAATCTCTTCTCATTCACCCTTTGTAGAAGAACCAGAAGATTTTGAAATCCCTAGGAGAATTATCATGGTCGAAGAAGAAGGAGGAGGTAGAGGTAGAGGAGGAGGAGGAAATAACAATAACAATGGAGGAGGTAGAGGTCCCATTGGAGGAAATAGAGATGGGGATAACACATTTGGGTTTCCCATTGTTGATGAGGACTCCCGAGCCACTATGAAAAACATATCACCATCTGTTCTCCCAAATTTTCATGGATTAAGAACTGAGGACCCTGAAACATTCTTGTTTGAATTTGAAGTTGTGTGTCGAACTTATGACTATCTGGATGATACTCAGAAACTCAAACTGTTCCCATCAACGTTAAAGGATCAAGCTTTGAAATGGTTCATGGGGTTACTTACTCAGTCCATTAGGACCTGGGATGAAATGAAACAAACCTTTTTGGATAGGTATTTGGACTATTGTATGCCTACTAATCATAAGGATGAGGTTTTTAAAATGATGCAAAAAGAAGATGAGAGCTTAGAAGATTTACTTGAGAGATTTCAATATAATTTAAAAAGAGCAAAAATGAGCACCTTGGATGAAGAGACCTTAAAAGCCCTCTTATTAAAAGCCATTAGGGATGAGTGGATAGATATCTTAAACATGATGGGGAAAGGGGATATTTCTCAACTTCCTCTCAGTGATATAGCAGAACTATGTACCCATCTCTCAAGAGGCAAATCAAAAACTCAAAAAGGGCCTAGAGATCCTTCTCTCCTTAGGGCAAATAAATCTGCAACAGGATCAGTGAGTAGGGCTGAAATCGGTAATATGCTAGATGAATTTAAAACTGACATCTTAGGGAGTCTTAGTGAACAAATTGATACCCTTAAGATTCAGAATAAACAAAAGGCAGAAGCCGAGGCTATGACCATTTTTTGCCCGAAGTGTAGAAAGAAGCATGCTTTAAGGGAATGTCCCTTGGAAGCACAAGTTGTGGAAACCTGTGTAATTTGCTCAGAAACTCATGAGACCAAGGAATGTCCTTCAATCCCTGGCCTCAAAGCAGTCTTTCAAGAAGATCCAAGTACGCTTGAATCTCTTTGTTTTGTTGCAAGGAAACCTTGGCAGGGGCAGCAAAATCAAGGGTTTAACAACTCTATGAATTTCCAGCCCCCACCAAATTGGAATCCTTGGCAACAACCTTGGTCACAACCACAAAATCCTTTCCAAGCATGGTTGCAAAGCATGCAAATGCAAAATCCTTATGGGAGATTTGCCCAATTCTATCAATATCCTCAATCCTTTCAGAACCAGCAAGCTCCCCAACTTCCAAATCAAGGTCAACAATTGTCATTACCATTCCCTCAACAACAACCTCCTCCACAAAATCAAAATTCTCAACTCTTGTTACAATCTCAGCAGAGGCCAAATCAACTTCCCTCTCAACCTCAACCAAACCCCAATAATAGGAATCCTCAAAATGCTTATGTGATGGAAGGTCAACCACTTATGGAAGGTCAACCATTCCCTACCTATATGGTTGTCCCTCTCAATGAGGTCCAACTCAGATCAGGTAGAATCTTAGACCAACCTTCTACAAGTACTCAACAACCAAGCATTTCTGAGGAAGAATCTCTCAAAGCCAATAAAGGTTCTGAAGTATCCCTTCAAAACCCAAGCATTAAAGAAAAAGAAAAAGAATCAACTCCCTTAGTAGAGCAACCTACATCTTCAGCTATTCCTCCTTTTCCTGAAAGATTGCAAATTGATAAAGGAGTAGAGAAGCAGATTTGGTTGCCTGACTATAGCTTTCTAGATGAATTGAAAAATGTCTGTATCAAGATCCCCTTGTTAACAGCCATTAAGGAGATTCCCATTCTAGCAAAGACAATAAAGGAGATGAGTTTGAAAAAAACAATAAAAAGAACCAGAGACACAAAAAGGATACATCTAGTTGGAAAAATTGCAGACATTATGATGGGTAAAATTACCATGCAAAAATATGTAGATCCCGGTAGCCCTATTGTTAAAACTCATATTAATGGGGTTGAAATCCCAAATACTTTGATTGACTTAGGAGCCGCTATCAACATTATGAGTAGACAGACCATGGATCAGTTAAAACTTCCTAATCTTCTCTTTACACCTACTTTGCTGCAACTTGCAGACAGATCAATCATTAAACCTGATGGTGTATTGGAAGACATTCCAGTCTCACTAGACTCTTGGGAGTATCCAGTTGATTTTATGATTTTAACTCCCAAGAACAATCTAGGAGGACATCCTCTTATTCTAGGAAGACCTTGGCTGGCCACAGCTGATGCTTTCATAAGTTGTAGGTCGGGAGACATGTATATATCAGATGGTAATTCTACCAAGAAATTCAACTTGTATCCTCCCGCAAAGGCAATAACAGAAATAGGAGAAGATGAGTGGATTAATGATGAGGAAACTCTTCAACCTGTTCTAACCATCTCTGAAATCAGTGAGGACAGTCAAATTCTAAATACATTAGAAAATTTTGAGGCACCTTTAGAATATGACTCTTCACAATTCCAGTTAGATGCAGATATTGAATATCTCTCCTCTAGACAAATGTCTCTCTTCTCAATGGAAGAGTTTGGTAGTTCTACAGTTGAAATCTTTCCAGGAAAAACATTAAACATTAACAAAAACTTGGAAAGACTACAACAAGAAGAATTAACTAAACTGTTGCAAAAACATTCCACTGCCTTTGCATGGGAATATACCGACATGAAAGGAATCGACCCTAAGACTTGTATTCATCATATTTACATTGAAGAAAACAGCAGACCTATTAGGCAGCCACAAAGACGGATGAATCCAAATCTTAGGGAAATTGTGAAAGAAGAACTTCAAAAATTGCTCAAGGTAAACTTCATTTACCCCATTTCAGATAGCCAATGGGTTTCTCCCTTGGTTATAGTGCCCAAAAAGAATGGTAAATGGAGAGTTTGCATTGACTATCGAGAATTGAACAAGGCAACCTTAAAGGATCATTTTCCCCTACCTTTTATTGATCAGGTATTAGACACTTTAGCAGGTAAAAAGTATTTCTCATTCTTGGATGGTTTTAGTGGTTACAATCAGATTCAGGTAGCACCTGAAGATCAAGACAAAACCACCTTTACTTGTCCTTGGGGGACTTTTGCCTATCGAGTACTCCATTTTGGTTTATGCAATGCACCAGCCACATTTCAAAGGGCTGTACTAGGAATTTTCTCAGATCTGATTCATGATTGTGTAGAGGTATACATGGACGATTTCACAGTCTATGGTAATACATTTGAAGAAGCTTTGGCAAATTTGGAAAAAGTACTGGTAAGATGTAAGGAAACAAATCTTTCTTTAAGTCATGAAAAGTGTTTTATGATGTTTACTGAAGGGATTGTTTTAGGACATCATATTTCAGGAGATGGAATCAAAGTTGATAGATCTAAAGTAGAAGTCATCTCTAAGTTACCTGTTCCAAATTGCCAAAGAGATGTTAGAAGTTTTCTTGGGTTTACTAGTTATTACAGAAGATTTATTGAAAACTTCACAAAGATAGCATCCCCTCTTTTCAAATTACTTACCAAAGATTGTGAATTTAAGTGGGATCCTGAATGTCAATCTGCCTTTGAAGCTTTAAAGTCTAGAATATCTGAAGCACCCATTTTAAGGGGTCCAAATTGGAAACTCCCTTTCCACATTTCTACTGATGCTTCAGATACAGCTTTAGGAGTTGTTTTGGGACAAAAAGATTTGATCGCTTATGCCATTTATTACACGAGTAAGAATTTGACTCCTACTGAGTTAAATTATACTGTTACTGAAAAGGAGTTTCTAGCCGTTGTTCATGCTATAAACAAGTTTAGACACTATATAACCGGCTATGAAACCTTTGTCCACACTGATCACTCTGCCATTAGATACCTCATGAACAAACCAGTCACTAATGGTAGAGTTACAAGATGGCTTTTGCTTTTACAAGAATTCAACATAACTGTGTTAGATCGACCAGGTAAGCAGAACACAGTAGCTGACTTCTTGTCCAGAATCCAAAACACTAATGAGGACTCTCCGGTAGAGGACAAATTTCCAGATGAATATTTGTTTGCAGTAACTACCAAGACTCCTTGGTATGCTGATATTGCTAATTATTTAGTTACTGGAAAAATACCTTTACATTTATTTCCTAATGAGAAAAGGAAAATCATTCAGGATAGTTCACTTTATTCTTGGATTTCTAATGAATTGTTCAGAACAGGGCCAGATTTGATGATCAGAAGATGTGTACGAGAGGATGAGATGCCTGACATCCTTAAAGCATGTCATGACGAACCTTGTGGCGGACATTTTTCTGATAAGAGGACTGCCTATAAAATCCTTTCATCGGGATATTATTGGCCTTCTCTCTTTAAGGATGCAAAGCAATATGTTAAAAGGTGTGACAGTTGTCAGAGAACTGGGAGACCAACTCTTTCAAATGAAATGCCACTACAGCCACAGATATGCATCGAACCTTTCGAGAAATGGGCTCTAGATTTTGTTGGACCAATTAATCCGCCATCCAAGCAAAATAGATATATACTGGTTTGTACTGATTATGTTACCAAGTGGGTAGAAGCTATAGCATTAACTTCTGCTACTGAAAATTCAGTTGTTCAATTTCTTTTCAAGGATATTTTCACTCGTTTTGGTGTCCCAAGAGAAATTGTAACAGATCAGGGAAGCCAGTTTACATCAAGGATGGTGGAAAAGCTGATGGAGGAATATAAGATTAAGCATAGAACATCTACTCCATACCATCCGCAAGCGAATGGTCAAGTAGAATCTACAAATAAAGTTCTTGAAAGCATCATCACAAAGACTGTTCATCTTCATAGAAGAGATTGGGCAGAAAGGCTTCCTGAAGCCTTATGGGCCTATAGAACTACATGGAGGAACACTACAGGACATTCTCCCTATGAACTTGTTTATGGGAAGGAAGTCCTGTTCCCCATTGAGTTCCAAATCAAGACCTTCAAGACAGCAGTTCAACTGGGGATGAGCTTAACAGAAGCCCAGAAGCACAGAATGGACCAGTTAAATCAACTAGATGAAATGAGACAAGATGCAATTCTAAGAACCGATCTAGTTCAGCACCAAAGAAGCAAATGGCATGATCGACATATCAAAGAAAAGAAGTTTCAAAAGGGTGATTGGGCACTCTTGTTTGATTCAAAATTTAAAGACTTCAAAGGAAAATTTCAAACTCATTGGCTTGGGCCATATGAGATTGATGAAGTCTTTAACAATGGAGCAGTTAGAGTGAAGACTATTGATGAACTTCAAACTCCCTTTATTGTGAATGGCCACCGGTTAAAAGTCTATCACAAGCCACTCTCAAGAGAGGAGTTTGTTAAGTTATTCCAAGGCGATTCTGAAATGAGGCTGGTGGAGAAGAATTCTTCTCCTCCATCAGCCTAATCTCTGTTTCTTTCAATTTCAATTTCAATCAAAAAAAAAAAAAAAAAAAAAAAAAAAAAATGTATGAACCTGAAAACCAATCTCTGATTGGCAGTCTCATGCAGCAAACATAAGGTGAAAATCAGGGTCACCTGACACCTCATGTTTTCCAAAAAAAAAATCTCTCTTTCTTTCATTTCCATTTCATTTATTTCATCTCACCATTTTCTTTCCTCTTACCATCTTCACTTCACCTCACTGCTTTTCACTCATTCATTCATTCATTCATTCCATTTCACTTCATTAATAAAGTTTTTTTTAGGCAACTAAAGTATTTTATGCAGCTAGAAGACTTCATTACAGTTTCTGCAGCCATTTGACAATCCTGCAGCCGATTAGCTTTCCTGCAGCCTTCTGTACCTGCACAAGAAACACAGTTTGTCTGAAGAAAATATTTACAGTTCAAAATCATCAAAGACAAGGAGAAAAGATCATGTGCTAGCAATAAAGTTAACAAAAGGTCAGTAAATCATCAGAAGCCAAATCAAATGTGATCCGAGGTATGTTCAAAACTCTAAACCTATGGTTGTTTCATTATGCGAACTTTCTGGGTTATGTTTTGTTGGCCACTAAATGTAATGATTACCCATTTTCTTTTTCCCATGTGACTACAAATCTCCGAATCCTCCACGTCTACCAGCTCATAATAACCACGATTTTTGAAATTACATATGGCTGTTTCGGTCATTAAAGGTCCTCTACCCTAATGACGTAACCTACCGCATTACGTCTCTCAGCTCTCGTCCCACAGCCATGTGTCACTCCATATCCGAAATTGGAGAATGTAGCCGTTTCGTTCGTCATTTCAAAACCCTCTATGTTCATAACACCCTATTCCTCGCCATTATCTCCCTTGTTTCGTTTTCACTCACTACGATTACCTCCATAAACCATCCTCTGTTTTCCCTCTGCCGTATAGCCGTAAACCTGTAATACAGTCGTATTACGACTGTTAGTCACTTTTTTACCGTGTCCACGCTAATTCCACCGCTTAACTCTAAATTCAAGCCGTGAATTCCCGGTGTCTAAGACTATTTATGCACCGTATACCCTCTGTTCCACAGAGTCTGAACAGAGACCGAGAAGTTACTGTGTGAAGTTACGGAGTTACTGTGTAAGGTCACCATCAAATTTGTGTTTAAACAAAGCTGGAGAGTCTTCTATACCTAGAAAGAGCAGAAGGAAGAGAAGGGAAAGTATCTCTGAGACTGATGTCTTAGAAGGACAAACTGTAGAAGAAATAGAAGTCCATCATCCTGAACCTGAGATTGAACCCACTGAAGACAGTGCTCAAGAGGTCATCTCGGAAACCCTCGCTGAACTTGCTAAGGAAGCTGCCAAAAAGAAAAGAGAGGACAAAAAGAAACAAAAACAAGATAAGGGGAAATCCATAATCCGAGAAACTGACCAGACCCCAGAGCATTCTAGTGGTGAAGAAAGAGATAACCAGCCTTTAGCACAGAGGATAACTAAACTCCATGAGAAAACTGCCCTCTCTGAGAAAGTAAAAGCTCAAAAACCAAAGGAAAAGGCACAAAAAGAAACACATAGTGCTGCCACTGTAAGAAGGAGTAGTAGATTGCAGAATAAAAGGAAAGCCACGAGGACACTCTTCGTTGATCTTAGCACACCTGAGAAGGGTTCTACACAAGCAGACCTTGAGGATAGTCCATCATCACGTGAGGTAGCTACTCCTCCAAGAGAAGACAGTCCATTTCAGCCGGAGTTTGAAACTGAAATTGAACATGAATATAGTCCAAGGAAGTCACCAATTGTTGACCCAATTCAACAAGAGGTGTACAACTATTATGAGACATTAGAGCAAAACACTGCTGGCCCAAGTAATGTCATACCTCATGAGCAGCAAATAGATTTACTTAGACAAGAAATCTATGAACTGGAAGTGCTGAACCGTCACATTAAACAGAGAAATGAAGAAATGAAGCAGCAAGCTGATATTGCCAAGGCAATCCAAGATAATACCTATCTTCACATGAGCATGTGGCAGAAGAAACATAGCAGACTCAAGAAGAGATGCAGAAGGCTGAACAGAGCCTTAATTAATTTGAAATTCAGATGCATGTTCAAAAGGCCAAAGGTTAATGTTTCTACACAAAGGAAGAGAAGGAGGTTGGATGTCCTAGCTGAGGCATCCCAGCAGATGGACTGAATTGTGTTTTCATTGCATGAGGACATGCAATACCCTCGGAGTGGGGGTATGTAGAACCTCTATTTTACACCTATTTGCCTACCATTTTCCTCCACTTTTCCTTATCTTTCCTTCACTTTTGCCTCATTTTCACCATAAAACCTCTCAGATCATTACATTCAGTGTCAATAAGCATGATCAAGCAAGTTTTGCTAATGGATGACTATTTGTTTAGTTTTTGACTTACTTGCAGGAATCTCGCAGCTATCTGATGATCCCGCAGCTATCTGAAGATCCTGCAGCCTTTTTGTTAAATACTATGATCCACGTGTCGGTTTGCTAGATGGGCCACATGGGCACTCAGGTATCAGTGTGCTCGAGGTTCCTGTCCCTTTGTTCCAGCCATCCACGTCACTTTCACCCATGGTCAAAGCTGGTTTAGCCACGGTCAACTCAAGGTGGTTTAAACGGTGTTTGAGAGCTGTTTGGTCACGGCACCTTAAATGGTGATCTGTCTATGATCTACGGGTGGCAGAGGACGCAATCCAACAGGGGATTTATTATCCATGTCGACAAGAACCACTGAACTCGTCCACGCAACCGTGATGTGTCCAAGGACCATTAATACGCATACTGTTTTATTGTTTTTCTGTTAACTAGTTGTACGCGTAGGATAACTTAGAAGCTCCTATAAATTGATGCGTCTGCGTACGCTCAAAGAACTTTTGATTAGTTGTATTTTGATGCACTCGTGTTGAATTTAGAAGCGTTTGTGAACTCTGTTTTCTAGTGCTATTCCAGCACTCTGTTTTGTAAACTTTTTGCAAATGGAGAAATCAATATAGCACTGTTTTGAAGTTTCCAGATCTTTGAGTTCCCTTGTGGCTGAATGAACAGAGGGCCCCTGCTCATCTCAGCCTTTGTAAAGTATTTCATGTGCAGCATTTCATTATTTTCTCATTTGTTTCCTTAAGCATGTATAGTTTTATTTACTTGTTTTCCTTTATTTTCAGCTGATCAGTGTTATTTCTTTGCAGGTTTCTTTTAGCCCGGGATTTATTTTTATATGTGTTGTGTTTGCTTTACAGCTAATGGTATTTGAAGTTGACAATTCAAGTGCTGCCTTTGTCTTTATAGTTAGTTTTTAATCTTATTTCTCAAAGAGCTGTTAACATACATGAATGATCTTCATCATAAACTACTATCTTTTAAGATCAAAATATCACTAACTTGCAGCTTGTTTGGGTGCTTTTTGGACTGTTCTTAAGCTACTTTCTTTCCGTACTTTACACAGTACATGTGCTTTGAAGTATTGAGTTAGAAAGAGTAAATCATTACCACTAGTCTTTAAAGTAGAAGTTTTTGATTTTAAAGTGCTTCCTAGACTATTTCCTCACTACTTTCTAATCATGCTTTCCATAGTACATATGGCTGAAGTAGAGAATTAGAAATAGCAAATTATTATCATTAGTCTTTCAAGCATATTTTTCTCACTTTTATAATTCCACTTAAGCTACTTTCTTTCCGTGCTTTACACAGTACATGTGCTTTGAGGCATCGAGATAGAGAGAGATAATCTTTATTCTTGGGTTTTAAAAGTGATTCTCTTTTTCTTTTATTAGCAGCAACTTGAACGGTGTCTAGTGCCATTGGTAGTGGTCATTTGCTTTCAAAGTTTATTTCAAGTCATTTCAATTTCATTTATTCATTCCAAGCATTTCCTTTCAAGCAAAT
Organism: Pinus tabuliformis; assembly: GCA_031772625.1. Taxonomy (NCBI): domain Eukaryota; kingdom Viridiplantae; phylum Streptophyta; class Pinopsida; order Pinales; family Pinaceae; genus Pinus; species Pinus tabuliformis. The sequence continues at coordinate 772,479,996 of CM062816.1, forward strand.
AGTTAGAGATCACTCAACACACACTTCCACTCATTTAGAATTCACTCTACACACACACCATCACTCACTTGTTTATAAATTCTCATTCCATCTAGGAACATAATTAAACCGCAACAACACCCCCAACGATAAGAAAAACTCTAAGAGGATACTTAAGTACATATAGTACACCTTCACTTCATCAGCTTACGAGCCCCGGGTTGACAATAAATACTAGCAATTTAGATAACACTAAATTGACTAAACACAAGGATATACCACATCTTTCTGTTTACGATTCTTTCTTTCTCCATGTTTTGGGACCCAATGAAGCTTGCTCCTTCTGAGATGTTTTCCGAAATTTACTCCTGCATTCAGAATCTTCATGACCGAAATTGTTACAAATAGAGCATTCTATTTCATTTTCAAGAGCAGAAAAGTTATTGTATGTCCTTTTCATGATCCCAGTCACATTCCTTCGATTTCGTGCTTCTCTAGTCATGATGGTCTTGTAAGCAACACATTGAGCAACTTTGTGTCCAAATTTATGGCATGAAAAACATTGGCCATTAAAGAAATTCCTGTGATTATCGAATCTACTAACCTGATGATTGTAGTTTCCATTGACATTCATTCTTGAAGCAAATTGAGATTGATTTACTTGTGGTTGGTTATAGCTTTTGTTCATCCTTGAAGTAGATTGAACCTGATTTACCTGGTGATCTGCTTTATGCCTTTGTTGACGATTGTCAACCTGTTCACTTCTCCTTGCTGCATCAAGATAGCTTTTGGAGGTTGATGGCTTATGTGCTTGAGATGCTTCTTCAGTATATCCAAGACCTGTCTTTATTAGAGGAGAACGCTGCACTTTGATAATTTCATCTAAAGTTTTTGATCCTTTCACAAATCTAAGATTGAGAGCTTTTGTTTTCTCAATATCTTTTCTTAGACCCACAATTTCACATTCTAACTTTTCATTGTGTTTTTCCCTTTCAGCAAGTTGGAATGTCAGAGTATCTATAATCATACTCTTTTCTTCTAAACAGATTTTAAGTTTAGAAATTTCTTCATAGAGACCATCTTCATCTAAAGCATCCAAGAAATCATCATCTTCAAAAGCCATCAAAAGTCTATAATCATTACCATATTCATCTTCATCACTATTTGATAAACCATCGTTATCTTCATGCGTATAGTAGCTCTTCTTACTTACATTATGTTTTCTATTCCATTTTTTCGGTTCCTTACCTTTATCAAGCTTATCTTTATGAGGACATTTGGCTGCATAATGACCGACTCTTCCACAAGCAAAGCATTTGAAAGGTAGTTTACCTCTGAATCTTCCAGAACCTCGTTGAAGGTTTTTGACAAAGTTTGCTTCTTCCTCTCCTTCTAAAATGTGTCCCGATTCATTGAGCTCTTCTCTTCCTGAAGCCTTGAATGCTGCTTCTCTCATATCTGATGGACCTCCTTTTCTCATTTCAACAGCAGTTAGGATTCCGTGTAGCTGTGTCATAGTCATATTCTGAAGATCATGCTTTTCTTCTATGGCAGAAAATTTTGATTCAAACTTAGAAGACAAGGATCTTAAAACCTTTTCAACTAAAGTAACTTCTTTTATCTCTTCACCCAAGTTTTTCATGTGAATAACAATCTCATCTACATGTAGGAAGTAATGAGTTATACTTTCATCATTGTGCATTTTAAGAGTTTCATATTGAATTCTGAGAGTTTGTAGTTTTTCACGTTTTACCTGATTGTCTCCTTCATAGCTTAGGGCGATCTTGTCCCATATTTATTTTGTGGTTTCGAGCTACATAACCTTGACAAATTTTGATTGTGTCAGACTCCCCAATAGTGTATTGACAGCCTTGGCATTTGTTTCATACTGATTTTTACCTGTCGTATCTGTAGGAATTGCTGATGGAAATGTATATCCTCCTTCCACGATTTCCCAAACATATATTCCAAGAGATTGAAGATAGGTTGTGGTTCTTACCTTCCAATAGATGAATTTGCTCCCATCAAAAATTGGTGGTCTCATGCGTCCCTCTCTTTCGTAGCTGCCCATGATGATAGATCTTCCTTTAAGCGATCAAGCTTCTTCTGAAGGACCTGCACTGATACCAATTGTTGGAAATAATATTGAGAGGGGGGATTAATCAGTATTAGCAATTTAACAATATTTCATTTCCATAAACAGATTTATATACGCTACTTCTGTTAATGAAACTTGCGTGTATACGCAACTGTGTTTAGAGCAACCAGCTTATACCTTGCAAAATTATAATTTAGCTAGTTGATCTTTAATCTGTGTGTTAGAACCATATAACCAGTAATCAAATGCAGTAAACAGAACAAGCAATCACACACATGAACACAAGATATAAGGTGGAAACCCAATGTGGGTGAAAACCACCTGCTGCAATCGTCTCTATATTTCTTTAATAAGAAACTTCTTTTTACAAGTTTTGTACTGGTGCAGCCTTATACCAGTACGCAGGCTTCTACCTGCAGAAGGCTATAACCTTCTCTCGTTCTCCAGCATTTCCTGGAAGGGAGCTACAACCCCCTTAGCTCTTGTACTAGTTGATGTGTTTACTAGTACGTAGGTGTTGACCTACAGAAGGCTACAACCTTCTCTTTTCTTCCAAGGACCATGTTTCATAAATTTTCAGACTGGATCCATCAATAACATCAAACATCAAATATATCTGCACTAACAAATCTCCTTTGCACCAACCACAACTGAATCAAACAATCACTTTTCTGAATGTTGTAACCAGAATACAGTAACAGTAACCAGAACCCAGAACACTGCAACAACAAACAGTAGTAGCTAAAACATATTTTATGAGACGAACGCTCCTTCAATGTGTCGAACCTACGTTCATACGTTGTTATATGAAGGCAAACTTGCGTATACGTTGTTTTGAAATGTCGAACCAGCGTGTATACGCGCCTTTGCTATCCTGAACCTGCATACAGATATGTAAAATATGATTTAACCTTTACAACTTATTTAGATATCAGTGATACCCAGATCATCATATTTACATATTACGACATGCGCCAATTATTCAGATAAAAGATCAAAACCACACAAAGATACTTCTCTTCAATCCTTAAGATCTTGACCCATCAATAGAACTTATCCTTCTTTAAGTGCTCAGGTTCCTCCTTGATTCAGATCTAGCTATGCACCATAACCCAATGACCAGTATTCTAGATCTTTTTCTTCATTAGATATTCAATACTTGAGTGCCTTTGCCTAATGATCTCCTCCTCCTTTTATAGTCTTAGGCCTTACTCAATACCATGGTCCAAAACCACTTAGAATCAATACCTTGGACCAAATACCTGGGGTCAATACTTCGGACAAGATACCTTGGACCAATACCATGGGTCAAAATACCAAGGACCAAATACCATGGACCAAAACCAAGTTTTCCCACATGTACGCGCTTTTCCTTGCGTGAAAGTGCGTGTATATGCAAACGCGCCTTTGGGTTGGCAAACCCGCATGTATACGTGGCTTGGTCAAGGGGAACTTGTGTATATCATTTTTTCCTTCATTCTGAGAGCCTGAACTATGATCTGTCATCTAAGTGAGTTGTCATCAAGGACAACACCTATGTCATAGCGCCAAACCTGTGTCATAATGCCAACAGAGGTGTGCATGCCAAGGGGGGGAAGCCATTTACACCATGTTGGGAAAGTCAATAGAATTATGGCAACAAACCTCCTCAAAAGGAGTGAATAGGATGAGAGCAATTAGATGATGGGACCAGGAGGAGATCTTACTTCAGATCGTGGGGCCTAGGACACAGGTACACTAACAAGGAGCTTGAGGAGGAGGTTGAGCATGAGGTTGAGGGCACGTAGTATTGTGAGGAGCATGCAGATATACCCAGTGTGATGCAGGAGTCACCCTTGTGGGAGATTCCTTTGATAGCCCTAGTTGACACATTGGTGGAGATAGTTGAGCATACACTTGTAGGGCCCTCTGTTGATGAGGTACCTAATGTTATGATCGAGTTTCCAAATGATGGCCACCCACAAAAAGTTGATGAGATTCCAGGAGACACAAAGCTATCCACTATTAATGAGGTGTTGGGAGACATATTCACCATTGATGAGGTGCCAGGAAACACGTAGGTATCCATAGTCATGACTAAGTTTACAAATGATAGCTACCCACAACAGTTTCAACTACTCCAGGTTGACCTTCTAGCATTGAAAAAAAAGGCCATGACAATCTGAGATAACATTTTGCAGCAGAATGAGGAGTTGGAGGGCATGAGAGTGATTTTTTCTGAGTCATTAGCCAAGCTAACTTGTGTTGGGGAATGGTTGGATTCCCTAATGGTACAACTAGAAAAGTACACATCGGAGTGTTAGAGTAGCCCTCTTCAGGCATACATAGATGGGGCTTATAGCACTATTAGGTTACCTCTACACATTAGAGAGAGAGAGGCAGAGTTACTTAGTAAGATTTCATGTGTTGACGAAGACAGTGAGATGAGGCGACATGAGTTGTGCAGGGCACAACATTCGCATGTTGAAGTTGTTGCGTGTATGGGTACACGTGCATTTGATCCTTCCCTTGGGGTTGGATGGTGAGAGATTCTAATTTGGTACCCAGTGGAGTGGGCTAGACCTATGGAGATGATCGTAATCCAAAATGAAGCTCATCAACAACTTTCAGACATTGGGGATGTTGGAGGCCCGGGTTGGCATTGGGATCCAGCTGGGGCTTCCTACTATAATATACTAGCGATGCAATATTTCTACAACATTGGTGGTATAGTTGACCTAGAAATTGAGTGCATGCACTCTTTAGAGGAGTTCCATCCGGCACTAGTGGCCAGTCAATTTGTGAGCAGACTCCATAAGTTATTTGGGCATGTTGGTTGGGCATGGGGTTGTAAGATGATTAACATACTCTGGAAGGAGCTTGTCAGAGGAGGTGGCATGGGTAGGCCACCAAACAGGGCATTATATGGAGATGATGCTCTCCCATTGATGTATTGGGCATAGGATCCACTAAGGATTGGCACAGCAATGATATGTCATCTAGCAGGTGTGGAGTTAGGCCACTCAGGTCTACCAGGATAGATGAGGGGATATGATGTGCATCATGGTGGGTTTGCTGGTAGAGAGGCGGATACATGTGGGATACCATATGATATAGTGTGGTACGACAGCGAGAAGTGGTACCCAGGGGTGCACAAAGATATGTCACAGAGTCCATTACAAATGGATGTGGCCTGATGCATACATACCCAATTTTAGACCCTAGCATCTAGTGGTGTATAGGATTATGCAATGATGAGTAGTGGCTTGCATAGGAGCACGAAGGTGTATGGTGTTGTGTCGTGGTGTATGTGTTTGCACTGTGGAGTCGAAGGAGTAACTAACACAACATTGGGCTTACGGGTGGAGTGAAAGATGCATTTGTATATACGGGACACCAGAGGATATGGGGTGACATATAAATGGGTGCTGGCATTTAGTGGTGTACAACAGTATGTCACAAGGCACAGCGGTACGTAAGAGTGTACAAGGACACATGGTTGTGCGCAGTGGTGTATGGTGTTGCACAGTGAAATCTTGGAGTGTTGTCTCCAAGGAGGACTCCTGACAAGGATGCCATGCATACCATCAAGTTCGGCTTACCTAGAGTCGATGAGGGGATGGATGAACATCTGGGGACATCGTGTTCAACAGAGAGGTCTTTGATTGAGTTATTATAAAATTTTAGGCGAAGAGAGGGACATCCATAGGATTACCCTTAAGTATTTATATGGGTTTTTGATCCTACCTTTAGGGACCTAAACACCTATTACTCTTTGATCTTGCTTATAGCCGCAAAGAGTTTGGTTGTTGCCCCTAGATGCTCTAAGTACAGCCGGTAGGATGCGAGAGGCTTACTCGATACATTTGGATGGCACATAGTGTATCCGAAGAAAGACTCTCTCGATGGTGGAATTTGGTCAGGGTGTGAGCTAACATATACATGCTTGGGGATTACATGGTTTGCCACAGAGGTATCATATGTTCCACCCCTATGACCAAAGTTAGGGAGATGATCATGAGGGAGTTACGTGATGCACTTTCAGCAGGATAGGCCAAGGAAATATATGAGCATCAGGTATAGTGGATGGTAGTCTTCATCTACGGTAAGGTGTCCAAACTCCAAGTAGTTTCCAGGTGCATCATCAAGAGTTGGGATAGCAGAGTCCATTGTGTGATCTAGTAGGAGTAGAGAAGGTTGGCATGTATATGATTGATTCTTGATTATTGGTGGCCATCATATTACATACAGGAGTTAGGGATGAGGTGTTGGAAAATGCAATATGGCATCTATTAATTCTAATTTTTCATAACCTTGGTATTTTCTTGTGAACTTGGTTAGTCTTCTTGTGTTATTTATTTATATATTTTCATGAAACAAATATCAAGAACAAAAATAGTAGCAACAAAGGACACAGAAATTAGGCTCTCAGCTAGGGAAAAGCCCTTCCAAGGGGAAAACCTGGAAAAACTCTTTTCTTCCTATAGAATCTTCAAATGAGACAACAAAGACCAAGTCCTCCACCTAGCACCAAGTCAAACCTCCAAAGAGACCCTCCAATAGGGTCACAGTCAAACTAGGTAAACCAAATACAAACCGTTCCAAAACTGCACCAGCTTCATAATTTCGGCCCCTCCTACAATAGAATTTCGGACCTACAGTTACTGCAGAAATTTCAACCCTTGAACCACTCCAGAAACTTGCACGTGTGAGAGATAAACTCCCATAAACTTGATCTTTTCCTTCACTAGGGTTTTCTTCTTAAATACTTGACCCTTGCTCCTATTTCCTTGACCTTCACCCCTCTTTCTTCATCCTTCTTATTGCAGATTGAACTTGTTGGTGATGAGTGTCAAATGAGGTAAAAGATGTCTCTATTTATAGCCTTTCCAAGAGGTTGAATAACCGCTTTCTAGGTCAACTTGAATTTTCTAGGGCTGACTTGTGCTCTTGAGGTTTCCAGGACCTTCTAGACACAAAAAATAATTATTTTTCCAATTACATTTGGCCTGGAAGGGTCTTACAAAAATGATGTTGACTTCTTTGACTCATGACAATAAATCTGAAGACCTAACAAACTCTAGAAGCATGAAGAACGTGATTTTACCTAAAAGACCATCAAAAATGAGCATAAAACCCATGCTTTAAAATAATTATTTTTTATTTTCTTCTCTTGTTTTTTACATAGAATACATATTGAAATGAGTACAACAACAATTATGAAGACCGAAACTAATTACATTTCCAACACTCCCTCTTAACTAGGGGGGTATTCATAATTGTACAACCTGTACAACATCATTCTCAAACTGAAGAGTTCACATAAGAAGAGTTATATTGATAAGCCATAAGCATCATCATTATGACTAGCATTGTTTCTGGGGCCTAAGTAGACAAGTTGTACTTCATTCAAGAGCATTATATTAGGAGGCTTTACGTGTGATATTGCACTCCCTCTACAAGGCACATACCCCATCCGGATGTTCACAACGTATGTCCTTTTAGGACTATCCTTATCTTGGATTCCTAATCGTGAATCCTCAAATAATATTGGTCTTCTTCAACCACTGTCATCTTAGATACATGTATTATCCTCAAAAAGTTTCGGTACCTTTCCTTTCTTGGATTGTCCATCATCAAGGAAACCATAGATTCTTATCCAATCCTCCACCATTCTCTCTTTATGACCTTTACATGGTCTTACCAAAATAAAATTCTCATGTGATGTCCAGCATCACTCCCTCTCAACCAGAGATGATATCCCTATTTCTTTTTAATTAGAGAACTTATCCTTGCTCCTTTTCAAGGAGACTCCCTTGCTCCCTCTCAAAAACAGAGGAGATTCTTGACTTATTTTCATACTAGGAAGACAAAGTCCCAAGCCCTAAATCTTGTCTTCATGAGAGTATCAGCTACCTTTTTTTATAACTACATGGATCCCTCTTTTCTTTGCATCCCTTGCATTGAGCTTGCTTCTTTTTGAGGTATCATGGAGCCATCTTCACTCTTCAATCTTGTGACTGGATCTAGCTCATCTTTCTTGTTCATCACTTTCATCTCGTCATGAAGGCATTACTTTAGCCTTTCCAAACTTCAAGTTGATCATCGTTTTTGCATGAGAGTGATTTTCCTTTGTTGACCTTCAGGTTATCTTCTTGCACTGCTACCTTTTAATCCCGAGATGAGCATATCTTGACTTCACAATTACCTGGTATCAGATATTGAGCTTCTCTCAACATTATTCATACATTCCATCCATACAGTGGAATTTATTTCAATTGTCATCATGTATTCCTACAACATCCTTTCAGGTAGCAAAATAATATGTTAACCAAATAACCAATAATAATTAAAATTACACTTACCTTATGATGATGACCTTCTTGTCCAAGCATCAACATCCTTATGATCCATCTCGAAACTCCTTCATGCATCAATGTGCCCAAGGATCGAACTTGTGACCAATTGTGATATTGACAGTGTGCGGCCTAGAAAATGGACTTCGATGAAGCACTGTGGGTTTGTGGATGACCCATAACCATGAAAAACGAAGATCTAAGGATAGAGATACCATGTAATGCGTGTGACCAACTATGACATTAACAGTGTGCAGCCTAGCAAATGGACTTCAATGACAAGGATTTTGTGTGGTTGACCCATAACCGTGATGCTAACTATTGATGAAGTAGTAGGTGCCTACATAGCCTGGGGTGAGAGGGCACATCTCCAAAGAACCCAAGTCGGATGCTGCTATGCTGAAACTGATGAATGTGAAGTAGTTGCCTACTAAAGTGGGGTGGGAGGGCACGTCTCCAAAGGGAACTCGCTCTGAATGCTACTCCAGATATAAAAACTAATTTAAAATGGGCATAACTCGGTCAATATAACTCAAAAAAAATATTATAACCTGTTTTTTGAAATAGAATGACTATTTTTCATCTTCTCGTGTGATTGAAATCCCCATCTGGATAATCTGGAAACTCATATTTGTGTTGCAATTTCCCTACCATCATAAAAGTTCTGAAAAAATAGTTGATTTTAAATCAGTGATATCTCCCTCATTCGAACTCCAATTCAACCATTTTTTTTTGAAATTGGGTGATTTTTCAAGAGGAGCTTAGATATGCAATCATTTTTTCTAAAATTATGCACAAAAAGTACAAAATATGATAATATATTTTTCGTCCACGAATTGTCGACAAAACAATTTCTGCAATATTGCTTATTTTAAATTAGCGATATCTCCCTCATCCGAACTCCAATTCGGCCAATTATTTTTTTAATTTGGGTATTTTTCACAAGGAATCTAGATCTGTTATTTTTTTTATTTTGCACCTAATTTTTTGTATCTGGTCTAAAAACTCGCTGCCCAAAACATTCCTACAAAATATGAAAAAAAAAAAAAAAAAAAAATCTCGCTTTGCCTAAGAAAGTAACATATGAAGGCCGTAGCATGAGCATGAAGTTTGTTGAAGATTGCTGCAAAACTTTGAAACTAAAATATGCGTTAAACCCTCATTCCCATGGAGCCATAACCTAAATCTGATACCACTGATCTGGATCTTGAAGGGGGAGGCCCCCAATATCCAAAAACTGAAATGGACCTTGAAGGGACCAAGAGGATCCTTAATGGATTTAACTATGATCCTTTGTTCCTTTACTTCTCCTTTCTTGTACTTTCCTAGTTCTTGAGTCTTGTCTTTTCTAGTTTCATTAATTTCACCAATAACATACTCCATTGCCTCATGTTTTGTAAGATTCAGGTTAATCCTTTTCTTCCATGCTAGGAAATTCGATTCTCTAACAAGATTACTGCTCTCATTATATAAACAACACATATGACTTGTAGATTTATACATGGAGTAACAATATGATACTTACTTAATGACCAAGATTTGCCTCTTCCTTGATGATGTCTCCAACCTTCTTGATGTCTTCAAGATCTTTGAAGAGACTTCAATAATGTCTTTGAAAGATATTCCCTAGGATTCCTCCACCAACAGTTTTCAAAATATGAAGATACATTGATGCTTCCTCCAAAGATGCCTTTCAAATATATCTCCTCCTCCTAGCACCAAGTAAGCCCTCCAAAGAGACCCTCCAATAGGGTCACAGTCAAACTAGGTCAACTAGAGACAAACCCTTCCAGAACTACACCAACATCAAAATTTTGGCCCCTCCTGCCATAGAATTTTGGACCTGCAATTACTATAGAAATTTTAGCCCCTACAATTGCTCCAGAAACTTGATCTTTTCCTTCACTAGGGTTTTCTTCTTGAATCCTTAACCCTTGCTCCTCTTTCCTTGACCTTCACTCCTCTTTCGTCGTCCTTCTTATTTCAAATCGAACTTATTAGTGATGAGTGTCAAATGAGGTCGAAGATGTCTCTATTTATACCCTTTCCAAGAGGTTGAATAGCCTCTTTCTATGTCGAGTTGACCTTTCTAGGGTCGACTTGTGTTCTTGAGGTTTCCGGGACCTTCTAGACTCAAAAAATAATTATTTTTCCAATTACATTTTGCCCAGAAGGTTCTTACAAACATGATGTTGACTTATTTGACTCATGACAATAAATCCCAAGACCTAACGAACCCTAGAAGCATGAAGAACATGCTTTTACCTAGAACACCATCAATAATGAGCATGAAACATGTGCTTTAAAATAATAACTTTTTCTTTTCTTCTCTTTTTTGTTACATAGAATACATATTAAAATTAGTACAACAACAATTATGAAGATTGAAACTAGTTACATTTCCAACACAAGGCATAGATGGGTTCTGGAAGATAACAAGGCTTCATAGCAGAAGGCAGTGAGGAGTGGGAGTTGTGAACTTCCAGTGTAGCTATGGGATCCATGGATCCAGTTGACTGTTGGATCTCTCCACTTCATGGTGAGTATGGCTATGATAGTAGGTGATTCAGTTCATTCTTTGGTTGACACATGGGGGATTATTGTGATCTTCATCATATGGCAAGGCAGGTTGGTTGTCAGGATCGAGGCTAGCCATGAAATGGTAGACTTTGGCATTATTGAGTTTCCCTTGTAGGTTGGGCATAGCTTTGATTGTGATAGCTAATGTGATCGAGCATTACAGGAGAGTAGGCTATTGTATGAGCATGTTGGACAGTCAGTCATGACCAAGTGTTGCAGTGTCAGCAAGACAATCTCGCACAGCAATGGGCATGGGATCCTAGCATCATAGGATTTGGAAATTCAGCTACCCTTAGGGATGAGTTGGTTCCTATAGGGGAAGATCATTCAGATATTCCATTGGGTTTTAGTGGTTTGTTGTTGGCGTGGGGGACTTCACCAACATGGTAGGATGATCAACAGGAGGAGATTAAGGGGAGCTCATGCGGGCGAAGATTCATCTCCACAGGGGTTGGATTGTATCTTCGGGAACCTACTCCTGAAGTGCATGAGATTGACTACTCAGTAGGGTAGCTTCACGAGGGGTTGATCAAGATTTTATATTATCATGATGCTCTACTCATGGAAAATATGGGGAGGGATTCTAGATCTTATACCTATTTAGACGATGGGTGGAGCAAGGTGTGCTTCACGTTGATCAGTATGGCTTGGGATCATGGTATCGAGTGATTCTTTTATGACGGGATAATGCATGGGACAGAGATGACTCAATGGCACATTTGGGACCCTGGTATTGTTTGCGGTGACAGTTTGGGTCAATAGAGAGAGGGAGCATTTGTTCGAGCATTGCTTGAGGACAAGCAATTTTTGGCGGGGAGGACTGTAATATTCCAAATTTTTGTGAGTGCAAAATTGCTAAGGGATTTTTCCCAAATTTGATTAAAAGGGGGCAAATATTATTTTTATTAGAAAAGTGCAGCAAAATAATATTTTATTGGAGAATGGCAGCAAATATTATTTTATTAAAATGGTGGCAAAAAGTTATTAAGTGGAAAATGGCCCCCACCAATAAAATAATATTAAAAAGGAGTCTAGAAGCATGGAGAGAAATTATATGAGGAGAGACTCATTTGTTGGGCATCTTTTGACTATTACACTTCACATTTCATCTTCTCTTGGAGTTGTTTAGCACAAGGGCCAAAGTGTTGTTTAACACAAGAATTCCAGGCAGAATTCCACCCTCATTTTGGAGAAATTTGAGTGTCTCCCTAGGGAGGAAGCTGGGGAGTCAATTTTCTGGGCTTACACTGAGTTTATTGCAGGTGTTTACCCAGTTCTATGTATTTTCTAGGTGCAGAAGTAGTTCGAAGTTCCCATTTGAGAATCAGCTACAGAGGGTTGGAGTATCAGAGTTTTTGTAGGAGATTCCTCTCATTTGAGCCAATGATTTTGTAGTGGGTTTGCAGGACTGAAGCGTTGGAGAATTGTGGTATAAATTTATATTATTTAGAGAAATGCGCAGAGCTTAGCAGACAGGGGAATTCACATAAATTGGGGCTTTCCGAGTTGGTTGGAATTTTCCCAGGATTTTCCAGGGCTTTTTTGGGTTTCGTGAGAGGGTTCAGTGGCTAAATTTTCAAAAAAAATTGGGCAGTGCTCAGCCTAGAAATCAACATTCCTTCAGCAGTGTGATTTATTGGTAAACTAAATAATTCATGTTGGAAATACTGGCAGTGGGGGGGGGGGGTGAATCAGTATTCCTTTTTAATTTTTATTTTTACTAGTTAAATCATTTATATTTAGAACACAAAATGAACAATAGGAATAAATGCTTTTATTAATATAATATTTACAATAAATTAGGTACAATATATATAAGGCTCCAACCTGATGCCAAGCACCAACTTGGTCTTTTGTGAGGCTCCAACCTCTAGGGAACCAACCCTATCTTCTCAAGGCACCAACCTTGTGTTTAGGAGCACCAACTCCAAGGACACCAATCCTTCCAATTCTGAGGCACCAACCCCAAGGGCTCCGACCCTATCTTGTCAAGGCACCAACCTTGGATGTAGGAGCACCAACTCCAAGGACACCAATCCTTCCAAATCTGAGGCACAAACCCTAGGGCTCCAACCCTATCTTGCCAAGATATGTTTGGTAGTAATTCTATGCTCCCAAAATATTATTCACTGAGTTTTGTCAATCTACAGCTTCATTGTAGTCTCCATGCTACATCATTAATGACAACCTGTCTTCATATGAAGAAGTCTTCACAACTCTTCATATTTCCCACACAAAGTCTGCAAAGTTACCTCTTATTGTCGCAATATCTTACTTCCAAGAAACAAACTCACAAACACGTCAATGATAGTGTTGTCTACTTCTCCCTTCAAATGATGATAGATTAAACTTTATTTCCTTTCACAGAACTGTTCTTCAAATTGCGTTATGTACTTCTTCCATAAATTAATTTATCACAAGTATGAGTCTT